>OU342743.1:174784793-176180265 GCA_910589775.1 Avena eriantha | reverse complement strand
TTGTAGTCATTGGCATCCGTTCACCACCTTACGCTTAGTTATAGTTGAGATAGTGGAACTATAGAAATTCTGGATATTCACTTTACGAACTGGTATCGTATTGTTTTGAATGTCAATTTAAAGTTTATAAGTCCTATTGCAAACTTTCAGCAAACTCTATTTACTCCATGAAGTTTAATAAATAGTATTAAATCAAGAGTTACAATTCCAGTGTTAGTATCTAATGTATCATGTTTGCCTCCATGATTCTTGATACTGAAAAGATTGTTTTTAATATCAAGTTTATCTAAGAGCTGAAAGCAATGTTTGAGAAACCATCATATGTGAAAGGTATTGCGATATCTAAAACAATGTGTTGGTTACAACATGATAGAGTATACGTCCTCATATTTGATGAGAATTTGTGAAGGTTGGAGACGCTAGTCGTCCTAATCCTCCAAAAGGTTTTGAAAAAGAAACATTATACTCGCAATTCACCTTTATAAGCTATAGCAGCTTGATCATGAAAGTTGTCATGATAAGGATGAATAGAAGATGTAAGTAAAATATTTACTACACTAAAAGATTACTAAAGAATGGAATTTTGAAAGAATGCCAAACATTTGATGATGGTGATCCACCTCAAAGTGCAAGTCCAAAGGTATTAGTAGTTGATTATATACGCTTTGTACCATGTGTCATATTGATGACACCACTATTGATGTTGATAGATTCTTTTAAAAGAAAAGGAATTGCTGAATGAGAATCTATAAAATATTTGGCAGAAAATAAAAGGTTGGAGATGTCCAACTTAGGCATATAGAAGATATACATGTTATGGTTGTATTCCTTGCTTGTTAAACAATGTGGTTCTCCGGTATTGGATACCGAATTGGTTGGTATGAAGTGTCATACAGGACAACACAATTCATGAACTGCAATGGCCTAAGTAACTAGCAAGAGAAAATGTGATGATGTTCATCGAAAACAAACAAAGGGTTGTTGTGTTGCTTGTTAACATCAAAGCTTGCCTTCAAGATTTGTTTCAATAATTGTTATTTTGATCAGGTATTATGACGACAAAAGGTTGTTCAAATAATTACCGTATTCCATAATAGATGGATAATATACAAGTCTGGTAGGAGAAATAACGACCATAAAACTAATGCTAAAATGTCGCAAGACAAATAATTGAAAGATCACTTGCGAAGTGACATCGCCGTTTAAATTATATTGAAAGGATATATGAAGAAACTCCATGTTGATGGATTTTTGGAGTCTTTGATTTGGATCAAATGACGCTTGTGATACTTTCCTGGAGATAATTAAAACTCCGTTCGTAGGCCAAAAGAGGAACGGACGACTAACTGATTGGAATTTGTACATATTGATGTATATAGTCCATTATGTGTAGTCGTGGGCGATGGATTTCAACTTCATATGCTTTCTCCGAAGATTTGAGTGAGTATATGTATATACTTACTCAATAAGGAAGAAGTATGAAACATTTGAAAAATGTTCAAAGACTTTCAAGATGAAGAGGAAAATCATTGTAACAAGAAAATAAAAGAGTTTATGATTGGATCATAAAGAAAGATGTTTGAGTTACAAGTTTAGCAAAACACCTAAGATTTGAGGAATCGTTCCATGGATTTTCATTTCCCAAAACACCATAGGAGCATGGAGTGTTCAAGATATGTAATGAAACCTTGTTTGACATGGTAGGATCAAAGGTGTCATTTATAAAACTGCCATTATATATTAAATATTAAAGATTTAGTGACTACCGCTTTTACACTGAAAAGAGCTCCATCGTGATCCGTTGAAATGACACCATATGAGTTATGGTTTGGGATAAAACCCGAATTGTATTTTCTTAAATTTTGGTATGCTATGCATAAGTAAAATGTTTACAACCAAAGTCGGATAAGCACGTCTTTGTAGGTTATTCCAAAGAATTTGTTGGGAATTTCTCCATAACGCCGAGGACAAAAGAGTTTGTCGCTTGGAACGTCAAGTTTCTTGAGAAGGAATTTTTCGTGAAAAGTTAAGTGGGAGGACAATAGAACTTTGATAAGGTTATTGAACCTTAGCTATATGTGCTAAGTAGCGCAGCGCCGGAAAGTGTCCCGGTGGCGGCCACAATGCTCATGGCTCTCGTGATTACAAAAGGTGTGATCTCGAAGATTAGAGTTCCTATAGAACCGTGTGGGTCAGTAAGAATCAAATAGTAATATTTGATAAGCAAGTCGTTATTGTTTTGACAATGATGAACCGACTACATGCAAAGAAGCGATGATGGGTCCTGACTCCATAAAATGACTAGAAGTCATGGAATCCGTGATAGTATCCATACACGAGAAATCAAGTTTCTGAACTTAGAAGACCCTCCAGAAAGGCGTGAAGCCTATCGGTCGTGTTTGGATCTATAAAGAAATAGACATGGATGTTTCAAATCTATGAAATAGTCGACATGTTGGAAAGAGTTTACGACAATGTTCAAGGAATTGACTATGATAAGATTTGATCTTTCATAGCGATATTTAGTCTGGACGGATTAATGTAGCAACCACTACATATATTTTGGTATATGGTAGTTGAACAAAGAAAACAAGTTCTTCTAATAGAATGGTTACCTAGGACGTGTACATGACACGATCCAAAGGGTTTTGTTAATTCAAAGGATGCTAAAAGAGTATGCAAAACTTCAATGGTTGAAGTGAGCATCGCGGAGTTGGAATCTTCACCGTGATGAAACCGTTAAAAGGTTTAATTTCATCAGAGACAATGAAGATGTTTGCATTTTGCAAGAAATTAAGTGGGAGCGCTAAGACAATATTCTAATACATTATGTGAAAGATATATTGTTGATTAGAAATAATGTATCTTTTATTGACACAGGTTAAGAATTTCATTTCGATGAAAGACTTAGGCATAACTCAAGAATTAGGCATCAATGTCTATATGGATAGATTGAGGCGCTGATATGGTTTTTCCAAATGTACATAGATAAGATGTTGAATGAGTTCAATATGGAAATAACAAGAAAGGTTCTTGACGCACGGAAAGGACTAAATCAAGATTCAAGTGTGTTGACACGAGATTCAAGTGTTTTGACACTTGCTGAAATCACAAGAATATTTTGATCAATCATTCTTTGAGATGTACACATCCAGATATGTCCTATGCTCTAAATGTTATGAGCATATACCAGAATGATTTATAAGATGATCATTGGACAATAGTAAAGATATTCTTATGAGCTTTGGAAGAACTAAGAATATATCATGTATAAGTGACAAATAGTTAAAGGTAGTTCATTGTAAAGTGTTACATTGATACTAGTTTTGTCACAAGATACAAATTAAATTTATCTCAATTTAGACTATGGGTGGCACAATATAATGGAAAGGATGTTCCATAACGGATTTGGTTGAGTACCAAAGTTAAAACATTGTGACAGATACTACAACAAAAGGCTAAGAATATAACTACTATAGTAGCAGCAAAGGAGGGCATTTGTGTTAAGTAGTTTGTTATAAAACTAGGTGTGGTTCATAGCGGGATAATACTATGAAGATACATTGTATGACAATTGTATCAACATAATTTAATCCCAAGGAACTAAAGGTCTCACCAAAGGACCAAATTTATACAATGCCATCTCATTGGAGAATGAGTAATGCGTAGAGACGCAAGGACATGCAAATACACACGGACCTGGAAGTGTCAGATCTGAAGATTATGTTTACCACTAGCAATAGTGTCTATACAACACCAGAAAGCCATAGGTGTTGAATGCACAAGTTTTTTAACTAGATTATTGACTCTAGTGCAAGTGGGAGACTGTTGGAGATATGCCCAAGAGGCAATAATAAAGTGGTTATTATTATATCTTTATGTTTATGATAAATGTTTACATTCCATGCTATAATTGTATTAACCGGAAACATTAATACTTGTGTGTTTTGTAAACATAAAAGAGTCCCTAGTAAGCCTCTTGTTAAACTAGCTTGTTGATTAATGGATGATCATGGTTTCCTGATCATGGACATTGGATGTCGTTAATAACAAGATCATATCATTAGGAGAATGATGTGATGGACACACACCCATACTAAGCATAGCATAAGATCAAGTCATTAAGTTCGTTTGCTATAAGCTTTAAAATACATAGTAACCTAATCCTTTGACCATGAGGTTATGTTAATCACCATCATCGGATGGGTACTTTGATGACATCAAACACCGCTTCGTAACTGGGTGGTCATAAAGGTGTCATTGGGTATTCTGAAAGTATGTGTTGAAGCGCATGGACCAAGATTGGGATTTGTCCATCCATATGATGGATAGATATGCTCTGGGCCCTCTCGGTGGAATGTCATCTAATTAGCTTGCAAGCATGTGACTGGGTCGCAAGGGATGACATAACATGGAACGAGTAAAGAGTACTTATCAGTAACGAGGTAGAACTAGGTATGGAGATACCAACGATCAAACCTCGAATAAGTAGAGTATCGCGTGACAAAGGGAATTGGTTTCGTATGTTAATGGTTCTATCGATCACAAAGTCATCTTTGAGTATGTGGGAGCCGTTATGGATCTCCAGATCCTGCTGATGGTTATTGATCGGAGAGGTGTCTCCATCATGTCTGCATATTCACGAACCGTAGGGTGACACACTTAAGGTTCGAAGTTGTTTTAAGTAGATATGGAATGTGCGTTGGAGACCGAATGTTGTTCGGAGTCTCGGATTGGATTCAGGACGTCACGAGGAGCTCCGGAATTGTCCGGGGAATAAGATTCATATATTGGGGATCATTTTCTAAGTTAGGAAATGTTCCGGAGTATTTGTATGGGGATTCTAGAAGGTTTCGGAATGTTCCGGAAGGTTCTGGAAGATTTCTTGGAGTTTACTTGAAAACCAAGAAAGGATCAAGGAATCCTTGTGGGGTAAGACAAGGATTCGTGGGGGAGTAGGACTCTCCCCCCACCTCCTTGATCCGCCGGCCAAGGGAGAGGGGAGTCCTACAAGGAGTCCACCTCCCCATGGCGCCTCCCTCTTTTAAATAGAGGGGTGGAGGCGCCACCCCCTGGTGCCCTCCATTCTTGCCCTAGCCGCCTCTCTCCTCCTCCTTCCCTCTGCTCTGGCTTAGGCGAAGCCCTGCAGAATTCTCTACTCCACCACCACCACCACGCCGTCGTGCTGCTGGGATTCCATCGAGAGATCTACTACCTCCACTGCTCGCTGGAACGAGGAGAGGAAGGTCTACTTCGACTCCGCACGTGTGACCGACTGCGGAAGCGCTGCCGGAACGCGGCGCCGAAAGGATCGTCTACTCGATCTTGAGATCGGCAAGTGATCGACTACATCAACCACGAGATCCGAATCTCGTAACGCTTTCGGATCTACAAGGGTTAGTACAGATCTATCTCGTTGCACATGTTTAATAGATTAGATCTTGGCTTTTATCTAGATTAGATCTGGGTTTTGTTCATTCTTGTGGTAGAAATTTTTTGTTTTCCATGCTACGAACCCATCATCAATAACATGTATATCACATATACCTTTGTTTGCCTTGTTGGACTTCTTGCCCGCCAAATACTTGGGGCAGTTGCGCTTCCAATGGCCAGTCCCCTTGCAATAGTAGCACTCGGTGTCAGACTTAGGGTCAGCCCGGGGTTTCTTTTCAGGCGTGGCAACAGACTTGCCATCCTTCTTTCCCTTGTGCTTGCCTTTCTTGTCCTTCTTGAAACCGGTGGTCCTATTGATCATAAACACTTGATGTTCTTTCCTAATCTCCACTTCTGCAGTCTTAAGCATTGACAGAAGCTCGGGAAGAGACTTCTTCATGCCCTGCATATTATAGTTCATCAAGAAGCTCTTGTAGCTAGGTGGCAGAGATTGGAGAACACGATGTATGCCTAAGTCAATGGGAATCGTTATTCCCAAGGACACAAGCTTATCGGCGTACCCAGACATTTTGAGTACGTGCTCACTAACGGAGCTATTTTCCTCCATCATGCAGCTAAAGAACTTTTCTGTAGCATTATAACTCTCTACGGCAGCATGGGTATCGAAAATCATTTTCAATTCTCACATGGTATCAAAGGCATTGCCATTTTCGAAACGCTTTCGAAGTTCTGGCTCTAGCCCATACAGTATGCCGCAATGAACTAAGTTGTGGTCCTCCTGACGAGTCACATAGACATTCTTTTCCTCGTCAGGGGCATCAGGAGCTGGTGGGGGGGCCTAGCGGCGCATCTAGCACATATTGCTTTTGTGCAGCAGTGAGGAGAATCCTCAAATTCATAGCCCAGTTGGTGAAGTTGCTACCATTCGCAGCAAGTTTCTCTTTCTCCATGAACACATTGAAATTAAAAGCAGGTGGTGCCATCTACAACAGAATTTGTAAAGTTTATTTAGACTAAGTTTATGATAGATTGGGTTCAACTAATCCAAATTACTAATGAACTCCCACTCAAAAATGACATCCCTCGTGTCCTTTTGGTGATTACATGAACCAAATCCACTACACCAAGTCCGATCATCACGTGAGTTGATATAGCTTCAAAGGCGAGCATCTATATGGGCATCATATCAACCATATGACTCATGCTTAACCTTTCGGTCCGTGTTCCGAGGCCATGTCTGTACATGCTAGGCTCGACAAGTAAGAACCTTAGTATTCGCGTGTGTAAAACTGTCTTACACCCGTTCCTATGAAAGCGTAGATTCGAGTACACCCGATCATCACGTGATGTCTCGAAACACGATCCATAGAACGGTGCATACTCAAGGAAGAACACATTTTTATCTTGATATCAAAATGAGGGATCATCTTATAATGCTACCAAACGCGCCAAACTAGCAGTATAAGATGCTAACATCTAATGTGTAAAGTGAGATGATATGGTCCATGCATTCGATCTCTATCACTTGCATCGTGGTATGATCTCTATCATTCCTTTGTGTGTAAGGCCAAGGTCTATGGAACTTACACGTTGACTGTGTTGTAAGAGTATCTACCATACATCTACTTACAACAATACCATATCAATACACTAGCCCAGCAACGATCTAAACTAGACGCCTCTAATTTATCAATTGCAAGTTTTACATGGCTTAGGGCTTTCGGAGATAGAACCGTTCTCACCTACGAACATGAACCACAACGAGGATAACTAAGTTATTAGCAACTCGTTGTAAATCAGATATTGACTATAGTAGGAGAGACAGACACCCGCCAGCCACTTATGCAAAACAAGTTGCATGTCAGTCGTGGAACCGGTCTCATGTACAATGACATGTAAGGTTGGTCCGGGCCGCTTCATCCCACTATGCCACCAATATCCAAAATACATAGAAGATGCAATAACATGATCATCATCGCCCACATATCAACATATGTGTACTACCCGTGCTAAGCACCTACGCATAGATCAGACTCTGATACCACTGTTGGCTCCGCAGCATAGAAAACAAAATTTTTCCTACGGTGTGAACTACACGCCAAGATCTATCTACTAGGTACAAAGCAATGGGTGGACATACATCCAACGAGAACTTACCCTCGCAGACAACGAGCTTTGTTAATGAGTAGGAACTCGTGGTTGATGTAGTCGTACACTTGCTGATCTCAAGATCGTGAGGAAGTCCGAGCGCCGCAACTCAGCAGCGCATCCGCACTCACACACACGTTCAAGCCACCGGACAACCTCCACCTCCTCGCTCCAGCGATCCAGCGGAAGCAGCAACTCCTTCCAGACAAAATGCCACTGGGAACATGTATCTCGCTAATCCGAGACCATGGGGGAATAATTCTAGAGGGGGAGAGAGATCCTTCACAAGGAGGTGTGTGGATGAAGGAGGGAATGGGTGGCCTTTTATAGGAGGAGGGGGGTGCCCCCTCTCTCCATGGCTGGCGCATGGGGGGTGACCCCTCACCTCCCCCATTCATGTGGTGGTAACCCCTCCATATTAAAATGCCTCTTCACATTCCCTTTTAAAGTCTCCACTTTAAATGCATTAAATTTCTCCAAATTTAATTCTCTCTCATTTAATAAAACTCTTTTTGTTAAATTTATTCAGAATTTTGTTAATTACTTTAATTAACAAACATTCACATATAGCCCCTTGCAATATTTCAATATCACATGCAGAACCACCTTCTACAATTTCACCCGAAACAATTTCCGGTTTCTATTGAAACAATTCCTGCGCTTTGCAATTCTTTCGTCTGAAACATATGTGCTCCAAAATGGTGTCCGGTAACTCTTAAGTGTGCCACCCTATGGTTCACGAATAATGCAGACATGATCGAGACCCTTCTCCGATCGATAATCAGCAGCGGGACCTGGAGATCCGTACTGACTCCTACACATTCAACGATGACTTCTGTGATCGTGAGAACCTTTAACGCTTGTAACTAAATCCCTTTGTCTCTCGATATATTACATGTCCGAGATTCGATCATCGGTATCTCCATACCTAGTTTGATCTCGTTACTGACATGCACTCTTTTCTCGTTCCCGTGATATAACATTCTAGTGATCACATCACTTGCTTGCAAGCTATCCTAATGTGATATCACCGAGAGGGCCCAGAGTATATCTATCCGTCATCTGGATTGACAAATTCCACTCTTGATCCATGAGCCTCAACATAACACCTTTGTAGTACAGAACCCATCTTTATAGTCACCCTGTTACGGTGTGATGTTTGATGTTATCAAGATACTCTTCCGGTGTTAGCAATTAACATGATCTCATGGTCTAAGGATAAAGATTACTTCGTATGATGTTATAGCAATATAAACATAATGACTTGTTCGTAATGCTATACTTCGGATGAATGTTCATCACATCATTCCACCAATGGTGTGACCTTGTTATTAACAACATCCAATGTCCATGATCAGGAAACCTTGATCATCTTGTTAATCAACAAGCTAGTCTATAAGAGAGGCATAACTAGGAACCCTTTTTGTTTATTAAACACACATGTATTGATGTTTCTGATCAATACAATTCTAGCATGTAAAATAAACATCTATCATATATATAAGGAATATATAATAACAAGTTTATTATTGCCTCTCAAGGCATATTTCCTTCAGGAAGAGCACCATGCGGTTCCCGAATGGTACTCTCCTGACCCTCCAATCCCTCATCCCCATAAAAATAATAGAGATGACCCACCTAAGTTAGCTACACATACTTTTGCTCAATGGCAAGTTTTAATGAAATCTCACGTGCGCAGCTCTTGCATTGACTTGTGGAACATTATTGAAGTACTCAAAATTGAGGATCCATCTAACTTGACTAGAAGAGAAGTGGTCAATAGCTAACTCAATGCGACATCCTTGCACATGATCCAACTTGGAGTGGGGCCAAAGGATTTTCCCCACATTGAGCACTACAATACCGCCAAGGAAGCTTGGGATGCTCTCATTGACTTGTTTGTTGGCAATGAGAGCATGAGAAGAAATAGGTATGATGCCTTAAGCAATGAGGCTGAAGGTTTCTTTATGAAGGATGGTGAGGATCATGAAGACATGTATCGTAGACTCAAATCCATAGCCACCACCTTCAGGAATGTTGGTGCCTCTCACATTGATGATGCTTGGATCAAGAGGAAGTATGTGAGTGCAATCATGCCCTTCGAGCCCACTGACTTGAAGAGTCTCCAAGGAAGACACAACTACCATATCATGACCTCCAATGAAGTTATGCAAGAGATGGTCGCCTTCAAGGTTGCTTCCAAGAATGCCAAAGATGCTCGTGCTATTGGAATGAGTAGTGGTGTCAATCTTGCCTTGAATGCCAATGGTGTGGAGTATGATGAAGAAGAAGGGAGTGATGATGCACTTTGAATGAGCCACCCCGAAGATGTTAAGGTTGCTCATGGTGAATACATGGCCTTCTATGCAAGAAACTTTTGGAAAGACCCCGCCAAGGCCAAGATGGAGATGCAACAAAGAAGCAGCCCTATTGGGAGAAGAGACAATGGGTCTAAATTGAGAACTTGCTTCAGTTGTGGTGAACGTTATCACTTTGTTGCCGGTTGTCCCTATGAGAAGATCATGGGGGTAAACTTGTGTTGAAGAAAACCTCCAAAGCTCCTTTCAAGAAACCCTTCATCAAGAAGAATCCCACCAACAAGAAGTCGGGTGAAATTGTCTTGATAACACATGAAGAATTCTCCTCCGACAATGATGATGATGAAGATGAAGTGGATGCTCTTGCCACTACTTCTACACCTACCTTCTCCCTCTTTGACTCTCCAAATGAGAATATCTCCAACAAGAACGTCACTTGCCTTATGGCAAGAGGAACAGAGGTATTATCATTATCACACCCACCTCCTTGGTTGATGATGAATTTGATGATGAGATATCTCTTGAGGTCAAAAAGGAACTAGTTTCTTTTGATGTGTTTATGACTAACTTGCAAGGGGAGCACAAGAAAAAATTTGTGGACCACTTAAATCAACTTTTCTCACACACAAGAGCTTCTTGATGAGATATGTAAATTAGGAAGAGAGCACATGATTGAGGTAGAAGCTCTAAATAATTATCTAGAAGAACAACAAGAGACTAGGATGTCTCTTGAAACTAAACTTGAAGGGCTTGATGAAGCAAATGATCTAATTATTAATGAACTCATCAAGGAACGTGACCATGCTATTGCTAAATATAAAAAGGACAAGATTGAGTTTGGTGTTGTTCATGAAAAACTTGCCGAGGACTTTAGGATGCTTGACAAGGATCACAAGGCCTTGGAGAGTGAACTCTTGTTACTCACAAAGTCTCGTGAAAAGCTTCAAACTCAATTGACCAATATTTCTTCACCTAGTACTTTCATTCCTTCTAGTTGTACAAATATACTTGAATAAAATGCTAGGTTGAAGGGGGATCTAGCTAAGGCCACCTTTCCCAAAGGAAACGAGTCAATTGATGACCTCTTGAGTAAGCAGAGGCAAAATGGTGAGAAAGGGGGCATTGGCTTTGTCTTCAAAGCCAAGAAGAAGAACAACAAGAAGAAGAAGGCCAAGCCCGCACAAGAAAAAGACAAGGCTATTATGGGTAGTAAGACCACAAGTGGCAAAGCTATGTCTCATGATGACTTTGCGGGAAGTGCTAACCCTCACTATGTTTTAATGCGTGATTATTATGGTGATGTGTATGCAGAATATGTTGACCCATTTGATGGTTATACTGCTTAGTCTATTTGGGTTCCCAAGACCCTTGTTGCTAACAAAATAGGACCCATTGAAAAATGGTTACCTAAAAACTAGTTTGATCTTTTATAGACCTATGCTTCTGGAGGGTCAAAATGGGTGCTTGATAGTGGATGCACAAGTCATATGAATGGAAGCACATATATTTTCAAGGAGTTGAGACCAAATGCTGATCAAATATTTGTGACATATGCCGACAAGTCAAAGTCTAAGGTAATGGGTTTCGGCAAGGTTGTGGTTTCCCACGATATTACTCTCGTGGACGTCATGCTTGTTGAGACCCTTGGTTATAATTTACTTTCAGTCCGTGCTCTTGGAGAGATGGGCTTTGTCGTATTTATTGATAATGATATTGTGGTCCTCCTGTGGAGCAAGTCTCTAAAGGTCGCTTTTGTTGGGTACGTCAAAAATGACTTGTATGTGGTGGAATTTTCAGGGAAAACCACTACAAGTGCGATGTGCTTATTCGGAAAGGCCGATGTGGGTTCATTATGACATCGTCGTCTAGACCATGTCAACATGAGAACTTTACAAAGTCTCCACAAGGATGGCCATATTGTTGGACTAAAAGAAAATGTTTGTTTTGCCAAAGATCGTGTATGCAGGGCTTGTGTTGAAGGAAATATGCATGATTCTCCCCACAATACGAAGAACTACATCAAGTCCAAGAGGATCTTGGAGCTCCTTCATGTGGATCTCTTTGGTCCTCCATCTCATGCAAGTCTTGGTGGGAAGAAATATTGTTTGGTGATTGTTGATGACTACTCAAGATACAAATGGGTATATTTATTCAAGCTGAAAAGTGAGACCCAAGAAAACTTCATTGACTTCATCAACATGGCTTAACATCAACACAATGTCCCTATGTTGATAATAAGGAGTGACAATGGCACCGAGTTCAAGAACTACACCTTGAATGGATTTCTTAGTGATGAGGGGATAAAACACCAATATTCTGCTGCATATACCCCTCAACAAAATGGTGTAGCTGAGAGGAAGAACCGGACTCTTATTGATATGGCAAGGACCATGTTGGCGGAGTTTAAATCTCCATACAATTTTTGGGCCAAAGCATTCTCCACTGCATGCCATGCATCAAACCAGCTCTACCTCCACAAAGAATTGATAAAGACTCCATATGAAATTCTTACCGGTAACAATCCCAATGTTTCATACTTCCGGGTGTTTGGTTGTTAGTGTTTATATCACATAAAGGGTGTTCGTTTGTCCAAATTTGGTTCCAAATCATTAGATGGTATTTTGTTGGTTATGGTCTCGAATCCTACACTTATAGAATCTATGACAAGCTCTCTGGAACTGTCATAGAATCTTGTAGTGTGGTTTTTGAAGAATATGATGGTACCCAATGGGGGCGTGTTGATGTCTATGATGTAGATGATGAAATTCCTCAGGATGCCATAGGAAGAATGGGTGTGGGATTCATCCGCCCCATTGAGGAACCCCTTATGGTGGATAGAGAAGAACTATGCTCTACTCAAGTGGAGCACTCATCTTCACAACATCAACAAGCTCCTATCGAGGAGGACAATGCCACAAGCCAAAGACAAGCTATGGACCCTCAACAAGTCGATCAGGGAGAAACCTCTAGCCAGGAGGAGATTGATACGTCCATTTTGCATCACTATTCTATATCATCATTTACTATTATTCATTGATATATTTCATATTAAGAGATGATACTTATGTTATTTCATCTGTTTTTGCATGGTTGATGACTTTGGAGCATGGACCGCTGCAGTCAGGTTTCTGGTGGAAAAGGTGCTGTTTGGAGGAAAAATTCACGAAGATCAGAAAATCCGGAAAAAATACATGGAAAATTCTATTTTTTCAGAAGATGAAGATTGCCAGAAGGGGGAAGTGGAGATGGGCCACGGGGGGGCCACACCACCCCCTGGCGCGGGTAGCCCTAGGCCACGTCAGCAGGTGGTGTGGCCGCCCTGGTCCACTCCAGGCTCTCCGCTCTGGCGGATATTATCCTCCCAAAACCCTAAGACTCGGGGAGCGACCACAGAAAGATTCCGCCGCCTCTGCGGGGTGGAAAACACTGACAGAGAAAGATCTCTCCAACATATAGAATTTTGCCAGGGGAATTCCTTCCCGGGAGGGGAGATCGTCGCCATCAACACCACCATCAAGCTAGACTTCATCGAGATCATCATCATTGTCATCACCACCATCATCTCCACCAGCACCATCATCACCACTTCATACCGCTATAAAAATTGGGTTGAATCTTGCATAGTTCTTAGGGGAAACTTTATCGGTGTTGATTACACCTTGTAGTTGATGCTATGGAGTGAAACATTGAATTATCGTTTATGTTCAGATTGTTACATATGATTATATCATCTCTGATCTTGATCCATATGATATCTTGTGAGTAGTTTGTTTTGTTCTTGAGGACATGGGAGAAGTCATGTTGTTAGTAGTGGAATTGTGTTGAGAAAGATTCAATGGTTTGATATTTAAGTTGTGGTGTATTTCTTCTAGTGGTATCATGTGAACGTCGACTACATGACACTTCACCTATATGGGCCTAGGGGAATGCATTGTTTATTTGGCTACTAATCGTAGGGGTTGCTGGAGTGATAGAAACCTGAACCCCCATTAGGAAACCTTTGCACAAGGGACATCAGGGTCTTAGAGTTTAAAGTTGTGGTTAGGTTTCTACCTTAATTACTTTCTAGTACTTGCGGATGCTTGCAATGTGTATAATCACAAGTATGTATTAGTCCTAGGAAGGTCGGTACATTAGCACAGGTTAACCCACACAACACTTAGCAAGCTAAAGAAGATTAATCAACTATATGAAGCGAAAGAACTTGACAGAATTCCCATGTGTCCTCGAGAACGTTTGGTCATCTTAAGTAATACAACCGGCTTGTCCTTTGCTAAAGAAAGGATTCGGCCACTTGCTGCATTTATTCTTATTGTCTTTTATTTACTTGTACTTTATTTACCTGCATTATCAAAAACCCTTAAAAATCCGTTTGCTAAGTATTTACAGAGAATTCCTGCTCCAAGCCATTCGCCAACACCTTCTGCTCCTCGTTGGGTTCGACACTCTTACTGATCGAAAATACTGCGATACACCCCCTATACTTGTGGGTCATCAAGACTATTTTCTGGCGTCGTTGCCGTGGAGTGAAGCGCTATTGGAGAGTGGAACTGGTAAAGGAAACTTCTACTGTGAGTATTGTTTACTTCTGTTAGTTGCTTTATTTTCAATATGGATAATTCGCTAAGTTTCTTATTTCGTAATGCTACTACCACTGCTAAGGTAGTAGATAAACCACCACCTGCTGAGAATGATACTTTTAAAATACCTACAAGACTTATTGATCGTGTTATGGATAACTATTATGTTGGAGATGGAACTGTCCAACCTGGTGATCATTTGCTCTTTATACACGAATTATGCGGGTTGTTTAAGTGTGCAGGTATTACAACAGATCAAGTTAAGAAGAAGTTATTCTCATTGTCACTGAAAGGAAGAGCTGAAGAATGGTATAAGATGCTGAAGAATGGTCAAGCTATCGAATGGGAGGAAATAGTACCTCTCTTTTATTCAAAGTTTTATCCTCCTAGTGAGATTCATAAAGATCAGAATCAAATATACAACTTTTGGCATCTTGATGGAGAGAGTATAGCTCAAGCTTGGGGGAGATTGAAGTTACTAATGCTCAAATGTCCCATTCATGAGCTCCCTCACAATATTATTATCAATAACTTTTATGCAAGGCTTTCTCTTCATGATAAGGATTTATTGGATGCTTCTTGTGCTGGATCATTTACACGCATGGAAGAAGGAGCTAAATGGGATCTTCTAGACCGTATTCAAAACAATGCTGAAGCATGGGAGAATGATAAAGGAAGAAAGTCAGGTATAAATTATGATTATGAATGCATTGAATCTTTTATGGGAACTGATGACTTTCAAAATATTAGTAATGCTTATGGTCTTGATTCTCAAGTTATTACAAATTGTTTTAAGGCTTTTGCTTCATATATTGAAATTCCAAAAAAGGGATGGAACAAGTATCATGCACCATATAAAGATATTGTTGATTGTGTTCCTATTAGGAGTACTGAATTTTGCACTATTGATCACATCCTACCTGAACCTTATATCGAGAAAATGCCCTTCCCAGATAAGGTAAAGGAGCATCCTATGATTGATGGGTTCGTAGCATGGAAAACAAAAAAATTCTACCGTAAGAACAAACAAAACCCAGATCTAATCTAGATAAAAGCCAAGATCTAATCTATTAGACATGTGCAACGAGATAGATCTGTACTAACCCTTGTAGATCCGAAAGCCTTGTGCAAGATCGGATCTCGTGGTTGATGTAGACGATCACTTGCCGATCTCAAGATCGAGTGGACGAGCCTTCCGGCGCCGCGTTCCGGCAGCGCTTCCCCAATCGGTCACACGTGCGGAGTCGATGCAGACCTTCCTCTCCCCATTCCAGCGAGCAGCGGAGGTAGTAGATCTCTCCACGGAATCCCAGCAGCACGATGGTGTGGTGGTGGTGGTGGAGTAGAGAATTCTGCAGGGCTTCGACTAAGCCAGAGCAGAGCGAAGGAGGAGGAGAGAGGCGGCTAGGGCAGGGAGTGGAGAGGCAAGGGGGTGGCGCCTCCACCCCTCTATTTATAGAGGGAGGGGTGCCGCCTAGGGTTCCCACCCCTAGGGCCACCTCTAGGGTCGGCGCACAAGGGGGGCCTTGGGGGAGTTTCCTTCCCCCCCCCCCCCAAGTTTCCCCTTTTCCTTTCTTGGTTTTCAAGTAAACTCCACATAACTTTCTAGAACCTTCCAGAACATTCCGAAACCTTCTAGAATCTCCATATAAACACTCCGGAACATTTCCGAACCTAGAAAATGATCTCCATTATATGAATCTTATTCTCCGGACAATTCCGGATCTCCTCGTGATGTCCTAGATCCAATCCGAGACTCCGAACAACATTCGGTCTCCAACGCACATTCCATATCTACCTAAACAACATCGAACCTTAAGTGTGTCAACCTACGGTTCGTGAATATGCAGACATGATGGAGACACCTCTCCGATCAATAACCATCAGCGGGATCTGGAGATCCATAACGGCTCCCACATACTCAACGATGACTTGGTGATCGATAGAACCATTAACATATGAAACCAATTCCCTTTGTCACGCGATACTCTACTTATCCGAGGTTTGATCGTCGGTATCTCCATACCTAGTTCTACCTCGTTACTGATAAGTACTCTTTACTCGTTCCATGATATGTCATCCCTTGTGACCTAGTCACATGCTTGCAAGCTAACTAGATGACATTCCACCGAGAGGGCCCAGAACATATCTATCCGTCATATGGATGGACAAATCCCAATCTTGGTCCATGCGCTTCAACACATACTTTCAGAATACCCAATGACACCTTTATAACCACCCAGTTATGAAGCGGTGTTTGATGTCATCAAAGTACCCGTACGGTGATGGTGATTAAGATAACCTCATGGTCGAAGGATTAGGTTACTATGCATTTGAAAGCTTATAGCAATACGAACTTAATGACTTGATCTTTGCTACACTTACTATGGGTGTGTGTCCATCACATCATTCTCCTAATGATATAACCTTGTTATTAATGACATCCAATGTCCATGATCAGGAAACCATGATCATCTATTAATCAACAAGCTAGTTCAACAAGAGGCTTACTAGGGACTCTTTTATGTTTACAAAACACACAAGTATTAGTGTTTCCTAATAATACAATTATAGCATGGGATGTAAACATTCATCATAAACACAAAGATATAATAATAACCACTTTTATTATTGCCTCTTGGGCATATCTCCAACAATGATAACTAGTGTAATCAATAAAAGTGCAAAGAGAACTGTAAAACCTGATGAACAAATAAACATTGAACCTGTTGTAGCAATTGTGAAAGACCTTGTCACCTATAGTGTAGAAGATGGACACATAGTCTTCGGTGAGGATGCTTCTAATATTGTCTCACATCCTAATAGAACTAAAAAGGCTAGTGTCCCTGTGCTTTCTGTTAGAATTGGTGATCATTGCTATTATGGTTTATGTGATATTGGTGCAAGTTCAAGTGTTATTCCTTATGAGCTTTACAAAGAAATTATGCATGAAATCAGACCCTGTGAACTAGAAGAGATTGATGTGGTTATTCACCTTGCTAATAGAGAGACCATCTCTCCAATTGGTATTGTTCAGGATGTAGAAGTTCTTTGTGGTAAGATAAAATATCCTGCTGATTTTCTAGTACTTGGTTCAGCTGCTAGTAAAACCTATCCTATCATTTTTGGTAGGCCGTTCTTGAGTACTTGAGGAGCCATTATTGACTGCAAAAAGGGAGAAAAAATTAACTAAATTTGATGGGGAATCTTATGAGTTTAATTTTTCGAAATTTACTAAAGAACCTTGTGAAAATGAAACCCATAATGAGGATTTTAGAGTTGAAAAACTTGCTTCTATTTCTCTTGCTCCTAACAATGCTTTGCAGCAATTTATGGAAGACCACGAAAGTGAAATCTTCATGGAAGAAAGAAATGAGATTGGTGAGATTCTCCGTTGTCAACCTTAGATGCTTAAGCATAACTTGCCTGTGGAAGATTTGGGTACCACGTTGCCACCTGAAAAGGATCCGGTCTTCGATCTAAAACCTTTACCTAACGATCTTAAGTATGCTTACATTGATGATAATAAAATATATCCTGTTATTATTAGTTCTAAACTTTCAGGGGAGGAGGAGGAAAGATTATTGGAGGTATTGAAGAAACACCGAGGGGCTATGGGCTATAATCTGGATGATTTAAAGGGGATTTCTCCAACTATAGGTCAGCATGCTATCAATATAGAACCAGATGCAAAGCCAGTGGTAGAGCACCAACATCGTTTAAATCCTAAGATGAAGGAGGTGGTAAGAAACGACGTATTAAAACTCCTTGATGCTGGTATTATTTACCCTATTGTTGATAGTGAATGGGTTAGTCATGTTCATTGTGTCCCTAAAAAAGGGGGAATTACCGTTGTGCCTAATGATAATGATGAGCTTATTCCCCAAAGAATAGTAGTAGGTTATAGGATGTGCATTGATTTCAAGAAAGTTAACAAAGTTACTAAGAAAGATCATTACCCATTAGCTTTTATTGATCAAATGTTAGAAAGGTTGTCTAAAAAGACCCAATTTTGTTTTCTTAATGGATACTCTGGTTTCTCTCAAATTGCTGTTAAACAACGGGATCAAGAAAAAACTACTTTTACATGCCCTTATGGAACTTATGCTTATAGACGTATTCCTTTTGGTTTGTGTAATGCTCCTGCCACTTTTCAAAGATGCATGTCTGCTATCTTTCATGGTTTTTGTGAGGAAATTGTGGAAGTGTTCATGGATGACTTTTCCGTCTATGGAACTTCTTTTGATAATTGTCAGCACAACCTTGATAAAGTTTTACATATATGTGAAGAAACTAATCTTATTATTAATTGGGAGAAATGCCACTTCGTGGTGAATGAAGGGATTATCCTTGGACATAAGATTTCTGAAAGAGGCATAGAAGTTGATAGAGCTAAAGTTGAGGCAATTGAGGAAATGCCCTGTCCATGAGACGTCAAATGTATTTGTAGTACCCTTGGTCATGCTGGTTTCTATAGAAGGTTTATTAAAGATTTCTCTAAGATATCAAAACCCCTCACTAATCTTCTTCAAAAGGATGTACCCTTTGTTTTTGATGATGATTGTAAGGAAGCTTTTGAAACTCTAAAGAAGGCTTTAACTACTGTTCCTATTGTTCAACCACCTGATTGGAGCTTATCCTTTGAAATCATGTGTGACGCTAGTGATTTTGCTGTAGGTGCTGTCCTTGGGAAACGAATAGATAAAAAGTTAAATGTTATCCATTATGCTAGTAAGACTCTTGACGCTGCTCAAAAGAATTATGCTACTACTGAAAAGGAATTCTTAGTTGTTGTCTTTGCTTATGATAAGTTTAGACCTTATATTGTTGACTCAAAAGTTACCATTCATAATGATCATGCTGCTATTAAGTACCTTATGACGAAGAAAGATGCTAAGCCTAGGCTTATTAGATGGGTGCTGCTCTTACAAGAGTTTGACCTACATATTGTAGATAGGAAAGGCGATGAAAATCCTATAACTGATAATTTATCTCGATTGGAAAACATCTCTTTTGATCCTATGCATGTTAATGATAGTTTCCCAAATGAACAGTTGGCTGCAGTAGGGGTAAGCTCGCGAGGCAGCCCTTGGTATGCTGATTATGCTAACTTTATTGTCTCCAAGTATTTGCCTTCAACTTTTATAGCTCAACAAAGAAGGAAGTTCTTTTACGATTTGAGGCATTATTTTGACCCACATTTATATAAAGAAGGAGTAGATGGTATTATGCGAAGATGTGTTCCATAATATGAACAAAAGGAGATATTGCGGAAATGTCATGGTAGTGCCTATGGAGGACATCACGCGGGAGATCGAACTGCACAGAAGGTACTACAATCAGGTTTTTACTCGCCTACCCTTTTTAAAGATGCAAGAAAATTTTCTTATCATGCGATGAGTGCTAATGAGTAGGTAAAATTTCTAGACACAATGAGATTCCTATGAATTACTCTCTAGTTATTGAACCATTTGATTGTTGGGGATTCGAATTTATGGGTCCTTTCCCCCTTCAAAGGGTTATACCCATATTCTTGTTGCTGTTGACTATGTTACTAAGTGGGTAAAAGCCATGCCTACAAAAAGTGATGATGGGGAGACCTCTTTAATAATGCTTAAGGATATTATCTTTCCTAGGTTTGGAGTGCCTAGGTATCTTATGACTGATGGAGGTGATACGTCCATTTTGCATCACTATTCTATGTCTTAATTCACTATTATTCATTGATATATTTCGTATTGAGAGGTGATACTTATGTTATTTCATCTATTTTTGCATGGTTGATGACTATTGGAGCATGGACCGCTGCAGTCAGGTTTCTGATGGAAAAGGTGCTATTTGGAGGCAAAATTCACGAAGATCAGAAAATCCGGGAAAATATACGGAAAATTCTATTTTTCCAGAAGACTCAGGATGCTAGAAGATGGAGTGGAGGTGGGCCACAGGGGGCCCACACGACCCCATGGCGCGGGCAAGCCTAGGCCACGCCAGGGAGTGGTGTGGCCGCCCTGGCCCACTCCAGCCTCTCCCATCTGGCGTATATCATCCTCCCAAAACCCTAAGACTCGGGGAGCGACCACAGAAAGATTCCGCCGCCTCTGCTGGGCGGAAAACACCGAGAGAGAAAGATCTCTCCGGCAGACAGATTTCTACCAGGGGAATTCCTTCCCGGAGAGGGGAGATCGTCGCCATCAACACCACCATAAATCTGGACTTCATCGGGATCATCATCATCATCATCACCACCACCATCATCACCATCATCACCATCAGCACCCTCACCACCATCTCCATATTGCTGTAACAATTGCGTTGAATCTTGCATAGTTCATAGGGGAAACTTTCCCGGTGTTGATTACTCTTTGTAGTTGATGCTATTGAGTGAACCATTGAATTATTGTTTATGTTCAGATTGCTATACATCATTATTCCATCTCTGATCATGATCCATATGATGTCTTGTGAGTAGTTCATTTTGTTCTTGAGGACATGGGAGAAGTCTTGTTGTTACTAGTGGAGTTGCGTTGAGAAAGATTCAATAGATTGTTATTTAAGTTGTGGTGTACTTCTTCTAGTGGTGTCATGTGAACGTCGACTACATGACACTTCACCTATAAGGGCCTAGGGGAATGCATTGTGTATTTGGCTACTAATCGTAGGGGTTGCCGGAGTGACAGAAACCTGAACCCCCGTTAGGAAACCATTGCACAAGGGACGTAAGGGTCTTAGAGTTTAAAGCTGTGGTTAGGTTTCTACCTTAATTACTTTCTTGTACTTACGGATGTTTGCAAGGGGTTTTAATCACAAGTATGTATTTAGTCTTGGATGGGGCGGTACATTAGCATAGATTCACCCACACAACACTTAGCAAGCTAGATAAGATTAATCGACTATATGAAGCAAAAGCACTTGACAATCTTCCCATGTGTCCTCGAGAACGTTTGGTCATCTATAGAAATACAACCGGCTTGTCCTTTGCTGCATAAAGGATTGGGCCACTTGCTGGATTCATTCTTATTGTCTTTTCTTTACTCGTACCTTGTTTACTTGCCTTATCGAAAACCCCTAAAAATCCGTTTGCTAAGTATTTGTAGAGACTTCCTGATCCATACCACTAGCCAGCACCTTCTGCTCCTCGTTGGGTTCGACACTCTTACTTATCGAAAATACTGCGATACACCCCCTATACTTGTGGGTCATCAAGACTATTTTCTGGCGTTGTTGCCGGGGAGTGAAGCGCTATTGGAGAGTGGAACTGGTAAAGGAAACTTCTACTATGAGTATTGTTTACTTCTTCTAGTTGCTTTATTTTCGTTATGGATAATTCGCTGAGTTTCTTATTTGGTAATGCTACTACCACTGCTAAGGTAGTAGATAAGCCACTACCTGCTGAGAAATATGTTTTCAAAATACCTACAAGAATTATTGATCGTGTTATGGATAACTACTATGTTGGGGATGGAACTGTCCATCCCGGTGATCATTTACTCTTTATACACGAATTATGCGGGTTGTTCAAGTGTGCAGATATTACTACAAATCAAGTTAAGAAGAAGTTATTCTCATTATTCCTGAAAGGAAGAGCTGAGGAATGGTATAAGCTGCTGAAGAATGGTCAAGCTCTAGAATGGGAGGAAATAGTGCCTCTCTTTTATTCAAAGTTTTATCCTCCTAGTGAGATTCATAAAGATCAGAATCAAATATACAACTTTTGGCCTCTTAATGGAGAGAGTACAACTCAAGCTTGGGGGAGATTGAAGTAAATAATGCTCAAATGTCCCATTCATGAGCTCCCCAACAATATTATTATCAATAACTTTTATGCAAGGCTCCCTCTACATGATAAAGATTTATTGGATGCTTCTTGTGCTGGATCACTCACTCGTATGGAAGAAGAAGCTAAATGGGACCTTCTAGACCGTATTCAAGACAATGCTGAAGCTTGGGAGAATGACAAAGGTAGAAATTCAGGTATAAATTATGATTATGAATGCATAGAATCTTTTATGGGAACTGATGACTTTCAAAATATTAAAAATGCTTATGGTCTAGACTCTCAAGCTATTGCTTCTTATTTTAAGGCTTTTGCTTCCTACATTGAAGTGCCTAAAAATAAGTGGAATAAGTATCATGAACCTTATAAAGATGTTGCTAAGAGTGTTCCTGCAAGAAATACTGAAGTTTATACTGCTAGTCATGTTTTACCTAAACCTTATATTGATAAAATGCCTTTCCCAGTTAAGGTAAAGGAACATTCTATGATGGCTAGTATGGTAGATGAAAGTATGAATAAAGACTTTGTCACTAAGTATGAGGAAGAGGAACATAGTATCCTTTGTAAGGATACCTCTAATATTGTTTCGCATAGTAGTGTTATGAGAGCTAGTATTCCTGTGTTTTCTGTTAGAATAAGTAATCATTGCTATGATTGTCCTTGTGATAGCTATATTGTTAAGTTTATGCATGATACTGAAAGCTACTCTGAGAGGGGGGAAAGTGTTCTTATGCATCTCAATAATATCAAGTTTCCCCGCTTTATGCTGAAAGCTTTTATGTTGCACTTCTTTTGCCTTCTTATGCAAGTTGCCTTTGGTTTCAATAACTTGTTTGTTTACAAAATCCCCTTGCATAGAAGTGGGTTAGACTTAAAAGTGTGTGTTTTTGCTTCTTAATGCTCTCTTTCACTTCAATTCATATCCCTATGAGAGTTTCTTCAAAATTATCATGCCCATCTTAATGGCTATAAAGAAAGAGCTTTATGGGAGACAACCCAACTTGTTTTTGCTTTTTGTTTGTTTTTGTTTATTTGAGTTTTGGAAGTTATTACTTCGGTAATAACCGCTCCTTATCCATTTTGTTTGGTTTTTCTGTCAAGATCAGCCTCTAATGAGAGAGAAGTAAGATTTGGGGAAGTTGCTGTCCCGAAACAGATTTTTGTGCTTTACCGTAAAAATTCGTGAGAGATCTCTGTATGTCGGATTGAGCTGTAATTTTTTGTGCTTCTGACCCAGGTTGCTATTTAACTTTCGTTAGTTTTTCACTTTTTGATTTGAGCAACAAAAGATTTTCGAAAAAATCGATCTTTACCTGCTGGTCTGTTTTGACAGATTTTGCCAATCTTGCATTTGTTTCTTTATTCGACTTCCTTTTTGAATTCTTTTTGGGTTTTCGGAAGGAGTTGCTACAGTAGCATATGTTTTGATGGTTTTCAGTTGAAATTGGACTCAAAAGGTTTTATCACTTCATTTATACTAATGTTGCTAATAAGAACTGTGTGAAGTTTTGTGTGAAAGAAATTTCCAGGAAGTGGAGATAATGGTGTAATAAGGAAGAGAAAGGTTTTATGACTCAAGTGATAAGTATATGAAGATGAAGATATCGATGATATTCAAGTGCTGACTCCGGAAGGATCCACTCAATACCAAATTCAGAGACATGCAGAGTCTGTTTCCAACTAGGTAACAATTTTGGTAAGAAAAGTTCCGCGAAAATACAATACAACTATATTTTTGCAGTTTTCAGTCAATAAGGAAAGCTACGAAGCGGAAAAGAGACGGAAACGGAGCCAGGGTGGCCCACACCACCCCATGGCACGGGCCCACCCCTGGCCGCGCCACCAGGTGGTGAGGCCACCCAGGACTCCGCCTCTGACTCGTTCTCTCCCAGTACCTTCCTTTTGATATGAAACTTCGTAATATATAACCCCCCGGATTCCCCGAGGTCCGTATATCGTGTTTTCGTCATGTTTTTGTTTCGATATGTTTCTGTCAGGACATACTCTTTGAAAGCTTAGAAGCACAATGGTGTCTGCCAAAGATAAAGGGAAGGAGCCCATGAAGGAAGACCTCCAAGACCCCGAGAAGGAGAAGGAGATCAAGAGTGAAGGTGAAGAGGAGCAAGGCCAACGTCCGCACACCGGCATCACCATTGCAAGCATTAGAGTGGTGAAACCTACCAATATCAGAAGGACTGCACGGATGCAGACTAGGGGGAAAGCTCCTTGTCACAATTTGGCTCCACGATCTCGTCCTCCACGCACTAGCTATGCAGGAAAAGAATACTCCAAGTGGGAAGAATGGAAAAAGAATCACAAGAGCTGGGATCCACAAACTGAAATGATTATGGGCCGTATTGAGCATAACTCGGAGTTGATTCGCACTCTCACCTTCGAGATTGAGGACCTTGGGAAACTAATCAAGGAGCTCATCAAGAGGATACCACCACCACCAAAGGAGTAATTCGTCATCAGGTTTGGCATCCCCTTGGTTTGCTCCAAGCTTGGGGGAGTGTCGCGGTATCACATCACTATCTTCTATCTTTTTACCTTATTAGTAGAGTCATATCATGAATAGAGGAGTTATTTTGTAGTATGGTTTGCATTATGGAAGTGTCCCCTCTCTCGTTAGATTTGTATCCCTTGGTGTGAGTTGCCGTTATGGAATATTAATGATAAGTTCTATCATTCACCCTTCTGCATAGCTTGTGTTAGTTTTCGATTCGTGGTTATATGATTGATCTTGTTGTTAGTATTGGTAGCACTTTGGGATCATTGAGTTAATTTAGTTGGTTTTGGAAAACCTGGCTCGGTCCGTAGCACACTATTTTTGAGAGTTGAATGAAAAAGATAGAAGTACTCTAGAGAAAAATAATTTCATCATCTTTCTTGATTTGCTCATAAGTTTAGTATTCTCTAGTTAAGATCTTTTGTGCTTCCAAGGAAGATTGCATGTTTGTCTTTATCACTTGTATGATTGGTTGTTTCCTTCAACTCTTATACTTGCTACCCAGCCTTGCTAGCCAAAAACCTGTACTGAGAGGGTATTCTTCTCGTGCATCCACTCCTTTAAACCAAAACCTTTGCCATTTGTGTCCACCATACCTACCTAGTAGCATTATTGCTATTCCAAGTAAATTCCTGTTTTGTCTACCTCCCAAATTAAACTTGTTATGCGAAATTAGTGATTAAAGCTCTCACGAACTTGATGGCACACTTTACTTTCTTGCATTTAATAAACTTGAACCATTGGGTCCTTATTTGTTGCGTATATGCTTGCGCTTTATGAGTTGAAGTTAGCCGAACCATGTATCATGGGGACTACTTTCAACACCTCATTGGTACTTGTACCTAGTTGATATCATGTTCTTTTGCTTATGGATCCCGACGGTGTGAAATAAAAGTGGAACTTGTAAGATCATGGAGTTTATACGTGTGTTAGAGAAACGCCTGGGCCGCTAGCCTAAGCCATGCCTAATCATGGTGGAAACTTGTAGCATAACTATAGTGAGCATTCTATGAAGCATCCTCAATAAAAACCTATGCAAATAGCAAATAAAAAGATCGCTGAGATGCTCACTGTCTGCTTGCCTTGTCATTTTGATTATGGGATAGCTCCTGTGTCATGTGCAAGGGGTACCCCGTTGGCGGTTCTCAATGATACACATGTATTTACAATGACAAGAGCTTGCTCGTGACTGAAGTTGAGTAGCATGAGGATCGGTACTCATAAGTAAGGGGCATGAGATTTCAACTTATAACTTGTCAAGCATATCCTCTTAGTTGTGTCACTTTAAACTTAACCACCAAAAGATGCCTATGATAGGGGCAATGAGAGGTGAAAGCTAGAAAGTATCATATATTTTGGGAGCTCTTTATGAGACTTGCAATCCCTGCTTCCCTCTGCGAAGGGCCTTTCTTTTACTTTGTAGTTGAGTCAGTAAACCTATTCCCTTCTATCACAGCAAGTATTTTGAGTTGATGTGTTTCATTCATTTCATATGGTGATTTATTCAATCATGTTTCTTATGTTCCTTGTTTTGCACATTGCTCTTATCTTGAAGTTTACTACTTTGAAAGCTTTCATTGAAAAACCAGCTATTTGTGAACTCCGGAAAATTATCAACTATTTTTCGACCAAGAGCTAAGTTTGCCATTACCAATTGTGATTTACTCTATGTATCTTTATTGTGTTTCCTTTACTCATTGCAAGTTGACTTATATAATAGTGAGTTGTCTTATATTATGATATTTGTATTTGATGAATGTGATGCTTCTTGTCTGTATTCTTTTATCGACTCTTCACTCCATAAACCTGAGGTCATGTTTATTGAGCTCAGTTTCGCTTGGGGACAAGCGAAGTCTAAGCTTGGGGGGAGTTGATACGTCCATTTTGCATCACTATTCTATGTCTTAATTCACTATTATTCATTGATATATTTCGTATTGAGAGGTGATACTTATGTTATTTCATCTGTTTTTGCATGGTTGATGACTTTTGGAGCATGGACCGCTGCAGTCAGGTTTCTGATGGAAAAGGTGTTGTTTGGAGGCAAAATTCACGAAGAAAAGAAAATCCGGGAAAATATACGGAAAATTCTATTTTTCCAGAAGACGCAGGATGCCAGAAGATGGAGTGGAGGTGGGCCACAGGGGGCCCACACCACCCCATGGCGCGGGCAAGCCTAGGCCGCGCCAGGGAGTTGTGTGGCCTCCCTGGCCCACTCCAGCCTCTCCCCTCTGGCGTATATCAACCCCCCGAAACCCTAAGACTCGGGGAGCGACCACAGAAAGATTCCGCCGCCTCTGCTGGGCAGAAAACACCGAGAGAGAAAGATCTCTCCGGCAGACAGATTTCTACCGGGGGAATTCCCTCCCGGAGAGGGGAGATCGTCGCCATCAACACCACCATCAAGCTGGACTTCATCGGGATCATCATCGTCATCATCACCACCATCATCACCATTAGCACCCTCATCACCATCTCCATATTGCTGTAACAATTGCGTTGAATCTTGCATAGTTCATAGGGGAAACTTTCCCGGTGTTGATTACTCTTTGTAGTTGATGCTATTGAGTGAACCATTGAACTATTGTTTATGTTCAGATTTTTATACATCATTATTCCATCTTTGATCATGATCCATATGATGTCTTGTGAGTAGTTCGTTTTGTTCTTGAGGACATGGGAGAAGTCTTGTTGTTACTAGTGGAGTTGCGTTGAGAAAGATTCAATAGATTGTTATTTAAGTTGTGGTGTACTTCTTCTAGTGGTGTCATGTGAACGTCGACTACATGACACTTCACCTATAAGGGCCTAGGGGAATGCATTGCGTATTTGGCTACTAATCGTAGGGGTTGCCAGAGTGACAGAAACCTGAACCCCCGTTAGGAAACCATTGCACAAGGGACATAAGGGTCTTAGAGTTTAAAGCTGTGGTTAGGTTTCTACCTTAATTACTTTCTTGTACTTACAGATGTTTGCAAGGGGTTTTAATCACAAGTATGTATTTAGTCTTGGATGGGGCGGTACATTAGCACAGGTTCACCCACACAACACTTAGCAAGCTAGAGAAGATTAATCGACTATATGAAGCGAAAGCACTTGACAATCTTCCCATGTGTCCTCGAGAACGTTTGGTCATCTATAGAAATACAACCGGCTTGTCCTTTGCTGCATAAAGGATTGGGCCACTTGCTGCATTCATTCTTACTGTCTTTTATTTACTCGTATCTTGTTTACTTGCCTTATCGAAAACCCCTAAAAATCCGTTTGCTAAGTATTTGTAGAGACTTCCTGATCCATACCACTTGCTAGCACCTTCTGCACCTCGTTGGGTTCGACACTCTTACTTATCGAAAATACTGCGATACACCCCCTATACTTGTGGGTCATCAGGAGGTTCTCACTTTATTCATGGTGGTTACCCTTGCTAAATATGATTTTAATCATAGAATTTCTTCAGCTTATCATCCCCAAACTAGTGGACAAGTAGAGTTATCAAATAGGGAAATTAAATCCATCTTGCAAAAGTCTATTAATAGATCTATAAAAAATTGGGCTAAAAAGTTAAAAGATGGCATGACAGGCGAATTCTTAAGAGAGAGTTCCATCCTTGTGAGAAAGTTCTATTGTATAGGTCTCGTCTCAGATTTTTTGCAGGGAAACTACTTTAAAAATGGGAAGGACCTTTTGTTATCGAAGAAGTATATCGTTTAGGAGCAATAAAAATTTCTTCTTTAAAAGATAACACTACACAAGAGGTGAATGGTCAACGACTCAAGCACTATATTGCTGGAGATTCTTACAGTGAAGATATTGATGCTATTCAAGTAGTAACTCCAGAAATTTTTATCAAAGACCAAATTCAGAGACCTGCAGAGTCCATTTTCTAATAGGTAATAGTTCTGGTAAGAAAAGTTCCGCGAAAACTCTGTCCAGTTATATTTTTGCAGTTTTTATTCAACAAGGAAAGCTATGAAGCAAAAGAGGGATGGAAACGTAGCGAGGGTGGCTCACACCACCCCCTGGAGCGGGCCCCCCGGCCGCGCCAGCAGGTGGTGTGGTCGCCCCGGTCTCTGTCTCCAACCCGTTTTCTCCCAGTACCTTCCTTTTGTTGTAAAACTTCGTAATATATAATCCCCCGGATCTTCCGAGGTTCGTATATCGTGTTCTCGTCATGTTTTCGTTTCGAGCTGTTTTTGCCAGGAACTATTCTTAAAATTTAGAAGCACAATGGTCTCCGCCAAGGATAAGGGAAAGGAGCCTATGGAGGAAGATCTCCAAGACCCCGGGTAGGAGAAGGAGATTGATGCGCTCGACTTTCGACGTAGAGCTCGTCGGGAACCCCAAGAGGAAGGTACGATGAATATAGCAGCAAGTCTTCCCTCAGTTATGAAACCAAGGTTTAATCGAACCAGTAGGAGCAAGGAAACACCCCAAAGGTGTTACTAGCTGAGCTTTGGCAGGGCGCACTACCGGTGCTAGTACCAACGTGGAGACCTGCACAACACAACCACAAAACTTTGTCCCCACCTTGCGATAAGGTTGTCAATCTCACCGTATTTTGCGGAAAACAAAGGATTAAACGTATCGAATGGAAAGAAGTAAAAGTTTGCAGAAAGTAAACACAAAGCAGGAAAAGATTGTAGATTGTATGTAAACTAAAAGGATCGGGATCCATAGTTCACTAGAGGTGGCTCTCCTTAGATAGATAACATGCTGGGTGAACAAATTACAGCGGGGCAATTGACAAACACCAAGAAAGCAATACATGCATATACTAATCATCTTGACTCCTTTGAGACTTGATTGGGCATTACAACATTATACATAGACCGCCATCCAACTGCATCTATGACTAATAATCCACCTTCAGGTTATCATCCGAACCCCCTCCAGTATTAAGTTGCAAGCAACAGATTATTGCTTTACGAACTGCGTGTAAAGTAAACAATACACTTGTTCTATGAACAAAGGATCGTTGTTTTCTCCCTAGTAGCAACAACACATCTAGTACCTTAGAGATTTCTGTCACTTCCCCAGATTACCAGAGGCATGAACCCACTATCGAGCATAAATACTAACTCTTGGAGTTGCTAGCATCTACTTGGCCAAGATAGCTACTAACAACGGAAAGCATGCAAGATCTCAAATAACAAAGACATGATAGAATCAATAATCAATCTGAAATAGCATCTCAATATCCATCGGATCCCCGCAAACACAACATGTATGAATGACAAATAGATGATCTTGATCATGAACGGAGCTCACAAGATCTAAACATGAAAGCACAAAGGAGGAGAAACTAGCCATCTAGCTACTACATGGATCCGTAGTCCAAGGATGAAGTACTCACGCATCACACCGGAGGCTTGCATGGTGATAAAGAAGGCCTCCAGGGTGAATTCCCCTCTCCGGCAGGGTGCCGGGAAGAGCTTCAGATCCCTCCCGATCTAGGGATAGAGACGACGGCGGCTACAGACTCTTTCGTGGATTTTTGATCGGGCCCTTAGGGTTTTCGTCCCGAGGGCAACTTATAGGCGGAAGGAGAGGCCGAGGGGGTGCCATGGCTGGCCTCACCAACCCCTGGCGCGGGCCAGGCTGGGCCGTGTGGCCAGGTGGTGTGGGGGCCCCCTGGTCCCTCTCCGTCTCGTATTCTGGCACTTGATCCCTTCCGGAAAAATAGGCACTTTGGCTTTTGTCCCGTCCAATTCCGAGAATATTTATTTTCTAACTTTCTTGGAACCAAAAAGAGCAGAAAACAGGCAGCTGGCACTGTGGCTCTTGTTAATAGGTTAGTCCAAGAAATCATATGAAAAGTACTCCAAAGTTGGAACAAAACACAAGAAAGTGGATAAAACCAAGCATGGAACATCAAAAATTATAGATACATTTGCAATGTATCAACATCCCCAAGCTTAACTCCTGCTCGTCCTCGAGTAGGTAAGTGATAAAAAGAAATAATTTTTGAGGTGACATGCACCATCAAGGACTTGATCAAAGTATTTGCAAAACATTCAAAGCTGGGATCATAGTACTTCAATCATAACATGAAAGACAAAGTTCTAGGAATAATCAAAGAAACTATGATGCAACATGAAAAGGCACAAACAAAAGATTCATGAATAACAATGCTCTGCAAGACGTTTGTTTCTTGCACATAAAGAAAACATAGCATAAAAGTATTCAGCTTGTCCCTCAATAGAGTAGCAAATATAAATGCATAGGACACCTTCAAAGTTCATAAGAGTGACTAGATACAATAGTTTCAAACAAGCAATAACAAGTTATGCATCAATCAACTAGTCTTGGGACAATGCACATAGAACTAAGAATGGCCACTATGCTCTCAAAGTAGGTGCATAAAGATAGAAGGTGGAGACTCAATATAATGGTGGAAGAAAGGCCTTTTTAAAAAAAGGAAGTAGGGATTCAAGTCTCATAAAGAGCTTCCAAAAATTATGATACTTAAAGCTTTCAGCTCTCATTGCCCCTATCATAAGCATCTTGAAGTGATTAAGGTTAAAGTGAACAAACTATGGTCTATATGCTTGACGAAGTATAAGTCAGAAATCTCATGTCCCTTGTATACGAGGGCCGCTCCTCATGCTACTCAAGTTTAGTCACCGGTAAGTTCTTGTCATCGTAAGTACATGTGTATCATTGAGAACCGCCAACGGGGTACCCCTTGCCCGATGATACGGAAGAATCCCCATATCAAAATGACAAGGCAAGCAGACAACGAGCATCTCGGCATTCTTCTTATTTACCGTGGGAATATGGTGCTTTTTTCTCTCTTTCCTCTTTTCATAGTATCTCTTTTTTTCTCTTTTCTCTTTTTTCTCAATATAGGACTCTTTTCTTTTCTTTTTTTATAAGAAGAATGCTTCATAGACAGCTCATTATGGTTACGCTGCAGGTTTCCACCATGTCAGCATGGATTAGACCAGCGTCCCAGGCGTTTCTCTAACACATATACATAACTACATGGACTTACAAGCTCCCCTTTCATTTCACACCGACGACATCCATATACAAAAGAGCATGATATCAACTAGGTACAAGTACCAAGTGCAATGTTGAAAGCGTTCCCCATGAAAGCATGGTTGTGCTAATTTCCAGCAAATAAGTGCAAGCATATACAACATAGAAGACACAATGGTTCAGGTTTATTAAGGGCAAGTAAAGTAAAGTGTGCCATCAAGTTTGTGAGAGCTTTAATCACTAGTTTTCTCATAACAAGTGGAAGGTAAACAAAAGCATGAATATACTTGGAATAGCATAAGCTAGTAGGTAGGTATGGTGGACTCTTTGGAATAACTTGGTTTAGGGAGTTGGATGCATGAGTGGAACTCATACTTTGTTGTGGAGGCTAGCAAAAGACTGGGGGCGACAAACTAAGAGAGCAATAATGGCCATAATCATGCAGAGCGACAAAACATCATTGATCAAAGCATAAAGTGATACTACAAGTTGAAACTAAAGGATCATAAAGGCTATGGTGACTTGAGATAGTCATAACATGGTGTGAGCATGCGCCAAGTCAACCCAAATAAAGCATCAAAGGAGAATACCACTATACTATGCTTTAATATGCTAAAACAACGCATGATTCATCCAAGGCACATTAAGCAATCTCAATTGTTTATAACAATTCATGCTAAAGCAAATAATACTAAGCATAAAGCCAAAACAATATCAAGCATGGCATGACAAAGCACAGGCCACAGTCAAAAACAAGCTCTTTTTACCACATAAGCATGAACTTTCCTACTCTTCTCCAAACCAAACCAAACTAATTGCAAACCAAAGTGTGGAAGAGGGGGTCCAACCAACTTATTCAGAAAACTAAGAAAACCAAAGCAAACTAAAAACCAAAACGAAAACGAAAAAGAAGACGCTCCAAGAAAAACACAACTATGCATGAAACAATAAAAATGAAGCGTTTGGAAGAAACCTGGAATTTTTATTGATGAAGAAGGGGGATGCCTTGGGCATCCCCAAGCTTTGACGCTTGTACTTCTTGGATAATTCTTGGGGTGACACGCGTGGCATCCCCAAGCTTGAGCGTTAGTCCATCCTTCATCTCATTACTCATTCCTTCCATACACCAGAAATTTTTCCTTCATACAAAACTTCACACAATCTCATTAGCAACATTAGTGCACTTAAGATAAATAAGTCTCAAGGTTCAGTTCTAACACCAAATAAACTTCCATTAGAACACTAGCTACTATAGCACTTCCCTCAAAATGCTCAATTCCCCAAAGGAACTCAAGAAGGAACTAACAAGAAGCAAATGCAGAAAATGGCAGAAATCTGTCAAAACAGACTAGCAGGTAAAGACGAATTTTTTTCGAAGACCTTCTGTTGCTCAAATCAAAAAGTGTTGAACTAACGAAAGTTAGATAACAACCTGGGGCAGAAGCACAAAACATTACAGCTCAATCCGACGTACAGAGCTCTCTCGGGAATTTTTACGGTGGAGCACAGAAATCTGTTTCGGGACAGCAACTTTCCCAATCATTACTTCACTCTCATTAGAGGTTACTCTTGGCACAAAAAGCAAATAAAAAGGATAAGGAGAGGTTATTACAGAGGTAATAACTTCCAAGACTCATCTAAAACTCTTGGGTTATCTCCCAACAAGTACTTTTCTTTAACGCCTTTAAGTTAGGCATAAATTTTTTAGAAGATGCTCTCATAGGAAATATGAATTGAAGTAAAAGAGAGCATCAAGAAGCAAATTCAAAACACATTTAAGTCTAACCCACTTCCTATGCATAGGAATCTTGTATGCATATAAATGCACAAAGAACAAAGTGACAGGCATAGGAAGATAAAACAAAAGTAACTTCAAAACTTTCAGCACATAGAGAGGTGTTTCATTACCATAAAAACTTCTAGAACCATATTTTCCTCTCTCATAATAATTTTAAGTAGCCTCATGAATAAACTCAACAATATAACTGTCACATAAGGCATGCTTTTCATGATCTACAAGCACTAGACCTTTATTATAAATATTTTCAAAAGAATCCTTGGGAACATAACATTCACCCTCCTTTGATAAGCATGGGGGACAATAAAATAATGTAAGGGATAAAGAGTTACTCTAATTAGAAGGTAGGCATGGGTAGATCCATTCTTCCTCCTTTTGTCCATCACTCTCCTCCTCTTTTTTATCTAATGAGCTTTCAGGTTCAGCAATTTCTTCTTCCATGGAGGTTTTAGCAGGCGGTGGTTCATCTATTACCTTAGCAGTCATAAAACTGTTCCAAAATAGGAAACTGAGTGAGCTATCCATAATGAAATAGTGATTGGAGCAGAGCTAGTCATAAAGGCAACTTTAAGAAAGGAACTAATTTTTTTTGTGTTTTCAAATAAGAAAGCAAAATAAGTAAAAGTAATTTTTTTTGTGTTTTTTGAAGAACAAAACAAGCAAACAAAGCAAAAAGAAACTAAGCAAAACAAAAACAACAAAGTAAAGAGATTGGTTATGAGGGACTCCCCTTGTGAAGATGTCCTTGACTCCCCGGCAACGGCGCCAGAAAATCTTGATGCGCTCGACTTTCGACGTAGAGCTCGTTGGGAACCCCAAGAGGAAGGTACGATGAATATAGCAGCAAGTCTTCCCTCAGTTATGAAACCAAGGTTCAATTGAACCAGTAGGAGCAAGGAAACACCCCAAAGGTGTTACTAGCTGAGCTTTTGGTAGGGCGCACTACCGGTGCTAGTAGCAACGTGGATACCTGCACAACACAACCACAAAACTTTGTCCCCAACTTGCGATGAGGTTGTCAATCTCACCGTGTTTTGCGGAAAACAAAGGATTAAACATATCGAATGGAAAGAAGTAAAAGTTTGCAGAAAGTAAACACAAAGCAGGAAAAGATTGTAGATTGTATGTAAAGTAAAAGAACCAGGATCCATAGTTCACTAGAGGTGGCTCTCCTTAGATAGATAACATGCTCGGTGAACAAATTACAGTGGGGCAATTGACAAACACCGAGAAAGCAATACATGCATATACTAATCATCTTGACTCCTTTGAGACTTGATTGGGCATTACAACATTATACATAGACCGCCATCCAACTGCATCTATGACTAATAATCCACCTTCAGGTTATCATTCGAACCCCCTCTAGTATTAAGTTGCAAGCAACAGATTATTGCTTTATGAACTGCGTGTAAAGTAAACAATACAATTGTTCTATGAACAAAGGATCGTTGCTTTCTCCCTAGTAGCAACATCACATCTAGTACCTTACAGATCTCTGTCACGTCCCCAGATTACCAGAGGCATGAACCCACTATTGAGCATAAATACTAACTCTTGGAGTTGCTAGCATCTACTTGGCCAAGATAGCTACTAACAACGGAAAGCATGCAAGACCTCAAATAACAAAGACATGTTAGAATCAATAATCAATCTGAAATAGCATCTCAATATCCATTGGATCACCACAAACACAACATGTATGAATTAAAAATAGATGATCTTGATCATGAACGGAGCTCACAAGATCTAAACATGAAAGCATAAAGGAGGAGAAACCAACCATCTAGCTACTACATCGATCCGTAGTCCAAGGATGAACTACTCACGCATCACACTGGAGGCTTGCATGGTGATGAAGAAGGCCTCCAGGGTGAATTCCCCTCTTCGGCAGGGTGCCGGGAAGAGCTTCAGATCCCTCCCGATCTAGGGACAGAGACAACAGCGGCTGCAGACTCTTTTGTGGATTTTTGATTGGGCCCTTAGGGTTTTCGTCCCGAGGGCAACTTATAGGCGGAAGGAGAGGCGAAGGGGGTGCCAGGGCTGGCCTCACCACCCCTAGCACGGGCCAGGCTAGGTCGCGTGGCCAGGTGGTGTGGTGGCCCCCTGGTCCCTCTCCGTCTCGTATTCTGGCACTTGATCCCTTCCAGAAAAATAGGCACTTTGGCTTTTGTCCCGTCCAATTTCGAGAATATTCATTTTCTGACTTTCCTGGAACCAAAAACAGCAGAAAACAGGCAGTTGGCACTGTGGCTCTTGTTAATAGGTTAGTCCAAGAAATCATATGAAAAGTACTCCAAAGTTGGAACAAAACACAAGAAAGTGGATAAAACCAAGCATGGAACATCAAAAATTATAGATACATTTGCAATGTATCAGAGATCAAGAGTGAAGATGAAGAGGAGGCAAAGAAAGGCCAGCATCCGCACACCGGCACTACCATTGCAAGCACTGGAGTGTTGGCAAACCCTGCCAAGATCAAAAGGACTGCACGGATGTCAACTGGAGGGAAGCCTCTGCGTCACTGTTTGTCTCCACGGTCACTTCCTCCACGCACCAAGAATCCCTTCCCTACCCTTATCGATGAGCATTAGTTCCAGAATATGCCCAAGGAGAAACTACCCTCCAATTGGGATATGCCTCGTTCTTACCATGTAGGAAAAGTAGACTTCAAGGAGGAAGAGTGGGGAAAGAATTGCAAGAGCTGGAATTCACAACCCGACATGATCGTGAGCCGCATTGAGCAAAACTCGGAGTTTATTCGTACTCTCACCTTCGAGATTGAGGACTTGGGGAAACTAATCAAAAAGCTCATCGAGAGAATACCACCACCACCGAAGGAGTAATTCATCATCAGGTTTTGGCATCCCCTTGGTTTGTTCCAAGCTTGGGGGAGTGCCACGGTATCATATCACTATCTTCTATCTTTTTACCTTTTTAGTAGAGTCATATCATGAATAGAGAAGTTATCATGTAGGATGGTTTGCATTATGGAAGTGTCCCCCCTCTCGTTAGATATCTATGTATCCCTTGGTGTGAGTTGCCGCTATGGAATATTAATGAGAAGTTCTATCATTTACTCTTGTGCATATCTTATATTAGTTTTCAATTCATGGTTATATGATTGATCTTGTCGTTAGTATTGGTATCACTTTGGGATCATTGAGTTAATTTAGTTCGTTTTGGCAAACCTGGCTTGGTCAGTAGCAATACTATTTTTAAGAGTTGAATGAAAAAGACAAAGGTACTCTTAAAGAAATATAATTTCATCATCTTTCTTTCTTGATTTGCTCATAAACTTAGTATTCGCTAGTTAAGATCTTTTGTGCTTCCAAGGAAGATTGCATGTTTGTTTTTATCACCTGTATGTTTGTTTGTTTCCTTCAACTATTATGCTTGCTACCTAGCCTTGCTAGCCAAAACCCTGTACTGAGAGGGAATGCTTCTCGTGCATCCAATCCTTGAACCAAAACCTATGCCATTTGTGTCCACCATACCTACCCACTAGCACTATTGATATCCCAAGTAAATTCATGTTTTTATCTACCTTCCAAATTAAACTTGTTATGTGAAAATTGGTGATTAAAGCTCACACGAACTTGATGGCACACTTTAAATTCTTGCATTTAATAAACTTGAACCATTGTGTCCATCTTTGTTGCGTATATGCTTGTTCTTTATAAGTTGAAGTTAGCAGAACCATGTATCATGGGGAACGCTTTCAACATTGCACTTATATTCCGTTGATATCATGATTCTTGCTTATGGATCCCGGTGGTGTGAAATAAAAGGGGAACTTGTAAGATCATGGAGTTTGTATGTGTGTTAGAGAAACGCATGGGCCGCTAGCCTAAGCCATGCCTAATCATGGTGGAAACTTGTAGCATAACCATAATGAGCACTCTATGAAGCATCCTAAATAAAAATCTATGTAAATAGCAAATAAAAAGATCACTGAGATGCTCATTCTCTACTTGCCTTGTCATTTTGATTATGGGATAGCTCTTGTATCATGTGCAAGGGGTACCCCGTTGGTGGTTCTCTATGATACATATGTATTCACAATGACAAGAGCTTACTTGTGACTGAAGTTGAGTAGCATGAGGTTCGGTACTCGTAAGTAAGGGGCATGAGATTTCAACTTATAACTTGTCAAGCATATCCTCTTAGTTGTGTCACTTTAACCTTAATCACCTAAAGATGCTTATGATAGGGGCAATGAGAGCTGAAAGCTAATAAGAACCATAATTTTTGGAAGCTCTTTATGAAACTTGAAATCCCTGCTTCCCTCTGCGAAGGGCCTATCTTTTACTTTTTAGTTGAGTCAGTAAACCTATTCCCTTCTACATCAGCAAGTATTTTGAGTTGTTGTGTTTCATTCATTCATATGATGATCTATTCAATCATGTTTCTTATGTTCCTTGTTTTGCACATTGCTCTTATCTTGGTGATTACTACTTTGAAAGCTATCTTTGAAAACTAGTTATTTGTGAACTCCTGCAATTTGTCAACTATTCTTCGACCAAGAGCTAAGTTTGCCATTACCAATTATGATTTACTTTATGCATCTTTATTGTGTTTCCTTTACCTATTGCAAGTTAAAGTTATATAATAGTGAGTTGTCTTCTATTATGATTTATGTATTGATGAATGTGATGCTTCTTGTCCATATTCTTTTATCGACTCTTCACTCCATAAACCCGAGGTCTTGTTTATTGAGCTCAGTTTTTGCTTGGGGACAAGCGAAGTCTAAGCTTGGGGGGAGTTGATACGTCCATTTTGCATCACTATTCTATATCATCATTTACTATTATTCATTGATATATTTCATATTAAGAGATGATACTTATGTTATTTCATCAGTTTTTGCATGGTTGATGACTTTTGGAGCATGCACCATTGCAGTCAGGATTCTGATGGAAAAGGTGTTGTTTGGAGGCAAAATTTGCGAAGATCAGAAAATCCGGGAAAATACATGGAAAATTCTATTTTTCCAGAAGACGAAGATTGCTAGAAGGGGAAGTGGAGATGGGCCACGGGGGGCCCACACCACCCCCAGGCTTGGGCATCCCTAGGCCACACCATTAGGTGGTGTGGCTTGCCTGGCCCACTCCAGGCTCTCCCCTCTAGCGTATATTATCCTCCTGAAACCCTAAGACTCGGGGAGTGACCATAGAAAGATTTTGCCGCCTCTGCGGGGCGGAAAACACCAAGAGAGAAAGATCCCTCTGGCAGACAGAATTGCCGGGGGAGTTCCTTCCCGGAGAGGGGAGATCGTCGCCATCAACACCACCATCAAGCTGGACTTCATCGGGATCATCATCATCACCACCATCATCTCCACCAGCACCATCATCACCACTTCATACCGCTATAAAAATTGGGTTGAATCTTGCATAGTTCTTAGGGGAAACTTTATCGGTGTTGATTACACCTTGTAGTTGATGCTATGGAGTGAAACATTGAATTATCGTTTATGTTCAGATTGTTACATATGATTATATCATCTCTGATCTTGATCCATATGATATCTTGTGAGTAGTTTGTTTTGTTCTTGAGGACATGGGAGAAGTCATGTTGTTAGTAGTGGAATTGTGTTGAGAAAGATTCAATGGTTTGATATTTAAGTTGTGGTGTATTTCTTCTAGTGGTATCATGTGAACGTCGACTACATGACACTTCACCTATATGGGCCTAGGGGAATGCATTGTTTATTTGGCTACTAATCGTAGGGGTTGCTGGAGTGATAGAAACCTGAACCCCCATTAGGAAACCTTTGCACAAGGGACATCAGGGTCTTAGAGTTTAAAGTTGTGGTTAGGTTTCTACCTTAATTACTTTCTAGTACTTGCGGATGCTTGCAATGTGTATAATCACAAGTATGTATTAGTCCTAGGAAGGTCGGTACATTAGCACAGGTTAACCCACACAACACTTAGCAAGCTAAAGAAGATTAATCAACTATATGAAGCGAAAGAACTTGACAGAATTCCCATGTGTCCTCGAGAACGTTTGGTCATCTTAAGTAATACAACCGGCTTGTCCTTTGCTAAAGAAAGGATTCGGCCACTTGCTGCATTTATTCTTATTGTCTTTTATTTACTCGTACTTTATTTACCTGCATTATCAAAAAACCCTAAAAATCTGTTTGCTAAGTATTTACAGAGAATTCTTGCTCCAAGCCATTTGCCAACACCTTCTGATCCTCGTTGGGTTCGACACTCTTACTTATTGAAAATACTGCGATACACCCCTATACTTGTGGGTCATCAGAGCTTGAGTCTCCATTTTCCAAAATGTACAGCGCTGCTAAGTCTATTGTATAGGGAAGATCTGTACAATCTGCCATAAGATCAGCTCAACACCGATATAGAAATGTGCCTGGTCAAGACCAAGGTCAATATGTGCCTCTTGATGAAGAGAATGATTCTGATGGGGATCAAGGTCAAGTTAATGGTCAAGACGAGGACCAAAATGATGAAGAGATCCCCACAAGAAACAACAAGGAGATCAAAACTCGTCGCCAAGCTAGAGTGGATAGAATGTTGGAATTAAGAGACCACACTCTAGAGAATATGGCAAGGGGTCTAAGAAGAGGGATGTCCACTAGAGCTCAATTGAAGAGTTTTGGTGAACACCAAGCACACATTTCCATGGTGGAACCAAAGAAATTATGGGAAGCTCTTGAAGATTTGGATTGGTTGGAAGCAATGCACAAAGAGTGCAACAACTTTGAGATAAACAAAGTATGGAAGTTAGTTGAAAATCCAAAATATTGCCGCAATGTTATAGGCACCAAGTGGATATTCAAAAACAAGCAAGATGATCATGGAATTGTTGTGAGGAACAAGGCAAGATTGGTTGCTCAAGGATTCTATCAAATTGAAGGCATTGATTATGGAGATACATATGCACCCGTGGCTCGCCTTGAGTCCATCAGTATCCTTCTTGCTTATGCGGCACATCATAACTTTAAATTACAACAAATGGATGTAGAAAGTGCATTTCTTAATGGTCCATTGCATGAGTTGGTATATGTAAAGCAACCCCCGGGGTTTGAGGATCCCAACTTCCCAAACCACGTCTAGAAACTTGATAAGGCGCTCTATGGGCTCAAACAAGCCCCACAGACGTGGTATGAGCACCTTAGAGAGTTGTTGCTAGACCGTGGGTTTGAGGTTGGGAAAATCGATACCACTCTTTTTACTAAGAAGGTCAATGGGGAGATTTTTGTATGCAAAATATATGTTTATGATATTATCTTTGGCTCATCTAACAAAGCTTTTAATGATGATTTCTCAAAGCTTATGACTAATAGGTTCCGGATGTCTATGATGGGGAATTGAGAGTATTTCTTGGTTTTCAGATCAAGCAAGTAAGAGGAGGAACATTCTTCAACCAAGCCAAGTATACTCAAGATACGCTCAAGAGATTCATCATGAAAGATCTAAATGGAGCTCCTACTCCCATGGCAACAAACACTCATGTTGAACTAAACCCAAATGGTAAAGATGTGGATCAAAAGGTATACCGGTCTATGATTGGTTCTTTGCTTTACCTTTGTGCATCTAGACCCGATATTTTGTTGAGTGTAGGAGTGTGTGAAAGATATCAAGCGGCTCCTAAAGAAATCCATTTGATGGTGGTCAAGAGAATCTTTCGATATTTGGTTCATACCCCAAACTATGGTATTTGGTATCCTAGGGGTTCAACTTTCTCTCTTTGTGGACACACGGATGCGGATTGGACTGGTGATAAGGATGATAGAAAATCAACCTCTAGGGCTTGCCAATTCCTTGGAAGGTCATTGGTGTGTTGGTCTTCTAAGAAGCAAAATTGTATATCTCTCTCCACCGCCGAAGCCGAGTATGTGGCAGCTGCTACTGGTTGTACTCAATTGCTAAGGATGAGGCAAACTTTAAAGGAATACAATGTCCATTGTGACAAAGTGCCTATTCTATCTGGCAATGAAAGTGCTATCAAGATTTCCTACAACCTAGTGGATCATACAAGGACAAAGCATATTGAGATTCGTCATCACTTCATTAGAGACCATGTTGCTCGAGGTGATATTGAGCTATCTTATGTATCAACCAAAGACCAACTTGCTGACATTTTCACGAAGCCACTTGATGAAGCAATGTTTTGTTATTTGAGGAATGAACTAAATATCATAGATTCAAGGAGCTTGACTTGATCACCTAGCATACTCACCTATTCTTGACTCTTATTTGGTTTAGGTGTAGGCATGGAGATAGGGGGAGTGCGATCCTAATACATTGGACTATCCCTCCCCCCATAATGCCAACATTAAGAAATTCAATTCTCTTAATATCATTTTGTGATATGTGAGCTTCATTGATGAGTAGTGGCTATGAACCCAAGGATAATTCTTCGCGGTGTCATGCCACAAATTCTTACATGGTGGCCTCGGTCACCGTCCTCTTCTTATTAAAGAGTTGGTCTTGGTTCATTTGATTTGGAACTTAATTTGTCATCTTCTTGAATATCTACGTTTTCTTGGTTCTTCATAGTACATCTTCTGAATCCCAGGCCTATTCTCACATTTAAACATGCTCCTCTTGCCACACATTTGTCCATTACTTGAAACTGGGCTTTCTGGTCGTAGGGGGCGGACTGTCCGCCCTGAACCAACTGGAGTGTCTAGCCATACCGGACTCTCCGCTTGATTCACCTCGGACATTCCAGCCAAGCCAGACACTCTAGTGCATTTCACTCGGACACTCCGGCCCTAGCAGTTTCAAACTCGTAAAAGGGGTCAGGGAGAAGTGGACGGTTCAGTCCTCCTTCTCCTCCCTGACTCCCTCTTGCACACAGCCTGCTGCCCCCGACCAAGAGCACCACCAGGAGGGCTCCTCCACCCCGGATAATGCCATTGCCACTGGCCATTGCCTTTCCTTTGCTGCTGGGATCCTTTCCCCTCTGGTGAAGGTCTCCATGGATGCTGGTATAGTGCCCCTCCCCTTCTCCATCTCTAGGGTTTGCTCTAGATGAATTTTTTAGGGCAATGTCATACCTAGATCCATGGGTACATCATATTTGCATGCAATACTTGTCCTTGTGGTGGTTCTAACAATCCCGATCTGCTTCGGTTGAACACTCATGAATTGCCCGAAAATCATCAAGGCTCTAGCCAGAATGTCCCGCGTGTACGGGTCGGACACTCCGGTCCAGCCGGAATGTCCGGCTCGTATGCACCGGAATGTCCGGGCATGGAGGAGTCTCCAGGGTGGTTATTCCGGACAGTCCGGGTGTTTTTAGCCAGAACATCTCTTATATTACTTTGACTACTGCTATGTATTTGTATCTCCAGGACAAATGTGCTTACCCCATATGCTATCCTTCTACTCTGATCTCACAGGTGGCTCTCGTCCTCGTCGGTCTCGGTCTAGTCATCATCGCAGTTCTTACAATGAAGATAGAGATGTTCATGTGGATCCATCTATGGTCAGGGAGTCTGCACGTGATCATGCTACAACAAAGCAAGAAAAGATTAGACAACTAAAAAGGGATGAAGCCAAGCGCATGAGTTTGAAGCATTGACCACTATGGCAGATTTGGGTACCGAGGAGTTTGTGGAGATGAGAATCCAGCAGTTCTATTCTCTGCCACGCACCTTGGCTGATGATCGCTTCTGGAGAAATGAGCAAGCCCTACTCTTTTCTAAGGTGTTTTGTGGGTTCAGGACTCCTGTGTGCCCCATGAAGTGGTTGGCTCTCGAGAAGCTCCGAGCTCACAGCTACTTTGAGGACGCTCTTTGGGTGACTGAGAAGATGGGGCTGCACACCATCTTTCAAGTAAAAGAAGACTACAATGTTGAGTTGGTCCAGCAGTTCTATGCCACAGTGGTCTTTGGGGACACTGCGGATATTCCCCTTGAGTGGATGTCTGGCACTACTAGGTGCCGTTCCAGCATGGTTCAGTTTGCACACATTCTTGGATTGCCTTTCAATCCCGATGCTCCTAGTGGTCTCAGGATGCATGTACATGGCCAGACATATGACAAGCAGAGATTGGCCCCGATTTACTCTCAGTATGGTGTGGTTGGCCAAACCACCAACATCAAGCTCATCTACAACATTCTGCTTTGCATGTTTCGCCACACACTCACTCCCAAGGCGGCAAACAAGGATGAGATGAGAGGTGCAGAAATCAATCTAATGGCCATGCTCACTCAGTGTATACTCATGGTCCAGACCATCCAGGTGGTGCTATAGATGTCATGGATTTCATCTATCATGACTTGTACAAGTGCCTCACAGACAAGAAGTGTCGTCTATTTGCTCCTTATGTGATGAAGCTCATTGCTGCTCAAACTCCAGCAACTCCATTGCTCTACAATGATCTTGTTCCACACCTTCCTGCCAAGCTACAGAGGAAGGGTGCCCCTACCACCAAGGCTCCTCGAGGCTACCCCCTGCTTAGGACATATTTGAGGATGATGTGATGGAGGCAGATTCTTCTGACAGTGATGATGGGTTTGAGGAGGTGCAGGAGGTTATGACCCGTGGACCTCGCATGAAGCATGCTAGCAACACATATCGCTTCAACACCTCTAAGTAGGAAGTGCACAGGAAGGTGAAGAAGGCCTCTTGGTGTAAGAAGCTTCTCCTATGCCATAATATTGACATTCTCCATGGATAGTATGATGCATACAAGGCTAACCGGAATGTCATGAAGGAACTCAAGCGGATCAACCATCCCATGGATGTTGATCCTTCTCAGCAGCAGGCATCAGATGGCTCTCTTTCCTATGGTCACTAGAGTCAGGGATGTGTGGACTGGTCCATGTTTGAGGACGTGAAAATTCTTCTTCTCACCCTCACGGCCAGAGCTCGACTCAGGATGATCATGATGATGAGGATGGTGATGAGGATGAGGGCGAGGATGAGGATGAGGATGCCGACGACGACAACTTCCATGGCTAGAGTTGGCTTGGGGATGCTTTCGTTGTGCTCTTTTCCCTTTTTGGCATCTTGATGCCAAAGGGGGAGAAGTAGCCCTTTTATTAGGTTGCTACCAGGGATTTGCATGGGTACATGAGCTTCACATTATTTCGATTTGCCTCTTTGAAGCTTCGTGTTTTTTATCATACTTGTTTGAGTACTATCTTGTGTTGAACTCCATTATGTGTGTTAAGACATGCTTACCCGGTTACGTTAAAGACTATGTTATGCCCAGCTTATTTATCTAGTCTTTATTATATCATGTCATAACCTGTTACCTACAAAATCTAGTGAGGATGTGATCCTAGGGTGTCTGGTCTTGTATTAAAATGCAAAGCTAAATTGGTCACACATCTAGCGGGAGCTTTATTATATTTTGTAAATCTCCTATTGTGAAAACTATTACCTGTCCTATATGCAAATCCTTGGGTTGTCATCAAACACCAAACAGGGGGAGATTGAAAGGGCATTTATGCCCTTCATATTGTTTTGATGTTTGTTGACAACACTTGGATAGGTTTAATCTGTTGTTAAATGTTTCAGGAGATATCAGCTACATTATTGTAAATTGTACCTAAGGAAAAAAGGGCTCCCTAGGAACAAATCTATGTAGAGAAAAAGTTCTCTCGGACTGTCCGGCAGATGTGCGCCGGAGTGTCTAGCCCCAATGGACTATCCGGCCGGTTTCTACCGAACTGTCTGGCCTTGAGGATTTGCAAGATTTTCTTCGCCTGATGTGGACAGTCAGTATGCCACATCGGACACCACCCAGACACTGGCCAGACTCTGGCCGGAAACTCTGCCAGACCGGAGTGTCTGGTGGTAGTCTCCCGGGTGTCCGGTTGGGCCGGACTATCTGGCTACTTTTTGTCGGACTGTCTGGGGTAAGTGGCTCCCAACGGCTCTAATTCCAGGGGCCCTATATAAAGGCGCCTTCTTCTACCTTGGGAGCCGCTCGACCAGTTCAAGAAGAGTATCACCATTTGAGCCACCAAATCCTCAAGATCTCTTCACTCAACCATCCAAAGTCATTGATCTTTGGAGAATCGAAGGAGGAGGCCTTGATCTATAGCTTCACCAAGAGAGATCTGCATTTCCCCCTCATTCACTTGAGGGCCCCTTGCTCTAGTGTTTCTTTGGAAACCCTAGCTTTTGATTTGGTTCTTACAAGCTTGTCTTTGATTGTTTGACAGCTTGCTTGTATTCGGGAGCCTCCAATTAGGTTGTGGATGTGTGCCTCAAACTTGTTGTAAAGGTGCCGGCTTCCACCTCGAAGGTTGCCGATATAGTGGAAGAGGTGAATCGAACCCGTTGGGGTGAGGTTCATCAGAGAACAAGGGAGGCCTCTCGTGGCGTTGGTGGTTTGAAACCATCCCCTCTCCAAACGTAGATGTACTTCCCCTCAAAAGGAAGGAACTACGGGAACCAAACCCTTGTGTGTCCATGTGCTCCACTTTGGTTACTTCTATCCTTTACCGCACTTTACTTATCTTGTTCTTGCTTTGTGTTTTTGCTAGATTGACATATAGGTAAATTCACCATAGTTGCATAATCTAGAGAATTTACCTTTTGTGTCAAACCCCTAATTTGAAAAGGAGTAAAATTTGAAGTAAAACCTATTCACCCCCCCCCCTCTAGGTGCCCATACAATCCTTTCACTAGAGATCTCAACGATGTCAAAAACTCGCAAGCGAGAACACTGGCCGCAGGTTTCTCTGATGCAACTACACATCGCTGAGGTGTGAGTACATCTTATGGATCGATCTTCCAAAACAACCAAGTTGATGGCGCCGTCAGTGGTGGTGACAACGACAACAACGACAATATGAAACTTCCGTCCCAGGCCAATATCGAGTACAAAGCCGGTGAACATAGGGAGAAATCCAATGGCCTGGTGGCACAGGAGGAATTTCCATCGGTGTACTGATATGTAATTTTCTATTGTAGTGTTTAATAAATATATTTGATCACTTTTGCTTTCGTTAATCTTGCTGTTTGATTACTTTACTATTTATGTTATCAATCATGATAAAATCAGACTCTTTTAACCACCTAACTAGCCTACTATGGCCAATGGGCTTTTAAGCAAGTTAGGCCCATGATACAAACCCTAGATGTATATAATACAAGGAAAACTAACTTCTATCCACGCCGCCACACTCCCCTCTCTGCTAAGTGCTAACCCTAGATCTCCTTCCACTCTCTCTTCACGACTAACACAACATCCAAGAACCATCTATCTCCATGAAAATACTATGGTCTTAAGGTGCTGATCCACCACCAAGTGGCGTCCTGTGCGCCATGCTGACCACCATGTGGAAGGCGCTGACATCTAGCGGCGAGGTTATCTGCGTGGAAGACAGTGCTCAGGTCATCGGGAAGCAAATGGATCCGTCCACATCCACCGTCGTCTAGATCCACTATCGCGTAGATCCATCACCGCTCAGATCCACCACCGTTCATCGTCTAGATCCACCGACTTGTAGAATCTTGTGCATAATAGGGAGGAACTCAATTTTAGATTTTAGTTTTCCCTTTTTTCCTTTTTAGTATTCCATTTGTTTTTTCTTTATTTTAGAGGTGCTCAAAATATTTTATAACGAAAATATAATTATATCTTAATCTTGGTGATTTTTGATTTGTCAAATTGCAAATATTGGATTATTAGCAACCTATAAATCTTCTATTGTTAAGGTAATTAATTTTCGTTGATACTGGAAGGTGTAACAAGGCAAATAATTCGCGGTTATACGACACCAAATTTCCGCCATCTTCCATAACATAACATGGCACATCCTCTCCTGCTCCGCGGAAGCGCTAGTTCGGTGGATCATATTGTGTCATGCGAAAAAATCCACCGCAGTTCGTGAATCCCTGACGCGGTTATCCCTGGCGGCTTTTTTTGCCGTGCCAGCGCAAGCGCGGCGATTAAGGTTGTGTCTCAGCGTCTATAAGCGCCAGTGCCCGAGCTCCGTATTGTAGCGGAGATATAAATTCTCATATTTTATGTGCATTCGTGAGTGATGGTGACGCTAGCGTCTTGATCACCTAATAGATTTGAAAACTAATATTATTCTAACATTCGTCCTTATGAGCTATAGTAGTTTCATCATGCAAGTTGTCATGATAAGATGCATAAAAGGTATACGTAAAATGTTTACTATACTCCGAGATTACTAAGAGTGGAATTTAGAAGAACACACATCATGTGATGATGGTGATCTACTCCAAAGTGCAAATTTAAGGGCATTAGTGTTTTACTAACACATTTGGGATTATGTACCAAGAAATTGGTGCCAGTGTGGATGTTGATAGATTCTTATAAAATATAGGATAACATTGAAAGATGATCTAGAAATGTATTCGGAAGAAAAGAAAAGACTGAAAACATCCATCTTAGGTATATAGAAGATATACATTGGATGTATTCTTTGCTTGTTGACCAATGTAATTCTTCGGTATTAGATACTGGATTGGTTGGTATGAAGTGTCATACAAAACAACTCAATGCAAAAATACAATGGCCTAAGTAACTAACACGAGAATATGTTGATGATGATCATTGAAAAACAAATATAGTGTTATTGTGTTTGTCATCTGCATCAAAGACCTAACCATCAAGATTTATTTCGATAATTGTTATTTTGTTCTGGTTCAAATGATTACTATATTCCATATATGATGGATAAATATTATAAATCTTATTGGTGAAATAAATCCATAACATTGACGCTAAATGTCACTAGACAAACGATTAAGATTTCACTTATTTGTGACACCACTATTTTAGGTTATGTTGGAAAGAAAGATATGAAGAGAGTCCATGTTGATGGGATTTTGGAGTCATTTGTTTTTGAATGAATTGATGCTTGTAAGATTTTTCTAAAGATGATTGAAACTTGGTTCATGGGCCAAATCAGAATAAGTGGATAACTTATTGGAGGTCATACATCAACAGCCCATTATGTGAAACCATGTGTGGTGGATTATTCTACTTTGTATACTTTCACTGAGGACTTGAGTAGATATATGAGTAGATCTATTTAATGAGAAATAAGTATGAAGCCTTTAAAAAGTATGAAGTAAAAAATCATTGTAACAAGAAAATCAAGCATTTATGATTGGATCATAAAGAAAGATACTTAAGTTACAAGTTTAGCAAACATCTAAGAGTTGAGAAATTGTTTCACAGACTTTCATTTCCCGAAACACCATAGGAGGAGTGTTCGACAGATGCAATCAAACCTAGTTGGACTTGGTAAGATCAAAGGTAAAATTGCATTATATTTTAAAGATTATGATTTAATGACTACCACTTTTACACTAAAAAGCGCACCATCATAATCCTCTAAAATGACATCATATTATTTATGGCATGGGATACAACCCAGGTTGTCCTTTCTTAAATTTTGGTACGTGAGGCATATGTAAAATGTTTACAACCAAAGTTAGATAAGCACGTATTTGTACGTTATCCTAAAGAAATTGTTGGGTATTTCTCCACCATAACACTGAAGACAAAAGTGTTTGTCGTCGAAAAAGGCAAGTTCCTTGAGAAGGAATTTTTCATGAAATGTTAAGCGGGAGGATAATATAATTTTGATGAGGTTGCCAAAGCTGAGCGACATTATACCATGACGAGTGGAAAAAATCCAGACCTAGAAAAATTAACTCTTTGTCCAGCACTAGAAAGTGTTCCGGAGGTAGCAATAATGCTCATGGCTCCTAGGACTATAAACGTTGTAGTCCCTGAGAGCCAAGTTCTTATTGAACCATGTGGGTTGTGCAGTAATCAAATAGCAAGATTTGAGGATAAAGAGTCATTGTTGGACGACAATGAATCGATTGCATACAGAGAAGCGATGATGGGCCCTTCCTCCGTTAAATGGCTTGACGCCATAAAATCCACCATAATATCCATGTACAAACATCATGTTGTGAATATGGTAGACCCTCTGGAAGGTGTAAGGATTTTCAAGCATAAGTGGATCTATAAAGAAATAGACATGGATGTTCACATCTATGAAATGGTCGACATGTTGGAAATACGTTTATAACATTTTACAAAGAGTTGATTGCAATAAGATTTGATCTTTCATAACGATGTTTAGTCTGTATATATTATTGTAGGAACCACTATATATTTCAACTTTAAGATATGGTAGTTGAACACACAAAACAATGTTCTTCTAATAAACTGGTTACCTAGGTCGTGTACACGACATGGTCCAAAGGGTTTTGTTGATTCAAAGAATGCTAAAAGGTATGCAAACTTCAATGGTTGAAGTTAGCATCATGGAGTTAGAATCTACACCGTGATAAAATTGTTAAAGAGTTCAATTTCATCAGAAACGACGAAGATGCTTGTATTTAGAAGAAAGTAAGTGGGAGCGCTAAAATATACTTCTAATACTTTGTGTTGATGACATATTGTTGATTGAAAATGAAGTATATTTTCTTGAAAAAATTAAGATTTTTTATGAAAGACATAGGCAAAATCAGAATATTAGACATCAATGTCTATACAGATAGATTAGGACACTAATATACTTATGCAAAAGTACATAGATGAACTATTGAATTAATTCGATATGGAAAGAACAAAGGAAGTTTATTGTCACATGGAAAGGGCTAAAGCAAGATTCAAGTGCTCTAACACTTAATGAGTGATAACCACATGAGTGATTTTATTAATTATGTATACCATGATATATCCATGTCCAAATATGTCATATGCCATAAAATGTTGTGGGCATATACCAGAGTGATTCATTTGATGATCATTGGACAATAGTAAGAATATTCTTATGAGATTTCAAAGAACTAAGAATATTTTCTGTATGTGGAAGTGACAAACAGTCCATTGTAAAGTGTTACTTGTTTTGTCACATATACAAACAAATTTTATCTCAAATTTAGGTTATGTGTTTGCAGTAAAATGTGGCATAATGAAATGGAAGAAAGTTTCATGATGGATTTGGATGAGTTTCAAAGCTATAACATTATGACATATACTACAACAAAGGTTGAGCATGACTGCACAAGTACCAGTAGAAGGAGGGCATTGGTGTCAAGAAGTTTGTTACCAAACTAGGTGTCGTTCCAAGTGGGTTGTACTATGAAGATCTACTATACTACAATAGTGTCAACACAGTTTTGGCTAAGGAACTAAGGTCTCACCATAAGACCAAATTTATACAATGCCATCTCATTTGAAAATGAGTGATACTTGGAGACCCAAATACATGCAAATACACATGGATAGGAAAGTGTCAGACCCAAAGATAAGGTTTACCATGTGCAACGCGTATGAATAAACACTAGTATTACATAAGTGTTAGATGCACAAACTTTAACTAGATTATTGACTCTGGTGCAAGTGGGAGACTATTAGAAATACACCCTACAGGCAATAATAAAGTTGTTATTATCATATTTACATGTTCATGATAAATGTTTATTATCCATGCTATAATTGTATTAACCATAAACTAAATATGTGTGGATAGATAAACAACACTTTGTCTCTAGTAAGCCTCTACTAGACTAGCTCATTGATTAAATGATGATTAAGATTTTCTAACCATGGACATGTAATTTCATTTGATAACGGTTCCATATCATTAGGAGAATGATGTGATGGGCAGACCCAATCCTAAGCATCTGAATTTGATCATGTCACTAAGTTAATGTCAAGTACCATTTCCTTAGACCATGAGATTATGTTACTCCCCAGTACCAGAAGAATAACTTGTGGACATCAAATGTCACTTCATCATTGGGCGACTATAAAGGTAGTTTTCAGTTATCTCTGATGTTGCTTGTTGGGTTTGCATGAATCAAGGCTAGGATTTGTCCCTCCACATGACAGAGAGATATCTCTCGGCCCTCTTGATAATGTAACATCCTTAGTATCTTGCAAGCATGTGACTAATGTATTTAGTCACAGGGATATTATATTATACAATGAGTAAAGAGAACTTTCCGGTGACGAGATTGAAATAGGTATGGTGATACCGATGATCGAATCTCGAGCAAGTAATATATTGCGAGACAAAGGGAATTGGGTACCTGATTAATTGAATCCTCGACATCATGGTTCAACCGATGAAATATCTTATTTGAATACGTGGAAACCATTATGGACATCCATAATCCTACTATTGGTTATTGATTAGATAAATTGTCTTGATCATGTCCACATGTTATCAAACCCATAGGGTCACACACTTAACGTTCAACATCAATAGGGGTTTGATAAGATTTTAAGATGGTGTTATCGAATTATGATTTGGAGTCTTGGATGGGATCCTAGACATCATGAGGATCTTCGTAATGGCTTGAAGATAAATAAAAACACATGGGAAAGTATTTTCAGGGTTACCGAAAAAGTTCAGATTTTTTTGGTATTGTACTAGAGGTTGTAGAAGGGTCATAGGGTCCCCTAGTGGGGCCCACCTATACCAAACATTCCATATGTATCGAGGGGGAGTTCGTAGGCCCACATGGTCTAGCATACCAACCCACCCAAGGCCCATGTGCATGGGCTAAGGGATAAGGGAAAATCTCATAAAAATATGGGGTTAACATGGGGCCGAAGTCCCCCCTTTTTTGGACGACCCTAGGGCTTGAAGGAGGGTCCAAGGAAGCCCCCCACGCCCATATAAGAGGGAGGGGAGGGCTGGGGCGCATCACACCATCCCTCTGCTTGCCGCCACCTTCCTCTCTCTCTCCCGGATACTTCTCCTCGCAAAAGCTTGGTGAAGCCCTATAGAAATACCACCATACTTCCGTTGTCATGATGTTGTGCTGCTAGGATTGATCTCATCCACCTCTCCCCCTTTCTTGCTCGATCAAGAAGGTGGAGACACCATCAAGCTATACGTGTAAGAAACTCGGAGGTGTCGCTCTTGCGGTAGTTCATCGGATTGATCCGATGATAGTACGACTACATCATCCCATGATCTCTTGATTGTTAACGCACGTGTTCTACAAGGGTAGGTAGATCCAATCCACCTTGTCACATGCATCTAGTAGATCATATCTAGATCTTGCTCGCTCTCTTGTAGGAAATTTGTTTTTGTTTTCTTTGCTATGAATCCCATCACAGCCATCGATGCTGCCCTAGCGCCAGACGATGCCTCTACCCTAGGCATGTACCCTAGAACGCATCAGCCCCTGAGGCTCCATGGGGATAGTGTGCCATGTCGCCTATTCCCACTATCATCGACATGGTAAAAACTACGACGCTCCACCTCATAGCCCCTCCAGCTAGCACCGGCTCCAAAAAAACAATGCCCCAAGAAGGAGAATGACGTAAAGCATCACCATCATCTGATCCGGGAGATCCAGATCTTGGGTTTTCCCTGGTGCAACCCATGGGAGAAGACGAGAACTGCCGGAATTATGCCTTCCCCAAGGTAACGATGCAAATAGGACTCCACCATCGACCATGACCAAAGTCGGCATGATTTTCACTAGTAGTCGCGCCTTCCCAAACAAACATCCAGCTAGATCATCATCAATCGTGAAGTCCGTCATGCCACCATGACCTGGAGCCACCACCCTGGCTTCTGATCCACATACCTTAAGAGTTGCAGTTCTCACGCATCCATTGACGTCGACACCGGAGAAAGCTTCGGCCACCACGTGCCTCCTACAAGGAAACTAGGCTTAGGATCCCTTGATCCCCCGCCCCTGGGTGCTGCCACGAGGAGCCTCCACATGTCCAGTGATCTCTAGCGAAGGAGATGTGACCGCCTCCATGTCTGGAGCTGCTACTCCGGGATCCCTGTGCCACCGGTTGCTGCACCCTGTCAAACCAGTCACCCAACACGATGCTGATGGAGCACCACCGGGAGGATGTTCTCATGCTGTTGCTCTCTTTCCGCCATGCGGTCCACTCTAGCCAGCCACCAGGCCCTAGGCATACTGTTCACATGTGGCTGCAAGCTTTCTAGCGGCTACCTCTAGGGACACTGAGGGGATATGGGTGGGAGGGGGAGGTGGCTGTGGGGTGGGTAGTGGAGGCTAGGATCCGGGTTGCCCTAGAGGAGGGAGACGCGGGAGAGATGTGCTGGTCTGATCTACTTCATGTCACAGAGCCGACTTTAGTCATGGCGGACGATGATGACATCGTGTGTGTCACTTTCTTGTCTAAGGCATCGCCAATGCACCTCTCGCCTCGTCGCTCGTGTTGCTCTGTACGTAACCCTAGATATAGGTCTCTCGGATCGGATTATGGTGATGCTACGACCGTTCTCCCTTCTAGGGGCATCATTTTGGAGGAGTTGTTGGTCGAAGGGGTCAGAAGGTGGAGTGACATGACTTCTACAGCTTCGACAACGTCGTGTTTCGGAGACATGGTGCAGTGGGGTCTTGCGGCAACCGCGTGATGATGGACGCGTGCAGGGCGCGGTCTAGTGCCATGGCAACATCAACGACAGGACTGGCAAATACTATAAGGATATTTTCCCTGAATATTGCTCAGTGGTTTGACGACGGTGACAGCTTCTATAGACTGGATAAGTGCTCCCTTTTTCCCATGAGTGTTGAGGGTATCTCGGTGACGTCTTCGGTTCCTAATTGGTGGGGAGATTTCGTATTTTTAGAGTACAAGGTATTACGTGCATGCATCCATTGCGAGGTTTGTGGGCCGTCATGGCTTAAATATATATATATATGCTCTCGGTTAGTCCTTTTATTGAATAAACAATAAATAAAGTTATATGCATCTTTTCAAGTTTAGATGTTGGGTCCCATCCTCCATTTCAAAAAAAAGTGCATCCAAAGACAACTCATGAACACGTGATTCTATAAAATAGAACATTCTCTGAGTTTTGCTAGTGGACGAAGCATGTCAGCCACTCTTCCCGACATAGTCACTACAAAGGTCGTAGTGTCTATGTGCGATCTAGCCGTAGACCTCTTGTTAACAATGCTAAAGATAAATTATGAATTGAACATCGAGTGTAGGTTGTATACCAATTTTATTCACAAATCCAACTTAATTCGCTGAAACATCGTTTTTCTTTTTCTAAGTGGCTTTTCACTTTACGCCCATGCATGAAGTCTTCCAATCCGTGTCATGAAATTTTGGTTGATCAAGCGATACGTGTCACCCTCAGACACGACGAGCAACACCCAACCTGACACGTGTCACCCTCACACATGACGAGCAACACCCAACTTGTTCTTGTGGATTGAAACCGAGTGACTTGCTTTTGCTTTATCCAAGTAACGCGAAACCCTAAGCAAGATCTAACAGTTGAGATGAATCAAAGGCTAAAACAGCCTTAGCCATTTCAAGCCCCAAATCGTAAAAGTATGGCTAGAATTGCACATTACATGGTGCCACGCACCACGTAGTCCTCACCGTTGCGATATTCTTCTACTTTAATCGTCTCATGTCCAGTCTGCTGGTCCACCTTACCGTTCCTGATCTCGTGCCGTTGCGATGGCATCACGTGCCACGACTATCACTCTACATACGAAAACGAGGCGTGCTTCTTCTTCCAAACTACTCCCTCCGTTCGAAAATATAAGATGTTTTAGTTTTGTGAATCGAATATATCTAAACGTCTTTTAGTGTATAGGTTCATAAAGCGTGAACTTATATCCTAAAAGATATCTAGATACATTCGTTTTACAAAACTAGAATGTCTTATATTTCCGAACGGAGGGAGTAGGATGGAACGGCCGCTCAAATGAGCTGAAGTGCGGATTTGGCATGATCTCACTGACGCATTAACTTTGCGACACGCTAGTGGTCATCGGCGAGGTACCATTTCCCTCGGAGAAGTAGCGTACCCAAATTCTCTCGGAGAAGTAGCAGGCCCGCTGGAAACCGCTGCAAAATGTAGGCCCTTTTTTGCTTCGATTCATCTCATTCGTTGGATCCGCCACGTCCGAAAGATCCATAGCGCTCACCTCGGCCAAGTGTAAGGCGTTTTATTTTTTCTGCTCTGATTCATCTCAGTCATTGGATCCGCGACGCCCGAAAGATCCATAGCGCTCTCAAGCTAACAGCCTCGGTGCCACCGTTATAAATAACCGTCAAACATTTCTAGTCGCAACCCTCACGCATTTCTTCTCCCACGCCCTCACATTAGCGGAATTGCCACGCAAGTCCCTTCCGCTGTATGCGCCAAGTCTCTCCCGCCGCGACCGCGATGGCATCCGGTTCAGGAATAGACCCGGACGACGACTTGCAAGAACCGGTCAATGAGGAACGCGACAACTCCAACGCCGCCACTGCCCCCTCCGACTCCGATGGCGAAGGGGCCCCGAGCGCTGTGGCAGCCGAAAGCGGCGCCGATGCACCCTCGCCGCCGTCACCTCCCCCTGCAGCGCCCGTCGACACACCCCAAGAGCGTGTCCTTCAGCAGGCCGGGAGCGGCACCATCGCCACTACTTCCCCCTCCGATGGCGATGGGGCCCCGCCCCCGAGCGCCGTGGCAGCCGAAGGCGGCGGCGATGCACCCTCGCCGCCGTCACCTCCCCCTGCAGCGCCCGTCGACACACCCCAAGAGCGTGCCCGTCAGCAGGCCGGGAGCGGCACCAACGGATCGAGTTCCGCTGCGACGGGGGCAGTCGACCACAAGGGCAAGAAGCCCGCCTGCGCCTCACCTTCCCCTCCAAGATCCCCGGGAAGAAGCCCGTCCACCTCATCCTCCTCCGACAGCGACTGGCTAGCCGGAACCGATAACATCGACAGCAAGCAAGTGTTCCAAAAGTTGGTACGACAGGGGGAGAAGAAGAAACCGGAGAGGGAACAGGTGATCGCGCGTATCTCGTGTTTGCGACCATTCGCTGTTTCTTGGAGTTCGTGGAGTGCGTTCTTGAGCGTTTCTTGATTTCTCTTGACTAGGTGAGATCGTCGCACCCCAAGAAGGGGTTCTGGCGCAAGTGTAAAAGCTTATTCAGCCGCAAGGAAAAGGTATAGCCTAAATCAATCTGGTCTTTGTTGCTTGCTTGCTCGCTCGCTTGTGATTTATTTGCTCGTTTGTGCATTTCTGCACTCAGAAGCCGAACCTTTGAGCCAAGAGCGTACCGAGCATTCTTGTACCAACCTGTTTTGTGGATGGAATGTGGGATCGGGATTATGGTGTTCTTGATATCTGTTTTTTCATTTTGATTTTCGGACCAGTTGTTGTAATCAAGACAAAAAAATCTTCGTTTATAGAATGATGATGTGGCATCCTAGAGAAGAGGAGGAACCTTGGAAAAATGTTAGTAGGAGTCTTTTGATTTTGTCAACAGCACAGATTTCCTTGTTGCTTGTCGGTCTTCTTGCGGTCTGTTATGGTATTTGAAACAAACGGCTATCTTGTTGTAATTTCTTCAAGTATGAAAATGTGGGGAAATCGTGAGGTCATGTCCTAATTACTGCACAATTCTGGTAATATGAGCTTTCTTTCCAAACAAATGTTGCTAGCGGATATTTAATCTACCCATTTGTTTGAGATCGCATAACTGGACATAATCTCTGTAAACCATTGGCCATTTATATACGAAATGGTTGACCACCTACTCTACAGTTTTTGTGGAGAAGTTCACCATTTGGTTGATTGGTACCTGGAACTAGCTCAGAAGCCTCAAATAGTATAATTCATGTAAAATGTTGGCAAAAGCAAAGAAATTTTGGACGCACAATTTTTGTGGTCTTGCTATTACATTTTTGTTTATTAATTCCATTCATTTCCTATTCCCTTGTTTCTTATTCTGAAATGTTTGATTCTCAGTTTAATAATTCTTTAAAATTGGAAGTCTGGCAGGATATATGGATTTTAACCCCCTTTTCTTGTTGAATAGATCGATGGAGAAGGAAGGAAAATATATCGGGAACGTCCACATGTGAATCACCAGGTTTGGCTCCATTTTTTCCTTTTATAGTGTTCAAAACAGAAGTGCATTATATCAGGATCAAAATCCTAGATCACAGGGTACTGTGATTCATGGTCCTGTGCAATCAACTGTTCAGAGGGATGATGTTCTCCTTTGTGGAATACTGTATTGTATGTTAAACTCTTGATTGTGATAGTCTGATGGAACCTGAACTGTCTTTTAGTAGTGTTGTTGAGTTTGTCAGGCGTTAATAGATATTTTCTTCTTTTCTTGTATTTGAAAACATATAATCAGTATCAGTGATACATGTTAGTGGTTTCATACAGAGCAAATGGTAACCTGAAAATTGGAATAAAAACAAAATATCCATCACATTTGAAATATGTTGTTTCCATGTTCTACTCAGTGTAATTTGAATTCCTGTATTTGTGTGTTTGTTGCAGACACTTCCTATCACTGAAGTCCATTATCGTTATCGTGCTACCGAAGATATGCCTATTCTTTTGAATCTTGATGCCTTTTCCAGAATTAGACCGGTGCTTGGAGATGGGGAGTGTTTCTACCGGAGCTTCATATTTTCCTACCTTGTAATTGTCCTCCTCTCTTTTCCTTAGCACAGGATGTATCTTTAGTTATTAAATTCTATCTCTTTATTATGTGAATGTCCAACAGGAGCAAGTTCTTGATAGGCAGGACACACATGAGGAACAGCGTTTCCTTGATACCGCTAAAAGAGTGTCTACGGAACATGAGAATCTTGGATGGGAGCCTTTGGAGTTTCGCACGAGCTACAAAGTAAGTTCTCACCTTCTCCGTATTTTTTTTCTAGATAAACAGGCTTGTAAGGGATTACTCTCTTCAGGTTGCAGTAACTTCAGGCTGGATCCGGCATCTCACTATCTCTGTTTTGTCATTTGCAGGAGATGCACAACTGCTTAACAGTAGTGGCATGCCATCACAGTTTTACACACCGTTGGCATAAACTCAAATTTGAAGTTTACTGTACAGTTAACAACCCAATTCTAACAGCAATGAACCTTAAGAGAAATCTACTTGCAAAGGAACAATGAGATACTATAGAGGGGAAGAATAGAACTGTATGCTTGTTTCAAACGATGCGCACATGCTGCTTCTTATGGTGTAGCCACCTAACTCTTCTTTTTCTTCCATAACTACTAATGTTACAGTACGTGCATAATGACTGAAGCTTTTTATACGTGCTGTTCTTCCATATCTTGCAGTCAATCAATATTCTGTAACTTATTGTTGTAACCTATGATATGCGATGATTATCAGATGTGAATTATTGAGTCTTTGATTCTTTCAGGCATTCAAGAAGCTGATAAAGAAAATAATGGAATGGAAGAGACAAGGCACGTCGAACAATATAGCATCAATTAGCAGGTTTTTGATTCGCTTGGTTTTGTGCAATTCCATCAAAGCATCATGGCCAAATGCATTCCATCTTACTGACATAATATCTGCCTTTTTAGCTACAGTAAAGAGAAACTTCTTGAGTTCTTCAGCACCTACGTTACAACGAATGACAGTGAGAAAACACCCTTGAACTTATGTTTCCTTCAGTATCATAAGTCATGTTTCTGACAAATCTTGTTGTTTTTAGTTTTTGTTTTCCTCAGATTAGTAGTAGCTATCCATATATGCTCGCACAGCGACCAGTATGGAGATCTTATCCGTGGGATCTATGGATTTAACAGTCTGAAAGATGTCAGTATCAGCATCTCTTCTCTTCACTTACATTACCTCGTGCTGAATTTGCAATGCATCCATTCTTGGATACGCAGTCACTCATTTTACCTGACCCATTGCTCTTCAAACAGTGGTGCTTCCAGGTCGTCACTCAACCTCGTGAGTTTACGGACCATCTTATGATGAGGGCCTTGGCCACAGCGGTTGGGGTACCCCTCAGACTGGAGCGACTCTATGGAGGAGGATCCGAGGAAGATAATATCTACAGTGGTCCTGGAGCTGTGAGTGTGACCTTGCTGTACACGGGTAATCACTACGACATCATCTACCCGATCGCTCCTTCTGCTGAGAGTCCAAGTCGACAGGCTTCCCAGGGAGAAGATCCCGCTGGTTAGAGAGCTCAAGTCAACAGATTCCGCTTTGCTGAAATTGAGCTTGACTGCTGCCTATGAATGATGAGAGCGTTGCTGGGTTTGGTGGTAGACAGTTAGACATAGACTGATGAAGTAGGGGGGGTAGGCATAGCATACACTTGTGCATTCTTCAAACTGTGCTGGTGCCGGTTGATTTTGTTTGAATTGTTGGCTGGTATACAGTGAATCTTCTGCTATCACATTCGAACTTCGTAACTGTGTCCATCTTTAAGTGTCTATAACCATACGTTTGTAATATTTCAAAACAACATTCGCTTACGACAGCCAGTACCGTAGCCTCCTCCTGATACACGTCTCTTTCTTGGCTGTTTTGTTTGCAGCAATATGGATGATCTTTCTCCTGATACGTTTGTATACTGTTTTTCTATGTTCCTACCAGCACATTTTATTAGCCAGTCAAACAACTCTGTGTTAAGTTGAAACAAACCAATAGACCTCTCATGCAGAACTTTTCAACAGATTTCACTTGAGCTGGGCTAGTGCCATTGGATTGAGCAGTTGGCATATAAGGACGAGAACCATCGTCTAGTTAGTTTCTATGATTGGTTTATTGTGTTTCTTTCTATCTCTGTTGGTTTTCCTGCATTTTTGTTCCAAGAATGTACTAGTACTTCACCCTGCTCTCGAACCTGTTTGAATCACAGCCTGGTGATATCTTTTTTACTTTGCACAGCAATGTTGTTGTAGACATAAAAAAATTTAGAAGAAACAGTGAATTATTGTCAACTTAATTTGCAAATGGGGAGGCTTCAGACTTGTGAAGGACGCCATATGACTTTTCTTCAGTTATACTCCTTCCGTTTAGAAATATAAAACGTTTTAGCTTTGTGAATCATATACTAAAAAACGTCTAGATACATTTATTTCACAAATCTAAATGTCTTATATTTCCGAACGGAAAGACTAGTGCCACGTAAAGAGACAGCCGGAGGAAGACGGACGGCCGCGACAGACAGAGGAGCGGACGAAGACAACGTAGACGTCACGTACGGAGGAAGTGCTAAAGAAAAAAAATAGATGGGCAAAACAGAAATGTGAACCTGGCCCTGATTTTTTGTATTTTTTGAAAATAATTTGGATTTGCCCAATTTTCTCAAATAGTCCTTAAAATTGATTTGCTTCTCAACTTGGTCTGTCATAATCTATTACACCCAACTTGGTCCCTTAGAAATACCACAAGACTTCACGAAACATTCCCTCCTCCCCCCTCTCATCCTCCTTGCCAAGGCGGTTAGGGTTTCGTCACCTCCCATCGGTGCCGCCGCTGATCTGTTAGGAAAAAGCACTCCGAGGGGATGTCGGCACGATACCGTGTGCGTATACGAGTATCTCTCCAAGTGGTACATGGCATGTGTTACCTGGTTTAGTATGCTTGCATGTATATGAGTAGTATTAGGAGTTAGTCACCGAGTCGGTATCTGTTCGAATCGGTAGCTAGTCCTAGCATATATATATACATGTACCCAGAGCTTAATCGGTACCACGCCGTGACCGTGTGCCCAGAAGAAGAAATAAAGAAGACACACGATATGTGCGTATTGCAATCAGATCGATTCTTACTTACGTGTAGTCCAGTAGTACTAGCTAAAATCGATCGTACCGATCAGGCTAGCAGCTATACGTGAGTGTCTCGGCAGATTGTTTTGGTACGTGCGGGTCTCGTCGGATCTTCGTCGCCAACGCCGGAAAGTACTCGGCGTGTACCATCCCGGCGAAAGTATTGTGGGTCTGGGCCAACAATTGGTATCAGAGCCAAGGTCGTCGTTCGTGATCTGCTGAAAGTACTAGGAGGTCATGGCAATGGTGAAGCTTGGCGAGAGCTCGGAATCGACACCGGTGTTCGAGACGGTGGGCGTGGCTTTGTATCCGCGTCTCGATCGCAAGTACTACGAGCTATGGGGCACTTGTGATGCAGTGCGCCATGGAAGGTCAAGAAATTTGGGAGGCCATCGATCCCGGCGGCGATGAGTACGTCAAGGGAGGTGCGAAGTACCGAGAAGATTGCCAAGCGTTGACGGTGCTCTACTCAGTCGTGCCGACGGACGTGCTGCAGCACCTCGTCGGAAAGAAATCGGCGAAGGATGTGTGGGGAGCGATCAAGGTGGTATGCGCATGTGTCGACGACACTAGTGCTCATGTGGGGCAGCAGGAGGTTGTCTTGAACGGCGAGATGACATTGGTAGAACCGGAAGTGACCCCGGTTGGTTCATCAAGTGTGGCGACGCCAAGTACGGCGATCAAGGTGTCAGAAGAAGTCGACGTGAGTATGTCAAGTTCTGAGAAGGAGGAGGAGTTCACCTCAAGTTCAGAAGCGCAACCGGAGAGTACTCAGACTACCGATATCGCAGGACACTACGTCCAGGATCGAGAAGATGTCTCGTTGCATGATGAAGACAATAGCACGCCAGGACGTCCACCAGAAGCTGTAGGCGGACGTGGCACGTGTGTGTTTCCCAATAGCCCAGAAGGAGGTGCTCTACGTGCGGAGCTCGGGCCAAGGGAAGGTCCAGGGGATGGCGGCCCAAAAACGCCAGAAGGAGGTGGTCCAAAAGAAAGTGATCCGCCGAGAGAGGCTCCATCCAGAGACCCAGAAAATAGATCAGAGGATGGTCTAGGGGCTGGTGAGCCAGAAACGCCAGAAGGAGGCGGACTAAAAGAAAAAGGTCCGCTAGGTGGAACTCCGCGAGGAGGTCCAGGGGCGCCTATCCTAGAAGTTGGAGCGGAAAAAACAAGTAGGCCAAGCAGCGTGCGCACTGTAACGGCAGAAGAAATTAACGGACCAAGAAAAGTAGGTCCAGTTAGCCTAGGGGCGGCCTGCCTAGAAAATAGGCAAGAAGACGTTGAAGGCCTAGGGGGTGCTCCAGGCGTGGATACCATACCAGAAGCACTAGGGATTCTCTTAGAAGACAAAGAGTTTGAAAAAAAGGCTAGTATGTGGCCAGAACATAGGCCCACACATGGGCAGAAGGATCACCCAGGGAGCATGGGGCCTAGAAACGGATGCAAGAGATCTTCCACCTGGAAATCGATCAAGAGGAAGTAGTATGGAATTTCAGCCAGCAAATGAAGGTTTCACACGTGAGGAAAAAGGCGTGTCGTCGGGCGCAGAAGAATATGTCATGACACCTCCAACTGTACTGGAGCCGAACGACTACGACCGACACGAGCACGCATGCGAGGCGTGTTGGAATACTATCCGAAGGAGAAATTTTGGACGGTTAATAATTCGGTGACGATGAACTACAAAAAGCACTGGTTGTTCATCAAGGAACCGATGAAGATTAAAGGCGCAGACATCATGGACGACATCGACAAATAGGACGCGAAAGAGAAGGACGTGGACGAGGAGGGTCGACGTGAATCCATGGAGAAGCCGACAAAAGCAAACTCGGTGACATGAGTGTCGAGAAAGGGAGCGGCAAAAGTAATGCCGTGGATGACGCCCGCGAAGAGCAGCTGGCGTATTTGGGACCCATGTCGAGGAGAAGCGCACGTCGTGCTTAGGGGGTGATTGTTAGGAATAAGCACTCCGAGGCGATGTCGACACGACACCGTATGCGTATACGAGTAGTATACGTACATCTCTCCAAGTGGTAGACGACATGTGTTGCCTGGTTTAGTATGCTTACATGTATTAGGAGTTAGTCGCCGAGTCGGTATCTGTTCGAATCGGTAGCTAGTCCTAGCATATATATACATGTACCTAGGGCTTAATCGGTACCACGCGCGTGACTGTGTGCCCAGAAGAAGAAATAAAGAAGACGCACGATATGTGCGTATTGCAATCAGATCGATTCTTACTTATGTGTAGTCCAAGTAGTACTAGCTGAAATCGATCGTACCGATCAGGCTAGCAGCTATAAGTGAGTGTCTCGGCAGATTGTTCTGGTACGTGCGGGTCTCGTCGGATCTTCGTCGCCAACGCTGGAAAGTACTCGGCGTGTACCGTCCCGACGAAAGTATTGTCGGGTCTGGGACAACACTTTTGTGGCCTTCGGGCCATGGAGGTAGGGTGGATCTTGGCTCTGTTTTCCTGTTTTTAGGGTTTAAGTTTGGTGGGGTGGCGCTCAGGTGGTGGCGGCATCGTTTCTTCCAATAAGGCCTTCCTGGCTTCAGCCCCATCTCGACGCTGACGTCGAGGAGCTTGTGGGAGTGGTGTGGTTCTCGGGGACTTCTTATGGCTGTGGAGATCTTCGGATCGTCAAGGAGCTTCATTGCCAGTTCATCCTTCTTATTCGTCACCGGTACGAATGTGGTCTTTTTGGCCCGTTCGGCGACTTCCGTCCGCAACTAATAAAGTCAGAATGACTCAGGGAGGAGCGGCTGCGGTGGCGTGTCGTTGACACGGTTCGAAGGTTGAAGATGAAGGGCTTTTCAAGGATATCGATGTAATTTTCATTTTTGTTGAGCTGTTTTTTACCGTTCGATGTTTCTTGTAATGCCAGAGTCCTATTTGCAAAAAAAAAACTTGATCTCTTAGAGCAAGTGGCAAACAAATTGGTACAACGGATGCTGCAAAACGCGTGGAACCCCAAAATAACTATCGTTTTATGTTTTGGATCGAAAAGACAGACACACCAGATACAATAAAATTCTAGGGCTTGTTTGATTCATAGAAATTGCATAGGAATTGTGTAGGATTTGAATCCTATGAAAATTTTGCCTATTTTAGTTGTTTGATTCATAGGAAGATATCTTATAGGAAATAATCCTATAGGAATCTTGTAGTGCAATTCGTATAGGAAAGAAACATTAGATGAGACCTCGTAGAAAAATTCTTTTGCTATATCAAACAGAATTCCTCTTCCCGTAGGATTCATATCGGCATGACGTCCTATTTCTATACTTTTTCTATTCCTATACTTTTCGTATCCTATGAATCAAACAAGGGCTCGCTGACTTTGGAATTTTTTGTGTGGTTCCCCTCCAATCCTTCACCGCAGGTTTTGTTTGTTCTGTTTTCCGTGTGGCGTTTCCCCGCCGCGGCTTGGCTACTCAACTGCTAGCTAACTTAGCATGCATCAGCACTTTGGCAAAAGAAGAGATAGCATCAGCAAGGCCAGGCGGCAGCAGCAGTCGGTCATCCATGGAGTCAAAGAGATCGACCTTGCGATGAGCTCCAGGTCCACGTGCCAACCCCTTTGGTTGAATTTGTGACCTCCTTGATGGCGACCCGGCCGGAGCCGACGTGATAAAGTCAGGGCGGCGCCGAGCTTTACTTTGCTCCCGTGCATCTGCTCTGCGGCTCTGGTACCAGTTTTTCGTAGGTCCACACGACGACATTGACTTGTGTTGGATCAAGTGGACGTGGACGACAGTGCACGTACGCAGTTGACAATATGTTCGCCCGCCCGCCCGCCGTGCATGCGCATCACCGGCGTTAATTGGCGCAAATGGCAAGTTTTGGCCTCCTCTCCTCTAGTTTTCGGGACTTTGCGGCGCGCTACGCATCATCACCTGTGTTTTGTGTCCACGATGATCAGTTCTCGCTGACACTGACTGGAGTTCCATAATTTCTGTCGAAAACCAATTTTTTAAAAACCAGTACTGGGGCATCCATTTTGGATCTCGGCATCTCGTCAGTGTCGACCATGCTGCCGAAGTGGTCAAGTTGTACGCACGCAGCCTTGCTTGTCAAGCTCACCCGTTTCCCAACCAACACCAACCCCGTGCCTGTACTGTCGTGTGTGTAGGGCAGGCCATCCAAATCGCCATGCTCTCCAGGTCACTCTTGCGAAACCGAGAAATTCAGACAGATTTTTAGTTAGATATGAGTACTACCTTGGATAATGTTTGATTTCGCTCCCGCTATCTGCAAAAAATAAGACGTCCGTATCGGAATACCCTGATCTTGTCTCACTCTGACAGCAGTGTTCAAGCTGCCGGGCCTAGCTAAACAAGTCGTCACAGCGATGACAGCAGTGATCAAGCTGCTGAGTCAAGCTTATCACAGCGAGATTCCTGCTTTCCCTCTTTCCTCGGGCTGCTGCTGCACCAGTAGCTGTCCGTGCTCACGAGTCCGGAGCAGACAAATGTCTCGCCGTCGCCAATTTTTTAAAGCCAAACGGTCAACCCTCTCACATGCCCGCCCTCCCTCTTCCTCCTCCCACGATCCGATCCCCCAATAAATCCACCCGTCCCTCGCCTCGCCGCTGCGCAACCATGCCCGCGCACCGCCAGACCCACAGCCCGGACAGCGTGCCACGATGGGGAGGCCGCCGTGCTCGCTCATCTTCCTGCTCTGCTGCCTCTCGTTGCAGCCGTGGCGCCTGCTCCGCGCCCTCCCGCTCTGCACAGACTCCAGTGAGTGAATCTTTCCTTTTCTCGTTTTCTCTGTCTCGGATCATCGGCGCTGTCTGTGCCTTGCGGTTGCAGAATTTATTTATTTACCTGCTGTTTTCAGGGGCGCCCGTGGCGCTGAACGGGACGCTGGCGTTCTGCCCCTACAGCGGGAGCAGCTGCTGCGACGCCGCCGCGGACGCCGCGCTCAACAAGCAGTTCCAGGCAATGAACGTCTCCGACGCTGCGTGCGCCGCCGTCCTCAAGGCGGTCCTATGCGCGGTACGGATCGCTAATACTAGTAGTACTAGTACCTTCTTGCTGGCTCCCGTCAGTGGATATAGCTCAGTACTAATGACTACTAGTAGTAATCAAGAGAGTAGGCCTTGCTGTTATTCCAACCGACGTGTGTGCTCACCGTCACTGGGATGCACTCTACGCGTTCGACGTTTTGCCTCAAAGGGCCGGGTGGGGATTTTAGATACAGGGCGCGCGTCCAGCTCACAAGGAATTTGGGTGTCTGGGTAGCTTCATCCATCGTTATCACAAGCAGTACTAGTTAAATCTCAGTACTAATGACTTTTGTGCTGCCTATTTTACATATGTTAGTACCAACAGTCAAAGTAAAAAAAATATTCGTCGTAGTTACTGGAGGGGAATAAGATATACCTCTGGTTCATGATCTAAGCTGTTTTAGAATTTGGGCTAGTCCAACATTTGTAGGTTTGACCGTTGTTACAGCAGAAATTACCCAACATGGGAAGAGGAAGCTTTCATGTTGTGAATCAGATGGAGTTTGTTACTGTGTCATCCACAATCAAATATTCGAGCTCCATGTCTATTTCTACTGTTAATGGTAGAATGTTGGACTAAGGGTAAAATGCTAACCTAGAAACCTGGTTGCAGGTTACCATTTTACCTGCTGGTGAGAAAGCGGATAAATGTTCTTACATGTAAGTGAAGTGCAGAAAATGAAAGGCTGGGAACAGCCAGCTTACAAAGGTTGCTCATCTAAACGTAATGCGGTCATACATGCTTTAACATTAGAAAGCTCTGAACCCAGAAGAAACACACCCCAGCAAAGGTTCTAAATTTACTTGAAACTTAAGCTGAAACAGCCACATACTGAACACCTTCGTTGAGTTTTCAGCACGCTTCACCTTCACGGATACCTTATTACCTTAATGCTGCATTGAACACTTATTAACATCCTTAAACCCATACTAACATACTTTGTTTTATTCTCAGAAATGTAGTCCGTTTTCGGCTGAGTTGTTCAATTCAAGCTCAAATATTCGGATGGTTCCTCTTCTGTGCAACAGTACCTCTTCAGGAAGTTCTGCTCAATCAAAAGATTCCACACAAGACTACTGCAAACTAGTTTGGGAAACCTGCAAAGATGTGACAGTGCTGAACTCTCCGTTTCAACCTTCCTTGCAAGGAAGTGCAAAACTACCTAGCTCATCGTCAAAGCTTACTGATGTCTGGCAATCAGAAAATAACTTCTGCACATCATTTGGTGGCTCATCTGATGACCAGTCAGTGTGCTTCAATGGAAATGCAGTTTCGTTTAACACTACTGAACCATCGCCCTCACCTAAAGGTGTATGCCTTGAGAGAATCGGCAATGGGTCGTATCTGAACATGGCCCCTCACCCTGATGGATCCAACAGAGTTTTCTTGTCTAACCAGGCTGGAAAGATATGGTTGGCAAATGTCCCAGAACAAGGTTCCGGAGGCACTCTAGAATTTGATGAGGCGAGCCCATTCCTTGATCTAACTGATGAAGTGCATTTAGATTCCGAGTTTGGACTCATGGGCATAGCATTTCATCCAAAGTTTGCTACCAATGGGCGCTTCTTTGTTTCCTACAATTGTGACAGAACCCAATCACCTAACTGTGCTGGTAGATGTTCATGTAATTCTGATGTTGACTGTGATCCTTCGAAGCTCGGCACTGATAATGGTGCTCCTCCATGCCAGTACCAAGTTGTTGTTTCAGAGTATTCTGCAAAAGGCTCCTCGTCAAATGTTTCTGCGGTATGAATTTGGACCCACTTCGGCACAGATCTTAATATCGTTGTTCTTTGCTTACTCCTAATTTCATTGTTGCTAATTCTTATACCTGCCGCCAGTGACACAATGCAGTGTGTCTCTGATATGAATGAAGAAATAGCATAGAGCTGACAGCTGAATATCGTTCTCATTATTATTTTCTTTTGTAGACAACATCTGCTAATCCGTCGGAGGTTAGCAGGATATTTACAATGGGCCTGCCGTATACAGCTCACCATGCAGGACAAATTCTTTTTGGACCTACGGATGGGTATCTGTACTTTATGATGGGGGATGGTGGAAACAAAGGCGACCCTTTCAATTTCTCTCAGAACAAGAAATCGCTTCTGGGAAAAGTAATGAGGCTTGACATTGACAATGTACAAAGTAAGTCGGTACTAGCAACACAGATCTTGTTTCCATTGCTGCCATATTTACATTCTTTTGACTTCCATCTGTTATAATTTTGTATTGTTCCACAGTATCATGGTATTTGATTAAGGCTAAACCGTACAGTTTATCATTTGACGAACCCATTTAAATGTTTAAATCGGGGATGTGTTCGTATTCTGTTTAAGGAATAGTGGTATCCTATCATAGTATTAGAAACGATGCTAAATGAACAGACTGCAAAGCAAATCCAGGTTTTCTTTGTGAGGGGAATTCAGGAATATTAGGATCAGGTCATTTCCACACTATTTATTTTGTGATCAGATGTTAGGTATGTTCAGATGGTTGTGATTTTTATCCTAAATCTGACAATGCTAATAATGTCTTCTCTGCTGATTTTACATCTGAACGAAAACATCTACTTACTAATTTGATGTATGCCAACCGATAATTTCGATTTAACGATGGGATTACATTTCCTTCTCTGGGAGCTGATCCGATGTTTGTAGCTTTCAGTTGAAGTTATTTTATCAGATGGAACTGACGTTTAGAAGTTCTATATATAGACAAAGAAAACTGTAGCATGGGAAGTTAACGCACACGCTATTTTTTTTTACTTTGGTATCTTTTTTTGCTCTTATATCCTTCTAATTTTTTGTTTTAGGCCAGAAGCAAATCAGTAATCAGAGCTTGTGGGGTAACTATTCAATTCCAAAGGACAATCCGTTTGCTCAAGATAGTGGCTTACAACCAGAGGTTTGGGCCTTGGGTTTCAGAAACCCATGGAGATGCAGTTTTGATTCTGAGAGGCCTTCCTACTTCTACTGTGCAGATGTTGGGCAGGTATATTCAAAACTATAGGCAGCAAGCTCACATTTAGCTTGCTTATTGGCTTGTTGACAGTTTTATATTGATTAATGTAGCATGGGCAGTTAAAGTGAAGCTGGTTACCTATACGAGATGAAATGGTCATGAATTTGTATTATTTTAATTTATATTGCGTTCAGTATCTTATGCACTATGACTGAATTTTGTCATGAGTATCGGACACATAGCTCAATAAACTCCTGTTTCCCTTTTCAGGCTTAGACCTTGTAATCTGTACTAATTAGCGTTTCTTGTTCAGTGCAGTAATCATTTTGATTTATTTCCTTAATATATTATTTACAGTAAATACTAAATATTGTCCTTTTCAATAATTCTGAAAAAACCATAATTTCCTAGGTTGACCTTGGTGGAGAAACTGCATTTTGATCTGTCCATCTAACTTCATTTGTTTTTCTACGGCATATCCGCAGGATGCATACGAAGAGGTAGATTTGATCACCAAGGGTGGAAACTATGGATGGCGTGCATATGAGGGCCCATATATTTATCACCCAGAATGGACTCCTGGAGGGAATACATCACTTAGTTCCATAAATGCCATCTTCCCTGTCATGGGTTATAACCATTCTGCTGTGAACAAGAACGTCGGGTCTGCATCGATTACAGGTGGATATGTCTACCGAGGGTCTGCAGATCCCTGCTTATATGGGAGGTAAATAGTTTTTGCCTGTGAGGAACTTCCGATGACATTTCCTTGTTTTGGAGGAACCTAGATCTAAAATGATACACAACTTATTCCATGCTTTCCTTTATGAACTTTGAGTAATTCCCGCATCTCTAGTCTTAGTAGTGAAAATTCTGCTAGTTCACTCTCAGAATCATGGTTTTGAAACCAGTACACCACCTGCCAATATCCTTGCTACACCGCCTTGATAAGCGGACAATATAATTTGGGTGTGTTGAACAAAGTTCCGTTGTTCGTACGGTTGCGAGGTTATTGACCAACATTATATGCCTAAGAATTTGAGAGTTAAAAAATGGTATGCATTCCCATACGGTGCAATTCTTTTTATCATGAATAAATAAACGTGGAAACAAGCAAAAGTATGACTTTTGCACTGTGAACATTGTTCTTCAATCCCCACTTTGCCAGGGAATCCATGCCTTTCTTCCTAATGTCAACTCACTGCATCTAGCCTTACAAGCTTTACCATTCCCCACACATGATTTGTTTCAGGTACATGTACGCCGATCTATACGCGACGGCAATGTGGACCGGCGCGGAGACCCCACAGAGCAGCGGAAACTACACCTCCACCCTGACGCCGTTCAGCTGCTCCAAGAACTCCCCGATACCCTGCGAATCCGCAGGCGTGGGCACTGTCCCCTCGCTGGGCTACATCTTCTCCTTCGGCGAGGACAACAGCAAGGACGTGTTCGTTCTGGCGAGCAAGGGCGTCTACCGGGTCGTCCGCCCTAGCCTGTGCGGCTACACCTGCCCCACGGAGAAGCCGGCGACCGATAACGGAACAGATACGCCTTCTGGCCCTTCTTCGCCAGGATCGGTGACACGGGTAGGGAAGTCGATGGCAGTAGCCTTGACATTTGTTGTACTATATGCATTGTACTTTTGAGCTCTGAATGTGTAAAATAGTAGTACTCGCTCCGTCTCAAAATAGATGTCACAGGTTTGTCGAAATTTGGATGAATCTAGACACTTATGTAGATTCATCCAAATTTTAACAAACCTGCGTGTTTTGAGACAGAGGTAGTAGATTGGTTTGTACTACGGAGTAGTAGATTTTTCTTGTTGGTAACTGGAACATACTTACCATGCGTTTGAGGGATGATCTTCTCCTAGTTTGGAGTTAGCAATCGGCTGCTATGTGATGCTTGACTTTCGGTTGGAACTTGCTATGGCCTACGTCTCGCGGAACGAACCCTTTGGCTTTTTGTTTCCAGACCTTGTAGAGTAGTAATGATCTTTCCTGGCTGTGCGCACATCATGGTGCTGGCGCGCCGTGGTAGTTCCTTCTTGTTCTGCAAACTGAAACACAAATGGTAAAGTCTTGAATCCCTTCACTGAAACCCTGGAGCCTGCCTTTTGTCTCCCCGGTCTGGTGTCAGTTTAGCCTTCGCTTTGCATTTTGCAGCCGGTTTCTGATGGCACCGTTTGGACAAAATGTTACGTACTCCCTCCGTTTCATAATATAAAGATGTTTTAACTTTTGTAAAACGAATGTATCTAGACATCTTGGAGCAGCTTGTTGTCGAGGCAGCTCAGGAACTCGTACCTGGTACGTATATGTCTTGTAGCCACAAAACCTTCTGGATACGCGAGGCGTGTCTGTAAACCCAAAAACCTGCTCTGGATCAGGTTTCGCCGTTAATCAGTGGAACCGGGATGAAGATCCCTCTTGCTGTAAGAAGAACTAATCCCTCTGTTTCATGTCAGTTGTCGCTGAAGTGTCCGTAATAAACTATTGCTCCTGGTTCTTGTGGTTGTGCGCACAGCATGGTGGACAGGCCGTGATATTTCTCTCTTGAGCTATATATATAGAGAAATGGCCAAGTCTCGAATTCCTTCACTGGAACTCTGTTGCCTTCTATAAACCTTAGTAGGAGTAGTAGTATAAAAAGTACTAGATTCATGGTTTGCCATCTCTACCTTAAATCGTGACCGGAAACTGGGACGTGTGTCTGTCGCGTGGTCTGCTAAGCTGCAGTGTTTCTGGACTCTGCCTTGAAATGAAACTCTGTTTTGGGGGAAGTCTCGAATTCCTTCACTGAAACTCCGTTGAATTTTAGTACGGAGTAGTACAGTATTAGTACATTCACGGTTGCGTCTCTACCTTAAATCGTGACTGGGAAGGAAACTGGGACGTGTCTGTCGCGTGGACTGTGAAGCCACAGTGCTTCTGCTACCCCGTCACCATCATACCTTAAACTCATCGGACCAGGCAACGCTCCAGAAAAGACGGGAGGAAGCTCCTCTTAATTCTCTTCTGGAAACGGATCCTTCAACCACCAAAAAAGTCGGTCGCCCGGCGGTTGCCCGTGAGGCCGTGGTCCCTCCTCCTCCAGCAAATCACTTGTAGGCAGACATGCACCGGAGATTAGAAGAAGAATCCGATCTCTCTTGCTCGATCGGTCGCATCCGATTCCGTCAACGCAACAGCTAGCGAACCAGGTGAGCGGAACAAGAAACGACATAATTGGTTCAACCTTAATTTAGGGCATCTCAAAGAGCCCACCCATTTCGGAAATGGGATGTATCCGAAAACATAACTTAGAATTAAAACTTACATAATACATACTAGAAAATAAAACGAAAACATAACTAAAAATAAACCCTAGCTACAGATAGGCCATCTGGCGGCCAGCACGGGCAGCGGCGGCGGCAACGCCGCCTAATCATCTGGCTCGTTGGAGAGGTCGATAGACACAAGCGGTGACCATGGACCCGACGGATAGTACGCCGGTGGTGGTGGCGACGTCATGGGCGCGGGTGGGCGTGCGGTGGTGACGCCCACACTTCCTGCCCCCACCCCTCCCACCCCTTTGGCAGCTGGTTGTCGTAGTCCACTAGGTGGACAAAGAGCTGGACGACGTCCTCCATCCCCTCCCACCGTCACTTGGCATCCTTCTCCTCCTTGACTTCCGCCAGCTTGTCCCCTCAGCCTTCGTCTTTGCTAGCGGAGAAGTCGACGTCGACTTCGATCGGGTAGTCGCCCATGTAGGTTGAGCGATGCCTCGCCTCGTGCTCCTAGTCCAGGAATTTCACCCAAAAATCCCAGAGCGTGTAGGCTCGTTACGGAGGTGCACCGATAGCTGGCAGCGGTGGCACTCGATCTCTCGGTCGAGCAGGTGTTGCTCCATCGACACCAGCGACACACACCCGGTTCAGGTGACACCCCGGTGGCAGAGACACATCGGGGTGCTCATAGGGGTGGCAGTCCTTTCATCGCTGCTAGCACTCGGCAACGGGCACGTACCTCCAGTCCCGCTCCTTCTTGGGAAGACGATGGGCACGGCCCGCCGCAGTAGAAGCGCTTCCAGCGCGAGGCGTTGCGGCCACATCACGTCGCGGTGGCAGGGGTGCACGAGGACCCCTCGTGGTTGGTGGAGGTGGCGACGACGACGAAGACGGTGTTGCGGCACGATGATGGCGGCGACCCGATGAGGAACCACTGGCCTCGTGGTCGTTCCTCGTTGTCTTCTTGTTGGGTTTACAGCATAGAAAACAAAAAATTCCTATGATGGGAACTACAAAGCACCAAGATCTATCTACTAGATACAAGCAACGGGTGGATATACATCCATAGAGATCATACCCTTAAAAACCGACAAAGTGTAACGAGATTTGACTCGTGGATGATGTAGTCAATCGCTTGCCGATCTCAAGATCGAGAGGAAGTCCTAGCGCCGCAAATCAGGGGGAGAGAGACCCTTCACGAGGACGTGTGCTTTGTGAGGAGGAGAGGGTGGCCTTTTATAGGGAGTGGGGGGGGGGGCAGCCCCTCTCCATGGCCGGCGGCCAAGGGAAGGTGCCCCCACCTCTTCCACATTCATGTGGTGGATGCTCCACTCACATGAATTTGACTCCACCCAAAATATCACTCACATGCATTAAATTTTCACCAAATTTAACGCAACTCTCATTTAATAAAACTCCTTTTTATTTCTTTTATTCAGAATTTTGTTAATTACTTTAATTAACAAACATCCACATAAAACCCCCTGCAATATTTCAATATCACATGCAGAACCAATTTCAGCAATTTCATCCAAAACAATTTCAGTGTCCATTGAAATAATTCTAGCGCTTTGTAAATCTTTTCTCTGGAACACATTTGCTCCAAATGGTATCGGTATCCCTTAAGTGTATCACCCTACGGTTCACGAATAATGCAGATATGATCGAGACCATTCTTCGATCAATAATCAGTAGCGGGACCTGGATTCATACTGACTCCCACACATTCAACGATGACTTCTGTTATCATGAGAATCTTTAACGCTAGTAACTAAATCCCTTTATATCTTGTTCATAAAAATTGGATCCCCCATTTATATCTTGTTGCGATTTTGATCTTGGCGGTTTTTGGATACTCCCCGAGTGAGGTATCTCACATTATTATACTTGGTACTTTCTCACTTGGTGATATCCAATATTTTCACTTTTAGTTGGGTAGCTCTTGTTGTCCTCTTTCCAACGCAATTGGATTCGGATCAATCGGAGATATCAAACTAAAGATATGCCTGTTTGAATATTGCCTCTTCTTTGATTTAAAAAGAAATATTAGGGGTTTCAGTTTTTATTGGGCAAGGCGGTACTACCGCAGGTAGTACCGGCCGCACCTGAGCAGCAACCGCTCCCCTCTGTTTGGCCCGGTAGTTTTGACCGGTACTACCGGCCCAGAGCGGCACTACCGCCAGGGCGGGCCGGTAGTACCGGCCGACCCAGCAACTCCCTACCCAGCCAGCAACCTCGCTCGCCCGCCTCGCGCACTCCCCGCCCTGCTCGCGATCCCGCCTCCCCGATCCCTTTCCCTCGCCTCGCTGCGCCTCGCTCGCTCGCCCAGATCCCTGCGCGTGCCTCGCTGCTGGGCCGGCCTAGCTTCCGGCCGCCGCCCGCGAGCTAGCAGGCCGCTGCTCGCGCCAGGCCTCGCCTCCACTTGCCGCGTGCGCCGCTGCTCTTGCACGCGCTCGCACCCGTTTCCCGCGCTGGCCTCGCTCGCTCGCCGCCCGATCCCTTCCTTGCACGCGCAGTGCCCAGCCTCGCTCCGCTCACCCCGTTCGCTTGCTGTCCCGCGTTGACCTGCCGCCTGGATCGCTGGCTGCTGTTGGTTGGCCAGTTCTGGTAGTACCGGGTGACTGTGGTACTACCGGCTGGTCCAGGATATTCCCCAACGGCCATTTTTTCTTGGCCCCATATATATAGGCTATTTGTCTTATCTTTGGGAGTAGTTCTTCCTCTATCTTTTGTCAAGCCTTTGCCTCTTCTTTGACACATCCTTGAGCTTGATTTCTCTCTCTCCCTCCATTGATTCTTGCCAATATTTGAGGGGTAGATAGAGGGGATCTAGATCCACGTTTTGACCATACCAAATCTTCTCTTTGTGAGTGGATCTTTGGGATCTAGATCTTTGGGACATTTTGTGTTTCCCTTTTGTGTTCTTCCTCTCTTGTTCTCCCAAGTGCTTTAGTAGCCTTGTTGGAACTTGAGAGTGAAGATTTGGGGCATCTTTGTGGTGTTCTTGCCATTTGCATTTGGTGCATCGGTGTGTGTTCTCTCCAGAGGATTTGTTCGGTGATATTCATCATTGCTTGTCCCTCTTGGGTTCTTGGAACCCTAGACGGTTGTGTGGCCTTTGTGGCGTGTGCTTGGTGTCTTCAATTAAGTTGTGAAGCTCCCCCAAGATTGAGGCCTTGGTGGCGATTATTGGGAGCCTCCAATTAAGTTGTGGAGATAGCCCCAATCTTGTACGGGTTCGGTGACCACCCTCAAGTGTCCTATAGTGGAACGGGTGCTTGCCCGTGTGGTGGGTGCTCGGGAGAATAGGGTGAGGCCTTGGTGGCGTTGGTGGTCTTAGTACCGCCCACCCCTCCAACGAGACGTACTCCCTTGTTGGGAGGAACTCGGTAAAACATCGTCGTCCCCACGTGCCTCGGTTATCTCTATACCCGAGCTCTTTACTTATGCAATTTACTTTGTGATAGCCATCGTGCTTGAAGTAATTATATTGCTATCATATTGTTGCTTGTATTGCCTAGCATAAGTTGTTGGTGCACATAGGTGAACCTTAGTATATCTAGGCTTTGTTCTTAACAAAAGAAAACGCTAGTTGTATTCCGCCTTTGTTAAGCCCATCTCGTAGAAGTTTTTAACCGCCTATTCACCCCCCCTCTAGGCGGCATCCGTGATCTTTCAATTGGTATCAGAGCAAGGCCTCTCGCTTTTAGGCTTCACCGCCTTGAGAGTAACGATGTCGTCTAGTGGAGTAGTGCACGATTCCTTCTATATTTTCGATGGCACAAATTATGATATGTGGAAATCTCGCATGCTAGATTACTTTCGGGACATTCACCCATCTATTGAGGGAATTCTATATTTGGGTTCCTCTTCTCCTATGGATTCCCAAAAATAATCTTCAGAGGAGAAGATGAGTTCTTATATAGATGCTCTAGCTAATAAAATGCTTTTACTTGTTGTGAGCAATGTAGTTATTTCTTCAATCATGCCTTATCGGAGTGCTCATGATATTTGGACAAAGCTTCAAGATAAATATGGTGTGTCCAACATTATTGAGGATGATTGTGTTCCCTCCACCTCCGGCTGTGATGAGTTATCATCTTCTTCCACTTCACCTACATGTGATTTTTCACAAGGTAACGATATGGTGAGTGGTGATAGAACTTGCAATGTGGATAGTGAGCTTGCCATTCATGATCCTTCATATCCATCTCATTGCAATGTTGTATCTTTGGGCATGAACACTTGTAGGACTATATATGATTTATATCCTAGTGTTGATTTCCCTTGCATATCATGTAGAAATGGATTGAATATATCTCATGATGATATGCTTGCTTTGCCTTGTTGCCATGATAAATGTGCTTCTATTTCCTCTAGTACTTGTGTTACTAACCATGTAGAGGAAATCGAAGAATGTGTGGCCCAAGGCAAGGTTGATATTGGAGCTTCATGTGTTCCCCCATCATCACATTCTCCCAACATTCACTTATGCCTCATGGCTAAGGAATCAAAGGTAACTTCTCCTTTGGACCCTAATGCATCTCATGATTATGTGAATGTTGACTTAGATGAAGTAGATGATGATGTTGCTTCTTTAAAAGAGAATGGGGAGCTAGTCCTTCGTGCTCTACACAAAAATGAAAATGCTTATTCTACTTTCATTGAAATCTTAAACTTTGCCATTGAAATTAAGCAATTAATTTATGAGCATGAGGAAACAATTGACAAAATGAGTAGTCTTGAGCGTGAGTATGCTAATTATATTGCAAAGTTGCCCTCACCTCTTGCTACTAATAATGATGCTTGTGCTACTAACTCTATATCTTGTGAAGCATCTATTTTGAAGGAGAATGTTGAGCTAAAGGCTCAACTTGCTTTGCTAACTAGCAATTTATGGGAAATTGGAATAAAGTCATGTTAAGCTCTCAAGCTCGCATGATGATCTTCTAGTCTCCCATGATAGGCTAAAGTTAGCTCAAGAGGCCATTATGTCAAAGGTAACATCTAGCGGGCCTCATGTGGACATTAGCACTACTTCTACTCCTAATGTGATATTGCCATGTGCTAGTCCTTGTAATTCATCCACTCATGCTATTGCTACATCTTGTGATGAATTACATTCTTTGCCTTGTTGCTCTAACAATGTTGCATCTAGTTCCTCTACTATTGTTGTTAACACTAACCATGTAGAGAAAATTAAAGAGCTCAAGGCTCAAGTCACTTCTTTGAGGAATGACTTGAAAAAGGGTCATAAAAGGAAGGCCACACTCAACCACATCTTGAGTGTACAAAAATCCCCCAATGACAAGAGTGGACTCGGATTCAACTCCAATATCAAGAACACGTCTACTAGCAAGTTGAAGCACAAGGGCAACAAGAAGAATGGCCAAGATCAAGCGAAGTATCCGGCCAATATTATTTGCTTCAAGTGCAAGGAAGAAGGGCATCATGTTAGATCTTGCCCATTGAAGAAGAAGCCTCTTGGTGTGAAGCAACAAGGGAAGCGGCCTCAAGCTCTACCTCAAGTGGTAGATGGACCTCTTCCCAAGAGGACTACTCGAGCTCTTCCTCAAGTTGTGGAATCACCCAAGAAGAAAGCTAGCAAGACAAGAACTTGCTACATTTGCCATGAGAAGGGGCACATTTCTTCCTCATGCACTAGTGGTATCTCCTCATCCAACCCTATCATTATTGATGATGTTTATTCTCTTTGTTTGGATGAGATTGGCAATGTGTTTGCCAAATTTGTTGGGACTCAATGTGGTGTCAAGAAAAGAACCATTTGGGTGGCCAAGCCTATTGTGACTAACTTCTTAGGACCCAACTTGGTTGGGGAAAGTCATGTGGATTATATTGCCTCTATTATATTTCCAATGGTCCTCCTTGCGGTAACATATGCTTAACTCATTGCATTGAAAGTTACTTGCCCCTTGTGCATGTGTTGGTTTTGTACCTTGCATGTTTTTTGTATATGTTGTGCTTACCATGTTCCTATCTTGAGTTATCAAGTATATTTGTGTTTGTTGGTTTGCACACCATGTATGAGTGTTTCTTGTGTTGGAGCTATTGTTGAATTTTATTTGGTATCTTATTTAGCTCTTGTGAGAGATTAATGGACTATCCCATTTTGGGGGAGTGTTATGCTTGGGCATTCCACAATCCTCAAAATATGTGTACATGAGGAATACCACTTAGTAGTGATATTGCAATTTTATCTAGTATCTATGTGGTACATGTCTCATGAGAAATTCATGTTCTATATTGTCCATTAATTATCTCTTTTGAATCCCTTTGCCTCGTGTTGAGATTTATTGGTTATCACATTATGGGGAAGTCATATGCTTAGTGCATATTACAAACCTAGAAAATGTGAAAATTCGAGGTTGTGTCACTTAGAATTGATATTGAATTATCTAGCTCCTATGTGACACACGTGCTCAAACAAGTTCAATTTTTATGGTATGGCTTTGCCTCCCATCCTTTGGATCTTGTTTGTGTGAGGTTCTCTTGGTATGTGTTTCTTCATATTCGGATCCTTGTATCCGCATGGAAACCATTAGCTTCAATTCACTCCAATCACCAGTGGTTGTGTATCTATTGGAAGCTACCAAGAATATCTTTTGAAGCATAAAATTTATTTCTTATATTTTCTTATATGCTTCTTTGTGTGAATATGATCTTGGATATCCATGTGAACTACCTCGGGAAGATTATTCCCAATACTTCTTGTCCTTGGACAATTGGTACTAGATATATGGTAGAGTTTATTGATCATATTCATTTTGACCTTGGTTTATTTTGTCCTATATCTTGCCAAGAAAATGTTTTGTGTCTCTCCCAAGCTTTCCTTGCCTCTTATGGATCTTCTTATGTTATTGGTATCCTCTTGTGTTTTATTCTATATAACTTGTAGTGATGATCTTATTTGTGTGCATTTTGCATTCAAAAGAAAAATTCTATATAATGTACTACTTATGGGTGAGATCTCCTATATTATTTAGAACACTCCTATTTATGCTTCTTGCTTTGATCCATATCATGCTTTATGTGCTTGGAAGTTCGATCTTTTTGTTTTGGTATTTTGTGCCATCATGAAAAGCGTGAGAGTTTGGTTTATGTGTTGAAACCTTGCTCTTTTGGGGGTTAGTTTTGTATCATTCCTCGTTTCATGTTTTGATCTTTTAGAATGAGATAAATCCTCGAGCATGTGTGTTTTTATCTATCATTTGCTCGTTGGACTTTTTTCTAGTTCATTTGTTGAAGTTGTGATCATTCATGTGTTGAATTGGTTCTTTGATACAATTTGGAAACCTTTTGTCATGTCACACTCTTGTGTGTGCCATCTCGGTTTACTTGGTGTTTTTGTTCAGATTGCATCTCCTTGTTGGTTCTTGAAAGCCTTGTGCATGCATATTCTCTACATGTTTATTTCATGGCATGCTTGCTTTCTTAGATCCAATATATAGGGGAAACTCCACCAAATCCTAAATGGCTAAGATATGCATGAAATTCAATTTCATATTAATATGCGCATATTTATGTGGAATCTCTCCTATGTATTGTAGTGTCACTAACTACTTTGGACCCAATATGTTTGGGAACCATTTTTGCACTTAATGTGTTTTAGGTATGATGGCTCGTGTTGATGTAGAGCTCGTTGGGAATCCCAAGTGGAAGGTATGATGAGCACAACATCAAGTTTCCCTCAGTTATGAAACCAAGGTTTAATCGAACCAGTAGGAGCAAGGAAACACCCCAAATGTGTTACTAGTTGAGCCTTGGCAGGGCGCACTACCGATGCTAGTAGCAATGTGGAGACCTGCACAACACAACCACAGAACTTTGTCCCCAACTTGCGATGAGGTTGTCAATCTCACTGTGTTTTGTGGAAAACAAAGGATTAAACGTATCGAATGGAAAGAAGTAATAGTTCGCAGAAAGTAAACACAAAGCAGTAAACAGTTTATAGATTGTATGTAAAGAAAAGGACCGGGATCCATAGTTCACTAGAGGTGGCTCTCCTTAGAAAGATAACATGTTGGGTGAACAAATTACAGCGGGGCAATTGACAAACATCGAGAAAGCAATACATGCATATACTAATCATCTTGACTCCTTTGGAACTTGATTGGGCATTACAACATTACACATAGATCGCCATCCAATTGCATCTATGACTAATAATCCACCTTCAGGTTATCATCCGAACCCCCTCCAGTATTAAGTTGCAAGCAACAGATTATTGCTTTACGAACTGCGTGTAAAGTAAACAATACGATTGTTCTATGAACAAAGGATTGTTGTTTTCTCCCTAGTAGCAACATCACATCTAGTACCTTAGAGATTTCTGTCACTTCCCCAGATTACCAGAGGCATGAACCCACTATCGAGCATAAATACTAACTCTTGGAGTTGCTAGCATCTACTTGGCCAAGATAGCTACTAACAATGGAAATCATGCAAGATCACAAATAACAAAGACATGATAGAATCAATAATCAATCTGAAATAGCATCTCAATATCCATCGGATCCCCGCAAACACAACATGCAGATTTACAAAGAGATGATCTTGATCATGAACGAAGCTCACAAGATCTAGACATGAAAGCACAAAGGAGGAGAACCAGCCATCTAGCTACTACATGGATCCGTAGTCCAAGGATGAACTACTCACGCATCACACCGGAGGCTTGCATGGTGATGAAGAAGGCCTCCAGGGTGAATTCCCCTCTCCGGCAGGGTGCCGGGAAGAGCTTCAGATCCCTCCCGATCTAGGGATGGAGACGACGGCGGCTACAAACTCTTTCGTGGATTTTTGATCGGGTACTTAGGGTTTTCGTCCCGAGGGCATCTTATAGGCGGAAGGGGAGGCCGAGGGGGTGCCAGGGGCCACCACACCACCCCCTGGCGCGGGCCAAGCCTGGCCGCGCGGCTAGGTGGTGTGGCCGGCCTCTGGCCCCTCTCCGTCTCGTATTCTGGCATCTGATGACTTCCGGAAAAATAGGCACTTTGGCTTTTGTCCCGTCCAATTACGAGAATATTCATTTTCTAACTTTCCTAGAACCAAAAATAGCAGAAAATAGGCAACTGACACTGTGGCTCTTGTTAATAGGTTAGTCCCAGAAATCATATGAAAAGTACTCCAAAGTGTGGACAAAACACAAGAAAGTGGATAAAACCAAGCATGGAACATCAAAAATTATAGATACATTTGCAATGTATCAAGGTACATTGGAGATATATTGGATGCATGTCTCTCAAAGTTTGAAGAAGTGGTGCATTAATGCAAATTGGAGTCAAGCTATAGGATGATCAATGAATACATATTCTCTACATCCTACCATTTATGTCTCGGTAACAAGTATCCCTTTTTTCATGCTTATATATCTTGTTTCCAACCATTTGTGGGTTGCCTTCTAGCATGAATTATTGTGTTTGTATGTGCTGTGGTTCTAGCTTTGGTTTTAAGAGTTCCTCCTATTGCAAATGTGTGTAAATTGAGATGAGTACATATTAGTGGGACTATACAAAATCATGCATATGATCCACCAATCCCAAATATGTCAATCTAGCAATTTTATTGCCTATCCTTTCCTCAACTTCTCTCATGTGCACTAGTGAGATTTTGCTAGTTGATTTTTCCTTTGTGATACTTGTTGACTTTCTCCATATATTCCAACCATCTCCTTTTCCTTGGTGATTGTTGTAATATATGTAGTGTGTTGGTTTTTGAAGTTCATTATTGAACAATAAGATAAAATTGTGCCTTTGTCCATGCTTACAAGCAAAAATCTTATTGGTATATATTATGACTTCATTTTGCTTTTCATGTGCTTTCTTGAGTATCTTGTTTATGTGTGCATGTTTCTTTACGGACATATGTCTTTGTGATGCATTCCATTTAGAAACTTATACACATAAGAGAAGATAATTTTAGTTGAGTTTTTATTCCTTGGATACCACCATCTATTCCTTTTTGATTCTTCGGTGGCTTCCAAATTTATTTGCCTATGAGTGCTTGTTCCTTTTGTTTGCATCTTCGGGCACTCATATTTGTTCTCTCGTGCCTTATATTGTTAGATGAATGTGGATGAGTGAGGATTCCATGATCATGCACTTTGTTCCCAAATATAATTATTATAATTGGTGCATAATCTTTGGGGAGCTCCTCTAATTCATTTAATAATGCTCTTTTGTCTTCTCTCTCATTTGTTGTGTTTTAAATGCTTATGGGGGAGCGAGGATTCCCTATTTGTGCATGATATACTCAAATGCAACTATTCTATTTGTGCACAAATCTTGGGGAGCTTCTCTATTTTCATTTAAAACACACCTTTGATCTTATCATAATATCTTGTTATGTTCATTTGGTATCATTTGTTGTTTTCATTTGGCTCTTTTGGATCTTGTGGTTGCTTGCATCATTTGTTGATGCTTATCTTATTTTATTTATTTGGCAATCTTTGGGTCCTCAATATAGTTTTATTTTCTCCCAAGGTTTCCGTAGGGGATCGGTGCGGAAAACAAAAAAATTCCTACGATGTAACCCCAAAACTTGCCTAGGATCTATCTATGTAGTAATGCAGTAACGGCCGGAGCGTATAGAATACATACCCTTGTAGACCATACGTGGTTAACGTTCCGTGCGGAACGTGGTTGATGTAGTCGTACTCGAAGCCGACCTCAAGGTCGCGAAGCTCCTCGTAGGTCACCCCTTGCTCCTTCTTGATCTTCATCATCTTCATCGTGCAACAGCTCCGGTTCACGACATTTCAGCGCCCCAAGTGTTGCGCCTCGTGTCTTCGTACACATCCGGTGCACGATGAGACCTCCGGCTCCCCGATCCCGCCGGGAGTGCGGAAGTTGATATCCGGCTAGGAATCCCTGCAGCGCAATGGCGTACTGCAAGTGTGCCTTGATCGCACAGCCTAGACCTGGGGCCATGGTCACAAGGTATAGAGAGAGGGAGGGAGAAAGTCAACCAAAGTACTTCTCAAATTGTGTGTTGAATCCCACCCATGGGCACCCCTTTATATAGGGGAGGGGGTGTGCCCTCCCCTTTGGGTTTCCCATGTGGGACTAAACAAGGGAGAGGGGGGAGGCGCATGGGCCTAATGGGCCACCGGCCAGGGGTGGGCCCCCTTGAGGCGCCTGGGCCTTGGCCCTTTGGCCCTTGGCCCTTCCCTCCTCCGGTTTTCCCTCATGGTTCCTATTTCCCTAGGAAGTTTAGCCCATTAGTGGAATAACCCTTTAAATTAGATTTTAATATTATATTTAATATTAATTAATATGTAAATACATATTACAAAATCCATCTTGACCCGAAACACCTTTCGGTTCCCTTTCGATTTCCTCCTAACGACTTCGGATCTTTCCCGGACTAATTCCGGTCCTTTATTCTTTCTCCGAACAACTTCGGATCTCTCCACGGAACGATTCCGGCTTTCTCTTTCTCTACTATGATTCTGTCTTACGAATGATCGCTCTCATCGTACCCTTAAGTGTATCCTCTCACGGCTCGGGAATGCTCTAGACATGATCTGTATCAATGATCAAAAGAGGGACCAGGGATGTCCATGTGACCCCTATGCATTCCTGATGACAATGTCGTTTGAACCGTCTAAATGTAGCATCCTCTTCCTTTTGTTTCTCGATACAACTTGTCCAAGATCCGATCACTGGTATCCCATACCTTTTTCAATCTCGTTCACAACAAGTTCTGTTTTCTTGTTACCGTGATATTACATCCCCGTGACCTAGTCACATGTTGTAACATTTATAGATGTAATCTCACCAAGTCGGCCGTATGTATCTTTACCCGTCATGTGGGTGAACAAATCCCGGTCTTGCAGTCACATGTCATCTACTGTTCCTTCGGAATACCCAACGTACACCTTTATGGCCACTGCATTACCAGATGACGGTTGATGCAGTCAAAGCAGCCTAGGGAAACAGTGAGTAATATGAGCTCACGGTCTAAGGAGAAGGAGTCTAGGTATAGCTGTTGCAACAATGAACTATATGACTTGATCGTGTCGTAATCCTTCTAGGAATGTCCAACCGCATCATTCTCCAATGATATGATCTCGTTGTCAGTCAGCATAAATGCCCATGATCTTGAAACCCAGGTCATCTTCGTGACCAACGAACTAGTATGAATAGAGGCTACTAGGGACTTGGTTGTTTCATACCACACTTGTACCAATGTTTCTGAAGGAGATATGCCCTAGAGGCAAATCATAAATGGGTTTTTATTGTCATATCTCAATTAGTTTGTAATAGTTTCATATTGTGCTATAACTGTGCCAAGTAGAAACATTGGTACAGGTGTGGTATGAAACAACCAAGTCCCTAGTAGCCTCTATTCATAATAGTTCGTTGGTCACGAAGATGATTTGGGTTTCAAGATCATGGGCATTTATGCCGACTGACAACTAGATCATATCATTGGAAAATGATGTGGTTGGACATTCCTCGAAGGATTGCAACACGATCAAGTCATATAGTTCATTGTTGCAACAACTATACCTAGACTCCTTCTCCTTAGACCGTGAGCTCATATTACTCACTGTTTCTCTAGGCTGCTTTGACTGCATCAAAGGCCACTTGGTAATACAGTGGTTATAAAGGTGTACGTTGGGTATTCCGAAGGAACAGTAGATGACATGTGACTGCAAGACCGGGATTTGTTCACCCCACATGACGGGTAAAGATACATACGGCCGACTTGGTGAGATTACATCTATAAATGTTGCAACATGTTACTAGGTCACGGGGATGTAATATCACGGTAACAAGAAAACATAATTTGTTGTGAACGAGATTGAACAAGGTATGGGATACCAGTGATCGGATATCGGACAAGTTGTATCGAGAAACAAAAGGAAGAGGATGCTACATTTAGATGGTTCAAACGACATTGTCATCAGGAATGCATAGGGGTCACAATGACATCCCGGGTCCCTTTGTTGATCATTGATACAGATCATGTCTAGAGCATTCCCAAGACGTGAGAGGATACACTTAAGGGTACGATGAGAGCGATCATTCGTATGACGGAATCACAGTAGAGAAAGAGAGACAGCCGGGATCGTTCCATAGAGAGATCCGAAGTTGTTCGGAGAAAGAATAAATGAAAAGTCCCGAAAAGTGTTTTCGGATAAATAGGAATTTAAATATATATTTATTATATGTTAATTATGAATTAATATATTCTAAATAATATTTAAGTTAAGATTTATAAAGGCAACTTTTATATTAGGCCAAATCCCGGAGGGAAATATCCTAGAAATAAAACTGCAGAAAAATAAAAGGGAAAAGAAAAAGCAGCAGCCCACGTGGGCGGGAGATACCTACCGCCGCACAGGGCGGTGTGCAACTGGGCGCCGCTAGGCCGTGGGCGAGCGGGCAGGCCAGGCCGCCGCGGGCCGCCGCTGACTGCCAGCCCACCCGAGCAAGGCAGGTCGGGCCGCCGAGCGCCGCAGGCCGGCCCACCCGCCTCTCCGCTCACGGGCCGCCAAGCCAGGTCGGCCCACCCGGGCTGTTCGCCGCAGGCCGCCGCCGCAGGATAGGACTAGGCCGCCGCGAGCCAGCTGGGCCGCGTGCAGCGCCAAGGCCCACCCGGGCTGAGCTGCTGTTGGCTGCTGCTTGGGCCGCTGCAGGCTGCTATGCTCGGGTCCTTGTGGCCCAGCCGACTAGGTGCCTTCTTTTGCCCCTTTTTCCTTTAGTATTAGTCCCACATGGCTTAGCCTCTGAGAAAGTTACACCTCCTTAGCCTATATAAAGGGGTGCCCATGGGTGGGATCAAACACACCAATATTTAGAGAAGTCCTTTGGTTGACTTTCTCCCTCCCTCTCTCTATACCTTGTGACCATGGCCCCAAGTCTGGGCTGTGCGATCAAGGCACACCTGCAGTACGCCGTTGCGCTGCAGGGATTCCTAGCCGGATATCAACTTCCGCACTCCCGGCGAGATCGGGGAGCCGGAGGTCTCATCGTGCACCGGATGTGTACGAAGACACGAGGCGCAACACTTGGGGTGCTCAAATGTCATGAGCCGGAGCTGTTGCACGATGAAGATGATGAAGATCAAGAAGGAGCAAGGGGTGACCTGCGAGGAGCTTCTTGACCTTGAGGTCGGCTTCGAGTACGACTACATCAACCACGTTCCCCGTGGAACGTTAACCGCGTACAGACTACAAGGGTATGTATTCTCTATGCATCGGCCGTTACCGCATTACTACATAGATAGATCCTAGGCTAGTTTCTGGGGTTTCACCGTAGGAATTTTTTTGTTTTCTGCGCCGATCCCCAACAGTGGTATCAGAGCCGATCTATGCGTAGGAGTGCTGTACGGCCAGTACGCACAAGTATTGTGCGGGCATTTATCCCTTAGCTGTTACCCTCTAATGTGTACTTGTTTATATCGCGGTATTGTTTAATGAAGCGCCCGGACCGACCTTATGCGTATTCGTACACGAGACTGGTTCCATGCTCAACATACGGCTTGTACCGTATAAGTGACTAGCGGGTGTCTATCTCTCATTCAATAGTTGATATAGCATTTACAACGGAGGGCCCCGAAAGGGGTGTAATAGAGACAACTGTCGGATCCATGTTGTGGTTGGAAAGTTCGTAGTTTGGAAACGGTTCTAGTGCGAAAGCCCTAACAACCACGTAAAACTTGCAATAGATAAAGTAGACGCATCTGACTTTATTTTGCAGGGGGCATGTGATTATGATGTGGCAATGGTCATTACGAAGGTAAAGTAGTTTACTTTTCTGTTGCTAAGTAGTATAGTAATAGTCATCGTTCCGATGAACGACCTGGTGGCAGCATCATGGACTTGGCGTCAAACCAAGGGCGAGATGGAGATCATGCCAGAGCGCTCGATGGAGATCAAGGCGCAAGAAAGACCATATCATATCACATTATACATATGATGTTGATACCAGTTTTTACATCTTATTGTGTGCTAGTATTTAGATACTCAACGGTAGCAAATAAGATAATCCCTATTTAATTCCAATGTTCCGTGTTCCCCTTGTGTGTGCACCACCAAGAAAAGTTCTTTGGTATGAGGCCGGCCATGATGATCGGGGGTCAGACATATCTACGTTCGCATACAGTGGGTGTAAGCCATGTTGCACAGCGAATACACACAAGTTAGATTTGGCGAGCCTAGCACGCCACAGAAGCGTGGCCTCGGAACACAAGAGATCGGAAGATCGAGCATGAGTCACATGGATGATGTGATTGACATTAGTGAATGTCTACCTTTGATAATGCACTGATGGCCGTGATGACCGGGGGAGGTGCAGAGGATAGGGATCATGCGATCACTAAAATCGTCCAGGGGATGACCGTTTTAGTGGAGACCGATTATAAATTGATCTCTTATTATAAACTTAGTCTAGATGTTTGTTTGCAAATATCTTAGTAGATCTTAGCCTATCCCATTGAGGTCCTTTGCGACCATGGGAATATATTGCCTAATATGGAACTTAGCAAAAGGGTCCAACTTCATAGATTAATACCCACGCCTGAGAGATATCCTCGTAAAAGGTGATCTTCTCTTCTTGATACAATAACCATTAGGAGATAATCCGATGACTCCAAAATGTTTGGAAAAACACATAGCGATCTTGCATTAGAGTTGAGAACTCTTGGAAGGGCTTGATTACGAATGGAAGTCATGGATGAAAAGGTATATGTTAGATATACAAAATTATAAATGTGGTTCTTACAAAACTCGTTCCAGTTTGCAAAGTATTTGATACTTGTCCCGTTTTGTGAAAACAGGAGGATCTGCTTGAGAATTGCTGGATTTGAGGCAACGTGACTTGATGACAGCAAGCAAATCAGTTGATGGCCAACATCACCTCTTTCCTCAAAGTTTATCATTTGGATTAGTGGACTTGAATGTAAATTTGTAATCTTTGTATGTGTGTATTGCTTTTGGCGAGACGATTATTCATATGAATAAGTTACAAACCAGTTTATACTATTCTTATGAATAATACCTTATGGTCACATTACGATTACAAATAAGTTATTCTCATCACTATGTTAATGATAATAGTTTAAACATTTATAAAGGATTAGAATGCTAAAAGATATCCAAAGCTTAATAATGAAATGACACTACAGTTTAAGTCATTTTGGTTATTGCAGGTTCTTTATGAAAGATCGGAGGTCCTAGATGCTTAATCTAGAGACTTTGCAAAACCATGCCTCTTGGGCAGAATGACTAAAACTCCGCATTCTGGTAAAACGGTGATATGCGAAGAAATGTTGAATCTTATACATAGTAATGTATCACATTTTCAACAAGTAGTGGAAATCATTAGTCAATTGTGGACTTAAGTGAATAAGTGTATTTACTTAATGAAACATGAAGTTTGAAATGATTTGAATTGTTCAAATGAGTTCATAACTAAAGGAGGATATTGAAATTAACAAGAATACAAAGTCTCTTCGATTTGATCGACATGACTAAGGTATTCAAGTTAAGTTTAGCATAAAAGGAACTTGTGAAAGATGTTTCACAAATTATGATAATGGGACGAATTCAAACTGTGTTGAAATGTCTAAACATCATAATCATTATGTATTGGATACATATGGCATAATATTATCTCTTGTGGGGGTTATGATTGTCGTTTAGAGTTAAAGATCGAAATAAGCAAACACCCATTTGAAATACAAAGGAACATCTAAAGATTCGTGGAAACAACACCATAAGTGTTATGGCACGTTCGAGTTTCTGGAGATTTCGACAAGTCGAAGTCGTGGCGAATAAACGAGTCTTTGTAGAGCATTCTTAGGAAGCTATGAATGCATCTTCCACAAAGGGGCAAACTTGTGGTTGTCCAAAGTCAACGTGTCTTAATGAAGATACAGATGGAAGAAAGTAAAAGATCAAAACAAGGTATTTGACCTTGCCTCCGAATTGTTGAGTGGCGCAGCGGAATTTGTTTCGTGAAACCAAACTCTACAAATAGAGGAGAAACCAATGATAATGATCATAATGTTTCAGTGAATACTTTTACTAAGGAAAGTAGGACTCAACTATATATTCTACAAGTTTGTGGAATAATATTATTGATTCACTTGTCATGTTTTGAACAAGACATACCTACAAAATACAAAGAAGCATGATGGACCTAAGTACGAGAAATTAATGGTCATTGAAATCTCATTAGTGGAATTCTCGATTTGATGATGATCAAAGAATTTTGGAATTATCGAGAGGACCTAGATTTGAGTGGGAGCAAATCAGCTTGGCTAATTCACAATATGTAGCTAACATATTTTGAGTGGGAGCTAAGTGAAATCCCTGGATCTCAAACATGAATGTCATATTTGAGTGGGAGCGTGAAATCATTCTAAAATATGTAGACGACATATGTGAATGATGTGATTGGTGTTAATAGTATTTAAGTTAGGATGAAGTTGAAGTTATTAAACAATAAGATCTATCGAGATATATTAGTAAGTTTAATAAACACTGAATGTCAAATGCTTCCTGGACTTGATTCTGAAAGATGTTCAGAATATCCTAAGAAAGATTCTGAAGTAGCTCAGAATGAAACAAGGTGAGAAAGTCGTTCTTACTATATGAAGCATTGAGTTAGTATTGCAACTATGGTTGAAAGAAAGATATGCGTTGCATCTCCTATGCCTTAGTCATAGGTTCTTTCATAAAACCATGTTGTATACTCGACATAATGTGACCCAAGGCTCTGGTTGTAAGGACAAAGTCTTAACAGTATGAACGTGTCTTTAAGTGATTCCTGAGTTGATCACTAAACCAGAATTAAGTTTGTACTTAAGTAGCAAGAAGCAATGTAAGTGGCACAGTTGCATTTCATGCACTAGGATCTACATAGATATCGAAGTATAAAGGCTACATCTGATGTGATGTATAATATTGTGGTAGGGCTAGTTCGCTTTTAACGTAGAATGATGTGTCCCAGGGCCTAGTGCCCATGAGAAAGCCCTCGAGGTTGATCTAAAGTCACTATAAGCTCCTGGAATCTAGCCTCGTTCTGCTGCCATGACTATAGTATATACACAAAGGATAGCAAAGTGTGTTTTGAAGTTTATATGACAACGGTGAAAACGACCGTCATCATAAACACTAGAAACAAAAGTCTCACTTTGTCGCCAAACAAATGCTTCGACCCATTATACGATAATGGAGTGAATGTCAAAATTAGGAAGACATTAACGATTTGCAAAAGACATAATGATCTAGTAAAACAGAACATGGGCATGACGTTTCCCATGAGCATGCATGATCTGTAAACGCATATGGTATATGGTTTATATGAGTAAAATGCAAGCTAGATTATTTGGACTCTAGTGCAAGTGGGAGACTGAAGGAGATATTCCATAGAGGCAAATAATAAATAGGTTTTTATTGTCATATCTCAATTAGTTTGTAATAGGTTCATATTGTGCTATAACTATGCCAAGTAGAAACATTGGTACAGGTGTGGTATGAAACAACCAAGTCCCTAGTAGCCTCTATTCATACTAGTTCGTTGGTCACGAAGATGATCTGGGTTTCAAGATCATGGGCATTTATGTCAACTGACAACGAGATCATATCATTGGAGAATGATGTGGTTGGACATTCCTCGAAGGATTGCAACACGATCAAGTCATATAGTTCATTGTTGCAACAACTATACCTAGACTCCTTCTCCTTAAACCGTGAGCGCATATTACTTACTATTTCCCTAGGCTGCTTTGACTGCATCAAACGCCACTTGGTAATACAATGGTTATAAAGGTGTACGTTGGGTATTCCGAAGGAACAGTAGATGACATGTGACTGCAAGACCAGGATTTGTTCACCTACATGACGGGTAAAGATACATACGGCCGACTTGGTGAGATTACATCTATAAATGTTGCAACATGTGACTAGGTCACGGGGATGAATATCACGGTAACAAGAAAACAAAACTTGTTATGAATGAGATTGAACAAGGTATGGGATAGCAGTGATCGGATCTCGGACAAGTTGTATCGAGAAACAAAAGGAAGAGGATGCTACATTTAGACGGTTCAAACGACATTGTCATCAGGAATGCATAGGGGTCACATGGACATCCCTGGTCCCTCTGTTGATCATTGATACAGATCATGTCTAGAGCATTCCCGAGCCGTGAGAGGATACGCTTAAGGGTACGATGAGAGCGTTCATTCTTAAGACGGAATCATGGTAGAGAAAGAGAGACAGCCGGAATCGTTCCACAGAGAGATCTAAAGTTGTTTGGAGAAAGAATAAAGGAAAAGTCCCGAAAAGTGTTTTCGGATAAATGGGAATTTAAATATATATTTATTATATGTTAATTATGAATTAATATATTCTAAATAATATTTAAGTTAAGATTTATAAAGGCAACTTTTATATTAGGCCAAATCCCGGAGGGAAATAGCCTAGAAATAAAACTGCAGAAAAATAAAAGGGAAAAGAAAAAGCAGCAGCCCACGTGGGCGGCAGATACCTGCCGCCGCACAGGGCGGTGTGCAACTGGGCGCCGCCAGGCCACGGGCGAGCGGGCAGGCCAGGCCGCCGCTGACTGCCAGCCCACCCGGGCAAGGCAGGTTGGGCCGCCGGGCGCCGCAGGCCGGCCCACCCGCCTCTCCGCTCATGGGCCGCCAAGCCGGGTTAGCCCACCCGGGCTGTTTGCCGCTGGCCGCGGCCGCGGGAGAGGACTGGGACGCCGCGAGCCAGCTGGGCCACGTGCAACACCAGGGCCCACCCGGACTGAGCTGCTGCTGGCTGCTTCTTGGGCCGCTGCAGGCTGCTGTGCTGGGTCCTTATGGCCTAGCCGGCTGGGTGCCTTCTTTTGCCCCTTTTTCCTTTAGTATTAGTCCCATATGGCTTAGCCTTTGAGAAAGGTACACCCCCTTAGCCTATATAAAGGGGTGCCCATGGGTGGGATCAAACACACCAATATTTAGAGAAGTCCTTTGGTTGACTTTCTCCCTCCCTCTCTCTATACCTTGTGACCATGGCCCCAAGTCTGGGCTGTGCGATCAAGGCACACCTGCAGTACGCCGTTGCGCTGCAGGGATTCCTAGCCAGATATCAACTTCAGCACTCCCGGCGGGATCGGGGAGCCGGAGGTCTCATCGTGCACCGGATGTGTACGAAGACACGAGGCGCGACACTTGGGGGAGCTGTTGCACGATGAAGATGATGAAGATCAAGAAGGAGCAAGGGGTGACCTGCGAGGAGCTTCGCGACCTTGAGGTCGGCTTCGAGTACGACTACATCAACCACGTTCCCCGTGGAACGTTAACCGCGTACAGACTACAAGGGTATGTATTCTCTACGCATCGGCCATTACCGCATTACTACATAGATAGATCCTAGACTAGTTTCTGGGGTTTCACCGTAGGAAATTTTTTGTTTTCTGCGCCGATCCCCAACAGTTTCTACTTGGCACAATTATAGCACAATATGAAACTATTATAAACTAATGGAGATATGACAATAAAAACCTATTTATTATTTCCCTCTAGGGCATATCTCCTTCAGTTTCATCATTGGATTTGTGCGAATGCACACCTTTGGAGGAACTATCACTATATTGGTCTTCTAGAACTTGTCACCCATTTCGGCAATCGATGCCAATGGGGGAGAAGTTTTAGAGGGTTTAAGGGAAGTTGGTTTATGCTTTCCGTTGGTTCTTAAGCATTTTCCTTTCATGACATTGCATCTTTGTGTTGCTTAGCATGTGATATATATATAGGAAACTCCACCAATGATAATTATTGGCAATATATGCAATGAAATTCAAGTTCATCACACTTGCATAGATTGTGGGGGAGTTTGCTCTATATATTGTGGTGGTACTAATATCACATAATTGTGTAGTATCTGATATCGGGGTACCATTTTATTCATTAAATTCATTATATAAACCCTCTCAAAGGGATTGTCATTAATTACCAAAATGGGGGAGATTGAAAGAGCATGTGGGCCCCCATGTGTGGTTTTGGTAATTAATGACAATCTTTATGGACTAATGTGTGTATTAAGTTGCACTTGTAGGAATTGTCCATTGGCATCGCTTGGAGTATGTGTTGGCTCCAAGGTGGAAGATATGAAGAAGAAGATGCGTTGTGGAAGCCCAATATGCGCCATCCCTTGAAGATCTCTTGTTTGGTGCTTCCCATCCTCGATGTTTATGGATCGATGAAGACAAGGCCAAAGGATGCTCAAGGCAAAGGTATTCTTGATAGGTTTTTCCCTTTTGCCGGTCTTGTGTTGACCGGGTTTAGGATAGATAGTTGTACTATTAAGAGGGGCTCTCGAGTGAGTAACTCGATCATATCGTTCGGAGAGAGCTCATACCTTTGCATACTTGCATCATCGTATTTGGTTGTTTATTTGTCTTGTCCATGTGAGGATATAGATCTTGTAGTAATCTTCATTACAAGCTCTTGTTCATCAAAATTGGATCCCCCATTTATATCTTGTTGCGATTTTGATCTTGGCGGTTTTCCGGATACTCACCGAGTGAGGTATCTCACATTATTATACTTGGTACTTTCTCACTTGGTGATATCCAATATTTCCACTTTTAGTTGGGTAGCTCTTGTTGTCCTCTTTCCAACGCAATTGGATTTGGATCAATCGGAGATATTAAACTAAAGATATGCCTATTTGAATATTGCCTCTTCTTTGATTTAAAAAGAAATATTAGGGGTTTCAGTTTTTATTGGGCTAGGCGGTACTACCGCTGGTAGTACCGGCCGCACCTGAGCAGCAACCGCTCCCCTCTATTTGGCCCGGTAGTTTTGATCGGTACTACCGGCCCAGAGGAGCACTACCGCCTGGGCGGGCCGGTAGTACCGGCCGGCCCAACAACTCCCTACCCAGCCAGCAGCCTCGCTCGCCCGCCTCGTGTACTCCCTGCCACGCTCGCGATCCCGCCTCCCCGATCCCTTTCCCTCGCCTCGCTGCACCCCGCTCGCTCGCCAAGATCCCCGCGCGTGCCTCGCTATTGGGCCGGCCTAGCTTCCGGAAGCCGCCCGCGAGCTAGCAGGCCGCCGCTCGCGCCAGGCCTCGCCTCCGCTTGCCGCGTGCGCCGCTGCTCTTGTGCGCGCTCGCGCCCATTTCCCGCACTGGCCTCGCTCGCTCGCAGCCCGATCCCTTCCTTGCACGCGCAGTGCCTAGCCTCGCTCCGCTCGCCCCGTTTGCCTGCTGTCCCGCGTTGACCTGCCGCCTGGCTCGCTGGGTTGGCCAGTTCCGGTAGTACCAGGTGACTATGGTACTACCGGCTGGTCCAGGATATTCCCCAACGGCCAGTTTTTCTTGGCCCCATACATATAGGCTAATTGTCTTATCTTTGGGAGTAGTTCTTCCTTTGTCTTTTGTCAAGCCTTTGCCTCTTCTTTGACACATCCTTGAGCTTGATTTCTCTCTCTCCCTCCATTGATTCTTGCCAATATTTGAGGGGTAGATAGAGGGGATCTAGATCCACGTTTTGACCATACCAAATCTTCTCTTTGTGAGTGGATCTTTGGGATCTAGATCTTTGGGACATTTTGTGTTTCCCTTTTGTGTTCTTCCTCTCTTGTTCTCCCAAGTGCTTTAGTAGCCTTGTTGGAACTTGAGAGTGAAGATTTGGGGCATCTTTGTGGTGTTCTTGCCATTTGCATTTGGTGCATCGGTGTGTGTTCTCTCCAGAGGATTTGTTCGGTGATATTCATCATTGCTTGTCCCTCTTGGGTTCTTGGAACCCTAGACGGTTGTGTGGCCTTTGTGGCGTGTGCTTGGTGTCTTCAATTAAGTTGTGAAGCTCCCCCAAGATTGAGGCCTTGGTGGCGATTATTGGGAGCCTCCAATTAAGTTGTGGAGATAGCCCCAATCTTGTACGGGTTCGGTGACCACCCTCAAGTGTCCTATAGTGGAACGGGTGCTTGCCCGTGTGGTGGGTGCTCGGGAGAATAGGGTGAGGCCTTGGTGGCATTGGTGGTCTTAGTACCGCCCACCCCTCCAACGAGACGTACTCCCTTGTTGGGAGGAACTCGGTAAAACATCGTCGTCCCCACGTGCCTCGGTTATCTCTATACCCGAGCTCTTTACTTATGCAATTTACTTTGTGATAGCCATCGTGCTTGAAGTAATTATATTGCTATCATATTGTTGCTTGTATTGCCTAGCATAAGTTGTTGGTGCACATAGGTGAACCTTAGTATATCTAGGCTTTGTTCTTAACAAAAGAAAACGCTAGTTTTATTCCGCCTTTGTTAAGCCCATCTCGTAGAAGTTTTTAACCACCTATTCACCCCCTCTAGGCGGCATCCGTGATCTTTCAGTAGGGTCATCTATTTCATCAACCATGAAATTCATGATAGGATTCTCGTACAGTTCAGGAGCTGCACGTGTCCTACTTGACCTGCGAGGTTCGGTAGTGTCCTCTTTCGGGGTTTCATGATCATTATCATTAGTTCCTTCTTCATTCGGTAAAGTCAACTCCGGAATAATTTCTGTCGCTGCGCCACTCACCGTTTCATGAAGAGAAGGTTCAATAACCTCTTTGAGTTCTACCTTCCGACTACTCACACCTTTCACGAGAAACTCTTTCTCTAGAAAGGATCCATTCTTAGCAACAAAAACCTTGCCCTTAGATCTGTGATAGAAGGAATACCCAACTGTTTCTTTAGGGTATCGTATGAAGACACATTTTTCTCTTTGGGTTCGAGTTTATCAGGCTGAAGTTTCTTCATAGAAACATCACATCCCCAAACTTTAAGAATGACAACTTAGGTTTGTTTCCAAACCACAATTCATACGGTGTCATTTCAACGGATTTAGATGGTGCTCGATTTAAAATGAATGCAGCGGTTTCTAGTGCATAACCCCAAAATGATAGTGGCAAGTCAGTCAGAGACATCATAAATCGAACCATATCCAATAAAGTACAATTACGACATTCTGACACACCATTATGCTGTGGTGTTCCGGCAGACGTGACTTGTGAAACTATTTCACACTCTCTCATATGTGCGCTAAACTCGCAACTTAGATACTCATCTCTACGGTCGGACCGCAGAAATTTAATCTTTCTATTACGATGAGTTTCCACTTCACTCTGAAATTCTTTAAACTTTTCAAAGGTTTCAGACTCGTGTTTCATCAAACAGATATACCCGTGTCTACTTAAATCATCTGTGAAAGTAACAAAATAACGATATCCACCTCGCGCCGACACACACATTGGATCACATACATCAGTATGTATGATTTCCAATAAATCTGTCGCCCGCTCCATTGTACCGGAAAACAGGGTTCTAGTCATCTTGCCCATAAGGCATGGCTCACATGTATCAAATGATTCAAAATAAAGTGATTCCAAAAGTCCATCAGAATGAAGTTTCTTCATGCGTTTAACGCTAATATGACCTAGACGGTAGTGCCACATATATGCAGATATATAATTATCAAGTTTAATCCTTTTAGCATAAACATGATGAATATGTGTATCACTACTATCAAGATTCAACCGAAATAAACCATTTATCACAGTTACATGACCATAAAAGATATTATCCATATAAATCGAACAACCATTGTTTTCAGATTTAAACGAATAACTGCTTCGCAATAAACACGATCCGGATACAATGTTCATGCTTAGAGCAGGCACCAAATAACAAGTATTTAGATTTATCACTAATCCCGATGGCATATGGAGAGGCAGCGTTCCGATGGCGATCACAACAATTCTTTATCCATCACCAACACGCATCATGACCTCATCCCTTGCTAGTTGTCGCTTGTTCCACAGCCCCTGATTCGAGTTATATATATTAGCAACCTATCTAGTATCAAATACCCATGTGCTACTGCGAGTAGTCAAGTACACATCAATAATATGTATATCACATATACACACATGCACATCCTCCATACACACATGCACATGATCCTCTTACACATGGACCACTTACCAATATGAGAGGCCGAGAAGATCGAAGGAGAGGTGACTTTAGTAGAGCTAAGAGAGTTGTGAGAGCTTTTCTCTTATGTATATACCTTCCAAGATAAGTTTAACAAACTACAACGGGTGAAAAAGATGAAGAAATAAGGTGGGAAGGAGGAGGAACTCGACCAGATCTAAGAAAGAAGAACAAGCTATAAGGAGAAAGTGAAGAAGGGGAAAGTGAAGTGGGTGGTCTTGGGCTAGTATGTATAAAAAGTGTCGGACTTAGCCATACGCCACACATGTTGAGCGTAGCTGTGACGCACATGCGGCCCATGCGCCACGGGCAAGTTGGCCCAGACTCATGGTCGACCACACCCCACTTGCCCGTGGCGCATGGTCCACATGTGTGCCATGGCTACGGGGATAGGCGTGGCGCACATGGGGGACATGCACCACGTGCAAGTGGGGTGCGGTCGCATGCACCCTGACCCACACATAGTGGTGGCGCACCACCCGGATGTGCGCCACGAGTAAGTGGCCAATCCGTGTGGCACTTCCTCCAGGTGCGCCACGGGTATTTGCCCGTGGGGCACTATCTGGCATGTGCACCACGACTTTGCGGATTACCTATAGCTGTTTTCCTAGTAGTGATATCAACTTTTTAAAGAAATCATGGAATTTTTCATATCCACCACCCCAATCATTTTGCATAGTAATAATATTTCTATCAAATTTGTGCTCAACAAATTGTTGAAAATTAAGAAAGACTTGATACACGCTAGAGCGCTTTTTAGCAAATAGATCCAAGTAAATTTATTAAAATCATCAATAAAGCTTACATAATATGCATGCTTGCCTATAGAGAAAGGAGCAGTACCCCAACCATCAGAGAAAACTTGTTCCAAAGGAACTGTAGAAACACTAGTAGAAGTGTGGTAGGGTAGTTGATGACTCTTTGCCTGTTAGCACGGATCACATATGTAAGAGTTTATTTCTAAAGTGTATGACAGATTATTTGTTTTAAGAATTTTCTGAACAATAAAATACGATGAATGCCCTAGACGACGATGCAACGTAGAGGATGTAGGCTTTGTGGTGACGATTGTGTGCTTGGAGGACCCCATGGAGACAGGAACAAGTGTGGATATAGACCCCCGTAGCACGGACCTCTAAACATGATTTGTTGCGTTGCCTGATCCTTAATCAAAAAAAGAATGAGTGAATTTCAATAAAGGCATTATTGTCTAGAGCAAGTTTATGGGCATAAAGAAAGTCCATGGATGCACTAGGAACATGTAAAATATTTTTCGAACGTGTAGGGAGCTATTGGGGGTGTGCAAAACTGAATGACCATTACGTGCAATGTCCATACCTTGTCCACTAGCGTTGTGAACTTGATCATGCCCTTGGTAGTTCTCGTGGATTTGTAGCTTGTGAAGTTGTCCTGTGACATGCGTTGAGGCGCCGGAGTCCATGTACCAATTGGTGTCTACTCCATAGGAGCCTTTGGTGTCATTGGGTGTGTCATCATCCTCATCATTATCATCGCCATAGCGCCACCAACACTCGTTGGTGGGGTAACCTTTTTTTTGCATATTTGACAAAAGACTCCTGCTTTCCATGGTGTGGAGATGTGACCACGATTCTTTCCACGCTCCCCTTGGGGCGACGGTCCTGGCGTCCGGTGTCCTGACGACCCCGTGGCTGAGACGGAGGCGCGCGCAGCTAGGGGTGCGGCTGTATTTGTGGGAGATAGGGATGGAGCGGGTATGGGTAGGGTGGGACATATGGGTTAGGATTGTATGTGGGTTGTGGCGGGGGTACGTATGGTAGTGGGACATATGAGGTAGGTGGTGCATACGGTGTTGGCGCGTAGGATGGAGGAGCATATGGTGGAGAGACGTATGGTGGAGTAGGTGGATAGGACATGGGAGAGGGCAAGAGAGGCAACTTAGGTTGACCGCCCCCATAGGCAGGAGGGGGACGGCGAGGTGCAACATTGATCGAGGATGTGAACGTACCAGTTGCTTGGCCCTGGTGATCAACATAGTCTCATGATACTCATAGGACATTAATTGAGAGCACATATTGTTGAGGGCTGTGGTGGGATTGGCATTGATAGAGGCAACGAGGGGGTCGTATGTACCATCTAGTCCATTGAGGATGTAGTCACGAAGCTCATCGTCATCAACCTTCTTCCCTGCAGCGCCAAGCTCTGAGGCAAAACCCTTTCTTGTAGAGATATTGAGAGGCAGACATGTCGAGTTGCTTTGTGTTTGTTAGAGCACCACGAAGAGAGGAAACCTTGGATTTGGATTGAGTGGACCGCGTCGTGCTCAAGCCCAAAGACATGGGAAAGCACATCCTTGGAGAGGGAATTCACCAGAAATCCCACAACTTGGTGATCCTTTGTGACCCATGCATCATAGGCTGGGTTGGGGACATATATCTTCTTCACATTGGCGCCAGTGGCGTCCAAGAACTCGGATGGAGCACGACCGGAACCCTCGAGGAGTCCCCATGACACGAGCACCACGAAGAGAAGGCATGGTCTGAGCTTGCCATGAGATAAAATTATCGCGCGTCAGCTTGATGGCAGGTGGCGCGCCTAGGGTTCCTGAGATAGGTGTGGTGGATGTCGACATGAGGAAAACCTTGGGAGAAAAGGGGGTGGATTTTTAGGGTGAGGAATTGATCAAGGAGGAAGAGGCCTTTGAGAATTTGAGGTTTGTAGCTGGATTTGTTGGAGGAAGGGAGATGTGGCGGTGGCAAGATCAACACCGGCGGCGGCGGCTAGAAGAGAAGAGGATCGCTCTTGATACCATGTTAGTCGTGAAAGAGTCGTAGGGGAACGAACAGCCCCGTTGGGGGTTCCGGTTACAAGAGTCGTAGATAGGTTGGAGTACTACTCCATGCCTAATACGTATGAGATACAAATTATGTCTAACAACGTGGTCGTTTGGGTAGGACCGCTGGACCGGGTTTTCATTAGCAGGACGTATGCACAAACCGAATATGCATAGACAGCCCGTATTCGAATGGATCGACCCGTTGGAGATGCCCTTAGCCCATGAGGATGGAATGGAGGGCATGGGCATACGTGTAGCCCGTGAGGCGGCCGTGGGAACATCGGCCGGGTAGTGTACACGTACTTCGTCCTAGCAGCCTCCGTACGTGAGGGCCGTGGCAACCAACGGAAAGTTCTGGAACCATAGATAGTCTTCTTATCAGTTCAGTGTGCAGGAGTGTAGGACAGCAGAAGGGTACAGCACCTACGGCCGGCCGGCCGCGCCTACGTGATGGCGGGCATGACGACGCGCCGTGGCTGAGATTATTGGCTTGGCGGCCTTCGCTCCATCGTGCGCGCGGACTGGGACGCACGTTTGATTGGTTGGTTGTGTTCTGTTCCCCCATTGTCCATCTCCAACACGTTCCTACTAATTTCTTGCAGACACCAGAACCTCAACGTTCGTAGTAGTACTACATTCGCTAGGGCATCCTTCGTTTTCTTTTCCCCGCATATATAGTATACTCCGTTAATCCAGGTTCTGTGATAAGATTAATTTTCCCGCCATGCATGATTGGGTTCGTCATTAGAATGATTGGCTTCTTCGTCTTCGATCGTGCTCTCCCTCACTCCCTCTCCCACTCCACGATCCATCCACGTCGCTTTTATATATATAAACACAGACTCTCCCGCCTTCTCTTCTCGCTCCTCCCCAGCCGATCGATCACGCCCGCCATGGACCACGCCCCTCCCCCTCGCAACACCGCCATGGACCTGCGGTGGTTGCTCTCCTTCCTCGCCGGCAGCCTCTTCGCTCTGTTCCTCATCGCCGCCTCGCCCGTCCCGTTCCCCTCCGCCTCGCTCTTCCTCTCCCAGCAAACCTCCCCCGCCTCTGGGGCCGCCGCTACCTCCCGGCACGCCAAGAAGGACCTGCCGCCGCTCTTCGTCGACGCGGCGCTCTCCGCCCAGGCGCGCCCCCGCGCGCCAGCCGCGGCCCCCTCGCCCCCGCGCTTCGCGTACCTCATATCGGGCTCGGCCGGCGACGCAGGCATGCTCCGCCGCTGCCTCCTGGCCCTGTACCACCCCAGAAACCACTACATCCTGCACCTGGACGCGGAGGCGCCCGACTCGGACCGCGCGGAGCTGGCGGCCTTCGTGGCCGCGCACCCGGTCCTCGCCGCCGCCCGCAACGTGCGCGTCGTGGAGAAGGCCAACCTCGTCACCTACCGCGGCCCCACCATGGTCACCACCACGCTCCACGCCGCCGCCGCCTTCCTGTGGGGCGAAGGGCGCGGCAGGGGAGCGGACTGGGACTGGTTCATCAACCTCTCCGCATCCGACTACCCGCTCGTCACGCAGGACGGTACGCACGCGCGCACGGGCTAGCTTGGTTTCTTGGCTGGCTTGGCTGCGTTGAATATACAGTTGGGCGTGATTCTGTTCAATTTGGTGGGCTGCAGACATGATGGACGTCTTCTCGAAGCTCCCGCGCGACCTCAACTTCATGGATCACACCAGCGACATCGGCTGGAAAGCGTACGTACGCCTTATCGTCTGGTTCCGTTGGACGGCTCTCGGTTTCTCCTGTTGTTCATAGTGACTGAGTGTCGTCGTGGATTCTGGTGCGCAGGTTCGCGAGGGCGATGCCGGTGATCATCGACCCGGCGCTCTACATGAAGAAGAAGGCCGACCTGTTCTGGATACCCCAGAAGCGGGAGCTGCCCACCGCCTTCAAACTCTTCGGCGGTACGCACGCATTGCCCTTGCTGCTTCCGCCTCAAATAATCTCTCCACATTCGTGTTGGCCTCGTTCGCTCAGTCGACCTGTTCTGGTCCGAGCCTGAACCAGTCTCTGATAGAGTAGTTGTGTCCTGCAAAAGAAAAGAAAAAATCCCCTAAAAAAACATGATAGTTTTATAATTATACTCCGTATTTTTATTGAGAGAAAAATAATCTGATATCTGTGAGTGTGGAGGCCACGTTTGTCCCTAGCTTAGGAATCATGCGTCCCCTTTCCATAGTCATTTAGCAAGGGCACTTATTTGGTTATTATTGCTGTACTATAGTGTACGTCGCTGCTAGCTGTATGTCCACCTTGACACGACACCTACCCTGGCTTATTTCCCCTCAGCCTGCTCGGAGTGCTCTAATCATGTCGGGCCAAACAGCCAACTTCATTTCGGTTACGATCTTTTTTTCCACGGAGGAACTATTGGAAGATTTCGTTACAATATTGTCTGATCTGGAGATCGCACATTAGTAGGCACGTGGCCATGCAAATCGTGGTGCGCTGCACGTCTGATATGATTGCAGAAAATAATCAAGATGGCCAGCTACTGCGTCGCACCAAAAAAATATATGCATCGGAAACTCATAGGCATAGATAATGGCATTTGGATATGCAACAAAATTTCGCTTGGGGATTGAGGAACAAAAAGAAAAATTCAGTTGTGAACTAAGGGGTACTCTGCTTCCGACCGTTTCAGGTTCAGCGTGGATGGTGCTGTCCCGGCCGTTCGTGGAGTACCTGATCTGGGGGTGGGACAACCTGCCCCGCACCGTGCTCATGTACTACGCCAACTTCATCTCCTCCCCGGAGGGTTACTTCCACACGGTGGCCTGCAACGCCGACGAGTTCCGGAACACCACCGTCAACAGCGACCTGCACTACATCGCCTGGGACAACCCGCCCATGCAGCACCCGCACCTGCTCACCCTCGCCGACTGGGACGGCATGCTCGCCAGCGACGCCCCCTTCGCGCGCAAGTTCCGCCGCGACGACCCCGTCCTCGACAGGATCGACGCCGACCTCCTCTCGCGTGGCCCCGGCTTGCTCGCGCCCGGCGGATGGTGCGCCGGCGGGGAGGTGCGGCCCGCGGGAGGCTACAACCGGACCGAAGGCGGCGGCGGCGGCGACGATCCGTGCAAGGCCGTCGGGAACGCCGCGTACCTGCGGCCCGGCCCCGGCGCCGAGCGCCTGCGGAGCCTCATCACGTCGCTGCTGTCGGAGGAGAACTTCCGGCCGAAGCAGTGCGTAGTGGTAGAGGAACGAGATGCTCAGACGAAGAAGAACGTGACTGGAATCGACGGGCATGCGTGAGCAGCTAGCAGGACGTACGTACCAAATTAATTACCAATCCACTTCTTTCTGGCTGGCATTTTATTCAGCGTGACAATTCATTCGCGTAATGTATAGTGCAGACTTCGATCGAGTCGTGAGATTTCTCTCCAGCCGGCATGTAGGGGATACCTCACAGATGGTAAATGATACTTTGTGCCAGGAACTTAGGATTTCTTTTTTCTTTTTTGAAACAACAAGACAAAAGATTTCTCATTTTCATTGATTAGGGAGAGAATTAGAGGTCCACTCCGGGTCCGTAAAGCCACCATAAAGGGCTATCCGGGCGCCGGCGCTTAAAATCACGCCGAGCCCCCTCCCCTAATTTGTTTTGGCGCCAGCGCAACCTGTTTTCGTATCCGGCACCCACATGCCGAACCCAACCCACACAAGGCTAGCCAGACGAAGCTGGAAGCGTCGCGGGCCAGCCCTGGCAGTGGGAGAAGTGCTTTGTTTTCAGAGTCCAAACAAGAGCTACAGCGGCCGCGGGCATGGCGACATCGCCAGCCTGGACTCCCCACATCTGGGCGTCCTGCCTGCGAGGCCAGAGTGGCACATGCCTCTAGAATACGCTACGACCGCGTGCCAGTTTAGATGCATCAGCGACCCGGAGGATTTTCCAGGGTAGTGCGCGGCCATGCGCGCCTCCTTGGACCCGGCGGAGGACGACATGGTGGACTCGTGGTACAGGGCAGAGCATGATCGCCGCGTTGAGCCCCAAACTTAGCGCGGTGGTGAGGGCTACAGCACCTGTGGCCACCGGTCTCCGCAGCGTGCGCTGATCGACGGAGTCCGGTACCTGCGGGCGTAGATCGGGGAAGGGCAGAGGTTTCAACCACGTGCGCCAAGCGACGAGGACGAGGACCTCGAAGTCGTGTACTACGGGGCTAGGCAGGATTATGATTAATTTTTATTTTTCATGCATGTAAAATGATCGTCGAATAATCCACAAATTTTAGCCTATGAGTTTCACAGCTAGGATCGTGCGCCCCCTATTTTCGTGTCCGCGCCGACGGACCCCCATACGGGCCAAAATCAGGCTGTCGGGCGCCGTATCGGGGGGGACGAGTGGAGACGCTCTTACAAACATAGCCTTGAAAACACAAAAGCCTACTCTCGTGGCACTACTGTACTCAACGCTTTTGCGCCGGCAAGGCTCCACAAGCCTATCCCTTCTTTTATCTTGGCTACAATCATCGTCACGGTAGAGATGTTGTTTCTAAAGATCCTAGCATTTCTTTCCTTCCAAACTTTACATCTGACCAACATTGCAAGCGAGGCCATAGCCTTCTTTGATTTCCCTTTCTTGTGTATCTTCTCCCCCCACCACTCTTTGACCGATCTCATGTCACGCCAACTAGGAATATCAATGTCATTAAGTCGAAGCCACTCCTTGATTTCACGCCAAACATGCATGGTGAATCGACATTTGTAGAGGAGATGAGGAGAGGTTTCTTGCACTTGGTTGCGTAGCTTGCATTTTCCACAATTTTCTAATCCTATTTTTTGAAGTATATCCGCTATCTAATCTCTATTTTGAATTACCAGCCAAGCAAAAAAGCTTGTATTTTGGGGGCCCAATGCTTCCAAACCAAGGAGGGCATGGAGGAGGTTGTTTGTCCGAGGAATTGAATTTTATAGTCTGACTTGGACGAGTAGTGATGCAGCCCAATACATGACAATCACCATTGGTCCACATCATGTCACGCCAACCATTCATATAAAGGTGAATTCCTTCTATATCTTGCCTTCCTTTGCTTATCATGTGGATGGGATCCTACTCGAGACAAATTCCTATTGTATGACTAGGCCCATGACCACAACGCCAAGAGGAGGAGACATGGAATCCCTAGGAGCCAAGACCCCCAATCAAGAGGCATGGAAGAAGCAACCCTGGAGACTCCGACCAGCAAACCCCGGAGTCTCCGGTCTGTGAAACTCAGAGACTCTTCCCAAGGACTTCAGCAAGGCCTCTTGTCCGACTTTCAGGAGCTACAGCTGAAATGGATTGTATGGGCACCTAGAGGGGGGGGGGGGGATAGGTGCTACTCCAAATTTTAATTCTTTTTCAATTTTAGGCTTGACACAAAGGTAAATTCTCTAGATATGCAACTACGGAGAATTTCTCTATATGCAAACCTAACTACTAAGCGAGTAAAAGCGAGGAACGAGTTAACCATAGTAGACACATGATTTGTTTGACTGTAGTTCCTTCCTTGTTAAGGGAAGTACGTCTGCGTTGGAGGGGTGGGCGGTACTAAGACCACCATTCCATAATAGGTCTCACCTTGTTCTCCGATGGATCTCGCCACCAAAGGCCTGATCCACCTTTCCACTATTGGTACCCTTCGAGGCGGGAACCGATGACTTTGCAACACTAGCAGGGCACACATCGACAACTGAATTGGAGGCTCCCATGATGACAACAAGCTGTCACAAGAACAAGTATTATCTATAACTGATAATGTGATCTAGATATTTGCAAGAAATACTAGATCAAGAATCCTCCAAGTGAATGGAGGGGAAGTGAAGCGCATGATTGGTGTTGATGAATATCGAAGCCTCCTCCTTCGATTCCCCAAAGATCGGAGCCTTCGGGTGGATGAAGATGGAGATCTTGGTTTGGAACTTGAAGAACGGTACTACACTTTTTCGAATGAATCAAGGGATCTGACAGGAGGAGAAATTGGGGTATTTATACCCCTGTGAAAACACAGCCGTTGGAGAATTTGGTGCTGGATTATCTGGCCAGGGCAAAACTCCGCCCTGGAATCGGATTTCTCGGGGGGAAATCTGCCCCCATACAATGTGACGCGCCTTGACTCCCTTTGCAAAAATTCCTAGGGGGCGGATTATCCGGGCTGGGCAAAAACTCTAGCCCTGGCCGGACACTCCGAGGGAATGTCCGCCCTCCATACAGTGTGATGCGCCTTCTCCACTTTGTCTATCGAGCAAGGGCGGATAATCCGGCCCTTGGTAGGGGCGGATAATACTCCCCCAAAACTCTGTTTTGTCTGTTGTTTGTATGGACAATTATCTACAACACTCAACACACATTAAATATTCCTTGGTATTGTTATCTAACACACAAAACACTAGAGATCATGCAATGTTCTTTCAACATCAAACATATCGGAGTCTGTCATGGAGACTACCTCGGAGGCTGCGACAGCCCCGGAGTCTCCGACCTTGACACCCTGGAGTCTCCGGCCTAAGTGAGACAAGACTAAGAAGCATGCTAGGCCTCAGCCCATGTAAAGTCCCATATCGTCTAGACTTTCCTATTTATGCCTAGAATACAACCGTTTAAGTGGATGACCCATAAATATGACTCCACCTCCTCCTAGAAACCCTAGAATGAATATTGAGTTGAATTGGCTAAGGCTCCATCTTCTCATAGGGGGAACCTCTCTAGGATCTACACCAAGACCTAGGTTGTACAAGAACCTCATCGTATGAGCGATCTTTCTATCTCTTGATCTCTATTGTGTTTACTTCTCCCTTTGAGTCTTTATCTATTACAATATCTTCTCGAGTAGATTCTAGGGTCTCCATATCGATCTTTCCTTCGTGGATATCTACCTATCGGTCTCTTCCACGAGGATTCTATCGGGTTGGTGATTCGGGCCAACGAGGACAACCAGAACGTGTGTGTTTGTGTGTGTTTGTATATTTACCTTGCTTTTCGAGTTGAGTTCTTCGCATTCATCCTGTTTTCCCCTCACCTTGACCCCAAATTCGTGAATATCGGGCTACTCAAGGGTCATCCTGAAGGAACCCGCAACATAAATGGTATCTACAGCTTTTGGTTGCCATGGGTTTTACTTCATTCAATTGATTTCCACCATAAATTATAAAAATACCAAAAATATAGCCCCGATTTTTCTTTTGGATCGATATCTTGTTTTGGTGAGTTGATTGTGGTTTTGGTCCATAGGAAACTTGTCTTGGGAGTTGGTATACTGTTTGACTGCGTTTCCTAGCCCAATTTGGTCGAAATTTTCTAGATTTGAGGTTGGAATGACTAGATTTCCGCTCAAGAACACGAGCAGTTCGTCATGATGGCCACGACACCGGAGTCTCCAGAACGTGAACCCTGAAGTACCTACCCCCCTCGGAGTCTCCACCCCTGAACCCTAGAGTCTCTGGCCCTAAACAAAAAAATTCACTTCTTTTCCTTTTCGACTGTTTTCCTTTTGTAGTTTGTGTTTCGTCTAACAAAGCTTCCACGGCCACTCTTTGCGCTCGACATCGACACCACAAAACTCAAGCCATCCCCTCCATCAATGCTTGCAAGTTCAATACCAACAAAAGGTATATCTTGCACCACCCTTGGTAACCCCTTTCTTCCTTTGTATGTTACCTAATCCATCAAGAGTAGCTCATCTTGTGTTTGCAGAAGCATTGTGTGCTTGCTCTTGCATAGTGGTAGTGCATAGGAAATAGCAAAAGTTTACTCCATAGCATAGAAAGAGAGAAAAATATCAAAAAAATATGAAAAAGAAAAAGAAAAAGAAAGATACCAATACAAAAGAGAGTCCCAAGCTTCTAAGCAAGAGTGCGAGTTAGAGCAAGGCAAGCGTGCAAATCCGTTGCATCTCAATCTTTTGGCCAACGAGTTATGGTCTCTCCTAATGTTGGCACAACACTAAGCATTAGTCTTTGTTAGGACCATTTTTTCGTTGCTCATTTTCCATAGTCGTGCTAACCACATCTATCTCCATCGCGTGTGTATAGTCGTAGGTTCTCATCACCATTTTTGTCCTTTTCCTTTGACATTTCTTTCTTGTTGGATTTTACCCACTTTTCATAATACCCTTCTCGTTTGGTTGTTCAATTTGCTATCCACCTTCCTAACCTTCCACTATAGGCATTTGTGTGTGTGTTCCTTGTGTTTTGCGTTTTTGGTTGAACTCGGCTTGAATCATCCTCACGATACTATCCAAACGGTGAGACATAGGAATACACCTTATTTTATTTTTCCACCATAATACTTTTGGCCTTCTGAGACAATGTCTAGGGGAAGCGGAGCTAGTGGAGATGGCAACCTCAACAACCAAGACGGTTTCGCCATGCACCACAACTTATGGGCGCAATGCAAAGAATTCAATGCAAAATTTGATAGACTTGAGAACCATCTCGATGACACTTTCCGAGAGTTCGAGTACCGTGAACGGCAACGTCAAGCAGAGCATCACACTCAATTTCAAGCTCTTCACAAAGCTATAGCCAACATTGGTCATCGTCATAGAACTCGTTCAAGCTCTTCATCTTCGTCTCGCACTCATTCCTCAAGTCATCATGGCGAGTCTTCAAGTTCACAGTCCCTCCATGGAGAACCCCACTGCCACAATGGGGAACATCAAGCTCGTCATCGACATGAACAAGCGTTGATCCACAAAGTCAACAACCGCGCCAAGCAAGACATCATCGACACCATGCTCATCATGACCATCCTCAACAACAACCTCAAGATCTTCGTCAACATCATCAAGAGCATGAGCCACCACTAGACAAATATATTGTCCAAGTTCCCCAAAAGCAATGACCAGCAGTGACATCACCACCACAACTATAATGCAAGGAGTAACTTACACGATGAACCAGAATGGGATCCAAGCGATGATGAGGAAGGAGAACCATGTGCTCGCCTCTTTGCTAAACCACACCATCGACACCGACAAGCAATAAATTCAAATGATCCCGAGCGAAGGTGTAGAAGAGACTTTGAGCACCATCAAACTCCTCACCCACCGCCAACTCAAGGTAATCAAGCTCCTCCTCCTCCACCACCACCTGCACCAAGTGAAGCAAGCTTGCGACAATAATGCCACAACAACTACTCATGAGAATGATGGTGGAAATTTTTGGAAGCTAAGTTTTCTATGCCCAAGTTCAAAGGATTAGAGAATACTGATGCATATATCGAATGGGAATTTAAGGTTGATAAGATCTTCCGAGTCCATAACTATTTTGAAGAGAACAAAGTTGCAATGGAATCCCTTGAGTTTGAAGACTATGCCAATGTTTGGTGGGAAGAATATCAAAGCCATCATGAGAAGCAACAAGAATCACCGGTTAGCACTTGGATGGAAGTGAAACAAGTCATGTATGCAAGGTTTGTCCACGAGCACTATAAGAAAGACCTCTTCGACAAGCTACAAAACTTGAAACATGGATCAAGGACAATTGAATAGTTCTACAAGGAAATGGAGATGACTATGATGAGAGCCTGATACGTCCAAAATGTATCTACTTTCCCGAACACTTTTGCTATTGTTTTTCCTCTAAACTTGTGCGATTTGGACAACTAACACGGACTGACGCTATTTTCAGCAGAATTACCTTGGTATCTAGTTTTTGTGCAGAAAATCAACTATGAGGAAAAATCCCGGAAAATATGCCAAAAATCCTATTTCACCAGAAGACTCACGGAGCGAGAAGACGAGACGGAGGAGGGTCACGAGGGGCCCACACCACCTGGTCGCGCGGGCCAAGCCATGCCGCACCTGGGGGTGGTGTATTTGCCTCGGTCACCCCCTCGGCCTCCCTCTTCGCCTATATGTTGCCTCTTGACCTAAAAACCAAGGGGGTTCTACGTTTTTCTAGAAAGAGTTCCGCTGCGCTGCCACCACCAGATTCTGTGATTTGGAACCAGAAACTCCGTTCTGGCACCATACCAGGACAGGAAATTGGAGGAGATCATCACCATCATCATCACCATCGCTTCTCCATCGACCATCCATGTTTCCCCCCATCTATGAGTGAGTAATCCCCCGTTGTAGGCTATGGGGATGGTAGGGATTGGATGAGATCATTCATGTAATGGCATCAGATTGTTAGGGCATGGTGCCTAGTATCTATTATTAGTGCTTTTTGACTTTGTTGCAACTTGATATGCTTAATGCTTGTCACTAGGGCCCGAGTGCCATGATTTCAGATCTGAACATGTTATTGATTCATTATGATAGTATTGTTTATGGTCTTACCTGCAAGTTGTATACACATATTGTTGTCCGGAACCAAAGGCCTCGAAGTGACAGCAATCGGGGGAATGGCTTTGATGTGAGGATCACGTGTGTTCACGGAGTGTTAGTGCTTTGCTCCGGTGCTCTATTAAAATGAGCACCTTAATTGCCAGTAGTTCCCTAGAGGCCCCGCTGCAAACGGGCTAGCAGGACAAAAGATGTTGTGCAAGTTCTCATTGCGAGCACGTATGACTATATATGGAACACAAGCCTATGATTATTTAGTACTTGGATGCTTTATCTTATTTATCTGCAAATGCCCTATGTCTTGATTGCCATATGAATTGGCTTGTCCATGCAACGCCCGTCCATCCATCCCTATGCCTACCACGCTTTAATCCTACTATTTACTATAATTTTTACTACTGCCTTTACTTTACTACTGCTATTACTTTACTATTGCTACTACAAAACCGTTGCTACTGATAAACTGCCGTGAGCAAGATTGTTTCCAGGTGAAGTGATACATTGCAAATGTATCTATAATTTTTGATGTTGCATGCTTGGTTTTATCCACTTTCTTGTGTTTTGTTCCAACTTTGGAGTACTTTTCATATGATTTCTTGGACTAACCTATTAACAAGAGCCACAGTGCTAGTTGCCTGTTTTCTGCTGTTTTTGGTTCCAGGAAAGTCAGAAAATGAATATTCTTGGAATTGGATGGGACAAAAGCCAAAGTGCCTATTTTTCCGGAAGTGATAAAGTGCCAGAATACGAGACAGAGAAGGGCCAGGGAGCCACCACACCACCTGGCCGTGCGTCTAGGCCTGGCCCACGCCAGGGGGTGGTGTGGCCGCTCCCGGCACCCCCTCGGCCTCCCCTTCCGATTATAAGATGCCCTCAGGACGTAAACCCTAAGTACCCGATCAAAAAATCCGCGAAAGATTCTATAGCCACCGTCATCTCCATCCCTAGATCAGGAGGGATCTGAAGCTCTTCCCGGCACCCTGCCGGATAGGGGAATTCACCCTGGAGGCCTTCTTCATCACCATGCAAGCCTCCGGTGTGATGCGTGAGTAGTTCATCCTTGGACTATGGATCCATGTAGTAGCTAGATGACTGGTTCTCCTCCTTTGTGCTTTCATGTTTGGATCTTGTGAGCTCCGTTCATGATCAAGATCATCTATTTGTAATTCTGCATGTTGTGTTTGCGGGGATCCGATGGATATTGAGATGCTATTTCAGATTGATTATTGATTATTGATTCTATCATGTATTTGTTATTTGTGATCTTGCATGCTTTCCGTTGTTAGTAGCTATCTTGGCCAAGTAGATGCTAGCAACTCCAAGAGTTAGTATTTATGCTCGATAGTGGGTTCATGCCTCTGGTAATCTGGGGAAGTGACAGAAATCTCTAAGGTACTAGATGTGCTGTTGCTACTAGGGAGAAAACAACAATCTTTTGTTCATAGAACAATCGTATTGTTTACTTTACACGTAGTTCGTAAAGCAATAATCTATTGCTTGCAACTTAATACTGGAGGGGGTTCGGATGATAACCTGAAGGTGGATTATTAGTCATAGATGCAGTTGGATGGCGGTCTATGTATTATGTTGTAATGCCCAATCAAGTCTCAGAGGAGTCAAGATGATTAGTATATGCATGTATTGCTTTCTCGGTGTTTGTCAATTGCCCCGCTGTAATTTGTTCACCCAGCATGTTATCTATCTAAGGAGAGCCACCTCTGGTGAACTATGGATCCCTGTCCTTTTTCTTTACATACAATCTACAATCTTTTACTGCTTTGTGTTTACTTTCTACAAACGTTTACTTCTTTCCATTCGATACGTTTAATCCTTTGTTTTCCGCAAAACACGGTGAGATTGACAACCTCATCGCAAGTTGGGGACAAAGTTCTATAGTTGTGTTGTGTAGGTCTCCACGTTGCTACTAGCACCGGTAGTGCGCCCTGCCAAAGCTCATCTAGTAACACCTTTGAGGTGTTTCCTTGCTCCTACTGGTTCGATTAAACCTTGGTTTTCATAACTGAGGGAAATTTGCTGCTGTGCTCGTCATACCTTCCTCTTGGGGTTCCCAACGATCTCTACATCAACACCGCCATCAAGCAATTTTATGGGCGCCGTGCATTGAGCCATCAAGCGATTTTCTGGTGTCGTTGCCGGGGAGTCAAGGACATCTTCACAAGGGGAGTCCCTCATAACCAATCTCTTTACTTTGTTGTTTTTGTTTTGCTTAGTTTCCTTTTGCTTTGTTTGCTTGTTTTCTTTCTTCAAAAACACAAAAAAATTAGTTTTACTTGTTTGCTTTCTTATTGAAAAACACAAAAAAAATTAAGTCTCCTTTAGTTGTCACCCCTTCCTTAGCTCACCATGTTGATCCCCAAATTCACCCTGAAAGACCTTTTTATTGTTAGTGGTTCTATAATTGGGAAAGATAATATTGAAGAATTCTTTAATCATGTTAGTAAACATGAGGATACTGAGGATAGATCCCTTGCAGAACTTGCTCCAAACTATGAGATTGCTGCAGCTTCTTCAATTCATATGTTAGAAGCTAGGTTTGTTAACCTCAACCCCTTAATGCAAGTAATGTTTCTCAATCTTAAAGAAATTGAAGACCCTGAAAAGAGGGATTTTATTCTAGAAACTTTGTTTAAGGAGTTCTATGATGTTGCCAAGGAAGCTAGAAAAGTCTTTGAACGTTTGAATATGCTAGGCTCATGTGTAGATATTGTTGGTACACGAGAAAAGATGAACAAAACCGAACCTAATGGGGAGGAACCTAAGATACCAATACCCTGCAAACTAGTAGCAGTACATGATGCCATAGAAAAGAATCTTGATTGGATTGTTCCTGCAAACCCTTTTGATGAGAGTAGTAAACCTAAGAGCATTGAGAGAGGATCCTCTATAACTTATTTGATAATATACCTTGCCTTGTTGAAAATATTTCTGGTATTGATCTTAATGCTTCTTCATTTGAGAATACTTGATCCTTTTTCTTGCTTCTTATGCCTAACTTAAAGGCGTTAAAGAAAAGTACTTATTGGGAGATAACCCAAAAGTTTTAGATGAGTCTTGGAAGTTATTACCTCTATAATAACCTCTCCTTATCCTTTTTATTTTCTTTTTGTGCCAAGAGTAACCTCTAATGAGAGAGAAGTAATGATTGGGAAAGTTGCTGTCTCGAAACAGATTTTTGTGCTTCACCGTAAAAATTCGTGAGAGATCTCTGTATGTCGGATTGATCTGTAATGTTTTGTGCTTCTGCCCCAGGTTGTTATCTAACTTTATTTAGTTCAACACTTTTCGATTTGAGCAACAGAAGGTCTTTGAAATTTTTTGTCTTTACCTGCTGGTCTGTTTTGACAAATTTCTGCCATTTTCTGCATTTCCTTGTTGATTCCTTCTTGAGTTCTTTTGGGGAATTGAGCTTTCTGATGGAAGTGCTACATTAGATAGTGTTCTAATGGAAGTTTATTTGGTGTTAGAACTGAACCTTAAGACTTATTTATCTTAAGTGCACTAATGTTGCTAATAAAGATTGTGTGAAGTTTTGTATGAAGGAAAATTTCAGGTGTATGGAAGGAATGAGTAATGAGATGAAGGATGGACTAAAGCTCAAGCTTGGGGATGCCACGCATGTCACCCCAATAAATATCCAAGAAGTACAAGCGTCAAAGCTTGGGGATTCCCAAGGCATCCCCTTCTTCATCAATAAAAATTCCAGGTTTCTTCCAAACGCTTCATTTTTATTGTTTCATGCACAGTTGTGTTGTTCTTGGAGCGTCTTCTTTTTCATTTTTGTTTTGGTTTTTAGTTTGCTTGGTTATTTTAGTTTTCTGAATAAATTGGTTAGAACCCTTCTTTCTTACATTGGTTTGCAAATAGTTTGGTTTGGTTTGGAAAAGAGTAGGAAAGTTCATGCTTATGTGGTAAAAAGAGCTCGTTTTTGACTGTGGCCTATGCTTTGTCATGCCATGCTTAATATTGTTTTGGCTTTATGCTTAGTACTCTTCGCTGTAGCATGACTTGTTATAAACAATTGAGATTGCGTAATGTGCCTTGGATGAATCATGCGTTGTTTTAGCATATTAAAGCATAGCATAGTGGTATTCTCCTTTGATGCTTTATTTGGGTTGACTTGGCGCATGCTCACACCATGTTATGACTATCTCAAGTCACCATAGCCTCTATGATCCTTTAGTTTTCCACTTGTAGTATCACTTTATGCTTTGATCAATGATGTTTTGTCGCTCTGCATGATTATGGCCCTTATTGCTCTCTTAGTTTGTCGCTCCCAGTCTTTTGCTAGCCTCCACAACAAAGTATGAGTTCTACTCATGCATACAAATCCCTAAACCAAGTTATTCCAAAGAGTCCACCATACCTACCTACTAGCTTATGCTATTCCAAGTATATTCATGCTTTTGTTTACCTTCCAAATTAAACTTGTTATGAGAAAACTAGTGATTAAAGCTCTCACGAACTTGATAGCACACCATACTTTTTGCATCTAATAAACTTGAACCATTGGGTCCTTCTTTGTTGCGTAAATGCTTGCGCTTTATAAGTTGAAATTAGTAGAACCATGTTTCATGGGGAACGCTTTCAACATTGCACTTGTACTTTGTACCCTGTTGATATCATGTTATTTTGCTTACGGATCCCGGCGGTGTGAAATAAAATTGGAACTTGTATGATCATGGAGTTTGTATGTGTGTTAGAGAAACACCTGGGCCGCTAGCCTAGTCCATGCCTAATCATGGTGGAAACTTGCAGCATCACCATAATGAGCACTCTATGAAGCATCCTCAATAAAAACCTATACAAATAGCAAATAAAAAGATCGCTGAGATGCTCATTGTCTGCTTGCCTTGTCATTTTGATTATGGGAAAGCTCCCGTATCATGTGCAAGGGGTACCCGTTGGCGGTTCTTAATGATACACATATACTTACAATGACAAGAGCTTACACGTGACTGAAGTTGAGTAGCATGAGGATCAGTCTTCGTAAGTAAGGGGCATGAGATTTCGGTTTATAACTTGTCAAGCATATCCTCTTAGTTGTGTCACTTTAACCTTAATCACCTGAAGATGCTTATGATAGGGGCAATGAGAGCTGAAAGCTACAAGTACCATAATTTTTGGAAGCTCTTTATGAGACTTGAATCCCTACTTCCTTTTACAAAGGCTTTTCTTCCACCATTACATTGAGTCTCCACCTTCTATCTTTATGCACTTACTTTGAGAGCATAGTGGCCATTCTTAGTTCTATGTGCATTGTCCCAAGACTAGTTGATTGATGCATACTTTGATATTGCTTGTTTTCAACTATTGTATCTAGTCACTCTTATGAACTTTGAAGGTGTCCTATGCATTTATATTTGCTACTCTATTGAGGGACAAGCTGAATACTATTATGCTATGTTTTCTTTATGTGAAACAAACAAACGTCTTGCAAAGCATTGTTATTCATGAATCTTTTGTTTGTGCCTTTTCATGTTGCATCATAGTTTCTTTGCTTATTGCTAGAACTTTGTCTTTCATGTTATGATTGAAGTACTATGATCCCATCTTTGAATGTTTTACAAATACTTTGATCAAGTCTTTGATGGTGCATGTCACCTCAAAAATTATTCTTTCTTTTTATCACTTACCTACTCGAGGATGAGCAGGAGTTAAGCTTGGGGATGTTGATACATTGCAAATGTATCTATAATTTTATATGTTCCATGCTTGGTTTTATCCACTTTCTTGTGTTTTGTTCCAACTTTGGAGTACTTTTCATATGATTTCTTGGACTAACCTATTAACAAGAGACACAGTGCCAACTGCCTATTTTCTGCTGTTTTTGGTTCCAGGAAAGTCAGAAAATGAATATTCTCGGAATTGGACGGGACAAAAGCCAAAGTGCTTATTTTTTCGGAAGTGATCAAGTGCCAGTATACGAGACGGAGAAGGGCCAGGGAGCCACCACACCACCTGGCCGCGCGGCCAGGCCTGGCCCACACCAGGGGGCGGTGTGGCCGCTCCCAGCACCCCCTCGGCCTCCCTTTCCGACTATAAGATGCCCTCAGGACGTAAACCCTAAGTACCCGATCAAAAAATCCACGAAAGAGTCTGTAGCTTCCGTCATCTCCATCCCTAGATCGGGAGGGATTTGAAGCTCTTCCCGGCACCCTGCCGGAGAGGGGAATTCACCCTGGAGGCCTTCTTCATCACCATGCAAGCCTCCGGTGTGATGCGTGAGTAGTTCATCCTTGGACTACGGATCCATGTAGTAGCTAGATGGCTGGTTCTCCTCCTTTGTGCTTTCATGTTTGGATCTTTTGAGCTCCGTTCATGATCAAGATCATCTATTTGTAATTCTACATGTTGTGTTTGCGGGGATCCGATGGATATTGAGATGCTATTTCAGATTGATTATTGATTCTATCATGTCTTTGTTATTTGTGATCTTGCATGCTTTCCGTTGTTATTAGCTATCTTGGCCAAGTAGATGCTAGCAACTCCAAGAGTTAGTATTTATGCTCGATAGTGGGTTCATGCCTCTGGTAATCTGGGGAAGTGACAGAAATCTCTAAGGTACTAGATGTGCTGTTGCTACTAGGGAGAAAACAACAATCTTTTGTTCATAGAACAATCGTATTGTTTACTTTACACGCAGTTCGTAAAGCAATAATCTGTTGCCTGCAACTTAATACTGGAGGGGGTTCGGATGATAACTGAAGGTGGATTATTAGTCATAGATGAAGGTGGATTATTAGTCATAGATGCAGTTGGATGGCGGTCTATGTATTATGTTGTAATGCCCAATCAAGTCTCAAAGGAGGCAAGATGATTAGTATATGCATGTATTGCTTTCTCGGTGTTTGTCAATTGCCCCGCTGTAATTTGTTCACCCAGCATGTTATATATCTTAAGGAGAGACACCTCTAGTGAACTATGGATCCCGGTCCTTTTCTTTTACGTACAATCTAGAAACTATTTACTGCTTTGTGTTTACTTTCTGCAAACTTTTACTTCTTTCCATTCGATACGTTTAATCCTTTGTTTTCCGCAAAACACGGTGAGATTGATAACCTCATCGCAAGTTGGGGACAAAGTTCTGTGGTTGTGTTGTGCAGGTCTCCACGTTGCTACTAGCACCGGTAGTGTGCCCTGCCAAAGCTCAGCTAGTAACACCTTTGCGGTGTTTCCTTGCTCCTACTGGTTCGATTAAACCTTGGTTTCATAACTGAGGGAAACTTGCTGTTGTGCTCATCATACCTTCCTCTTGGGGTTCCGAACGATCTCTACATCAACACCGCCATCAAGCAATTTTCTGGGCGCCGTGCATTGAGCCATCATGCAGCTGAATTAACAACTCAATTGTTAAGGTTTATAAATATTCTTTGGCTCCCCTTGTGTCAAAACAATAAATTGGGTTTCACTTCCCTCGAAAATACTACGATACACCCCCTATACTTGTGGGTCATCAAGACTATTTTCTGGCACCATTGTCGGGGATCATAGCTCTATTTATCAAGTTCATTGGAATCACTATTGTTCGCTGCCATCCATCCATCATGGGTAAGTCTCGTGATGGCAAGGTTCCTATTTTACCATCCACTACAAGGAGAGGTACGGTTCTAAACACCTTTGTTGATCTTGATTCACCATCTGTTATAAGTAAGTTCCTTACACCACCACATACATATGCTACACACACTGCTACTACTGCTGAATCTGAAAATTCTAATACTTATGATGCTGCTTCTACAGTGCTTGATAAGAGTGGTTCATTAGGTCCTTTCCTAGATGCTATGATTGCTAGACATATAGCTAGAAATACAGAAACTCCTAACGAAGACACTACTACACCTGTCAGTTCACCTGAGTCTAGAGAGAGCTATGATATTGAGGACGGTTATATAGAGATGACCGATGAATTTATTAAAGAATGTCAAAACACCCATGATAGGAGTGCTATTAAGAGTATCCTTGAGAGGCGTACTATAAAACCCAAATTGTCTCCTAATGCTAAGTTTGGTGCATCTCCCATAAACATTAAAGATAAGGATTATGATTTCTCTCTTGATTTATCTTACATTACTATTGTTGAGAAAGAACCTTTTTGTGGAACTAAGAATGAAAGTGTTGTAGCACATATGATTGAGCTTTCTACCATGAGTGTCCTATTTTCTGATGATATTAAGATGCGCACCTAATTTGTTGCTAATTTTTTCCCTTTTTCACTGAAAGGAGAAGCTAAAACTTGGTTTAATAATTTACCTCCTAGATCTATTGATAGCCCTAATTGCTTGATTAGTACCTTCCTTCAGAAATATTTTCCTCCTAGTGCTAGACATGCTATTTTGCAGGAACTTTTTGACTTTAAACAGGGAGAGAAAGAGATATTGCCTAAATCATGGGCAAGGTTTTGTGCTTTGATTCATGCACAGGCTGGATGTCCATTACCTAAAATTGAGCTTCTTGATATATATTATAATGGACTAACTGAAGAATCTAGGACATACCTGGATAGTTTTGCTGATTGTGTTTTCAGGAATAGAACTCCCAAAGAAGCTGAGGAATTAATGGCTAAAATAAGTAAGAATTATGATGACTGATCTCCACTTGATCCAATTACACCTAAGACGGCTACACCTGAGTTAACTATGCCAGAGCCAACACCAACATCAAAGAAGAGGGGAATTATTGAACTAAATGATGAAGTGATGAAGGAAGCTAAGAAATGTCTTAAGGAGCAGGGTATTAAAGCTGAAGACGTGAAGAATTTACCTCCTATACAAAATCCCCCACTCATCCACTATTGATGTACACTCTCTCCAACATTTTGATGAAGGTGATATTCCTTACTCTAAACCTCCTGATCAATGCTTAGAAGAATTTGATGTTTTTATTGTTAAGCAAGATAATTTTAATAAAAGAGTGCAAAATCATTTAATGGAAAACTCCAGAGCTATTGTTGAGTTAAAGGATATTGTGGAAAGAACCTCTAATGATGTTAAAATTCTTGTTAAACATTTCCAAATGGTTCAAACTCAAATTGATCAGCTTATTAAGGTACAAAAAGATTTGCTAGTTAATGCTTCTAAAGAAAAACATGCTTATGAAATTAGAACTAGAAGTGGTGCTGCCACCCAGGATCCTCTATATCCTGAGGGGCATCCTAAAAGAATTAAGCGGGATTCTCAACAAGCTGAAAATAGTGGTATTACTCCTAAGAAAATAAAAAAGAAACATAAAACTATTGTAGAATCCTCTGAACCTGCTAAAGATCCTAACAGTATATCTGTCTTTGATGCTGAAACTGAAAGTGGTAATGGGGAAAATGATGCCCTTGATAAAGAAAAAGTTGAAGAAGAACCTGAAAGGCACACTAAGAATACTAAATACACTAAAGAAGATTTTGTTGCTAAGAAACATGGTAGTGAAAGAGAGCCTTGGGTCCAAAAACCTATGCCTTCCCCTGATAAGAAACACAAGTCAAAGGAAGATGAACACTATAACAAGTTTTGTGAGTGGATGAAACCTTTATTCTTGCAAATTCCTTTGACTGGTGCTATTAAATTGCCTCCTTATTCAAAGTATATGAAGGATATTGTCTCGAATAAAAGGAAGATCCCTAATGAAGAAATTTCTCCTTTGCTTGCTAATTATTCCTTTAATGGTAAGGTTCCAAGGAAACTTGGAGACCCAGGGATTCCAACTATTCCTTGCTCTATTAAAAATAGTTATGTTAGAACTACTTTATGTGATTTAGGAGCAGGAGTTAGCGTTATGCCTTTTTTACCTCTATAAGAGACTTCAACTGGAAAAACTAATTACAACTGATATATCTTTGCAATGGCTGATAAATCTACTACTATTCCTGTTGGTATATGTGAGGACGTACCTGTTCAAGTGGCTCATAATTGCTTGATATTAACTGATTTTGTTGTGCTTGAAGTGCCTGAAGATGATAATATGTCTATTATTCTTGGGAGACCTTTTCTTAATACTACAGGAGCTGTTATTAATTGTAATCAAGGAAAGGTGACTTTTAGTGTTAATGACAAGGGGCATACTGTCTATTTACCCAAGAAGATTGATAGGACTTATGGCATAAATTCAATTGAACATGTTGAGGGCATCCAAGTTGGAGAAATATATTGTCCCATACCACGAGAAAAATATGAAACTATTATGATTGTGACCATGCTATCAAGGTTGAGGTAGCATAATCATTAATGGAATAAAAAGTTTTGTTTCATATAAAATTGTTTTGGTAACAAGACCTGATCAACCTTGTTAACAAAGGGATTTTAAATGAACAAAAAAATGTTTTCACCATGATTATGTTTGCTTACTTTTATTTTATTCATTTTAGTTTTTGTTTTTGCTTACTTTACTTTTCTGTTGTTAGTTGCTTGCATTTTAGAGTGTCTTAGAACTTCTGAAGTTTGAGCTTTGTTTTTTCATTGCATCATTCCAAAAACATCTTTCTGTCAGAAAATCATTCATCTATACCTGAAAATTGCTCAAAAATAAAGTGTCTCGAAAAATTCCAGAAAATTCATATTAAATTTTTACGTGAAAAAAGGGGCAGAGAAGTGCCTGGAGAGTACTAGGGGGCCCACTAGGCAGGCACACCACCTGGTGGCGTGGCCAGCCCAAGGGCACGCCTGGACATGGTGTGGGCCACTCCTGGCCCTCCACTCACTCTCTCACTTCCCACTGCCCTCTCTCTCCCGAGAAAACACCAGCTCTTTGCTCGAAATCGCGTTCTTGCTGTTCTTGTCCACAATTTTTCGATCTCCTTTCTCAACCCATCTTTGGTGCTGAAATTTAGAGCATTTGTTCTCCGGTATATGACTCCTCTGCTTGTCCAAGTAGATTTGTGTTTAGTGGTCTATATCTTGAGTATTTTACTGCTGTAGGTGACAGGTTATGAGAGCTTGTAAGCTTGTTCATTGCTTAGAGATATGGTTTTGATGCATCTTTAGGCCTCTTACAAGTCCCTATGGGTAGTTCCCTTCATTATGTATTCACTTTGCAATCACTTGTATAATGGATGTTTAAATTTCAAGATACCAAAGATGAACAACCACACATTTGGAGAAATATTTGAGAGGGACACACCTAGGAGGTCAAGGCCCTCAAGATCAGCTTCTCAGTTTAGGCCTTCATACAATGAAGATCTTATTACACCATGCTTTGGCAATGAAGGAGATGAGGGAGATGCTCACCCATCTACCTTCCCTTGTTTTACCTTTTTGCAAGCTGTAGGGATCCTCAATGATTTCTTACTACTGGTTCAGAGGGTTGGCCAGACCACATACATGGAAGATGAGAGTGAGCAATATGCCGTGCTCACCAAAACTTTCGTTGAGAGTTTCGTTTTCACTAACACCCCTTATCAGTTAACTGTTTTGTTCAAAATTTATAATCAGCCTATTACCATGTCATTGGAAAGATTTTGCAGCATTATAGGTATAGATATGACGGGGACAGTGAAGAAGATCCAAGGCCGACCTGCTGACTTGCTGGAGCTCTATTGAAGTGTGAAAAATGACGATGACCGCGTAGCTTAGCGCGGGAAGATAAGGAACATCCAACTCCCAGCTCTTAGATACTTTGCTTATTATCTTGCCACTAGAATTCTTGGTAGGGAGAACACTAGTAATATCTCTAATTATCATTTAGCCTTCCTCGCTGCTACACTTAATAATGATGCCAAGTACAATCTTGGCTCTCTCATTGCTAGCCGCCTAGCTGCTAGGGAACCTATTTATGGGGGCATTATTGCCTCACGTATGGTTGATGCATTAGAGCTTTCTGTGAATCCTAATGACACTGTGTTGGCACCACAAAGGCTTGATCTTACTGCCATGAAAACGCATCACTTCGTCACTACTAACTCTGATACGAACAATTTAGTATACAGGATGTTGTTTACTGACGGAGACGAGAGGGAAATTCCTTTGCCACAATCCAGTTTGTTCAGTATTCATAGGAGGCCATGGTCGCGTTCTAAGGAGGAGGTGGATGAGCAACTCCGCTTGCTTGGTTTCCACAGGCAGCACTAGGAGGATGTGCCTTCTTATGACTACTTTGCGCACTACGATGGGGCGTCCTCGAGCTCGTATCAGGACGAGGGCAACTCCTTGCCGTACCACGGAGGCGCTCCATCTTGGCCAGCTTGGGATTGATACCCACTTAGGCCAAAAGCCTAAGCTTGGAGGGAGGTACACCAACATCACACTCATCCACATATCATGTTTAGTCGGTACTTTGTATATCCATGCTTCGTTCTCTTTTTATTTTTCGTTCTTTCTTTACTTTTGCTTTCTAAAACACAAAAGACCAAAAATATTTTTGTTGTTTCTCTTTATTTGCTTCTTTTTGCCTTGGTTTGCTTTTTTCCTTTTTGCTTTGTTTGAACTGTTCGAAAAACCCAAAAAGATTTTGCTTTTCTTGTTTTTCCTTTTTGTTCTTGCCTTTAAAAATCAAAAAAACACCAAAAATATTTGTTCTTCTTCTTTTGTTTTGTGAAGTTTGTTGTAGGGTTCAGCAGTCCTCAGTGGAGTTTGGTTTCATGTTATTATTCAAGCCACACAAGTGAAGGGCAATAATGAGGATTAATGACAACTTGAGGTGTGGTAAGAGGCTGGTAACAAACTCTATTTGTTTTCATTTTTGTACATATACTCATCATTGTGGGAATGCTTAGTCTATTCATGGAGGGTGTATGTTATTTATGGATACTTAGTAGTTCTTGCTTTCTTAATGATTAGCTCCAGTTTGCTAATAGTTTGTAGCATGTCTTATGAATGTTTGGTTGCTCTATTCATAACTTGGTATGACACTATGGTATCCTCCTCTGAATGTTTCACTTGAATTGACTTAGCACTTGCTCACGCATGCATATGACTGAAACAATAATCAGTTAAGCCTCGATGAATTATTTTGCCTCAGAGGTATTGAATCACTTTCATGCCATGATTAGTCTTGTTTTGTTGCAAGCATGATTATGATAGTTATTGCTCTCTCGTTTGTCCCTCCCTTACTTTTGCTAGCCTTCACTTGCACTGAGTATGAGCTCTACTCATGTTTCCAACTCCCCAAAACCAATATTGCCAAAAGTGTCCACCATACCTACCTATTAACATCATTTGCTAGTCCGTGCATATTCAGTATGCCTTGTTTTCTTCCGAATAAAATGTTTGCTTGTTATGAGAAAGTTAGTTAGTAAAGCTCTCACGAACTTGATGGCCCACTTTACTTTCTTGCACTTAATAATCTTGAACCATTGCGTCCATCTTTGTTGCGTATATGCTTGCACTTTATAAGTTGAAATTAGCAGAACCATCTTTGTTGCGTATACGCTTTCAACATTGCACTTATTATTCCGTTGATATCATGATTCTTTTGCTTATGGATCCCAACGGTGTGAAATAAAAGGGAAACTTGTAGGATCATGGAGTTTGTATGTGTGTTAGAGAAACGCCTGGGCCGCTAGCCTAAGCCATGCCTAATCATGGTGGAAACTTACAGCATAACCACAATGAGCATTCTATGAAGCATCCTCAATAAAAACCTATGCAAATAGCAAATAAAAAGATCACTGAGATGCTCATGGTCTGCTTGCCTTATCATTTTGAATATGGGATAGCTCCTGTATCATGTGCAAGGGGTACCCTGTTGGCAGTTCTCTATGATACATATGTACTTACAATGACAAGAGCTTACTTGTGACTGAAGTTGAGTAGCATGAGGTTCGGTACTCGTAAGCAAGGGGCATGAGATTTCAACTTATAACTTGTCAAGCATATCCTCTTAGTTGTGTCACTTTAACCTTAACCATTTAAAGATGCTTATGATAGGAGCAATGAGAGCTCAAAGCTAATGAGTACCATACTTTCAGCATTTGGAAGCCTTTCAAACTTTTCAAAACCTTTTCATTTCCTTGTTGAGTCTCCACATATTCTATGAGCACTTTCTTGAGAGCATAGTTGTCATTCTTAGTGTAATGTGCTTGTCTCAAAACTTGATTAATTATGTCACACTACAAGAGAAAAGAGTTTTTGTGACAAATCACTTTCGTCACCGAAAATGCCATTTCCGTCACTAAGTACTCCCTCGTGACGAAAACGTGGCGTCACCAGGATCGTCACGGAAGCTCCATCACAGATTCTTTTATAGTGACGGAATACAAATGTTCGTCACGCAAGATTGAGCTTCAGTGACGGTCCTTACGGCATCACCTAAGATAGGTTATCCGTGACGGACCTTCTACGTCACCTAAAATAGGAAAATCTGTCACTGTTTAGCATATTCGTTGACGAAATATGCCGTCACGGAAGATTTATGGCGTCACGAGGATTCTGGCAGGTGGGACCTGCAATGCTAACGTGGCAGCTGGCAGGTGGGTCCCACCACGATGACGTGGCATCTGACAGGTGGGTCCGATGATGCTGACGTGGCAGCTGGCAGGTGGGTCCGACGATGATGACGTGGCAGCTGGCAGGTGGGTCCAACGATGCTGACGTGGCAGGTGGGTCTGACGATGCTGACATGGCAGCTGGCAGGTGAGTTCGACAATGATGACCTGGCAGCTGGAAGGTGGGTCCCACCATGATGACGTGGCATCTGACAGGTGGGGCCAATGCGATGACGTGTCACCTTCGTGTGGGGCCCGCGGAGATGACGTGGCAGCTGGCGGTGGGTCCAGCGACGCTGACGTGGCAGCATGTAGGTGGGGCCGTCAACGATGACGTGGCGTCTGCATGTGGGGCCCGCGATGATGACGTGTCATTTTTTGGGCCGGCCCATTTGAAACTGCCTTGTGGGCCGGGAGGAATGTGACGCCGTCACCAATTTTTTTGCACGGACAAATTTTATTAAAAATTGAAACTCCACGCAAATTACGAAACAAAATTAAATGGAAGAAAATATTTGAAATGGCAGAAAATTTATAAATATGAATTGTATCACACGCAAACTTTAAAATTCTGGTAGACTGAAACTGCTGTATCAAACTCGAATGACTAAAGGAATAAAAAACAATGTTTCGGCCCACCCGGCCCATTAGCGCGCAGAGATTTTTGGCCCAAGTCACGGGAACTGGGATTGGGAGTTCTGCGACATCCTCAATAGGTAACTAAGCATGCCATCCATTTCCTTCTGCCTCTTCTCAAATGCCAGACGATTCGCTTCGCTGGACTTTTTCACTGCTTCCAGTTCATCATCCTGCTTCTTTCTCATCTCTTCAAATCTCCTTTCCTGCTCTTGCATCCGTTCCTCCATCTCGCGTTGAACCCTTTCAGCTGCATTCAACGAATCTTGCTCCTGACTTGATAACTTTTCTTCTAAATCACGGATGCGCCCAGCTGAGACGCTAGACCTCTTGGAAGCAGATGAAACTCCGATGCTGGAAAGGAAAGTAATTGATCTTGAATTGTTCTGGTCTCTTAGGACTTCTTCAACAATCTCCAGATCAGTTTTTGGAATCCAATCTTCTGGGTGTGGTCCTATTTTCTGAAGCACCATCTCAGTCTACAATAGGATAAAAAATAGCAAGTCCAGAGTTAGAAGAAATCAAATAATTAGACAAACTAATGAGAAATGCGTAGCACATAAAATAATTTACTTACATAAGCTTCTACTGATTTCTGGGACATCATACCATCCTTGTTAGTGTGGCTTGCTTTAAAGAAAGCAATCGGGGAGGTATCGACGTCCTCGGTCTTCTGAAATTTCTACAAGAATTATGACACGATGAATTATAAGTGTGTATGGCATGTTCACAAAAAGAAGTAGGTGTTGCATATGAAGAGTTCGAATACTCACAAGTGCATGGTAATGTGCAACAAAGCTTCTTGAGCCAGTGGTGTGTTTCTTCGTCACAGCATCTCTGTTCTTCTTGTTACTCTCGCAGATTGCCTATGTACAAATGCATGAATTTAGTATTCCACGGTACAGTAGTATGTCTACGATAGATGTAGCTGAAACAACAGGAATCGTGTACCTTGTAGTGCTCATCATGCCATATATCAAGAAGCTCTGCCCAGCTTTCCTCGTCTACCTCTTTTGGTTTCAACAATAAAGCTTGCTCGCGGGTTAGATCTTTAACATCTTTCCAATAGATCTTTTTCAGCCTCCAACGTTGTTGGCGAATACCTTTCTGTAAAATGTCGGTGCAAATGTCTTTGCCAAGGTCACCACTGCTGTCCATTGCAAATTTTCCCTATAGATAACATGGAACACAAATTCATATCAGCATCGAATGACAGAATTGTTAAAAAATCATCCACAAATGAGACATTTTATATGGAAAATGAATAAGAGGTTAACGGACTTACAGTTATAGACTTAATGGTTTCCGGAATAGTATCTTTCAGACGACCTTCCTTGTCACCATACTGCTTCCAGTGGGTTGCCAGTGGCATCTTGCTGCGTATGTGAATGCCACACTCTGAACTTAGTTTTGCTGCTTGCACAGGATCTGTGGGTCTCCTCATGCCAGGAGTGAAGTTGATCTGCATCTTAGCCCCTCCATTCCTTCTAGACCACTCGTGTACCCCATGCCCCATAGTAGGTTTGCGTACATTACGCTTTTCCTTTAGAGCACCCGTGTCTACAATTGCAACTGAAACCAGTGACAAAACGAGAGTCAAGACTTCAATTGAAAATTTTGCAACTAAATGAGTGAATAAATTGTAAGACGTGCTGTCAATACCTTCCCGTTCCCCGTGGACAAGTACATTCTCCTCAGGTGAGTTGCTGCCTCTAGAGGTTTGAATTAGCATGGGCGAGGATTCATTTCCATTAGTACCCCATTCCCCTGCTTTCTGGGTAGGGGTCTCTATTTCACCATCATCTTGAGTCTCTGCATTTGCTGCTGACCTTGTTACAACATTTGGAGGCACAAAGGTTTTTGAGCGCTTCTGCTTCTTTTCTTTTGTAGAACCTTCCGTTACCTGCATTTTAATAGATCAAGCCATAAATATTCAAGCAATCTGTACATATCCTACATGTGAAGGCAGGAGAATGCTGCATTTCTTCACCTTAGAGGAAGATTTAACAACATCATGGTCCTCTTCATCTGGAACAAACACATCATCATCAGTGGGCTCGTCGGCAGGATCAGGTTCATAATTAGGGTCCTCGGTGATATCCTTCTCCTGCGGCTGTGCCTCTTTCCATGTTGTCACTGCCACCGGTTTCTTAGCAGTGCCAAACACAAATTCACGCGCCATCGCCGTGAAATCCTCCATTGGCTTGCCATGTTCAATAGCTTTCTGCTTCAGTGCTTCAGACATACGAGACACGTTATCCTCCATCACTTGTTTCCTAACATTTTGATATGCGTCTGCTGTTTTGGCTTGAGTAACTGAAAACAATCAAGCAAAGGCAAGTCATGATCATACTCATTAGTACAAACAGAGTAGACAAGATCATTAAAGCAAAAATTATGTGATCCATACTATAAAATTAACATGCTCACAAAACATTATTCTATTGCCTCCAAATCTCGTATCGTCATTCAGTTAACTGTCTAAACCCTACTGTCAAAAAGTTTAGTTAAGTGTCAGGTTCAGCGTATTAGGTATCAAGTTGTTCAGTTGCGTCAGTTAAGACGCCAAGCAGCAGGGTTTATCCAACAAGTTGTGCCCTATTACCTGAACCATTATGTAGGAACAGAAACCTAAATATAACACATAGTTATAAGATCGGATCATAGGGTGTCATGCTCAACACATTCATGGCATCTGGAACCATGATCTATGAAATTAAAACCCAAGACAAGCACATTGTCGAAGGATTCGGATCATAGGGTGTCACGTTCAACACGTGCTAGGCATCTCGAACCATGTCTATGATCTAAAACCTAGATCTTGCACATAAGTTGCACCATCTTGAACAACGATCTACACATGCTGATCTACTAGAACTCATGCTTGACTGATCTAGAAAGAGGCATAGACCTAGGGCGGCAGAAAAATGACCTGGGCGTTTACGCTTTTGCTTCGGTGTCGGTGGTAGCACATTCCAGCGTGGTGTGCCGCTTCGAAGACTGCCGGACATGTCGCCCGCCGTAGAGGGGAAATCCGCCGGCAACCAACGCCTTGCTTGACGGATCTGGGGTCGAGGAAAGTGGCGATGGGGTTCTAGGTGGGCGGTGAACAAGGAACGGAATTAGGGGATGGGTATGCGGGAGGTGGGGGCACGCCGTTTTTAAAGTGTCGTGGGGGCGGCAAATTGTTAGCGCCAAAATGGGCAGGCGGGTGGAAAACAAAAGAGGTGGGAACGAAATTTTTCGGTACACAAGTGGAGGGAACGAAAACCATTCATTGTAAATTTGATTAGAAAAAACAGAGGAAACGGAACGGGAGGTTTACAAGCGGGGATTATCTCTAATTACATATTGTAATTAAATAAATCCTAACACATGCAACGGTTTAGGTTTTGCCACTACTTAGACCTCCCGTGCGGAATTTGTAATATGGTTTACAAGCCGGGATTATCTCTAATTCATTGTACTATAAATTTATTTGGCCATGAACCATATTAAATTATTTGAATAAGTCATTTGTTTATATATGAAAAGGAAAACAAAATATGTTCATTCACGTACAACAGTTGGATTACTGAGCAAACAACACCATTAGCTTCCTTCATTCCACAACTCCAACTTGAAAGCTGAAGCACAATATCACTTAAACAAGTAAACCTCATTGATTCGAAAAACAAACAGAAGAGCAGAATTATTTCACATATTAGATATGTAGCCAGCAAAATTTTCTAACATCCACCAAAAGGTAGGTGATCTCATTAGACTTTACACCCAGAAACTCAGCAAATAGTTTTGCAACTAGGAACAGGGGCGGATCTGCTTGGTCACACCCTGATACACATGCAACAGGGTAGAAAAAGCATTTTTAGTCTTACATATTAGACTTAAGCATAGTGTATCAGGAAAACTTAAACAGAGTGCATTAGGGTAAGTTTAATCCTAGATCCTCTTCCTAGTCTAGGAAGAGGCAGACATGGAAATCTGATAGGGTCAGGACACGGTCTGGACGTCCGTACTAGCCCTCTGACATCTCGTCCTCCTTGACGGGCATGGTCTGCATGTCCCTGTCACCGCCACTGCCATCATCGTCGCTGTCATCGTCGCTGCTCATATACGTCGCATCGGTTCGTTTCAGCTGACGTCACCCGCGCACGTGACACCCACCCGTACAAAACTGAATTTTTTCAGCAGACTACTTCTATTTTCTGGATAACTGAATTTTCAAATTTATACATGCACCAAGTTTTGAATCTAAAAAAAACTCTACAAATGGAAAATGTGTCCCTTGGAGTCCTTCAAACAATGGTGAAAACCTCAAGGAATTCAGACATACACAACTCCTAAAATCCAAATCTGAATTTTTAGGTCAAATTCGCGTCGAACGCAGATGACGCATATGTACGAACCAAGCTGACCTATATCCATGACTAAACCACATCTTGTGGACCTAAAAATGATTTTTGCCAAAACAAATTAGGTTGCAATGATGTAGATGTAGATCAATATTTCAATGTTTTGACCATATTGACCAAAATTTGACTTGAGGTAAAATTTGAGCAAACAATCATTTGACAATGAACAAAGTGGTCACATTCCAACTAAATGACCCCAAATACCATACCATGTTGGTGAAATACTAATTTTATTCAAATTTTTGAACTACCTTTACAAAATGTAGTTGAATTTCAATTATTAAAATGGAAAATGGTATTTGAAATCATAATTGGACCAAAAACCCAAAAGATGAAATGTGTGATATGATAAGATACACCTACATGCCAAATCTTAGACCATTCTGAGAAAGTATGCCATGGATTTGGGCATCTCCTAGGTAATGTGGGTACTTACACATGAGACTCACACTTGAAACCAAGTGTGAGAGAGCAACCTCAACTTTCATTCAACAAACTCAAGCTTTATTATTTTTTGTGCAAACTAGGGTACAATGTAAGACACATGGCCAATGTTTACTTTTTTTTGATTTTTTTAATTTGCTTAATTTGTATCAATTAGTATCCTGTTTGCTTAATTTTAATTTACTTTTTTAGCATTTTCTTAATTTGCTGCTTATTAATGTGTTGATTCCATAGTGTGTATCAATTAGTATCATGTTAAATGTAATGATCAATGCGTTCGAAACTTAAATTCATCCGAGTCTTGTTTCATTCTAGTGATTATGATTGTTCATATGATATCTATCAGTTAATAGTTATCAGATTACATTCTGAATGTGTTAAGGTAGTTACCTTGCACTTGATTGATCAACACAAGCGACTTAAATTTATTTGAGTCTAATTTGATTGTAGAGATTATGATAGCAAGAATTTTGTTTGGGAATAAAGGATTGATCTGATGCATGGAATTCATAATTACCATTATCTAAATTTGTTGCTTATTAATGTGATGATTCCATAGTGTGTTTGAATCAGTATCCTATTTAGTGTAACGATCAATGTGTTTAAAACTTAAATTCATCCAAGCCTTCTTTAATTCTACTTATTATGATTGCTCATATGATATCTATCGGTTCATACTTATCAGATAACTTTCTGAATGTGTTAAGGTAGTTAACTTGTAAATGATTCATCATTAAGTGCCTTAAATTCATCTGAGTCTAATTTGATTGTAGAGATTATGATAACAAGAATTTTATTTGGGAAGAAATGATTGATCTGATGAATGGAATTTAATGTGTAATGATCAATGTGTTTGAAACTTAAATTCATCCGAGTCTTCTTTCATTCTAGTGATTATGATTGCAAGAATTTTATTTAGGAAAAATTGGTTATTTGCCGCTAAAGTTCACATGCCTTGAATTATGTCCCCAAAGAATATTGTTATTTAATAAATTATCCATTATGGACTTTGAAGTAGATAGAAATGAACGCTCAAGCAGATTGAATTCTCATGTTGATGCACACTGCATTTGTTTACTAAATTAGATGGTTTGATGCTTTATTTTGTAGCTAAGAAAGTTTGGACTACAAATTTTTTTTGAAACCAATCTCAAACCAGAAACTTATGTACTTTACATACTGATGATCCTTCCGAATGTCTAAAAACAACCACAAACATGAAAGGCAAACTCCTTATTTCCAATACTTTTCATAAAATTTGCAAAATATTCTAAGTAAAGGATTTAATTAATATAGCTAATTCTTTCCTTGTTAGTCTCAATATTCTATTGAGGATCTTACAGGACCTAAGTATGACGACTAAGTCAGAGCAATAAAAACCAAATCAATTTCCTTGCTCTGCGCACTAAATGTTATCAATATATTTCCTTGTTTTGCCTAACGGCTAAAGCTAATCACGTCGAGCCCACAAATTAAGCTTACAACTGGGTCTAGGCCCGACATGCGAGCATAGTCGGACCATATATATACGCTCTCCCTCCAACAAACCCTAAAGGCATAGTTGGAGTCAGCGCCGCCATCTAAACCACCTTTGCCTAGGCCGCAGATCTGTCGAGAGAGAGGGATGGCGAAGGGCAAGATCGTTGCGGTAAAAATCTAACCTATCTAGTTTGCATGTACTGGATCTATTTGGACAAAAATGTACGGCCAATGATCTTGAATTTTTTTTTGATTCGTAGTGTCCTTGGTGTTTTGACACTAAGGGTCTGTGCGGCCTAGGCGACAAGATCAAGTCCTTTTTCGTTCTCACCCTTGTAGAGAATTTTGAAGAAATGATGGTACTGGTTTTATTTTTTGTATTATCATCAGTCTTTCCTGTTCCACCCTTTTGTCATGAATTATAGCATCTGTTAGTTTGTCATGTAGTAAACATGTTCCATTTTTCTTCAGTTAATACCCTGCTATGCTAGAGCGAATTTCCTTAAGAAGTTTGCCATCGACTCTATCGACCACGAGAATGATTTTGTGGTCGAGGTGGTTACGGAAGAAGGGTTCGAATTCAACGTTGATTGTATCAACAAGGATGGCAGAACATATCTTGAAGGCCAATATTGGAGAGAATTTGCTAGAGTCTACAATCTGGATGTTGGAATGAAGCTTGTCTTCTCTACCGACACACAAGGTCCATCTACCCTGTGACGTCGATCAACCTACTGATCACCCACCCATGTAAGTAACTGCTTATTTGAAGTACTCCCTCCATTTACAAATATACAATGTTTACGAGTTTGTATAAAATGGATGTATATATGTAGATCCACTAAAATATTTAGGTTCACCCATTTTGCTCGGTTTCTAGTTTACTTTGTAATGTGTAGAATGTCACCGATGGAATTGTCTCTAGTTTTTTCCTTATGAAAAAAGAAGTAGTTGCTTTGTGTTTAGCACGATATTTTTTCCTTGTTCCTAAACAATCTTAATGTTGACGTACCTACCATGCATTAAACTTAATTTTGATTCAGTAATATTCATTTAATTAAGTATTTGAACTTGTACAGCATATTACAATCCGACCCAGGATAAGAAAGGCATACTTGACGCTATGCATGCCACTTATGGAACCATAATTAACTGGAGAATGATGGAGTCAGTGGTCAGCAATATTGACATCATTGACACGCTGGTTGATGAACATGGAGCTGGGCCTTGTCAAGTTGGAAAATGTGAGTCTCTGATCCACACATTAAGCTGGACAAATTGCCAGAAGAAAGAGCTGGTAAGTATGAGTGATCTACTTTGTTGTGCCTGTAATTTTCCGATTAACAAATGTTCACATTGTGCATGTGGACCAAGAACAGAAACTCCCGCGACGCCTTGTCCCTGAAGACATGGCTGAATATGGTGATATCACAATTGTGTGTGATAAATACACAAAGGTCAAAGGGTCGTACTCAATTTCTCCTGAGGATGGCCGAGTATGCTGCGCTGGGTGGAGGGAAGTGATGTCACAGGAGGAGGATTTTCGGCGAATTGGAGACAAGATGTTTTTCATGCTGTACGGACATAAGGGGGCTTTCCTATTTGCCTTCTATGTTCCAAATGTGGAAATTTAGTAGCCTTGATCATTTTCACTATGATGGTCATAGGTCATTTGTCGACCTAATAATATGAGATGTTAAGACAATATTTTACGGTCCTTTCATTATGTGGCATTAGTATGTCTGAAGACATGGTTAAGTGTAATGGTACTATTAAATTTTTTATGAGCTGAAATATATTATGCATGTCGTTGCTGCCAATTATAGTGAAATCATGTTAATTGAGTTCATTTCATCGGTATCTATGAATATTTTATGAGCTACAAATTTTATGTGTGCACAACTTACTAGACGAACATGTCTGTCGCGTAGGTTGTGTCACGTAAAGAAGTATCTATCTCCAGTAAATCTATTTTGCTGCTCGAAGTAAGTATGACAAAAACAAGCAAAAACATCTAGGTACGACCATATATATCATTGTAATTAATAATTTTGTGTATAACATGGTTACTGGGAATTGAATGCAACAGTCTCCATAACTAGTATCAAACAGTACAACTGCGTGCTAGTGTTTTAGTAACGCATTTTCACAAGGTACAAGTCAATATCACTATCAACATCTGAAATGCTCCTCCCAAATTCATCGACAACCGGTTCCAAGTCTTCTTGTTCTTCGTCGCTCAGGTCCATATCATTGTTTACACCATTTTTCCCTGCTAGTTGTCTAACAGTCTGAGAGTCAACAAATATCACATCATCAGAGCGATCAGCCATGTCGTCTTCATGATCATCAACATATTCATCTTCCTCGTCCTCAATTTGGTGAACAATGGGATCTTCCGAGCCTAGGTCTTCCTGGTATGCACCCGCATTGCCTTCATCATCTTTTTCTGGAACATCGTATACATTCATGTGCTTGAAAGTTTGCACCACCTTCCAAGGAACACCAAATTTTGTGTCTTCCAAGTAAAAACAAGTTTCTGCTTGGTGAGCTAATATGAAAGGGGCGTTCTTGTACCACAATACAGACGTATTGATGCTTTTAAAGTATCCATCATCCTTCATCTCCGTGGTTTTCCTACTTCCAAGGTCAAACCAATCACAGCGGAACAAGAACACGGATCTATCGCTGTGCTTGTTTCTCGGGTACTGTAACTCAAGAACCTCCTTCATCACACCGTAGTATTCTTGATCTTGTTCGTCAGAAACGGATCCCCTTGTCATTATGCCTGAGTTTTGAGTCCTCATGTTCTTCTCACGCTTGACGGAACGAAACCTAGCGCCATTTACATTGCACATAGGGTGTATAACTACACGAGCATCTGGACCAAGTGCTAGTGATTTTAAATCTTCTGGAGCATTGTCCAAATTACTGACATGGTTTTTAAACCATGCAAGGAATTCTTTCTCTAGTTCCGCCTCAATGTTGTTCACACCCTTGTTCTGTAGTTGTTGTCGGATATTCCTAAAAATCCAAAACAAATTAGTAATGGTACTGCTATAACACAAAATATTACTGAAAATTTTGAATGATTAATAAAAAGGTAAATAGACCTACCGAATATAATTTTGTGCCTCATCACAGTTCTGCATACCAAACCATACTGTCAAATTCTTTGGGAAAATACTTCAACTTGGATAGTCCTAAACCTCTGGCTCCATCTGAAAAAATATCAAACTCCAGCGGATCAACTCTTTGTTTCTTATCTTGGTTCCTCTCAGGCTTGTTATGTCTGGTTTCTATGACATCACCCAAAAATTTAGAGCAATGATTCAAGCACTCATCCACGATATATCCCTCAGCAATTGAACCTTCAGGCCTTGATTTGCTACGCATAGTTGATTTCAGGTACCCGAGCCTTCTTTCAACTGGATACATCCAACCATATTGAACAGGCCCGCTCTGAAGTGCCTCATCAGGTAGATGAATAGCCAGGTGCACCATTACATCAAAGAATGATGGGGGAAATAGCAGCTCAAGCTTGCAAAGAATTATGACAATTTCAACCTTCATTCGACGCAGCACAAATGCTCTTAGAGTTTTGGCACACAACTCCCTGAAAAAGTTTCCCAGTTCAGCAATGGTCTCATACATCGCCTTTGATGCAATCCCTCTCAGACCAGCTGGCAACACACGCTGCATAAGTATGTGGCAGTCATGCGTCTTCAGACCGTGCACTTTACCCCCTGGGATATCCACGCATCTTGCTAAGTTTCCAGCAAAACCATTTGTGAACCTAGTGTTGGCCAAATACTTGCACAATTTTTGTTTGCCTTCCTTTTGAAGCGTCCACGGTGCTTTCTCCTTTGAAAAGCCCTTGGCCTCAGGTTTCATCCAGAACTTCTTCCTGACATTAAATTTCTCCAAATCCATTCTACCACCAACAGTGTCCTTGTTCTTTCCATCAAGCTCAAGAAGGGTACCAAGGATATTGTCCAATATGTTCTTCTCAATGTGCATCACATCTAGGTTGTGAACAAACTTCAATCTTGACCAGTATGGCAGATCATATAAGCCGATCTTGAGGTGCCAGGTTGGCTCACCAGTCATGCCACGCTTTCTCTTCCTAGTTGATGGATTTTTCCCTGGCCTGTAATCCTGAACTCTCTGTACCCTCTCCTCTCTTTCTACAAGTGTGAAACTTGTTGGTGCATCCTTAGGTTCAGGTTTTCCATTGAAGGCTCTGCTACTCCTCCACTTGTGATCGTGAGGCAGAAATCGACGATGACCAATATAACCAATTTTATTATGCAAAGACTCGTAGCAAGGATCCTTATCGTAGTGCGCACATGCGAAAAACCCTCTTGTGCTACGGCCAGACATCGTGGCATATCCAGGATAGTCATGAATTAACCAAAGAAACGCAACATGCAACGGAAACTCTCTACCTGTGCACGCATCATATGTGCCCATGCCACTCCATAGCTCCATCATATCTTTTATCAATGGCTACATAAATACATGAAAATCCTTTCCTGGTGAATTTTTTCCAGGGATTAGCAATGACATCATGAAGTTGGATTGATCCACGCACATCCACGGTGGGAAGTTGTATGGAAAGACAAAAACTGGCCACATACTGTATGAACTACTCATGTTACCATATGGGTTGAATCCATCTGTCGCAATACCAAGCCTTATGTTACGGGCATCTGAAGCAAACCATCCAAACTCATTGTCAAAGTGCTTCCATGCTTCACCATCAGCTGGGTGCCTCAAAATACCCGGTTGTGCAACCCTCTTCTCCTTGTGCCACTTGGTGTTCATCGACGCTTCCTTGGAAACAAAAAATCTCTGTAACCTTGGGATTATAGGAAAGTATCGAAGCACCTTGTGGGGAACCTTTCTCTTTGCTTCCGGGTCTTTCCACCTTGAAAATCCACACTCGGGACAATGAGTTTTTTTGGCATGGTCTCCCCAAAACAGAGCATAGTCATACTTGCAAACATGAATTGTGTCATAACCAAGCCTAACCTCAGAAAGAACACTCTTAGCTTCAGCATAGGACTTGGGAAAATTCACTTTCAGCAAAGCAGCACATAAGACAACCATAAATTGATCAAAAGCTCTATTTTTGACCCAGTTGTATGATTTCACGTAAAGCATCTTCATAATGAATGACAACCTCGTCTTAGTGGTGCATCCCTCGTGAAGCTCTTTCTTAGCTTCTTCGATGAGTTTCGCATAGAAATTAGTGTCACTTGGGCCTCTGTCACCAGAATCATGTAGCTCATCTAACATCTTGTCAACATGATCATTATGATTCTCATTTCCATCATCATAATCATCATCATCATGCTTTGATACAAACTATGATCATAGTTTTCATCAGGACCATCATCTTCTCCATGACAACTCCACTTTATGTACGAAACGGCCATACCATTGACGTGTAAGTGATACTCAACAGTTTCCTGAGTCTGCTGCGTAATATTAAGGCATTTTTGGCATGGGCACAATATTGATGCACCTTCGTTGCAGTTTGCACGCGCAAACTCCATAAACTCGCGGACACCTTGTATGTAAAAAGGGGTGAACTTGCGCCCATGAGTAATCCACTGTCGATCCATCGCCTACAAAAATATATATAATGTGTTCCACTCGAGTCATGATGCCATTCAATTTGTAGTAATCGATGTGAACATTGTTTACCAAAGTCCAAATAAATCACAATGTGTAACATAAACACCAATCCAAATCAATTTCATAACAGATCTCAAAGGAACTCACATGTGCTTCCTATCGCCGTGCGCCGGCCTGCCGCGAAGCCTCGCTAGCTGGGATCGTGATCGATCGTCGTGATCGCGTAGGCGCAAGTCGTCGGGACTTGTAGATGAAGGGCCATCGAATGTCGTGATCGCCTGGACAAGGGATACCCTTGACGGCGCTCGTTCGCAAGAACAGAGAAGAAAACTGTTTGGAAGATCGCACAAGTCCTAACTATAACGATCCGTGTTTGTACATGCCACGTACTGCACATAGAGTTTACAAAATGGTAGGCCAATCAAACAATTCAAAAACCGAACGGTAGCCCAGCGGTAACGGAACGTTTTACTTTGTACTAGGTCCTTGGTTCGAAACCCATCTTTGCCCTTTTATCGTTTTTAACACAATTGCTGACTCGTTGGTCCCACGAACAATCGGTGACGGCTTAATCTACGATGATCTAAAATCCGTCGTGCGGATAACCGGCGACGGTTTGCCGTGACGTGAAACGCGACCGTCACGCATTATCAAGCATACGTGACGCCCAAAACTAATCCGTCACCTATGGTTACTTTCGGTGACGGTTCTGAATTTTGTCACCAGGCAATTCGTCACCGATTCTAGGATCTGTTGTAGTGTCATGACTTTGATGCACGTATCTTTGATATCTTTATTTCTAGTCTTCACTTGAACTTCAGAGGTGCCTTAGGATTTATGTTTGCTCTACAATCAAAGGCAAGCGAGATACCACTCTATCATACATTTTTATGAGCATTGCATTGCATTGTTGCTTATGTTTATGTTTCATGCTACTTATTATTTTTGAGTTAGAAGCTCTTCATAGCTTGCAATGACTATTGAGTAACCTTATCTGCATACTCCTTATTGTGAATTGACCAAGTACTTGATCATATGCTGAGAATATATACATATTATGAAGCAAATGTGTTCGTGAAAGTTTCTTTTATTGCACTTAGTTTTCAACTGAATTGCTTGAGGACAAGCAATAAGCTAAGCTTGGGGGGAGTTGATACGTCCAAAACGTATCTACTTTCCCAAACACTTTTGCTATTATTTTTCTTGTAAACTTGTGTGATTTGGATACAACTAACACATACTGACGCTGTTTTCAGCATAATTACCTTGGTGTCTAGTTTTTGTGTAGAAAATCAACTATCAAGAAAAATCCCGGAAAATACGCCAAAAAACCTATTTCACCAGAAGACTCACGGAGCCAGAGGGAATGGCTTTGATGTGAGGATCACGTGTGTTCATGGAGTGTTAATGCTTTATTCCGGTGCTCTATTAACAGTAGCACCTTAATTGGCAGTAGTTCCCTTGAGGCCCCGCTGCAAACGGGCTGGTGATGGCCCAAAATATATCGAGCTCGTTGGGGAACCCCGAGCGGAAGGTATGATGAGCACAGCAGCAAGTTTTCCCTCAGTACGAAACCAAGGTTTAATCTAACAAGTAGGAGCAAGGAAACACCCCAAAGGTGTTGCTAGCTGAGCCTTGGCAGGGCGCACTACCGGTTCTAGTAGCAACATGGAGACCTATGAAGGAAATATGCCCTGAGAGGCAATAATAAAGTTGTTATTATGTATTCCTTATATATGATAGATGTTTATTTTTTGCATGCTATAATTGTATTGATCGGAAACATCAATACATGTGTGTTTAACAAACAAAAAGGGTTCCTAGTTATGCCTCTCTTATAGACTAGCTTGTTGATTAACAAGATGATCAAGGTTTCCTGATCATGGACATTGGATGTTGTTAATAACAAGGTCATAGCATTGGTGGAATGATGTGATGAACATTCATCCAAAGTATAGCATTACGATCAAGTAATTATGTTTACATTTCTATAACATCATACGAAGTAAACTTTATCCTTAGACCATGAGATCATGTTAATTGCTAACACCGGAAGAGTATCTTGATAACATCAAATGTCACACCGTAACAGGGTGACTATAAAGATGGGTTCAGTACTACGAAGGTGTTACGTTGAGGCTCATGGATCAAGAGTGGAATTTGTCAATCCCGATGACGGATAGATATACTTTGGGCCCTCATGGTGATATCACATTAAGATAGCTTGCAAGCAAGTGATGTGATCACTAGAATGTTATATCACGGGAACGAGAAAAGAGTGCATGTTGGTAACGAGATCAAACTGGGCATTTGGATACCGATGATCGAATCTCGGACATGTATTATATCATGAGACAAAGGGATTAAATTACAAGCGTTAAAGGTTCTCACGATCATAGAAGTCATCGTTGAATATGAAGGAGTCAGTATGGATCTCCAAGTCCCGCTTCTGATTATTGATCTTAGAGGAGTCTCAATCATGTCTGCATTATTCGCGTACCATAGGGTGACACACTTAAGAGTTGCCGGAGACCATTTTGGAGCACATATGTTTCAGACGAAAGAATTGCAAAGCGCAGGAATTGTTTCGGTAGAAACCGGAAATTGTTTCGGGTGAAATTGCAGAAAGTGGTTCTGCATGTGATATTGAAATATTGCAAGGGGTTATATGTGAATGTTTGTTAATTAAAGTAATTAACAAAATTCTGAATAAATTTAATAAAAGAGTTTTATTAAATGAGAGAGCATTAAACTTAGAGAGTTTTAATGCATTCAAAGTGCGGACTTTAAAAGGGAATGTGAAGAGGCATTTTAATGTGGAGGGGTTACCACCACATGAATGGGGGAGGTGAGGGGTCACTCCCATGCGCCGGCCATGGGGAGGGGCACCCCCCTCCTCCTATAAAAGGCCACCCTCTTCCTCCTTCTTCCTCACACCTCCTCGTGAAGGATCTCTCTCCCCCTCTAGAATTATTCCCCCATGGTCTCGGATTAGCGAGATTCATGTTCCCGGTGGCATTTCATCTAGAAGGAGTTGCTGCTTCCACTGGATCGCTGGAGCGAGGAGGTGGAGGTTGTCCGGTGGCTTGAACGTGTGTGCGAGGACGGATGCGCTGCTGATTTGTGGCGCTCGGACTTCCACACGATCTTGAGATCGGCAAGTGTACGACTACATCAACCACGAGTTCCTACTCGTTAACAAAACTCGTTGTCTTCGAGGGTAAGTTCTCGATGGATGTATGTCCACCCGTTTCTCTGTACCTAGTAGATAGATCTTGACGTGTAGTTCTCATCGTAGGAATTTTTTTGTTTTTTATGCTGCGGACCCAACAGTGGTATCAGAGCCTGATCTATGCGTAGGTGCTTTGCACGGGTAGTACACATATGTTTATATGTGGGCGATGATGATCATGTTATTGCATCTTCTATGTATTTTGGATATTGGTGGCATAGTGGTATGAAGCGGCCCGGACCAACCTTACATGTCATCGTACATGAGACCGGTTCCACGACTGACATGCAACTAGTTTTGCATAAGTGGCTGGCGGGTATCTACCTCTCCTACTATAGTCAATATCTGATTTACAATGAGTTGCTAATAACTTGGTTATCCTCGTTGTGGTTCATGTTCGTAGGTAAGAACGGTTCTATCTCCGAAAGCCCTAAGCCACGTAAAACTTGCAATTGATAAATTAGAGGCGTCTAGTTTAGATCATTGCTGGGCTAGTGTATTGATATGGTATTGTTGTAAGTAGATGTATGATAGATACTCTTACAACACATTCAACGTGTAAGTTCCATAGACCTTGGCCTTACACACAAAGGAATGATAGAGATCATATCACGATGCAAATGATAGAGATCAAATGCATGGACCATGTCATCTCACTTTACACATTAGATGTTAGCATCTTATACTGCTAGTTTGGCGCTTTTGGTAGCATTGTAAGATGATCCCTCATTTAGATATCAAGATAAAATGTCTTCTTCCTTAAGTATGCACCTTCTATGAATCGTGTTTCGGGACATCACGTGATGATCGGGTGTACTCGACTCTATGCTTTCATACAACAGGTGTAAGACAGTTTTACACACGCGAGTACTAAGGTTCTTACTTGGCGAGCCTAGCATGTACAGACATGGCCTCGGAACATGGACCGAAAGGTTAAGCATGAGTCATATGGTTGATATGATGGCCATATAGATGCTCGCCTTTGAAGCTACACCGACTCACGTGATGATCGGACTTGGTGTAGTGGATTTGGTTCATGTAATCACCAAAAGGGCACGAGGGATGTCTTTTTTGAGTGGGATTTCATTAGTAATTTGGATTAGTTGGACTCACTATCATAAACTTAGTCTAAATAAAATTTACAAATTCTGTTGTAGATGGCACCACCTGCTTTTAATTTCAATGTGTTCATGGAGAAAGAGAAACTTGCTGCGAATGGTAGCAACTTCACCAACTAGGCTATGAATTTGAGGATTCTCCTCACTGCTGCACAAAAGCAATATGTGCTAGATGCGCCGCTAGGCCCCCCACCAGCTCCTGATGCCCCTGATGAGGAAAAAAACGTCTATATGACTCGTTAGGAGGACCACAACTTAGTTCATTGCGGCATACTGTATGGGCTAGAGCCAGAACTTCAAAAGCGTTTCGAAAATGGCAATGCCTTTGATACCATGGGAGAATTGAAAATGATTTTCGATACCCATGCTGCCGTAGAGAGTTATAATGCTACTAAAAAGTTCTTTAGCTGCATGGTGAAGGAGAACAACTTCGTTAGTGAGCACGTACTCAAAATGTCTGGGTACGCTGATAAGCTTGTGTCCTTGGGAATAACGATTCCCATTGACTTAGGCATACATCATGTTCTCCAATCTCTGCCACCTAGCTACAAGAGCTTCGTGATGAACTATAATATGCAGGGCATGAAGAAGTCTCTTCTCGAGCTTCTGTCAATGCTTAAGACCGCAGAAGTGGAGATTAGGAAAGAACATCAAGTGTTGATGATCAATAGGACCACCGGTTTCAAGAAGGACAAGAAAGGAAAGCACAAGGGAAAGAAGGGTGGCAAATCATTTGCCACACCTAAAAATAAACCCCGAGCTGGCCCTAAGTCTGACACCGAGTGTTACTATTGCAAGGGGACTGGCCATTGGAAGCGCAATTGCCCCAAGTATTTGGCGGACAAGAAGGCCGGCAAGGCAAACAAAGGTATATGTGATATACATGTTATTGATGTGTACTTGACTAGTACTCACAGTAGCACCTGGGTATTTGATACGGGATCGGTTGCTAATATATGTAACTCGATTCAGGGGATGCGGAACAAGCGACAACTAGCAAGGGATGAGGTCACGATGCGGGTCGGCAATGGATCAAGAGTTGATGTGATCGCCGTCGGAATGCTGCCTCTCCATATGCCATCGGGATTAGTTATAAATCTGAATAATTGTTATTTGGTGCCTACACTGAGCATGAACATTGTATCTGGATCATGTTTGATGCAAAGTGGTTATTCGTTTAAGTCTGAAAACAATGGTTGTTCAATTTATATGGATAATATCTTTTATGGTCATGCACCTGTGTTGAATGGTTAATTTCTGTTGGGTCTCGATAGTAATATTACGCATATTCATAATGTTGATGCTAAAAAGATTGAAGTTGATAATGATATATCTACATATATGTGGCACTGCCGTCTGGGTCATATTGGTGTTAAACGCATGAAGAAACTCCATTCTGATGGACTTTTGGAATCACTTGATTTTGAATCATTTGATACATGTGAGCCATGCCTTATGGGCAAGATGACTAGAACGCCGTTTTCCGGTTCAATGGAACATGTGCCAGATTTATTGGAAATCATACATACTGATGTGTGTGGACCAATGAGTGTGTCGGCGCGAGGTGGATATCGTTATTTTGTTACTTTCACGGATGATTTGAGTAGATATGGGTATATCTATTTGATGAAACACAAGTCTGAAACCTTTGAAAAGTTCAAGGAATTTCAGAATGAAGTGGAAAATCATCGTAATAAAAAGATCAAATTTCTTCGGTCTGACCGTGGAGGTGAGTATCTAAGTTACAAGTTTAGCACACACATGAAAGAGTGTGGAATAGTTTCACAACTCACGCCTGCCAGAACACCACAACGTAATGGTGTGTCGGAACGTCGTAATCGTACTTTATTGGATATGGTTCGATCTATGATGTCTCTGACTGACTTGCCACTGTCATTTTGGGGTTATGCACTGGAAACAGCTGCATTCACTTTAAATCGGGCACCATCTAAATCCGTTGAAACGACACCGTATGAATTATGGTTTGGAAACAAACCTAAGTTGTCATTTCTTAAAGTTTGGGGATGCGATGTTTATGTGAAGAAACTTCAGCCGGATAAACTCGAACCCAAAGCGGAAAAATGCGTCTTCATAGGATACCCTAAGGAAACGATTGGGTATACCTTCTATCACAGATCCGAGGGCAAGGTTTTTGTTGCCAAGAATGGATCCTTTCTTGAGAAGGAGTTTCTCGTGAAAGGTGTGAGTAGTCAGAAGGTAGAACTCGAAGAGGTTATTGAACCTTCTCTTCATGAAATGGCGAGTAGCGCAGCACCGAAAATTGTTTCGGAGTTGACTTCACCTAATGAAGAGAGAGCTAATGATATTGATCATGAAACTCCGAAAGAGGACACTACCAAACCTCGCAGGTCAAGTAGGACACGTGCAGCTCCTGAACTGTACGGTAATCCTGTTGTGAATTTCATGGTTGATGAAATAGATGACCCTGCGACGTATGAAGAAGCGATGATGAGCCTGGATTCCAACAAATGGCTAGAAGCCATGAAATCTGAGATGGAATCCATGTACGAGAATCAGGTTTGGACCTTGGTGGACTTACCTCACGATCGAAAGGCCATTGAGAATAAATGGATTTTCAAAAGAAAAACTGATGCTGATGGTAATGTGACCATCTATGAGGCTCGACTTGTCGCAAAGGGGTTTCGACAAATTCAAGGAGTTGACTATGATGAGACATTCTCTCCCGTAGTGATGCTTAAGACGGTTAGGATTATGTTAGCAATTGCTGCATATTTCGATTATGAAATATGGCAGATGGATGTCAAAACGGCGTTCCTCAATGGTAATATTGAAGAAGAGTTGTATATGATACAACCTTAGGGTTTTGTCGATCCTAAGGATGCTAATAAGGTATGCAAACTTCAGCGATCCATCTATGGACTAAAGCAAGCATCCCGGAGTTGGAATCTCCGCTTTGATGAGGTGATCAAAGAGTTTGGATTTGTCCAAACTTATGGAGAGGCTTGTATTTACAAGAAAGTGAGTGGGAGCAATGTGGCATTTCTGATATTATATGTGGATGACATATTATTGATTGGAAATAATATAGATCTTTTAAACAGTGTTAAAAGTTATCTAAACAGCAAATTTTCGATGAAAGACCTTGGTGAAGCGTCATATATATTAGGCATTAAAATCTATAGATATAGATCAAGGCGCCTAATTGGGCTATCGCAGAGTACATACCTTGATAAGATATTAAAGAAGTTTAATATGGACAGAAGTAAGAAGGGGTTCTTACCTATGTTGCAAGGCAAGACATTGAGTAAGACTCAAAGTTCGGCTACGGCGGAAGAAAGAGAGATAATGGATAAGATCCCCTATGCCTCGACCATAGGCTCTATTATGTATGCCATGCTATGTACAAGACCGAATGTGGCACATGCTATTAGTTTGACTAGTAGATACCAATCTGATCCAGGTTCGGAACACTGGATAGCGGTCAAGAACATCCTCAAGTACTTGAGAAGAACTAGGGATATGTTTCTTATATACGGAGGTGAAGAAGAGCTAGTCGCTAAGTGTTATGTCGATGCTAGCTTTGGCACCGATCCGGATGACTCTAAGTCTCAATCCGGATACGTATTTCTCTTGAACAGAGCAGCAGTTAGTTGGAGGAGTTCCAAACAACCTGTGGTGGCTGGATCAATGACGGAGGCGGAATATGTAGCTGCTTCAGAAGCGGCGCAGGAAGCAGTTTGGATGAAAGAGTTCATTACGGAACTAGGTGTGGTTCCTAGTGCATTGGACCCAATGGTGATCTATTGTGACAACAATGGAGCCATAGCCAACGCCAAGGAACCAAGGTCTCACAAGAATTCCAAGCATATTAAGCGCCGGTTTCACTCCATCCATGAGCATGTCAAGGATGGAGATATAAAGATTTATAAAGTACACACGGACCTAAATGTAGCAGATCCGTTGACTAAAGCTCTACCTAGGGAAAAACATGATCAACACCAGAACTCCATGGGTGTTAGATTTATCACTATGTGAACTAGATTCTTGTCTCTAGTGCAAGTGGGAGACTGAAGGAAATATGCCCTGAGAGGCAATAATAAAGTTGTTATTATGTATTCCTTATATATGATAGATGTTTATTTTGCATGCTATAATTGTATTGATCGGAAACATCAATACATGTGTGTTTAATAAACAAAAAAGGTTCCTAGTTATGCCTCTCTTATAGACTAGCTTGTTGATTAAGAAGATGATCAAGGTTTCCTGATCATGGACATTGGATGTTGTTAATAACAAGGTCACAACATTTGTTAAATGATGTGATGAACATTCATCCGAAGTATAGCATTACGATCAAGTCATTATGTTTACATTGCTATAACATCATACGAAGTAATCTTTATCCTTAGACCATGAGATCATGTTAATTGCTAACACCGGAAGAGTATCTTGATAACATCAAACGTCACACCGTAACAAGGTGACTATAAAGATGGGTTCAGTACTACGAAGTTGTTATGTTGAGGCTCATGGATCAAGAGTGGAATTTGTCAATCCCGATGACGGATAGATATACTCTGGGCCCTCTCGGTGATATCACATTAAGATAGCTTGGAAGCAAGTGATGTGATTACTAGAATGTTATATCACGGGAACGAGAAAAGAGTGCATGTCGGTAACGAGATCAAACTAGGTATTTGGATACCGATGATCGAATCTCGGACATGTATTATATCATGAGACAAAGGGATATTACAAGTGTTAAAGGTTCTCATGATTATTGATCTGAGAGGAGTCTCAATCATGTCTGCATTATTCGCGAACCGTAGGGTGACACACTTAAGAGTTGCCGGACACCATTTTGGAGCACATATGTTTCAGTCGAAAGAATTGCAAAGCGCAGGAATTGTTTCGATAGAAACCGGAAATTGTTTTGGGTGAAATTGCAGAAAGTGGTTCTGCATGTGATATTGAAATATTGCAAGGGGTTATATGTGAATGTTTGTTAATTAAAGTAATTAACAAAATTCTGAATTAATTTAATAAAAGAGTTCTATTAAATGAGAGAGCATTAAACTTAGAGAATTTTAATGCATTTAAAGTGGGGACTTTAAAAGGGAATGTGAAGAGGCATTTTAATGTGGAGGGGTTACCACCACATGAATGGGGGAGGTGAGGGGTCACCCCCCATGCGCCGGCCATGGGGAGGGGCACCCCCTCCTCCTATAAAAGGCCACCCTCTTCCTCCTTCTTCCTCACACCTCCTCGTGAACGATCTCTCTCCCCCTCTAGAATTATTCCCCCATGTTCTCGGATTAGCGAGATACATGTTCCCGGTGGCATTTCGTCTGGAAGGAGTTGCTGCTTCCGCTGGATCGCTGGAGCGAGGAGGTGGAGGTTGTCCGGTGGCTTGAACGTGTGTGCGAGGACGGATGCGCTACTGATTTGCGGCGCTTGGACTTCCACACGATCTTGAGATCGGCAAGTGTACGAATACATCAACCACGAGTTCCTACTCGTTTTAACAAAACTCGTTGTCTTCGAGGGTAAGTTCTCGATGGATGTATGTCCACCCATTGCTCTGTACCTAGTAGATAGATCTTGGCGTGTAGTTCTCATCGTAGGAATTTTTTTGTTTTCTATGCTGCGGACCCAACAACCTGCACAACACAACCACAGAACTTTGGCCCCAACTTGCGATGAGGTTGTCAATCTCACCAGTTTTGCTGAAAACAAAGGATTAAACGTATCGAATGGAAGGAAGTAATAGTTTGCAGAAAGTAAACACAAAGCAGACAGTTTGTAGATTGTATGTAAAAGAAAGGACCGAGATCCATAGTTCACTAGAGGTGGCTCTCCTTAAGATAGATAACATGCTGGGTGAACAAATTACAGCGGGGCAATTGACAAACATCGAGAAAGCATACAAGCATATACTAATCATCTTGACTCCTTTGGAACTTGATTGGGCATTACAACATTATATATAGACCGCCATCCAACTACATCTATGACTAATAATCCATGCTCAGGTTATCATCCGAACCCCCTCCAGTATTAAGTTGCAAGCAATAGATTATTGCTTTAGGAATTGCGTGTAATGTAAACAATACGATTGTTCTATGAACAAAGGATTGTTGTTTGCTCCCTAGTAGCAATAGCACATCTAGTACCTTAGAGATTTCTGTCACTTCCCCAGATTACCAAAGGCATGAACCCACTATCGAGCATAAATACTAACTCTTGGAGTTGCTAGCATCTACTTGGCCAAGATAGCTACTAATAACAGAAAGCATGCAAGATCACAAATAACAAAGACATGATAGAATCAATAATCAATCTAAAATAGCATCTCAATATCCATCGGATCCCCGCAAACACAACATGCAGAATTTCAAATAGATGATCTTGATCATGAACGGAGCTCACAAGATCTAGACATAAAAGCACAAAGGAGGAGAACCAGCCATCTAGCTACTACATGGACCCGTTGTCCAGAGATGAATTACTCACGCATCACACCGGAGGCTTGCATGATGATGAAGAAGGCCTCTAGGGTGAATTCCCCTCTCCGGCAGGGTACCAGGAAGAGCTTCAGATCCCTCCCGATCTAGGGATGGAGATGACGGCGGCTACAAACTCTTTCGTGGATTTTTGATCGGGTACTTAGGGTTTTGGTCCCGAGGGCAATATATAGGCGGAAGGAGAGACTGAGGGGGTGTTGGGGTCGGCCAGACCACCCCCTGGCACGGGCCAGGCCTAGCCGCGCGACTAGGTGGTGTGACCGCCCCCAGCTCTTCTCCATCTCATATTCTGGCATCAGATGTCTTCCGGAAAAATAGGCACTTTGGCTTTTGTCCCGTACAATTCTGAGAATATTCATTTTCTGACTTTCGTGAAACCAAAAACAACAGAAAACAGGCAGCTGGCACTGTGGCTCTTGTTAATAGGTTAGTCTAAGAAATCATATGAAAAGTACTCCAAAGTGTGGGCAAAACACAAGAAAGTAGATAAAACCAACCATGGAACATCAAAAATTATAGATACATTTGCAATGTATCAACATCCCCAAGCTTAACTCCTGCTCGTCCTCGAGTAGGTAAGTGATAAATTCAAAGAATAATTTTTGAGGTGACATGCACCATCATAAACTGGATCAAAGTATTTGTAAAACATTCAAAGCTAGGATCATAGTACTTCAATCATAACATGAAAGACAAAGTTCTAGCAATAAGACAAAGAAACTATGATGCAACATGAAAAGGCACACACAAAAGATTCATGAATAACAATGCTTTGCAAGACGTTTGTTTGTTTGTTTCACATAAAGAAAACATAGCATAATGGCATTCAGCTTGTCCCTCATAGAGTAGCAAATATAAATGCATTGGACACCTTCAAAGTTCATAAGAGTGACTAGATACAAATAGTCTAGAACAAGCAATATCAAGTTATGCATCAATCAACTAGTCTTGGGACAATGCACATAGAACTAAGAATGGCCACTATGCTCTCAAAGTAGGTGCATAAAGATAGAAGGTGGAGACTCAATATAATGGTGGAAGAAAGGTCCTTCATAGAAGGAAGTAGGGATTCAAGTCTCATAAAGAGCTTCCAAAAATTATGGTACTTATAGCTTTCAGCTCTCATTGCCCCTATCATAAGCATCTTGAGGGTGATTAAGGTTAAAGTGACACAACTAAGAGGATATGCTTGACAAGTTATAAACCGAAATCTCATGCCCTTACTTACGAAGACCGAACCTCATGCTACTCAACTTTAGTCACGAGTAAGCTCTTGTCATTGTAAGTACATATGTATCATAAAGAACCGCCAACGGGGTACCCCTTGCACATGATACAGGAGTTATCCCATAATCAAAATGACAATGCAAGCAGACAATGAGCATCTCAGCGATCTTTTTATTTGCTATTTGCATAGGTTTTTATTGAGGATGCTTCATAGAGTGCTCATTATGGTGATGCTGCAAGTTTCCACCATGATTAAGCATGGCTTAGGCTAGCGGCCCAGGCGTTTCTCTAACACACATACAAACTCCATGATCTTAAAAGTTCCACTTTTATTTCACACCGCCGGGATCCATAAGCAAAAGAACATGATATCAAAGGGGTACAAAGTACAAGTGCAATGTTGAAAGCGTGCCCCATGATACATGGTTCTGCTAATTTCAACTTATAAAGCGCAAGAATATATGCAACAAAGAAGGACCCAATGGTTCAAGTTTATTAGATGCAAAAAAGTAAAGTGTGCCAGCAAGTTTGTGAGAGCTTTAATCACTAGTTTTCTCATAACAAGTTTAATTTGGAAGATAAACAAAAGAATGAATATACTTGGAATTGCATAAGCTAATAGGTAGGTATGGTGGACTCTTTGGAATAACTTGGTTTAGGGAGTTGGATGCATGAGTGGAACTCATACTTTGTTGTGGAGGCTAGCAAAAGACTGGGAGCGACCAACTAAGAGAGCAATAATGGCCATAATCATGTAGAGCGATAAAACATCATTGATCAAAGCATAAAGTGATACTACGAGTTGAAAACTAAAGGATCATAAAGGCTTTGGTGACTTTGGATAGTCATAACATGGTGTGAGCATGCGCCAAGTCATCCCAAATAAAGCATCAAAGGAGAATACCACAATACTATGCTTTAATATGCTAAAACAACGCATGATTCATCCAAGGAACATTAAGAAATCTCAATTGTTTATAACAAGTCACGCTACAGCAAAGAATACTAAGCATAAAGCCAAAAAAAATCAAGCATGGCATGGCAAAGCATAGGCCACAGTCAGAAACAAACTCTCTTTACCATATAAGCTTGAACTTTCCTACTCTTTTCCAAACCAAACCAAACTATTTGAAAACCAATGTATGAAAGAGGGGGTCCAACCAATTTATTCAGAAAACTAAGCAAACCAAGCAAATGAAAAACCAAAACGAAAACGAAAAATAAGACGCTCCAAGAACAACACAACTGTGCATGAAACAATAAAAATGAAGCGTTCGGAAGAAACCTGAGATTTTTATTGATGAAGAGGGGGGTGCCTTGGGCATCCCCAAGCTTTGACGCTTGTACTTCTTGGATATTTCTTGGGGTGACACGTGTGGCATCCCCAAGCTTGAGATTTAGTCCATCCTTCATTAAATTACTCCAAAGTGTGGGAAAAACATAAGAAAGTAGATAAAACCAAGCATGGAACATCAAAAATTATAGATACATTTGCAATGTATCAGCTGGCAGGACAAAAGATGTTATGTAAGTTCTCATTGCGAGCATGTATGACTATATATGGAACACATGCCTATGATTATTTAGTACTTGGATGCTTTATCTTATTTATCTGCAAATGCCCTATGTCTTGGTTTCCATATGAATTGTCTTGTCCATGCAACGCCCGTCCATCCATCCCTATGCCTACCGCGCTTTAATCCTACCGTTTACTGCAATTGTTACTACTATCTTTACTTTACTACTGCTATTACTTTAATATTGCTACTACAAAACTGTTGCTACTGATTAACTGCCGTGAGCAAGATTTTTTCCAGGTGCAGCTGAATTGACAACTCAGTTGTTAAGGCTTATAAATATTATTTGGTCCCCTTGTGTCGAATCAATAAATTGGGTTTCACTTCCCTTGAAAATATTGCGATACACCCCCTGTACTTATGGGTCATCAGAGCCGATGTGAAAGAGCTCGAAGAACAAACAATATAAAGGTTCCTCAATGTTTGAGCCGCCCAATACGGAAAATAGTCGATTTCCAACCTTACAAGACTTTAGTGGAGCTTCTACACCAGGCCACCAAAGTTGAGCGCCACTTGCAAAAGGAAAATGCTTATGAGAAGACCAAGGCATACTTTGTTTCCATAAATGCAAATGCCTCCTTCAAACCAAGCACCAAGCTCATCCAAGCAAGCAAAGCCTCCATTCATACCCTCCTCCAACACAACAACAAATAATCAAGTTATTTGCCACAAGTTTGGAGGAAATGGCCACAAATCATATCAGTGCATCAACACAAGAGTTATGCTTACAGATGAAAATGGCGCAACATATTCCGTGAGTGAAGAAGAATACGAAGCTTTGGCACAAGCTTCTCTTGCAAAAGATGCCGCAATGAAAGAGGATGATACACTTCTATGTGAGCATGATCCAAGTTCTTCACTAGTTATCACTCAAGTCTTGACAACTAGCTCCACTCTAAGAGAAGACCAACACCTCAATATTTTCCAAAGTCAAGCCGAAATTCATGGCACGTCCATAAAAGTGATCATCGATGAAGTTTCACAACCTTGCGAGCACCAAACTTTGTGAGAAACTCAAGTTGCCATACATGGAGCATCCCCATCCATATCATGTCAAATGGCTTGATGTCAATGGATAAGATAAAATACAAACTCAACATCTCCTTCAAGATTGACTCCTATGAAGACACCATCAAGTGTGATGGCATGCCTATGACCGTGTGTCACATGCTTCTTGGGATATGATGGCAATATCATAGAGGATCTATACATGATGGTAGCACTAACTAGTACTCCAGCAAGTGGAATGGAAAAACCTTGGTGCTCCAACCTATGACGCCAAGCCAAGTTATTGCTTCAAACATGAAAACCTTACCCAAGATACAATAAGATGAGGATCCTTGTGAGATGAAGGGTGAGAGAGTGAACCACCATCAAGTGAGTGAGTGCCACAAGACTCAAAAGAGTGGAAAATCATGAGTTCCATGATTCATACCACCAAACATGAGAAAGTGATTTGAGTGTGACCCATACTAACAACCCATCAGACAATTCTCTCTCTTTGTTATCGGTTTTACAAGGTACCCAAGATAGACCACCGCCTCCAAGGAACATCCTACAAGATCGAACATGATACAAGATCTCCAACCACAACTTGTAGACAAGCACAACCACAAGATATTTGAAAACTTTGGACAAGGCTTCGACACCGGAGATCCGGCCGCATACAAGATCAAGACCACGAGCACATCCCTTTCCTTGCATGATGAGGGAACATCATCGAGGTCGATTCGTTTTCAAGTAGGGGATGATGCAGCCCAACACATGGCAATCACCATTGGCCCACATCATGTCACACCAATGAAGGGAATATGCCCTAAGACGCAATAGTAAAGTTGTTATTATGTGTATTCCAAGTATATGATAGATGTTTATTTTGCATGCTATAATTGTATTAATATGGAAACATTAATACATGTTTGTTCAATAAACAAATAGAAAGTTCCTAGTTATGCCTCTCTTTGAACTAGCTCGTTGATTAACAAGATGATCAAAGTTTCTGATCATGGACATTGGATGTCGTTAATAATGAGGTCACAACATTTGTGAAATGATATGATGAACACTCATCCAAATCATAGCATTACGATCAAAGTCATTGTGTTTATATTGCTACAACATTATACGAAGTAATCCTAATCCTTAGACCATGAGATCATGTTAATCACTAACACCGGAAGAGTATCTTGATAACATCAAATGTCACACCGTAAAAGGGTGACTGTAAAGGTGGGTTCAATGCTAGGAAGGTGTTATGTAGAGGCTCATGGATCAAGAGTGGGATTTTCCATCCCAATGACGGATAGATATACTCTAGGACTTCTCGGTGATATCATATTAAGAATAGCTTGCAAGCAACTAATGTGATCACTAGAATGTTATATCACGGGAACAACAAAAGAGTGTATGTCGGTAACGAGATCAAACTAGGTATTTGGATATCGATGATCGAATCTCGGACATGTAATATATCGTGAGACAAAGGGATTAAGTTACTAGCGTTAAAGGTTCTCACGATCACAGAATGGATCTCTAGGTCCCGCTTCTGATTATTGATCTGAGAGGGGTCTCAATCATGTCTACATTATTCGCGAACCGTAGGGTGACACACTTAAGTGTTGCCAAACACCATTTGGAGCAAATATGTTTCAGACGAAAGAATTGCAAAGCGCTAGAATTATTTCAATGGACACCAAAATTGTTTCGGATGAAATTGCTGAGGTTCTACATATGATATGGAAATATTGCAGGGGTTTTACGCGAATGTTTGTTAATTAAAGTAGTTAACAAAATTCTAAATAAAATAAATAAAATAGTTTTATTAAATGAGATTTGCATTAAATTTGGTGGAAATTTAATGCATGTGAGTGGAACTTTGAGTGGAGGCATGTTTATGTGAGTGGAGCTTCCACCACATGAATGAGGAAGAGGTGGGGGCACCCCCCCTTGGGCGCCGACCATGGGGAGGGGGAGAGCCCCCCTTCTATAAAAGGCCTCCCTCTCCTCCCTCAAAAGGCACACCTCCTCATGAAGGATCTCTCTCCCCCTCTAGATATATTCCCGCATGGTCTCGGATTAGCGAGATACATGTTCCCGGTAGCATTTCGTCTGGAAGGAATTTCTGCTTCCGCTGATTGGCTGGAGCGAGGAGGTGGAGGTTGTTCGATGGCCGGAACGTGTGTGTGAGGACAGATGCGCTGCTGATTTGCGGCGCTAGGACTTCCACATGATCTTGAGATCGGCAACCATTCGACTACATCATCCACGGGTTCCATCTCGTTAACAAAGCTTTGTTGTATTCGAGGGTATGTTCTCTATGGATGTATATCCATCCGTTGCTTGTATCTAGTAGATAGATCTTGGCGTATAATAGTTACCATCGTAGGAATTTTTTGTCTTCTATGTTGTGAACCCAACAGTGGTATCAGAGCCTGATCTATGCGTAGGTGCTTTGCACGGGTAGTACACATATATTCATGTGGGCGATGAACATCATGTTATTGCTTCTTTCATGTATTTTGGATATTGGTGGCATAGTGGGATGAAGCGTCCTGGACTAACTTTACATGTCCTCGCACATGAGACCAGTTCCACGATTGACATGCAACTAGTTTTGCACAAGTGTCTAGCGGGTGTCTGTCTCTCCTACTATAATCAATATCTAATTTACAACGAGTTGCTAATAACTTAGTTATAATCGTTGTGGTTCCATGTTTGTAGGTAAGACCGGTTCTATCTTCAAAAGCCCTAAGCCACGTAAAACTTGCAATGGATAAATTAGAAGCGTCTAGTTTAGATTGTTGCTGGGCTAGTGTCATGATATGGTAATGTTGTAAGTTGATGTATAGGTGATACTCTTATAACACACCTAACGTGCAAGTTCCATAGACCTTGGCCTTACACACAAAGGAATGATAGAGATCATACCACGATGCACATGATAGTGATCAAATGCATGGACCGTATCATTCCACTTTACACATATGATGTTTGCATCTTATATTGCTAGTTTGGCATTTTAGTAGCATTATAAGATGATCCCTCATTTAGATATCAAGATAAAAATGTGTTCTTCCTTAAGTATGCACCGTTCTATGGATCGTGTTTCGAGACATCACATGATGATCGAGTGTACTCGACTCTACGCTTTCATACAACGGATGTAAGACAGTTTTACACATGCGAGTACTAAGGTTCTTACTTGGAGATCCTAGCATGTAAAGAAATGGCCTCAGAACACAGACAGAAAGGTTAAGCATGAGTCAAATAGTTGATATGATGCCCATATTGATGTTCGCCTTTGAAGCTACACGACTCACATGATGATCAGACTTGGTGTAGTGGATTTGGTTCATGTAATCACCAAAAAGACACAAGGGATGTTGTTTTTGAGTGGGTGTAACATCTCAAAAATATTAAACAAGCTTATCAATTTCTAATCACCCAAGTTTAGGGTTAACAAAAACTTTGACTACTAAAATCTATATGAGTGCATGAGTGATTTGTATTAATGTATGAATGCTTGCATTTGGCATGTTTGATTTCTACAAAGGTTAAGATTTAGTTTAAAGATGAATACCACATCATCTAGGTCAATTACAAATAGAATCAAACAAAAGGAAAATCCAAAATAAGGCATATGATCATATGGTCACTTTTGCCAATATTAACCACTTGCCCACTTTGGGACAAACCTTACAAATTCATAGAAACTATTTTCAAATCTATTTAAGAGGCAATTCAAAATTGAATCAAGTGTATGTGCATAGATCACCACTTTTCAAAAACCACTCAAACAACCTCCACTTGGCAATTCCCAGCAACCATGGACTACCAAGCATATGATCAGATCACTCACCAAAAATCATTCAAAAATTCAAAAGATGAATTCATGCGGCCATTTAGTCAAACACCTCACAGACAGAGTACAACCTCAACCACTATCTACTGTTTTGATCTATCAATTGATCATCTCTTGTACTGCAATCAACCCATTCAATTGTCCACGGCCACCCCGGTACCTGGCTGTGCAGTGGAGGATCTCACCTTTGCCATTGCGCTAGTCCGAAGCTGTACCTAAGCGAGGTCATGTTGGTCGAGCACGAACCAGCCGCTGCACGCCGCGCCGCCCTCTCCCACGACGCCTAGCTGCTAGCCGTGACCTCACCACCACACTCTTTCCACCCATTGACCATCGGCGAGAAGTGGAGACGGGGGAATCGTCGTGCCCCTAATCCCCCACCATGTCGAGAGCACGACGGAGTGCCGCAACCACCTCACACACTCACGCCGCGCCTCACTCTCTCCGCTCGAAACCGCAGTTGTCGTGGCACCAATGACCTCCCAGACATGATGGCTCACCGTCGCGCGCCCCGTGACCACCGTACCAAGTGACGAACACCTACGTACCTGAACAGAGTGCCAACGTCGCCTGCCCGACTGAGACTGCCCCTTGTCGTGCCGTCACACGCGTGACGATCGCCGCAGTCCCCCGCATCGACCCATGCCCTCCGCCATGCTTAGCTCGACCTATAGCAACATTGCCGGTGAAGCCCGACAATGCCGCCCTGCCTCCGACGCTGGTGTATAAATAGTGGCCACCCTAGACCTCATTCGACACACCATTCCACTCCCCACTCACCCAGGAACCTCACTGACCCTTCTCAGAGCAAGGCGAGCATCATGACGACGGAATTTGGTCGGAGTCTGCCGCTATAGTGAAGGAAGGAAGCCATCAATTAGAGCCGCCCCAGGAGCTGCCACGACCATCCCTCGAATCGTCTACCACTTCATTGACCCCCATCATCGACCCTAGCTAGAGCCCTAGAGAGTCCCCAGCAACCCCCACCGCCGCGTTAGGGTTAGAATCTTGCCGGAGTTGTTCGTCATAGACGATGAACCTCAGTCGTAGATTTCATTCTAATCGTAGGGATGAGATTGGTAGATACTGTTTCGGTTAGAATTAGTCGCTGATGTGTGGGACCATTCTGTCTGCAGCCCGCTACGCCCATGCTGTGCAGTTGGGCCGGCCCATTTCTTTTCCCGCGCAGACCCTTGAGATTCAAATGGAATTTTTCTATTTAGTTTAAAATCCTATTCAATAGCTATATTCAAAATTCAATTCAAAGATTTGTACTAATCCAAAATGCCTGATTCCAATTTTGCTAGAAAGGTAATGAAAATATCTAGTCACTCCCGTTGGATTCAAACCAAATGAAGCTATAGATCACTTATACTAAAAATAAAAAGACAGAGACTCTTGCCACTTCAAACATTTTTATAAACAAACTATAAATGCTTTTGAGTTGATTCCAACTCTCAAAAATCACATTTGACATTCTCTACATGAATATGTAAAAACATTTGGATTTTACAGATATTAAACATGGACTAGTATTAAAAGAATGTTATATAGGCATCTCTAGTCACTTTAATATTATTAAATAATAATATTAAATCTTGTAATATATGCCAACCCTTTTTAAATCACATTCCCAAGCATTGAAATATGTGGTGATGACATATTCCATATGATCCCATATTTTAATTAGAGAATATTAAATCTTTAAGTTTTTAAATAAGTAGAAATTACTTTTATAAAATAAGAAGAATAAGAAAATGTTAATATTCCACATGATGATTGAGATGATGCTAGATCATCTAGTGTGAGCCTTTGTGTGCTAAATATAAGTAGTGAAGTGTTGTTTGGTGATTGTGTACCTCGTGTGTATTTATAGACGCTAGTACTGACCCGGGCTACAACGAGGAGGAGTACTTTGAGGAAGAGGAAGAAAACTTCAATGACTACAACCAGCAAGGCAAGCTAGAACTATGCATGCTATCTATGTAAGCTATCCATGCAAGCTTAGATAGCAAGCTAACTTGTACATATACCATATGCAAACTTTTGAGATGCAACTTTACCAATTCCTAGTTTTACTCCAAGCTTTGCTTTTCCCTTTTATTACAGTTTCTTACTTAGTTAATGAATTGTGATTAGTGGAAAATAGGATGGATACCATCAAAATCATAGAACTAGCCATAGATACTTAGACTTGGTTAACACCCCTCAATAGTGATACCCTCAACATTAGTGGCTAGTGCTAAGCTAAAACTTGATCACTTTAGATGGGAATACTTGGTGAAAATGATTATGAAAACCTTGGAATGATGATTCATTATATTGAAATGTTTTGACATGTGTTTTGAAACATAATGGCTTGATGATGAAACTGAATGAGGCATGAGCCTTGACTTTGACAAAAACTGATGGTTGGGTTCGGATGTGATACCGTTCCAATTTTACCGTACAACCACATTACCTTAGTTGGGTAGGGCTTGACTGGAAGTTTATATGTCTTAGTATGGGTTCCCTTGCAGAAGAGGTTGAGTTGAGGCTACCTCGTGATGAATGTCCACCTATGCAGTGCCTAGGATGGCAGATGGCCTGGCTGGGAGGCCAAACTCATAGGGAAGGTGCCTATACTAGGGTGTGTAATTGAAAGGTTAGGATTGGTTATCCGCATACCAAGTATGATGATTCAGGGTTATCCCTGACGGATGTATTGAATTTTGTGGTGAAAGTGTACCACCTCTGCAGAGTGTTAAACTATTCAAATAGCCACGTCTACGGTTATGGATAGTTGGAGTGGCCATACTGTTCCATTGTCAGATGTTTTCAAAATGATTTGTGACTTGAAAGATGACTTTCACTTGACCACAACAGAGTTGTGGACATGAAAACTAGTTTCCCCCCTTAAGTGATGTAGAGAACTAAATTTAGGTCTTTACTCTTAAAGTCCTTATGAAATAAACCTGGATTTTTGCAAACAAAACTAGAGCTTAAAGTTCCTACCAAATTCTACTTTACTCGTGCTAGTGTTAGTTTGCGAGTACTTAAAGAGTACTCATGGCTTTGTCCCTGGCTATTCCCATGGCCAGACTATGAGGAGGACTACCCGGAAGATGGACAACAGGAGGTCTACGACAACTAGGATCATCTCCCATCGTCAGTATTGCCTGTGACCCTGAAGACGTATCCTACTAGATTTACTTTTTGCTGCTTTGGTTATATTAGGACTGGATCATGATATCCTTTATGTGTAAGACCTTTAATATGGTTTGTAATGGATGATGTATTGTAGTACCACTTCTGTTATGTCTCGCAAAAATGGTAATCCTGGGATTGCGATGTACGGCATAACATGCATCTGGACTTAAAAATCCGGGTGTTGACAGTGGGAGTTCATTTGTAATTTGGATTAGTTGAACTCGATCTATCATAAACTTAGTCTAAACTTTACAAGTTCTCTTGTAGATATCACCACATTCTTTTAATTTCAATGTGTTCATGGAGAAAGAGAAACTTGCAATGAATGGTAGCAACTTTACCGACTAGGCCATGAATTTGAGGATTCTTCTCAATGTTGCACACAAGCTATATGTGCTAGCAGGGCCGCTAGGCCCCCCACCAGCTCATAATGCCCCTGACAAGGAAAAGAACGTCTATCTGACTCATTAGGAGGACCACAAATTAGTTCATTACGGCATACTATATGGGCTAGAGTCGGAACTTCGAAAGCGTTTTGAAAATGGCAATGCCTTTGATACCATGGTGAATTGAAAATGATTTTCGATACCCATGCTGCCGTAGAGAGTTATAATGCTTCTGAAAAGTTCTTTAGCTGCATGATGGAAGAGAACAACTCTGTTAGCAAGCATGTACTCAAAATGTCTGGGTACGCCGATAGGGTTGTGTCCTTGGGAATAACGATTCCCATTGACTTAGGGATACATTGTGTTCTCCAATCTCTCCCACCTAGCTACAAGAGCTTCATGATGAACTATAATATGCAGGGCATGGAGAAGTCTCTCCCTGAGCTTCTGTCAATGCTTAAGACTGTAGAGGTGGAGATCAATAAAGAAAATCAAGTGTTGATGATCAATAAGACCACCGGTTTCAAGAAAGACAAGAAGGGTAAGCATAAGGGAAAGAAGGGCGGCAAATCTATTGCCACGCCTGAAAAGAAATCCCGAGCTAGCCCTAAGTCTGATACCGAGTGCTACTATTGCAAGGGGACTGGCCATTGGAAGCGCAACTGCCCCAAGTATTTGGAAGACAAGAAGGCCGGCAAGGCAAACAAAGGTATATATGATATACATGTTATTGATGTGTACTTGAGTAGTACTCACAGTAACACCTGGGTATTAGATACAGGATTGGTTGCTAATATATGTAACTCGATTCAGGGGCCGCGGAACAAGCGATAGCTAGCAAGGGACGAGGTCACGATGAGTGTCTGCAATGGATCAAGAGTTGATGTGATCGCCGTCGGAACGGTGCCTCTCCACCTACCGTCGGGATTAGTGATAAATCTTAATAATTGTTATTTGGTGCCTGGACTGAGCATGAACATTATATCTGGATCGTGTTTGATGCGAAGTGGTTATTCATTTAAGTCTGAAAACAATGTTTGTTCAATTTATATGAATGATATCTTTTATGGTCATGCACCTGTGATGAATGGTTTATTTCTATTGGATCTCGATAATAATATTACACATATCCATAATGTTGATGGCAAAAGGATTAAACTTGATGACGATATATCTTCATATATGTGGCACTCTGTCTAGGTCATATTGGTGTTAAACGCATGAAGAAACTCCATTCTTATGGACGTTTGGAATCACTTTATTTTGAATCATTTGATACATGTGATCCATGCCTTATGGGCAAGATGACTAGAACGCCATTTTCCGGTTCAATGGAACGGGCGACAGATTTATTGGAAATCATACATACTGATGTATGTGGTCCAATGAGTGTGTCGGCGCGAGGTGGATATCATTATTTTGTTACTTTCATAGATGATTTGAGTAGATACAGGTATATCTATTTGATGAAACACAAGTCTGAAACCTTTGAAATGTTCAAGGAATTTCAGAGTGAAGTGGAAAATATTCATAATAGAAAGATCAAATTTCTGTTGTCTGACCATGGAGGTGAGTATCAAAGTTACGAGTTTAGCGCACATATGAAAGAGTGTGGAATAGTTTCACAACTCACACCTGCCGGAACACCACAACGTAATGGTGTGTTGCAACATTGTAAACGTACTTTATTAGAAATGGTTTGATCTATGATGTCTCTGACTGACTTCCACTGTCATTTTAGGGTTATGCACTGGAAACTGCTGCATTCACTTTAAATCGGGCACCATCTAAATCCGTTGAAATGACACCGTTTGAATTATGGTTTGGAAACAAACCTAAGCTGCCATTTCTTAAAGTTTGTGGTTGCGATGTTTATGTGAAGAAACTTCAACCAGATAAACTCGAACCCAAAGCGGAAAAATGCATCTTCATAGGAAACCCTAAGGAAACTATTGGGTATTCCTTCTATCATAGATCAGAGGGCAAAGTTTTCATTGCCAAGAATGGATCCTTTCTAGAGAAAGAGTTTCTCACGAAAGGCGTGTGTAGTCGGAAGGTAGAACTCGAAGAGGTTATTAAACCTTCTCTTCATGCAATGGCGAGTAGCGCAGTGCCGGAAATTGTTCCGGAGTTGACTTCATCGAATGAAGAGGGAACTAATGATAATGATCATGAAACTCCGAAAGAGGACACTACCGAACCTCGCAGGTCAAGCAGGACACGTGCAAATCCTGAACTGTACGGAAATCCTGTTATGAATTTCATGGCTTATGAAATAGATGACCCGGCAACGTACGAAGAAGCGATGATGAGCCCGGATTCCAACAAATGGCTAGAAGACATGAAATCTGAGATGGAATCCATGTATGAAACCAGGTTTGGACCTTGGTGGACTTACCTCACGACTGAAAGGCCGTTGAGAATAAATGGATTTTCAAAAGAAAAACTGATGTTGATGGTAATGTAACCATCTATAAAGATCAACTTTTCACAAAGGGGTTTTGACAAATTCAAGGAGTTGACTACGATGAGACATTCTCTCCCGTAGTGATGCTAAAGTCGGTTAGGATTATGTTAGCAATTGCTGCATATTTCGATTATGAGATATGGCAGATGGATGTCAAAACTGTATTCCTCAATGGTAACATTGAAGAATAGTTGTATATGATACAACCAAATGGTTTTGTTGATCCTAAGGATGCTGACAAGGTATGCAAGCTTTAGCAATCCATTTATGGACTGGAGTAAGCATCCCGGAGTTGGAATCTCCGCTTTGATGAGGTGATCAAAGAGTTTGGATTTGTCCAAACTTATGGAGAGGCTTGTATTTACAAGAAAGTGAGTGGGAGCAATGTGGCATTTCTAATATTATATGTGGATGAGATATTATTGATTGGAAATAATATAGATCTTTTAAATGTTAAAAGTTATCTAAACAACAAATTTCCAATGAAGGACCTAGGTGAAGCGTCATACATATTAGGCATAAAGATCTATAGAGATAGATCAAGGCGCCTGATAGGGCTATCACAGAGTACATACCTTGATAAGATTTTAAAGAAGTTTAAAATGGACAGAAGTAAGAAGGGGTTCTTACCAATGTTGCAAGGCAAGACATTGAGTAAGAATCAAAGTCCGGCTACGGCGGAAGAAAGAGAGATAATGGATAAGACCTCCGATGCTTCATCCATAGGCTCTATAATGTACGCCATGTTATGTACAAGACCGGATGTGGCACATGCTATTAGTTTGACTAGTAGGTACCAATCTGATCCAGGTTTGGAACACTGGATAACGGTCAAGAATATCCTTAAGTACTTAAGAAGAACTAAGGATATGTTTCTTGTATACGGAGGTGAAGAAGAGCTGATCGCTAAGTGCTAATTTTGACACCGACCCGGATGACTCTAAGTCTCAATCCGGATACGTATTTCTCTTGAACAGAGCAGCAGTTAGTTGGAGGAGTTCCAAACATCCAGTGGTGGATGGATCAACGACGGAGGCGGAATATGTTGTTGCTTCAGAAGCAGCGTAGGAAGCGGTTTGGATGAAGGAGTTCATAACTGAACTAGGTGTGGTTCCTAGTGCATTGAATCCAATGGTGATCTATTGTGACAACAATGGAGCCATATCCAATGCCAAGGAACCAAGGTCTCACAAGAATTCCAAGCATATTAAGCGCCGGTTTCACTCTATCCGCGAGCATGTCAAGGATGGAGATATCAAGATTTGTAAAGTACACACAGATCTCAATGTTGCAGATCTGTTGACTAAAGTTCTCCCTAGGGCAAAACATGATCAACACCAGTACTCCATGGGTGTTAGATTTATCACTATGTAACTAGATCACTGTCTCTAGTGCAAGTGGGAGACTGAAGGGAATATGCCTTGAGAGGCAATAATAAAGTTGTTATTATGTGTATTCCAAGTATATGATAGATGTTTATTTTGCATGCTATAATTGTATTAATACGGAAACGTTAATACATGTGTGTTTAATAAACAAATAGAAAGTTCCTAGTTATGCCTCTCTTTGAACTAGCTCGTTGATTAACAAGATGATCAAAGTTTCCTGATCATGGACATTGGATGTCATTAATAACGAGGTCACAACATATGTGAAATGATGTGATGAACATTCATACAAAGTAAAGCATTACGATCAAAGTCATTATGTTTATATTTCTACAACATCATATGAAGTAATCCAAATCCTTAGAACATGAGATCATGCTAATCACTAACACCAGAAGAGTATGTTGATAACATCAAACGTCACACCATAAAAGGGTGACTATAAAGGTGGGTTCAGTGCTACGAAGGTGTTATGTAGAGGCTCATGGATCAAGAGTGGGATTTTTCCATCCCGATGACGGATAGATATACTCTGGGCCCTCTAGGTGATATCACATTAAGAATAGCTTGCAAGCAAGTGATGTGATCACTAGAATGTTATATCACGGGAACGAGAAAAGAGTGCATGTTGGTAACGAGATCAAACCAGGTATTTGGATATCGATGATCGAATCTCAGACATGTAATATATCGCGAGACAAAGGGATTAAGTTACTAGCATTAAAGGTTCTCACGATCACATAAGTCATCATTGAATGTGTAGGAGTCAGAATGGATCTCCAGGTCCTGCTTCTGATTATTAATCTGAGAGGGGTCTCAATCATGTCTGCATTATTCATGAACCGTAGGGTGACACACTTAAGGGTTGCAAACACCATTTGGAGCAAATTGTTTCAGACGAAAGAATTGCAAAGCGCTGGAATTATTTCAATGGACACCAAAATTGTTTCGGGTGAAATTGCTAAAATTGGTTCTGCATGTGATATTGAAATATTATAGGGGGTTTTATGTGAATGTTTGTTAATTAAAGTAATTAAAAAAATTCTGAATAAAATAATAAAAGAGTTTTATTAACTGAGAGTTGCATTAAATTTGGTGGAAATTTAATGCATGTGAGTGGAACTTTGAGTGGAGGCATGTTTATGTGAGTGGAGCTTCCACCACATGAATGAGGAAGAGGTGGGGGCACCCCCCTTGGGCGTCGGCCATGGGGAGGGGGAGAGCCCCCTCTCCTATAAAAGACCTCCCTCTCCTCCCTCACAAAGCACACCTCCTCGTCAAGGATCTCTCTCCCCCTCTAGATATATTCTCCCATGGTCTCGGATTAGCGAGATATATGTTCTCGGTGGCATTTCATTTGGAAGGAGTTGCTGCTTTTGCTGTTTCACTAGAGCAAGGAGGTGGAGGTTATTCGGTGGCCTGAACGTGTGTGCGAGGACGGATGCGCTGCTGATTTGCGGCGCTAGGACTTCCACACGATCTTGAGATCGGCAAGCGTTCGACTACATCATCCACGAGTTCCATCTCGTGAACAAAGCTTTGTTGTCTTCGAGGGTATGTTCTCTATGGATGTATATCCACCCGTTGCTTGTATCTAGTAGATAGATCTTGACGTATAATAGTTCCCATCGTAGGAATTTTTTGTTTTCTATGTTACGAACCCAATAGCCAACCATTCCTACAAAGGTGAATTCCTTCCATATCTTGGCTTCCTTTGGTTATCATGTGAATGGGATCCTATTTGAGATGAATTCCTATTGTATGACTAGGCCTATGACCATGACGCCAAGAGGAGGAGACAAGGATGTCCGAGGAGCCAAGACCCCCAAGCAAGAGGCCTAGACGAGAAGAAGGAAGAAGCAGCTGAAGCAACCCCAGAGTCTCTGGCCTGCGAACACCAGAGTCTCTAGCCTGCAAACCCTGGAGACTCTACCCAAGTACTCCAGCTAGGCCTCTGGCCCAACTTCCAAGAGGTACAACAAACATAACAGAGTCTGCGCTGGAGACTACCCAGAGTCTCCGGCCCTGACCCCCCGGAGTCTCTGTCCTAAGTGAGAGAGGCTTCAGAAGCCTGTTGGGCCTCAGGCCATGTAACGCCCGATTTCGCCCAAACTTTCCTATTTATGCCTAGAATACCCCTGTTTAAATGGATGGCCTATAAATATGCCTCCACCTTCTCCTAGAAACACTATAATGAATATTGAGTTGAATTGGCTAAGCCTCCATCTTCCCTTAGGGGAACCTCTCTAGGATCTATACCAAGACCTAGGTTGTACAAGACCCTCACCATATGAGCGCTCTTTCTATCTTGGGATCTCTATTGCGTTGATCTCTCCCTTTGGTCTCTGTCTATTGCAATCTCTTCTAGAGTAGATTCTAGTGACTCTAGATCAATCTTTACTCTGTGGATCTCTACCTATCAGTCTCTTCCATGAGGATTCTATCGGGTTGGTGATTCAGGCCAACAAGGACAACTGAAACATGTGTGTTTGTGTGTGTTTGTATATTTACCTTGTTGTGTTTTCCCCTCACCTCGACCCCAAATCCGTGAAGACCGGGCTACCCAAGGGTCAATCCCCAGGAAACTGCAACAAGTAACATCCATCACTATTGAGCTTCCACTAGATTGAGTCCAGAGTATTGGTATCTAGTTGGATCACTTGGATAGCTTCCGAAAGGTTGTAGAATTGCCAGATACGGTCAAAGAAGAGTCCATCTTGGGTGTTTGCTTGACTCACCCAAAATTCATTCTCCAAAGCTTTCTAAATGCTGCAATTTTTCTTTTTAGAGCCCTCAAAGAGGAACGATGCTATATCCATAGGGCACCTTCCATTTAGCGAAGAATCTTTCACAAAAGAGCACCCTTTCCATTTCCAATGACAACATTTGTGGCCGCCACAAAAAATGAAGATCTTGAGGGGTACAAGGCGTCCTAAGACTGACCAAAGGTTTAGACTCCTCACTGCATCCATTCCATAGTCATCTCATGCAAGGGCTGCAACAAATAACTTTTTGAGATTTACGATTCCAAGGCATCCAAACTCTTTTAGCTTGCAAACCAACTCCCAATTTACTTTACATTTTCCAATGGTAACTTTGTCACAGGCCGCCTAAAGAAAGTCTCTTCGTAAGCTATCAATCTTCATGAGGACTTCTATTCGAATGTTGAGCATGGTGATGTAGTAGATGACAATGCTAGTAAGCACCGACTTGACAAGCATGGCATGACCGTCCATTGCAACATGTTTCCCAAGCCAAGTAATAATCTTGGAGGCCACTTTATCCTCTAGAGCTTGGAAGTATATTCTCTTTAGTCTTGTGACCGAGAGAGGGAGCCCAAGGTATTTTATGGGGAAGGTTATGCGAGCGGCGGGGAAGGCTTGGATGATGTAGTCTAGATCAATACCGACACATCTTATGGGAGCAACTTGTCTTTTCATACAATTTATAACAATCCTAGTAACATCACAAAATTGTTGGAGGATGCTAGCGAAGAAGTTATGTCTTCTCTATTTGGGGCAACGAAAATTGCGGCATCATTGGCATAGAGAGAAGTGTGGACCATGCATGGTCTTGGAGTTTGCCTTGCTCGGTTGCCTTACAAAGGATGTGATGACGATGATTAATGGCCAAGACAAAGAGGAGCGGCGAGAGAGGGTTCCCTTGCCGATGGCCTCTTCCATGTTTGATTGGGTCTTAGACAACACCATTGAGAAGCACCCACAATGACAAAGTGGAGAGAATAACCGAAATCCAATCACAAAATTTGCTTGGAAAGCCATAGTGACAAAGCAAATCCATCAAGTAGTCCCATCTAATCGAGTCAAACACTTTCTTAATGTCAACTTGAAGAGGAGCATTGGTGTCTTTGTTTTGTGGAATTTCCTTACCAAGTTCCTCACATAGAGAAAGTTTTCATGAATGCTCCTTTTCTTCATGAACGCAGTTTGGGCATTGGAGACAAGCTTGTTCATATGGGGAGCAAGTCTAGTAGCCATCATCTTTGAGATAAGCTTTGCAATAGGATGAATGAGATTAATGGGGAGAAAATCTGTGACCTCCTCGGCTCCTTATTTCTTTGGGATGAGATCTATGTTGGCGGAGTTAAGCCAATGAAGATTTTCGATATAGAGGCTTGAGAATTGATTGATCACCACCATGTTGTCCGGTTTTATTGTCTTCCAACACGATTTGAAAAAGTCTCTTGTGTATCCATCCGGCCCCGAAGCCTTATCACTAGCCGTATTGTCAATCGCAGCTTTAACCTCCTCCTTGGAAAAATGATCTCAAAGACCACTAAGGTCACATGGATGGGTGTGAATTATTGTCCAATTGAAGTTTTTTGTGCTCGTTGGGTCTTTTTTACTGATATCCTTGAAGTGGATATGTATGATGTTTTTATTTTGGTCATGCTCTGTGACCCTACCATTATTGTGCTTGATGCGGTGAATGTGATTTTTTTCCTTCTCCTAGCGTTGACATGGAGGTAACAATACTGTGTATTTGCGTCTCCTTCTTTTAAAATGGTTACTCTTGAAGCTTTTTTTTCCTTGATCTTTCAACTTATTTATAGTGTTCTTACCCTTGTGAAATAGGCGTTGGAAAGGCTCCATGTGGTTAGACTCTCCATTCCATTCTTTGCTTAAAACTTCCATAAAGCCTGGTATTTTAACCCAAAGTTTTCAAATCCAAGGCTTGTTTGGGCAACTATCATTTGCCAGTAGGAGAGGGCAATGGTCAGGAGAGGGCAATGGTCAGAAAGTGATGATGAAAGGGCGTTGAGGATGTGGTGCGAGAAGGAGACATATCATTCCTCATTGCAAAGAAAGTGTCAAGTTTGCTCATAGTTGTGCCTTGTTGCTCGTTGCTCCAAGTGTACATGTGGTTTTGAAGGTGTATCCCTTTGAGGTTGCAAGTATTGAGAGCATTACTAAATCTTAAAATACGGATCCGGTTTGAGTTGGATCTATTCTTGTATCTCGCTCTATGTATTTGATTAAAGTCGTCCGTGACGAGCCATCGTTCTCCATTGGGGGGTGGGGCTTTGCCGCCACAAGCTCCACGAAGAAAGCGTCTTATAGGTTTCCTCGATTTGGACCATATAACATGGTGAGTTTGAAATGGATGTACGGTCCAATAATGTTGATAGTTTCCGAAAGAGAGTAGGTGAAAATGATGACATTTGATACTTGTACTATCATCCCAAAGAAACAAGATGCCACCTTTAGTGACATCAACATGCCCTTGCGCAAACTTCTGCAATCTTTGGTCTCCAAGCTGATATTCCCATGGTTTCCTTTGCTCTTTTAACCTATAGGGAGTGAAGAGTTCATTTGGCAGAGCCTCTTGTCCTAGCCAGGCGCTGTAACAATCCCAGCAATAGTACTTAGTAGCTTTATGCCTGACAGGATAAAACGAAGGGGGTGCATAGTTCTAAATAGACTTAGCAATTCTTACCACCAAGTCATGATCATGAGCATTCATTCTTTATCCAATAAATATAACAATATATTCAAGCATATTTTTATTGGTTATGTATGGCAGGGGGGTTGTGCTTGAAATCCAATCTGGTCCAATTTGCATGGCAGGTGAACAATCATAGTGCAAGGTAACCGATGTATTGCCACAAAAATGGTTATCCACAAGGTACTGCCACAAAAAAGGTTCTGATCGATGGTGTTAGTCGTCTGATCTAATTACGATTCGCTCAACCTATTCGTGAGTCTCAACACGGAGACACTAGACATCAGTTAGACACAAAAAAGGTTATCTACAAGGTTATGCTAGTATACCGTATATGCTTGCTAAATGGTTGAGAGGAGTTAGTAAACTGCTAAAAGCTAATATCCTGGTGGGTGTTAGTGCCTCATGCAAGGCTATTTGGAATAATAAAATGATTTGGTATTTAGCAACATGAAAGATTCCAGGTAATTAAGGAGATGACACATTTGATTCATATGTTATTGTTACTTCAGCATATGGAGGCACATGATTTTTGGACTATGTTTGCAACCACTTGGAGATGGTAGCGGAGTTTATTCCAACTGATTTAACATATGTGCCCCATGTGATATCTTTTGCGTGAAGGGGTGCATAGTTTCAAACTTTTCTCTTCAAATTAAAACAGATAATTAAGCAATAAAATGGCCATGTACACAGAGCATGGCTCGTCTTTGAAAAGAAAAAACTATACATATCATTGGAGTATAACATGGTTTTTTATTTCGGAAAGCAACAAGGTATCCGAAGACATCAAAAAAAGTTTTAGGCTACTCAAATTGAGAGAAAAAACACATTAAAACACGAACCCATCAAACAAATTGACAGGGGCTTTGTTGCTCATGCAGAACATGTCCAGGGTTTGTGCATGAAATCAAATTAATAAAGCAAGAATGGCACCATAAAACACACATAATTAAGGTGTGTGATATTAGTGAGGAACTAACAGAAAGTTTAGGAGATGATGATAGGTTCTACACCGATGATGTCAATCCACAATTGCATGCATATCAATGTGTTGTAGTACGAGCAATGTCCAACCACTTTTATATGAGCCAACAGTATCTGCAATTCTGTTTCCATGAAATATCGAAGCATGTGTTCACTTACAAAGCAGGAACTTTCCCTTTTAAATATCTAGGTTTACCTTTGCATTTTAAGAGATTACGCAACTCAGATTGGAAGCCGGTTGAAGAGAAATTTGAGAAGAAAACTCCTTGTTGGCAAGGAGGTTTACTTTATTTCGGGAGGAGGTTAATTTTAACTAAAAGCTGCTTAAGTAGCGTTACTAATCACATGATGATGTTCTTTAGAATTCCTGTTGGGGTTAGGAAGCGTGTGGACTTTTTTTGAGCCAGGGTCCTATGGCAGGAAAAAGAAGGTGTTGAAAGTATCACCTAGTTAGATGGATAGATGTGTGCCAGCTTAGAAATCAAGGTGGGCTTGGAGTAACAAACTTGGATTTCAAAAAATTAGTTTACTTTGCAAGTGGCTTTGGAGGTTGGAGAACGAGGAATGAGATTGGTATACCTTCCTAACTAAGAAGTATGTTAAAAATAGCACCATTACTCAAGATAAAAATTATATTGGTTGCTCTCACTTCTGAGCTGGTTTAATGGAAGTGAGAGATATTTTCTAGCTTGTTTAATGGAAGTGAGAGATATTTTCTATAGCTGCTATAAAAGGATTTTGGGTGATGGCAAAAAACCCAGAATTTGGGAGGGATGTCTGGGTGGGGGACAAACCTCTATGCATCATGTTTCCCAGACTATATAATTTGTCTTTTGACAAAGAGGTGACTGTAGTAAAAGTTTTTGTGCAGAATTTCGACTGTATTAGGTTTCATAGATCTCTACATGGAGAAACTTTGGAGCTATGGTGTAAGCTGCTGGATTTGTCTAGTCAGACTTCGTTGAAAAACGAACCTAGCAAATTTTGCTGCAAGTTGACGAAATCTGGAACTTTTTGGGTCAAATCGTTATATACCTATATACTTGCTCGAAGAGTTTTGTTTTCTTATAAATGATTTGGAGGCTGAAATTGCCTCTTAAAATCAAAGCTTTTATTTGGCTCGTAGTCAAGAATAGAGTTCTGACTAAAGACAATTCATCTAAGAAAAGGATGGAAAGGGGATACTAATTGTGAGTTTTGTGGTGATAAAGAGAGCCTAAATCACTTATTCTTTGACTGTCCTATTGCCCGATACAACCGGAGTGTTATTGAAAGTGCTTTAGGAAAGGGGGATAAACCTGAATGTTTTTTCAATCATTGTCAAAATTGGATTACTAGGTTTACGGGCAGAGGTAGAGTGGTTGTGATGGTAGGAGTTGCTGGTTTGCTCTAGACATTATGGAAAACAAGGAATTTTGCTTGTTTTCAAAGAAAGGTTCCGAGAGAGACCCTGCTGATGTTATTGTTTCTTTGTGTCGTCTTCTCGACGATTTTTTTTCCGATAAGGGGCGCTTTATTACTCAAAGGTTTAAGTATTACACCCGGCCTCTGTATAGCTAGGATGCACACAGCCGACAAAGTGATCAAACGAGTCCAACCGAAATAAATAAAACTCGATAGCGAGTTACAAAAACGATGTTTAAATGCAACTACGCCAAAGGAGTTGGAGGCGGACCGATCCGAAGATTATGCTGCCATCCATGTCTAGTAAATAGGTCCCGTGCTATATCCTCCAGTCGCGTACACACCCATTATTAATAGAAAATGTGCCATGGCGAAGAAAATGTTTCTTTGTCGCCATCAGGCCAGCCCAAAAGTGAGAGTCTCCCGGTTTCCAAACCATTTGGGACAATGCTTTTAAGCCAACATATTTTCTCTTAATAAGAGTTTTCCATATCCCTTCTTCATTTAATAACTTGAAGAGCCATTTACTAAGGAGGGCCATATTCTTGATTTCCAAATCCTGAGCACACTCCATTTAGCCAGTATATATTTCTTTTTCTTGTTATCTCCTTGCCAAAAGAACCTTGATCTGAAGTAATCTAACCTTTTCAAGACTTCTTTCGGTAGTTGAAAGAAAGATAGCATATAAAGTACCATGTTACTGAGTACTGAATTTATGAGTATCAATCTTCCTCCTATGGATAATAATTTACCTTTCCAACTACTCAAACGCAGTTGTAATCTTTCTTCGACAATTTTCCATTCAACATTTGTAAGCCTACGGTAATATACCAGTATGCCCAAATATTTGATTGGAAAAACACCGTGGCTACAACCGAACAGTTTATTGTAAAGACTAGTCGCTTCTTGAGCGTCACCGAAACAAAACAATTCACTCTTGTGGAAATTAATCTTTAATCCCGATAGTTGCTCAAAAGCTGAAAGTATAAGTTTCAGGTTTTTTGCCTTTTCGAGGTCATGTTCCATAAAGAGAATTGTATCATCCGCATATTGAAGTATAGATAAACCACCATCCACTAGATGAGGAATCACGCCTTCAATATAGCCCTCTGATTTGGCGCGTTCAATCAAGATGGAGAGCATATCAGCCACTATATTGAATAGCATTGCGATAATGGATCTCCTTGGCTTAGCCCCTTTTTAGTCTGGAAGTAGCTACCAATATCGTCATTGACTTTGATGGCAACACTACCTCCGACTACAAATCTATTGATTAAAGCACGCCATTCAGCGGAGAAGCCTTTCATCCTAAGAACTTGCTGAAGGAAAGAACATTTGACATTATCGTAGGCTTTCTCAAAATCTATTTTAAGAATGACCCCGTTCAGTTTCTTCCTATGAAGTTCATGAACGGTTTTATGCAAAGTTACTACGCCATCAAGAATGTTACGACCTTGCATAAAAGCAGTTTGCGAAGGTCTAATAACATGATCAGCCACAGAATTTAGCCTAATAGTAGCAACTTTGGTAAAAATCTTAAAACTAACATTAAGAAGACATATTGGTCTATATTGTTGTATCCTTTCTGCTTCATTAACCTTTGGTAATAAGATAATTTCACCAAAATTCAAATGAAACAGCTCAAGTTGTCCCAGGTGCAAAGCACCGAACATAGTCAGGAGATCTGTTTTGATGACATCCCAGAAGGTTTGGTAGAACTCCGTTGGGAATCCATCAGGACCAAGGACCAGGTGCCTTATTATGTTCCATTTGGAAAACAACTAGTTTGACCTCATCCTTAGAATAAGGAGAGGTCAGATAGTTATTTTCCTCATCGGAGACCTGGGATACATCGGTTATTTGAGATTCGTCCATAGTGAAAGAACCTTCATCTGGTTCCCCAAACAAAGCTTTATAATAACTTATAATATAAGACTTCAACTGGTCGTGTCCTTCAATCGGTTTGTCATCATGCATTAAGAAATGAATACGTTTCTTCTTGTGTCTGCCATTGGCTACACTGTGGAAGTATCTAGTATTCGAATCCCCTTGCAAGATAAACTGCGATTTAGAATGTTGATACCATTTGAGTTCCTCTTCCCTTAGTAACCGGGTAATCTCTGTATTCGATTGGCTTTTGAGCTCAATTTTCTGCGGAGTTAGCAGCCGTGTTTCTGCTAGGGCTTCAAGGTCATCAATAATAGAAGAAAGCCTCATTTTTTCTTTTTTGAGGATACCAGTTGTGTGTCTCGCCCAACCCCCAAGGTGTTTACGTATCATACGCACTTTATTATTCCACCTCTGGACTGGGGTATCACTCTCAACCGGTCTTTTCCACACCGCTTTCACCATATCCTGGAAACCATCTCGTGTTAGCCACCCCAGTTCGAATTTGAACGGGCGAGCCGAGCGAGTTGATGGTAACCCCGTGGTAAGCAGAATGGGAGCATGATCCGACAGAGCCTCAGTACGTTCGAGAGCGCGTACCGTGACTAGAGGGAAATGATCTTCCCAATCAGAGTCCATGAGTACACGATCAAGTTTTTCGTATGTAGGTTCTAGCAAAGAATTGGCCCAAGTAAAATATCTTCCAATCATCGACACTTCCTTTAAATCCAAATTTTCAATGACAGCGTTAAAGAGAAAAGGCTAGTGATCATCAAAACAGCTTCTACTCTTCTCGTGTGGGAATCTAAGCAAATTAAAATCTCCCCCTATTAGAATAGGGTATGGATTGTCTTTTGCTAAGTTCACCAATTCACGAAGAAAGTCAGCCTTGAAAGCCTCTTGGGCAGCACCGTAAACTACGACCAGACTCCATTTGAAACTATCAGCCTTGTTACGGATATGAAATTTTATATGGAACTCCCCTTCCGAAACTGCTAATATGTCCATGGTATCTGCCCGCACACCGAGTAAAATACCCCCTGACCGTCCCCTAGGTGGATGAGAATGCCACACAAAGTCTAAACCACCCGATAGGTGGTCCAGCATACTCTGTGAGAATTCCCGTCTACCTGTTTCGGAGATAGACACAAAATCTAAATTGTGTTCCCTAGAACAAAGTGCAATGTGTAAATGTTTAGCCAAGTCTCGAAGACCTATTCAAAAACATGCCATTCATTGGGAAACAATGATAGATTTAGGAGCAAGATCTCGTTTACGAGATTTATTAATTTTTTTCCCAGAAGTCGATTTGCGACCAGAAGCAGTGAGCTCATATAATGAGCTTAATCTATCCTCATCTAAACCAACTTCCAAAACTTCACCTACTAGATGAGATAGGAGCTGATCATCCGTAGAATGGTCTGCATCCTCATCATCCGAGTAAGAGGGAATATAAGAGGTCGAAACTTTAGGAACACCAGTCAAATTCCATCCGCTTCAAGACCTTAGCAGAAATTGAAATGTCACTAGCATTCTTACCTAGACTAATACCAACAGAGTTTAGCTTAGAAGAAATACTAGTAGACGGAAAAGAAATAAAAGACTTGGAAGATGCGAAATTACCACCAGAGTCCAGGTTCTTTTCAGCCTTTCTGCGCATGGCCTTCTCCAAAGTATCCATGTACGTCGCAGAAGCACCATCGTGGCCCTCCGTGTGCCTTCCGCTCCTACAAAGCACCGGGAACATCGATGCCTTCTTCTTCCGAGCGCCAGTTGGAGCGCCATCTGCAGGTGCCTGCGTAGTAGACGTAGTCCCCCCCATAGCCGGCACCACCACTGGCACGGTCGCGTCCGCCATCGTCAGCGGCACAGTCCCCGATTGAGGGACCACGAGGAGCCCAGCCGACCAAGATGAAGGGGTCACCGCCATAGGGACCTCCAGCAGCGCCGGTCCCTACGAAGGCCCACGACCAGCAGCCGACGGGTCTGTAGCCTGGCCAGCCGCCCTCTGCTGGAGCAGATCAGGCCGCTCCCTAGCAGCCACCCCATCAGCAGGCTTGATGAGGTCCGCCGGCGAAGGAGTGGGAGGTCGAGCCGGCTGCTGGAGCGGGTCAGTCTGCTCCCCAGCAGACACCCCATCAGCAGGCAAGTCAACGAGGCCCGCCGACGAAGGAGAAGGAGGTCGAGCCGGCGAGGGAGTAGTAGGTCGGGCCTCCTCCACCCGTAGCAGGGAGATCGGTGAAGTGGCCCGTGCCTCCGGCGAAGGAACGAAAAGTACTCCAGGACGCTGAAAACCTGAACGAGAGCGACATACAGCATCCACAATAGCTTTCCCCCACGGAGTCTGAGGTCGCGGGTTAAAATGTGTTACCGCAAAGACAGGTAATGAAGAACATTATTTACGGGAGGGCCCCCCGTAGCTGAATGGGCGCCCGTGTTATCAACATCCATGTGATTCCCTTGAGACCGCGGTGCACTCTCATCAGCAGGTGAATCTGCGTCTTTCTGGCCAGTGCCATCATCCTCAGAATCATCTCCCTTACGCCTCCAGAAAAAAGGGGTGAAAGCGGGATCAGGGAAAAAAATCCACAGCCTCCTGGCGAAACGTGAAGTCAAACCCCTTCAGCTTCAAGGTAGCAGTAGTACAAATGTATGGACCCTTGGCATCCACACACTTCAGCAACGCATTAGGATTCATCATAGCCACACAAATGCGCACAACGTTGTGACTATACAGCGTCGGCAAATCCACGTCCACAGTCGTACGCAACAGAGAACCAACTGCCCAAAGACCATGGAAATGACGGATAGTATGGGGAACCCCCTCCACATGAACTCAAACCTGAGGCAGAATAAACTTGGGCTGGATATCCTGCATCTCCCAAATACTGATCACAACCCTGGTATTATGAGAAGGAACCGGCATCTGGATACCATCAACCCGCTGTAGATCCTCAAAAGAGGGAAAGTTCACAAGGAAAGCGTCATCACCATGAGGAAGCGCCTCCCATTTCCACTGAGTGCTGAGCGGACAAATGCACATCATCTGAGCCCCAATAAGAGCCGCGGGAACCATCGCACCGATCATCGACACCTTAGCAGTAGGTGTACACTTAGGTGCAAGATTAGCCTTAAAAATACAGTCAGGCGGCTGGTTAAAAAGGGTATCCTCTGTACCATTCCTAGCAACAATCATCGTGGGCTTAGGCAACTTCAACGTTGGGCACTTGATAGTGGGGTGAGCCGAATTGTTACAGACCAAACAATAGTGCGAAACCGGGCAGTTCTTGGACGCATGTGAATCACCAGAGCATTTCCAGCATTTCAGAATCTTCTTGGACTTGCCTAGATCGGACTGTACCGGAGTGTCCACAGTAGTGCCCACAGGTGTCTGAGCAACAGAAACCAATGGCATACTCGTAACAGGAGCAGCATACCCCATACCTGCAGTCTGTGGAACCGCCATCTATTGAAACTGAGGTTGAAAATCCGCTGAGAAGGAACCGTCCGAGGCACTGAAGGGACCTGCAGATTCTTCTTTTTCTTCCTCTTATTCTGTGGCACCATCGGATTGACAGCAGGTGCAGGAGCCTGTGCATATTGCGGAAACATCTGAGCAAACTGCTGCGGTGGTATGATCGGAGGGAACACCGTCCTCGGGAAACTCTGCGGCGGCTGGAATTGTGGCAGCTAAAAGAACTGTCCCGGAGGCTGCATAGCGAAACCCGGCTGACCATACGGATGAAAAGGAGGTTGCAGCGGCCTGAACGAAATCGAGGCAGCCCCCGCTGGTGGAACCCCCCAGCCACGCCGGCAGTGAGTGAAGAGGAGGAGCAGCAGATGGCACCGCCAGGCCAGGCCCCGGCGAAGGAAAAGGCGGCACACCGACCCTAGCCCCTCCCGCCGAACTTGACGGCGTAGTCCCCGCCATGACGACTCGGGCAAAGGAGATCGACCTCGGCGACCAGGGAGGGCGGCGGTGTCCGGCCGGAGGTGTCCGCGGTGGCAACTTAGACGGAGAAGGCGGAGGCGGTAGAGGTCGAGAAGGCGGCGGCGCAGAGACGGACGTAAGGCGCGCTACGTCAATCGGTACAAGTCGATGTAACCTCGCGGTCCGCCTCCGCAACGTTATTGGATTCCCGTGGGCCCCACCTGGCTCCGCAGTCAAAACCGGATCGGTTTTCTCCGGACTTTGCGGCGCCCCGGAAGGAAACGCACGCGCGTCGCCTGCGATGACCGCCCCAGGCCCGGCAGCACCCGTCAACGGATCGCCCGAGCACCGCATCGTCGTCGGGAAGAAAGCCCCCAGCACCGGCGGCGGTGTCTGCCGACGCCCAGGCAACGGTCCGCGCCAGGGACCCATCCGCGGAGGCCGAGAGAGCCGCAGCCCCGATGGCGAGGAAGACACACAGCGCCGATGGCCACCAAGAGCTGCGCCCTGCAACGGCGGCGACAAGGATCACATCCTGGACACCCCCAGCACTGCCGCAGACTTCGGTGACTTCGGTCGCCGCTCCCAGAAACGAGACTCCGGCATAGGAAAGCCCGCCGCCGACCAGAACTCCGCCAAGATCTCGGCGTGAGGCCGACTCCTCCGACGCACCACCGGCGTCCATGCCCCCTCCCCGGCGATGGCTTCCTCCGCAGTCTGAACGGTCACATGACCCTCCTCAAGGCAGGTGAAGCGAGATCCCACTGGCCAGCCAAACCGATCCCGGAGAGGACGGGGGAATTTGCAAAAAGAAAAGGTACGATGGGTGCTACAACTGGTAGCTGAGCACCTGCGGATGATAGCAAAAGAAAATTTTAGACGCGGGCATGGATGGGCGCTGAAGAGGATCTGACGCGATTGACTCAGACCGAGATCAACAAAAAGCTCGGTGATGAACCTCTTTATGTCTTAATTAAGTCTTAGTTGTACTTGGCAGTGGACTAGTTATTGTTCCCTTTAGCATTGTGGGTTCGCGTCTGTGGCATCAGATTGCTTTGATGCAATGTCTTGTAATAGGAAAACGATACGGATCCTCCCAGGACGGCCCCACGTTATCGTTTCCTTTCTTTCTCCATTATGACCACGCCGCCGCCACTCCTCTCGCCTCAGTCCAGCACTCCCCCGCCGCCTGAGCTCGCCCCGCCGCTGCTCCTCTCGTATCGAGTCCGTCCCTCCCCGCCGCCTGAGCTCGCTCAGCCATCGCTCCTCCCGCCTCGAGTACGGCGCTCCCCCGCCGCTATAGCCTCCGCCCTTCGGGCGCCTGAGCTCGCCCCGCCGCTGCTCCTCTTGCCTCGAGTCCGGCGCTCTCCCGCCGCCATAGCTGTCGCCTAAGCTCGCCCTGCCACGAGAGGTGTCTCCCTTTGCGTCCCGGCGTCGCCCCGGGCCTCCACCTCGCTCCCTTCCTCTCTGTTTCTACTACGTGCGGTCGACAGCGTGGTCGATGGTGTTTGCAGTGGAGCCACGACACGGTGCTACACATGTAGGACAACGATGCTACAAGAAGTGATCGTCGTTGCTACAATTGAAGGGTCGTGATGCTACCGACCAATGGATGTGTTTTTGAGGTTTTGCTACAGAGCTATGTTACAATAGTAGTTTCTTTGCTATTTATATTCTATGTGTTTGCTACAATAGCACTAAGTATTTGCTACGATATTTTCAATTAAAGTCTCCGACAAAGTCGATTTTGCTATGGTAGCCCAACTTTTTTCTACCAAGTCACCGACGATGTCTATGGTGAAGTCGATTTTTTGCTCCAGTTGCTATTTTTTTACTATATACGTTTTGTGGTTTTGCTACGAGAGCGTAAAGTTTTTGCTGCACGGTCTCCGACGAGGTATTCTGGCGGAGTCTCTGGCGAGTGCGATGCTAGTTTTGCTACATTCATTTTTTTTGCTACATTAGCGCAATGCTTTTGCTACAATAGCGTAAACATTTTGCTATGAGGTCTCTGGCTAGGTTTTTTCTGGTGAGTCTCCGACAATATTTTTCAGCGAAGTCGGCTTTTGCTACATTAGTACTTTTTTTGATACAAAGTCTCCGACGAACTCTCCGACGAGGTCTAGTCTGTCTATTCTTTTTCTGGATCGAACCGTTTTCTGCTACATATAGAAAAAACGGGACTAACTATAGCAAAAGCGGAACTATTTGTAGCAAAAGCGGGGTGAACGGGGAAAAAGTAGATCTTTTTTCGTGAAAACGCAAAAAACTTTGCGTTTCGATTCATTGATAGAAAAGGAGTTTGAAATAAAAGCCTAAAAAAGACCGAACACCCATATTTACAAGCCTAAGAAAAGGCCGATACAACCCAACACTCAAAACAAGACTAGGACTACGGCCGAAATCCGTCAAGTGCTTCTCCAAGACATCACAGAGTGAACTCCTCTGCTAAAAAGAACCCTGCCGATGAAAGCCGCACCGCTTGTGCATTGTCAATATTTCCAAGAAACTATCAGCCGCAGTCAAGACACGTTCCGCCTCAATCCCACGAGCCAACAAAGGCTCAGCTGCGAGTATTGCTGCTCCGGCCTCAGCCCAAATCCAGGGTACGTCGTCGGCGCAATGGCCACCTCCTAGCAACCTCAACAAACGCAAGCGTGCAGTCTCCACTAGCCCGCCATCAAGCACAAAGGCCAACCCACTACCGCTCATCCGGAGGCTTGCTCGCGCCGCCCGAGGAAGATCCTCGTCGCGCAAGGCGCGATACCCTCGAGAGGCCGGCACGCCATCACAGCAAGTCGCCTCCTACGTGGCCAACACCGGCAAAAAGTAGATTTGACCATTGATCTGAACAGATCGGACGGCTGGGATCTAGAGATGAAAAGTTTCATCCAAGGGACGTGTAGCGTTGTCCTTTGGATTGTTACGAACTCCAGTTTCTATAATGAAACCGGGGGACACGTGGCCCCTTCTCAATAAAAAAATTGAAATATCGAGAAGCACGAGTCAGGATGGAACTCGGCCGAATCGATCTATGTACGTTACGTATCCCGGCCGTATCCGAGTTCCATACGTTTAGCATCGACGATGTACCATAAACCCATCTACTACGATCGGCGGGCGAGAAGGCCGACATCTCGATCGGCGAAAAACTCATATTCGAGTCTCTGCGCCATGGCGTGGTCGTCGCGGATTCCACCACTAGCGCCTGTATGGACGGCCGAACTCGGGGCCACCGCGACCACGCATGCATCGACGGCCGAACTCGGGGCCGCTGACTCACCATCACGGGACGTGATCTTGGAGATCCTCTCCTGGCTGCCGGAAAAGTCGCTGTGCCGATGCCGGTGCGTGTCTAAGGCGTGGCGCGCCCTGGTCTCCACCCCGGCCTTCGTCGCCGCGCACAGGTCACGCGCCGAGCCGCTCCTCGTTGGCATGTGCGGCTGCATGTCCCGTAGGACCCTGCAGCTGATGGACACGGCGGGCACCATCGTGAAGGCAGAGGTGGAGAGCCTCCGTCGAGCTCAGAATTGGACGCTCCAGGCGAGCCTCGGCGACCTCGTCTGCGTCTCCCTCGGCAACAGCCACTCCGGTACGCTGGTGGTGGACATAGCCACCGGGAAGACGCTACTGGCTTGCTCCGAGGACCTTGCTGCCGGTGCCGCCGCGTGCCGACGCAGCACTATGCATGCTTCGGCTTCGGACGCGCCGCGCAGTCTGGCTCGCTCAAGCTCTGCCGCCTTGCCCTCCCTCGACCAGGAGACCACACCCAAACCTGCCAGGTCCTAACGCTCGGAGGAGACGGCCGCGGTGCCAAGTGGAGGCATACGAGGTCACCACCGACGAAGGCCGCCATCCTCTGCGGCGGCTCCGGAGTCCCGGTGAACGGCGCCCTGCACTTCCTGTCCGAGGACCGCGACGACGTGCTCTCCTTCGACCTCGACGACGAGAAGTGGAAGGTGATCCATGGACCGCATGGCGTCGTCGGCGGCAAGGAGACCTTAACCATAGCCGAGCTCGAGGGCAACCTGTATATGGCTCGACTAGGGGAGCGTGCGATCAACGTATGGCTCCTGAGTGATCCAGGCAAGAGCGTCTGGATCAAGGCGTACAAGATACCCAAGACTTGGTTCTCCGAGTTCGTGGTGCCTTTGAGAGTGTTACCTCTCGGCAGGAAACTGCTCCTCTGCTACTATGACTACATATCCAAGCCAATCCTACAAGTATACGATCCTAGTTCGGGAAAATGCACAATGGTGAAATTGCCGACCAACATCGTCGGCAGAGTCCGCCTTGTTGGTAGTTCAAACTTAAAACCTAGATTTTGTTGCTAGTATGTACTCCTAGTTGAATTGTCTTACGCTTTGTTTGGATGTACTGAATTGAATCCCGGAAATGAATTAGGTGGGAATTCCAAATCCGGGCTGGAAAGGAAATGGCTACTAATTCGAATTCTGTTGTTTGGGTGGTTTGGAATTTGCTGTTGGAATCAGATGGTGCTACCCAATTTCAATTCCTGTTTGGATTACTAGTACTAGTTCTATTCCTAAAACAAAACAAAATACGCATCTATAAGATTTCAACGACGGCGGCCGGTGATCTTCCGTCCGGCACACAGCGAACGACGGCGGCCAGTGATCTTTCGTTAGTAGTCCTTGTGATTGGAGCTAGCTATTTCCATGGAGAGATCCATGCAAGGCACCCAGATCAATATTAACAAAAACTAGATCAGGCACGCAGCTAAATGGTAGCGGGAATATGTAGTGCGTCCTCGCTGATCAACGTACGTCCCGGTGGAAATCAGATCCATTAAACCAGAAACTAGATCAGGCTCCCAGATCAACGTACGTCTTGGTAGAAATTGTGCCGGCACGCCAGCAACACGCAACACACGTCCCGGTGGAACTCGTACAGTAGAGGAGAGGCAGGGGAGGGAGAAGGACAGGGAGGGGGTGAGCAGGCATGGCGATGGAGCTACCTGCGGCGATGAATATGAGGAGAAAGGGACGCGAGCGAGGAGTCCAGCGCGAGGGCGATGGTTTCCGTACCGATTCAGAGGCCAGACCCTCCGAATTGGATACAACAGTACCGCGCGCGGGGGTCCGTGGAATTGGGGATTCGTTTTCGACGGCTAATTCTGGGACAAAACAAACGGTAGAATTTGTTGCCTAATTCCAATTCTTCAATTCTGGGTCCAAATCCGTCCATTCAAACATAGTGTTAATAATATCTTTTGAAGTAGTATCATTTTGATACGATGTCTTCCGTTTTGAGATTGAGAGTGAGGAGTCGAAGGTGATCCAAGTGGGCCACCAAGAGTTGCCACCCATGAGGGGGCCGTCAGCATATCCGAGCTCAGCGAGACAGAGTGGTCCAAACAGGGTCGTGTGTGATCAATATATGTCTCTTTGTTTAATTTGGACGACTTTTTTTAACCATGCATGAGAACTGCATGTATGTATATTAAGAGAAAGGAAAGGCCAACACAATGGCCAAGGTACAGGCAACCAAAGTACAATCAGGAGGACAGTCTAACCACAATCACAAAATACAACATCAGCTTAACCTCATAACTGAACCTCTACACCTAGTTATAGAACGAAAGAACAACAAAGCAGAGAGCCTGATGAGACCACCATACTGAAGGGGTGCTATCTTGCCGGCAGGATGAAACGGCCAGTGCTAGCAAAGGACAAGAGCTTTGCTTCAGCCCTTATTTGTTCGATAATGATTTGAATTGGTTTGGTTGAGTTCTCAAAAACCATCCCATTCCTTTCCGTCCAAATAGGCCAGGCAATGAGCATAACCATATAATCTAGTCTGAACTTGTTGGTGCCTTGTAAGCGAGCTCTTGCAGATTGCCACCGCGATCTAAGGGAAAAGTCTATGGAAGGAACCATCTGGGGCAACTCAGCGGCCACAAATAATGTGTTGTTGGCCCATTAGATAAATTCTGAAATTTTCTTTGACCCATTTGTGCATGGCAGCATAAGACTGTGCAAGTGGTGTCAAAGTTTAGTCTCATACTGCTAGTTGAGTAAGAGTTACACCTCCTTATATACTCTGGCTTCCACAACGTCTTCCGACGACTGCTTCCCCGACGAGGACTTCTTCCCGGACATCGGCATCCTCTACATCGACGACATGGCTGACGACGCTGCTACCACCGTTGCAGCGACCGCCACGGTTGCTGCTGTCGCTGCTCTACCGTACGTAATACTGAACTTCTTATTTCAGATTCTGCTAGAGTTCCTTATTCTAGCGTTCGGTGTAGATGTGATAGGTTTATCTTATTTAGATATAATCTGTTCATCTACTTTGTTGATCTGCATGATTAGTTTTGGTACTATCTGTATGATCATGTTTTATCAGTTTATTATTCGGATTAAATCATATGGATTATTGCTTATATTTTTAACAATCCAAAAACCTGATTATAGGCAACTGAATTCCACTGGTATAGCCGCGGCTACTAGGCCTCCTTCGTTTGATGGTATGCACTATAAGAGATGGCGTGCGCGAGTAATTCTATGGTTTAAAAACCTAAACTGCTATAGCGCCACTCTTGGCAAACCTGAAGGAGATCTTTTTGCTGAGCAGGAAGCGGCCTTTAAGAAAGCCGATAACATGTTTATGGCGGCTTTGTTCAGTATTCTTGGGGACAACATTGTTGACTCATATATGTCATTTGATAATGGCAAAGACGTGTGGGATGCGCTCGAGGCCAAGTTTGGGGTCTCGGACGCTGGCACTGAGTTGTATGTCATGGAGCAATTCTATGACTACAAGATGGTTGATGAGTGCTCCGTCGTTGAGCAAGCTTATGAGATACAATCACTTGCCAAAGAACTCGAGCAGTTCAAGTGTACCTTACCAGACAAGTTTGTGGCCGGAGGCATTATTGCCAAGCTTCCTCCCATGTGGAGGAACTTTGCTACTTCTCTGAAACATAAGAGACAAGAATTTTCCGTTACGGATCTCATTGGGTCTCTTCATGTGGAAGAGAAGGCGAGAGCAAAGGACACACGTGCTCGAGTACTTGAGGGAGCTTCTAGTGCCAATTTGGTACAGAAGAAAAACTTCCAATCCCACAAGTTCAAGAATAAGAACAAGTCTGATGGCAAAGGGAAGTTTGATGGCAAGAACAAGGCCATTCACTCCACCAACTTTAAGAGGAAGAATGATAAGAAGAAAGGCTCTTGCCACGTCTGTGGTGATCCTGAGCATTGGGCTCCTAGCTGCCCTAATCGCTTTGACAAGCGGCAACATGGGAACAGCGGCAAGACCGCTAATGTCGTTATTAGTGATACTGAGATGAAGGACGCTGGGTACGGTATTTTACCTACTATCCTTTCAGTATGTCATTCTCCTGATTGGTGGATTGATGATACTTCTATTTTGCATCACTATTCTATGTCTTAATTCACTATTATTCATTGATATATTTTGTATTGAGAGGTGATACTTATGTTATTTCATCTGTTTTTGCATGGTTGATGACTTTTGGAGCATGTACCGCTGCAGTCAGGATTCTGATGGAAAAGGTGCTGTTTGGAGGCAAAATTCGCAAAGATCAGAAAATCCGGGAAAATATATGGAAAATTCTATTTTTCCAGAAGACTCGGGATGCCAGAAGATGGAGTGGAGGTAGGCCACAGGGGGCCCACACCACCCCATGGAGCGGGCAAGCCTAGGCCATGCCAGGGAGTGGTGTGGCCGCCCTGGCCCACTCCAGCCTCTCCCCTCTAGCGTATATCAACCTCCCGAAACCCTAAGACTCGGGGAGCGACCACAGAAAGATTCCGCCGCCTCTGCGGGGCGGAAAACGCCGAGAGAGAAAGATCTCTCCGGCAGACAGATTTCTGCTGGGGAATTCCTTCCCGGAGAGGGGAGATCGTCGCCATCAACACCACCATCAAGCTGGACTTCATCGGGATCATCACCATCAGCACCCTCATCACCATCTTCATATTGCTGTAACAATTGGTTGAATCTTGCTATAGTTCATAGGGGAAACTTTCTCGGTGTTGATTACTCTTTGTAGTTGATGCTATTGAGTGAACCATTGAATTATTATTTATGTTCAGATTGTTGTACATCATTATTCCATCTCTGATCATGATCCATATGATGTCTTGTGAGTAGTTCGTTTTGTTCTTGAGGACATGGGAGAAGTCGTGTTGTTAGTAGTGGAGTTGCGTTGAGAAAGATTCAATAGATTGTTATTTAAGTTATGGTGTACTTCTTCTAGTGGTGTCATGTGAACGTCGACTACATGACACTTCACCTATATGGGCCTAGGGGAATGCATTGTGTATTTGGCTACTAATCGTAGGGGTTGCCGGAGTGACAAAAACCTGAACCCCCGTTAGGAAACCATTGCACAAGGGACGTAAGGGTCTTAGAGTTTAAAGTTGTGGTTAGGTTTCTACCTTAATTACTTTCTTGTACTTACGGATGTTTGCAAGGGGTTTAATCACAAGTATGTATTTAGTCTTGGATGGGGCGGTACATTAGCACAGGTTCACCCACACAACACTTAGCAAGCTAGAGAAGATTAATCGACTATATGAAGCGAAAGCACTTGACAGTCTTCCCATGTGTCCTCGAGAACGTTTGGTCATCTATAGAAATACAACCGGCTTGTCCTTTGCTGCATAAAGGATTGGGCCACTTGCTGCATTTATTCTTACGTTTTTTTGTTTACTCGTACTTTGTTTACTTGCTTTATCAAAACCCCCTAAAAATCCGTTTGCTAAGTATTTGCAGAGAATTTCTGATCCATACCACTAGCCAGCACCTTCTGCTCCTCGTTGGGTTCGACACTCTTACTTATCGAAAATACTGCGATACACCCCCTATACTTGTGGGTCATCAAGACTATTTTCTGGCGCCGTTGTCGGGGAGTGAAGCGCTATTGGAGAGTGGAACTGGTAAAGGAAACTTCTACTGTGAGTATTGTTTACTTCTGCTAGTTGCTTTATTTTCGTTATGGATAATTCGCTGAGTTTCTTATTTGGTAATGCTACTACCACTGCTAAGGTAGTAGATAAGCCACCACCTGCTGAGAATTTTTTTTTCAAAATACCTACAAGAATTATTGATCGTGTTATGGATAACTATTATGTTGGGGATGGAACTGTCCATCCCGGTGATCATTTACTCTTTATACACGAATTATGCGGGTTGTTCAAGTGTGCAGGTATTACTACAGATCAAGTTAAGAAGAAGTTATTCTCATTATCACTGAAAGGAAGAGCTGAGGAATGGTATAAGCTGTTGAAGAATGGTCAAGCTCTGGAATGGGAGGAAATAGTGCCTCTCTTTTATTCAAAGTTTTATCCTCCTAGTGAGATTCATAAAGATCGAAATCAAATATACAACTTTTGGCCTCTTGATGGAGAGAGTACAACTCAAGCTTGGGGGAGATTGAAGTTACTGATGCTCAAATGTCCCATTCATGAGCTCCCCAATAATATTATTATCAACAACTTTTATTCAAGGCCCCCTCTACATGACAAAGATTTATTGGACGCTTCTTGTGTTGGATCATTCACTCGCATGGAAGAAGAAGTTAAATGGGACCTTCTAGATCGTATTCAAGACAATGCTGAAGCTTGGGAGAATGACAAAGGTAGAAAGTCAGGTATAAATTATGATTATGAATGCATTGAATCTTTTATGGGAACTGATGACTTTCAAAATATTAAAAATGCTTATGGTCTAGACTCTCAAGCTATTGCTTCTTATTTTAAGGCTTTTTCTTCCTACATTGAAGTGCCTAAAAAGAAGTGGAATAAGTATCATGAACCTTATAAAGATGTTGCTAAGAGTATTCCTTCAAGAAATACTGAAGTTTATACTGCTAATCATGTTTTACCTGAACCTTATATTGAGAAAATGCCTTTTCCAGCTAAGGTAAAGGAACATTCTATGACGGCTAGTATGGTAGATGAAAGTATGAACAAAGCTGTTGAACCTGACAAAAAAATGGTTGATAAACCTATAATAGCAAATGTGAAAGACTTTGTCACTAAGTATGAAAAAGAGGGACACCCTATCCTTTGTAAGGATACCTCCAATATTGTTTCACATAGTAGTGTTATGAGAGCTAGTATTCCTGTGTTTTCTGTTAGAATAAGTGACCATTGCTATGATGGTCCTTGTGATAGCTATATTGTTAAGTTTATGCATGATACTGAAAGCTACTATGAAAGAGGAAAAAGTGTTCTTGTGTATCTCAATAATATCAAGTTTCCTCGTTTTATGCTGAAAGTCTCTATGTTGCACTTCTTTTGCCTTCTTATGCAAGTTGCCTTTGGTTTCAACAACTTGTTTGTTTACAAAATCCCCTTGCACAGGAAGTGGGTTAGACTTAAATGTGTGTGTGTTTTTGCTTCTTATTGCTCTCTTTCACTTTAATTCATATCCCTATGAGAGCTTCTTTAAAATTATCATGCCCATCTTAATGGCTATAAAGAAAGAGCTTTATGAGAGACAACCCAATTTTTTTTTGCTTTTAGTTTGTTTTTGTTTCTTTGAGTCTTAGAAGTTATTACTTCAGTAATAACCGCTCCTTATCCGTTTTGTTTGGTTTTTATGTCAAGATCAACCTCTAATGAGAGAGAAGTGAGATTTGGGGAAGTTGCTGTCCCGAAATAGATTTTTATGCTTCACCGTAAAAATTCGTGAGAGATCTCTGTCTGTCGGATTGAGCTGTAATTTTTTGTGCTTCTGCCCCAGGTTGTTATTTAACTTTCGGTAGTTTTGCACTTTTTGATTTTTAGCAACATAAGATTTTTGAAAAAATTGATCTTTACCTGCTGGTCTGTTTTGACAGATTTTGCCACTCTTGCATTTGCCTCTTTATTCGATTTCCTTCTTGAATTCTTTTTGGGTTTTCGGAAGGATTCGCTACAGTAGCTTTTGTTTTGATGGTTTTCAGTTGAAGTTGGACTCAAAAGGTTTTATCACTTCCCTTATACTAATGTTGCTAATGAGAACTGTGTGAAGTTTTGTGTGAAAGAAATTTCTAGGAAGTGGAGACAATGGTGTAATAAGGAAGAGAAATGTTTTATGACTCCAATAATAAGTGTATGAAGATGAAAATATCGATGATATTCAAGAGATGACTCCGGAAGGATCCATTAAATACCAAATTCAGAGACCTGTAGAGTCCGTTTCCAACTAGGTAACAGTTGTGGTAAGAAAAGTTCCGCGAAAATACAATCCAACTATATTTTTGTAGTTTTCAGTCAATAAGGAAAGCTACGAAGCGAAAAAGAGACGGAAACGGAGCCAGGGTGGCCCACACCACCCCATGGTACGGGCCCACCCCTGGTCGCGCCACCAGGTGGTGAGGCCACCCAGGACTCCGCCTCCGACCAGTTTTCTCCCAGTACCTTCCTTTTGATATGAAACTTTATAATATATAACCCCCCGGATCCCCCGAGGTTCATATATCGTGTTTTCGTCGTGTTTTTGTTTCGACCTGTTTCTCTCAGGACATACTCTTTGAAGGTTTAGAAGAACAATGGTGTCCACCAAGGATAAAGGGAAGGAACCCATGGAGGAAGACCTCCAAGACCCCGGGAAGGAGACGGAGATCAAGAGTGAAGGTGAAGAGGAGGCAAAGCACACCGGCAATACCGTTGCAAGCATTGGAGTGGTGGCGAACACTGCCAGGGTCAGAAGGACGGCACGGATGTCAACTGGAGGGAAGCTTCCGCGTCGCTGCTTGGCACCAAGGACTCCTTCTCCGAACACCAAGAGTACCTTCCATACCTTTACCCATAACCATGCAGGAAAAGAAGACTTCAAGGAGGAAGAGTGGGGAAAGAATAGCAAGAGCTGGAATTCTCAACCCGACATGATCATGAGCCGCATTGAGCAAAACTCGGAGCTGATTCGTAATCTCACCTTCGAGATTGAGGACTTTGGGAAACTGATCAAGGAGGTCATCAAGAGGATACCACCACCACCAAAGGAGTGATTCGTCATTAGGTTTGGCATCCCCTTGGTTTGTTCCAAGCTTGGGGGAGTGCCGTGGTATCATATCACTATCTTCTATCTTTTTACCTTATTAGTAGAGTCATATCATGAATAGAGGAGTTATTATGTAGTATGGTTCGCATTATGGAAGTGTCCCCTCTCTCGTTAGGTTTGTATCCCTTGGTGTGAGTTTCTGTTATGGAATATTAATGAGAAGTTCTATCATTCACTCTTTTGCATGGCTTATGTTAGTTTTCAATTCGTGGTTATATGATTGATCTTGTTGTTAGTACTGGTAGCACTCTGGGATCATTGAGTTAATTTAGTTGGTTTTGGCAAACCTGGCTCTGTCAGTAGCAACACCTTTTTGAGAGTTTAAAAGAAAAAGATAGAAGTACTCGATAGAAAAATAATTTCATCATCTTTCTTGATTTGCTCATAAGTTTAGTATTCGCTAGTTAAGATCTTTTAGTGCTTCCAAGGAAGATCGCATGTTTGTCTTTATCACTTGTATGTTTGTTTGTTTCCTTCAACTCTTATACTTGCTACCCAGCCTTGCTAGCCAAAAACCTGTACCGAGGGGGTATTCTTCTCGTGCATCCATCTCCTTTAAACCAAAACCTTTGCCATTTGTGTCCACCATACCTACCTAGTAGCATTATTGCTATTCCAAGTCAATTCTTGTTTTTCTACCTCCCAAATTAAACTTGTTATGCGAAAATTAGTGATTAAAGCTCTCACGAACTTGATGGCACACTTTACTTTCTTGCATTTAATAAACTTGAACCATTGGGTCCTTCTTTGTTGCGTATATGCTTGCGCTTTATGAGTTGAAGTTAGCCGAACCATGTATCATGGGGACCGCTTTCAACACTTCATTGGTACGTGTACCTAGTTGATATCATGTTCTTTTGCTTATGGATCCTGGCGGTGTGAAATAAAAGTGGAACTTGTAAGATCATGGAGTTTATATGTGTGTTAGAGAAACACCTGGGCCGCTAGCCTAAGCCATGCCTAATCATGGTGGAAACTTGCAGCATAACTATAGTGAGCATTCTATGAAGCATCCTCAATAAAAACCTATGCAAATAGCAAATAAAAAGATCGCTGAGATTCTCACTGTCTGCCTGCCTTGTCATTTTGATTATGGGATAGCTCATGTGTCATGTGCAAGGGGTACCCCGTTGGCGGTTCTCAATGATACGCATGTATTTACAATGACAAGAGCTTGCTCGTGACTGAAGTTGAGTAGCATGAGGATCGGTACTCATAAGTAAGGGGCATGAGATTTCAACTTATAACTTGTCAAGCATATCCTCTTAGTTGTGTCACTTTAACCTTAATCACCAAAAGATGCCTATGATAGGGGCAATGAGAGCTGAAAGCTAGTAAGTATCATAATTTTTGGGAGCTCTTTATAAGACTTGCAATCCCTACTTCCCTCTGCGAAGAGCCTTTCTTTTACCTTGTAGTTGAGTCAGTAAACCTACTCCCTTCTATCTCAGCAAGTATTTTGAGTTGATGTGTTTCATTCATTCATATGGTGATTTATTCAATCATGTTCTTATGTTCCTTGTTTTGCACATTGCTCTTACCTTGAAGTTTACTACTTTGAAAGCTTTCTTTGAAAACCAGCTATTTGTGAACTCCAGAAAATTATCAACTATTCTTCGACCAAGAGCTAAGTTTGCCATTACCAATTATGATTCACTCTATGTATTTTTATTGTGTCTCCTTTACTCATTGCAAGTTGAGTTATATAATAGTGAGTTGTCTTCTATTATGATTTATGCTTTTGATGAATGTGATGCTTCTTGTCCGTATTCTTTTATCGAATCTTCACTCCATAAACCTGAGGTCATGTTTATTGAGCTCAGTTTCGCTTGGGGACAAGCGAAGTCTAAGCTTGGGGGAGTTGATACGCCCATTTTGCATCACTATTCTATGTCTTAATTCACTATTATTCATTGATATATTTCGTATTGAGAGGTGATACTTATGTTATTTCATCTGTTTTTGCATGGTTGATGACTTTTGGAGCATGGACCGCTGCAGTCAGGATTCTGATGGAAAATGTGCTGTTTGGAGGCAAAACTCGCGAAGATCAGAAAATCCGGGAAAATATACGGAAAATTCTATTTTTCCAGAAGACTCGGGATGCCAGAAGATGGAGTGGAGGTGGGCCACAGGGGGCCCACACCACCCCATGGCGCGGGCAAGCCCGGGCCGTGCCAGGGAATGGTGTGGCCGCCCTGGCCCACTCCAGCCTCTCCCCTCTGGCGTATATCAAACTCCCGAAACCCTAAGACTCGGGGAGCGACCATAGAAAGATTCCGCCGCCTCTGCGGGGCGGAAAACACCAAGAGAGAAAGATCTCTCCGGCAGACAGATTTCTGTCGGGGGAATTCCTTCCCGAAGAGGGGAGATCGTCACCATCAACACCACCATCAAGCTGGACTTCATCGGGATCATCATCACCACCATCATCACCATCAGCACCCTCATCACCATCTCCATATTGCTGTAACAATTGGTTGAATCTTGCTATAGTTCATAGGGGAAACTTTCCCGATGTTGATTACTCTTTGTAGTTGATGCTATTGAGTGAACCATTGAATTATTGTTTATGTTCAGATTGTTATACATCATTTTTCCATCTCTGATCATGATCTGTATGATGTCTTGTGAGTAGTTCGTTTTGTTCTTGAGGACATGGGAGAAGTCGTGTTGTTAGTAGTGGAGCTGCGTTGAGAAAGATTCAATAGATTGTTATTTAAGTTGTGGTGTACTTCTTCTAGTGGTGTCATGTGAACGTCGACTACATGACACTTCACCTATATGGGCCTAGGGGAATGCATTGTGTATTTGGCTACTAATCGTAGGGGTTGCCGGAGTGACAGAAACCTGAACCCCCGTTAGGAAACCATTGCACAAGGGACGTAAGGGTCTTAGAGTTTAAAGACGTGGTTAGGTTTCTACCTTAATTACTTTCTTGTACTTACGGATGTTTGCAAGGGGGTTTAATCACAAGTATGTATTTAGTCTTGGATGGGGCGGTACATTAGCACAGGTTCACCCACACAACACTTAGCAAGCTAGAGAAGATTAATCGACTATATGAAGCGAAAGCACTTGACAGTCTTCCCATGTGTCCTTGAGAACGTTTGGTCATCTATAGAAATACAACCGGCTTGTCCTTTGCTGCATAAAGGATTGGGCCACTTGCTGCATTTATTCTTACTGTCTTTTGTTTACTCGTACTTTGTTTACTTGCTTTATCGAAAACCCCTAAAAATCTGTTTGCTAAGTATTTGCAGAGAATTCCTGATCCATACCACTAGCCAGCACCTTCTGCTCCTCGTTGGGTTCGGCACTCTTACTTATCAAAAATACTGTGATACACCCCCTATACTTGTGGGTCATCAATTGACATGGGTGCTAATACACATGTATGTTCTGATATATCCATGTTCTCTTCTTATCAGGTCGCAAGGACTTCCTCCGTGCTGATGGGAAACGGCTCACGTGCTTCTGTTCATGGTGTTGGTACGATAAATCTGAAGTTTACTTCGGAGAAGACCGTACAGCTGAAGAATGTGCGGCATGTTCCCTCCATCAATAAGAATCTCGTCATCGGATCGCTTCTATGTCGAGATGGCTTTAAGTTGGTTTTTTGAGTCCAATAAAGTTGTAATCTCTAAGTATGTACAATTTGTTGGAAAGAGTTATGAGTGTGGAGGTCTGTTCCGCTTATCTTTGTCAGACTCATGTACTAAAGTTATTAATCATGTTTGCAATGATAATGAGTCCAATATTTGGCATTCACGACTTTGTCATATTAACTTTGGTTGCATGACGCTGCTAGCCAATATGAATTTAATTCCAAAATTTACCACTGTCAAAGGTTCTAAGTGCCAAGTTTGTGTGCAAGCAAAGCAACCCCGCAAGTCTCATACGGCCGCGAAACCGAGAAACTTAGCACCACTAGAACTTATTGATACGTCCAAAACGTATCTACTTTCCTGAACACTTTTGCTATTGTTTCTCCTCTATACTTGTGTGATTTGGATGCAACTAATGCGGACTAACGCTGTTTTCAGCAGAATTGCCTTGGTGTCTACTTTTTGTGCAGAAAATCAACTATCAGGAAAAATCCCGGAAAATATGCCAAAAATCCTATTTCACCCGAAGACTCCAGGAGCTAGAATACAAGACGGAGAAGAGCCACGGGGTGGCCACACCACCTGGTGGCGCGGGCCAGGGCAGGCCGCGCCAAGGGGTGGTGTGGGCCCCGCAAGCACCCCCTCGGCCTCTCTCTTCGCCTATAAGGAGCCTTCTGACCTAAAAACTTCGGGGGGTTCGACGTTTTTCCAGAAGGAGTTCCGCTCCGCCGCCACCACCAGATTCCACGAAATAGCACCAGAAACTCCGTTCTGGCACCCTGCCGGGACGGGGAATTGGAGGAGATCATCTCCATCATTATCACCATCGCTTCTCCATCGACCATCCATGTTTCCCCCATCTATGAGTGAGTAATCCCCCGCTATAGGCTATGGGGATGGTAGGGATTGGATGAGATCGTTCATGTAATGGCATCAGATTGTTATGGCATGGTGCCTAGTATCTTTTATTAGTGCTTTATGACTTTGTTGCGACTTGTTGTGCTTAATGCTTGTCACTAGGGCATGAGTGCCATGATTTCAGATATGAACTTATTATTGATTCATTATGATAGTATTGTTCTTGGTCTTATCTACAAGTTGTATACACACGTTGTTGTCCGGAACCTATGGCCCATAAGTGACAGAAATCGGGATAACCGGAAGGGAATGGCTTGTGAGGATCACATGTGTTCACGGAGTGTTAATGCTTTGCTCCGGTGCTCTATTAAAAGGAGCACCTTAATTGCCAGTAATTCCCTAGAGGCCCCGCTGCAAACAGGCTGGCAGGACAAAAGATGTTGTGCAAGTTCTCATTGCGAGCACGTATGACTATATATGGAACACATGCCTAGGATTGTCTAGTACTTGGGTGCTTTATCTTATTTATCTGCAATTGCCCTATGATCTGATTGCTATGTGAATTGTCTTGTCCATGAAACGCCCGTCCATCCATCCCTATGCCTACCGCACTCGAATCCCACTGTTACTGCTTTTGTTACTACTGTCTTTGCTTTACTACTGCTGTTACTTTACTATTCCTATTACAAAACTGTTGCTACTGATAAACTGTTGTGAGCAAGATTGTTTCCAGGTGCAGCTGAATTGACAACTCAGTTGTTAAGGCTTATAAATATTCTTTGGCTCTCCTTGTGTCGAATCAATAAATTGGGTTTCACTTCCCTCGAAAATACTGCGATACACCCCCTATACTTGTGGGTCATCACTTATAAATTCAGATCTTTGTGAGATGAATGGTGTGTTGACACGAGGTGGAAAAGGATACTTTATGACGTTGATTGATGACTCCACTAGATACTGCTATGTTTATCTTCTGAAATCTAAAGATGAAGCTTTGAGTTACTTCAAAAACTATAAAGCTGAAGCAGAAAACCAACTTGATCTTAGAATCAAGCGGTTAAGGTCGGATCGTGGTGGAGAGTACTTTTCAAATGAATTTGATATATTCTGTATGGAACATGGTATTATTCATGAGAGGACGCATCCCTACTCACCTCAGTCAAATGGGGTGGCCGAAAGAAAGAACCGCACTCTAACTGATTTGGTTAACGCCATGTTAGATACATCGGGTCTTTCCAAGGAATGGTGGGGGGAGGTGCTAATGACTGCGTGTCCCGTCCTAAACCGTGTTCCCGTAAAGGATAAAACCATGACTCCATTTGAGGAATGGGAAAATAAAAGGCTTAACCTCTCTTACTTACAAACTTGGGGATGTTTGGCGAAAGTCAATTTTCCAATATCCAAGAAGCGAAAGCTTGGACCAAAAACCGTGGATTGTGTTTTTCTAGGATATGCTTTTCATAGCATTGGCTATAGAATTTTAATAGTAAAATCTGAGGTATTCGACATGCATGTTGGTATGATTATGGAGTCGAATGATGCGACTTTCTTTGAGGACATCTTTCCCATGAAAGGTATGTCAAGCTCATCAACTCAGGAGATGACTAGTTCATCTAGTCAGGAATTTGTTATAATTCCTGAACCCACTATGCCGATAGAACACTATGATGATCCTGTGGAGGACGACAATGAAGCTCCTATAAGGAGTAAGAGACAAAGGACTGCAAAGTCATTTGGTGATGATTTCATTGTGTACCTTGTGGATGATACTCCCACCTCTATTTTAGAAGCCTATGCATCTCAAGATGCTGACTACTGGAAAGAAGCTATCCGTAGTGAGATGGATTCCATCTTAGCTAATGGAACTTGGGAAGTCACCGATCGTCCTTATGGGTGCAAACATGTAGGATGTAAGTGGGTGTTCAAGAAAAAGCTTAGACATGATGGTACTATTGAAAAGTACAAGGCACGTCTTGTTGCCAAGGGTTATACCCAGAAAGAAGGTGAAGACTTCTTCGATACCTACTCACCTGTTGCCAGATTGACCACTATTCGAGTACTACTATCCTTGGCTGCCTCACATGGTCTTCTCGTTCATCAAATGGACGTTAAGACAGCTTTTCTAAATGGAGAGCTAGATGAGGAAATTTATATGGAGCAGCCTGATGGATTTGTAGTAGATGGTCAAGAAGGAAAGGTGTGTAAGTTAGTGAAGTCTTTATATGGTCTTAAGCAAGCTCCTAAGCAGTGGCATGAGAAGTTTGAAAGAACTTTAACCGCTGAAGGCTTTGTTGTAAACGAAACTGATAAGTGTGTGTACTATCGCCATGGTGGGAGCGAGGGAGTTATTATGTGTCTCTATGTCGATGACATATTGATATTCGGGACCAACCTCACTGTTATTGAGGAGGTCAAAGAGTTCCTATCTCGCTGCTTTGAGATGAAGGACTTGGGAGTGGCTGATGTAATCTTAAACATCAAGCTACTGAAGGATGACAATGGTGGGATTACACTGCTTCAGTCCCACTATGTGGAAAAGATATTGAGTCGCTTTGGGTATAGCGACTGCAAGTCTTCTCCAACGCCTTATGATCCGAGTGTGCTACTTCGAAAGAATCGAAGGAATGCTAAAGATCAATTGAGATATTCTCAAATCATTGGCTCGCTCATGTATTTAGCCAGCGCTACGAGGCCTGACATATCCTTTGCTGTAAGCAAACTGAGTCGATTTGTGTCAAATCCTGGAGATGATCATTGGCATGCTCTTGAAAGAGTTTTGCGCTACCTGAAAGGCACTGCGAGTTATGGCATTCACTATACTGGGTATCCTCGAGTACTTGAGGGGTATAGTGATTCAAACTGGATATCTGATGCTGATGAGATTAAGGCCACAAGTGGTTATTTGTTTACACTTGGTGGTGGCGCTGTTTCCTGGAAGTCTTGCAAGCAGACCATCTTAACGAGGTCAACTATGGAAGCAGAACTCACAGCATTAGACACAGCCACTGTTGAAGCAGAGTGGCTTCATGAGCTTTTGATGGACTTACCTGTGGTTGAAAAACCTATACCCGCCATCCCGATGAACTGTGATAATCAAACTGTGATCGTCAAAATAAACAGTTCTAAGGATAATATGAAGTCATCAAGGCATGTGAAGAGGAGATTGAAATCTATCAGGAAACTGAGAAACTCCGGAGTTATTGCGTTGGATTATATCCAAACATCTAAAAACTTGGCAGATCCCTTCACAAAGGGTCTATCACGTAATGTGATAGATAATGCATCGAGGGAGATGGGTTTGAGACCCACACAATGAGTTGTTCGCGGTGGCAACCCACTCTATGTGATCGGAGATCCCGTGAATTAGAGCTGGGAGACAAGCTGTTGATCAGCTGAGAGGAGAGTATGCCCATATTATATTTACATCTCCATAAAGATGCAATACTCTCTTATTCTGCATGGCAGGTTGATATTTATCTTAATGTGTTCCAAGTGGCTTTTCTAAGCAGAGATGTTGTCCTGCAGAACATCTATTGAGGAACACACCTATGTGAGTCTGGCTGTTAAACGTTGCAGTCCGTGAGAGTTGGGTGCTCTCTAATAAACTCATGAAAGGCCCTGGAGTATGACGCATAAGCTCTAAACCGCGGGGAAGCCCTGTGGCAGCCCTGTACCGGTCTAGATTTTGTGTAAAACTAGTTTGCATAAAACTTGTAGTTCAAGGCATAGTCCACTATTCAAGTTGCTCGCTAATGTAGCATGAAGTTTAATGTGGAAGTTCAACTTAACAGTCTCCACTACACACCGGTATATAAAACAATATTCTGGAATGGAAATAAGGTGATGTGCCAATGAGACTTTGTGGGGGATTGTTGGAATTTGGTGAGTTTTGGGCTGTTGGCCCATTAGAGAAATTCTGAAATTCTCTTTGGCCCATTTGTGCATGGTAGCATATGACTGTGCAAGTGGTGTCAAAGTTTAGTCTCATACTGCTAGTTGAGTGAGAGTTACACCTCCTTATATACTAGACTGTTCCATCACTACTAAGGTGTGAGAAGAAGAGCAGCTCTCGCGCACTCCTTCGACGCCGTCCGCCTCGCCACGCCTCGCCTCGTCTCGTCACGACGCGACGCGCGCGCGCCGCGGGTTGCGGGAATCTCGCTGAGCCGAGCTTTATTTTTGCTAGTCAGGAAAATTAATTATAGATTAATTACGAGTCATTAACGGACGCGTTAATTGGTCAGCCGTTTCCAGTCTTTATGGGACGTGGGCTGTTACTGACTCGGACGTGGGTTGAGTCCCACGGTCTCCCTGACTTGCTCTATATAAACGACTGCGCTAAACCTAATCGGATCGCTTACCACACGCGTCTCCTTCCAGTCTATTGCATCGCCGCCTTCATCTTCCCCATCCCGGCTTGCGGCGTGCACCGCAGATCGGGACAGTAGGCCTCCGGAACCCCGCCTCTTGTGAACCTGTACGGGTGAGGGCGATCAGATTTTTGGGGAGCGCTCAAGCGCGACTACTAGCTTCCACAACGTCTTCCGACGACTGCTTCCCCGGCGAGGACTTCTTCCCGGACATCGGCAGCCTCTACATCGACGACATGGCTGACGACGCTGCTACCACCGCTGCAGCTACCGCCGCGGCTGCTGCTGTCGCTGCTCTACCGTACGTAATACTAAACTTCTTATTTCAGATTCTGCTAGAGTTCCTTATTCTAGCGTTCGGTGTAGATGTGATAGGTTTATCTTATTTATATATAATCTGTTAATCTACTTTGTTGATCTGCATGATTAGTTTTGGTATTGTCTGTATGATCATGTTTTATCAGTTTATTATTCGGATTAAATCATATGAATTATTGCTTATATTTTCAACATAATGTTGATGACGAAGCACCCGATGAAGAGATGTTGGGCATCCTCCTTTTTCGCGTTACAAAACGCACACTTCTCAACATGGGGCAGCTCCCGCTAACCCACCCTATCGGCTGCCCAAACTCTTCATTTTATGAACAACCAAGTGCCAATTTTGCATTTCAAGGGAGCCCATGATTTCCATATTGCTTCGTCCAGTCCATAGTTCATTTTAGTTTGGAAGTGAGCCTGATATACAGATTTAGATGAGAAGGTTCCTTTATTTTCCCATGACCACGACCAAGTGTCTTCTTCAGATTGCAAATGAATGGTGTTAATCTCTTCACATACCTCTATAACTTTATGGAACATGCGAATGGTGATTGGCTTCTTGATGTCCTCAATCCACTTGCCATTTGGGAGCAGTTGAGCGTCTGTCTTCCTTGCCTGGGACACGGGGTTTATGATATTGAAAATATCAGGGGCTATTTTCTCTATAGATCTTCCATTTATCCTTTTCTGTCCAGAAGATAATTCTATCTCCCTTCCCACGACCACTTTTGCTGCAGCATTGAAGATGTGCCTGATCCAATCATCTTCAGGGGATGCAAGTGCACACCACGACATCTTCTCCTCAGCTCTTAACTTCCAAGCCCATGTATTTGGACTACATTTCAAAATAAAACTTATGTAATACCCATGTATTAGGCCTTCAAATTTGTTGTGTGTTTGAAAATGATCAATGTTACTCACGAGGAGGTATTCTTCTAGTACTATGATTATACATCAAAGCCAATGCTACAAATATACGATCGTGGTTTCAGGTTTGAGGTAATGCACATACGTGAATAATACACCGGCCAATATCATCGACAAAATCGTCCTTTCTGACTCGCCTGACGCGACTGCTGCTCCACCACGCCTAGGTGTTCGTTGTCATCTTCCGCAGCCTAGAGTCGCCCTTGGTCTTGTAGTTGTCCTCCGCAGGCTGGATCCCGATCGAGGGAGTAAGGAGAAGGGGATGGGGAGATGGGAAGTTCAGTATGTAAGTGCCAGCGGCCGCCGCTTATCCCACATACGCCCGTCAAATTAGGCCCATATGGCAAATTAGGCCCATATGGCATATGTGGCCTACCACTAGAATTAGGTGGCGTATGAACCATCGAGTCCACAATTGCCTACCACTAGAATTATGTGACGTATGTGGTTAAAACCACCGAGTCCATAATTGCCAGCGGCAGATCGCTCTCTCTCTCTCTCTCATCCCTTATCTCCCCGCTCGCCCAACGCATGCCCTAAACATGGGCGCCGCCGCCGCAGCAGCCACGGCCGCCGCCAACTTTCCGGCCAACTAGCGTCGGACCCAACAGAACATCAGAACAGTGTGCGGACCCAATTGTGACTGAGCAAAAGATTCACCGCATAAGTAATCCACGGTAGCTCCCTAGTTCACATGTCTCACACTCCAGGCAAAACTATTTTACTCCTTCAAAGCACACAAGTCATGCATTTTGGGCCCATGGTACAATCACTAGACATCATGGCTGGCTCAGCAAATTTCAGAAATAATAGTAGAGCAACTTAGACACAAAGTAGGTTCTGCCATCAGCCATTTGAGGTGTCACAAAAACAGTATGCCCAGTTCTGTAAGACAGCAACAGACTACAACACTGTCATGACATCAGTACCTATTATCTAACTCTGACTGTTCTCCTCGAGCATCTTATCTAACTCCTCCCTCTCTCTTCTTTCTTGTTCCTACGAATTAAGTGATTCAATTTGGGGAGATTCCTTGAAAAATAAATCAAAAATATGTGCGTCTGTTTGATCTCATTGACAGTCAAAACCAGTCGTACTTCACTATAAATGGTAAGGTAGATCTACTGGAACCAAGACAGCAATACCAGGAAAACATATATGAAAGAAGAATCAGTTGCAGCCCAAATTTTAAAGCACCACATTGCTTTTAAGAAAACCTAGGAATAATAATAAAAAACGATTTTCATCTTCTGAACTTTCATCTTCTGAACTTTCATCTTCTGAACTTTCGATTCTAGTGTGTATTGATTCTAGTGTTCTAATTACATATGTGTTCTTGACTTCTTGTCAATCTCTAGTGGCTAGCCCATCCATGAAGTCGCTTCACCTCGAACAAGTGGCCATCTCTGGTGGCGAGCTCTTGGACAAAGAAGTGGAACCTGAGGCTGATGTCGACAAGCAGAGGCTGAGGTGGGAAGCCGTCGATGAGGAGCGCCAGGTGTAGGATGCCATGGATGAACATCACAAGTGAGTCCATAGTCCTCCATCTTTTTGTTGGACTATTTATTTGTATTTTCATGATTTGTGATTACCCCTAAATGAGTGCAGAATTAAAAAGAAAGAGGAGAAGATGCAAAAGCAAGTGGAGAGGAGGCAGAAGCAAGACAAGAAAAATAAGAGGAAGTTGGATGTGGAAGTAAGGAGCAAAGAGCTAGAGGATAGGAGGAAGAAGTTGGCGAAAATACAGGAATCGAAGATGGTCAGAGCAGAAGTGAGTCCCTCCCCATCCATCTGCTAGTTACCATAGTTCATATTAACATGTTCTAAATTTCCTGCTTTGTATGTATTGTTATCTAGGGAGGAGGTTCTCCTTTAGCTAAAAAGTTGAGCCAGAGAGTGAGAAGGTCTCCTTTGGCGAGGCTACCATTGGTGAGTTCACCCGGGGTGAATATGTTGAAGTCTGGACTTGGGATTCTAGCAAGCGCGGCAGCTTCAAAAAGAAGGAGGTCATTGTCAGAGAGGGATGAAAGTTCTCCTTCACAGAAAAAGGCCAAGTCAGCGGTGAGGTCGGCATCTATGGTGAGGTCTCCATCTACGTCGAGGTCGCCATCTCCGACAACTTCTCTATTGGGTGGTTCAAAAAGAATTCATTCACATGGTGAGCTAACTTTCAATGTTCTACAACTGTAGCAACTATTTATATATATATATATATTAGTTCCAATGTTCTTACAAAGGCTATATTCTGCCATTACTAGGACGTAAAAGACGCAGGCTAACTTCTGCTGTTTGGAGGGATTTTAATCCTCGTTATGATAATAGAAAAATTGTGGAAGGCGAGTGTAAGCATTGCAATGAAGTTTTTCCTGCTGGACGAGATGTAGGCACAAGTGGTGTGCAAAGACATTTGGCCACTTGTAAAATAAGGTCAGATCTGAACCTCATTGTCCAGAAGTTGAAATCTTCAGTTTCTTCTCCTCACGCATCTGTGCTTAAAAATTAGGAGTTTGATCCGAAATTGTCTAGACAGCTACTTGCATCTGTGCTTTGTGGATTTTGTGAAAAGTTTGAATCCGTTGTTTAAGATGGTTTCCAGAAATACTATTAAAGATGATTGCATGAAACTATACAATAAAAAGAGGTTTGCATATTGTGAAGGGTTTAAGAACTATGCTGGCAGAGTGTCTTTGACTTCAGATATGTGGACATCTAACCAAACTTTAGGCTACATATGCATTACCATTCATTTCATAGATATGAACTGGAAATTGCATAAGATGATCATCGGATTCTGTATGCTAGAGACTCCCCACAATGGAGCTACAATGTTTAATGTTCTATTGAAGAGTTTGCAAGAATGGAATCTTGAGGACAAACTGTTTAGTATAACTGTTGATAATGCATCTGTTAATGGTACAATGATCGATAATCTAAGAGAAAATCTTGTGAGCAAGAATATGTTGCTTTATGAAGGTGCATTGCTTCATGTTCGTTGTGCTTGCCATGTGTTCAACTTGATCGCTCAAGTTGGCTTGTTAGCAATGAAAAGTGCAATAGACAATATAAGAGAGACTGCGAAATACATGAAGAGCTCCCAGACTAGATTGGATAATTTCATAGAAGTAGTTGGCCGAGTTGGAATTTCTTGCAAACTCCCTTCAGTTGATGTGTCCACACGATGGAATTCGACCTACCTTATGTTGGAGTCAGAATTTCCATTTCGAAAAGCTTTTCATACTTTGGAGAAGGAGGACACAAACTACAAGTTTTTGTTGGGTCTGCAGCATAGAAAACAAAAAATTTCCTACGGTGTGAACTACACGCCAAGATCTATCTACTAGGTACAAAGCAACGGGTGGACATACATCCAACGAGAACTTACCCTCGTAGACAACGAGCTTTGTTAACGAGTAGGAACTCGTGGTTGATGTAGTCGTACACTTGCCGATCTCAAGATCGTGAGGAAGTCCGAGCGCCGCAACTCAGCAGCGCATCCGCACTCACACACATGTTCAAGCCACCGGACAACCTCCACCTCCTCGCTCCAGCGATCCAGCGGAAGCAGCAACTCCTTCCATACGAAATGCCACCGGGAACATGTATCTCGCTAATCCGAGACCATGGGGGAATAATTCTAGAGGGGGAGAGAGATCCTTCACAAGGAGGTGTGAGGATGAAGGAGGGAATGGGTGGCCTTTTATAGGAGGCGGGGGGGTGCCCCCTCTCTCCATGGACGGCGCATGGGGGGTGACCCCTCACCTCCCCCATTCATGTGGTGGTAACCCCTCCACATTAAAATGCCTCTTCACATTCCCTTTTAAAGTATCCACTTTAAATGCATTAAATTTCTCCAAATTTAATGCTCTCTCATTTAATAAAACTCTTTTTTATTAAATTTATTCAGAATTTTGTTAATTACTTTAATTAACAAACATTCACATATAGCCCCTTGCAATATTTCAATATCACATGCAGAACCACTTTCTGCAATTTCACCCGAAACAATTTCCGGTTTCTGTTGAAACAATTCCTGCGCTTTGCAATTCTTTCGTTTGAAACATATGTGCTCCAAAATGGTTTCCGGTAACTCTTAAGTGTGCCACCCTACGGTTCGTGAATAATGCAGACATGATCGAGACCCTTCTCCGATCAATAATCAGCAGCGGGACCTGGATATCCGTACTGACTCCTACACATTCAACGATGACTTCTGTGATCGTGAGAACCTTTAACGCTTATAACCAAATCCCTTTGTCTCTCGATATATTACATGTCCGAGATTTGATCATCGGTATCTCCATACCTAGTTTGATCTCGTTACCGACATGCGCTCTTTTCTCTTTCCCGTGATATAACATTCTAGTGATCACATCACTTGCTTGCAAGCTATCTCAATGTGATATCACCGAGAGGGCCCAGAGTATATCTATCCGTCATCTGGATTGAAAAATTCCACTCTTGATCCATGAGCCTCAACATAACACCTTCGTAGTACTGAACCCATCTTTATAGTCACCATGTTACGGTGTGATGTTTGATGTTATCAAGATACTCTTCCGGTGTCAGCAATTAACATGATCTCATGGTCTAAGGATAAAGATTACTTCGTATGATGTTATAGCAATATAAACATAATGACTTGATCGTAATGCTATACTTCGGATGAATGTTCATCACATCATTCCACCAATGGTGTGACCTTGTTATTAACAACATCCAATGTCCATGATCAGGAAACCTTGATCATCTTGTTAATCAACAAGCTAGTCTATAAGAGAGGCATAACTAGGAACCCTTTTTGTTTATTAAACACACATGTATTGATGTTTCCGATCAATACAATTCCAGCATGTAAAATAAACATCTATCATATATAAGGAATATATAATAACAACTTTATTATTGCCTCTCAGGGCATATTTCCTTCAGTCTCCCACTTGCACTAGAGACAATAATCTAGTTCACAGAGTGATAAATCTAACACCCATGGAGTTCTGGTGTTGATCATGTTTTTCCCTAGGGAGAACTTTAGTCAACGGATCTGCTACATTTAGGTCCATGTGTACTTTACAAATCTTTATATCTCCATCCTTGACATGCTCGCGGATGGAGTGAAACCGGCGCTTAATATGTTTGGAATTCTTGTGAGACCTCGGTTCCTTAGCGTTGGCTATGGCTCCATTGTTGTCACAATAGATCACCATCGGGTCCAACGCACTGGGAACCACACCCAGTTCCGTAATGAACTCTTTCATCCAAACTGCTTCTTGCGCCGCTTCTGAAGCAGCAACATATTCCGCCTCCGTCGTTGATTCAGTCACCACAGGTTGTTTGGAACTCCTCCAACTAACTGCTTCTCCGTTCAAGAGAAATACGTATCCGGATTGAGACTTAGAGTCATCTGGATCGGTGTCAAAGCTAGCATCGACATAACACTTAGCGACTAGCTCTTCTTCACCTCCGTATATAAGAAACATATCCTTAGTTCTTCTCAAGTACTTGAGGATGTTCTTTACCGCTATCCAGTGTTCCGAACCTGTATCAGATTGGTACCTACTAGTCAAACTAATAGCATGTGCCACATCCGGTTTTGTACATAGCACGGCATACATAATAGAGCCTATGGCCGAGGCATAGGGGATCTTATCCATCATCTCTCTTTCTTCCGCCGTAGCCGGACTTTGAGTCTTACTCAATGTCTTGCCTTGCAACATAGGTAAGTACCCCTTCTTACTTTCGTCCATATTAAACTTCTTTAATATCTTATCAAGGTATGTACTCTGCGATAGCCCAATTAGGCGCCTTGATCTATCTCTATAGATTTTAATGCCTAATATATATGACGCTTCACCAAGGTCTTTCATCGAAATTTTGCTGTTTAGATAACTTTTAACATTGTTTAAAAGATCTATATCATTTCCAATCAATAATATGTCATCCACATATAATATCAGAAATGCCACATTGCTCCCACTCACTTTCTTGTAAATACAAGCCTCTCCATAAGTTTGGACAAATCCAAACTCTTTGATCACCTCATCAAACTGGAGATTCCAACTCCGGGATGCTTGCTTCAATCCATAGATGGATCGCTGAAGTTTGCATACCTTATTAGCATCCTTAGGATCGACAAAACCCTTAGGTTGTATCATATACAGCTCTTCTTCAATCTTACCATTGAGGAACACAGTTTTGACATCCATCTGCCATATTTCATAATCGAAATATGCAACAATTGCTAACATAATCCTAACCGATTTAAGCATCGCTACGGGAAAGAATGTCTCATCGTAGTCAACTCCTTGAATTTGTCGAAACCCCTTTGCGACAAGTCGAGTCTTATAGATGGTCACATTACCATCAGCATCAGTTTTTCTTTTGAAAATTCATTTATTCTCAACGGCCTTTCGGTCGTAAGGTAAGTCCACCAAGTTTCAAACTTGGTTCTCGTACATGGATTCCATCTCGGATTTCATGGCTTCTAGCCATTTGTTGGAATCCGGGCTCATCATTGCTTCTTCATACGTCGCAGGGTCATCCATTTCATCAACCATGAAATTCACAACCGGATTGCCGTACAGTTTAGGAGCTGCACGTGTCTTGCTTGACCTGCGAGGTTCGGTAGTGTCCTGTTTCGGAGTTTCATGATCATTATCATTATCTCTCTCTTCATCAGGTGAAGTCAACTCCGAAACAACTTCTGGTGCTGCGCCACTCGCCATTCCATGAAGAGAAGGTTCAATAACCTCTTCGAGTTCTACCTTCCAACTACTCACACCTTTTGCGAGAAACTCCTTCTCAAGAAAGGATCCATTCTTGGCAACAAAAACCTTGCCCTCGGATCTGTGATAGAAGGTATACCCAATTGTTTCCTTAGGGTATCCTATGAAGACGCATTTTTCCGCTTTGGGTTCGAGTTTATCCGGTTGAAGTTTCTTCACATAAACATCGCATCCCCAAACCTTAAGAAATGACAGCTTAGGTTTGTTTCCAAACCATAATTCATACGGTGTCGTTTCAACGGATTTAGATGGTGCCCGATTTAAAGTGAATGCAGATGTTTCCAGTGCATAACCCCAAAATGACAGAGGTAAGTCAGTCAGATACATCATAGATCGAACCATATCCAATAAGGTACGATTACGACGTTTCGACACACCATTACGTTGTGGTGTTCCGGCAGGCGTGAGTTGTGAAACTATTCCACACTCTTTCATGTGTGTGCTAAACTCGTAACTTAGATACTCTCCTCCACGGTCAGACCGTAGAAATTTGATATTTCTATTACGATGATTTTCCACTTCATTCTGAAATTCCTTGAACTTTTCAAAAGTTTCAGACTTGTGTTTCATCAAATAGATATACCCGTATCTACTCAAATCATCAGTGAAAGTAACAAAATAACGATATCCACCTCGCGCCGACACACTCATTGGTCCACACACATCAGTATGTATGATTTCCAATAGATCTGTCGGCCGTTCCATTGAACCAGAAAACGGCTAGTCATCTTGCCCATAAGGCATGGCTCACATGTATCAAATGATTCAAAATCAAGTGATTTCAAAAGTCCATCAGAATGGAGTTTCTTCATGCGTTTAACACCAATATGACCTAGACAGCAGCGCCACATATATGTAGATATATCATCATCAAGTTTAATCTTTTTAGCATTAACATTATGAATGTGCGTAATATTACTATCGAGATCCAACAGAAATAAACCATTCAACATAGGTGCATGACCATAAAAGATATCATTCTTATAAATAGAACAACCTTTGTTTTCAGATTTAAAGGAATGACCACTTTGCATCAAACACGATCCAGATACAATGTTCATGCTCAGTGCAGGCACCAAATAACAATTATTTAGGTTTATAACTAATCCCGATTGCAAATGGAGAGGTAGCGTCCCGACGGCGATCACATGAACTCTTGATCCATTGTCGACCCGCATCCTGACCTCATCCCTTGCTAGTTGTCGCTTGTTCCGTAGCCCCTGAACCGAGTTACATATATTAGCAACCGATTCGGTATCAAATACCCAGGTGCTACTGCGAGTACTAGTCAAGTACACATCAATAACATGTATATCACATATACCTTTGTTTGCCTTGCTGGACTTCTTGTCCGCCAAATACTTGGGGTAGTTGCGCTTCCAATGGCCAGTCCCCTTGCAATAGTAGCACTCGGTGTCAGACTTAGGGCTAGCCCGGGGTTTCTTTTCAGGCGTGGCAACAGACTTGCCACCCTTCTTTCCCTTGTGCTTGCCTTTCTTGTCCTTCTTGAAACCGGTGGTCCTATTGATCATCAACACTTGATGTTCTTTCCTAATCTCCACTTCTGCAGTCTTAAGCATTGACAGAAGCTCGGGAAGAGACTTCTTCATGCCCTGCATATTATAGTTCATCACGAAGCTCTTGTAGCTAGGTGGCAGAGATTGGAGAACACGATGTATGCCTAAGTCAATGGGAATCATTATTCCCAAGAACACAATCCTATCGGCGTACCCAGACATTTTGAGTACGTGCTCATTAACGGAGTTGTTTTCCTCCATCATGCAGCTAAAGAACTTTTATGTAGCATTATAACTCTCTACGGCAGCATGGGTATCGAAAATCATTTTCAATTCTCCCATGGTATCAAAGGCATTGCCATTTTCGAAACGCTTTCGAAGTTCTGGCTCTAGCCCATACAGTATGCCGCAATGAACTAAGTTGTGGTCCTCCTAACGAGTCACATAGACATTCTTTTCCTCGTCAGGGGCATCAGGAGCTGGTGGGGAGCCTAGCGGCGCATCTAGCACATATTGCTTTTGTGCAGCAGTGAGGAGAATCCTCAAATTCATAGCCCAGTTGGTGAAGTTGCTACCATTCGCAACAAGTTTCTCTTTCTCCATGAACACATTGAAATTAAAAGCAGGTGGTGCCATCTACAACAGAATTTGTAAAGTTTATTTAGACTAAGTTTATGATAGATTGAGTTCAACTAATCCAAATTACTAATGAACTCCCACTCAAAAACGACATCCCTCGTGTCCTTTTGGTGATTACATGAACCAAATCCACTACACCAAGTCCGATCATCACGTGAGTTGATATAGCTTCAAAGGCGAGTATCTATATGGGCATCATATCAACCATATGACTCATGCTTAACCTTTCGGTCCGTGTTCCGAGGCCATGTCTGTACATGCTAGGCTCGCCCAGTAAGAACCTTAGTATTCGCGTATGTAAAACTGTCTTACACCCGTTCCTATGAAAGCGTAGATTCGAGTACACCCGATCATCACGTGATGTCTCGAAACACGATCCATAGAACGGTGCATACTCAAGGAAGAACACATTTTTATCTTGATATCTAAATGAGCGATCATCTTATAATGCTACCAAACATGCCAAACTAGCAGTATAAGATGCTAACATCTAATGTGTAAAGTGAGATGATATGGTCCATGCATTTGATCTCTATCACTTGCATCATGGTATGATCTCTATCATTCCTTTGTGTGTAAGGCCAAGGTCTATGGAACTTACAAGTTGAGTGTGTTGTAAGAGTATCTACCATACATCTACTTACAACAATACCATATCAATACACTAGCCCAACAACGATCTAAACTAGACGCCTCTAATTTATCAATTGCAAGTTTTACGTGGCTTAGGGCTTTCGGAGATAGAACCGTTCTCACCTATGAACATGAACCACAACGAGGATAACTAAGTTATTAGCAACTCGTTGTAAATCAGATATTGACTATAGTAGGAGAGACAGACACCCGCCAGCCACTTATGCAAAACAAGTTGCATGTCAGTCGTGGAACCGGTCTCATGTACGATGACATGTAAGGTTGGTCCGGGCCGCTTCATCCCACTATGCCACTCAATATCCAAAATACATAGAAGATGCAATAACATAATCATCATCGCCCACATATCAACATATGTGTACTACCCGTGCAAAGCACCTACGCATAGATCAGGCTCTGATACCACTGTTGGGTCCGCAACATAGAAAACAAAAAATTTCCTACGGTGTGAACTACACGCCAAGATCTATCTACTAGGTACAAAGCAACGGGTGGACATACATCCAACAAGAACTTACCCACATAGACAATGAGCTTTGTTAACGAGTAGGAACTCGTGGTTAATGTAGTCGTACACTTGCCGATCTCAAGATCGTGAGGAAGTCCGAGCGCCGCAACTCAGCAGCGCATCCGCACTCGCACACACGTTCAAGCCACCGGACAACCTCCACCTCCTCGCTCCAGCGATCCAGCGGAAGCAGCAACTCCTTCCAGACGAAATGCCACCGGGAACATGTATCTCGCTAATCCGAGACCATGGGGGAATAATTCTAGAGGGGGAGAGAGATCCTTCACAAGGAGGTGTGAGGATGAAGGAGGGAATGGGTGGCCTTTTATAGGAGGCGGGGGGGGGGTGCCCCCTCTCTCCATGGACGGCGCATGGGGGGGTGACCCCTCACCTCCCCCATTCATGTGGTGGTAACCCCTCCACATTAAAATGCCTCTTCACATTCCCTTTTAAAGTATCCACTTTAAATGCATTAAATTTCTCCAAATTTAATGCTCTCTCATTTAATAAAACTCTTTTTTATTAAATTTATTCAGAATTTTGTTAATTACTTTAATTAACAAACATTCACATATAGCCCCTTGCAATATTTCAATATCACATGCAGAACCACTTTCTGCAATTTCACCCGAAACAATTTCCGGTTTCTATTGAAACAATTCCTGCGCTTTGCAATTCTTTTGTCTGAAACATATGTGCTCCAAAATGGTTTCCGACAAATCTTAAGTGTGCCACCCTACGGTTCGCGAATAATGCAGACATGATCGAGACCCTTCTCCGATCAATAATCAGCAGCGGGACCTGGAGATCCGTACTGACTCCTACACATTCAACGATGACTTCTGTGATCGTGAGAACCTTTAACGCTTATAACCAAATCCCTTTGTCTCTCGATATATTACATGTCCGAGATTTGATCATCGGTATCTCCATACCTAGTTTGATCTCGTTACCGACATGCACTCTTTTCTCTTTCCCGTGATATAACATTCTAGTGATCACATCACTTGCTTGCAAGCTATCTCAATGTGATATCACCGAGAGGGCCCAGAGTATATCTATCCGTCATCTGGATTGACAAATTCCACTCTTGATCCATGAGCCTCAACATAACACCTTCGTAGTACTGAACCCATCTTTATAGTCACCATGTTACGGTGTGATGTTTGATGTTATCAAGATACTCTTCCGGTGTCAGCAATTAACATGATCTCATGGTCTAAGGATAAAGATTACTTCGTATGATGTTATAGCAATATAAACATAATGACTTGATCGTAATGCTATACTTCGGATGAATGTTCATCACATCATTCCACCAATGGTGTGACCTTGTTATTAACAACATCCAATGTCCATGATCAGGAAACCTTGATCATCTTGTTAATCAACAAGCTAGTATATAAGAGAGGCATAACTAGGAACCCTTTTTGTTTATTAAACACACATGTATTGATGTTTCCAATCAATACAATTCTAGCATGTAAAATAAACATCTATCATATATAAGGAATATATAATAACAACTTTATTATTGCCTCTGAGGGCATATTTCCTTCAGTTTTTTCCATCCTCTACAGAGTGGACAAGAGCTAAAACAGTGTGCTCCATGTTAAAAACTTTCTACACAGCAACACAAGTAGTCTCTGGTTCTACCTATCCTACTTCGAATTTATACTTTCATGAAGTTTGGAATGTGAAGCTTCTCTTGGAGAAAGAATCATCAAGAAAGGATGAAGCATCAAGAAAAGATGGAGTTATCAATGCAATGGTTGACCAGGTGCAAAATAAGTTTGATAAATATTGGCTAGAGTCCTATTTGGCAAACTCTATACCCGTGATTCTGGATCCGCGGTTCAAATATGATTTCATCAAGTTTCGACTAAAGCAAGCCTTTGGATCAGATGTTACAACACACTTGGGTAAGGTCGAAGCAGCCATCCAAGGCCTCTTCAAGGAATATTCACAGTTGTCGAAGTCATTGAATGAGTCAACACAAGAACATATTGATGAGGTTGTGATGGAAGAAAATGATCCTCTAGCTGACTGGGACCTACACCAGAGCAAGAATCAGCGCCAGCCTACCAATGAGCTTGATATATATCTGCAGGAGGAAACCTTCCCTCGTAAAGATGATTTCAACATTCTTGAATGGTGGGCCCTTCACTCTTCAAAGTTCCCCGTCCTTTCTCAGATAGCTCGTGATGTTCTTGTTGTGCCTGCTTCTGTGGTGCCATCTGAATCAGCATTTAGTACCGGACAACGGGTTATAAGTGATTACAGAAGTAGGTTGAACAGCAGCACCGTCGAAGCCTTAATTTTCCTGCAAGATTGGCTGAAACATTTTGAGTCACTTGCTGATATTGTTGATGATAATGATATGTGAGCAAGTATTTTCTTTTTATATTGTTTTTCTGATATGCTGATCTATGCTAGAATCAGGATACTATTTAGTTGTTTCTACTATATGGATGTAAGATCCATCCTTGTATTTTCAGTACTACTCTACATATACCAGGCTAGCTTGAACATTAGTATTTGTACCTGCACCTCAAAAATCATGGTGTAATGCTCGATCTGGCGCTTGTATATTCATTGAAGTATTTCTTTCCTTTTTCAGGTGATGCATATTCTTGGTCATTCTCTGATACTTTAACATGTTCAGTTCTCCATCAACATACTCTTGGTAATTCTCTGATACAGCAATTGGGATTTTAACGCCATGGATTTGTTTCATCATTGGCAACATGATTAGTTCTGAGGCTCCATTATTATCTGGAGCAGTGCAGATTTTCTTATCAATCATCTATAATTATGCCAGAAAAAAGTTGTAGTAGCTTTTGATGAAACCTGCTAGTTTTGGGCTTGTGAAAGGTTGTATGTTGTAACTACCTCGGTGAATTACGCTCTTAGTTACATGCCTGGATGAGCGAAAGTGGTTAAAATAGTACGGTGGGGCCCGGGGCCACTCACGGTAGACCTTTCGTCTGTCCTAACCACTTTCAGAGCATCGGGACAAGAACGAGCGGCGTAATCGGCAGGCGAAGGGATCAACTACATACACAAGTGAGTATGTATGCAAGCCACAAACAACAGTCCTCAGAGCCATTCCATCTAAAAGAAATAGAAATTATTGCAACCCCATACGGCAAGATTCAATATCCTAGATAGAGATAATATTTTAGGATAGCTCCTCATACATCACACATCAGAGTACCAGGCGGAAGCGGAAAACAAGATCCGAGTACGGATAAGAAGCAAATCGGCATAAGATGCCACATAAATAAACACATCCCGCCCATAGATCTCACGGATCCCCGTTCCCGGAATCTCTACACCGAATGATCGTTGCCAACATCATCTGTCTCCACCACCCAGTATCCATCTTGCGAATACACTTGTTCATCTGAATCAAACAATTTATCGTGTGAGACCCTAGGGGTACTCAGCAAGTCTTTATGCCGCTAAAGGGGACACAACCTGGGGTGACGCAATTGCAGCAAAAGATAATAACTAACAAGTCTATAGATACTCGCTAACCATCCGCCTAACCAATGATAGACGGATGTCCGTGAATTAAGACCAACAGTTATAACAGTATAATTAACAGATCCATCCTCCTCCTCGCTTACCAACGAGGAAGCGGACGAACAACCCCCACCATCCGTTGGAAGTTTTATTAATCATTCCGTGAGTATTGCAATACTTACTAATCAGGTACTTAGTTAGATTAAAGCGGTACTTTAGTTATACTTGTCTATGATGGAGAAACTGTGCTCCAAGTCGTCCATAACCACGGACACGGCTTTCAGAAAGATTTACCCTGCAGGGGTGCACGAATAGCAACACACACTCGATCAACCTCGGAAAAACCAACTCAAAACCCAACGAGGCATTCACGACAAAGCGATCACAGGATTCAGAAATATTTCAGGGGGCCACCCCATTAAGCTACCCGCAACGAAGTTGGCCGGCTCCGAGACGGACCCAAGGTTTGCGCCAATGGGTGTAAACGACTAGGAACCCGAAAATGTGACTGGGCTTGTCGATACCGCGAAAACACTCCGCAATTCTTAAACAGTACAGGTGCTCCTCGCACAATCTTAAATAAAACAGTAACATGGCATAAGTACAAGATAGTAATAAAGCCCCAAACTACTTTGTGGCCCCAAGAAATAAGAATGAATCAAGCTCTGGCTCAGGGGGGTCCATAAGGCCTCCCGGATGTGGATAGTGCGAATAGTCAAGGAACAGGAATCAAGTACTCGGGGTCCTACGGGACACAAGTGAGCATGAAAAACCAAATAGCAGATATTGCTCACCGGTGCCTCTTTCATTAGTTATCCCATTACTACTCAGGTTAAGTTGTTTAGGTACCTCGTTATTCATCAGACACTCACATACCCTTCACATGCTTTTCTACGACTCGCATGGCTCAAACAACTCCTGTAGTAACGGCTCATGGGATGGAGGAACAAGCTTCGATGGGGTTTAAAAATAAAGGCTATGCAGTACTTGGGATTCAGTTTAATGCAATCGCAACTCGATGATGCAAGAATAAGATAGAGGCAATATGTACTATATGTATGCAAGCATGTGGTAGTGCTTGCCTGGCAGCTCAGTTGAAGCGAGAGATGGATCTGGGTAGTACTCCTGCGATTCCTGATAATTCTCCTCCTGGGCGTCTATTCGAAAGAACCAAACAAGCAAGGGCCAACATAAATAAAGTGCACAAGCATATGAATTAAAATGCGACAAGCAAACAAGCATGCCATGATGAATGATGCACAACTTACATGGCTTTAAAGTAGCATGGCATGGTTAGGTGTGGGGTACAAGAAATAAAGCATTTTATTAATTATTTAACCAAGTTTTATTGTCATAAACAGTTCAGATTTTTAAAGATGTCATGATGCATGCTTCAAATCAGAACAAGGAATGCATAGATAGAACGGGCTCGTCGCGCTGATCGATTTAGACATATTATTTGCCAAATTTGGAGTTATAGAATTAAAGTTATTAATTTACTAAGGAAAAAGGCATTTTATTGTAATTTTAATCATCTCGAAAATTTAAAGTGTTCAAACATTATTTTGAATAGCATATTTGAATTCCTCCCATTTTTCTGATTCAAAAACATATATCATTTGTATTATTTGGATTTTTAATTTAAAAGTTATTTAAAATCTGATTTGAATTTGAATTTAAACAATTTTCTGGAAATGTTTAATAAATCAGATAAACGGAAATACTTTTTGCACTCAGCCAAACCTAGCCACAATCGCTGACGGTGGGCCAGCTGCTGACTGGAGCACACACGCGCGGAAAAGAGTTTTCTCACCACGGCCTTACCTAGCCTCTGTGATTGATAGGTGGGCCAGTGGCTAGAGGCCCACGTGACAGCGGCTAAGCACGCAGGGGCTGACCGGTGGGGACGTGCTGGAGCGCGGGTTGAGCCGGCTAAAACGCAGGCGCCTTTTTGTAAAATGCAACGAGAGGCTGACTGGTGGGGCTTGGCGTACCGCGGGTTGAGGCGGCAAAAGACGCAGGGGGGTATTTGCAAAAAGGGGGCTGCGCACTATGGATCTTCTCCACGGTCTGACGAAACTGACGGCGACAGCGCGCGCGGCGCGGTGGGGATTCGATCTGGGGACCTAGGCGTGCGCGCGGAGGCGGTAGCCACTGGGACAGGCGGGGGATGCTGTTAGGAGGGGAAGTACGGCTAGATAGGTCGTGGTGCGTCGTGGCGACGTGCAGACGCGCGCGTCCACGGCGCACTGAGAGTGCTCGGTGAAACGCTGGCCGCGGCTAGGATTTTACGGCGAGGCGGAGAATGTCTAGGCGGTAGAGGGGCTCACCACGGGCTCGATGGAGGGCTCGGATCGGGGCGGGGCGCAGCAGATCAACGACGAGGCTGGCGGCCGGAGATCTAGGGTTTCGTCGGGGCGGCGAGGGTACTGGCGGTCCTGGTGCTCCTCCTCCTCGCTGGCGCGTCCAGGGCGAAGCAGGGGATGCTCCTCGATCTCCTCGACCACCTCCACGACGCGCGTGCTGGCCGGAACGAAGAGACGCCGGTGGTGCTGGCAGGGACCGGCGAGAGAGAAGATGGCATCGGGGGATGTAACACCCCAATTGTCTAACAATTGTAATGCTACTTGTCCTAGTAAGATATTGGCTACTTTATATATTACTATTGCATCATAATTATATCATGCTCATGTCATCATGCCACCTTGCATTTGAGTATCATATAAAACTCCTTTTCTTTGGTTCTTCTCTCATATGCATTATTAATTGTATTTGCCTCTTGGTATTGTATTTGGTTATTAATATATTGTTCAATGCCCAAGTTGAGTTGGGGGCATATCTTTTATTTCCATTCCACCACCTTTCTTTTCCACCACTTTATAATTCCACCATCCTACTAGACCATGAGCTTGTTGTCTTTATCTTGGATTTTCTCTAGCTCATGGGCAATAGGGTGGATCTAGTCCACTAAATTCCTTTGCTTGGCTTTGTTCCACTTCTTGAAATGCATAAGATTAACATCATATTAATATTGTTTTCACAAAATAAATAATGGCATTATTATTTTTGCATGGGCCATGCAAGCTTCTCCACCACCTTTTTCCTTCATTGGTTTTTCTTTGGATTTAGTGGATCCTATCTTAGGAAAACATCTACCACCTTTACACCATCCTCATAATCTCAACCATCTCATTTCTCTTATTTTAATTCTCCATGCATGGTCATATGTGACTTTTTCCACCTAATTCTTTTCTTCCTCCTTCTTTCTTGTTTCACTTCCACACTAGCTCATGCAAGATCAAGCTTCATTTTTTTTCTCTTCGGTTGGCCTCATAAACCAAATTAAATTCTAAATATCTAAAACCACCTAATCTAGCTATTTTCTCTCTCTCTCTCTCTCTCTAATTTCTCCTAAAACCCTAACTCCACTTACCTCTCTCTCTCACACCCCTCTCTCTCTACCATGGGATCCACCCTGGCACCCTCTCCCTGGCCCACACCCAGCTACCCTAACCCTAGCCCATGCCCTAACTCGAGCTCTATCTAACCCTAGCCCGATCTACTCCCTCTTCTCTTTTTCTTTCTCTACCGCCAGGCTAGCCCCACCCTGGCCTCTCTTGTCCTCGGCCCCACTTGCAGCCTCCCCTGCAGTCCCAGGACGAGCCCCAGCCAGCTCGCCCATGTGCTCGAAAAGGAGGAGGAGGAAAAGGTGGCACCGAGGCCACCTTATCTCTGCCGTGCCCGGCTCCCTCTCCTCTCTCTCTCCCATTTTTCCTTCCTCCCCACGCCTCTCTGGCCTCTCCCAGATCTGGCCGAGCCGCCCCTTCTTCCCCTTCTTCCTCTCCGTCCACCAGCAGCCGACGCCGGTCGCCGCTAGCACCACCTCGTCCCCGCCGTTCCAGCCGTGCAGCTCGACCTGGAGGTGGCTCAGAAGATCGAGTACGTCCTCCTGCGTCGCCCCGTGGCCGTCAGCGTGAAGGAGAGAGCCCCAGCATCGCCAGTACCTCGTCGCCCGACGCCAAACCCTAGCCGCCAGAGCGCTAGCGTCCTCGCCGTACCAGCGCCTCCCCGCCCGATCCAACACCACCGCCGAGCCCGCGGTGAGCATCTCCTTCTCCCTGACAACCTCTGCCTCGCCGTACCGCCCTAACGCCGTCGATCGTTTCATCGAACACCCGCCGCGTGCCAGAGCTCGCCGTCTTCTGCAGCCTCCCCGCGCCGCACAGCCCCTTATCTCGCCCGCGCCCACCTCCCTGTCAACTACCCGAGCCAGCCGCACCGGTTAGCACCCTCCGCGCGCACGCCCGCGTCCCGGGATCGATCCCCGCTCGCGCCGCGCACTGGATTTTCTCGCCAGACGAAGGAAAACGAAGAACAGTACGGGCCCGTGGTAAATTTGCAAAAAGCCCCCCACCTTTTTGATTCCTGCAACCCGCGCTCCTAGCGACCCCACCAGTCAGCCGCGCTGGCACTTTCGCAGAAAACCCCTCGGCTTTTCCCGGGCGTAACCCGCGCTCCAGCCCCAGCCCCACCTGTCAGCCCCTGACTCGCTCACCGCTGACACGCGGGCCTGCGCCAGTTGGCCCACCCCGCAGTCATAGTGGCTAGCCCGAGACGCGGTGACAAAAGGATTTTCCCCGCATGTGGTCCAGTCAGCACAAAGGCCCACCTGTCAGTGTCTGGGGTTGATTTCGCCCGAGTAACAAAAGTTTTCCCTGAGTCTGTTTTAAATTAAATCTTTTCCAAAATGATTTAAATTCAAATTCTTTTCAGATTCAAATAAATTTTAAAATACAAATCCAAATAATACAAGTAATATATGTTTTGGAATCAGAAAAATGTGAGGAATTCAAATATGCCCTTCAAAATATGTTTTGAACACTTTAAATTTCGAGATGATTAAAATTACAATAAAATGCCCTTTTCCTTAATTAATCAATAACTTTTGTTTTATAATTCCAAATTTGACAAATAATATGTCTAAATCGATCAGCGCGATGAGCCCGTTCTAATTATGCAGTCCTTGTTCTGAATTGAAGCATGCATCATGTTGTTATTTAAAATCTGAACTGTTTATGACAATAAAACTTGGGCAAATAAATAATAAAATGCTTTATTTCTTGTATCTACACCTCACCTTTGCCATGCTACTTTAATGCCATGTAATTGTGCATCATTCATCATGGCATGCTTGTTTGCTTGTCGCATGTTAATTCATAAGCTTGTGCACTTTATTTATGTTGGCCCTTGTTTGTTTGGTTCTTCTTCGAATAGACGCCCATCAGGAGAATTACCAGGAATCACAGGAGTATTACCCAGATCCACCTCTCGCTTCAACTGAGCTGCCAGGCAAGCACTACCACATGCTTGCATACATACAGTACCTATTGCTTCTATCTTATTCTTGCATCATTGAGTAGCGATTGCATTAAATTGAATCCCAAGTTCTGCATAGCCTTTACTTTTAAACCACACCAAGCCTGTTCCGGTCCCATGAGCCATTACTACAGGAGTTGTTTGAGCCATGCGAGTCGTAGAAAAGCATGAGTAGGGTATGTGAGTGTCTGATGGATAATGAGGTACCTAAACAACATAACCTGAGTAGTAATGGGATAACTAATGAAAGAGGCACCGGTGAGCAATATCTGCTATTTGGTTTTTCCTGCTCACTTGTGTCCCGTAGGACCCCGAGTACTTGATTCCTGTTCCTTGACTATTCGCACCATCCACATCCGGGAGGCCTTTTGGACCCCCCTGATCCAGAGCTTGATTCATTCTTATTTCTTGGGGCCACAATTAGTTTGGGGCTTTATTACTATTCTGTACTTATGCCATGTTACTGCTTTATTTAAGATTGTGCGTGGAGCACCTGTACTGTTTTGGATCGTGACACGTTTTCGCTGTATCGACAAGCCCAATCACATTTTCGGGTTCCCAGTCGTTTACCGCCGTCCACACAAACCTTGGGTCCGTCTCGGAGCCGGCCAACTTCGTTGCGGGTAGCTTAATGGGGTGGCCCCCTGAAATATTTCTGAATCCTGTGATTGCTTTGTCGTGAATGCCTCGTTGGGTTTTGATTTGGTTTTTTCGAGGTTGATCGAGTGTGTGTTGCTATTCGTGCACCCCTGCAGGGTAAATCTTTCTAAAAGTCGTGTCCGCGGTTATGGACGACTTGGAGCACAGTTTCTCGATCATAGACAAGTATAATTAAAGTACCGCTTTTAATTTGACTAAGTACTTGACTAGTAAATAGTGTAATACTCATGGAATGGTTAATAAAACTGCCAACGGATGATGGGGGTTGTTCGTCCGCTTCCTCGTTGGTAAGCGAGGAGGAGGATGGATCTGTTAATTTTACTGTTATACCTGTTGTTCTTAATTCACGGACTTCCGTCTATCAGTGGTTAGGCGGAAGGTTAGCGAGTATCTGTAGAATTGTTAGGTATTATCTTTTGCTGCAATTGCGTCACCCCAGGTTGTGTCCCCTTTAGTGGCATAAAGACTTGCTGAGTACCCCTAGGGTCTCACACGATAAATTGTTTGATTCAGATGAACAGGTGTACCCGCAAGATGGATACTGGGTGGAAGAGACAGATGATGTTGGCAACGATCATTCGGTGTAGAGATTCCGGGAACGGGGATCCGTGTGATCTGTGGGCGGGATGTGTTATTTATGGGGCATCTTATGCCAATTTGCTTCTTATCCGTACTCGGATCTTGTTTTCCGCTCCCGCCTGATACTCTGATGTGTGATGTATGAGGAGCTATCCTAAATTATTATATCTATCTAGGACATTTGGATCTTGCCGTATGGCGTTGCAATATTTCTATTTCTTTTAGATGGAATGGCTCTGAGGACTGTTGTATGTGGCTTGCATACATACTCATTTGTGTATGTAGTTGATCCCTTCGCCTGCCGATTACGCTGCTCGTTCTTGTCCCGTTGTCTGAAAGTGGTTAGGACGGCCGAAAGGTCTACCGTGAGTGGCCCTGGGCCCCACCGTACTATTTTAACCACTTTCGTTCATCCAGGCATTAACTAAGAGCGTAATTCACCGAGGTAGTTACAGGGGAGAGGAAGGAGGGGATAGGCAGGGACCTGGGGGTGGATCTGGCGTTGCTAGGGCGCGTGAGGCGAGGGAGTAGATAGGGACGGGGACTGGGTGACGTGTGGGAGTGGGGTGGAGATAAAGTGGCTTTGGCCACCTTTTCACCCTCCTCCTCGCGTGCACGAGCTAGGGCTCGACCTGGGGCCGGGCAGGCGTGGCAGGTGGGCCAGGAAGAGAGCAAGGCGGGGCAGGTTCGGGTGGGGCATGCTCGGCTGTGAGAGAGAAAGAGAGAGGAGAGGGGAGGCTCGGGTGAGCTAGGGCTAGGGTTAGGAGTGGGGGTAGATGTGGTAGTTAGGTTTAGCTAGAGAGGGGTGGCTCGATTAGGGTGTTGTTAGGGTTGGTGTTAGCTAGAAAGAGAGAGAGAAGGAGGTGAGGTGAGGTTAGGGGTTAGGGTTTAGAGTAGAACTAGGGTTAGAGAGAAAATGGAGAGGTGTTAGGGTTTTGTATTTAGTGTTTACTAGGTATGGTGATTAGATTAGAGAGGGAGATGGAGAGAGGTGTTTCGGGTAAGGAATGGTTTGGTGGTTAGGGTTTACTCAAGCCCCCAAGCAAGATCATGCATGGGATGGAGGGGAGTAGGGTGTGATGTAGATATGGAGATGTGAGAGAGGCTTGATGGCCACATGGCAAGGATATACCAACAAGGTGGAAAGGTTGAGAGAGAAGAGAAGCTCAAAAGAGATAAACCACCCAAAAATTCAAATAAAACCCAAAAGACTAGAATGTGGTGGTTCTTGCATGGCCCATGCAAAATATTGAACGCCAAGACTAATCTTGTAAAAAAAAAGTTAATGGTCATGGCATTTATATATATGCATTCCAATATATGGAGATAAAGCCATGATAAAGAAAATAGAATTTGGATCCATCCCAACCCACATGAGCTAAATTAAATGGCAAGAATGAAATAAAAGCCCATGGTTAAATGGAATGGTGGAATTATAGGGTGGTGACAAAGAAAAGTGGTGGAGTGAAATAAAAGATATGCCCCCAACTCAACTTGGGCATTAAACAATATATCAATAACCAAATACAATATCAAGAGGCAAATACAATTAATAATGCATATGAGAGAAGAACCAAAGAAAAGGGGTTTTATATGATGCTCAAATGGAAGGTGGCATGATGACATGAGCATGATATAATTATGATGCAACAATTATATATAGGAAGTAGCCATTATATTAGTAGACCAAGTAGCATTACAATGGTTAGACAATTGGGATGCTACATATGTTGTCTCTGTTTCCTAATGTACAGCAAACATTTGGTGTCCTTGTTGGTACTGGTACATTTCCTCTAGAGTTTACGGTTTCCTGTTGTCCTTAATTCTTGTTGATATTGTCCTTAGTTCAGTGATCTCAATGTTGAAGGATAAATATAACCAGCTGATGGAGCAAGCAGCAGACTGTAGACTGTTTTGTGTATTCATGTTTCTGAATGTTTGTTGTTCTTGACACTAGTTGATGCAGCTTGTTTCTGAATCGATGACTGTATATGTAGGTTGATTTGTTCAATGATTTATTCTACTGCAAGCAGCAGACTGTAGACTACAGTCTGTAGCCAGGTACAAAGTAGCAGCATCTAGCCATGGAGCGTTATTATGCTGCTAGCGTTGTTGTATGTTAATTATTGTCGATGCTTGTCCATGGAGTACTAGGAGAAGCACTGCAGCAGCATGTAGCCACGGGAATAAGATAGAGCGCGGAACGCATCAGGCGCCAGAGATTGCGGCGTCGCGGCGCCATATAATCCCACCAAGCCGGCATGCACCTTAAGTGGCTGCCGCAAAACTCACTTCAGTGGCATGTGGCGGAAGCGGCTCTGGCCGCATCATCCAGCTAATCAGCCACTTACATCCTGAAGGGAAGTTAGGGCGACGGGGGAGGTTGGGACCCAACCTGGTCACCGAAGGCCCAACACGGGTGACGCTGCTCCCATGTGCGAGCATGCCATAGGTCTGCTCATCTCTTATCGTGTTACACTGGTCTTCTCTTCTCCTATTGCAGGGAGTGGCAAGCCACGTCCTCGTTTGTGGCGAGAGACTATGTTTCTCCACCTATGCACTCAATTATCGACCTAGGATGGCTAGGCCGTCAACGCGTACATAGGCTGAACACATGTTGTCAGTCGCAATTTGGTCAAAATAAGACATTATAACTAGGGAGCTAAGAGCTCTTAGAAAATACATGCTAACTTGTTTAGGAGAGATGCAGTATGGGAACATGTACTTATACATAGATTTTGATGTTCATGCTTCCTACGTCCCTAATGCTGCAATGGAATCCAAACCTATAGAATTTGAGTTTTTCCATTTTTCCTATAGCTTTCCTATTTTCCGAGCGCCCCTAAAGAAAAGCGATTGATATAGAATAAATTTCTAAGACTTCTACTATTAGATTAAAAAAAATCTAGATATTCTGATTCTCCAACATGTTTTTTTGCCCATTTCATCTTCACAATTTTGCCCCAGTCGACGTGACCTAAAAAAAAATACATTGTGTATATACAATTTTTTAAGATATAGCAGCTAGATTTTTTTTTTGAGCATCATATAGCAGCTAGATTCTAACCCTAGTTGCGTTGGTGGGCCTGGAGAGCAGCCTTGTTACGTTATCTGCCGCAAGTCCGCGAGATCTTTGCTGGCCTAGAGGAAAGCGGGCTGGTCTCTTTACCAGGCCCAAGAGAGATCGTGATTACGGCCTGCTGGTTGTCGCTGAGAATATTGCGCCCCTCCTGTCCTCTGAAACCCTAGGCCTGAAACCTCCGCCGGCCCTCACGGCACCGGCCTTCCTCCGCCCCTACCGCCGTCCCCGGTTTGGCCCTCCCTCTCCCGCGACCCCTCCTCTGCTGCTTCTTCTAGGGTTTATCGTCGGAGGCATCATCCCTTACCTGCGCAGCTTGGGGTCGTTTGGAGGAGAAGGAAGATGGCGGCGATCAGGGTTCCCAAGAGCATGTGCGCCAAGCGCGAGCTCCTCAAGCACGCGCCCAAGCTCGTAAGCTCCGCTTCTCTGCCACCCTTTCTTCAGTTGTTGCAAATCTGTCTTCAGTTTACAGGACATGAACACAATCTCTGGTTAATTATTGCATATACAGCACCATACTGCAAGCCCACACCAACATCAGGATACAACATAACTACATCGAAGTATCGGTGAACTTATCAGAAAAAAAGTTGCGATGTAAACTTGTCAAATTCTGACCAATCGAAACTGGAAAATCTCCCTATTTAGTGTCTTACGAGAGTGTGTTTTCCTTTTTGACACGAACCATGTTGCACAGTGCAGGTGATCACGGTAATGTTTAATTTCACCTAGTGTTGGAAGGCTCTGCTCCTTTTGAACCTTAGATGTGGAGAAACCAGAAATTATGTGTGTTGAGTATTACTCTAATGCCTGTTCCAGGTTGAGAATGGCAAGAAGATGATTATCCTCCACAGTACAAAGACTAGTGCAGTTCTGAACTCTGTGCTGGCAGATCTTTTCCACCTGAAGCGTGACCATGCTGTGAAATACACCAAGAAGAACGACAACATCAGGCCATTCGAGAGCGGGGGCGAAACTTCTCTGGAGTTCTTCTCCCTTAAATCTGACTGCAGTCTTCTAGTGGTAAGTTTCATTATGCTGGCTTGATTTGCAGTTCCGCAGTGTATTTGGTGAGAAAAGGGAATTGCCATTCACTTGAGAAAAGAAAGAATAATCAAGGAATTAGGTCATAAGTAAAATGACTAAGTTAGCTGCCCAATGAATTTTAACATTTGGTTGAAACCTATCTGAAAACTTCTCCCTTTCTGTTATTATGATTGGTTCTGTTGCAATCTTACAGAGATTATCCTTCTCCTCTTTGTAACTGTAACAATTTATGGTTTTGCAGTATGGTTCACATTCAAAGAAGAGGCCTAACAATCTTGTCCTTGGAAGGACTTATGATCACCACATATACGACCTCATTGAAGTAGGAGTAGAGAACTATAAATCCATTGAATCCTATGCATATGATAAGAAGTTGGCACCTAAGCTTGGGACAAAGCCTTTCTTTGCCTTCATTGGGGAGCACTTTGAGAGCGTTGAAGAGCTGAAGCACTTGAAGGAAATGCTGCTTGATCATTTCAAAGGAGAGGTGTGCATTTTTATTTGCATGGTTGTGTTTGCGTGTAGGACATAAGGAATCTCTTGAGCTTCATAGTAACCCCTTTATTGTTGTTATTATAGGTGGTAGAGAATCTGAACCTTGTTGGAGTCGATCGGATATTTGTCTGCACGGCAATTTCTCCTGCTACTGTGTGCATGATGCACTGTGCTCTCCGTCTGAAACGGTCAGGCACATGTATTCCTAGAATGGAGCTGGTTGAAGTTGGGCCTTCAATGGACCTTGTAGTTAGGCGGCACAGGCTTCCAGCTCATGATTTACAGAAGGAAGCTATGAAGGCTCCTGGTCACGCTAAGAAGGTAAATCCAGTGGGAAACATTATTTTGTTCATCAGATATTGTTATCTTGACGATTAGTTTGCAACTGGTGCCATTAGCCCTGAACAACTCTCACCTTCTGCACTCTTGTGCTCACTGAGAACTTGTACATCAGTGTATGGTATTCACAACTATCACTTTTGGCATCTTTGCAGGTGAAAAATGTGTCGGACAATGTACTTGATGGAAAGCAGGGCAGGATCTACATTCCAGACCAGGAGGTTTGCGTCTATTTTAGTTTTATTCGCAGCTGTGAAGTTTGAGTTTAACCTGCTGTGCTGACATACTAGTCTGATTCGTGTTTTCCTGCCTGGAAGATTGCAAAAATGGCCTTGACGAGCGACATAAAGGGTCTGAAGCGGGAGCGCCGCGACGCCAAGAAAAGCAAGGAGCAGTCGAAGAAGCAAAAGGTCAACCCCGAGTGAACAACGTGCTAGTAGAAGGCTATTCCCGGTTACATGTCAGTCTAGGTAAGGATTTTTGGTGAACCTGGCCGCAAGCTGCGTCGTTAAGCCACAACTGAAAACCGACTTGCCTGTTAGATGGAGCGTTGGATAGCCCAGTACCATGCATCTCTTCTGGGCTAAATAGAACCTTGGTTGCCCTCGTCAGTCATCCATCTGAGCGACGATGCGTGTGTTAGGAGTAGGTTGTTGTTCAACACTTGTTAGTCTTGACACTAGCTGATGAGCAGAGATGTTTGATGCGATGGCGAGGTTACGCCTGATGCTTTCTTTTTCATTCTGATGATGAAATCTTCGTGCCCTGTCCTCCTCTCTGTCCATGTCGTGAATCCTGTAGGCTCTGTGTGAATGCGCAGTTTGTGGTGAAACTATTGATGGCGGCATGGGCATGGGTGCAGCTTGGAGCTTGATGCCCTGACCTGGAACTGAGAACACATATCCTGTGCTGCTATTCTCTCTCTTGCCATTTTGTGTAACTTGAGACCAGCTTCTCTCTATGTGCCAGCCTTGTGCGTGGTAGGGTTGGGAGTTGGGATGTTGGCTGCCCACTTGAGCCTGCCACGTTGGAATTACTAGGTCGGTTGGGCTGGTTTGAACCTGTGATGTGGTGTATTGCTCATGTATACTTAACTGAAGTAGTGAACTATCCTACCCAGTGGTGAATCGGCAGGCTCGTTTTCCTCTAGCCTGCAGGGCGCCATAGGCCATAACCATACCATGGATGGATCATCAGTCGTCAGTGTCTCAGGCAGCTCGTCGTATCGAGGCAGCGATAGTCATCATCTGGACTCAAGGCCCGAAGCAGCAGCAGCTACGTACAGCACGGATCGGTCCTCAAAATGCGTGTGCTGAATCTGATCTGATAGCAGGCAGCAAGAACAATAACAAAGCGAGCAAATAGATATGATGTGTTTGCTGCCTCCGTGTGTGTGCGTGCAAAAGAAAAGGCCAAGCCACAATCACCTGGTACCGATGACATTGCCCAGTAACCAAGATGCATGGCCTCTGCCTGCCTGCGTCACAAGAACCTCTCCTACAATGCTACAAGAACGTGTTTCATTTCTTGGCCTCCGTTACTTCGTACTGACCCAATCATCGCCTGCAAGCATCTGGAATTCTTGGAGTATGACTGTATGAAATCGAGAGAACATTTTAATTGTTTAACGGTTTGCCGTCCAAAAAAGCTTGGTGTGAAGCTTGGCGGCCTTAGCTTGTTCCGGGAACCCATGTTCTGAGAAGGATATGGATATTTTCTATGCCACCTCCCTTATCACGGTTGGAACTGGTTGCAAGACCCCGTTATGACTCGTGCCATGGCTAGATGGAAGGAGTCCTAAAGATAGCATCGTTAATTTTTGCATCATAAAAAAGGAAGACTTGGAAGGTATCTCATGCCACAAAACACAATGCTTTTGGGTCGGCAATGTGGTTTTCACCTTGCTCAATTTGTTCAGCTTTGGGTCCTCTTCCAAAACGTGCATCTTGACGAGGAAACGGAAGATGATACTAGTTGGAGACAAATGGAGAATGGCCAATACTCAGCCAAGTCAGTCTATGAGATTCAGTTCTTAGGCTCCATTGCCTCCAACATGAACAAGATGGTGTGGAAAGCTTGGTCCCCTCCGAAAATCAAATTCTTTGCTTGGCTTGCAACACAACAACATATGCTTTGAACGGCAGATCACTTTGAAAAAAGAGGGCGTCCATATTGTGGGTTTTGCCTTCGATGCAAACAAACTATGGAATTGATCTGTTGATCAATTGACAATTCTCCATTCGCATTTGGGGCTACTCCGAGCTTGATCCATCTCAACGAGTAGGCCTCTCGATAAAGAATTGGTATACTAAGATGACGGGTGGTTCAACACCGCAAGGCCATAGCTTCCCTCACTTTGCTAACCACTTAGGAAATTTGGAATGAGCACGGAACGCCTGGGTCTTCCATAATAAACATGTGTCGTCTCTTGTAATTCTAGATAAAATTAAGCGGAATCCCGTTTGTGGTAACCAAGGGGGCAAAGCGCATTGGCGAAATTATGTCGAGGGAGTAGAAACCTTGTAACTTTTGTTTTCTGCCTTTATTTTCTTGTCAAACTTCTCATTAATTACTAGATTGGGGCAAAGTTTTTGTCCCCAGTTTAAAAAAAATAACTCGTTGATGCATGCATAGTTGTTACTCAAGGTAAGTGTGTGACAGAGACTGGTACCACCAACTCGTTGCTACTCCTTTGAGTCCTTTCGAAGCACGCAAACATACGTCCCAATTATTAAAGAGATCATTGGGAAGAATGAAAGCTAGTAGCGAGCTAGAATGTGCGCATGCCAAGAATCTTTGAGCTTTACTCTGTGTGAGTGAATGAAGTAGCCTTAGCTTGGAGTTGGAGTGCTCCTTTTAACACCAATTAACCCCTCCAAAGAAGAAAAAAGAAAATAAAACAAAACCTCATCGAGGGAGATGAGAGCACTTTGGCCAAAGCAATCAGGGCACGATTCCCATGGAGTGACTGCACCATCTTCACCTCATCATCCTCCCTGTCTAATACTACACTCATACTGCTTATAACTATATAACCGCATCAACCATCATGAGCACCACCACACTGTCACCACCATGCATGGCGGTGTTAGCCATGGAACCTTCCATTCCACTTCAAATTTATGTGCTCGATCTTGTCGTGCTGTCTATACTCTCTTGGCAGGTGCATCTCCCCATCTGGTTCTCCTGAAAAAGCAAAGCAAGCAAGCAAATCATGGTTAGCCACATGCACAGAGACAAACGAAACCGGTGAACCGAGGTCAGTCTGCAGATTTTGGTATGGCTTCTGTGATTGGCAATGGGGCCCCAGATATGCATGCTATTTTATGGATACACAGGGCCATATTGTAATGTTAATTTTTGTGCGTGCTAATGATAGAGGTAAGGATGATCTTTACATTATCTCTAGATTCTCTCAGGTATGCGCATAGTACATATATAGTTCTATATATTGTTAGCAGTTAGCACTTGGTTGTGGTTAGTGCAGTTTTTTTTTTTGTACAATTGTGGCAAGATGCTTTTGGAATTTACAGAACTATAAAAGACAAGCACAAAGTGACCGCAGATACAGTGCAGGAAGGAAGGAAGGAAGAAGAACCAGAGAGAGAGAGAGAGAGAGAGATGAGTAATAATAGTACCTGTTGTGAATAGGATCAGGCCCGTTGGGCACCTTCCTCTTGCTGTCCTTGTACGTGTGTTCCAATGCAGCTCCCTCCGAAGGCGGAGCCATGGCAACGGCAGCAACCGGTGGGGTGGCACCAGTAGTGGAGGCTTGTGCCGTGGCCGCAGCTGGATCAGGAGGACTGGTGCCATCAGCTACCCCGGTCCTAATGCCGGTCGCCATTGTGTCCGACAAGAGCACGGCGCAGAAGAGCAAGGCCAGCACACTGATCCGGCATCGGCCACAACCAATGCCTCCCATTGCTTGAATGCTCGCTGGCTCCCTAGAGCTTCCACTTGCTATCGATCTGCAGTTAGATCAGGTGACTGATCACCGCAGCCTTAGTCCTCCTGATGCCGCAGAGAAGCCCTGTGCGTGGTGGCGGCGTGTTGGCAACAAGCTAGAGAATTTGTTGGTGGAGTTCCTTTCTTGGGAGCAATGGGGAGAGGATCAGAGGAGAGTGACAAGTGGCCGGCGATGGAGCAAGTGTGTGTGTGGGTGTGATACTATGCTCCTAGGTAGCGCTATATATATGGTTATATATACTAGACGAGAAATCTGATGTTGTGTGTCTCTGTCTGTCGTAGTTTTAGCTTTGATCCCCTGATGTTGATTGCTATATACTCGTCCTTCCTATATAGACAGAGATGTGGCGAGGCCGGGTCTGTTTTTGTTGCTTGGCTCGAAAAAAGCAGCTATAGCAGAAATCAGTGAACCCTGCAGCATGCAGGTCTAGTCGTGATCAGCCTCTATGTAAAGAAGACAGGGAGGTTCCAAAATAGTATCCGCCCCTATACTATTCGAATAGATTATGTGCAGCGGTGGACCTGCCTCTGCTCTTGCTCTGCCTGAGGTACCCTACCCAGGGCTCTGAGCAAACTGATCGATTGGTCGCCTTACCGAGAGTCCGGTAGCAGTAGCGGTAGTAGCAGTATCAGATATGGTGGCTGCTTTATACTACGTTCTTGTAGCATGGCCCCAATGATTCCGCCGCATATGCATATGCTGGCTCAAGCGTTGATGGCGACATGTGAGCCTCCCTCGTATCGGCGAGCAGGGGAACCGGAGCAGCGCGGCCAGCATTGGGGGTGGTGGTGGTGGTGGTCATCAGGCAGGCCATTCCTTTGTTTCTTGCCCCTTTGGGTTTCCGGGCTGGGATAGGAAAGCGACCATGTCCATGTGATGGATAGATAGATGGATCGATGGATGCGCTCCTCCTTGGTTGGCCCTACGGCGGCGGCCGCTTTGAGTTGGTTGGTTGGGTTCCCGAACGGGACGGACGGACCCATCGCTGTCTCTCGGCGAATGGCCATGGCGCATCTCTATCCCGGCCCTGGAATCATGGCAGCTCGAGCTTTTCCGGCTTTTGAGACAGAGCCGGCCGGCCAGGGTGGCGTACGGCGCTGCCGCATGTCATGTGTTGATGTGTATCGCCATCGCCATCCGTGGATATATGTCGCTATCCCCTGGAATCTCCTGCCGCGGCAGAGACAGAGAGACAGGATGGAGGAATGTTTTTTTTTTCCGCCCGGGAGGATCTTTTTGACCGGACGGTCCCTCCCCTTGGACCGTGGAGCTAGCCGCGGTTCGAACGTGACGCGAATGAGTGCCGCCGCCGGCAACGCGCTGTGGATCGGTCATTGGCTCCTCGTGGCTGCTACAGCCTACAGGGCGACGAGCCGGTCGCGTCGACTCCGAAAGCCGGGTTTAGGCCATCTCTAACATACCCTAAAATCGGTTAGAGCGTTAAAAATCTGGAGATGCGGCATTTAACCGATCCCAAGAGAAGTATATTTTTATTTATCGGAGAAGTAAAATGAGCAGCCGACTCTAAAATTTACTCCTCGGCCACCACTTCTGAGAAAAACTCATGCCTCCCGGCCGGCCACACTCATTCCTGTCGGCATCGCCGCCGGTGACCGCCATACCCGCCGCCCCCATCCCGGTCCCTGTGCCGCCCTCCGACCCACCTCTCCCTCGCTCGCCACCTCCAGCCATCGCCGGAATCGACGGGGTGAGCTCGTTTTCGTCGTCCATCGTCACGATTTGGAGCAAATCGGGCTTCGTCGACGTCAATTTGTCGCAACCCGGAGCCGTTGTCGCCTACTGTGACCATGGCAACCCAAAGTCGGCTCCTAGGAGGCCGACCACCACCGATGTCGCGACGAGGCTCGTCCGTCCTCCTCGCCTACCACAGATCCCGCACGGCCCCCCTCCTCCTCGCCTACATCCTACAGGGTGACGAGCTGGTCGCGTCGAATCTGATAGCCGGGTTTACACGTAGAAGTTATTATAGGAGTTAAATCTATGATTAGTCACTGTACTTGCTTAGCAAGTTCAATATGGTAATTGTACAACGGGAATATGATTTTACGGTACCTAAACTCGCGCGAGAGCTTCAGGAGCGGTCACTGAGCGAGGCGTAGCTCTGTATTAGAATTTGGTCCCACTATCAGATAATTAGATGGGATTGTTCGGAGAAGGAATAAGTTCAGAGGTGGTTCTTGCAAAATCTCCTATATGGTACTATCCCCCCTGTCCGAGCGAACCGTTCAGTCTAACCGCGTCGTTCCCATCTCCTTACCCTAAATCGGCAGCGCCGCCGTAGGAGAGTGGTCGCCGCCGCAGGAAGGGACCACCGCCGACCAAGGGAGCTGCTCCGCCATGTCTAGCGCAACCTCATCCTGCTGTGCGCTCCGTCGTGCTGCTCCTCCATTTCCCCTCATCAGTTGCCCCGATTGCGGCCGTACAGAAGCAGTCGATGTCGGAGACATTAGATCACCCATGATGGATCTACTACAAGTGCAAAAATCGCAGGGTATCCGCTCTTAGGTCAATTTTGTTGAAGATGGAGGTCCATTGTTCTGTAGCTGGAGCTCGATTTAGCTTACCTTCTCCGCAGTCTAGGTGCGTGATTTAGTTGTTCTTCTCTGCATGTTGGGTGCAATTTCTAGCATTAGGAGCTCGAGTATGTTAGATATTTGATCGAGAACAATCACATTCCAGGGAATGCTTGCATTGAAGCTTATGGGTGGGAGAAGAAAGAAGAGAAGAACTTGATCTTAGGAAGCAAGAGGCAAGAGTTAGACGTGTGCAAGGCTAGGAGAAGCAATTGATCCTGATTTTGCAGGAACTCAGGCAATTCAATCTTCTTCTGAAGATTGCAGTTGGTGTCTGCTTTGTGCTATGGCGGCTCTTCTTTTGGTGAAGCAGTGAGGTCTGATGGTGATAGGCTAGTGGTTGTTCTAGTGTGTGGTATGATAGGCTAGTGGTGAAGCATTGAGGTCTGATGGTGATAGGCTAGTGGATGCTTTTGTTGATGTAGTACTCAGTGACCTGATGAATGTGATGCATTTTAACATAATGTATGTGAATCTGAAGTAATTGAGTTAAATCTATTGTGTTGTGCTCAAAGGTGCTTGAGTTTATTTCTGCAATGATTCTAAATTAACATTGACACACAAGATTATGTGAAATGTGTTACCTTGTGCTCAACTAGGTACATAGTTCAACTAGGTACATGACCTGTAGCATTGAAACACACTAGCCTGTTGCATTGTTACATGACCAAAATGACATAGTTCAACTAGTCTGTGGAAACACAGTTTGCAGCATACCAAAATGACATAGTTCAACTAGATTGTAGAAACACAGGCTACAAGCCTACCAAAATTACATTGTTCAACAAGATATTAGATACTACATCTCATTTTTGTTGCACTTGTCCTTCCCCACCTTTCTTCAAACCCAGATACCACTCCATCCTGCCAGACCTTGGCACTGGTTCTGTAACCACCCGGGACATCAGAATGGTCTCACTTCTTGTGAAAGGCATCTGAGGGACCTCAGGAACATCAACATTTTGCAGTTCATCTACTTCTTCTGGATCGTTGGCTGCCATCAGAGCTCTATTAACAAGCAGTTTAGCTTGATGAGTTTCACTTTGTGCTACCTCTGCTGCAACCTTTGCATCTCTCTTAGCCTTCCCCTTTTGTTCAGCTGCAAGTATCTTATCAAGTTCCTTCTTCTCTGTAGCTTCTTTCTTCTTCTTCTCAACTACCTCTTTCTTAACCTCTGTTATGATTCTTTTGGTTTCTTCCCTATCTAGCTTCTTAAGCTCTGCCTCATGTGTTCTCTTCTCTCTTTTCTCTGCAGCAAGCAATTCCTTCCCCAACTTCTTTCTAGCTTTATCATGTGCCTTCTTCACCTCAGCTTGATACTTGGCCTCAAGGATAGCTAGCTTTCTTTCTTCATCGGCCTTATTCTTCTCTTGATGCATATGCAACAACTTTTGAGCAAGTTCACCTTGCCTGACAGTGCTAGCACCACTTGGTTGGTTCAGCAAACTCTGTGCTTCTGTGATGAAAGTAGAATATAGAACTGGCCATGTCTCCATATGTCTCTATACTGGCCTCTATATATGCAAATAATCAGATGACTGGACCTATTCTTTCACATAAATTCATAAATATAAAGGAGTAAGCTATACTTGCTCCATCAAGTTGTTCACAAGCAGATCTTCATGGGTATCAGCAACTAGAATGTTAATATCTATGTTTTGGGCCTATGATACAAATGCAAACACAACAAGTTATATACCACATCACCATAAAAGTTAGGATTATGAACTTCCTGTGTAGGTGCTTCAACAATATCATGAAGAGGTTGATCAGTTGTAGTTAGTGCTGGTAGGCCAGCTTTGAACCATTTGTAACCTGCTTTATTATGATCAGGGAAACCATAGTAAGTGCAATTCATTATGACACCATGCCTTGTCATCTTCTTGCCTCCTCCTCTAGCATGTATCTCATATGGTGCTTTCCTTCTGCTTTTTGTAGGCCTGCCAACATGTTTTTGGTAGAGAGGAGGCAGTATTGGTGGTCCATTCATCCTTTCCCACTCACTCCTGTCCTTGCATGGGTAAACAATGTTCCCATGTGCCTTTTCATGCATTTCTACTGAGTAGCAGGTGTCAACTAGAGTTACAGGATTAGTGTCATCATGCCTTAAACAGGATATAACATGTGGACAAGGGATTCTAGTCTTCTGCCACCTCATGCAAGTGCATGTCCTGTGCTTCAAGTCAACCACATAGTCAACAGGTTGGGAAGACACAATTTCTCCCACTTGGAACAACCCATCCCCTGCCCCATCTGCAAACACATTGTTTGCAAGCTCTATGTTCTTCTGCAGCTTCTTCATGATTCTTGGACATATAGGACTAGGCCAAGTACTTGTCTCTTTATTTTTGGTATAGTGCCTACTCATAAGTTGACACTTTACTGTTTCAAACATTGAAAGCACATGTAGATCTCTAGCTTACAATATGTACCTATATGTAACATATATGAAAATAAGCAAGATGTCTAAATGTACATAGACATATAGCTAGGTTAATCACTTGTTGTACATAGACATAAAGATAGCCGCTTACTTATTGAAAACCTCACATTTATTGTTCAGTAGAATGTCACATTTAGGTAAGTCACTATGGAAAGCTCTGACCCATGTTTTTGGATCCAAATTCTGCAGCCAGTCATGAGCATTTGAATTAAGAATTTTCATTTGTGCCATGTGCTTCTCATAGAGTGTAACTGTGTTTCTCCTAGCTATATTCCAAAGCTGGTTCTTCAATACATCTCCCTTGAATAGTTGCTGAAAATTATGCCACATGTGTCTTACACAGAACTTGTGCTCTAAATCTGGGAACACAGTTTTGACAACATTAATGAGTCCCTGCAACCATTTACAGCTATACCTTGTTTTAATGTGGCATCCATCAATGAATATAACTGGCCCGCACCCTTGTAGGAACCCCCTCTTGCATGCTGCAAGACTCATGTAGTTTGAATCTTGCATTATCATCAAGTGACAGATAGAAAGTACTGCATGGATTACTCCTCTTGATCTCATTAGCATAGTCCCAAAGCATCTTGTACTGCTCTTCTTCATCTCCATAAATCACAGTCATTGCAATCCTCTTGGCTCTCTGCGGCTTGCTCCTGGTTGGTGTCATGTTCCACCCTTTCTGAACCACTCTTGAGAAATTTTTAAGACTCATTTGTTGATCGGCTCTAAATCTCTCCAAATACTTCTCTGCAATGAAGTTAGTTGTGAAAGCGCTAACCTTCCACCTTCCTCTGCAAGTGTGCTCAGTTGTGTACCTTTTTTTTATCTGAAATGCTTCTGTTCTTGAGTCAGTAGATTCCCATAGGTACCAATTGCAATTCTTCTCACACACTGCCCTAACCCTCTGCTTGTCATTTATAGGTAGTTTTGTATCATTTCTGTGAGTGCAACTGTATGCCCTGATTGCTTTCCTAAGCAAGTCCACATTAGCAAACACTTGGCCAGGGGCAAATTTTGGATCATTCAAATCATCATCTCTGAATGTTCTGAATTTCATCCTCGATGTATCATCATCAGAGTCAGGTCCCCACAGATCCTCTTCATCAAAATCCTCCTCTTTGATTTGACAATTCTCTTTGCCTTTCTCAGTTGCAGCATTGCATTTGGTTGCTCTTTTCCTTCTCTTATTTACTGTGGTACTCTTGCCTTTTCTAGATGTATCTTCCTTGCCATCTAGATCAACATCTTCTTCACTTAGAGCAAAATTAGAGTCTTGTAGCTCAAAGTCTGAATCTACAACTTCCTCACTGTCAGACATTGCATCATTGTGTTCCCAATTAGAATCTTCTTCACTTTCATCACTTCCTTCATTATCTCCCGCTGCACTACTTCCTACATTCCTCTTCCTTAACCTTAATCTACCTGCAACAGATCCTTCATCATGTTCCTCAACTAAATCACTTGTAGGATAGACAACCTGAATTGGTACTAGAGGTTCCTCTACACTTGGATATTCAGGTTGGGTGCTCATTCCTGGCTTTGTAGGGTAATAACAGTAGGCAAAGGAGCAATTGGGTAATGTACTACATCATCATAAGCTTTGGAGCTCAAGCTCTGATCATGATCCAAATATAAACTGAAGAAATGTTGGCCTATGTCAACTAAAGTTACCATAAACATGAATGAATGGTCATCCTTTAGCTCCTTGAGACCATTATTTGCAATTGTAAGCATTGGAATGCAGTAGATTATCTTCATTCTACCTGCCATCTCATAGCCAATTTCTTCAATAATCCTTTCAAGCATCGCTTCTGGCCTACTTAGAGTATCAACTTCATCATAGTGGATGATGTGGACATCAACATAGCTTATGTTGTTTCCAGTGCCAATGAAAAAACCACTATCGTCTGATTGAGGACAAGTACGCCATGAGGGGGTCCTCGAGGCGTGCGGAAGAGAGGGGTGTGAGATGTACGGTGTTCCGAGATGGTGAGCACACAAGTTTACCCAGGTTCGAATCCGCCGGCTTTGGACGGATCCTACTCCTGCTAGCAATCCAGTAATACGGCTAGAGCCGGAATATGGGTTACAATGGTTTCTCCTGTGCGAGTTGAGGGTCTAAAGTATTGGGTTGTGCCCTAAAGGTTCTCCCTAGGACGGCTTATATAGATATCCGTGTAGGGGTTCCGCGCATGAAAACAATAAAATTTTACTCTACGCCCCTGAACCCCTGAAGCTGCCAGGACCTATCTATTAGTAATACAGTAACGAGAGGGGATTTTCACGAACTTACCCTCGAAGACCGAAAAGCCTTGTTAACGCTCAGGAGAGCGTGGTTGATGTAGACAAGCCGAAGCCGACCTCAAGGTCATGATGAAGTCCTTGCGCTCCTTCTGGCTCCAACGCCTTGAGTGCCTCAAGTGTGACACCTCGTGGGAGTTACACACGTCCGGTGCCTGACGATGAATCCCGCTTCCCTGATCCAGCAGCAGTTGCGGAAGTAGAGCTCCCGGATCCGAATCCCGCAGCGCGACGGCGCTCCACAGTGAAGATGTCTCTCGCTCGCGCAATCCAGACTTGGGACCACGGTCACGAGAGAGAGAGAGGGGGAGAGAGAAAAAATCAATTGGAGGTCCTCCCAAAAGTGGGGAGACCTTTATTGATTACTGGGTGTATTTTCTAGGCCAAATACCCCACCTTATATAGGGGGAGGGGAGGTACTACCTTCCCTCCCAGGGTGGGACTAAAGGAGAGGAGGGGGTGGGGAGGCCGCCGGCCACCCCTAGTGGGCCCCACGGGGGGGAGGGGGGCAAGGCCCAGCCGGCCACCCCCTTTGGTCCTCCTCCCTCTCTCCTTTCCCTAATGGGCCCTCTCTCTTCGGAAATTGGCCCATTAAGCCTTTTGACCTTTTAATTTATTTTCTCTTTATTAATTAATTATGAATAAATGATTAAATCAATATTTAACATTTATTCACACATTATCTAATCTCCGTGGCCATGGAACACCTTCCACCTCCACTCCGGACATCCTCCGGACTTACCGAAACCCTTCCGGTTTTCTCCCTTCTTTTCTTCGGTGATTCTACCGATCCTATAAACACTCTCTAAGCATCATCAAGCCCTTAAGCATGATACCCTACGGTTCAGGAACACTCCAGACATGGTCGGGACACTCCCGCACCAATGATCAATAGAGGGACCTGGATGGCCATGTGACCCCTGTGCGCCCCACGAAGATCTTTCATCGTTTGAACCGGGACAGTCGTGTCGTATTCCCTTTGTCATTCGATACTTGCATTGCCCGAGATCTGATCATTGACATCACCATGTTGGGTTCAATATCGTTACTGAACAATGCTACTTAACTCGTCCCGACAAGTGATATCCAAGTGCTCCAATCACACGCTGTGTAGCTATTGGATATAACTTCTCCGAGTGGGCCCTTGAGTATCTTCCTGTCACATGGACGGACAAATCCCGCTTTCGACATATATTGCCTCTACGGTTTCCTCCGAATACCTGAACACACCTTTATAACCACCATTTTACCAGATGGCGTTTGATGATATCTAAGCACCCTCGGGAGACAGTGATTGATATAGCCTCACGGTCTAAGGAATAGTCTACGAGGATCCATTTCTAATCATCATAACTTGAACTTCGTGACATGATCGGGTCACGATGTTTAGGTTGGGTATTGGTTCATCATCTCATTCTCCGAATGAGATGACCTCATTTCCAACTGGCATAAATGCCACATGATCAGGAAACATGATCATCTGTTGACCAATGCAGTGACTAGAGTTTCACGGGGAACCCCTGGTTGTTTGTATATCACACGTGTATTGATGTTTCCACTCAATACAGTTATAGCATGATATAAAACTTAATCATAAACTATATGAAATATGATAATAGTCCTTACTACTATTTGTCTCTAGGGCATATTTCCAACAGTCTCCCACTTGCACTAGAGTACAAATACGCTAGCTGCATTTGTTCTCAATCATTGGCACCATATATCCGGTACCCTGAACATGCTTGCTCATGGAAGAGGCTGAGTCTTGGGTCTGTACTTTGAAGTCCCAAATCCTTTGCAACTTACTAATGTCACCTTGATTGACATTAATACCTTATCATCACATGATAGCATCTGTGTGTATGTGTCGTCACTATGGCAACAGAACGAGGGCTGATTCCAGGAGCCTACAGTGACGTTAGATCAACCTCGAGGGCTTTCTCATGGGAACTGTGCCCTGGGACACATCATTCTACGTTAAAAGCGAATTAGCCCCGCCATAACATTATACAACACTTTAGATGGTACCCTTATTTATTATTATAAATGTATTCATCGAAACACTAGTGCACTCTGTGCAACTTTTGATGCTTTGTTCACCTCGCTTCTTATTTGACTTTAATTGGTATCTACAGGAGTTTCCAACATATTCCCTTATAACATAACCCTTTATGTTTTAAGATATGTTATCCTTTATGGATTTGGAAAATATATCCACAATTCTCTACTAGATACTGCGAACAAACTTAGCTCAACGTTCCGTGATTCGAACTTAATCACTTTCAAACGTTCTTACTTTGGATCACATATTATGCTAAGTTATCATCATGGTTTACTAAGATATAACCTATGTCTTAACATAGTGGATGACGATCATCCTTTTCTTTCTTTCAACCATTGATGTAATACTATTCCTAATTTGAGTTATTAAGGACCAGTTCCTTAATTAACTTTTATTCTGAAACACTTTTCAGAATCCCTTAAGGAATACTACATAATATCATAATACACCTATTATCAACTTCTACATCTTATAAATCATCATTTATAAGTATTTGCACTTTCATCCTTAACTTACTTTAAGAATTACTCCTATAAGCTCCCACTCAAACAATGTTGCTAACATATTTGGGTATGAGTCGGTACTCTTACTCAAACTATGTTTCTACATATTTGAATTTGAGTCTTATGTTGCTCCCACTTAAAAATATGTCAATCACATATTGTTTCAGGAAGACTTTCATAGCTCCCACTCAATTTTATGCAAATTGCATATCTCCTTTACTATTTTGAATAAATTCAAAATCCTTTGATCAAATATCAAACTTGGAGATTTACTATGAGATACTAGTACTTTACTAGTTTTAAATCCACTAGACATTTTAGCACACATGAATCAAATTCATTTTGAATTCATCCTATTCTTGATAAATTGTGCTTTTGTCATTTACCCCTTTTCCTACTATGGCTTTGCAGTCATTTGGGAAAATTCCAAGCAACTCCTTTACTTGTGAGATTCAGCAACGAATTGCTTTCTAATCTCAAGGGAATCTTGCTTCTAGGATTTCTCATAATTCTAGTTTACCATCATTTCCTTTGTAGTTCGTAGGTATGTCATATTCCAAAAATCATGACAAGTGATTCACAAATGTCTCCATACAAGATATGGATTTACATTTTGAATCCTACTTCATATAGTGAATAACAATAGTGGAGGGAAAAACACAATGATCAAAATCATTGATTCTTTCCTTCTGTGAAGAGAATCGTTCAGGAACGTTGTCCGTTGTGCTTCTCAACACTCTGATGCAGGTTTTGAATACTCATCGTGTTTTACACTAATTTCCATTTGCTCCATAATTGAGAAACATCACTAGAAGTGAGCTTTCTCAAGAATGCACCAAAATCCAAGCAATACAAGTTTTGCTTTTGTTTTGGTTTGAGCCATGGGTTTCGTATTCAAAGTTTCCAATGAATACCCTACAAGGAATTATTCGCTATTGTTTTAGTTATGTCGAATAACCTCAAAACTTTCACGAATTCAAATGGTTCACTACATTATAATTGAGTGCTAACTATTTCTAACTAATGGTCTCTAGATATACTCTACAACGATTTATTCCGTGCCTTCTATTTAACCCCCTTTTGATATCTTATATCATATTGTGATGCTTTGTATTTTGACGTTACAAAACACTTTGCATTCCACAATTTCTTTCATGCCATTCTTATAAAGTTGAATTTCATTACTATTGATCAAATCATAGCAATTGGATTCTCTTTTATATTTATACCCTTTGTTGATGAAACATTTTGATCAAATCAAATAGTTTCATATTCATGTTTCCTTTGGTAAACTTACTTTACACATTTAAACAATCATTTAATGATAATTACCATTTTCGTTAAAACATAATACATCGAATATGTATTTACTTTTAACAATTCTTTAAACACTGTGTATTCAAGTAATACACGGTGTTCAAGTTATTTCGCCGAACTTAGGCATGATTTATATGTGAGAAGAAATCGAATGACTTTCACATATTATCACATAACTTTGAATTTAAACAATGGTTTCATTCATTAATGAAATATCATTAAGTTGGGTATTTTAAACAAGGCATTTTAATGTTTTACAAATGTTCATACATTATCAATTAGTTTCAAACAATAAGGATAATTCACATATAATCAAACAAGATATGAACACGAATAGAAATCATTCATAAAAGCAGAACAACTATTTGTTACAAACTTATATGAATAATCGTCTCACGAAGTGTGAGACACACTAAAGAAGTTCACAATCTCTTGATTACAAAAAATCATCCTAAACACAAACTAAATGATAAATGTCGAGGGAGCGTGTCGTCGGCTGTCATCATCATGCTCACCATCAACAAACAACGTCACCCCCCTCTCCAGCAAGCACCTCTACGCAGAAGGACCTGTTTTCAGTAAAACAGAACAAGTATTAGATATACTTAACACTACAATGTGTTTGCAAGATTATAACATTTATAAAACTGAATATCAAATATATACCTTTGTCGTTAATGACTCCAGCGACGTTGGGTTCATCTATCACATTTCTGAAATGTGATATGAACTCAAGGAAATCCAGTCTTTCCGTGTCACCTCTCATAACGCAGATCCTGACTTGTGCTTGGAAGCTTGGAGAAAGCGACCGTAGCACAACTCCCATCGCAAATGAGCTTGAGTACCAGTTGTCCAGGTAGTATGCCAGACTCATATACGCATCGTAGAGGCGCAATAAGTGCTCATCCAGTGAGGTGCCCTCCTCCATATTTATGGAGAGGAAGTCCTCCATCAGCTCATACTCCCACATGCACACTTGTTCCACGAAATGTGCTCTCAGATGTGCCATGACCATTCGGGGCTTGAGACTCCCCACCATTGCCACAGCCCATCCTCCATTCCGAGGCGCATGGTCACTGATATAAATGTGGCCATCACACGACGCTGACAACGCAGATCGCGCTCCTCCTGGGTCTCATGAGAATAGGGTGGCTCCAAATACATCTCGCAGGTCATGTAGTCAGCTACATTGTTCTCCCCAAGGAGATCAAATAGGCGTACGACCCATGCAGAAAAGTTGGATCCATCTAACTTGAGCTTTTCTCCTTTTAACCAATCGTCGATAGGAAAAGTAATCTTAGCAGAAACCATTTTCTACATTTATAATTGCAAAAGGAATTTATACTAAGTTTATAATTAAATGTGTTAATGATAACTCCACTCAGAAACACCTATCCCCAAAGAGGGTTCCTAGTGATAACACGACCCCTATCAGCCACATCTCCCCCGATCATCACGGCCATCAATGTGGGTTCAAGGGTGGACGCTAAACGTCGGTCACATCATTCATGTGACTCGTGCTCGATCTTTCGACCATCCGCGTTTCGAGGCCACGCTTCTTTAGCGTGCTAGGCTCGCCAACTCAACCTTAGTGTATTCGCTGTGCAACATGGCTTGCACCCACTGTATGCGAACATAGATATGTCTGACACCCGATCATCACGGCCTGCCTCATACCGAAGAACTTTCTTGGTGGTGCACACTAAGGGGGAACACAATCGTTGGTTATTTTAACAGGGATCATCTTATTAGGCTACCATCGAGTACTAATACTAGCACACAATAAGACATACAAACAATAACATTGAATGTAAATGTTATGTGATATGGTCCTTCACGTCGTGATCTCCATCCGTCGTCACCAGGTTCCGGTGCCAGCGTTCCGGCGCCATAGACACTAGGGTACCAGTGTCATTCCGGCGTGGTAGTTCGTCACCTTTGTGACTATCTACTACTATGCAACAAAAGGTAAATACTTTACCTTTGCCACAACCATATCACAAAGCAACACCCCCCTGCAAAGCAAAGTTAGACGCCTCTACTTTATCTTTGCAAGTTTTACGTGGTTGAATGGGCTTTCGTACGAGAACCGTTCTTACCTACGAACTTTCAGCACAACGCTGATCAAGTAGTTGTCTATACTACACCCCTTTCGGGGCCCTCTGTAGCAAATGGTATACCAAGTAATGCGAGAGAGACAGACACCCCCCTAAGCCACTTTATACGATACAAGCCGTATGTCAAGCGTGGACCAGTCTTGCGAATGAACGCGTAAAGTCGGTTGGGGGCCGCTTCATCAAGCATTACTACGGTATACAGGAGTACACGTGGGAGGGTAACAACTAAAAGATCAACGACCACACGCTACATCTCGTGTGTTTTACCCGTACTAGCATTACTATGCATAGATCTAGCTCTGATACCACTGTAGGGGTTCCGCGCATGAAAACAATAAAATTTTACTCTACGCCCCTGAACCCCTAAAGCTGCCAGGACCTATCTATTAGTAATACAGTAACGGGAGGGGATTTTCGCGAACTTACCCTCGAAGACCGAAAAGCCTTGTCAACGCTCAGGAGAGCGTGGTTGATGTAGACGAGTCGAAGCCGACCTCAAGGTCGTGATAAAGTCCTTATGCTCCTTCTGGCTCCAACGACTTGAGTGCCTCAAGTGTGACACCTCGTGGGAGTTACACACGTCCGGTGCCTGACGATGACTCCCGCTTCCCCGATCCAGCAGCAGTTGCGGAAGTAGAGCTCCCGGATCCGAATCCAGCAACGCGACGGCGCTCCGCGGTGAAGTTGTCTCTCGCTCGCGCAGTCCAGACTTGGGACCACGGTCACGAGAGAGAGAGGGGAGAGAGAAAATATCAATTGGAGATCCTCCCAAAAGTGGGGAGACCTTTATTGATTATTGGGTGTATTTTCTAGGCCAAATACCCCACCTTATATAGGGGGAGGGGAGGTACTACCTTCCCTCAAGTCCCGGTGACGAGGGTTTAACTCATCAATGCCCATTGTTATGGACTTGGGTTTTGGAGAAGGAGGGAGTGCTGGAGACATCTATCGGCTAGCAAACAAGCACACAGGGGACAAAGGATTTACCTAGGTTTAGGCCTCGTAGAGGTCCCTACTCCTTCTTGTCTGCTCGTGGAATTATCGAGAGAGTCGAAAGTTACAATGGTGCGGAGATGAAATCTGGCGAGAGTTGTGAAAACTAGGGTTGTGTCTGTCTCCTCCTCGCCGCCCCCTCCTAGCCTTTATATAGATAGGCTAGGTCTCGGGTAGCAGGTCGAGTCGGTTACAAGTAAGGGTTCTTCCCTTCAAACTTTCTATCTTTAGCTTCTTCTTGTCTCTCAAGCAATCGAGAGTCCGTAGGTTAGTCGAGTCCTTTCGTCTGGGCCTTGGCGACACCGTGGGCCCGTACGTATTTAGACCGTATATACCAAGCTTGAGTACCTATAAGGTATACCCATGTCAGTAGCCCCCGAGCATCCAGTGGAATCGCAGATTCGACTGGGTACTTTTTGAAGTTTCGAGTGCCTGAATGAGTATATTTCGACTGCTTTTATTTGTGCCATAGGGATTGTTGATATACGTGCCTGATATAACCGAAGTATCGGCACCAGTTAACCACCTTAGGGTGAAACAACGCAATCTACTCGAATTGGAGTCCCTGGACTCAAATCCGGAAAAGTGCTGGCGTAATTCGACTCAAGCCGCGGAGGTCTTACAGGAGTCAAATTCCAGTTATATGAGTGTGAGCACTTGACGCGTCCGTCAAGGCATGTTCATCGTGCCTGTAGGCACGGATATGTTTCTGGTAGTGCTTAGTTAAATGCGTTGCCAAGCCTTTATTTAGGTCTTACCTTCACGCTGTAAGCGCGGCATCCGAATTTTATCATCGCGGAGATGATTCGGGCAACCCAGGAGACGTAATCTCTTTGTAGGGAAAATTATGAGGCGGTGTCGCCATGATCTGCGAGTGCTGATGTAATCAACGCACAACTTTCGTGCAATGCGCGACCAGCGCTCCCTATGGGAGTAGCCCCCGAGTGCCTGGTTGAGTCGAAGACTCAGGCAGGGACTAAAGAAATTTTGTGACTGCTGTCATTTTTGTTTGTTTGAGTCGAAAACTTGGATTGCGACTGCTGTCGTCTTTTGCTTGCTTGTTTCAGTCGAATTTGTTTCCAGCGCTCCCTATGGGAGTAACCCACGTCCATAGTCGAATCGTTTTTCGAGTGGTTGGGTTTGATTATGATTGCCTGTATCCCTGCAGTAAGATAAGAAAATCATAGGGTGCGCGGCCAGCGCTCCCTATGGGAGTAGCCCCCGAGTGCTTGGTGGAGTCGAAAACTCCAGCAAGGACTAAAGTAGTCGAAGTTTTCCGCTAAGTAGCCTTTGATGACGTCAGTGCTGACGCTTGCATGACCTCAGTTACCCGCGTGAGCGGCTTTGACGGGACGTGACGAGCGGTGGGTCCCACTTTCTGACTTTGAGTTGACTGGGCGTGCGTAATCTTATTATTAACTGTGCCTCCTCGATTTCCGCATAGTGGAGGGACGGTTCACGCTTCCTCTTCTCCACGTGTCGAGCGCGACGTGTGCCACGCGTCCAATAGGGTTTTTGTGAGCCGTTGGATTGCATCTCTTAGGGGTTAAGTAGAGATGCTACGACGGTAAATTTCCATCTGTGCCCTTTTCTTCCTCACTGCCATCGCCATTGCCGCTGCTCCTCTGCTTTTCTCCTGCGCTCATCTTTTCCTCAGTTCTGGACCATCTCCGCTCGTTCCCAAGTTACTTTCTGCGTTCTCATTGCTGCCGCGCAATGGGAAAGAAGAAAGGAGGCGCTGCCGCTGAATCCGCCGCCACCGCTGCTGCGGCGAAGAAGGGTGGCGCCGCTGCTGTGGGCACCAGTGCCGCCGCCGGCGGGAAGAAGAAGGTCGCGGGCACCCACGTGACCAATGGTGCCTGGCGCCTCTCAATCATCAAGGCGTCCGATCTTCGTCTTCTTCGCCAAGACGGAGTTATTTCCGTCGCAGTCGCCGACGCGCGCGTCCCAAGTGGTGAGACCATTCCTATGCCTCCCGATGGTTTTCGAGTGATGTTTCTTGCTTTCATCATTCGTGGCCTTTCTTTGCCGATCCACCCCTTTCTTAGGGGTCTCCTCTGTTTTCACGGGCTCCAGCTCCATCAGCTGTCCCCGAATTCGATTCTTCACATCTCTTGCTTTATCACTCTGTGCGAGTGCTGGCTCGGAATCGAGCCGCACTTTGGCCTTTTCAAGCTTTTGTTCAAGCTAAAGCGTCAGTCCGCATCTGGCTCTTTAGTTTATGACGTAGGTGGTTGTGGAATCCATGTCGACTCATCCGCCACCTACTTCGACATCAAGCTCACCAAGTCCGTCCAGGGATGGAGGGACAGATGGTTTTATGTTCGCGACCTGAAGGCCAAGGATGAGCACTTTGGACTCGCTCCATTTGATCCCGCGACTCCCTGCAAGAAGATGCGTTCTTGGAAGAACGTGATCATGCCGTCCGAACTCGCGGAGACGGACGTGCTATATCAACGCGTCTGCGACCTCGAGAGTCGCACGGGTGCAAAAGAGGGAGGATGCGCCCTTATCAGGACTTGGCTGCGTCGTCGCGTCCAGCCTCTCCAAGCTAGAGTCCATCCCATGTTTCAATGGGGTGGTGCTGATGATGCCACTCGCGTGCCTGCCGATGGCATGTCCGCGAGTGAGGTAGATAGGAGGGTGCGACTGGTCACGAAGTACACCTTCAAGGATGTGCTTCCGAATGAGCCAGTCGTTCCTCCCTTCGATGCTTCGAATCCTCCTCCCGAGGTACAGTCGTACTACGCAGTAGCTTATATTCACGATTGCTTTTCTGTTGCTTACCTGCTCCTTTTTGCTTTTTGTGTGCAGGATTGGGCGGTCTCGCCTTGCATGCCTCCTCTCCCTGAGGGCATTATTCCCCACGAAGCTTTTGAAGAGGACGAGTCTGAGTCGACTGTCCCTTCTGACGTGGAAGAGGAAGCCCCCGAGTCGGAGAGCCCAGATACTCACAAGCGTCCGCACAGCGAGGACTCTGATGCGTCGACTCCTTCAACTCCAGAGGGCACAGTTGCTGGCGCGGAGTCACCAATTCCCGCCGTTCCTGTAAGGGCTGTAGCACCAGCTTCTCGCAAGAAGATGCGATTTCCCAAGGAGTCTTCGTCGGAGTCGACGGAGGCCACGTTTGATCTTGACAAGTTTGACTGGTAAGTTTATGAGTTCGTTCTTTCTTCTCTGTTTTCTTTTGTTGGCTTTGCCCTGGAGTTTTGCCCTTTCTCAATGTGAATTTGGTCTTGCAGTCAAGAGGCGTCGTCATCTTCTGGCGACGTTGAATTTTTGAAGGAATCAGGAGTCGCGACCTCAAGGGCCAAGGTAGAGGTCGAGCGCGCTCCTTCTCCTCCGGCAGCGGCCCACTCCGGGCACAATTCTTCGAGTTCTCCTCACGGAGGGGAGCATCGAATAGTTGCTCGGATGACAGCTCAACAGACTTCTTCGGAGTCGCTAGAGGACCATGTGAGTATATCTTTCCTTCTTTTGTATTTTGGCAGTCAATTCCCTCTGTTGCCCTTATCTGATTCCTTGATTGGTGCAATAGCTCCTTGTAAAAGAGGCCGCGCGAGTGGCGGAGCAGGTGAAGGCGATGGGTCGTCAGCATGCGATGCTGGAGACGCGTCACCGCGTGGTCGAAAGTGAGTGCTTCCATGCTTGTTTCTTTCATCTTTTTTCTGTTCTGGTGTGTTTGACTGATAGCCAATTATTTTGACTGCCATGTAGCTGAGCATAACGCCCTACTGCGCAATGTCGCATCCTTGGAGAAGACACTGGCCGCAGCTGTCAAGGGGCGCGATGAGGCAATCGCGGCTCGTGATGAAGCCCGAAAGCGAGAAGAGGATTTGCGCGCCTCTTTTGCGGCCAGGGAGAAGTTGTTCGGGGAGCAGCTATTCTCAGTCGCCAAGGCTCTCTCAGGTACCTTTACTGGTGGATTTTTGATTGATGCTTTTCTCTGCTTCTAGAGTTTTGCCGTTGGGCACCAGAAATCTGATCCATGTTTTTTGGTGTAGATGCTGGCGACTTGAGTTTTGACCCGCAGGCCCTTCGTCGTGATGACGCTCTGGCTGGCGCGGTATCCGCGGTCGAAGATCGAAGCGCCATCGTCCATAATACATTGTCCAAGGCCAAGGTCGCCCTTAGTCGCCTCCGAGAGGAGTTGATGCCAAAGGCGGAGCAGGTCGACAAAATGGACGAGCTGGTGGAGTCACTCGCCGGGGGTGTGCCTTCTACCTATAAGAACTCCCTCCGGGCGGCTGGTGCAACGATGTCACTCGCCATGGTGCAGGCCCACGGAGTCGAGATAGATCCCTCTGCGGTGTCGAAGACAATGCCTGTTGGCGCGGATGATCAACAGGTAGTTTTCGCCCCCTTTGTGACTGCTTGTGCTAAATACGGTCATTCTTTGATTAATACCGTTGCCAAGTATTCGGAGGAGCTCCAACGCGCTAAGAAGGCAGCGAAAGCTTCGGCTTCAGGGGCAGGTGGAAAATCAGTGGCGTCTGATACTACCACGGATTTGATGAAGCCCCCGAAGGCGTCGAAGTCAAAGAAGCCAGCTGCTCCGTAGTTAGCTTTGTGTAGTAGATAACGAATTGTCCTTTTGCTCTAAGAACATGCCTGCTGGCGAGTGTGCTTGTGAATATTTTTTATGCTTTATCCTGAATGCATCTGCTGTCCCTGCCTTTGTGTTAGTTTGGTCGCCTTATTTGCTTCTGTCTTGATCTGTGGTAGGGCACATCGAGTGGTCCCGTAGGGGGAGACTAGGATCCATCATCTCTTGATGAGACAGTGGCACCGCCGCGCTCCAGGGTAGAGGAGCTATCTTTGCTGTCGCGACTTCGTGACCGCGTGAAGCAGCTGGAGCGTGAGTTGCCCCTGATCCGCGGTAACGCAGATGTGTGGAAATCAAAGGCGGAAAAAGCCGCCGCCCGCGAGCAGTATCTGCTTGGTGAGGTGACGCAGCTGGGCGACCAGTTTAAGTGTTAGTTTGCTCGTCCTCATCTTGTCCTTTGTAGATAGTCGCAGTGGTACATTGTACTCATGCTGTTGGTGCTGCTTCGTGTAGTTGTTAGTGCACACCGTCCGCAGGAGGAGAGGGATAGGATTGCTATCCGCCTTCATGGTCTCACCCAGGAGCAACTCCAAGAGAGTGGATACTTCTGGGTGGATCATGATCGTGCGACTACATTGGCGACCCTGCAGGATCGCGCTTCGCGAGTGCTGCTCTTCCTGAAGAAGTCGCAGTCATGTTTGAAGAATATCTACCGGGCGATGTTCCTGTTGGATGACACGCCGTCAAGCCTGTTGCTCTCCTGGCCAAATTTCAAGATATGTCCGCGGTTCGCGAGTGCGTGAGGCAGCAGTTGGTGACTGGTGCCAAGGCTGCCCTCTCAATGGTGCGATTGCACAGGCCTGACGTGGATGTCGCCGTCGTAGCTTCCGGTCTGCCAGCGCCGCCAGCCGGATCTTCTTGGATTATGGTGCCGCGCTATCAAGCGGTGGACCGCCCAGCAGAGGAGATTGTCGACTTCTTCGAGGAGCAAACCAATGTTCTTCTATTGCAGCAATAACTGGATTTGTATCCTGCACATAAGTGTATTTGTGTTGTAAAGTTCATTTATATATTTGTATGTAATTTATTGTTGAACGCGTACAAATAGCTTTTTGTAAGCGTAAGGTGCGTTGCACTATGCGAGTCCTTTTCGTTAGCCTGGCCATCCCCTTTATCAACCTGCCAGGTGCGTTGCAGCTGGGTTGAGTTTGCGTTAAGGGGTTCGATTGATGTGCCAGCTACTCAGGATGTCGTGTTTATTAGTTTGAAGAACAAATGTGTGTAGGGTGGCGCAGCCCCCGAGTATAATAGTAACAGAAGTGAAAAGAAAAACACAGAGTTTTGGGGCACTTAGCTTTTATTTATTTGGAGAACAATACGCGGTACAGTGTGTGGCTAAGTAGCCTTGGCTGAGTAGCCTTATTTGCGATGTAAAAGTAAAAACAACTAGGGGTAGAAGCGTCGTAGTTGTGCGACGTTCCAAGGGTTGGAGTATGCGACTCCTGTTTCTAGGTCTTGAAGGCGATAGGCGCCACCTGGGATTACTTCTGTAACCAAGTATGGTCCTTCCTAGGGGGACTCGAGCTTGAGATGCCCCTGCTGCTTCAGTCGCAGGACCAGGTCACCTTTGACGAAGGATCTGGGGCGAAGCCTTCTACTATGGTAGTTGCGCAGGTTCTGCTAGTAGATCGTGGATCTTTCTGCGGCGATTTCTCTCGCCTCGTCGAGGAGGTCGACGGAGTCTTCGAGTGCAAGAGATGACTCTTGTTCGCTGTAAGCGACTATGCGCGGTGCCTTGTACCTTACTTCGGCGGGTAGTACCGCTTCTGCCCCGTGCACCATAAAGAATGGCGTGTAGCCTGTGGCGCTGTTTGGAGTTGTACGTAGGCTCCAGAGTACAGATTGGAGCTCATCTGGCCAGCAACCCGCGGCTTGTTCGAGTGGTCGAAGTAGTCGCTTCTTGATGCTGCTGTAGACGAGCCCGTTTGCTTTTTCCACTTGACCATTGGTCTGTGGATGCGCGACTGAGGCATAACTGATGTTGATCCCTAGGTTTTCGCAGAATTCTTGGAATTCCTTGGATGTGAAGTTCGTTCCATTGTCAGTGATGATGCTGTGCGGCACGCTGAAGCGGTAGATGATGGACTCGAAGAACTTGACCGTGTTGTGCCCTGATTTCTTGGTTACTGGCATGGCCTCGATCCACTTGGTGAATTTGTCGACTGCGACCAAGAGGTAGACGTATCCTCCTTGCGAGGACCTTGGGAGTTTGCCAACCATGTCGAGACCCCACTGTGCGAAGGGCCGGGCCAATGGAATAGGCCGCAATTCTGTGCCTGGTGCGTGTGGTTTATCCGCGAATCGCTGACAAGCGTTGCACTTTTGGACTATGTCCTTGGCGTCGCGCATGGCCATGGGCCAGTAAAATCCAGCTCGTAGAGCTTTGGCAACGAGGGCGCGACTGCCGGCGTGGTGTCCGCAGGTTCCTTCATGTATGTCGAGGAGGACTACTTTTCCATCGGCCAGGAAGACGCATCATTGTAACACGCCTGTGATACTGCGTTTATACAGTTCGCCGTTGATAACGGCGAATGCCTTGGAGCGTCGTGCGATGTGCCTTGCATCTGTCGGGTCGTCCGGTAAGCGCTTGCTGAGGAGATATGTAATGTACGGCTGCGTACAAGATTGTTCTATCATCATGATGCTCATTGGCCCTTCGAGTCCTGTGTCTAGCTCCAAGTCATCGAGTGTCATTGGCTCATTGGGTGGCGTAGCCCCCGAGTCCATTGCTGTGCTCGTTTTCTTCTCTGCGGCCTTTGGCTTGATGGAGCGTTCGCAGATGCGCTCGAGAAATACCCCAGGTGGTATGGGGGCGCAGGTAGAGCCTATGTTGGCGAGTGCGTCCACCTCCTCGTTGCTCTCGCGACCTACATGTCGCAACTCGCAACCATCGAAGTCTCCCTCGAGTGTATCGTAGAGGTCAGGGTATGCGATCATGTTGTCATTGAGTGCGTCGCACTCGTGCATTGTTTGGTTGACGACCAGCTTGGAGTCGCCATATATGATGAGCCTCTTTGCGCCGCAGGCTTTTGCCATCCTCATCCCGGGCAACAGGGCCTCGTATTCAGCCTCGTTGTTTGAGGTTGTGAACTGCATTCGCAGGATGTATTTTAGCTTATCTCCTTGAGGTGACGTCAGAATGACGCCTGCTCCTGCTCCATCTTTCCGCTTGGATCCATCAAAGTGCATGGTCCAAAGGTAGGACATATCTGGCTTGTCCGGGAGTTGGTTTTCCATCCAATGCACGAGAAAGTCAGGGAGAACTTGCGACTTGATTGCGTCGCGCTTTTCGTATGTGATGTCTTGTGGAGACAGTTCGATTCCCCAGAGCGCGACTCGTCCCGTGGTGTCGGGGTTATTGAGGATATGTCCTAATGGGGCGTCGCTGACTACCACGATTGGGTGTTCCTGGAAGTAATGGCACAGTTGTCGGGCGATCATGAAGACGCCGTACGCCAGCTTCTGGTAGTGAGGGTATCGCTGTTTTGTTGGCGTGAGGACCTCGCTGAGGTAGTATACCGGGCGTTGTACGCCATGGACCTTGTTTTCCTCGGCCCGTTCGACGACGAGCACTGTACTAACTACTTGGTTAGTGGCGGAGATGTACAACAGCAGTAGTTCCCTTTCTCGTGGAGTCACCAGTACCGGCGAGGTGGATAACAGGCGCTTGAGATCTTCGAATGCTTCTTGCGCTTCCTTGGTCCACTCGAATTTGTCAGCTTTGCGGAGGAGCTGATAGAAAGGCAAGGCCTTTTCCCCCATTCGACTGATAAATCGGCTGAGGGCCGCGATTCGTTCGGCTAGTTGCAGGACGCCTCTTATGTTCTTTGGCTTCTCCATGGCCAGTATGGCCTTTATCTTTTTCGGGTTTGCCTCAATCCCTCTCGCGGAGATGAGATACCCGAGCAGCTGCCCAGATGGTACGCCGAAGGCGCATTTGTCCGGATTGAGCTTAATCCGGTAACGATCGAGGTTGGCGAATGTTTCGCGAGTCGTTGATTAGAGAGGCTTCCTCCTTGGTTTTGATTACTATGTCGTCGACATAGACTTGGATGTTGCGACCCAATTGCTCCTTGAGGCAAGCCTGCATGCACCGCTGGTAGGTGGCTCCCGCGTTTTTTAGCCCGAAGGGCATTGTGTTGTAGCAGAACACACCGAAGGGCATTATAAACACGGTCTTCTCTTGGTCTTCCTTCTTCATTCGAATTTGGTTATAGCCTGAGTAGGCATCGAGGAAGCAGAGGCGCTCGCATCTAGTGGTGGAGTCGATGATTTGATCGATCCGTGGTAGCGGGAAGTGATCCTTTGGGCAGTGCTTGTTTAGAGAAGTGAAGTCCACGCACATCCGTAGGATATCCGTGTCCTTTTTTGGCACCAGCACCATATTGGCGAGCCAAGTGCTTTCCTTGATCTCGCGTATGAATTTGGCCTCGAGGAGTCTATTGATCTCCATGCCAACTGCCTATGCTCGTGCCTCAGATAGTCGCCTAATTGTTTGTTTGACCTGGCATGTCCGCAGGACACCAGGCGAAAATTTCCCAGTGCTCACGGAGGAATTCGACGAGCGCGAGTTCCTATGCGGGACTCAAGTTGTTGGCGATGAGGGATGTTTTGGCAGGATCTGTCGGATGGACCTGCACCTTCTTTGTGTGCACGGATGAGTCGAAGGAGAGATCAGGTGAGCTTGGCCTGCTCAGGGGAGACATACTATTGTCTGTCGTTTCCTTTAATCGCGCGAGCTCCTCCTGCATGCCAAAGGACTGGGAGATTCTGTTGAATTCCCTGTCGCAACTGTCGGATCGCTCAAAGCTTCCGTTGATCGTGATGACGCCGTTGGGACCTGGCATTTTCATCTGCAGGTAGGCGTAGTGGGGTACCGCCATGAACCTAGCGAACGCGACGCGTCCGAGGATGCAGTGGTATTGTGAGGGCCAGTCGACGACCTCAAAGTCAATGCGCTCGCGCCTAAAGTTCTTTGGCGTGCCGAATATGACGTCGAGGTTGATTTTGCCCAGGGGGTATACGCCTTTCCCTAGGACGATGCCATGGGACATTGTGTCCGATGCCTCCAAGCACGTTAGAGGAATCCTCATTGCTCGCAGGGTACTCGCGAATATGAGGTTGATGCCGCTTCCGCCGTCCATGAAGACGCGACTCATGTCAAAACCTCCAATTTGCGCCTCGAGTACGAGGGGGCAATGACCTGGGCGAGGTACTTGAGGCGGGTGGTCGCGTTTATCGAAGTTGATGCACGAATCACTGCCACTGAGGTACTCAGTGGTGGATGGTGGTGAGTGCGTGGCCAAGTTGACTTGGCGAGTGATAGCTTTCTGCACCCTATTGGAAGGGGCGCCCCTTTTGGATCATCATGGTACCCATGGCCCGTGGGTACGGTTCTCCTCCGTGGTGCTGGTCCGGTGCAGCTCCGTTCGGGGGTGGCCCTGGTGGTGGTGGCGGTGCGCCATGTGCCACGGCGCCTGGAGCGGCCTCGTAGCCTCTTTCGACTGCGTTGCGGTTCATCCGAACCAATCCCTCGTGTAGCTTGAGGAACTCACGGCAGTCTTTGAGGAGGTGGCTGGACTTTCTCTTGCCGTCATGCTTGTCGATGTAGAAGTGTACCGTGCATGGTCCGGACAATTTTTCCTTGATGAAGGTCGCGGTTGCCTCGTCGCGAGTGTGGCGTTGCCACACTTGCATGCTCTTCCCAGAGTCGCAGTATCCGCCGCTGCGGTATCCGCTATTGCAGTTGTCGTCGCATCTCTCGGCGTAGCCGGCTGCGACCATATTAACGTCGTCACGGTCGTCGTAGATGAGCATGCGGCGTTTGCCTCGGCGGTCGCGTCTGCGTTCGAGCTCTGCCTCCTCGTCAGAGTGAGAGCGGTTCTTCACTGAATCTTCTCCATCAGCCCATCGATTCGCGATCTCCATTAGGTGGTCGATAGTCTGGGGCTTTGAGCGGCCCATCTCCTCCCTGAGTTCTAAGCGGCGAACGCCACCGTTGAATGCATCAATCGCGCGGTCCTCTGAGATGTTTTCCGCGGAATTCTTGATGATGGACCACCTTCGGATGTATGAGCGCAGTGATTCGCCAGATTTTTGCTGGCAACATCTCAGTTCTTCGACTGATGCGGGCCGTTTGTACGTGCCCTTAAAGTTGCGCACGAAGCTATAGACCAACTCATCCCAGCTACGAATGGATCCGCGTGGGAGGCTATTGAGCCATGCTCGGGCGGCGCCCTGCAGCTGTAGCTGCAAACATTGCATGGCAGTACTTCGACTGACTTCGTGGAGTCTGACGGAGGAGATGTGGTCCTCTAGCCAGATTTTAGGGTCTTGTAGGCCGTCGAACTTCGGGTTTTCTGACAGAAGTTTAAACCCCTTAGGCATTCGTTTCTGCCTAATGGATCTGCTGAAGCATCTGGCGCCGCAGAGCTCCCCGTCTTCCTCCTCTGAGTCAGTCGACCGGGCACGTCGTGCTCTTGATTTGTCGATCTTACGTTGTGTGAGGTCATTGCGCGCGTCGTAATCGCGATCGTGTCGTTGCGAACGACGGCGTCGAGACAGGTCGTGACTGTCATCGCTAGACGAGGGCGAGGAGTAGCATTTTGCCCTTTTTGGGGTCTGGTACTGGCTGCTTGTCGAGGGCGGCCTCGATTAACCCCAAACCCGCGATCGTAGATCGGTGCATGGCGGTTCGGGGATCTCCAGCTGGTGGCAGGTTGTTGAGGAGGTACATGGTGGCTGCCGTGACCGCGGCCTGCGGCGTTCTGGGGACCACGTTGCCTCTCGTGTCGACTGTCATAGAGCTGAAGTCGAGGACTTTCGCGGCGTCTATGCGCTCTTGTTCGGTGAGGTGAGCCATTCGCGACTGCCTCTTCTTGGCGACGTACTCGTTTCCTCGTGAGGAGGATCCTCCGTAGGAGGAGAGCCCAGCAAGACGAAGGCTCGATCCGTCCGCCGCCCTTTTACGCGCCTCCAGCTGCGCGATTGCTTCTTTTTGGCGCTTGAATTCCTCTTTCAGGAGCCAGTGGTAGCCCATTAGTAATTCCTGTGGGGATCCGAAGGGCAGAGGTGCACCTCGTAGGGCTTCGCGGCAGCGCTCCCACTCTTGCTCGTTGAGCCTGATTACAATGCGTTCGCCGGTTTGCTCATTGATTATGCTGGGAGGTTCGACTGCTCCACCGTTGGCACCGTTGCCGCCGTTGCCACCGCTGCCAACGTTGGGTGGATCAGTGCCGTTGCCGATGTTGACGACGCCGCGATTGGCGGAGGTGTCGCTTGTGTTGATGACGGCGCACATGAAGTGATTGGGGAAGCTGTTGCTTCCGCAACTTTCAGATTCGGAACCGCAGGTTCCATCTTCTGTGGCCAGATCGCTCAGATCGGAGTCGCGACTGCTGTCGCTGATCATGTTCCCGACTGCCACCGGAGTATTGAGCTCGCTGAGGGTGCCGATCGATGGAGGGAACCATGATGCCGGGGCAATCGCCGGTGTTGTCGGTTGATCAAGCATGCGAAGCGTGCCCATCTGACCAACTTGGAAGCGGAAGCTCCCAATTGCCAAGCTGATTCCGTCTCCCACAGACTCGAAAGCCGGGCGGGTGGCCGGTGTGTGGACGGTGAAGTCGAAGGCGTCGAAGAGCTGGCGAATCTCCGCTATTGCGGAGTTGTAGATCGCGGTTGATGGGGCCGAAGAAGCCGCAACATCAGCACTACCAATTCCCATAGACGGCGCCATTTTGACGAGGGTTTAACTCATCAATGCCCATTATTATGGACTTGGGTTTTGGAGAAGGAGGGAGTGCTGGAGACATCTATCGGCTAGCAAACAAGCACACAGGGGACAAAGGATTTACCCAGGTTCAGGCCTCGTAGAGGTCCCTACTCCTGCTTGTCTGCTTGTGGAATTATCGAGAGAGTCGAAAGTTACAATGGTGCGGAGATGCAATCTGGCGAGAGTTGTGAAAACTAGGGTTGTGTCTGTCTCCTCCTCGCCGCCCCCTCCTAGCCTATATATAGATAGGCTAGGTCTCGGGTAGCAGGTCGAGTCGGTTACAAGTAAGGGTTCTTCCCTTCAAACTTTCTATCTTTAGCTTCTTCTTGTCTCTCAAGCAATCGAGAGTCCGCAGGTTAGTTGAGTACTTTCGTCTGGGCCTTGGCGACACCGTGGGCCCGTACGTATTTAGACCGTATATACCAAGCTTGAGTACCTGTAAGGTATACCCATGTCACCCGGGGTGGGACTAAAGGAGAGGAGGGGGTGGGGAGGCCGCCGGCCACCCCTAGTGGGCCCCGCGGGGGGGGGGGGGGGGGGGAGGCCCAGCCGGCCACCCCCTTTGGTCCTTCTCCCTCTCTCCTTTCCCTAATGGGCCCTCTCCCTCCGGAAATTGGCCCATTAAGCCTTTTGACCTTTTAATTTAATTTATCTTTATTAAATAATTATAAATAAATGATTAAATCAATATTTAACATTCATTCACACATTATCTAATCTCTGTGGCCATGGAACTCCTTCCACCTCCACTCCGTACATCCTCCGGACTTACCGAAACCCTTCATGTTTTCTCCCTTCTTTTCTTCGGTGATTCTACCGATCCTATAAACACTCTCTAAGCATCATCAAGCCCTTAAGCATGATAACCTACGGTTTGGGAACACTCTAGACATGGTCGGGACACTCCCGCACCAATGATCAACAGAGGGACCTGGATGGCCATGTGACCCCTGTGAGCTCCACGAAGATCTTTCGTCGTTTGAACCGAGACAGTCGTGTCGTATTCCCTTTGTCATTCGATACTTGCATTGCCCGAGATCTGATCATTGACATCACCATGTCGGGTTCAATCTCGTTACTGAACAATGCTACTTAACTCATCCCGACAAGTGATATCCCCGTGATCCAATCACATGCTGCGCAGCTATTGGGTATAACTTCTCCGAGTGGGCCCTTGAGTATCTTCCCATCACATGGACGGACAAATCCCGCTCTCGACATATATTGCCTCTACGGTTTCCTCCGAATACCTGAACACACCTTTATAACCACCGTTTTACGAGATGGCGTTTGATGATATCTAAGCACCCTCAGGAGACAGTGATTGATATAGCCTCACGGTCTAAGGAATAGTCTACGAGGATCCATTTCTAATCATCGTAACTTGAACTTCATGACATGATCGGGTCACGATGTTTAGGTTGGGTATTGGTTCATCATCTCATTCTCCGAATGAGATGACCTCATTTCCAACTAGCATAAATGCCACATGATCAGGAAACGTGATCATCTGTTGACCAATGAACCAATGACTAGAGTTTCACTAGGAACCCCTGGTTGTTTGTATATCACACGTGTATTGATGTTTCCACTCAATACAGTTATAGCATGATATAAAACTTAATCATAAACTATATGAAATATGATAATAGTCCTTACTACTATTTGTCTCTAGGGCATATCTCCAACAATCCGGCCTAGGGTTTACAGGAGAGATCTATCCGGCTACGACTAAGAGTTTGGTTATAGAGTACATCTTGAACTACAAGTAACATTACGGGCCTAAGTCGGTAAGTCTTCTGGGCCTTCCCGTAGCTGGATTGGGCTCCGTCTTTCTCCCTAACTGGGCCGCCCGTGAAGCAAAGCTCTTACCTGAAGTGGGCCACCCTGGTCAGTGAGGAACTGTGAGGATACCCGGAAAGTATATCCCCAACATCAGCCCCCGGAGGCCTCCAAGATCCAAAGTCAGATTCATCATCGTCTAGCTTGATCTTCGGCTTGTAGAATCTTGAAGGGTTCCTGAAACTTCACAACAAAAAATACGATCCGGGTCTTAAAAAATAAGTCGGACCTATCAACAAGTTACTCGGATTTTCCAGCTTGATTTCAAACTAAGCCGGAACTTGGTTTCTAACGCCACCTGACACAAGTCATGGTCAAGTCACATCATCTGATAGGCATGCCGTCAGCACGACCGTTGGTGGGTTCGCGGTTCGCGGAACCGAGGCGCCGTTTCAATGCGTGCGTGGAGATCGAGGCGACGCAATCATCGCGTGGTTCCTTCCCAGTTCTTTCCACGACGCGTGGCGGTTACACTGTAGCATTTGCACGAATCTTGGCGTAGTTAGGTGGATATAAGGGGTTAGGATTTTCTCCTTCTCCCTCCACCAGTCCTTTGCCTTTTCCTCTCCTCCCAATCTCCCAGCGCGCACAGAGCTCCCTCGTTCCTCCCCCACAGAACTCCCAGCGCCGCCCCTTTTAGGTCATCTGCTCGCTGGAGAAATGGCTTCATCTTCTTCCTCCGGCTTGGCGGCAACAGCAACGGCGGAAGCGGTGGCAGAGAAAGAGAGCTTCCGAGGGATCTGGATCCCCTGTGCGCTCAACAACGAAGGTCTGAAGAACGTGGAGAAGGAAGGGCTCCTCACCGCCGGCGACTGGCGGAGCGGCTTCGAGGAAACCGTCCCCAACACGCGCGACGGCGAGCGGGTCCACTTTGGCACCCACCTCGATAGAGTTTTGTCATTCCCTCCCTCGGAGTTCTTCTCCGAGGTGATTGATCATTACGTAGTTCAACTCCATCATCTTCCTCCCAACTCTCTCTTAGAGATGAGCGCATACGCTTCGTTGTGTGAGGGCTTTCTTGGTATTAGGCCGAGTTTGACTCTTTTCCGGTACTATTCTCATCTCCGGAGAAACTCCATTACCGCCGGTGTTCCTTACATCACTGGCACTATTAGTTTTTCGCTTAGACGCGAGCGCTCGTATCCCAAAATTCTAGCTAGTGACTCAGTCAAACAATGGCCAGCCACATTTTTCTATCATAGGGATATTCTGGCTCCCGGCAAAGCCACTGCTTTGCCGGCTTTTGTTGACGGGGCATCCACGGGACGAGGCTGCTCTGGCTCTTTCCGACGATCTGATCCTTGCTAAGAGGCGGATCGAATACTTGATCAACCACAAGGGACTAAGGGGATCCGACTTAGTCCAATGCTAGGTCTCACGTCGGATCCAACCCCTTCAGTACCGTGGGGATCGACTGATGCACTCCATCACGTCATCCAAGAAAGACTCCCTCCGCATCAGCCCCAAAGCCTACACCACACAAGGCTATATAAGCCAGATCAAGTGGCTGATCAGGGAGCGGATCGAGAGGAGAATCCCGGAGGTTTCTTTGGATATGCACACGGCGGAAAACCCCGTGGTGCCGGTAAGTTTTTAACAGTACACCTTTTTATGTGTTTCAATCTTCGAGTTATACTGCAATACTGATATGTTTTCTTATTTTTCAGCTTGCTGACCTCCCCGAGTCAGAATTTGCTCCGCTCGAAGGATATCCTCCTGAGTTTTCTCAGGAGACGGAGGTGGTCCCATTGCCGGACCTTGCGCTCAAGAAGCACAAAGCTCCGACAGTGGTTGTTGGCACAAAGGAGGTGCCAATCGTGAAGAGGTAACTTTCAGTTACAACTTCCGCCTTTGATCTTTACTCGAATTTCTTTCCGAGATGTAAAGTTTCCGACTTTACTACAGTCTCAGAGCAAAACCGCTCATCAAGGGCAAGGGGAAAGGGATTTCTTCGAAGCCCCTGCGACAGACGAAGCTTACCATAGCTTCTCCTGCCGTGGCTCCTCCGACTCCTGCCCCTCAGCCTTCCGCAACACCGGCGATAATTCCTTCTCCGGCTGTCGTAGAAGATCTGGCTCCTTCCTCGGAGCCTGCGATCCTTGAATCGCAAACTGACGTCACCATGGGTGAGTCAGATTTAGATAAGGGTGAACCCTCTTTGGGTAATGATCCCTCGGCAAAAACCTTCGCCGAAAACATTCTCAACAATCCGGGACTTGCCAAGTTTGGCCTGTCTCGAAAATCTGCAGAAGAGATCCAGCGGCTAGCCAGGCAATGCCTAGAGAAAAGAAATTTGTCTGCCGAAGAAGAAGCGCAAGAAGCAGAGGACATCAAGTTCTCTAACCTTCTCGACCAAGTGCGCCTTCGCGACGAGAGGATCAGGACTGGAGAGCTTCCAACAGCCCCAGTGATTCCTCTGACTCTCGCCAAAAAGGTGGCTGCTGAAGTGAACGCAGGTTTGGATAAACTCACCCGCGAACAACATGTAAGTCGGAAATCCAACTCCTGTTTTTTCCAATATTTTATATCATATCCTCTAGCCCCCAAGCATGAAGTAGGATATATAATCCGGGTTTATGCTTCATTAGGATGCCAAAGAATGAACTAGTGTAGCCCCCAAGGCTCATGCTGATATTAGCAAAAATATTAGCCCGAGTCTTAAGTAGCTTTCTGACTTTGGGTATTCTGACTTACACAAAGTATGTTCCTATAACCAGGATTTGTTGAAGAATGTTTGCGATAAGCGGAGAGAGATCAAAGCTCTCCGGCTTAAAAATGCTGAGCTAAAAGTTGCCAAGAATGAGGCCGAAGGTAAACATTTCGAGACTCAAATCTTGTCTTTGTATTTTCAATGTCAAATTTTTCCTGAACTGTTGTTCTTTTTTGACTTACAGTGCTGGTGAAACAATCATGCACCATGATCGAAGAGGTCGAGAACCTCAAGACCTTGGTGGTGGAGAACAAGGAGCTTCGCCAAGAGCTAGATAAGCTCAAGGTGGATCATGAAAAGAGCATTGCTCAAGTCCTTGAATCCTCCTCCATGGCTACTAAAGAGAGTGATCGCAAGATCGATGCTCAAGATCAAATAATCTCGGACCTCAAGAATGAGCTTAGCAGATAGAGGGACCTTTCCCAGGCGCTCCGGGATGAACTCCAGAGTCTCCGGGAGGAGAAGACCAAAATTGACGATGTCATTTTCGGTACGTTCCATCTGTCTGACTTATCTTTTTCTTTGACTTTCTTCAATGTCGGATATTTCTTAACTTGTTTTGTATATAGGTCCTCTGAACTTGACGAACTCTTCCTCCACCGAGCCTCGCACCCACCGGCTTACCCAAGTCGGTGACCTGCTTCATGACTTCCGCCAATCCCTTGAGGACATTGGCGAAGCTCTAAGGATTCCGGACATGCACAACATGTCGGATTTTCAGGTGCGGGACAAGGCAAAGGAGATGCCACAGCTCATCCAGGATCGGAACATGTCCTATGCGCGATCCACAGCGCAGAACGCTCTCACCATGGTCATGAGCCACCATGGAAACATGGAGATATGGCAAGTGACCAGAGGTACTCTACAGTGGATGAAGATGGCCAGGAGCAGGACATCAAGGCCATTATGGACTCCTGTGCCGGATATGGGTGTCATGTAGCTGACTTGACCAGCTATGATACTCCATTCTTCAACCGCGTGGACACTCCGCCTCCGCCTCCAGAAGAAACAGCAGAAATTTCCGACGATGAACACACCACCTCGGATGTGGACATCTCGGAAAAATGTCAAGGCGACGTATCCAGCGAGCCGGCAGCTCCTGCATCTCCTCCTGCATCATAGATCAGAAATTTTTGTATTATTTCGGAAAAACATGATGCGTTTGTAAATATGCAATACTTTAACTTTGCTAGTGCTAAGCTTTTGATCTATTCAGCACTTTTTGGCTTAAATTTTTTTTGTGTGCCTGAAATGTTTACATAAGCACTTGTATTTTTTCGTCTCTACTTATCGTTTATCTTGCTTTCCGCCTCGTCCCTTTCGTGAGCCGGCTAAACCTTCCGCCGGAAACTTTGCCGAGCAACGGAGCTCAATTGCTAAACCAGTTTAAACTCCGAAACAAAGCCGGCTTCCAGTACCAACAATTCACTACTCGGAAAATGCCCGCATCCAGCAATCAGACAAATAACCAAAGTAAAGACTAGAAATTTTAGAGTTATACCTGAAGGTAGCAATTTTAGAATGGGAAATCTAAACCAGAACGAACATGAGCATAAAGTACTTTCAAGCATTCTGAGATTTTCGACTATGACATGATCATTTGGAAATAAGATGGTAAAAACTTCTCAGAAAATCTTGAGGTAACCAAAACTTTTATTTCTCACAGAACATGTACATATGTATGATTACAAAGAAGGATAAACTAAGAATAAAAGGGACGTAGCTGAGCAATATTCCATGGTCTGTCTAACTCATCCGGATTTGTACTGCCTCCAGCTCTCTTTCTCTTCTTAGTAGCAGGTCTTTCTTTGACTAGCCTCATGTCAGTTAAGTAGTACGATCCATTGTGCAATACTTGACTAACTAAAAAGGGCCCTTCCCATACTGGGGAAAGTTTGTGCTTTCTTTGTTGCACAAGCCGGAGAACCAAGTCACCTTTATTGAAAGATCTATCTCGGACTCTCTGGCTATGATACTTGCGTAACTTCTGCTGATAGGCTGTAGATCTCATTTCAGCAACGACGTGAACTTCTTCGACTAAGTCGAGATCATTTTGTCGAGAAATCTCGGCATCCTCTTCAATATACGCGGCCACTCTAGGAGAAGTATGAATCAAATCTATAGGAAGAAATGCTTTTGCGCCATAGACCAAGAAGAAAGGTGTGTATCATGTTGACCTATTTGGAGTTGTTCGTAAACTCCAAATTACAGAGGGTAATTCCTCTGCCCAAGCCCCCGCAGCACGCCATAGTTGTGCCTTGAGTCTCGGTTTTAAGCCTTGTAGGATTAAACCATTTGCTCTTTCGACTTGTCCGTTAGCTTGTGGATGTGCGACTGACGCAACGTCAAACCGGATATTTTGCTCGTTGCAGAATCCAGCCAATTCTCCCATAGAGAAGTTACTCCTGTTGTCCGTGATAATGCTATGCGGATAACCATACCGGATTATAACATCCTCGACAAATCTTTTGGCTGTTCCTCCATCACATCTAGTGACAGGTTTAGCCTCAATCCATTTGGTGAATTTATCCACCATCACTAAGAGGTGAGTAAATCCACTTGGAGCTCGTTTAAATGGTCCTACCATATCAAGCCCCCAGACACAAAGGGCCATGTTATAGGTATTGTTCGTAGCTGATCAGTCGGAACATGAGCTTGCTTGGCGTACTTTTGGCAGCCTTTGCACGTCTTGACTAATCGTTCGGCATTTGCCTGAGCTGTAAGCTAGAAAAATCCGTGTCTAAAAGCTTTTGCCACTAAAGATTTGGCTGCAGCGTGGTGACCACACTCACCTTCGTGGATTTCTCTTAAGATTTCCACTCCTTCTTCCGGAGATACACAGCGCTGAAAAACCCTAGAAACACTCCGCTTATGGAGCTCACCTTTAACAATAGTATAGGCTTTTTCTCGTCGGATAATCTGCCGGCTTAGCACCTCGTCTTCGGGTAATTTGCCATCTACCACATAATCGAGGTAGGGTTGAGTCCAGCTGGAATTACAGCCATAACTGCTATCAAAGGTGATTCGGATTTGGTCGGATATTCCTCATCTACTCCCTTTATTGAGGGAACTTTGAGGTGCTCTAAAAAAGCGCCATCCGGGACCTCTTTCCGCGCAGAACCTATCCGAGATAGTGCGTCTACTTCCTCATTTTCTGCTCGAGGGATGTGTTGAACTTCGAACCCTTCGAACGGTTTAGATAGATCATCCACGACAGATTTATATGCTGCCATGTGTTTATTTGCATTACAAATATCCGACACTTGTTGAGCAACAAGATCTGAATCTCCGTAACACATCAAACGTCGGATGTCAATATCCTTAGCGATCCGGATTCCATGCAGCAGTGCTACTCGGCAATATTGTTTGTCGCGGTGAAGTGGATCTGTAACACGTATAAAAGTTTGTCTCCTTGGGGTGATTTGAGTACCACGCCAGCCCTCGAGCCCCCTCGAGCCTTAGACCCATCGAAAAAGAGGGTCCAATATTCCGACTCAGGGAGGATCATGTTTTCCTTCGTCTCTGTCCAATCAGCGACAAAGTCAGCAAGGATCTGGGATTTGATTGATGTCCGAGGTTTATACTCAATATCGAAAGCTGAAAGCTCTATGCCCCATTTGGTGACGCGTCCTGTGACATCACTATTGTTGATTATATCTCTCATGGGAGCTATGCTCACCACGGTAATTCGATGCTCCTGAAAGTAGTGTCGTAACTTACGAGATGCTAGAAAAATACAGTAAGCCAACTTTTGATAGTACGGATACCGCTTTTCTGATTCCGTCAGGACCTCGCTGACAAAGTAAGTCGGACGCTGCACCAGGTGTTCCTAATTTTCCTCTGGTCTCTCCACTACCATGACGATACTAACGACCTTATTTGTCGCAGCAAGGTAGAGCAACATCGGTTCCTTCGGTTCCGGTGCTGTAAGGATAGGAGAAGATGAGAGTGCTCTCTTCAGATCTTGTAGTGCAGCTTCAGCTTCGTCAGTCCAAACAAAATCCTTGGTCTTTTTCAGGAGTTTGTATAATGGTGCTGCTCTTTCACCAAGTCGGCTTACAAATCGACTGGCCGCAGCGATGCAACCAGTTAATCTTTGTACGTCCTTCAGGCGAGTTGGCCTGGAAATATTGAGTATAGCCTTGATTTAGTCTCGGTTCACCTCTATGCCTCTTTGAGACACGATGAAACCTAACAATTTTCCGGCTGGTATTCCAAAGAAGCATTTCTTCGGGTTAAGCATGATGTTGTATTTTCATAGATTGGCAAATGTCTCCTCCAAGTCGGAAATTAGTGCTTCCTTCTTTTTGGACATCACCGCAATATCATCCACGTATGCATGTACATTGCGTCCGAGTTGGTCGTGGAGGCAACGCTACATCGTGCGCTGGTACGTAGCTCCTGCGTTCTTCAGCCCAAAGGGCATCGTAACAAAATAGAAGATTCCGAAGGGGTTATGAATGAAGTTTTGACTTTGTCAGATTCCTTCATCCGGATTTGGTGATAACCAGAATATGCATCGAGAAAATAGAGGAGTTCCGAGCCTGCCGTAAAATCGATAACTTGATCAATTCTAGGCAGAGCAAACGGATCTTTTGGACAAGCCTTGTTCAAGGCAGTATAATCAACACACATCCTTAAATCAGTGGTGTCCTTTTTAGGGACCATTACAGGATTGGCGGACCACTCAGTGTGGATGACCTCTTCTATGAATCCAGCTAACTCGAGCCGTGCTAGTTCCTTAGCTATTGCCTTACGCTTTTCGTCGCCAAACCATCGTAGGGACTGTTTGACGGGTTTAGCGTTCGGGTTTACATTTAGAGAGTGCTCGGCAAGTTCCCTAGGTACTTCGGTCATGTCAGATGGCTACCATGCAAAGATATCTTGATTTGCTTGGAGGAACTTGACGAGCGCGCTTTCCTACGCGCTACTTAGGCCTACGCTTATCTGGGTCACCTTGGAGGGGTCATCATCCTTCAACGGCGCTTTCTTCGTCTCTTCCGATGCCTTGAACTCCGGATTTGGCTTTGTCACCTCCTTCTTCGTTGCGGGCATCTCGGACGGATCTATGCTCTTCTTGATCTCCTGGTACTCCTAGGCGTGCAGCACGGCTTCGGCAAAGGCGGCATTTCCATCCTCGCACTCTCGCGCTTTCTTTGGGTCTCCCCTGATGGTGATCACGCCGTTGGGACCTGGAATTTTCATCATATTGCAAATGTAACACGGACGAGCCATAAAAGCCCAGTAAGCTGGACGTCCGAATATAGCATGGTATGCGCTCTTGAACGGGACCACTTCGAAGGAAGTGCCTCCGTCCGATAATTCTTTGGAGTTCCAAAGGTAACATCCAAAGTAATCTCTCCCAGGGAATTAGCTTGTCTTCCTAGGACAACTCCGTGAAAGATCACAGAGCTATGGTTTAGCTGGGTTTCCGAGATCTTCATGCGGCGTAGCGTTTCGACATATAGAATATTGATGCTGCTACCACCGTCCATGAGGGTCTTGGAGAAACCATAACCGTCAATAAGTGGGTTGACGATTAAGGCGTATTTTCCTTGCTTGTGTAACTTAGGCAGATGATCGGCGCGGTCAAATGTGATTGCCACTTCCGACTAGTCCAGATATTGAGGGACAGCCGGAGCTGTTGCTTGAGCTCGTGGAGAACTGCTTTCTTGACCTTTGCTGGTTGAGACCCGAGGAAGGTGACGTAAGTGTCCTTCTTGGTGGAAAAAGTTTTCTTCCCTTCCGAGTTGGGATTTGAAGTATCAGCTTCCTCCATGTCGGAATCTTCCTTGGTCTCTTTGTCTTTTTCGGGATTCTTCTTTCCCTTCTTCCGCTTAGCTTTGTAGCCCGCGATGTCATCTCTTTTGATGTTGTCATTGAAACGACATTCGGCGTTGGTGTGGGACGAGCCCCCATTGGCATCTAAGTGATGCACACATGGGTTATTGGCAATGTCAGCCCAAGAGTAAGTTTTGCCTGGTTGCTGTTCTCCTCTACCTTGGACCCTTGAAGTCCCACGGCCACACCCGCGGCCTCCGCCGCGTCCTCCTCCTCCTCCAGACCCGGAAACAGTAGTAACCACCGTTGTTTCCGCGTTGGGTTTTTATTCCGAGGTATTTTTGCGCTTCTGAGCTTGTTGCGTTGGTTGTCTTGCCGACTGAGGCACAGCTAGGACATTGAGTAATCCCTCTGCATCGTCGTCAGCATCTGCATACTTGCTCGCTGTTTCTATCATCTCTCCCAAATCAGTAACCTTGTCACACTTCAAGCAGTGACGTAGTAGACCAATTGGGAGTCCTGCGATGAAAGCTTCAATCGCGGTTTGATTGTTTACTCCTTCACAGGAGTTCTTGGTGTCGATCCATCGTCCGAGGTAATCCCGAAAAGTTTCTCCGGCTTTCTGGGTGCAATGTTGTAGGTCTCCGACCGAACAGGGCCTCTGATATGTGCCTTCGAAATTCCGAAAGAACGCACTTTGCATGTCATACCAGTTATGGATGGTGTTCTCCTGAAGTTCATTGAGCCATGATCGCGCCGTCTTCCGCAACATAAGTGGGAGATATTGGGTTGCGATTAGGCTGTTTCCGCCTTTGGCGATGCAGCAAGCTTGGAAAAAATCCTGTAGCCAAGTATCTGGTCGAGCAATGTCGTCGTAGGCTTGGATGTGCCTTGAGATAGCAAATCCTTCCGGGAATCTTGTAGCTCTGATGCGTGGTCCGAAGCACTTTGGGCCCACGTACATGTCATCGTTTTCATAGCGCCGCGCCTCTATGTTGGAATTGATCATGTGTCTTGCGTCGTTCGGGGATAGAGATCGTCCCGAATGTCGGCTGTGGCTGCGGTGCCTTGGAGCCGAACTTCGGCTTCTGCCACCACCTCCTCCGCCTCGTCGTCCTCCGTGTCCCTCTTGGGAGCCGTTGTGGTGACTGCTTGGTGGAGAGGGTGGAGCAACTGAATTGTTTCCGGCTGATCGCCGGCCTCCGTCCGGAGCGTCATCTTTCCGGTTCTGGGGAGGATCTTCACTACGACGAGCCCCTGCCGGCTTGTACCAGCATGGTTTCTGTCGTTCCTTCGTCCGTTGTTCCCACCATGGTGAGGCTCAGCCGGACGACTTGCATGTCTAGGAGGTGGCATTTTTGACGATCCTCCTCCCGACGTTTCTCTTTATCTTCTCCCCTTCGATCGTTAGACTCTCGTCGGGGAGGGTTCCTCGGATTCAGTGCAGCAATGGCATCTTTCTCGGCCTCTGGAGCGACATTGCTCCAGGTACGCGTAGTTCTGTGATGCTGTCCTGACGATCCGGTTCTTGAATAATTGTCTTCCCAGCGTTCGGGGTGATGATACTGCGCCCGGACATAATGGGATCTTACGCCAGCCCATGCCAGATCCGTGCGACATTGGTCGGAATCCGAGACCAGTTTTTCACTTCCGGACAGGGCTACCTTTTGCTGCTCTAGTCCCTTGTTGAGTAATTTGATACCCAAACGGATCTCCTCCGGTCCTGGATTAGCCGATAGAATTTCTCGGGCCGCCACGGTATTCTGTACTGGGGTTGGGTAGACCCAATCTCCATTGCTATCTTTCCGTGGCTTCCCCATCTTATCTCCAAAAAGGACAGCACGGACACGTGGGAATTTGTCGTCATTGGTGTGACGCTTCCGTGTCTTCTGATGTAACCGAGACATGTAGTCCTTAGTTGACATGCGTTTCTTCTCCACCTCGATGTTTTTGGCTTCATCGAGGAGTTGTTGACGACGCGCTTCTAGGGCTTGCGCCCTTTCGTCCAGCTCATCTGCAGTATGTTCTGCGGCTGTAGGGATAGGTGTGGTTAATGCAGCATTGATGAGTTTATGCGCACCTTCGGTGATCACGTGTCCATCCACCGATGCTTCTTTTTTCGGCTCTTCTGGGATAAGTGCTCCATCCGAGTCTTCCTCGTATTCCTCGGCAATCACTTCCTCTGTGAGAGGGTCTTTTGCCGGGGTCTTGTTCTTCTTGTTCCTCTTCTTTGCCTTCTTGGCAGCGCCGGTAGCAAAGACGGCTTTGGGTCTGTTTCCCGGAGTCAAGCTCTGATCGGTACTTTCGGACATCTGGACCTCGGGATTATCTCCGACGTCCATGTCATCCTGCGCTCTGGGAGAGTGTTCCCCGAATCCTTCATCCATGGCTTCTCCTTCTTCTGCAGCTTTGGAGTTATACTCCTCTTCATATTCCGCGGAGAACTTTCAGAAATCTGCTAACGTCATCGATTCATCTGAGGATGCGGGAACGTCAGCGTTTGTTCCAATTGCCTCCAACACAGAGTAGGTGTCTTCTCCAGCATCGGCAGAGCCGGATCCGGATCCCACGTATCCAACGAAGTGCGACGCGTGCTTCCTGAGGTACCTACGGCTTTCGCGATCAGCCATGTCGAAACTTTTGATGGTCTCGAGGATTGCATCTGCACTTTCGCCTTGCAGTATCATACGTTTTAGTGTGTACCTCAGGAAAGGCCTGTCTGTCCCGGCGTCGTCAGAGCCAGAATCAGTGTCGTTGTTATGCTCCTACTGAATTTCGACTTCCACGGGTGGGTCGATCTGGGATCCGGCTTCTCTAGGGAGATCCACTTCAGATTCGACTTGGACCACTAGGTCTTCTTCAGGCTCAGATTTCTCCAATATCTCCGCAGCTGGTGCGGGCTGGGTGGGTTTACAGTTTTCTGAGATCCGGAACTCTGCCGCCTCCGCGGACAAAGGGGACCCAGAAGATTCTTCTGCCTCTATCATCACCACTGGGGTGGGTTGGGCAGGTTCAGCAAAACTGATGTAAACATCGATCTCGCCAAAAGACATGATTGTGTAAGCAGTCACGACCTCCCTAGCCGGAATCCAAGTCTCGTCGAGAACGATGAGAGGGATGTCGCTAGCCTAGAGGATGCGACCGACGGCGATAGTCTCGCCGATTCCGATTCTTGCAGATTCTGCTCGAAATGCAGATCCGAAGCTCACTTGCCCCACGGTGGGCGCCAACTGTCGTCGGATTGAGGACAACTACGCCATGAGGGGGTCCTCGAGGCGTGCGGAAGAGAGGGGTGTGAGACGTACGGTGTTCCGGGACGGTGAGCACACAAGTTTACCCAGGTTCGAATCCGCTGGCTTTGGACGGATCCTACTCCTGCTAGCAATCCAGTAATACGGCAGAGCCGGAATATGGCTTACAATGGTTTCGCCTGTGCGAGTTGAGGGTCTAAAGTATTGGGTTGTGCCCTAAAGGCTCTCCCTAGGACGGTTTATTTAGATATCCGGCCTAGGGTTTACAGGAGAGATCTATCCGGCTACGACTAAGAGTTTGGTTACAGAGTACATCTTGAACTACAAGTAACATTACGGGCCTAATTTGGTAAGTCTTCTGGGCCTTCCCATAGCCGGATTGGACTCCGTCTTTCTCCCTGACTGGGCCACCCGTGAAGCAAAGCTCTAACCCGAAGTGGGCCACCCTGGTCAGTGAGGAACTGTGAGGATACCCGGAAAGTATATCCCCAACAACCACCATGGTTTATCTCTAGTGTAAAGTATCCACTTTTTTCACATGCAAATAAACAATGAACTGCTAAATTACCTACTACAAGCTTCAGTTTGGGCATGAACAATAAATAGGGCACATCATATTTCCAATCTTACATGAAGGAGAAATAAACCTACTGACCAAAATATGGGCATGCCATCCTCAATCCCAACACTATAAAAAAATTGAACCATAAAAATGACATTTTTCTTAAACCCTAAGCCCCAACCACACCGAAATCATCAATGAAAACCCTCTCAAATATAAACTGCGCAAAAGATACAGAGCATAGACAAAGTATAGTCTGAGCACCAAGATCCAACATCCTCAACTAGAAATCTGCTCGAAATCAGAGTCGTTGGTTGAGGGATTACCGTAGATAGGAGGGGAGCGCCTTCCGGCCGCCGGACGGAAACCATCACGGCAGCTCCTCACCGCAACATGTGCGCGGCACCGCCGCACCGCCTCTCACCCTGTCGTTGTCGATGAAGAAAACCAAAGCAACCTCGATCGCCGCCGAGCTCACTCCCGCTTCAGGCCTCGCGTCGTTTCCTCTCCCAATGTCCCTCTTCAAGTCGAGAGCTCCAGCGTAGAGGAGGATGGAGGGGTTGCTTGATGATTCTTGAGTTGTCTGGGAGGCGATGGGCTAATTACTTGTCGCTTCTAACATCATCAATGCTCGCGTGTCACTGCTAGTGGGACCCTCTAACCGCCACGTCGTGTGATACAGAGCTACGCCTCGCTCAGTGATCGCTCCTGAAGCTCTTGCGCGAGTTTAGGTACCGTAAACTTGAATTCCAGTTCTACAATTACCGTATTGAACTTGTTAAGCAAGTACAGTGACTAACCATAGGAGCGTCTCCACGGGCACCTGCAACGGGTGGTCGGCAAGCCTGTCAGCAATTGGTTTGGGGTGCGATGGCTAAACTGCCGTTAGTTTGGTAAGCCCGTCTCATAACATCGTCCATAGCAATCAAGATGCCAAAAAAGAAATATAAACGAATTTCATTCAAATTTAGGGAATTTTACAAGGTTTGAACGAAATTTGCACGAATTTAAACCCAAACCTAGACTACTAGGCGGAGGCGCTAGGGTTTGCGACGGTCATGTCCTACTCCTTGTTGGAGGCGAGGTTCACCTAGTCTAGCGCCTGCCAGGGAGCAGACCCACACTGGCCTGGCAGTGGCGGCTGCTGGACGGGCGGTACCAGAGGCTGCAGGAAGGGCGGCGGTAGCCCAACGCACATCATCTTGCAAATCCTGATGCGCCTCAGACTCACGTATGACGAGAACAAAGGCCTCCTCCTCATTGAGACCCGACCGTGTGTTGTTGCCTACATAGTCTTCCTCCTCATCTTCCTCCTCCTTCACCTCCTGGCTAGCGTCGGTGTCGCCATCTCCTCCCGTCAGTTGATGAGGTCTTGTTGGTACATGCCCTTGTTGGGCCACTCTAGGGACTGTGGTTGTGCCGACATAGAGGGGAACAAGATGCAGCAAGCAGCTCAGCGTGGCGGTTGCACCCACGTCGCAACACTACGCTAGGGATGAGATGTCAGTGGCACTAGCCCGGTATGTGGCCCGCCAAAGAAGGTTTCATAGCTTGAGAGGCCGCAGCGAGGGCGGCGGAGGCCACAACTAGCAAGGACCTCTTGGACCTCGAGGCCATCCTAGTAGGTATGGTGGCATTCCTAGTTGTAGGGGCCACCGTGGGCATGGCCTCACGGTTCACGGCTTCCTCCCACTCCTTCAGCAGGACGTTGGCCCAATAGCGCTCATTGCGCTAGCTAGGGTCCTACTGGTTGATGGCCGACAATAGGAACATGTGGTGGGCGATGACCTTGTGCAGGTCATCGACGACGGGCATGGATGGGATGGCATTGTCGTTGTAAGCAATGTTCCACCCGCCTGGCAGTCGCCAGTCTGGCGGCACGAAGAGGTTCGCCTCCTACAGGACTATCGCCTCCTTGAGGGTGAGGTTGTGGGACCTCGCGCCGCGGCTCCTACTGCCGCTGGCCTCGTGGTCTTTGCACGCCATGGTTTCTTGCCAGAGTTTGAATAGGGAGGAGAGGGCGTTGGGAGATTTGTTGGGGACAAGTGTGCACTTGTGATAAGGGGGAGGGCGCCTTTTATCAGCATCATGGGGTGGTAGGACGAATGGCCAACGCGCCACTAACTCTAGATCATCGGGAGGCGAGCCATCACGCAGGCAGGCGCTGTCGTATGAAACCGGCGAAGTCCCACGTGGGGAGCATACAGAACTGACACAGAGGCATTAACTACGTTGATCGGCCGTGTTGGGTGGCTGTCAAACTGGGCCTGGCATGAGTGGGCGTGCCTTGTCTGACGTGGCTTGCATTGCTATTAGCCCCAGCCCAGCCCCTGGTTGCCGGTGGAGGCAAGGACGGGCCGAACAGTTCAGTGAGCGGTCCAAACTGTCGGCACCGGTTGGGGGCCTCTGGTGTGGGCCATTTTTTTGGCCTCCACCCCCAACTCAGTTGGGGACGGGGGCGCCGGTGGAGATGCTCTTAGGCATATCCAGCTGTATGACCCAAATCGTCTGTTTTGGTTCGTTTGGGTCAGCCCACGGTCAGAATTTGGGTCGCGGTACGGTCTGCTAGGCTAATTCCCAGAGTGGCTAGACTCAACCTATCCTAGTAGATCCCACACAGAAAATATACATGGATAAAATATACATTACACATAAAAATGAAATGTCATAATAGCTACACCACTAGCTTCCAGCGGTTTACTGTGCCTGCGGTGACTCCGGCGGTGTCTACTCATCATCGTCCTTCGTGAGGTCGATGAATGGTGGCGGTGGCGACGTGCTAGGGGAAGAGGAGGCGGCAGAGGCTATTGAAGGCGTGGGAAGTTCCCCGCAGCGATGTAGTCCATGTCGGAGGCCAGAATGTGGCCCATCATGCTCCACCAGAACCTATGCCGGTAGCATTGTTGTCCTCTGGCGGAGGGCCATCATCATAGTAAATGGTGAGCTTCCTCTTTCTCTCCCAATTTTCACAGAAGAAATCGGTCCAGGTTGTCAGGATCCCACCGCCGATCCCATCGCTGCTCCGCCATGAACCGCACCGCCCACTCGTGTTGGATGGCAGCCTATAGCTCCGCACCATGGGTCACCGGTGGGACCGGGACGGCGCCGACGTTCAAGGCCCACCCACTGGGGCAGAAGGAGTCCGGAGGTGCTGGATAGTTCGACTAGTACAAGGCGCGCGCCTCCCGCTCATGAAGCCAACGGCGGACGGCGTACATGAGGATGGTCATGTGGTGGTTTTCCCGGCTTCGACTAGAGGTGGTATATGTCAATGGCTAAGGACGAGCCGAAAGTGACCAAAATTGTAACACCCTCGTCTGATAAGGACGAGTTCCTGTGTATAGTGCTAATCCCTAGATCGGTTCACTAGCACACACAGTACAAAATGATACCAAATATAACAGTGCATCATGAATATAACATACATTATCCAGAATTTGCAATTATTACATAGTTTCTTATCTCAAGGCTAGCTCAAATAATTCAATAGTAAACGGAAGCATAAATAGATAATAGGTTCCATCTTAAATTGTGCCAGAGACGAACAAATGTCGAGTGGAATACCGCAACCTAAACGATCACTCAAAATTGGAATAACCTGTAATGTGAAACGTTGCAGCCACGAATTGTCAATACTTTGAATGTATGGCAAGTAGGGATAAGTAAGGAGACATAGTACCTAGCAACTACATGCTTATTTGGCTAATTTGCCAGCAATTTGTAAATTCTTTTGTCCTACTTTTTATAATGAATTTTTGATTTTCTTTGAAAAAATCCCATTTAAGTTAACCCATCGATATTAAAGTAATTATGAAATTGGGATGTGCGAGAAACATGTCATAAAATCGATATTCAGGAACTCAATTTGTCTATAACTAGGGACACGACTAAGTACTTAGATTAGACACCCTGCAGGGGTTTGTACAGTTTACCCATGTGACATATTCGATCTTTTTTACCATTGCGCTCATTTGTGCACCATGGTCAGGAGAAGTCCACAACAAGACTATTCGGTAAGTAGTTCCCCAAACCCGACACGCACCATACCAACCTATTAAAATTCTATATCATTGTCTATGTGGGTTCAAGACACCACAACCTACTAAGTCTAGCCAACCACACATTTTATTATTGGCACATGGTTGTAGATGTAAACTACCAAATAAAGAAGCCAATCATTTCATCTTGATACCTGGGTGGCTTTCCGCATTGAAACCACCAAAAAATGTCTATCCCAACACACCTAGGAGTTTCATTTATTTACAGGGATTACTACGTGTGTCAAGACGCTAATAGTAATCATTGTTGCGGAAGGAGTTCCAGACATGTCCGTAAATATCTGAACCTACAGGGTCAAATACTTAAGACGTTATCGGCATTTAGAACGTGCTGCGATTAAGATATTTGAATGAAGTACTCCTGAAAGGATGTTTCGGAGTGTCTCGGAATATTCTGCAGGTGTCCGGGATATCACCGAGAATGGATGGAATTGTTCTGAGCATGATATGGAAGACATCGGGAATAATTTAGGAAGGTCCAAAATTAATTCGAAGGAGTTCGGAATTTTTCGGAAAGCTTCGGAATGAATATTCATAATTAAATGTAATTATCCCGGTGGGAGCACCATGGGCCAGAGGGGCCGCATTGGCCCCACTGGGCCGTGCACGCATGGAGTGGGGGGGGCTTGGCCGAGTCGGCCAGGGCCTCCCCTTGGTCGGTGGGTGGAGAGGGGCTGGTGGGGAGGGAGTAGCCTCTGGGACTCGTACTCCCTTCCTAGTCGAGATGGAGGAGGTAGGAGGTTTCCTCGTGGGACTATGAGTCCTACTTCTACTCTCTCTATGTATGTGTGGAGAATAGGAAAGGGAAGTCCTACTAGGACTTAGAGTCTTACTTCTACTCTCTCTTGGAGGGAGGATAGGTGCACATATATACGGGGAAAGGCCAGAGGCACAACACACAAGTTTTGGAGAGCCACGCAACAGCCCTGCCCACCGATGCCACTGGCCCACCGTCTCTTGTCGCTCCTCTGCCCTCCGCTGGCCACCATCGTCGGTTGATCCATCCATTTTGCATCACTATTCTATATCATAATTTATTGTTATTCATTGATATAGTTCATATTAAGAGATGATAATTATGTTATTTCATCTGTTTTTGCATGGTTGATGACTTTTGGAGCAGGGACCGCTGCAGTCAGGATTCAGATGAAAAAGGTGCTGTTTGGAGGCAAAATTCGCGAAGATCAGAAAATCTGGGAAAATACATGGAAAATCCTATATTTCCAGAAGACGAAGGAATCTACAAGGGGAAGCGAAGATGGGCCATAGGGGGCCCACACCACCCCTGGTGCGGGCCACCCTAGGCCGCGCCACCAGGTGGTGTGGTCGCCCTGGTCCACCCCTAGCTCTCCCCTCTGGCGTATATTATCTCCACGGAACCCTAATACCAGGGGGCGACCAAAGAAAGATTCCGCCGCCTCTGCGGGACGGAAAACACCGAGATAGAAAGATCTCTCTAGCAGACAGAATTCTGCCGGGGGAATTCCTTCCCGGCGAGGGGAGATCGTCGCCATCAACACCACCATCAAGCTGTACTTCATCGGGATCATCATCATCACCACCGTCATCTCCATCAGCACCATCATCACCACCACCATAACGATGTAACAATTGGGTTGAATCTTTCATAGTTCTTAGGGGAAACTTTCCCGGTGTTGATTACTCTTTGTAGTTGATGCTATTGAGTGAACCATTGAATTATTGCTTATGTTCAGATTGTTATACATCATTATTCCATCTCTGATCATGATCCATATGATGTCTTGTGAGTAGTTCGTTTTGTTCTTGAGGACATGGGAGAAGTCATGTTGTTATTAGTGGAATTGTGTTGAGAAAGATTCAATGGTTTGATATTTAAGTTGTGGTGTACTTCTTCTAGTAGTATCATGTGAATGTCGACTACATGACACTTCACCTATATGGGCCTAGGGGAATGCATTGTGTATTTGGCTACTAATCGTAGGGGTTGCCCGAGTGATAGCAACCAGAACCCCATTAGGAAACCATTGCACAAGGGACGTCAGGGTCTTAGTGTTTAAAGCTGTGGTTAGGTTTCTACCTTAATTACTTTCTTGTACTTGCGGATGCTTGCAAGAGGTATAATCACAAGTATGTATTAGTCCTAGGAAGGTCGGTATATTAGCACAGGTTCACCCACACAACACTTAGCAAACTAAAGAAGATTAATCAACTATATGGAGCGAAAGCACTTGACAATACTCTCGTGTGTCCTCGAGAACGTTTGGTAATCTTAAGTTATACAACTGGCTTGTCCTTTGCTGAATAAAGGATTGGGCCACTTGCTGCATTTATTCTTATTGTCTTTTATTTACTCGTACTTTATGTAACTGCATTATCAAAAACACCTAAAAATCCGTTTGCTAAGTATTTACAAAGAATTCCTGCTCCAAGCCACTAGCCAGTACCTTCTGCTCCTCGTTGGGTTCGACACTCTTACTTATCGAAAATACTGTGATACACCCCCTATACTTGTGGGTCATCAAGACTATTTTCTAGCGCCGTTGTCAGGGAGTGAAGTGCTATTGGAGAGTGGAACTGGTAAAGGAAATTTCTACTGTGAGTATTGTTTAGTTCTATTAGTTACTTTATTTTGAATTATGGATAATTCACTGAGTTTCTTATTTCATAATGCTACTACCACTGCAAAGGTAGTAGATGAACCACCACCTGCTGAGAATGATACTTTTAAAATACCTATAAGAATTATTTATCGTGTTATGGATAACTATTATGTTGGAGATGGAACTGTCCATCCCGGTGATCATTTGCTCTTTATACACGAATTATGCGAGTTGTTTAAGTGTGCAGGTATTACTACAGATGAAGTTAAGAAGAAGTTATTCTCATTATCACTGAAAGGAAGAGCTAAGGAATAATATAAGCTGCTGAAGAATGGTCAGGCTCTTGAATGGGAGGAAATAGTACCTCTCTTTTAAAGTTTTATCCTCCTAGTGAGATTCATAAAGATCAGAATCAAATATACAACTTTTGGCCTCTTGATGGAGAGAGTACAGCTCATGCTTGGGGGAGATTGAAGTTACTAATGCTCAAATATCCCATTCATGAGCTCCCCAACAATATTATTATCAATAACTTTTATGCAAGGCTTTCTCTTCATGATAAGGATTTATTGGATGCCTCTTGTGCTGGGTCATTCACTCGCATGGAAGAAGAAGCTAAATGGGATCTTCTAAACCGTATTCAAGATAATGCTGAAGCATGGGAGAATGAAAAACGAAGAAAGTCAGGTATAAATTATGATTATGATTGTATTGAATCTTTTATGGGAACTGATGATTTTCGAAATATTAAAAATGCTTATGGTCAAGACTCTCAAGTTATTGCAATTTATTTTAAGGCATTTGCTTCCTATATTGAAGTTCCTAAAAAGAAGTGGAACATGTATCATGCACCTTATAAAGACATTGTTAGTAGTGTTCCTGCAAGAAATACTGAAGTTTATACTGCTGATCATGCTTTACCTGAACCTTACATTGAGAAAATGCCTTTCCCAGTTAAGATAAAGGAACATTCTATGGTAGCTAGTATGGTTAATGAAAGTATCAATAAAGCTGTTGAACCTGATAAACAAATGAATGATGAACCTATAATAACAAATGTGGAAGACTTTGTCACTAAATATGTAGAAGAGGGACACACTATCCTCTGTAAGGATATCCCTAATATTGTTTCACAAAGTAGTGTTATGAGAGCTAGTGTCCCTGTGTTTTCTGTTAGGATAAGTGATCATTGCTACAATGGTTCTTGTGATAGCTATATCATTAAATTTATGCATGATACTGAAAGTTATTATGAGAGAGGAAAGACTGTTCTTGTGCATCTCAATAATATCAAGTTTCCTTATTTTATGCTGAAAGTTTTTATGTTGCACTTGTTTTGCCTTCCTATGCTTGTAACCTCTGGTTTCAACAACTTGTTTGTTTACAAAATTCCCTTACATAGGAAGTGGGTTAGAATTAAACATGTGTATTTTTGCTTCTTAATGCTCTCTTTCACTTTAATTCATATTCTTATGTGTGAGCATCATTGAAATTATCATGCCCATCTTAATGGCTATAAAGAAAAAGCTTTTTGGGAGACAACCCAATTTATTTTTGCTTTCAGTTTGTTTTTGTTTCTTTGAGCCTTGGAAGTTATTACTACAGTAATAACCTCTCCTTATCCTTTTTGTTTTGTTTTTGTGTCAAGATCAACCTCTAATGAGAGAGAAGTAAGATTTGGGGAAGTTGTTGTCCCGAAACAGATTTTTGGGCTTCACCGTAAAAATTCATGAGAGATCTATGTATGTCGGATTGAGCTGTAATTTTTTGTGCTTCTGCCCCAGGTTGTTATTTAACTTTCGTTAGTTTTGCACTTTTTGATTTCAGCAACAGAACATTTTCGAAAAAATTGATCTTCACCTGTTGGTCTGTTTTGACAGATTTTGCCACTCTTGCATTTGCTTCTTTAAATGATTTCCTTTTTGAATTCTTTTTGGGTTTTCAGAAGGAGTTGCTACAGTAGCTCATGTTTTGATGGATTTCAGTTGAATTTGGACTTAAAAGGTTTATTACCTTGCTTACACTAATGTTGCTAGTGAGAATTGTGTGAAAGAAATTTCCAAGTTATTGGAGAAAAATGGTGTAATAAGAAAGTGAAAGGTTTCATGACTCGAGCAATATGTGTATGAAGATGAAGATATTGATGTTATTCAAGCGGTAACTCCAGAAAAATTTATCAAAGACCAAATTCAGAGACCTGCAGAGTCCGTTTTTCGAATAGGTAACAGTTCTGATAAGAAAAGTTCCGTGAAAATTCTATCCAGTTATATTTTTGCAGTTTTTATCTAACAAGGAAAGATACAAAGCGAAAGAGGGACAGAAATGGAGCCAGGGTGGCTCACACCACCCTGTGGAGCAAGCCCACCCCTGGTCGCGCCACCAGGTGGTGTGGCCTCCCCGGACTCCGTCTCCGATCCGTTTTCTCCCAGTACCTTCCTTTTGTGGTGAAACTTCGTAATATATAATCCCCTGAATCCCCCGAGGTTCGTATATCGTGTTCTTGTCGTGTTTTCATTTCGATCTGTTTCTGCCAGGAACTATTCTTGAAAGTTAGAAGCACGATGGTGTCCGCCAAGGATAAAGGAAAGGAGCCTATGGAGGAAGATCCCCAAGACCCCGTACAGAAGGAGGAGATCAAGAGTGAAGATGAAGAGGAGGCAAAGCAAGGCCAACATGCGCACACTGGCACTACCATTGTAAGCATTGGAGTGTTGACAAAACCCGCCAGGGTTAGAAGGACTGCACGGATATCAACTGGACGGAAACCCCCGCGTCACTGTTTGGCTCCACGGTCACTTCCTCCACGCACCAAGAATCCTTTCCATACCCTTATCCATGAGCATCAATACCAGAATATGACCAAGGGGAAACTACCCTCCAATTGGGATTTGCCTCGTTCTAGCCATGCAGAAAAAGAAGACTTCAAGGAGGAAGAGTGGGGAAAGAATCGCAAGAGCTAGAATTCTCAACCCGACATGATCATGAGCCACATTGAGAAAGACTCACAGGTGATTCGTAATCTCACCTCCGAGATTGAGGACTTGGGGAAACTAATCAAAGAGCTCATCGAGAGAACACCAACACCACCGAAGGAGTAATTCGTCATCAGGTTTTGGCATCCCCTTGGTTTGATCCAAGCTTGGGGGAGTGCCGTGGTATCATATCACTATCTTCTATCTTGTCACCTTTTTTTAGTAGAGTCATATCATGAATAGAGAAGTTATCATGTAGGATGGTTTGCATTATGGAAGTGTCCCCCTCTTGTTAGATATCTATGTATCCCTTGGTGTGAGTTGCCGTTATGGATTATTAATGAGAAGTTCTATCATTTACTCTTTTGCATATCTTATATTAGTTTTCAATTCATGGTTATATGATTGATCTTGTCATTAGTATTGGTATCACTTTGGGATCTTTGAGTTATATTAGTTGGTTTTGGCAAACCTGGCTCGATCAGTAGCAACACTATTTTTGAGAGTTGAATGAAAAGATAAAAGTACTCTAAAGAAATATAATTTCATCATCTTTCCTTCTTGATTTGCTCATAAGTTTAGTATTCTCTAGTTAAGATCTTTTGTTCTTCCAAGGAAGATTGCATGTTTGTTTTTGTCACTTGTATGTTTGTTTGTTTCCTTCAACTCTTATGCTTGCTACCCAGCCTTGCTAGCCCAAAACCTGTACTGAGAGGGAATTCTTCTCGTGCATCCAATCCTTAAACCAAAACCTTTGCCATTTGTGTCCACCATACCTACCTATTAGCATTATTGCTATTCCAAGTAAATTCATGTTTTTATATACCTTCCAAATTAAACTTGTTATGTGAAATTTAGTGATTAAAGCTCTCACAAACTTGATGGCACACTTTACTTTCTTGCACTTAATAAACTTGAACCATTGTGTCCATCTATGTTGCGTATATGCTTGCGCTTTGTAAGTTGTGAATTAGCATAACCATGCTGTCATGGGGAACGCTTTCAACATTGCACCGGTACTTTGTACCTAGTTGATATCATGTTCTTTTGTCTATGGATGTCGTCGGTGTGAAATGAAAGGGGAGCTTGTAAGTCCATGGAGTTATGTATGTGTGTTAGAAAAACGCCTGGGCCGCTAGTCTAATCCATGTTGTCATGGTGGAAACCTGCAGCGTAACCATAATGAGCATCTATGAAGCATTCTTCTTCTAAAAAGAGAGATAGAGATTGAGAAAAACAAAAAAAAAGAGATGAGAAAAGAGGAAATAGAGAAAAAAGCACCATTTTCCCATGGTAAATAAGAAGATTGTTGAGATGCTTGTTGTCTGCTTGCCTTGTCATTTTGATATGGGGATTCTTCCGTATCATCGGGTAAGGGGTACCCCGTTGGCAGTTCTCTATGATACATATATACTTACTATGACAAGAACTTACCAGTGACTAAACTTGAGTAGCATGAGGAGCGACCCTCGTATTCAAGGGGCATGAGATTTCCAACTCATAATTTGTCAAGCATATACACCATAGTTTGTTCACTTTAACCTTAATCACCTAAATATGCTTATGATAGGGGCAATGAGAGCTGAAAGCTAATAAGTATCATAACTTTTGGAAGCTCTTTATGAAACTTGAAATCCCTGCTTACGTCTGCGAAGGGCCTATCTTTTACTTTTTAGTTGAGTCAGTAAACCTATTTCCTTCTACCTCAGCAAGTATTTTGAGTTGTTGTGTTTCATTTATTCATATGATGATTTATTCAATCATGTTTCTTATGTTCCTTGTTTTGCACATTGCTCTTATCTTAGCGTCTACTACTTTGAAAGCTATAATTGAAAACCAGTTATTTGTGAACTCCAGCAAATTGTCAATTATTCTTCGACGAATAGCTAAGTTTGCCATTACCAATTATGATTTACTTTATGTATCTTTATTGTGTTTCCTTTACTTATTGCAAGTTAAGTTATATAATAGTGAGTTGTCTCCTATTATGATTTATGTATTGATGAATGTGATGCTTCTTCTCCGTATTCTTTTATCGACTCTTCACTCCATAAACCTGAGGTCATGTTTATTTAGTTCAGTTTCGCTTGGGGACAAGCGAAGTCTAAGCTTGGGGGAGTTGATACGTCCATTTTGCATCACTATTCTATATCATAATTTACGGTTATTCATTGATATATTTCATATTAAGAGATGATACTTATGTTATTTGATCTATTTTTGCATGGTTGATGACTTTTGGAGCACGAACCATTGCAGTCAGGATTCTGATGGAAAATGTGCTGTTTGGAGGCAAAATTCGTGAAGATCAGAATATCTGAGAAAATACATGGAAAATTCTATTTTTCCAGAAGACGAAGGAAGCCAGAAGGGGAAGCGGAGATGGGCCACAGGGGGCCCACACCACCCCCTGGAGCGGGCCACCCTAGGCCACACCACCAGGTGGTGTGGTCGCCCTGGTCCACCCCTGGCTCTCCTCTCTAGCCTATATTATCTCCACGGAACCCTAATACCGAGGGGCGACCACAGAAAGATTTCGCCGCCTCTGCGGGGCAGAAAACACCGAGAGAGAGAGAGAGAGAGAGAGAGATCTCCGGCAGACAGAATTCTGCCAGGGGAATTCCTTCCCGGAGAGGGGAGATCGTCGCCATCAACACCACCATCAAGCTGGACTTTATCGGGATCATCATCACCACCATCATCTCCATCAGCACCATCATCACCACCACCATACCGCTGTAACAATTGGGTTGAATCTTGCATAGTTCTTAGGGGAAACTTTCCCGGTGTTGATTACTCTTTGTAGTTGATGCTGTTGAGTGAACGATTGAATTATTGCTTATTTTCAGATTGTTATACATCATTATTTCATCTCTGATCATGATCCATATGATGTCTTGTGAGTAGTTCGTTTTGTTCTTGAGGACATGGGAGAAGTCATGTTGTTATTAGTGGAATTGTGTTGAGAAAGATTCAATGGTTTGATATTTAAGTTGTGGTGTACTTCTTCTAGTAGTATCATGTGAATGTCGACTACATGACACTTCACCTATATGGGCCTAGGGGAATGCATTGTGTATTTGGCTACTAATCGTAGGGGTTGCCCGAGTGATAGAAACCAGAACCCCATTAGGAAACCATTGCACAAGGGACGTCAGGGTCTTAGTGTTTAAAGCTGTGGTTAGGTTTCTACCTTAATTACTTTCTTGTACTTGCGGATGCTTGCAAGAGGTATAATCACAAGTATGTATTAGTCCTACGAAGGTCGGTATATTAGCACAGGTTCACCCACACAACACTTAGCAAACTAAAGAAGATTAATCAACTATATGGAGCGAAAGCACTTGACAATACTCCCGTGTGTCCTGGAGAACGTTTGGTCATCTTAAGTTATAAAACTGGCTTATCCTTTGCTGAATAAAGGATTGGGCCACTTGCTGCATTTATTCTTATTGTCTTTTATTTACTCGTACTTTATTTACCTGCATTATCAAAAACCCCTAAAATCCGTTTGCTAAGTAATTACAAAGAATTCCTGCTCCAAGCCACTAGCCAGCACCTTCTACTCCTCGTTGGGTTCGACACTCTTACTTATCGAAAATACTGCGATACACCACCTATACTTGTGGGTCATCACCGATTATTGTCGCCTTGGTGTCTCGGAGCTCGTCTTCTACCCTTCCTCCGCGTTGACGTCTTCTTCATGGGGATCTTCTTCTTCTTCACGCTGGAGCGCTACTCATCTTATACCTCCGTTTAGATCCAATCTAGCCAGATAACAAAGTGCTACTAGATCTCCATCGATACATTCTCACTTCGTCAGTGGGCTTGACCTCACTCCGACGCGGTGCCGTTCTCATTGGACATGTGGATACCGGTGGAGGTGCGACATGTGGAACACTTGATCGTTGGAGCCGTCCGTGGGATAATAAATCTCCTCGCGACTTGCTCAGACGTGAGATCGACGCACGACCAACCTCTTCATCGGCAAATTTCCGCTAGTTCAAGCGTATGATCCGTTGCCTTCTCCCTCGATCTTGGTTATGCGCTAGAAAACTTTGTTTTCCCTAGCGTGTTCCCCAATAAGCAGGGTCCTGAGGGCTAGCAATGGTGGTTTAAGTCTTTGTAGTGATGAGGAACTAGCTTGGTGATCTCTGACACGCAGCAGCGATTGTTAGTGGGGGTGGTGACACATAAGAAGTTCACATTCTTACCTTGCAGGGTGCAAATCCAAGGTCTGACTTTAATTGGTCATGCTGTTGGAATATTGGGCAATTTCCCCATGAGATTAGTTACCAAAATCAACATTATGTAAGCACTAGCAGATCTAAACACATGCAGCCAAACAACCACATCTAGTAGATCTGAAAATCTAGCAAGAACTAGTGCATACAAAGATAAGAATAGCACGTACAGGTTGACCGGGAAGGTCGTCACCGCAGCAGCACCTTGGTCATTGTTGTTGTCTCCCATGGTGTTGATGAGGTCGTCGATTGCTGAAGAAGAACACGCGAACAGAGGCGAGCAGTCGTGCCGAGACGCTCCCCAAAAACCGCAGCAGCACCGTCTACCGATGCAGGATCTCAACGGATGGGGTTTCGGAGGCCTGCTCTCCCGGTCAGCAGTGCACGCAGCCGCCGGGATGGGGAAGCCTAGAGAGCCGCACAGCAAGAGGAACACACAGCGAGAGAGACCGAGAGTAAAACTGGATACGTCTAGATCTGTCTGTCTCTCGTTCTATAGCCTGAAAGGTGAGCCGACCAAGTTGCCACGCGATGGAAGACAAGGACACGCGTCAAACATGCACACGAATGTTGACACGTACCCAACAGCTGGTGCACCAAGAAAAAATTTAGTCTTCCACAAAACGAGTTTCTAACTCGAACTCGATTCACAAAACGCGACGCGCGTGCGGGCGAGGCATGGCGGGCGGCGGAGGAGGAGGAGTGCGCGTGGACTCCTTCTCTTCTCACTCACTTAGTGGGAGTGTAACAGCTCACCTTATAAGTTGGTCCAACTCTCTCCTAACTAGCAATGTGGGACTATACTTGGTCTCCCACAGAGCTCCCAAGCTGCCATAGTAGATGGGCCTTGAGATTTCAGGATTTATTAGGCTAGATGGGCTGCCTACATGGGCCGCAGCCCATATAATTCTAACAATCCCCCACTAGATCTCAAAGGCACATTATATGACACATCAGTTCCAATCACTGTTTAATATACCTACAGTTCAGTGGAGACTGTTAAGTTGGACTTCCACCTAGACAAAGAGATACGCTTACTACAACTGAACAATGGACTATGCCTTGAATTGCCAGTCTTGCGCAGCAAGTTTCACTCAATGCCATTACCGGTACTTGGCTGCCATAGGCTACCCCTCCGTTGGAGCTTATAAGTCACACTCCTCGGCCTTTCATGAGCTTCCTAGAGATTCACCCAAATCTCATACACTGTGACCAGCAGTGTAGCTCATATAGGTGTGTTCTTTCAAGATTGCTCTGTAGGACAGCGTCTTTGCTCCCAAGGAGACAGACAGAACACATTAAGATATAATCAACCTTCCTTACAATATACTATGAGAGAATTGCATATGCAGTGGAGTGGGAGTATTAAAAGTTCCTCTCAACTCAATTGTTTCGGTTTGTTTTCCTAGGTCCTAATTCACGGGATCTCCGATCACATAGGTTGGGTTACCCCCTTGACAACTCACATGGGTCTCAAACCCATCTCCCTAGATGCATTTTCTATCAAATTTCTTGATAGTCCTTTTGTAAAAGGATCTGCCAGTTTCTTAGTCATTTGGACATAATCCAATGTTATAACTCCGGAGTTTCTCAGCTTTCTGTCAGACTTCAGTCTTCTCTTGACATGTCTTGAACTCTTCATATTGTCCTTAGAACTTTTCACTTTGACAATCACAGTTTGGTTGTCACAGTTCATAAGGATTGCCGGTATTGGTTTTTCAACCATAGGCAAATCTGTTAAGAGTTCACGAAGCCATTCTGCTTCGACAGTCGCAGTATCTAATGTGTGAGTTCTACTTCCATAGTTGACCTCCTTAAGATGGTCTACTTGCAAGACTTCCATGAAACAACGCCACCACCAAGTGTGAATATGTATCCACTTGTGGCCTTTATCTCATCAGCATCTGATATCCAATTTGAATCACTATACCCTTCAAGTACCCTTGAATACCCAGTATAATGTATTCCATAGCTCACGGTTCCCTTTAGATAGCGCATTACTCTCTCAAGAGCATGCCAGTTATCATCACCCGGGTTGGCCACAAACCGGCTAAGTTTGCTCACAGCAAACGACATGCTAGGCCTCGTAGCGCAAGCTAAATACATAGTGAGCCAATAATCTGAGAGTATCTCAATTTATCTCTAGTTTCCTTTTGATTCTTTCGAAGCAAAACACTAGGATCATAAGGTGTGGAAGAGGATTTGCAATCATCATATCCAAATCTGCTCAACACCTTCTCCACATAATGTGATTGCACAAGTGTAATCCCATTATTCTCATCTCTCGGTAGCTTGATGTTTAGGATAACATCAGCTTCTCCAAGATCCTTCATCTCAAAACATTGAGACAAGAAGGTTTTGACCTCATTAATTACTTTAAGACTTGTCCCAAAAATTAATATGTCATCAACATAGAGACATAGGACAACTCCCTCGCCCCCAACATGGCGGTAGTACACACATTTGTTGGCTTCACTTTCAACAAAGCCCACAGATGTCAAAGTTATTTCAAACTTCTCATGCCATTGCTTGGGAGCTTGTTTCAGGCCATACAAAGATTTATTCAATTTACACACCTTTCTTTCTTGACCTTCTAGTACAAAACCATCAGGCTGTTCCATGTAAATTTCCTCATCCAACTCTCCATTTAGGAAAGCCGTCTCAACGTCCATTAGACGAACGAGAAGACCGTGTGAGGCAGCCAGTGATAGTAGTACTCGAATTGTGGTCAATCTAGCCACAAGTGAGTAAGTATCAAAGAAATATTCGCCTTCCTTTTGGGTATAGCCTTTAGCCACAAGCCGAGCTTTGTACTTTTCAACAGTACCATCAGCTCTAAGCTTCTTTTTAAATACCCATTTACATCCTACAGGTTTACACCCATACAGACGTTCAGACATCTCCCATGTTTCATTAGCCAAGATGGAATCCATCTCTCTTTGAACCGTTTCCTTCCAGTAGTCTGCATCCGGAGATGCAAAAGCTTCTGAAATGGTAGTGGGAGTGTCATCCACTAGGTACACAATGAAATCATTACCAAAAGATCTTGCGATCCTTTGTCTATTACTCCTTGTGGGAGCTTCATTGTCATCCTCATCTGAATCTGAACTCTCATTATCTGATAGTTCATCAGTCTCTATGGGAGTTTCAGGTTCAGAAACTAGATCATATTCCTTATTAGATATGCTAGGCATATCTCTCATAGGAAATATATCCTCAAAGAATGTAGCATCTCTTGATTCAAAAATGGTACCGACACTCATGTCGTTCATTTCAGATTTCACCACAAGAAATCTGTAAGCAATGTTGTGAGAAGCATAGCCAAGAAAGACACAATCCACAGTTTTCGGTCCAAGCTTACGCTTCTTTGTGATTGGCACGTTGACCTTTGCCAAACAACCCCAAGTTCGTAAGTAAGAGAGTGTCAAACTTTTCTTTTACCATTCTCCAAATTGAGTAATCTCTTTATTCTTAGTTGGAACACAGTTTAGGACATGACACGAAGTCAATATAGCCTCCCCTACCATTCCTTGGATAAACCGGCAGTGTCTAACATGGCGTTAACCAAATCTGTTAGAGTCTTGTTTTTCCTCTTAGCAATCCCATTGGATTGAGGGGAATTGGGAGGTGTCCTTTCATGTATAATACCATGTTCCGAACAGAATAAATTGAACTCATTAGAAAAGTACTCTCCACCACGATGTGACCGAATTCTTTTGATCTTTCTCTCAAGTTGATTTTCAACTTCTGCCTTATAGATTTTAAAGAAATCTAAGGCCTCATCTTTTGTTTTCAAGAGATATACATAACAGTACCTAGTAGAATCATTAATCAAAGTTATGAAATATTTCTTTCCACTAATTGTCAACACACCATTCATCTCACATAGATCTAAATGTATAACCTCAAGAGGTGCCAAGTTTCTTTCCTCTGCAGGCTTATGAGGCTTGCGAGGCTGCTTTGCTTGCACACAAGCATGGCACTTAGAGCCTTTGACAATAGTAAATTTTGGAATTAAACTCATACCCGCAAGCTGCGACATACAACCGAAATTAATATGACAAAGTCGTGAATGTCGAACATTAGTTTCATTACTAGTAGTGCAAACATGGTTCACTACATCATCACAGAAGTGTACCAATGAAAAAGGAACATGCCTCCGCATTCATAGCCTTTTCCAACAAAGGTTCCATACTTAGACAGTACAACTTTATTGGACTCAAATACCAACTTAAACCCATCTTTGAGAAGATGGGATCCACTAACGAGATTCTTCTTGATAGAAGGGACATGTTGCACATTCTTCAATTGCACGATCTTGCCCGAAGTAAACTTCAGATCTACCGTGCCAGCACCAAGAACAGTAGCATGTAACCCATTCCCCATCATGATTGAGGAATCTCGAGACCGATAAGAGGTGAACATGGAAATGTCAGCACGGACATGGACATTGGCACCCGTATCAACCCATCATTCTATGGGTTGAAATACTGAAAGAACAGTAGGTAATAAATTACCATACCCAGAACCTGAAGTTCCTGCATCAGTATTGCCAATGACCATGTTGACAGATTTAGAACTCTGTCTAGCCTGACCCTTCTTGCCTTTCTTCTGTGGACAACGATGAGCCCAATGGCCAATATCGCCACACACCCAGCAAGGTTCTTTATTTTCCTTGTTCTGCCCCTTCTTCTTCTTGAAGTTGGTAGTCTAGCAGACTTTGTTATTTCCTTTGGACTTGTGGGCATTTTTCTATACCATATTGGCAGCAGAATGTCCCTCAGTTCCACTAGTGTGTTTGTCTTTTGCCCTTGCCTTCTCTTCAACATCCAGAGAACCAATTAGGTACTCAACAGAGATCTCATGCCTCTGATGTTTCAGAGAAGTGGCAAAGTTCCTCCATGAAGGGGGAAGCTTAGCGACAATGCATCTCGCGACAAACTTGTCCGGAAGCACACACTTGAGGAGTTCGAGTTCCTTTGCCATGATCCGTAGCTCATGAGCCTGCTCTACTACAGATCAGTTTTCAACCATCTTGTAGTCATTGAACTGCTCCATAGCATACAGTTCACCACCGGCATCGGCAGCACCGAACTTAGCGTCCAGCGCATCCCATAGTTCCTTGGCATCACGAATATGCAAATATGCATCAACCAACGTGTCTCCAAGCACACTGAGTACAGAGCCAACAAAAGTACAGTGGCCTCCCTGAACGCTCTCTCTTCCTCGAGAGTACGCGGATCTTCGGGAGTACCATCTGCAACTTTTTCTATGCCCATAGCAGTGAGCCACAAGAGGATTTTCCCTTGCCATCTCTTAAAATTAGCACCCGTAAAAGGGCTCGGTTTCAGCGAAGCAGCAAAGGCAGATGACGAAAATTGCCTAAATAAATAAGGTTTTTGGATTGTTGGAATATTAGGCAATTTCCCCATGAGATTAGTTACCGAAATCAACATTATGTAAGCACTAGCAAATCTAAACACATGCAGCCAAACAACCACATCTAGTAGATCTGAAAATCTAGCAAGAACTAGTGCATACAAAGATAAAAATAGCACGTACAGGTTGACCGGGAAGTTCGTCACCGCAACATCACCTTGGTCATTGTTGATGTCACCCATGGTGCTGATGAGGTCGTCGATTGCTGAAGAAGAACACACGAACAGAGGCGAGCAGTTACGCCGAGATGCTTCCCAAAAACCTTATCGCCTGTCTCCCGGTGCAGGATCTCAATGGATGGGGTTTCGGAGGCCTGCTCTCCCGGTCAGCAGTGCACGCAGCCGCCGGGATGGGGAAGCCTAGAGAGCAGCGCAGCAAGAGGAACACACATCGAGAGAGACCGAGAGTAAAATTGGATACGTCTAGATCTATCTGTCTCTCACTCTATAGCCTGGGAGGTGAGTCGACCAAGTTGCCACGCGGTGGAAGACAAGGTCATGCGTCAAACATGAACATGAATGTTGACACGTACCCAATAGCTGGTGCACCAAGCAAAAATTTAATCTTCCACAAAACGAGTTTCTAACTCGAACTCGATTCACGAAACGCGAGGCGGGCGGTGGCGGAGGAGGAGTGCGCGTGGACTCCTTCTCTTCTCACTCACTTAGTGGGAGTGAAACAGCTCACCTTATAAGCTGGTCCAACTCTCTCCCAACTAGCAATGTGGGACTAAACTTTGTCTCCCACGGAGCTCCCAAGCTGCCATAGTAGATGGGCCTTGAGATTTCAGGATTTATTAGACTAGATGGGCTGCCTACATGTGTCACAGTCCATATAAATCTAACACATGCCTGGCAATGACCTTGTTGAAAGTATTATTTTATAAGTGAGGATTTTCTCTAGGCGAAAACCTATGATCTTTGATCGGGCGACGACGGCGCGTGTGCGCTCTTTCCTTCTTGAAGGTGTCACTATTGGAGAGTTTGAACTTCTAGTACTGTTTCGGTGGTATTAGTGTCGTTGCTACAAGGAATTGATCGTTGTATTAGGACTTTTCTTTTTTGTAATTTTTCTTTTTTTCCTGGGTTGTGTGCATCCGTAAGGCCGCTAGGACAATGCGTTGTTAGAGAGACCGGATTTAATTGATATCTTCGCGATATTAATATATGCTCTTTATATAAAAAAGCGGGGGTTTATATTTCTTTTTTATAGGTCCGGAGGTAGTTAATACCTACTAACTTTGGACCTATAAATATGGAATATCTAAAAACCCTCTTCAAATCTTCAGACGGCATTAATGGGTATTAACTACCTTCGTACATTTAAACATGGAATGATTATTAACTCCATTTATTAGCCACCTCGCTAAACTCCTGAAGTTAGGCCTTTCACAATGGAGTGTCTCTTAGCACGTCATCATAGGAGAAATAAATGGTTAAGAGACAACCCCTCCAATGCTTTGTCTCTATATTTAATGATTTAGAAAACATGTGATTGGACTAACGAGGTTTGTTGCCTATGGTTTCGTGCAAGTGGTGCTTCTTACTCAATCTCTTTCCTCATTAACTATAAGGAAAATGCCTAGAATATAACGCTAAGGCCTTTCACAATGGGGTGTATCTTAGCACGTCATCCTAGGAAAAATAAATGGTTAAGATACAACTTCTCCAATGCAAAATGCTAGAATTTAATGATTTAGATGACATGTATGCATTTGATTGGCCTAATCATGGTTTTTTGCCTATGGTTTCGTGCAAGAGGTGTTTCTTAGCTAAGAGCAAGTACAATAAGTCTTAGTCAGCTGGCTATAAGGATAAAAATACTATTTCCTTGCCTAGTTGGAAGAGAGAGAAGAGGAGAGAGAAAAAGAGTGGACTCTTATGCAAGAGCCAGCTCTACACGTGCTCCTAGGCACTTTAAAAGAGTGAAAGGTGGGCCATGTAGTGATAAAGTATATTTTTGTAGCTTATTATTGTACATGCTAGCTCTAAGTTGACTATAGATGATATGGCACTTGGCTTATAGCCAGCAGCTGGCTATACTATTGTCCTTGCTCTAAGATACAACCTCACTCTCTTTCCTCATTAACTATAGTGCCACATAAGCAAAGTGTCTAGGATACACCGCTAAGAGCCGCCCATTGTGAAAGGCCTAAGGAACCCCCATTGTGAAAGGCCTTAACTGCCCTTCTACTATTCTTTTCGTGAGTATTCCGAGGTGGATAATCAGCAAAATTTAACTACTTCTAGGCTATAAATATGGAATATTTGAATAATAATAGAGGGAGTAGCAATTTTTAAGCCATTGTCTTCTTCCTGCGCGCTAACCCAATGGCGAGGGCTCCGGCATTTCTAGCTCTCATGTTCCTAGTGGTCTCTTCGTTGGTTGGCGGCGCTGAAGCGAAGAAGAATGTCGGTGTGTACATGCTCAAGAGAGGGAATTTCTCTGTCAAGATGGCCAATTGGGGTGCCACTATCATGTCCATCGCTGTTCCTAATTCCAAAGGTACGATGATCAGACTATGTTTTGATAGTCAGAAAATCATTTAGAATCTAAAGTTCCTATGGGTAATGGTTTGGGATTTACAATGTATAGAGCAATATCAATATTTATTACCGTCCACAAGGATACTCATGAATAGTCATACCCATGCACATATTTGATGAGTATCTATGCTAATTATGTAAAAAAAAACTCAACAGTTTATTTTTATGACAACTACATAGGAGTTCGGTTTAACAATTTTATATATTTTTGGTTAACAAATACATGATGTTCTAGATATTGACGAAATATTTGATCATTAGGCACATGATAGAAGAAGAATATGAAAATGTTTTTCTTTAACCAATCTTAACTTTTGTGTTTGCCACAAGTAATATAAATTAACAAGGCTTGAATGTACTCTTGGTAAAAATTCATTTACTAAAAAACTAATGGAGTGCATGATGATTCATCTCCGATGGTCCACATGTCATATAGAACAAATGATAGCTATTTTTTGATTAAATATTAATGGGGCAAACTTTTGCCCATTTGCAAGAAATTGTATGCATGCCCAACGCATGAATTTTTCCCTTCACAAACATCTTACTCATACCCTACTCTTGTGGGCAGGGTATGTAAACCCATTGGTAGAATTTTCACCGTTTTGTTGCGAAATTATTTGTGTGTAGTGTGCGTGGCTTGATTTGCATAAGTTATTTTGTAGGGAACTTGGCTGATGTCGTGCTGGGTAAAGACACCCTGAATGAGTATTTCGTAAGATCTCTGAATCCCTGTCGACAACATGCTTCACACATTCATCCATCTTCTTAGAGGAACTAGAGAGCACATGTGAATTTATCAGAAGCGGTTGCAGCTAGGGAGAACATCACTAAACAATTCCTACGTGGGTACATAACACTAACACCATGGACTGTGTTTCAGAACGATGGCTGCTACTTCGGCCCGCTGACCGGGCGCGTGGCCCAAAGAATTGCTAGGGGCCGGTTCGTCCTCGACGCCAAAGTGTACCATACCTACGTCAACGACGGCAGTCGGCAGGAACACAACCCATGGTACGCACTGCAGTTTGCTCCCGTACGCACGCCCACCCGAGCAAGAGTTGAGATGCATCCACTAACTAGTACAGTATAATTTGCTACTGTAGGTGGTCGCCGGGGATTCAGCAAAGTCGTATGGACGGTGAAGGAGTACGTCGGCGGCGGCAGCTCCCCGTACATCACGCTCTTCTACCGCAGCCTCGACGGAGAAGAAGGGTTCCCCGGAGACCTGGACGTGTACGCGACGTACCAGCTGTCGAGCCCGTACGCGCTGAGCATCCGCACCAACGCGACGGCGGTCAACGAGGCCACGCCCGTGAACTTGCTGCAGCACCTGTACCTGAACCTGGGCGGGGAAGGCAGCGGCGACGTGCTGGGCCACAAGCTCCACCTCTCCGCGTCGCGGTACACCCCCCTGGACGACGAGCTTCTCCCGTCCTCCGGCCGCGTCGACCCGGTCGCCGGCACCAGCTACGACTTCCGCTCGCCGAGGCCCATCGGCGCGCGCATCCGGCGGGTTAGCGGAGGCAGGGGCCTCGTCGGGTACGACATAAATTACGTGATCGACGGGGAAGGTTTGCGGCGGTCTGGGACGGCGCGTCCGGCCGCGGGGTGGAGCTGTGGGCCAACCAGCCGGCGATGCAGCTCTACACCGGCAACAGGCTCAACGAGACAACGACACCGTGTCACCGTCAGGGGGATACGGCGGGCATTGCTTGGAGACGCAAGGGTACCCGGACGCCGTGAACCACCCCGAGTTCCCGTCGAAGACGCTCAGGCCGGGCCAGGTGTACAAGCACGACACATGCTCTACAAGTTCTCATTCTAACTTTTACTCTGAGGATTTTGTTCTCTTTCTACCTTTAAACCTCCATGGGGACATACATGGGCCTGATGACACTTGAAAAATAAAATAGATTGATTTTATATGGGTTGGCTTCGATATCCATCCAGATGTATGCTGGTTACACTACGACGGTCAAGGCTACGCCGACGGCTATTTGTCGGGGCCGTCGTCGTAGTCCCCGAGGTGGACAGCCGAGTTAATATGCCGTCGGGTAGGGCAGGATAGCCCGACGACAGCCGTCGGCCTAGGTTTCACACATACGCCTAAAACATTCTACTTCACAAAAATACATATAATATATCAAAAATTGCAAACAATAAGATCTATCTATCGAAACTCAAATATTACATACTTTTTATGAATAACATATAAAAATATTACATATACTTTCGTATAACATATTTTCTATTTTTCGTGTTAAAATCAGGGTGTTTTGTGAAACAACCACCAAATAAAAGTTTAAAAATGGTACCACTCATTTTTAAAAATACTAGGCCACCTTGCATGGACAATGTCCCAACCGGGTATCTTAAACCTTTCCGTCCATCTTTCGTGAAAAAGACAAATTCTCGCCGAATCGGCAAGAAATGGGTCAGATTTGTACTACATATACATGATCTGATGCTCATAATTTTTGGAATTTTTCTTTTAGATTCATAATATGTTATTTCATCGGATCCAATGCAAGTTTAGCGAGTGTCAACACCCGGATTTTTAATCCCAGATGCCCGTTATGCCATACCTCGCAATCCTAGGATTACCATTTTTGCGAGACCTAACGGATTGGATATCACATTACATCATCCATTACAAACCATACATAAGGTCTTACACAAATAAGGATCTCATGATCCAGTCTTAATACAACAAGCAGCGGAAATAAAAGATAAGCGTAGCGGTGGGGTCCATCTTCAGGGGCAGAGGCAATGCTAACGAAGGCAGATAGTCCTAGTTATCATAGCCGTCCTATTGGCCATCATCTTGATAGTCTCCTTCATAGTCTGGCCATGATAATAACCAGGGACAAAAGCCATGAGTACTCTTTAAGTACTCGCAAACTACCACTAACAAAATACTATACTTCCAAGATAAAGTGCTAACTCTAAGTATAACTATAAAGTTAAGTTTGAAACCTAAGCTGAGTTCAGAAGCAAAGAAAGATAAAATAAAGTTCTAAAATCACTTAAGTTGGGAAGCTAATGTCATAAACACAACCCTGTTGTGGTCAAGTCAAGATTCATCGTTCATTTCAAGTTATTTGGAAAACATCTGACAACGAAACAGTATGGCCATTCCAACTGTCCATAACCGCGGACGCGGCTATTCGAATAGTTTGACACTCTGCAGAGGTGGTACACTTTCACCACAAGATTCGATACATCTGTCAGGGATAACCCTGAATCATCATACTTAGTATGCAGATAATCAAACATAACCTTCCCTTTACACACCCTAGTATAAGCACCTCTCCTATGAGCATGGCCTCCCAACCATGACCATCAGTCATCTTGGGCACTGCATAGGTGGAAAACATTGAGAGGTAGCCTCAGCTCAGACCTCTCCCGCGAGGGAACTAATACTAAAGCATATAAATTTCCAGCTAAGTCTTACCCAATTCAGGTAGTGTGGTTGTACGGTAAATTTGGAATGGTATCGCATCCGAATCCAACCATCAGTTTTATAAAAGGGTTAAGGCTCATGCCTCAACATTTTCATCATCATCAACCATTTGTGTTTCTCAACACATGTCAAAACATCTCAATAGAATGACTCATCATTCCAAGGTTTTCATAATTCATTTTCACCAAGTGTTCCCATCTAAAGTGACTCAAGTTTTTGATCTACTCTAAACTACTAAGTTAAGAGTGTTCACTAAGGTGGAAAAGATGGGTTCAATTCATGCCATAGAATGACATCTAAAAGGATTGTAATTAGGTCAAGTTTTATACTTTTTATGCTACCTTCAAAACCAGTAAAGAACTTGGTGTAAACTAAGGAAGTAAAACTTGTAACTAAGACTTGGGGGTATTACTAGTAAAAAGGGGGGTGTGATCAAAGCATGCTTAAGGCATCTTTGCTAAACCATCTAGTTTGATCCTAACTTGCTAAGCACTAAACTTGCAAGTGTTAGCTTGCACTGTTAATGGTGGCTTGCCTTGGTTGGTGTAGTGGTTGAAGTTTTCTTCTTCTTCTTGGTAGAACTCCTCCTCGTCGAAAGCTTGGCCGGTACTATCGTCTATAAATACATACGGAGAACACAATCACCAAACAATACTTAACTAGTCTAAGTAGCATTCTAAGACACACATTTGATAATCTATTATCATCACAAGCATCACAAGTTTAATTCAATGGTTTCATACTTTTTATTTTAGAAAAGTAATTTCTACTCATTGAAAAATTAACTAAGATTTAATATTCGCCACTTAAAATATGGGATCATGTGGACACATGTCATCACCACATATCCTAACATGTGGGAATGAGATTTAAAGGTTGGATCAATATTACTTTGGTTTAAGTTCATTATTTAATGATTTAAAGTGACTAGAAATGCCGATATAGCATTATTTTGGTACTACTCCAAAGTCATTGCATGTAAACCTTAATATTGTTACATAGTTAGATAGATATGATGAAATGTGATTTTTGAGAGTTGGAATCAACTCAAAAGCTAACTTGGTTGATTTTATAAAAATGTTGCAAGTTGCACATGCTTCTATTTTATTATTTTTATTAGGAGAGATCTATAACTCTAATTGAATTAAATCCAACGGGCTTGGATAGATCATCTTAATACCTTTCAGGCAAAATTGGTTTCATGCAATTTGGATTTATCAAACTCCCAGAATTGAATTTTAAACTAGTGGACAGAAACTAGATTTAACTAAAAAGAAAAATCTAGATTTGAACGGGTGGGCTAGCGCGGGAAAGAACTTGGGCCGGCCCAGTGGCGCTCCGCGGCACGGGGCTCCGCTGACAGGGGGTCCCGCTTGTCAGTGGGTCTTAACACACGAAACGATACGCGCGCTGTGGGGTGTAGGATTAGAAGGGGAATCTACGGTTGAGGGTCGTCGTCGACGATGAAAGGGTCGCCGGCGAGCTCGAACCCTAGCGGCTCAGTGGGAGTCTGCTGGGGACGTACCAGGGCTCCAGCGACAACGGAGAGGCAGGAAACGAACTGGAAGACGACGGCGAGCTCAGGGACGGTCGAGGTAGCTCCGGGGGTGGTCGCAATCAGCGGCGCCCTTCTCCTCCAGAGGCAGCGGCTCCGGCTCTAATTCTGGTAAGTTGCTGCTCCCCTTGCTCCGGCTAGAGGTGGGTGAGGTTCAGGAGGGTGAGGGGAGTGGAGTGGTGTGGAGAGAAGAGGCTGGCGAGGCCTCCTTTTATAGGCCTGACAGTGAGACCGAGCAGAATGGGGAGGCGACGATGGCGACATGGCTACGGCTGGGTAGAGGCATGGCTGAGGGTGGCGATCGACGGGCGGTTCCCTGGCGGTGCTCTAGGAGGTGAATGCGGCCGTAGGGGCGGTGGCATGCGGTCTGGGCGAGGTGGCGCTCTGAGCGGCAGAGACGGCGGTGTCCACGGCGAGCGGTGGTTGTGGTGCATTGGGCGGCGAACGGGGGTGTCTGGGTGTTCCCTAGGCCGTGGCGAAGCGGCGGGCGCGGGCTGCGGTCGAGCGGCGGCTTGTGCACGCTAGGGTAGAGCGTGCTCTGCGGGCGGCATCGGCATGGTGCGGTGGCACTGGGCGCGTGGTTTCCTCGGTGGTCCACTGCAGGACTTGGCTCGGGCAGGGGATAGAGGGTGGCGGTGAGGTGTGAGCTACCTCCTAGACCTGGAGAGAGAGGGGGAGATGGTCTGCTACAGTGAGGGCAAGGTTGGACGGCGAGGGGTGGCTCGACATGGCATGGCAATGCCACTAGGGGTGTAGGGAATGGGTGCTAATGGCATGGTTAGACTCTGGGGGGACAAAGAGTTTAAATGTAGATCATTTGGGGCCAAAACCCTGTTCAAAATAGTGAGCTAGGATTAGGGTGGAAATCATGCATGCCAAGTGTTTGATGAAATGGCCGCGTGAGATTTAGTTTTGAATTTTGAAAATATTTTTGGTGGGTTTGCTAGGAATAAGCTTGAGACTCTATGGGTGCTTGGGTTATGAAAATTGAGCTTGTTTGAGTGGTTTTTGAAATAATGGGATCTTCCCATATGAATTAGATTCAATTTAAGCTGTCATTTAAAATTAGAATTTGAAAGTTTTTAGCAGATCACAAAGTGGGCCTTGGTACCTCATTAGGAGTACTATCAAGGGGTGTAAAGATCCACACATGTTTCTGTTAAGTTTTGAGTACTAGGAATAGCCAAAGTAGGCATGAGAGTAAATTTTGCCAAAATGACCATTCACTTCAAATATTCATTTTGAGTTGTTCTTCTTTGGAAAAGTTTGAGAATGACTTAGATGATGTTTATTTCACTTAAGAAACATTTTAGAAGCAAAGGATCACACAACCATGGCAATTCAAAACAACTCCTATTTTAAATGCTCACATATATGAATGCTTTCATTTTAAATTTGCAAAAGTTTTTGTTAACCCCAAATTTGATGATTTAGATCTTGGTAAGCTTGGATTGCAGTTTTGAGATGTTACAAACCTGCCCCCTTAAACAAAATCTCGTCCCGAGATTTACAAATAAAACTAGGAACTAAAGAGATCTGGGAACTCTGTCCTAATGTAATCTTTGCGCTCCCAAGTAGCTTCCTCCTCGGTATGGTTGCTCCACTGAATCTTGAGAAACTTGATACTCCTGGTCCTAGTGGTTCTCTAAGCTTCTTCTAAGATACGGATGGGTACTTCTCGGTAGGTCAAGTCATTGTTGATTTCCACAGCTCGGTGGTCGATGTTTTTGAAAACTTCAGTCTGTTCGGGCACTTCTAGACATTTGCGAAGTAACGAGATATGGAACACATTGTGGATGGCTGACATTTCTTCAGGCAGTTCCAGTTGATACGATACTTCTCCTCGATGGTTCAGAATCTTGAAAGGTCCGATATATCTGGGGGCTAACTTTCCCTTTAGACTAAAGCGTTGAGTTCCTTTCAATGGTGAAATCTTGAGCTATACAAAATCTCCGACATTGAAAGTCATGTCTCTCCTTCTCTTGTCGGCATAGCTCTTCTGTCTGGATTGGCCGGTCTTGAGGTGCTCACGGACTTTGTGAACTTTATCTTCTGCTTCTCGGAGAATGTTGGGTCCGAAGATCTGACTCTCTCCTACTTGCGACCAATTCAAAGGGGTATGACACTTCCTTCCGTATAGGAATTCAAATGGTGCCATCTGCAAACTAGCTTGATAACTGTTGTTATATGAGAATTCTGCGAAAGGCAGACAGTCTTCCCATTTTGATCCATATTCCAACACACAAGCTCTAAGCATATCCTCTAGAATCTGGTTGACTCTCTCAGTCTGTCCATCAGTTTGCGGGTGATAAGCTGTACTGAAGTTCAACTTGGTTCCTAATCCTTCTTGGACTTTCTGCCAAAATCTTGAGGTAAACTGGGTTCCTCGATCTGATACTATGGTCTTGGGGGTTCCATGCAGACTAACAATCCTAGCAATGTACAGTTCTGCTAACTTTGCACTCTAGTAAGTTGTCTTGATAGGTATAAAGTGGGCTACCTTGGACAGTCTATCAACTATGACCCAGATTGAGTCATTTCCCCTACTAGAAGTAGGCAAACCAGTGATAAAGTCCATTCCGACGGAATCCCATTTCCATTCCGGAATCTGCAATGGTTGCAACAGTCCTGCGGGTCTCTGATGCTCTGCCTTGACTCTTTGACATATGTCACATTTGGCAATGTAGCTTCTGATCTCTCTCTTCATCTTGTGCCACCAAAATTGTTCTTTCAAATCCTGATACATCTTTATTCCTCCGGGGTGGATAGATAAAGAGTATCATGAGCTTCCTTCATGATAACTTCCTTTAGCTCCGAATCTGTTGGAACACAGATACGTCCTTTGTACCACAGTACTCGTTCTTCGTCTTCAGTGAATCCAGGTATCTTTCATGTACCAATATGATGTTTAATTCTGTCGATACTTTCATTTCCCTTCTGGGCTTCCTTGATTTGGCTAATCAAAGTGGGTTGAAGTTCAATGCTAGCTAAGAATCCTTTGCTAACTAATTCAGTTCTGAACTGCTCCAACTCTTCATACAAACTTGGTTGTTTCTCCTTGATCATGGTGTTCAGCCTACACGGCAATCTGCTAAGAGCATCCGCTACCACATTGGCTTTGCCGGGGTGATAGTGAATGTCAAGGTCATAATCCTTGATTAACTCTATCCATCTCCTTTGCCTCATATTCAGCTCCTTCTAAGTGAAGATATATTTTAAGCTCTTATGATCTGAGTAGATCTCACAGCGATTACCCATCAAATAATGATGCCATGTCTTCAGTGCTAAAACTACAACTGCTAGCTCAAGATCATGGGTCGGATAGTTCTGCTCATGCTGCTTTAGTTGTCAAGACAGATACGCGATGACTTTGCCTTCTTGCATCAATACACATCCTAGACCAATCTTGGATGCGTCACAATACACATCAAAGGGCTTCTTGATGTCTGGCATGACTAAAATTGGGGCGGATATCAATCTCTTCTTCAGCTCCTAGAAACTGGTTTCACATTTGTCTGTCCATTCAAACTTCTTGTCCTTCTTCAACAATTGGGTCATTGGTCGGGCTATGCTCGAGAATCCTTCTACGAACTTGCGGTAATATCCCGCTAATCCGAGAAAAGCACGGACTTGGGTTTGAGTGGTTGGAGCTTCCCATTCTTCGACATCTTTGATCTTGGCGGGATCAACAGAGACTCCTCCGGCAGACACAATATGTCCTAGGAATCCTACTTCTTTCAACCAAAACTCACACTTGCTGAACTTGGCATATAACTGATGCTCTCTTAGGGTTTCTAGGATAACTCGCAGATGTTGCTCATGCTCTTCTTCCGACTTGGAGTAGATAAGGATGTCATCGATAAACACAACTACAAACTTATCTAGGAAATTCATAAAGATCTTATTCATGAGATTCATGAAATAAGCAGGGGCATTGGTTAATCCAAAAGACATAACCGTATACTCATATAAACCATAGCGAGTAGTAAAGGCGGTCTTCGGAATATCCGTTGCACGAATCTTAAGTTGGTGATAACCAGTCCTAAGATCAATCTTTGAGAATACCTAGGCTCCAGTCAACTAATCAAACAAATCCTCTATCTTTGGCAAGGGGTACTTGTTCTTGATGGTGACATCATTCAAATTTCTGTAATCTGTGCACAGGCGGTTGCCTCTTTCTTGTCGATGAATAACACTGGTGATCTCCATGGCGATGCACTTGGTTGAATCAAGCCTTTGGCTAGCATAGCATCCAACTGCTTCTTCAGTTCCACTAAATCTGAGGGGTTCATGCTATAGGGTCTCTGGGCTATAGGTACGGTTCCGGGGATTAGTTCAATAATGAACTCAATATCCCTATCCGGGGGCATACCTGGCAATTCATTTGGGAATATGTCGGGGTATTCACAGACTACTCTGACTTGTTCTATGGTGGGCAAGGCTACACTCTGGTTACACTTGAATTGACGGGGTAAGGTTTCAGAGATATGCTCTATTGTTACTCCAGAACTACTGGTCATGGTGATGGCTTTCTTAGCACAGTCTATCAATCCTTTATGCCTTGACATCCAGTCCATACCTAGTACTACTTCCAATCCTTTGGTTCCAAGTACAATTAGGTTGGCATAAAAATCTATCCCATGTATTCTGATAGGTACAGCTTTGCAAATTTTTCTAGCTTTGGTTGTTGAACCGGGGATTTGAACTATCATGACATGCTTCAGGTTGGTTGGACGAATCTTACTAGTGCATGCAAATTCTTAAGTGACAAATGAATGTGATGCTCCCGAATCAAACAATACTCTTGCTAAAACTGAGTTGACAGAAAACATACCCAGCACTATGTCTAGCGCTTCCTAGGCTTCTTCTGCATTCATGTTGAAGAGACGGCCATTGCGGTTGTGAGGGTTCCCTGGGGAAAATCTCCTTCCTGGTTGAACACGACGTTGCTGCTGAGCTGGGGCATTCACATTGGCATTGGCTGCAGTCTTCTTGGGACACTCATTGGAGTAGTGACCCTTCACTCCACACTCGAAACAAGTGATCTGGGACTTGTCCTTGACTGCGACAGGTACATCATTGCTGCCAGTTCTGGGTGCAGTGTTGTTGTTGTTGTTATTATGGTTCTTGGGAGGGGCACGGTTGAAATTGTTGGTATTACCGGAGTTGTGATTGTTTCCTCCGGGCTTCACATTGCCCCCGCTACGGTTGGGGTAGCTTGGGCGAGACATTGGGGGTCGGTTGTTCCTTGGTGCATATCCTGGTGAAGGGTTTGGACGGTACTTCTGGTGACTGTTGGATCCAGACTGCTGCATCATACGACGCTTGCGGTTGTCGTTTGCCTGGTTAATCTTCCCTTCCATCTGAATGGCAGAGTCGACTAGCTACTCGAGATCCTGAAAGCGGATATTGACGAGGACAGTCTGCATCTCATCATGCAGTCCGTTCAGGAATCTCTCCTTCTTCTTGGCCTCTGTGTTGATCTCATCAGGTGCATATCTGGCAAGTGACAGGAATCTGTCATGGTACTCCACCACAGTCATTCTTCCTTGCTTCAATTCGCGGAACTCATCTCTCATTCTGTTGACTAGTCCCTGCGGCACGTGGGTGCGGCTGAACTTGACTTTAAATGCTTCCCATGTCATTACTTTACCATGGTTCATGTTGCGAATGCTATTCCACCAAGCTCTTGCATCTCCTACCAGATAGTGGGTGACGAAGAGAACTTTCTCATTTTCATCAACTCTTGTAACTTCTAAGTTGTTTTCCATGGTCTGTAACCAGTCATCAGCATCTAATGGGTTTTCAGATTGGTTAAAGATTGGGGAATTGGTGTTCTGAAAGTTTTTGAGTTTGGATCCCTGGTGATCCTGATTTCCATGCCCTTGGTTGTTGAGAGCCATGTGGGTGATCTGTTGAAGTGTTGCTAAGTTGGCTTGGCGTTCTGCCCTACTTGCTTCACGGTCTTCTATGAGATTCTGCAAGATCTGCAGCATTGGGTCTTGCGACGAGCTGCTCCCTCCTTGGTTTCCACGAGTCATCTGAAGATTGAGATAGATATAGGGATAAGAGGGAAATTCTAAGGTTTATGGTTTTGGGTTTTCAAAGCTAAAACTTTGAGTTAGACTCAGGTTTTTCAACTAACTTCATTTTCATTCATGCAAGCAAGCACACGATACAACACACACCACAACACTCAAAGGGAAAACAGATGGTTTGAAGAACCATTCTGCAAGCTACGATACATCTCATGCTACGACAGTGCTCTAGTGCATCTACTCATCGTCGATGAAGTCGGAGTCCTCATCATCGGTGTAGAAGTCCATGACATCCTCCTCTAGAAAGTCATCATCGTTGCTGAGGTAAGAATCCATGTCTCCCTGGATGTCTTCACCCTCATCTTCTTCTTCCTTTGCTGCAAGCTGAGCTTCCTGCTCCTTGATGGTCTTCTCGAGGTCGGCCACCTTCTTTCGAAGATGGGCGATGGTGTGATCCTTCTTGGCACGTTGGCAGCGAAGAGACTGGCGGTCTTGGACAAGCAGTGCGAAAGTCTGGGCCTTCTGGTCGGCATTGGCATGGTTCTGGTTGGCTAACTCCCTGGCATTGTCCAGTTCCTGATGTCTGTCATGCAGCAAGAAGTCAAGGTTCTCCACTTAACGCCTCAACCCGGGGTGGCCCGGCATCTCCATTGGCATTCCCATGAAGTCACGTCTTGCATAGTGGGCAAAACGGGTTCCTTGGGTCTTGTTGACGCTGAGGGCACATAGACATGCGAGGGCTTCATGCATTGCCCTGGCTAATCCATCTAGCCAGTTGTTCTCTCTCACGGAGAACTGAATTCTCCCAGAGGTTGGTGCTTCAATGCTTCCTCTAAGATCTGCGGTGACTAGCCACTATAGGTCTCCTCCTGGGGGTCCTGGAAGTTGAGCTCCAAGAAACTCCGGGTGCGGGCGTCCCAGTAACTCTGACAGTGAATCCAGATCCCTCTCGAAGATCAGTTGACCTTCGTTTCCCAACTGGTAAAACTTGCTGAACTGAGTATCCATCTACAAGAATTAAGGATGAGGAAGTTAGTGAATTGATCAAGTGTGCCAAATTTTAAGTAGTAGTGTAAGAATTTTGAGTACCATGATTTTTTTGAGAAAGAATCCACAAGGGTAAGAGAGGAGATAGTATTTCATAAATACACACTTTGGTTTTGAAACTAAGTTTTTGTTTGACGTCCATTCTAACTAGGATCTCCTATGGTCAGGATGGCTCTGATACCAACTTGTCAACACCCGGATTTTTAATCCCAGATGCCCGTTATGCCATACCTTGCAATCCTAGGATTGCCATTTTTGCAAGACATAACGGATTGGATATCACAGTACATCATCCATTACAGACCATACATAAGGTCTTACACAAATAAGGATCTCATGATCATGTCTTAATACAACAAGCAGCGGAAATAAAAGATAAGCGTAGTGGTGGGGTCCATCTTCACAGGCACAGGCAATGTTGACGAAGGCAGATAGTCCTAGTTATCATAGCCGTCCTATTGGCCATCATCTTGATAGTCTCCTTCATAGTCTGGCCATGATAATAACCAGGGACAAAAGCCATGAGTACTCTTTAAGTACTCGCAAACTACCACTAACAAAATACTATACTTCCAAGATAAAGTGCTAACTCTAAGTATAACTATAAAGTTAAGTTTGAAACCTAAGCTGAGTTCAGAAGCAAAGAAAGATAAAGTAAAGTTCTAGAATCACTTAAGTTGGGAAGCTAATGTCATAAACACAACCTTGTTGTGGTCAAGCCATGATTCATCTTTCATTTCAAGTTATTTGGAAAACATCTGACAACGAAACAGTATGGCCATTCCAACTGTCCATAACCGCGGACGCGGCTATTCGAATAGTTTGACACTCTGCAGAGGTGGTACACTTTCACCACAAGATTCGATACATCTGTCAGGGATAACCCTGAATCATCATACTTAGTATGCATATAATCAAACATAACCTTCCCTTTACACACCCTAGTATAAGCACCTCTCCTATGAGCATGGCCTCCCAACCATGACCATCAGTCATCTTGGGCACTGCATAGGTGGAAAACATTGAGAGGTAGCCTCAGCTCAGACCTCTCCCGCGAGGGAACTAATACTAATGCATATAAATTTCCAGCTAAGCCTTACCCAATTCAGGTAGTGTGGTTGTATGGTAAATTTGGAATGGTATCGCATCCGAATCCAACCATCAGTTTTATAAAAGGGTTAAGGCTCATGCCTCAACATTTTCATCATCATCAACCATTTGTGTTTCTCAACACATGTCAAAACATCTCAATAGAATGACTCATCATTCCAAGGTTTTCATAATTCATTTTCACCAAGTGTTCCCATCTAAAGTGACTCAAGTTTTTGATCTACTCTAAACTACTAAGTTAAGAGTGTTCACTAAGGTGGAAAAGATGGGTTCAATTCATGCCATAGAATGACATCTAAAAGGATTGTAATTAGGTCAAGTTTTATACTTCTTATGCTACCTTCAAAACCAGTAAAGAACTTGGTGTAAACTAAGGAAGTAAAACTTGTAACTAAGACTTGGGGGTATTACTAGTAAAAAGGGGGGTGTGATCAAAGCATGCTTAAGGCATCTTTGCTAAACCATCTAGTTTGATCCTAACTTGCTAAGCACTAAACTTGCAAGTGTTAGCTTGCACTGTTAATGGTGGCTTGCCTTGGTTGGTGCAGTGGTTGAAGTTTTCTTCTTCTTCTTGGTAGAACTCCTCCTCCTCGAAAGCTTGGCCGGTACTATCGTCTATAAATACATACGGAGAACACAATCACCAAACAATACTTAACTAGTCTAAGTAGCATTCTAAGACACACATTTGATAATCTATTATCATCACAAGCATCACAAGTTTAATTCAATGGTTTCATACTTTTTATTTTAGAAAAGTAATTTCTACTCATTGAAAAATTAACTAAGATTTAATATTCGCCACTTAAAATATGGGATCATGTGGACACATGTCATCACCACATATCCTAACATGTGGGAATGAGATTTAAAGGTTGGATCAATATTACTTTGGTTTAAGTTCATTATTTAACGATTTAAAGTGACTAGAAATGCCGATATAGCATTATTTTGGTACTACTCCAAAGTCAGTGCATGTAAACCTTAATATTGTTACATAGTTAGATAGATATGATGAAATGTGATTTTTGAGAGTTGGAATCAACTCAAAAGCTAACTTGGTTGATTTTATAAAAATGTTGCAAGTTGCACATGCTTCTATTTTATTATTTTTATTAGGAGAGATCTATAACTCTAATTGAATTAAATCCAACGGGCTTGGATAGATCATCTTAATACCTTTCAGGCAAAATTGGTTTCATGCAATTTGGATTTATCAAACTCCCAGAATTGAATTTTAAACTAGTGGACAGAAACTAGATTTAACTAAAAAGAAAAATCTAGATTTGAACGGGTGGGCTAGCGCGGGAAAGAACTTGGGCCGGCCCAGTGGCGCTCCGCGGCACGGGGATCCGCTGACAGGGGTCCCGCTTGTCAGTGGGTCTTAACACACGAAACGATACGCGCGCTGTGGGCTGTAGGATTAGAAGGGGAATCTACGGTTGAGGGTCGTCGTCGACGATGAAAGGGTCGCCGGCGAGCTCGAACCCTAGTGGCTCGGTGGGGGTCTGCTGGGGACGTACCAGGGCTCCAGCGACGATGGCGAGGCAGGCAAACGAACTGGAAGACGACGGCGAGCTCAGGGACGGTCGAGGTAGCTCCGGGGGTGGTCGCAATCAGCGGCGCCCTTCTCCTCCAGAGGCGGCGGCTCCGGCTCCAATTCCGGCGAGCTGCTGCTCCCCTTGCTCCGGCTAGAGGTGGGTGAGGTTCAGGAGGGTGAGGGGAGTGGAGTGGTGTGGAGAGAAGAGGCTGGCGAGGCCTCCTTTTATAGGCCTGACAGTGAGACCGAGTTGAATGGGGAGGCGACGGTGGCGACATGGCTACGACTGGGTAGAGGCATGGCTGAGGGTGGCGATCGACGGGCGGTCCCCTGGCGGTGCTCTAGGAGGTGAATGCGGCCGTAGGGGCGATGGCATGTGATCTGGGCGAGGTGGCGCTCTGAGCGGCAGAGACGGCGGTGTCCACGGCGAGCGGTGGTTGTGGTGCGTTGGGCGGCGAACGGGGGTGTCTGGGTGTTCCCTAGGCCGTGGCGGAGCGGCGGGGGCGGGCTGCGGTCGAGCGGCGGCTTGTGCACGCTAGGGTAGAGCGTGCTCTGCGGGCGGCATCGGCATGGTGCGGTGGCACTGGGCGCGTGGTTTCCTCGGTGGTCCACTGCAGGACTTGGCTCGGGCAGGGGACAGAGGGTGGCGGTGAGGTGTGAGCTACCTCCTAGACCTTGAGAGAGAGGGGGAGATGGTCTGCTACAGTGAGGGCAAGGTTGGACGGCGAGGGGTGGCTCGACATGGCATGGCAATGCCACTAGGGGTGTAGGGAATGGGTGCTAATGGCATGGTTAGACTCTGGGGGGACAAAGAGTTTAAATGTAGATCATTTGGGGCCAAAACCCTGTTCAAAACAGTGAGCTAGGATTAGGGTGGAAATCATGCATGCCAAGTGTTTGATGAAATGGCCGCGTGAGATTTAGTTTTGAATTTTGAAAATATTTTTGGTGGGTTTGCTAGGAATAAGCTTGAGACTCTATGGGTGCTTGGGTTATGAAAATTGAGCTTGTTTGAGTGGTTTTTGAAATAATGGGATCTTCCCATATGAATTAGATTCAATTTTAAACTGTCATTTAAAATTAGAATTTGAAAGTTTTTAGCAGATCACAAAGTGGGCCTTGGTACCTCATTAGGATTACTATCAAGGGGTGTAATGATCCACACATTTTTCGGTTAAGTTTTGAGTACTAGGAATAGCCAAAGTAGGCATGAGAGTAAATTTTGCCAAAATGACCATTCACTTCAAATATTCATTTTGAGTTGTTCTTCTTTGGAAAAAGTTTGAGAATGACTTAGATGATGTTTATTTCACTTAAGAAACATTTTAGAAGCAAAGGATCACACAACCATGGCAATTCAAAACAACTCCTATTTTAAATGCACACATATATGAATGCTTTCATTTTAAATTTGCAAAAGTTTTTGTTAACCCCAAATTTGATGATTTAGATCTTGGTAAGCTTGGATTGAAGTTTTGAGATGTTACAGCGAGGCACATCCCCGAGTTAAGAATATTCATGCCCGCCATTTTAGAAAGTTTGACGATAGTTTGAAACAGGCATAAAAATTCAAAAAGATCGAAACAATGCAAAATCTTCACGTGGTGTCATATTATGTGACATAGTTGTAAGGAAAAATATCAAACTTGGTATATTGATTGTGTCTAAAAAACCTTCTCAGAAATGATCTATCATGTTCGAGGTTTCATGGTTTTTAGCCAACGATTAATGTTATGGCTAGAATTATGATATAGTTTGTGATAATGTGTTCATATTGTGCACACATGTGCATCATGAGATGGCTAACAATATTGCAGCAGGAAGTTTTCCTTTTCTTTCCACCAAAAAACAATTTTCCATTTTCTGAGTGCCAAAAACGAAGTGTTTTGTGAAGCAACCACCAAATTAAAGTTTCAAAATGGTACCACCCCATTTTAAAAAAATACTAGGCCACCTTGCATGGACAATGTCCCAACCGGGGTATCTTAAACCTTTTTGTCCACCCCATGTGAAAAAGACATATTCCGTCGAATCGGTAAGAAGTGGGTCAGATTTGAACTACATGTATATGATCTGATGCTCATGATTTTTTGGAAAAATAATTTTTAGGTTCACAATATGCTATTTCATCATATATCCAATGCATTTTTAGCGAGGCTTAGCCTCGAGCTGAGAATCTCCATTGCACATTTTAGAAAGTTTGACGATAGTTTGAAACGGATAAAAATATTTAAAAACAATTGAAACAATGCAAAACCTTCGCGTGGTGTCATATTATGTGACATAGTTGGAAGGAAAAATATCAAACTTGGTATATTGATTGTGTCAAAAAAAACCTTTTCATAAATGACCTATCGTATTCAAGGTTTCATGGTTCTTAGCCAAACGACTAATGTTATGGCTAGAATCATGGCATAGTTTTTGATAATGTGTCTATATTATACACACATGTGTATCATGGGATGGCTAACAATGTTGCAGGAAGAAGATTTCTTTTTTGTCGCACCAAAAAACCATTTTCCATTTTCTGAGTGCCAAAAGTAGGGTGTTTTCTGAAGCAACCACCAAATTAAAGTTTTAAAATGGTACCATCCCATTTTTTTAAAATACTAGACCACTTTGCATGGATAATGTCTCAACCAGGATATCTTAAAACCTTTCGTCCACCCCTCTTGAAACAAATTCCTACCGAATTTGTAGAAAGTGGGTCAGATTTGAAATACACGTACATGATCTGATGCTCATGATTTTTTGAAAAAATCATTTTTAGGTTCAAATTATGCTATTTCATTAGAGATCCAATGCAAGTTTAGCGAGGCTCATTCCCAAACTAAGAATCTTCAAGCCCGACGTTTTAGAAAGTTTGACGATAGTTGGAAACGGGTATAATTTTTTTTTAAAGATCGAAACAATGAAAAACCTTCGCGTGGTGTCATATTATGTGACATAGTTGCAAGAAAAAATATCAAACTTGGTATATTGATTGTATCTCAAAAAATCTTCTGAGAGATGAGCTATCATGTTCGAGGTTTCATGGTTTTTAGCCAAACGACCAATGTTATAGCTAGAATCGTGGCATACTTTATGATAATGTGTCCATATTGTGCACACATGCACATCATGGGATGGATAACAATGTTGCAGGAGAAAATTTTCTTTTTCTTCGCACCAAAAAACTATTTTCCATTTTCCGAGTGCCAAATACGGGGTGTTTTGTGAAGCAACAACCAAATGAAAGTTTAAAAATGGTGCCACCCATTTTTTTCAAAAAATACTAGCCACTTTGCATGGATAATGTCCCAACCGGAGTATCTTAAATCTTTCCATCCACCCCTTGTAAAAAAGACAAATTTCTACCGAATAGGTAGGAAGTGTGTCAGATTTCAACTACAAGTATATGATCTGATGCTCATGATTTTTTGAAAAAATTTATTTTTAGGTTCAAAATATGCTATTACATCGGAGATTCAATGCAAATTTAGCGAGGATCATCCCCGAGCTAAGGAGTTTTTAGAATCCTCAAATTCAAAAGGGAAATTTTGATATGATTTTTTGAAGATTTAACACTATTAAATGAATTATTTAAAAATACATGATGCATGATTAAAAAGATGATAGGGGTGTCATGTTTGGATTCTTCTCAGTTTACTGATAGATTTAGACATATTATTTGTCGAATTCCGATTTACGGATTTAAAGATATGAATTATTCCATATTAAATAGAAAAAAGCAAAAAAAATATTTTATTGTTATTTGATTTAAGATTATAATTACCTATTTCTTTTTGTTTAATTAAATAATTATTTTATAATTTTAAAAATAAAAGCGTGTGACACCGTGGTCCAAGGGTTAATATGATTGATATGATAGTATTATTAATAAGGTCTAATTTCCTTATTGGAAGCTCATCCGGAAGAAACAGAAAAGTTAAGCGTGTTAGGACTGAAGTAGTGTGAGGATGGGTGGCCGACCGGGAAGTTTGACCGGAGATTAATTGTACTTAGAGTTAAAAAAAGACTTTATGACATTAACAAGTCAAACAATTAAAAAGTGATTCTGAGATTAACGAATTAAACAATTTAAAAAAAATGAAATAAAACTAGGCCGGCTACCGCTAGACTAACTAGGCCGACGGCAATGCCGTCGACGTAGCAACCAACATACCAAAAGACCGTTAACCTGTCAATGTGGGACCCGCGGGAGCTACGCCGGCGGTAATATGGGCTACGTCTACGGGGCAGTACGCTGATGTCAAATGGGGGCTACGCCGACAGGCCCTGGCCATGGGTGCCTATTCTGTTTTCCGTAGTGTTACTTATCTAGTCATTACTTACAAAAGCTTTTTTCGACGATTCGTCGATAGAAAAGAAGGTTATGTACAAGTCCAATAGTACAAACATTGCGTCATACAACTCAACCCAAAGAATCTAGCCTAGGGGAGCATCTAGTATGCCCCGAGCTTTAATGTCTACCCACGAACGTGGTAATTTTTTTTAAATAATACATTATTTTTAATTAATTTCAAGAATATTACGCCAAAAAAAGAATTTACAGATATAGTACACCGTCGTTTTTTGAAAAAACGACAAGCTCTAAGTCGTTTTTTGAGAAAACGATAGCTATTGTTTTTTTTGAAAAAACGACCGCAGGCTGACAAGAACGGCTGGCAGCTAGTCGTTTTTTGAAAAAACGACATTCCCAAATCATTTTTTGAAAAGATGACGGTTGCATGGATCATGTAGACTACGTTAGACTAATCCCGCCACTATTTTGCACCGTTATTTTCCCCGCTAGTAAATTCCTGCCACTTTTTTGCACCGTTTATCTCCCGCCACCTCTTCCCGCCAGTATTTTTCCCGCCCCATTTTTCGCGCCGTTTCTGTCCTGCCCCTTGTTCCCGCTATTTTCTCCCGCCAATTCTTCCCGCCGTTTCTCTCTCGCCACTTGTTCCCGCCATTTTCTCCCGCCAATTCTTCCTGCCGTTTCTCTCCCGCCCCTTGTTTCCGTTGTTATCTCCCGCCAATTTCTAGTAGTTGCCTCTATAAATACTGGCACCGAGATGGTATCTCTCCATCGTGTTATTCCTTTGTTTCTCCCATTTCCTTCCCCTTTCCATCATGAGTGTGTCCTGTTCGGACCCCGAGTATAGGCCTACGAAGACGAAAGATGCCAGGTTGCCGCAAGGGGTGACACACGAGCGTTGTTGGTGCGGCCATCTCGCGAAGGTCAAGGAGTCGATCGATTTCTCCACCTGCATGGGCATGAAGTTTTTCATGTGTCCCAACTACGACGCAAGCCCGCCCCGGCAAGCAAGTTCGTCGTACGAGAGGCCTCCAGTATGTTCCCAGAGCATGGTTAATATTAACCATTCATGTTATCATGTGTTCTTTTATTCATTCCATTGATTTGCTTGCAGTCTCCTCCTCCACTTTGCAAGTGGTACCATTGGATTGACACCGAGCAGCCAGCCTGGGCCGTGCAGGAGATTGCGGACAGGAGCCGACGTGCAAGGGAGATCTTTCTTGATGAGGAACATGCTGAAAGGAAGAACGCGAACGGGAAGAAGGAACGGGAGAGAGAAATGAAAGAATTCCGAGCAGAGCGAGCTCGAAACAGCGAGCTGAACAGAAAGAGAAGGGAGGAAGAGAATGCAATCCGCGAGCGCCAGGAAGAGGTGCGCAAGGAGGCCCGTGAGGCGGAAAAGAAGAGATTAAGAGAAAGAGCTGCCGAGGCGCGGCGGCAGAGGAACGTGGGGACAAGACCGGGAAGTACCCGCGCTGGACTCAGGAAAGGTAGACGTATGTCTCAGTACCGATGTATCTTAATTCCTGTTGTAGTGTCCCGATGTATCTTAATTTTAGTTGTAGTGTCTTGATGTAACATTCTTTCAGTTGTAGTGTCTTGATGTATCTTCATTTCAGTTAGAGTGTTGTCATGTATATGTAATTTCAACATGCCAGATTTTTCCCGCCAGAATGTTTCCCGCCACAATTTTTCCCGCCAAAATATCTCCCGCCAAAATGCTTCCCGCCAGAATTTTTTCCGCCAGAATGTTACCCTATAAAAACCCCTCCTCGCGCAGTTGTTTAAGCAGCAGCCACCCCGTTTTTAGCCAGTATGTTTCCCTACGATCGTAGTTTCGTGCCAGACATGTCCGTCGACCTATTTCATTTGGCTAGGAAATTTACGATAGACAACAATCCAGCCACATTGGAGAAACTAATTGGTAGTGATTGTCTCCTCACTGAGCTGCGTGAGGGATTGCGTAGGAAAGGGTGGCCGAAGAGGACTCCAGAGGAGATACGGCAAGAGCTACTTCGGATCAATGCTAGGTGGAGCAAGCAAAGATTCTCTAATGAAAGGGCAAGGCAGTAGAACCTCACCTTCCCTTGGATTTGGATAGAAGAGAGTGAAGATGAAGATGATATATTCATGACGCCTGCCGTTGGGACTAAGTGGAGCGTTGAGTGGGACGAAAGGCAGGCCAAGAAGAAGGGTAAAGACGAGGCATCGTTGAAGGGTAAGGGCAAGCCATCATCGGTCGAGGCATCGTCGAAGGGTAAGGGCAAGAAGAGCAATGACAAGCTAGAAGAGAGTGAAGATGAAGATGATATATTCATGACGCCTGCCGTTGGAACTAAGTGGAGAGCTGAGTGGGACGAAAGGCAGGCCAAGAAGAAGGGTAAAGACGAGGCATCGTCGAAGGGTAAGGGCAAGCCATCATCGGTCGAGGCATCGTCGAAGGGTAAGGGCAATAAGAGCAATGACAAGCTAGAAGAGAGTGAAGATGAAGATGATATATTCATGACGCCTGCTGTTGGGACTAAGTGGAGAGCTAAGTGGGACGAAAGGCAGGCCAAGAAGAAGGGTAAAGACGAGGCATCGTCGAAGGGTAAGGGCAAGAAGAGCAGGCCATGAAGAAGGCATCGTTGAAGTGTAAGGGCATAGTCATAGGGATAGAGAGCACTCTTATTTATTTACCGCAAGTTATGTTGAATTGTGTTGCAAGCTATGTTGTAGTGTTTGTCGAATAAAAAATGTGTCTCATACATAGACAGATAACTAGACCGATACAAGATACAAGTCTGATACATAGACGGATAACTAGACTGATACAAGATACAAGTCTAATACATAGACAGATAACTAGACCGATACAAGATTCAAGTTTCATACATAGACAAATACGCAGACAGATACATAGATAGATATCACTGCCACCGGTCACGAGGTTGCCCTGGCGTCGGTGTAGGCCATCCGTACCTTCTAGGAGGCACCACATTGCGGGGAGGTAGAGTTGACCCGTCATCCTGCGTCTGTGTATCCTGTGTGGGGATAGGTGGTGGAGTCTGATGCATCTCCTGAGTCTGCTGCGTCTGATACACTCCAAACCAGTCAACCTGATCCTGATGAGTCTGCTGATCCTCCTCATTAGTCGCCCACGAACCCATTGAGGACATGCTTGGGTCTCCATATCCTCCTGCCATGTAAAAAATTAAGTACTCAACGATTATACACTACATGTAACCAAAATAGATAGGAAGATGCGTACCCTCAGGACGATAGCCCATGAATGGGACTTGTGGCTGCTGCTGGTGCCACTGGTCGAAAGTAAGATGCGGCTGCTGCTGCCACTGGTCGAAATCAAACTGCGGCTGATGTTGCCACGCCGATCCTCTAGCCTGGTCTAGGGGTGGTGCTCTCGGTGTCTCCTGCTGCTGCTGCCACGCTGAGCCTCCAGCCTGGTCTGAGGGTGGTTCTCTCGGTGTGAGATCCATGGACGAGGCCCGTGGCGGGTAGGTGCAGTGGGTGTCTCCTGCTGTGAGCCTCGGAGAAGTGTCTGGTCCGCACGCGGGGTGCGCTCCTGCATCGAGTGACGTGGAGGGCGAGTCTACGTGGAGCTACGCGGCTGGCCCTCCCCCATGGAGTGACGAGGTGGACGATGTGCTGCTCGGTGCTGAACGACGTCTGAAACGTTCGTGCACATGATGGTCGCATAGATACTCTGTAGTCTTTCCTGGACACGCTTTACGAAGGAATGAACTCCTTGGCGTGGTAGTAGAAGAGGAGCGGACGAGAGCGAACGTCCCCACTGATTCACTTCATTCTGTAGCTCCCATGTCATATCGGCCTGCATTTGTAAAGTGGATAAGTACACATTATATAGCCTACCAGGTGCAGTGACGAAGAAAAATGGATTTACCGCTAATTGTCTGGGCTCCATAGTTGACTGGCTAGGGTATCTTTCATCATCATGTGCGTGGTGGACGGGACGCAACCGTGTCATGCTCATGTACCTCTGTAAGTATGCACGGAATAGGTCCATATCAAACGCAGGAGCGGTCCACACGTCATCTGTTGCATTCTGCCAACCATTGATATAAGTATTAACCCGTTGAAGCCACTGATTTGCACTTCTTTTAGTACCCTTCCGAGAGTACCTGCAGTTAGATTTTGTAAGTACACAATCGGTGTAAAATTATAGATACATAATATATTAACTTACATATGCACGTCCGATGAAAGGGGCGCCTCCGGAGATGGAGGATCTACCATCTGGCGAAGACCGAATTGCCTCATGACCCTCTGTTGAGACATCTCCTCCACCTGACAATCGAAGATGATCTTCGATTTAGTGAGCCAGTAGTCCTCATCTCTACGACACATAATAGATAACCCGCCGGGATATCTTGCTCTTGCTTCAGCTGTGGTGTACGGCTCCCAAATCACCGGTTCCTCCTTCAACGTGTCGAACTGCTCGCTGAACGCTGGGTAGCAGCGGGTTACTTGTTCTCCCGTGAAACGACACTGTTGGATTAAATAGTTGTTAGTTTCCTTCGTAGTGCAATATGGACCATGCAATTAACAGAACCTTTTAAATTACCTTGCGGCGTGTCCAATGTGTACCGAATGTAGGCATGTCAATTCTCTCGTGGTCAAACAGCATATCAGACTCATAGACAACGGGGCGCTCTCCCTGGACGATAATCGCCTGATTTTTTGCTACCTCCGGGCAGCCAATAGGGAACCTCTCCCATGACCACAAGTGCAGCAACAATGGGCATCCTAGCAAGGCAGATTTTTCCTTGGTTAGCGTGCAGCCCGTGCACATACCTCGGTATGTTGTTGCTAAGACAGCAGACCCCCAACTCCATTGGGTGATGTCGTTCTGGCACGTCGCCTCCGCGATCTCTCTAGCATAGCGGATGTAGCGTGCACCGATGGTTGAGACGTGGTTCTCGGTGAACACCACCTTCCCAAGTAGCCACAATAAGTATGCCTCAAGGCTGCGCGTAATTTGTGGCTCAGTCATCAGAACATCTGGGTACCCGAACCTCTGTATCTGCATTGGTTAATAGAACAAGTTTAAGCATCGTGTGATATGAAAATAGTTGGATCAAATACGAAGATACTTACGAACAAAAGAACCTGATAGTTCTGCAACCAATCAAATTTGGGCCCATGATTTTCATACGTGAACTCCGGAACTCCTTCACGAATGCCATAGAATCGTTGGGCCATTTCTTGGGCCCAATTCTCCGGTGCATCCACCGGGCCTATTGGCACTCCAGCCAACGGCCGACCCAGCAAGTACGAGACATCCTGTAGTGTAGGAGCCATCTCCCCCACTGAAAGTGGAAAGTGTGAGTCTCGGGCCTCTATCGATCCACTAAGCAGGTGAGCAACGACCCGTCGTAGGCCATGCGCGTGGTCTGGAATCCATGGTGTCGTCCTTCTATCTCCTGCGTATGAGTGGCCTCAACCAGACGCACAAAGGGTAGTAGCCCAGCCCACTTCAACCTGCATACCGAGATAGAATTAGGATTTGTTTACTATGGCCCTAAAATATTTATAACATAGTTCCATACGAATTAGGATTAAATGTCTCATACCTCTGCAGCCAATAAGGGTGTATCATCCAGTTACACATGGGAGTGCGAGTGATAAGGTGCTTTAAGCTCCCTAGTTCCGCATCGAATAAAGTTGACCAGTGCTTTCTATCAATATCAGCATTAAGCAAAGATCCCGCCATCTGCATAATTTAGAACATGGTTCCATACGAATTACAAATTTAGAATATGCTTCCATACAAATTACAAATTTAAAACATGGTTCCATAAGTTACAAATTTAAAACATGGTTCCATACGAATTACAAACTTACAACATAGTTCCATAGGAATTACAAATTTAAAACATGGTTCCATACGAATTACAAATTCAAAACTAGTTTCTGCCTCTGCCTCTTGTTCCTCGCCTGCCACGTCTGCCACGTCCACGAGGAGCCGCTCCTCCAGTCCCGAAGATATGGCAATTGGTGTCTCTATGACCAAAATGATTACATAGAAAACATTGTCTAGTAGGGCCCCCGGCTTCAGATTCATCCATATCATTACGGATCCGAACACATTGTCACCTTCATCTGCCTGTCCGCATTAGTTCAGGATCTGGGATGTAAATCCTTTCACCGGGGTTTACTTTGTTAAAATTGCCCCATGCTCTATATCCCATCATCTCGCCAGTCCATGTATTGATCACCGACTCCTTAAGAAAATAAGGAGACACAAACGATCTCGCATCCATACCTAACCGCCCACACGCAGCAAGTACATGAGAGCAAGGCAGATGTAGCAGCTTGGGTTTGTTGCAGGTACACTCACACGTCGGCCAAGCCTCATTGCCTATCCTCACCTCTTGTGTCTTTACCTCTTCTCCAGATCCGATCCTGTTGGAAGGGAGGCGAACCTCAAATCTTCGTTCTTGATTACCGATGGCGACGACTTGCATAGACCGAGCCTTTTCCATTTTGGCATTCATGTAATCCATTATCTTTGAACAGTACCTCGTGTTTGGGTTGTTCATGATATGCATCTGAGCAAGCTGGAGTCTGTCTCTGAAGTACTTCAACGTTCCGGTGAAAATACACTTCACAATAGTTGTTAATGGCAGAGCCCTGCTTCCTCTCAAGACGAAGTTGTAAGTTTCGGCAAGATTTGTAGTCATGACGCCAAACCTAGCACCATGAGTGTCGTGCAATAGAGACCACCTCTCCGCAGGCTCGCGCTCTATCCATTCCTGAAAATTCTTAATCCGTCTGCCAGGCCTCCTCCTAGTACCGGGTTGGTCAAATCCCGGCAAATCGCAAAGAGCAATTGGTTCTTCCTCGGGTGGTGCTGCTCCAGCTACTGTCTGTGCAGCTACCGCGGCCGCATGAGCCGCCACAGCTGCTACTCTAGCTGCTCTCCTCTGCCTAACATGTTTTTTTGTGAATTCATCTAGATAGGCCCGACACTTGATATACTTCCACGCCTGGTTCTGCTTGCAAAGCTTCTTGAATAGGTTCATAAGGGCCTTGTTCCTGAATTGTGAGAAAAAGTTAGCCCCTAGATGCCGCATGCACCAACGACTCTGCATGTCTAGCCATGGAGTTGGTTCATCTGGAGCAGGCTGAGTCAGCTTCCTTATCGCGCTGGGTATACCCGGATGCCTGTCATGTAGGACGCATACATTCGGTACATCCCTCACAACTGCTATCTTCAGCTGCCTGAAAAACCATACCCAACTCTCGGTGTTCTCGCTCTCCACGAAAGCAAATGCAAGTGGAACTACTTGATTGTTCCCGTCTTGACCTATAGCTGTCAATATCTGGCCCTTGTACTTGCCAGTGAGAAATGTTCCATCTACACAAATGACTGGTCGAGAGTGAGTGAAAGCTTCTATGCATATAGAAAATGAGAAGAACAATCGATGCAGCACCCTCAAATTGGGTTCTTGAGGCAATGTTAAGTGTTGGATGTCGAGGTATGTGCCTGGATTCCTAGCCTGCAGTGTCTGCAGCATCCGAACAACACAGTCGTATCCATCTCGAAACGAACCAAATCTTGTCTCCAGTGCCCTCTGCTTAGTCCTCCAAGCCTTTCCATAAGATATATTGTAGCGAAATCTGACAGCAACTTTGTTGATGATAGCTTTCACCACCATGGCTTTGGTCTCCACTATCTCAGTGTATAACAGTCTAGCCAGGAGGGTTGACGTGAGATTACGATGGTCTTGCAGGACATTGTCAAGTTGACATGTGTGTTGCACAACATCGCTAACCTTCCAGTTGGTGTCATATCGAGGAACATGGGCATGGACCCTGGCAGGACACCCAGCTACCTCGCAAACAAAAGTCAAATATTGTTGGGATGACACCTTTGTTTTGAAAACCCGCTGCGTGGACAATGCCCACTCAACGATTTCTTCCTGTAGATGCCTCTTGCTAGGATATAATGCACCAATGGAGATGTTGTTGGCTTAATAGTGCCACGAGGAATCGTGCCCATCGTTCACATTCATCGCTGATGTGTGGTCTTGATTCCATGATGCCGGAATAGGTTGGTCCTCCTGATTAGACTCAGCGGAATCATAAGAGCTATCACTGTACCCTTCTGAATCTTCGGCTTCCATCTGATCTTGCAACCAACCGTCATGTATCTTGTCCTCATCGACCTCACCACTGAAAATATCTTCTCCTGTCCCTTGACTACCTTCAGCTGATTCATGTCCAGTGTGTGCAAAACTACTCTGACCAGGTTCATAACTACCTCCATCGGTGTGTGCATAACTACTCTGCCCAGGTTCATAATCACCACCGCCATCTTGGCCTTGACTGCTCTGGTCATTATAGTAGCCACCACCACCTCCGTCTTCGGCTTGACTGCTCTGCTCATGATCATAACCACCACCAGCATGGTGTGTCTGACTGCTCTGGCCCTGATCATAAACAGGCTCTTTCGCCACAAGAAGCACTAAGACACTGGGGTTAACTACCCTATGCAGACAGGCTTTCACCCACTTGACCCATTTAGCTTGCTCTTCTATCGGTCTCAAATAAAAATCATGTTTAATCCTTGACTTTGTCCATAATACATGCACACCGACAGTATGGGTGGGGGGAGCCCTAAACGAGCACATAACCAATCTTTCAGCTCAATAATGGGGATGGTTGCAGGATCCTGGAGCACTTCATCAATACAATTGAAATCGCTCAAATCAACTCCATTCTGGTTTGTTTTCACGACACCGTCACCATAGTAGAACCTAAACACTACATTACTGGACATAACTTCAGGCCTAAAAAAATACCACAATTTGTCAAATGACCGTACAGTGGCAGATTTTAGCTAAAAAATAAACTAATATTCCTATAGCCGAATAATCTTGCATAGCACGCAAATATAATTATAATCCTATAGCCGAATAATCTGGCATAGCCCACAAATATACTTATAATCTAGCAGTTCATCGCGGAGCGCTAACATACAACATCCAGAACTACCGAGAAGATAAACAAACACAAATGACTGTAGTTAGCAAGAAATTAGAGTTTACCCTTGAAGCGTGCGAAATCCTGCCGTGCAGCTGCCTCCACTCAAACGTGCAGCTGCCTCAAGCCCCAGCCCGAGACTCCACCGTGCAGCTGCCTCAAGCCCCCGCCCCAGACTCCACCATAGCCATTGCACCTCAAGAACTCCAAGAAAATCCTCCACGAAAACGCCTCAAATCGCTACACCAGACTATGCCACAAGTAGATCGGGAATCTACTAGCTTCAGCAGCAAATTTAGTGGAAAACAGAGCAAAGTGTGACAGCAAATGGGAACGGCTCCATGGGAGAAGAAGCAGCAGGGAAGAAGAGCTAGCAGGGGCTGGGCGGCGCAGAGGGAGAGGAAAGAGGCGTGCGGAGGGAGAGGAAAGAGGCGTGCGCGGGGCTGGACGCGGCGCGCGTGTATTAAAGACGCGGCTCGTCGTTCGACCGTTACACGAAGCGGGCTCGTCGTCCTGCCATAAAACGACGCGGGCTCGTCGTCCTGCCATAAAACGACGCGCGCTGGGTCGTCTTTCCAGGCAACGGCCGGAGCGTCTGTCGCGCTGCTGGCCGGCAGGGTGGGTCCCAGGCGCTGCTTTCGGTGCCTAAAAAGACGGCGCGGCTGAGTCGTTTTTTGAAAAAACGTTCCGTAAATTCCTTAATCTGCGTGATATTCGTGAAATTGATTAAAAAAAGTATTATTTAAAAAAATCCTTATCTTTCTTTTTCTTTTGATTGAGATTTTTTTTGCAACATTCCACCAATTTATTAATCATCATTAACCGTAATACGAAGAGAGTTCAAAAAAACAGTAATACAAAGAGTTGTAAAAGTAATAAAAATTATAAATAAGTCTTTGGACCACCTTATTCTATATTTATTTTTCAGAATTTGATAGTGCTTGGAAAAATAAAATAGATTGATATTTTGTTGGTTGATTCTACATGGACTGATATTTTGCAAATTATAGCATCGTAAACCATACTAGTACAGTCTACAGAGCTAGTGATAACAGAGCATCTTGACAGATTAATTAAGAGCAAGATGATACTGCTACTAAATAAGTTAATCATGGCAAGATACACTAGTAGAAAACAAGTACAGTAATCTCCAGATACTAGATAAATCATGCACTGATCAAGCTAATGCGACAGAGATTTATCAAGAGAGGATGCTAGCAGTAGTAACCAATTTTTCAGGTGCACTTATAACCTTGACGTGGAGCCAAAAAAACTCAGTTGTAGTCGTGGTCGTACGTCTTCCTTGCGTGCACGTACAAAGCTTGCCGGAGGCGAGGTCGTCGGGCGACCGCAGATCTCGAAGATCGAGCGGTCGCGAGGACATTGCCCAGAAAACTCTAGACTGCCCCGTGCAGGGTCGATGATCACGGCCGAAGCTTCGGAGACACCGCTCGCCGGGTTGCCGCTACACCGCAGAAAACACGGCCGACTTGGTTCGAAAGACGGTGCAACACGGTGGCAGATGAAGAAGATGGAATTGAGTGGTGTATCCGATCTCTCTGATGACATGCTCTTATATAGAGCTTTATCAGGTCTAACTGAGCAGCGTTTCAATGGAACGTCAACCGCCTGACTCGCCGAGTAAGGCGTGGTGCTCACGTTTGATGCAGCAGAATCAGAAGGAGCCGCAGCATACTATGCATGTTCTAGGTGAAGACTCGGAAAAGAGTTACATCATCCAAGCAGACAACAGCATAGCATACGCTCCAAATTAGCCCGTAGTCAGGGCCGGCTCTAGGATTTCAAAGGCCCCAGGGCGAACTCCATCAGTGGGCCCAATAGAGATTTTTTTATTCCGCACATGGATAGGTAGAAAAATTATAAAGGCATAAAGACCAGTAATTTTTTATTAGATTGTATTCTCTTGTATGTCCTTTTTCAATGAGAATATATTTTGATTTATGGTCAAGAATATTATTCATAGCTCCCTTTTGAGGTTCAACCAACTTCTCTACTCGTCTCTTATATATTGTTTCTCTTCTGACAACCAGATAGACGCTTTTTAGGAAGCATGTTCACACGACCGATTACCTCAATTCTGTAGCAAAATAGCAAAACTCAAAGCCTCTGGCTATCTGAATAACCAGGGCCAGCAATCTCTTCCACGAACAAACAGAGCGAACTGACACGAACAAATGAAAGAACAAATGGAAGCAACGACAACTGTTGTATTCCCTTCGTTTCAAAATATAAAATGTTTTAGCTTTGTGAAAGGAGTGTATCTAGACTCCTTTTGTTGTATAGGTTTATCTAGATTTGGGGTGAACCTACAAACTAAAATGGGTCTAGATACACTCTTTTTACAAAGCTAAAACATTTTATATTTTAAAATGGAGAAAATAGAAAGGAAGAAATATCAGTCACGAGATATAAAATTTAGATTCAAAACAAGAAAAGATAGAGTCAGACGAAAGGGGCTCCTAAATTTTTGATCCACCAATTACCCGACTCGCGCACCCTTCGCGTATGGATGAGCCTTCGTCTCCAACTCTCTGCAAAGTCTGGTACCGTGATTGATTAGGGAACATCCGAATAAGGAATTAGGGCTTCTAGCAGGGCGACTGGGCGAGGACGCGAGATGACAGCCGACGCCTGACGGCCTCCATGCGCGATTTGATCGAGAGAGAAAATGAATCGTCAACCTTCTCAAGGATCTAATTCTTCCGGGCATGGTTGTGTGTTAACTAGATGCCTGTCCACCCTTACATGGGCCTATACTTAGTACATACTGTAGCAGATATGGGCCCCAATTTTGGCCGGGCCCCAGGCCGTCCCCCTTCTAGCCCTAGGCCAGAGCCGGCCCTGCCCGTAGTTACACTTACCAAAATCAACTACATCAAACTTGCTAGGTATTATGATAATGTCATGTGTTATACCATTATAATGAGTCTGCTTCAAACATACATGCACTAAAGTCAAACACATACCAAGCTTCGTGTGGGTTGTTTTATTTTTATACATTGCATCTTAATGATTCATTAAAAGGAGTCCCATAGGTTTTAGCAAAACTAAAAATGATAGTAGTTCGCATGGCTTCACAAATTAACTTGTGGCACGTAGAGAAATCTTGTGCATTTGTATGCGTTATAGTCTATTTCAATGTCCTTAAGTATATTGGTAGAAAGCTTTAAAGAAACATTTTAACAAATATCTCGATGGAGGCTTTCTAGAATTTATTTGCTAGCATCCGACCCATTTTGGACCGCTTGAATGGCTAAGAAAGGACGACATGTCAAAACTAAGGAGCTAGATGGACGCATATGCTTCTAAGCCAAGTTCAGTAGGAGGTAGAGATGAAGCTAACTTAGACAACAAAGGAAGGCGCAAGACTAGAAGGATCCAACTCATAGGGTATGGCAATACCCATGCCAAGATCCAGTAAGGTATCGTCCGTGTTATCCAACTCTTCAGCCCTGCCACATCAACCTAACCTCCAAACAAGTTTTAGCAATGCAATGGGGAAACAACTCGCGAGATGGGAGTTTCTGTGTCTATCTTACTCAATGAGGAAACAACTCACTTAGGTGGGGGCATGGACGAGTTTCGAGAGCATTTGCAAAAAAAAAAGAGTTTCAAGAGCATAAACAAACCATAAAAGATACATTTTAATAGGCACTTACAAATGGTGACAAGAACAAAATTTCAAAGAATTGAAAGAAAGGAGAAAATAAATTACACGGAACGTATTGCACACCTGAAGGATAAATCTAACTGACGCTAACTTACAACTCTCAAGATCGAAAAACAAAGTACTTCTCTCGTCAGTAACTTGTCTAAAGAGAACCTACATCATGCTGCCAGGTTATTAAGCGTCAAGTCCAGGCTTCGGAATTTATCCTTCGTCACTGTCATCACAGGGCACAGTGGACTGTATCACGACGCGAGCTCCCGACGACAGCCTGCCATTTTGAATCAGAGCAAAGGCCTCAATACCTCATTGCATCGCGGTCGAAAATGGAATCCTCTTATTTGTTGCAAAGGAAAACTAAAGCATCGAGTGCATACCCAGTCTACTGGCAAAAAGTTGGAGCACTTAACTTTCCTCGATCTTGACAAGCGTCTCCTTGCTTTCCTTCCTGAAGGAGTCTATCTTCGCTGTCGCCGATGCTATCGACGCATCGGTGAACCTCTTGCTTCCGCCGTCCCCGGACGCCAAGCTGGAGTCTGGCCCAGCCGAGGAGCTCCTCCGGCAGTCTGAGATCGGGGAATTCTGCACCTCGCTCTTCGGGTGCAGGAACGATGACAGTATCGGCGTCAGTGGCAGGCACCTTGAGCGTGATACCATCGTGTCTTCTTCATCAGGTCTTGCGCAGTCGCAGAGCGTGTCACTGCCCCTGCGGGTTTCTCCATGGTTAAGAACATCATGAAAAACGAAACTGAAAACTTTCATGGTAAGATCCTTTGCAGATATAGAAGGAAAAGCTACTGCATCTGGCATAACTGTTGTGCCAATGACCGGATTTCCTGCAATGTAGGGTACATAATATTTTTGGATTTGAATAGGGTGAGAGAAAACATGGTTCAATCGGGATCGGGATCTACGCATGAACTTCGCTGGTGTTTGCAGATTGGTCCCTCCATTACAGTGACAACTCTTTAGGATGGCACCAAACTGTTCAAGTGTTCAGCAGTATGAAGCAACAGGATATCTGCTATATTTCAGTTCAGAAACTGAAGAATCTTGCCAGCCAACTATGCAGTGTGGTCCTCTACATCTGACCACTAGCTCGTGTTGTGGCAATGAAGAGGGGAAGCTGCTAGCGCAGGATTAAAACTGTAGAATTGGAGTAATGACAAAAAGAATAGCAGCACGGCTGCTCTTTTTGGAGGCCAAATTCTTCAACCTCTCAGTAACTACTGGTTGCACAAATTAACTCCTGCATCTTCTAACAGACTTTGCAGAAGTTAAAAAAAGGATGGCACTGTCAAAAGAAACTGCTAATGTGAAATGCGCCAGGTGGAATTTCCACTCTCTCTTAGTAGACGTATTTACTAATTTTGCAATGTCCCGAACTCAGTTTTCTTCAGTAGATTCCCCGTACTTTGTTATTTTGTTTGCTATGTGTATGCTAAGCGCCAGCTGCATGATGGCAACATAGGACGTGAACGTGCAGTGTCGTTGGCACCAAGCTAACTGCAAATGGCCTCCTCTAGAGTCTGGACATCACTAAATGATGGAAAGAAATGGTCCTTGCAATCATAAAATCTATATGGTACGCAGTTCCTTTCCATCTCAAAATTCCTGAGGCTAGCCTAACCGAACCCCTTTCTATGGATATTATGTGCAGCTGCAACGCTCTTAAATGAACAATCGGTGCAAAATTTTAGCTTCAAAGTGACGCTAAGATCTCATGACCACTAAATACAACTGACTTTAGAATTTAGAGACGACTACTAAATATAGATATAATGTGGAAGCTGAGTGACCACCGGTCTCCTTGGTCCCTTTTTGAAAATGCACCATCAATCAATCAAATCTAAGCTGACAAGCTAAAGAGCACACGGACAAAATCCATTCTACTCATGGCAAAGTATGAAGTTGTTGAGTATTTCTCCGTGACTGCGAAACGGTTACAGAATTAGCTGGAGATCTAAACTGATAAGTGAATAGCGCATAGCTCATACCACAAAATAGGCCCATATTGTTTAGCCGCAGAAAGTGAAAGTTCTAAGCTATAAGTTATCTAAGCAGAACCCAAATGTAATGTGGAAGCACTGAAATTTACCTTTCCGCGTTGTAGGAAGAAGACCGCTTAAGGACTGAGTGCCTCTCAGCGGGAACATCTCTCTGCGTCTTAGTCTCAATAATGCTCCCACTAAAATATTCCTTATCTTCCAACCTCGTCCCTATGAATCTGGGATTCTCTGATAGGTAATCAAGCTCACCCATCATCATGGAGCGAGAAATTAACGGAGAGGGGAACTTCAGGTTCGGGAATCTTGGCTTGTAAGCCCCAACAAGCCCAATATTGTCATGATCTTTCACTGAAAGTGAACCGCAGGTTATGAGCTGCATCAGTACATTCGCAGGCCTCAGCTTTGGGCAGGTCGGCACAACAATGTCATCCTCTTCAAGGATTCTGAAGCTATGCGTTGTGTTGTTGTCAGCTCGTATCAGTGACTCCAAACTCTCAGACTTGCCATGGGTTGAAGCTAGGCTCAGTGGAGTAGGACATTGGGACATGATATCCCTGGAAATCCCCTGGAGCTCTGCTGATCGGCGAGGATAGCTCTGCTGCCGGTACTCAGTGACTTCACGAACTACCGCGTCGTGATCGGTGCTCAGGCTCTTCTTGTGCATCTCAGGTAACTTCCGAGCCGATCTTCGCCCAAGATCATCAGTTTGGGTCGCGGCATCCATCGAGCCAGTGGGCTTATAAACCCTGAATTCTGCTGGAGTCACGGGGCCAGCCCTCGACATGACAGTCCTCTGAGGCTCCGACTCTGGCGACATGTTCCCCGAGGAGTTACCCCGGCATGGCGAGGGGGAGCCGTCCTCGTCCGGCGAAGGCACCGATGGCACGCGCCGAGGCTTGGCTTCTCGAACTGTCACACTAGGAGGGGAGGAGGAAAAGGAAGCCTCCCTTGACAGAGGCAGCCTTGTACCCTCTTTCAGCCTGCTCTGCTGCTTCTGGTTGCCATTACTACCATGGAAAAACTGACCTGTACATTTAAACAGGCGAGATGTGACACCACGGTACTGATCAGCCCTGAAGCGCCTAGTCGATGCTCACAAAGACAAAATGGCAATTCGGAAGAGAATTGTTTACCTGAAGAAGGCTGGTCCAAGAGCTCGGAGCCCTTGAGCACATACTCGCCGTCCGTGGCCGGGAGGACGAGGTCGTCCTCGGCGAGGTCGTGCCACACGAACCCGTTCTTGTAGCTCCTGAAAACGAGCACGTCTTCTTGTCAGGCTCACGAAAATTCAGAGAAGTACTAGAAATTTGCTGAAGAAATAGAGAGGATATGTTGCTTGCTTGCTTTACCTCTTGCAAGACCAGGAGTACATGGCGGCCATGCCCTTGCCGCGCACCATGTTGAGGTGATTAATCACATCTGCGCATCCAATCATTCAATCACCAATAAACAAGTGTAAAAGTAGATTGATTATTTAATCGGTTATTGCTACAAAACAGTATACTCTGAGGTTGCATCCAGTGACTGACTGACCTCTGAGGTATAGCCCCTCCGAGGAGGAGGGCGCCGGCACCTCGACGAAGTGCGGGTGCTCGAGGTGGCGGCTCCGCGTGAGGTAGTACACCACCGGCACCTTCCTCGGCGGCGGCCTCTGCCGCTCCGGGCTCCGCGGCCGCCTCCCTCGGCTCTCCATTCCTCTCCCCACCGAGACCTCTCACCCTCGGCAACGGCAGCTCAAGCCTGCCGCCGGAACGTACGCCTGCAAGATCGCCGAGGCGGCGTCAATTCCACTCGAAAGCAGAGGTAGCCGAGGAGGAGATTAGGAGAGCATCCATCCAAGGAAAAGTGGTGGGACTTTTTCTCAGCTGTTCCATCCATCCATCCATCTCAGGTGGCACAAAATACAAGATCATGGCCAGAATTGGGTGGACGGGTGCCTCCAAAATCTGGTAACTTCCCGGCGAGTAAAAAAAGAAGAGAAATGGCTTTGCTTTGCTCCACGACTACGCTAGTAGTAGCAGCAGAGGCGGGGGTTACCTCCGAGACCGAAGCTTTCGAGAAATTACCGGCGCGCGCCTCCAGAACCTGCATTTTCCAGCAATCAGGCGAGAGCAGAGCGATGATTGTATGCCAAAGAATTTCAATTTGTTAGGTAGGCGGTCGTGGTTGGTACCTGAGAGAGCTCGGCAGCTCCAGCCAAAATTCAGCTCTCCCAGTCAGTCGGCCACACGAGAGGACTGGAGTGGAGTGAGGAGGGGGAGACGGCTGGCAGCAAACAGCACAAAAGGGCCTTTTATTATTATCGCAGCCACGCTCGGGTCTCGCAGTGTTGAGCGAGGACAGGAAGTGCCAAACGAGGGATGAGAGAGAGAGGGCAGGGGGAGGGGGATAACAATAACAGGGTACCTCCAAGATTGAAACTTTTCGACAGGCAGCGAGGCTGTGCTAGCTGGGACGGGATGATAGGGCGTGGGGGCGGGCAGGGAGCACGAGGATGGGACAAGCAGATGGCTCCAAGCCCCCCGAAAAGGCTCCCAGCGGAACGGAAGCAGGGGCAAGGAGAGTGGGAGACGGAGCACGAGAAGGGCAACCGGCTCCGGCCCAGCAAGATGGAATCTCGGGAGGAACTGCCCAAGGAGGAATGGAGGCAGGAGGAGCAGCTCAGGGACTCACTCGCTCGCTCTGCTGACTGCTGCCTAGGGAGGCATTAAATCGGAGAGGTGTAGTGGCGGGCATGGAGCTGCATTGCGAACTTTTATCGAGCAGGGGATGGGCGGGGGCTTTTCGCCGTGGGACAGGCGAGTAACTCGGTGAGGTCGCCGTCCTCGGACGCAGGTTGCTGTGCGGTGCAGTGCAGTGCGTGTCAGGGCAGAGCAAGGAGAGGGACGAGACGAGCGCGAGGTCAAACGGCACGGCCGGGCAGGGCGGAGGACGGAGGGAAGGGAAGGGAGGAGCTGCGGAGTGGGAGGAGGAGTGTACAGTTGAGGTGGTGGGTGTAAACGGCGGCAGGCAGGACGGACGGCGAGCAGTTGTGGCGGGTGACGAGGGGTACGAGGCGCGCGTTAGGCGGAGTGGGTGGCGAGCAATTAATGCGTCGCGTCGGGGAGGCAACGCCGAGTGGAGGCGGTGATTAGCGGGATCGAGGCGGCGCTGCGGACCGGGGTCGGCGCCGCGGTAGATAGGGGCTGCATTCACTCCAAACTGTTTTAGGACCCGGTGAAATCGTTCCGTTTGGTTTCTCGCACCGGCTGATGCGTTGTGGCCAGCGTGCTCTATAACGCACCGGGTCCAGGCCTAACAACAATGCTCGAATCGAGTGTTTTCGTGGAACATACCCTGAAGGTAAAAAAAGGGTAGCGGTGTGCGTGCGTCATCCACGGGGGCGCGAGCAGGAAATGGAAGTTTCCTAACCCTGCTTCGTGCCAAGAGTACCCTCACATCCTGAGATGGCTCACCCTACGCGTTGGCCCTCCCCAAAATCTCCCCATCTTGATTCGACACCACGAGCGGAGATGGCGACGATGGCGGCGCGGATCTACCGTTCCCGGCGGTTCCTCCTACTCCGGCTCGTGAGCGACGGACAGCGGCATCGAGGTGCATCTTCCTTTTTCTCCTCAGCTACGCATCGCCATGGGTTAGGTAACCACTATAAATCCCTCTCCCCTACTGTTTTGATTAGGGACGAAGTACCGATTTAGGAAGAACTCACCATAGTTTCGCATTGTTAGGTCGACAGGATGGCGTTTATCCATCAGGCAGTTGCGCTTATAGCAGTGATTCAAGATTGGACTATGTTGTTGCACAAGAGAGTTGTTAGGCGGGCTGCGTTTCCTCGACCGAGGTATGGTCCTATGTGTACTCGAGATCAAGAAAGGATGGAAAATCTTAACTACATCTACAACTACAACGATGTAGTCTCTGAACATGCTCAAGATGATAAGAGTCGCGGGGTTAAGGACGGGTGGACTATTCTTAGATAACATCCATACCTCAGTGGAAGAACAAGTCGCGATGTTCTTTCATGTGATTGGCCATAACCCGAGGTTCAGGGTCATCCACAACACTTTCAGAATAAGCATGGAGACAATATCGCGTTATTTCAACCGAGTATTGTATGCAATCGGTGAACTGAGAGAGGAGATGATCAAGTCGCCTACGGGTCAAACACTAGAAAAGATACGCAATAGCATGAGGTGGATGCCATATTTCAAGGTGAGCATGTGTTCCCTTATTTTATCATCGCATCCTTCGATTGAGTCCCATGTGTTCCCATTTTCTCATTTCACCCTTGTGTTCCTGTAATAGGATTGTATCGGTGCAATCGATGGTACTCATATTACTGTTAGAGTTTGAAGATCAGGATCGGCAGCTTACAGGGGAAGGAACCACTACACCAGCCAAAATATACTAGTTATTGTTGATTTCGACATGATGTTCACATATGTTCTAGCTGGTTGGGAAGGATCAGCCCATGCTGACAACATGTCCAGGTCTGATGGGATCAATATCCCTGATGGCAAGTTCTATCTAGGAGATGTTGGGTATGGATGTCACCCTGGAATTCTTCCACCCTTCAGGTCTACCAGGTACGATCTCAACGAGTTCACTAGAAGGAATATGCCACAAAATGCCAAAGAGCTCTTCATCTCAGATACTTTAGCCTTAGGGTTACCATTGAGAGGGCATTTGCTGCTTTGAAGAACAGGTTCAAGATCCTGGATCAGAAGCCGTTCCACACCTTCCCACCTAGGTAAAGCTAGTGCTTTCATGTTGCATACTCCACCACTGGATCTTGGGGTATGGCCTTGATTTTTATGTGTCGGATGAGGAGAGTCTGATTCCTGACGAGAATGACACTAGTCATGGTATCGAAGCATCTGACAATGAAGCTTGGAAGGAGAAGAGGATGGAGTGGGCAACAATAAAGTGGAATGACAGAGGCCCTACCACAATCTGAGAAGAAGAAGAAGAATAAGATGATGATGATGATGATGATGATGAGAACAAGGCTATAGTACCCCCTCCCCTGGTTCCTAAACAATAACTATGATCGACTGTGCTTGCGAACTACCATTCGTATTAGCTAGGGTTGTGTGATGATGAACTGATGTACTGCCTATTCGTAGTAGCTAATGTTTGTTTGTCGATGAACTTCCTATTGGAGATCTAGAAGGGTAAGATCACCCATTGGAGAGAAGAGGCAATCACAATTCGGTCCTAGGGCAACCAAACTCACATACTTGCTTCACGTTTGGGCGCTTGCAAACAGGCTACCAAACGGGCTGCATAAAATTCCCCATAGATGAACTGCATGCAGGCTACCAAACGTTGTGCAATAGATGACCCAAAGGTTGTATGAGGTTGGCAGTGCCAGCCACAGCACTGCCGGGCCGGGCCAAGAATTGCGTGTAGGCTACCAAACGCGCCCTAGGTACACCGAGATAATTAACCTACCGTGGTTATCAATAAGCTCCTATTCCATGTCTAAGAATTTGGAGGAATTCAAATATGCTACTACTACTAAGAATTACTCTCTCTCTCTTTTAAAATATAAGATGTTTTATCTTTTTATAAAACACATGTATCCTATCATCTTTTATGTGTAGATTCACTCATTTTTCTCGGAACCTACACATTAAAAGTTGCCTAGATACATCATTTTCATAAAAGGCTATTTTTTATATTTTAAAACAGAGAAAGTATTTTCTAATAAAGTTATTTTTTGTACGATTAATTTAGCATGAGAATTGATACTAAGGAATCTTCCGCACTAGATCTCACCGAAATCTAACATTTACTCAAATCTCCTTTTTAGAATCGTTTATATTTTTCTATAATGAAATCAAACAAATTGTAATTTATATGAAATCATATAGGATTAAAGTAGGTATGACATTGCAATCGTGAATTCGTTTTTACACTCATGTGAATCAGAGAAGCCCTAAGCCTTATTTGTCTCGTCTTTCATCATACAACCTATATGAACTTGACCAAGGAAATACTATTGACACCAATGATACCAGATCAACATCCCTACTTTTTTATTAAGTATGTTTCATATAGTTGTTTATATGGAGTATATATTAATATTGCAAAGATACCAATTACACATGGCCTCTGCAACAACACGGTGCCGTATTGGCATTACGGATGCACACAACCAAGAAAAGAAGAAGAATTATATAAAAGAAAGTCTAGCTAAAGTGATCAAAACCTAATAGCAGCAGTACAAACACCACCAAGACAACACAATATGTCCAGCTTCTCCAATCATAGATTATAGTTTTTCACCCTGAACAAAGTCAATGCTCACAAAACAATGCCTCAACAAGGTCATTGTTAGGCACAAACAATTAAGGTCATACTTTGGTTTTTTACCATGCGGAGTAGGATTTTGAACTTCTCATATGATGTAGCTCCAACTTGCGAATGTCCCTGCTACTAGTCATGAAACACCAAGTAAGTTTCTCATAGCCACAAAGACTCGAACCAGGGCGGATCTAGGGCTGGTGTTGCCGGTGTTGTAGCACTGGTCTAGCAGCTGCACTGCCTTGAGCATGCCTTAATTTCAAGGCTATATATATAAAAATCCTGAGTAACTAGCACCATTAAGAAAGGATTAGCACCGGCCTTGGGCTGTTTCTGGCTCCGCCCCTGACTCGAACCATCGTTGCTAGTCATCAAAGTCTTGGCGTCCATGTCATTCTCCACCTCTTACTTCACCATGAACCGTAAGACGTGTCCCATAATGGCCATGGACAGCAGATCTTCGCCATGCTCCCTCTGAAACCAAACAGTAAGAATAAAACATGGGTGCGCGCCACCGAATTCCACATGATCCAACAATATCCAGGCATGTCGTCCATTTGGAGTTTGCCGGTGGAGCCTTCCGGAACTTGACATTCCGACCTGATCGAAGATGGCCGACATCAAAAAAATCTTTGTATTGCACTAGAGAAACCATAGGACCATCACCTTATTCGAGGTCTCGAATGTGGCTGGATGTTGGGATCTAGCCGACCGTCGACACCGCCGTAGTGCCCAGCAACCGCGTGGAAAGCAAGACCACACTGACTTACAACCGCAGGACGAAGGCCCGCATGCCCGCACAAGCCCATATGGACCGAGAAGGGCCCCAGCTCCTGGCCGCCTCCGCAGGAGCGCCACCATCACGGGGCAAAGCACGCGTCCAACATCGCCATCGAGGCGCACATATCATCGGGATCCCGCAGCTATTGGGTCCGCAGCATAGAAAACAAAAAATTCATACGGTGTGAACTACACGCCAAGATCTATCTACTAGGTACAAAGCAACGGATGGACATACATCCAACGAGAACTTACCCTTGAAGACAACGAGTTTTGTTAACGAGTAGGAACTCGTGGTTGATGTAGTCGTACACTTGCCAATCTCAAGATCGTGAGGAAGTCCGAGCGCCGCAACTCAGCAGCGCATCCGTACTCGCACACACGTTCAAGCCACCGGACAACCTCAACCTCCTCGCTCCAGCGATTCAGCGGAAGCAGCAACTCGTTCCAGACGAAATGCCACCTCCTCGCTAATCCGAGGCCATGGGGGAATAATTCTAGAGGGGGAGAGAGATCCTTTACAAGGAGGTGTGAGGATGAATGAGGGAATGGGTGGCCTTTTATAGGAGGAGGGGGTACCCCCTCTCTCCATGGCCGGTGCATGGCGGGTGACCCCTCACCTCCCCCATTCATGTGGTGGTAACCCCTCCACATTAAAATGCCTCTTCACATTCCCTTTTAAAGTCTCCACTTAAAATGCATTAAAATTCTCCAAGTTTAATGCTCTCTCATTTAATAAAACTCTTCTATTAAATTTATTCAGAATTTTGTTAATTACTTTAATTAACAAACATTCACATATAGCCCCTTGCAATATTTCAATATCACATGCATAACTACTTTCTGCAATTTCACCCAAAACAATTTCCGGTTTCTATTGAAACAATTCCCGCGCTTTGTAATTCTTTCGTCTGAAACATATGTGCTCCAAAATGGTGTCCGGTAACTCTTAAGTGTGTCACCCTACGGTTCGTGAATAATGCAGACATGATCGAGATCCTTCTCCGATCAATAATCAGCAGCGGGACCTGGAGATCCGTACTGACTCCTACACATTCAACGATGACTTCTGTGATCGTGAGAACCTTTAACGCTTGTAACTAAATCCCTTTGTCTCGCGATATATTACATGTCCGAGATTCGATCATCGGTATCTCCATACCTAGTTTGATCTCGTTACCGACATGCACTCTTTTCTCGTTCCCGTGATATAACATTCTAGTGATCACATCACTTGCTTGCAAGCTATCTCAATGTGATATCACCGAGAGGGCCCAGAGTATATCTATCCATCATCGGGATTGACAAATTCCACTCTTGATCCATGAGCCTCTACATAACACCTTCGTAGTACTGAACCCATCTTTATAGTCACCATGTTACAGTGTAACATTTGATGTTATCAAGATACTCTTCAGGTGTTAGCAATTAACATGATCTCATGGTCTAAGGATAAAGATTACTTCATATGATGTTATAGCAATATAAACATAATGACTTGATCGTAATGCTATACTTCGGATGCATGTTCATCACATCATTCCACCAATGGTGTGACCTTGTTATTAACAACATCCAGTGTCCATGATCAGGAAACCTTGATCGTCTTGTTAATCAACAAGCTAGTCAATAAGAGAGGCATAACTAGGAACCCTTTTTGTTTATTAAACACACATGTATTATTGTTTCCGATCAATATAATTCTAGCATGCAAAATAAACATCTATCATATATAAGGAATACATAATAACAACTTTATTATTACCTCTCAGGGCATATTTCCTTCAGCAGCACCTCGCTGCTGGGGAGAAACGCGACCACCGCGCAATGGAGAAGGCCCCTCCGCCGCCGCTGTCCCCGGCCGAGCTTTGCTTGGGGGGACCTTTGGCAGTGGCGGGAGGGAGGGCGGCGTGGAGAGTAGAGCCTGTAGGCCGGCGGCACGGTCACCCCCATGTCACCTAGGGTTGGCGACGCAGGGGTATTTTTTTAGCTATTTGCAGATGTCGGAGTTAGAAATATGATTTCCAAGTATGTATTATATACTCCCACTGTTAAGGATTATAAGACCTATGAACCATTTTGTTAGGATTAAGAAAGGCAATAACTCCTCCTCTTAATTACTTCATGCACCAATAGTTGCTCATGCATGATAAAATGGAAAGAAAAAGAAGAACATGCATTGGAGGTGAGAGGACAATAAATGGGAAAGGACTTATTATCTCTAACATTTTAAAAATGCTCTCGGGCCTTATAATCACTAACGGAGGGAGTATGTCTTAATTGAAGTTGTATATGTTACTATTTCTCTCGATGAACTTTGTCAAACTTGAACAAGGTTAACTTAAGATAAACTAAATGAGTCTCATAATCTCGGACAGAGTAAGTGGCATGGTTTGGGAATTGTCCTTCTTGTACACCATATTTTTCTTAGGATTCTTGGACGGTGCATTAATATCAAGCTAACATCAACTTTCAGTCTTTGTAAAGACGTAATTTCAAGTGTCCATCGAGACATAGAGTATGTAAAGCTCAAATTATACAAAAAAAGGACATGATCTTAAAAGTCCCACTAAAATGATCAACCATACATAGTCGCATAGATAACATTGCCATCATCAAACAATGATGGCAGTATCCAGATTGTGAGAAAAGGCCTCCAAGCAATCGACAAGAGGCGGTGCCTTTAGCAAGAGGACGATAAGTGGATATCTCTGTTGCCATGTAAGTATAACCAATAAAAGACCGTGTCTACAACTTTCACTCCCAAACTCGAGACCTCGTACTCAAATACCAACACTAAACCAGACTCACCGTGTGCTATGGCCCTCGTACTCAAGTACCACCACTAAACCAGTTCACCTTGTGTTACTGCCCTCACCTACTACCAAGATGATACCATCAAACCTCCTACTCTGACAACACATAACATGAAGTAAACTTGAATCAAACAATGATAGAGTACAAGGTTATGGGCCATGCTAGGGCTCGCCAACAAGAAGCCATAGGTTTCACACATAAAATCGACCGGGCATGTGTCGTAAGCCAATGTTTTAAATAGCATGCTACGATAAAATAGCGCAACCTTATTAAAACCAGTTGTAACATAGCTATATTGCGCTATAGCGCAACTATATGTGGTGCTAGAACCCGCGATTGTACACACATTTCATTTAGCGGCCTTATAGCGCACTACTCCCTCCGTTCCTTAATATAAGGTGTATAGTTTTCCATGAAAAATTCCATAATATAAGGTGTATATAGAATTTCAGGATTTTTCCCTCTTATTTAGGAGGCAATTAATCCGATCAGGAGAGAGAGGATACCCAGATTTCTTATGTTCCCTCTATATCACATCAATCACCTGGGGTATTCACGTCCTAAAGCAAGAAAATTTGCCCTCCTATCATTTGCGCTAATATTCGTGCAAGAAAACTATACACCTTATATTAATGAACGGAGGGAGTATTTAAAACATTGGTGTAAGACTAGTCATGCTAGGAGTGTCATATAGTAGTATCATATACTCTCCCTTTTCCAAATTTGGACGCATATTAGGTTTAGTCAAAGTCAATCTTTATAAAGTTTGACCAACTATATGTAAAAACATACTAACTTTTCTAATGTCAAATGCATATAATATGAAAATATAGTTCATGATGATTCTATTAACATTGAGTTGATGTCGTAGATGTTCATACTATTTTCTAAATATTTAGTTAAAGTTTATTAAATTTGACTTTGATCAAAACTAATACGCTTCCTAATTTGGGAATGAGGGAGTATATGATGATAGTACTACTATATGATACCAGCTTCATAATGCATAGTATCATATAGGAGTAGTATAATAGTATTTATTGTATTTATTGGTTTATATGTAAAATTGTGTACAAAATTTATTTGGGATTAGTCTTTATAGTTCTACGTGCTATGATACTGTATCTACCTATGGTACCAACACAATCTCTTTTATCATTAATTTCAGTGACACATAAACATTTATGTATGTAATGCATGATACCACCTAAGATACCCCATTGGGGCTAGTCTAAGGGCCTTCGGGTACCTCTCTAGTTTGAAAGCCCGTCTACCAAGATGTTTTGTTAAACTGACTACTCCCTCTGTGCCAGTTTATTAGGCGCGCACGTAGTTTAATAAAATATTTGACCATCAATTTTAGCTAATAAAATATACAATGTGTCTCAAAAAAATACCATTGGAAACTTATTTTGAAGATGAATCCGATGGTATAATTTTCGTGACATATTATATATATATATATATTTTTTTTATAAAAATTAATGATCAAAGTTATTTTTAAACTACGTACATGTCTAATAAACCGGGATGAAGGGAGTACTAAGATAATATATAGTACTCCCTCTCTTTCATATTATAGAACATTTTGGCAAACTAGAAGGTATTAAGTATTTGGTTAAAAGTTTGAGTTCAATTAAATCTAGAATCGCATTCATTGTAGCATCGTGTGCAACTGCAAAAGTTATTAACTCACCTTGCATTACCGAACGATACATGAAGGGGAAAGGAGATCGTGTTCCAGGCGACTACCAAAACCCATCTAGGGTTGTGTCCCACTCTGGTGGTGCATCAAGCGCCGGTAGAGGGCGTGTGGATTCGTTTGTCCGACGAACCTTTCGGGATTCGTCCGTCTCATAATCTTGGACAAAGTAAGTGGCATGGTTTGGGAACTGTCCTTCCTTTACACCATATTTTTCTTAGGATTCTTGGACGGTACATTAATATCAAGCTAACATCAACTTTCAGTCTTTGTAAAAACGTAATTTCAAGTGGCTATCGAGACATAGAGTATGTAAAGCTGAAATTATATATAAAAAGGACATGATCTTAAAAGGGGCACTAAAATGATCAACCATACTACATAGTCGCATAGATAACATTGCCATCATCAAACAATGATGGCAGTATCCAGATTGTGAGAAAAGGGCTCCAAGCAATCGACAAGAGGTAGTGCCTTTATAACAAGAGGACGATAAGTGAACATCTCTGTTGCCAGGTAAGTATAACCAATAAAAGACCATGCCTACAACTCTCACTCCCAAACTCGAGACCTCGTACTCAAATACCAACACTAAACCAGACTCACCGTGTGCTATGGCCCTCGTACTCAAGTACCACCACTAGCTAGTTCACCTTGTGCTACTGCCCTCGGCCCCTCACCTACCAAGATGATATATACCATCAAACCTCCTACTCTAACAACGCATAACACGACGTAAACTCGTATGAAACAATGATGGAGTACGAGGTTATGGGCCATGCTAGGACTCGGCAACAACAAGCCATAGGTTTCACGTATAAAATCGGCGGGGCATGTGTAAGCCAATGTTTTAAATAGCATGCTACGATAAAATAGGGCAACCCTTACTAAAATCAGTTGTAACATAGCTATATTGTGCTATAGCGCAACTATATGGTGCTAGAACCCGCGATTGTACACACATTTGATTTAGCGCGCTATTTAAGGGCCTTCGGGTACCTCTCTAGTTTGAAAGCCCGTCTACCAAGATATTTTGTTGAACTAACTACTAAGGTAGTAAGGAGAAGGTGTTCCAGGCGACTACCAAAACCCATCTAGGGTCCTATCCCACTCTGGTGGCGCATCTAGCACCGGCGGAGGGTGTGTGGATTCGTTTGTCCGACGAACCTCCCGGGATTTGTCTATCCTTCGTGTTCCTTGGTGCAAGTTTAGATCATTCTCTTCTGATCTACGGTTGTAATCATTGATGATCGTTGCTGCTCTAGTACGATAGTTCTTGTGTCCTTAGCTTGACGACTTATGTCTGTCTGTTCTAACAAGCTTTATTACAGCAATTGATGATTTTTAATAGAACGGTGAAATTTTGTAAAAAAAATATGAAAGTTACTGTAGTAGTGAAATAGTACTGCATGGATGTGTGAAAAAGGGAATATTTGGTGCGAGAGAACACTTTGTGTTTAGCTTTTCCCGAGCACTCGCTTTCTGCACACGCGGCAATAATGCAGAGCGTACACAGTACACAAACACGTCAGCATCTCCCTTTTTTCTTCTCTCCTGGGAGGACAAAACCTGCATCGTTTGATATTTTGGAACTCGTAGAAGAAATCAGGCTAGTTTCATCTGGTAAAACTTGTAGGCGAGCGGTCCCGTCTTGTTTCTAAATAAACAGCGCCGAGCCGGGCAAGCAGACATTTTCTGGCAGTGGTAAGTAGGAGTAGTAGAGCCAGCGCCACAACGGACAACGGAGTGCCGTGGACTACAGACCCGAGAGGCCCCTCGAGAAAGGAAAACTCTTGGGTGTTTCATCGTTGCATAGCATAGAGGACCCTCCCTGTACGAAAACGATCGGAAAGCAGAGGACCCTCCGTGTACGAAAAGTTACATCTACCGAGTAGAGGCCGTGATGGAAACCGTCACTAGTAGAAAAGCCCCTCTTTTGGTCTCGGTTCATAATGTCCATTGGTCCCGGTTTTTGAACGAGACCAATCACTCGGAACCAATATTAGAACTGGGACCAATGGGTCTTCACGTGCTCCGTCGTCGCGTGCGCTTGCAGTAGGACCTTGGGTCTCGGTTCGTGGCATGAACCGGGACCAAAGGTTTTTCAGAAAATAATTTATTTTTTCAAAAAAAAATTGAATCTATGAATTTTTGGACTAGTTAATTTCTTACCCGAAACCTCTCAATCACACTTAGTTTTTGGTTAAATTCAAATCTTTGGTTAAACTTTCCGGCCGGTCACCCATCCTCACACTACTACACCCCTAGCATGCTATTAATGATATTAACCATGCATCTTGTGAGTCACACATTCTTATAATTTGAGTTACAAACATGATTTTAATGTTAAAAAATGACTAAATAATACTAATATTGAATAAATATAGAAATAAAATATGTTTTATTATTATTTTTGCATTAATTCATTTAATATGGCATAATTTATATCTTTAAATCTATAAATCGAAATTCCACAAATAATATGTCCATTATTATCAGAAAAAATGTGAGGAATCCAAATATGTTATTTTTTTATATTTTTTTTTGATTTTTTTATAAAATAAAAATCTGAATTTTGACTCTTTTAGAATTTCAAAAATCTAAAAAATTGCAAACGGCTTAAGGCTGTTTGCATATTGTAATTGTTCGTCGATAATTTTGATATATTAGCTGTTTTTTTTCGACATCGTATGCACAAATGGCGGCCATCTGAAGTTTTTATAACGTTTTCTTGCAAAATAAGTCGAAATTCAAGTTTGTTAATTTCATGACAAGTGTATCACTAAATCAACTACAGTTGAAAGGATTTTATTTTTTTGATTTTTTTACAATTTTCGGCAACTTGTTTTTGAAACTAGAAGGCGATTCGGGGGGTGTGGATTTTTTATCCCGGTTTATGTCCCGAACCGGGACTAAAGAGGTGTTTTACTGCCTCTTCTTCCCCTCTCTCGCGCGACTGAGGCGAAAGGAACTTCTCCCTCTCCACCAACTCCCCGTCGGCGAAACCGTGGGTCCTCGTCCCCTCCGCCTGTCGCTCCGGCGGCGGGAGGGGGGAGGACCCCGGATCTGCAGTCACGCGTTGTAGATAAGGTAGGTAGAGTTAGAGTCGGTGTTCACGGCGGTGGTATCGAGGTGGCGAGGGATACCGCGGTAAACGGGTTTTGCAGGTCGGGGAAAACGTTAGCGCGGATCACTCCCCGCAATTAAAGCCTGCAAAACAGAAGTTTGCGGGGCCTGATCTGCGTCAGAACCCGTAAACAAGGGTTTTGAACAGAAAATCAAATAGGAAAACTAGGGTGACTGGCGGAGGGAGTTCGATGCGATGGGCCGGCGTCTTCGACTTTGTTGCCTACGGCATCGCCTTCGCCCCCTTCGGCCCCGCCGATTGCAATTTGGTCCGTGCCGCCCTCTTCGGCTTCGAGGCCGGCTCCGCTGCGAGCACCCCGGGAGACACGGTTACTACTGGAGCGGGCGATGGCATACGCGAGGTGGGTTCAGCGGCCGACGGGGTCGAGTTGTGGCTCGGCGCCTGGATCCGTCGACGGCCACAGAGCGGAAATGGCTGGGGGCACGCAGATCCTAGTCAGCGGCGGTGGGTGCAGGGAAGGGGGAGGAGCTGAAATTTCCGTCGCGCGCACACTGTGGGTGGAGTGCGGGAGCGCATTCGGTTCGGCCCGTCGACCCCGTGAAAACCCAAGCTGCGGCTCGGTTTTCGCCCCGACCCTGAAAAAGTTTACAGTTCGCGTCGTTTGCGGGGACTGATCCGCGCATTTTCTCGACCCGAACCCCTAAAAAAGCAGTTATTATGCGGGTTTGAGGGGTCTGCGGTGACTACTAGATATGCTGTAAGGGAGTGCTAGCGCTGCGTAGCGTAGAGGCGGGTCGGGCCATAGCACCGTTTTCGTGCCGTGCGGTGAACCGTGCGTGCTCCGCCGTGGAGTTGTCACCGGACGTACGATGCCATTGATTTGATCCGAGCTGCTGAGAGGGAGAAGACGAGCGATCAGATCATTTGCTCCGCAGCACATGGAACACTATGTACAAGCTCTTTGCGTGAAATATGTGCCAATTGGTCGTGCCTGATTGTGTCTGCCGGCTTTCCATCGGATGGTCGCCGGTGAAACAGTAGCGTCGCGGTGTTCATCACCGCCTTTACATACAGAATAAAAAAAAGGATCCGTTTTGTTTACCTCTACAGAAAAAGGTCGATCGCAAAATCATCAATTTTTTAGTACTTCCGAAAGTGGAGCTTTGCAAGCAGCACTAGCTAGATCGAGATGAAATACGACACGCAAAGATCGAGAGCTTGGCACCTGCGGCTGTGGCCTGTGGATTACATTTATACACTCCATCCATCCGGCGGTATGGTCTGTTGTGGATACTGCAGGCTGGCTGGGCTGGCTGGCTGGCTGGCCGGAGCAGGCAGAGAATTTTATATCTGTCAGTGGCTTTATAGGCATTTTCTGACCACAAGGACTATACCCACGTCAGTGGAGGGAGCTCGATCGAGGCGAGGGCACAACAGAACAGAACAGTGGAAAACTTGAATCGAGGAGAAGCGGGGACCGTCCCGACAGCCACCGTAAACTGGCAAGTCACGCCCGGTAATAATAATAAAACTGTGGACTGTTGCTCCATCACTGATGACCTTTTTTTTCCCCTCTTGCTCAAAGTCAAAGGCGCAAAGCTGCAACTGTTTAACGACCGCTGCGTTTGGGGGAGGGCGTTGAACTCATCTTTGTAGTTTAGCTCGTGGCTCCACACGCGCTGGTGGCAATGCTAGGACTAGCGTCTAGCGAGTGTGTCCGTTCTGTTGAGTTTAGCTGATGCTGCTGAGGATTTGCTGGTTGTTGGTGTGTGTGATGCTGGGGATTTGCTGGTTGTTGTTGCGCTTACGGCTTACCCCACTTTTGCCGACCCAATCTTCTTCCAATAAATTCGGTTAAAGATGTAGGGAGGCTATAGCTCGTAGCTTGTGGGGATGTTTGCGTGAACTGGTCATGTGGAATACTCGTACTTGTACTCTCCCGATTTTAATTAATGTTCTCGATCTTGTCTAGATTCGATTGTATCTAGTCATGTTTTAGTGATAGATAGATACATTTCAATCTAGACAAATCTAAGAACATGAATTAGGATCGAAGGGAGAAGCAAGTGTTTAATTCGATTGGCGGGATAGAAAAAACACGGGAATAGTAAAAACGCAGGATTAGATTGTCGTGTCTAGCTGAATCCTATAGAATTTAAGACATACCAAAAATTTCTTCAGACGGTGTTTGAATTATAGAAAAAGTAAAGGATTTGCAACATGAGTTTTGAGTGGATGGAATTTTTTTCCCAAAACATAGTGCAATGCAATCCTATGAAAATTTTACTAAGGTAATCCTACAAAATCAAACATTGCCCATAAGAAAAAATCCTAACTCCTAAGGATCAAATCCTACGAGATTCCTTTGAATAAAACGACACCTCAAACTAAACAGGGCCTTATAGTTATTCTTCGTCATACTACTTCGGATTATCTTGTAATAATTGCACCGACACTTTAAACTGAAAATGAAATACTACCTGCCAAAATTCCAGAGCCAACGCGACTTAATGATTTTACTACCTGCCAAAATTCCACTGAAATTCTGCATTCTGGTGTGGCCACGTCTATGGATAGGTTTAAGGCGTCTCTGCTGCCCATACCATGTAGTACAATTTTTTTTATAAGATAGACCAGCTCCAGGTCCACGTAAACATGACGAGGTTATCAGAGCCTCAGACTTTGGCAATACTGTTAGCCTGCCGTTGATCGGTGAGGCTACACTAGTTTAGTCCCACCTCGTCTACGGAAGGAGGCCACACCCAACTTATAAGGGAAGATTCTTTCTTCTTTTCAGTCCGGGCTTTTGTGATGAAGTGGACTCTCTTCTTATAATTGAGCCGTGAGCGCATAACTGTCCAAAACAAATAGAGAAGGCTGGCTGACCACTGCTAGTCACTCAAACGGTGATGATGAGGCCAATGTAAACAGACACACCGAGCAAAGCAACCGGAACCTGAGGGCAAAACATAGTGGCCATCTTGAATGTCGCTTTGATGTGTTAATAAAGACGAAGAGGAAATGAGCTCAGTGATTCAGTCCCTGCTCAGTGCTCGCTAGCACTCCAGTAGTCGCTATTTTCACTTTCTTGCATATCTGAGATTTCTTATGATCACCAGCCCAATAAGTGTAGCGGAGGAGCATTCTCCGCGGCCATTGCAGACTCGTGCAGGGCATGGAACGTGCCTGCCCATTGTGCGTCCTTGTCGAGGTGTGCCTGCTCCTGGATTGGACGATGGCGAGGCGCAGTGCCTCCTTGTCGGCATGGCCCGACGGTATAGGGGAACCTCCTGCTCCGTCATGCTGGCGAGAAGGCCCTTGTAGTCGGCGCCGTCATCTCTGAACTCCTCGCCGGGGAAGAGCTCCTACTCCTCATTTACAGGTTGCGGCGGGGCCACGGGATGAAAGGATATCAAGCGCCCCTAGCGTGTTGGCTGCGTGCGCGTCGGCGGTGCACGCAATGACGTGCCTAACACCTGCGCCTAATAACAAGAGAAGAGATACATCAACTCTCCCTCTCCTTCCTCCGTGAACAGTAGCCCAAGAGCGAGCGAGTGCGGCCGAGCCGATCCCGAGTCCCTCCGGCTGCGTTGCTGGCCGGAGGTGGCGGAGGGGAGGTGTCGGAGTAGTCTAGGTTACTTGGTAGGTTTGTTTTGCGGTGTTTTCGCCGCCGTAGTGGGCGTTTTGCCCGGAGTTTGGGCTTCAATCGCCGGCCTCGATCTAAAGCTCGCCAGAGTGGATCTGTCTCCTCGAGGTACTCCGATGGTCGGAGGCATGTGGGAGTGTGAGATCTGCAGCCAGGGACTCGCAATAATGGCCTAGGAGCTGGCATCTGGCGCAGGAGGTGGAGTCCTGGGCATCTTTCTTGGTCGGTCGTGGTGGCGGGGGAGATTGGTGTTGTGGCGACTGGCGTGGTGTGTTCTTCTTCCTGGCCGGCCGTGGTCGTTAGGGGGAAGAAGTCCACCACGTCGTCCCTCTTCTCCTTCGCCTAGATGCTGGCGTCGTTCGTGCCGCGTTGGGTTCCCCTCCTGGGGATTCTGGCGACCAAGGTGGATGCTCGGTCCGCAGGTGGTGGTGGCCTGCTGCGGTGAGTTTTTCCTAGAGCTTTTCTCCGGCGTGTCTCCGGTGGTTTTATTTCACCGCCGCGTCGGACCAAATGGCAGTAGGGCTGCCGCTCCGCTGCTGCTCTTGCTCTACGCCGGAGCTCGTCGACTCCTCTTCACCAAGTGGTTCTGTCCCCGGTGATTTGGAGGCGGCCGGTTGCAGAGCTTCTTCTCGCCGGAGGAGTTTGGTCGAGCCCATTGCTCTGACCTCGATGTTGGCTTGCCTCCAAGGTCGCCAGCGATGGTGGCAAAGGCACCGTGGACCTGATTGCGTTTTATTTTTTCAGCTAGGATGTTTTCTGAAATTGTGGAGGCCCTTGTCTTCGAATTTAGGTACTTTGCAAGTGCTATTTTGAGCCTCCTTGTAATTTTCTCCTGCCATGTTTGTACCTCGCACCTTATAAAGTTTGAGTGCGTTGCACCCTTGATCATTCAAAAAAAAGAAAAAAAAAAGGCACCTGCGGCTATGGGTTCCATTTCTACACATCTATCCGTAGAAAAATACTAAGTGCAACACGGAGCACTGATGGCAGCCCCGACGGTATGATCTGCGGTGGGCACTGCTGGCTGGCCGCTAGCCGGAGCAGGAAAGAAAACGACCAGATAATTTTATATCCGTCAGCGGCGTTGCGCCGGGCCGAACCAAACACGCGATCGAAACATTCGTTTCTGTCTGTTTGGCGGACCACGGTCACTTTGGATTCACAGTCCGGTCTGTCCGGCCGACCGCGCGCAGCGAGCGTGACGACAAATGTTCGCGCCTGGCCATGTGCCACGTTTTTTTTAAAAACATTCAAACCGACACGATTCACGCGTAAAATAAACTGGCAAAGTTCATACATAATATTTACATTTAAAAACATAAAAAGAAAAAAAAAACTGGCCCTAGCCCTAGCTATTGACGATCTCCCCGCCACCGCCGCCCCGTCCATCTATATATCGAGGTCGATGTACTCTGGCGGCGTCCAGAGGTGTGGCGGCGGCAGACCCGGAGCTGGCGCGGGTGCGGGAGGTGTCGGGTGGTCAATGACCTGGTCTGGCCACGCCGGCCACGCATCCGTTTCCGCCGGCGCGGGCGGAGCGTACCACCCCGGCGCGGGTAGGGCAGACCACTCCGACGCGGGCGGAGCAGCCCACCCCCACAGCGGCTGCGCTGGGGGCGGTGGAAGCGGCTGCCCAGCGTTGACCTGTGCCACCAGGCCGGTGAGCTGGACGACCTCCTAGTAGCCGTCCCACATGGCCTCCTCCTCCTTCGCGCTGACCGCGATGGCCTGCTCGATGAAGGTGTCCTCGCGTAGCCCCGCGCCAGGACCTCCTGGTACTCCGGGGGCAGGTGTGCGGCGGCGGATGCGGAGGATGACCCCTCCTCCTCCTCCTCCTTCTTGATGACGATGTCGACGTCGTCGTCGTTGCCGCCGAGGTCGGCATCGGAGTGGTTGACGGCGTCGTCGGAGGCAGCCTCGATGGCAGCGAGGTCGCGGGGGCCCCACGGGTCGTACTCGCCGCGGTAGGCGCTGAGGCGGCGCGCCGTGTGCTCCCAGTCTAGGAACTCCTTCCAGAACGTCGGGTTGTGGTACACGTGGTCATACCGAAAGGCCGACGGGAGCTTGCGAATGCGGTGGGTCATCTCCGCCTCCAGCGCCTTGTTGTCCTTCGGGGCGGGCGGCACCGGCACCTGCTCCTGGTTGAGGTGCCAGCCCGTGGGGAGGAAGACATTGTGATGGGCGATGCCTCTCTCCTCCCTTTACCGCCGCTCGCACTCCGCCACACGGAAGTAGCGACGGTCGTGGACTGGCTCGGTTGGCGAGATGAGGGGAGGTGTGCTGCACCGACGACCGCAAGGGGCAACTTAAGTAGCCCCGGTCCGTGGGAGCACGCGCAGGTTTCTGACCATAACATTTTCTGATCACAAGGAGTACTATATCCACGTCAGTGGAGGTCGACCGAGGGGCAAAACAGTGGAAAACTTGAATCGAGGAGAAGCCGGGACCGTCCCGACACGCCGGTCACGCCCGGTAATAATTAAACCGTAGACTGTTTGCTCCATGGCGACCTTGCTTTCCCTCTCGCTCACAGTCAAAGGCGCCGCACGCAACTGTTAACGACCGGCGCATTTGGGCGGGAAGGAAGGCCTTGACCAGTTGACCTCATCTTTGTAGTTTAGCTCCTGGCGCCATCCTAGCGAGTGTGTCCGTCATGTTGAGTTTAGCAGATGCTGGTGAGGACTTTGGTCGTTGGTGTGTGTGATTCATGGCGCTTACCCCACTCTTGCCGGCCCAATCTTCCACTAAATTCGGCGTGGCAGCGACGTAGGGCGGCTATAGCTCCTTGCTTCTGGGATTTCTACGTGAACTCGTCACGTGGAATACTCCCTAGCGAGCCACGTGTGTTCAGCTAGTTTGCCTTCTCTAATCTTGGTAACATAGGGATGCAAAACACGATCACACTAGCTTGTTTGGAATCGCAGGAAAGAGAGCCACCGGAATTAAAATCAAAACCATCTGCACTTTGAAAGATACACTTGATCAAAAGCGCACGGTCACAAAAAAGAATATAGACTCACTAAATGAAATATGATATGCATGCCAAAAGATCATGGGTTTATGAGCAGAGGTTTTAGAGTTAAAAAAAATTAAAAGTCTACTTAGCAAGTGGCCATATAAACGAATGAATGAACAAGGAGTACGACGGGAACTTCTGCTTGCATTCTAAAACACTCTCCTTTTTCGAAAGGCTTAATGAATGTTAAGGATGACTTTTTTATGAGGGGTTCTCTGAAAATTGGTAATGGATAGAAGTATGTTTTGGGAAGACACATGGTTAGGAGACAAGTCTCTACGTGATCAATGACCAACGTCTTTACAACATTGTACATCATAAGAATGTCACGGTTGCAAATGTTTTGAGGCCGGCTCCTTTAAACATAGGTTTTAGGATAGCATTGACAGCGAATAAATGGAACTGTTGGTTACACCTTATGGAACGACTTATGGTAGTGCATTTTAATGGTAATGAAGGTGTCTTTAAATGGAGGCTAAATGCCTCGAATTGTTTCACTGTTTGGTCTATGTATCTTGACTTGCTCAATGGTCATATGGTATTCCTAAAGAAATATATTTGGAAAATTAGAGTACAACTCAAAATTAGAATCTTCATGTGGTTTCTTTATAGGAAGGAAATTCTCACCAAAGATAATTTGATTAAGCGCAACTGGCAAGGGTCTACCAAATATTGTTTTTGTCATTAAGAGAAAACAATTCATCATACTTTCATACCATGCCCCTTTGCCAAAATTATATGGAGGATCGTCTTTATGACCTTTAACACATCACCTCCCACTAATATCTTAAATTGTTTGGCAAATGGTCAAAATGGAGAAAGGACCACATTCGAGTTGGTGTGTGTGCTTATACCTATGGCTACGCATTTGGATCCTTACATGGTCCTTTCTCCAGTAGGTGGAGGAGCGTCATGCCATTGGATACTAGGTGCAGCCGTTTGGAGATAGTAGCACGCGACTTTTACAGCCGGTATGGTTGGTAGTCTGATCGGCGATTAACATGAAGATGTTGATTCGCCGACTACTCCTAGTTACTTTTAGGTGGCTTATTCATGCTGAAACTTTGTGTGATCCATGAGCTATAACTTTTTGTCGTATGTTTGTCATAATAATGCAACAAAAATACATATGCATCAATTGGTGCAGAAGCTGTGGTTCCCCCTCCCCCCCTCCCCCCTCCATTTCGAAAAATGCATTCTTCTCTTAGCTTTCTGCACTACATCAAAGAATGGATGGATAGACCATGCGGCCTCTATCCCAAAAAGGCGGTCATTTCGATTTTACTCTCGTTTTTGACATGTCCGCCTCGGCCACAGCTCCGGTGGCAGTGGGATCTACAAAGCAGGTAATAAGTTAATGGAAGTCTTACGAGCGGGGATGTACTAAATTTGGCACATTATTTTGCACAGGAATGAAAAAATGAGGCCGGAGCCAATGTTTTATTTCCTGTGATTTTTTTAGGAAGGCAAAAGACTTGCCTTGATTTATTAATGGAGAAGAAAGTACCTCAGGGTTTAAGTTACAATACAACCACACAAAAAAGGATCACTCTCATGGCATCAAGTTACCCAAGTGTTTATTTAGCACCCGCAAACGCCCGCGATTTGGCTTCCAACTTAATTCTATCGAAGACAATGGTTGGCATGGTGCATTTCTCGTTAAAAATTGTGGAGGGGGAGGAGGAGAGGGGGAGGAGGAGAGTGCAGGCGCTGCCCTTTTAAAGGGCATCGTGGGTAGGCCGAACGACCACCGCGCCATTAACTCCGATGCGTCAGGAGACGAGCCGTCACACATCGCTGCCTGGACGCGATGGCATCTGAAAGAGGAGAAGCAGCGCAGCGTGCACGCGTGCAGGGTCTTAAATTTCGTTGACTGGACATTTTAGTGGCTGGCAAGGGGGCCTAGCACAATTGGTCCGACGTGGCGTACCTTGTCGGTAGCCCCAGCCCGGCCCCTGCGTGTCAGGGTTGGCAAAGACGGGTTGGCAAAGACGTGTCGAACACTTTCCTGCGCCACCACACTTGTCGTCACGTGTTTGGAGACGTAGGTGCGGATCGTTTTTCGACCTCAACCCCCAAAGACCGTAGTGACCACGTTGGAGATGCTAGCGGAGATGCTCTAAGGATTGAATCAAAGGGACGAGCAAAGACAAAGCTTATGAAAGAATTGTGTGCTCTGAGGAACCTATTTCCCGAACCATTTGCATCGTTTACAGATGAAATCTTGATCGATGCAAGCATACGTTTCATGTGTGTTTGAGTAATAGCAAGGAGATTACCCAAAATCATGCTTAAGAATAGGTAGGATTTCCAGAAAAAGATGCCATTCGTTTGATGAGAAATAAAAAGGGATATTGAGAATTCGCGTGGGTGAATATGAAGCAGTACTTTCGAAGTAACAGAAATAAAAACAACGGAGTTGGGTGGGGGAGGGGTGTCTTTTTCATGTGAAATAAATGTTATGCAATTGTTCAAAGGTTGTTCGATTGCAAAAGGCCAAATAATTGATTAATAGTATGCTGGATATTGAGAGGAGGCCCTTCCCCCTATGTTTGACTCATCCTAGTAGATGAGTTCACACCTATCGGCATGCCACGACAAAGGTCGAAGATTCTACCGGCGCAGCTGCGGGGCTGGCCGGCTCGCGTGCGGTGGCGTCCGTAGGATGCTTGGCTGAAGCGGGATTTGTCGGGGGCGACGTCTCTAGGCCTTATTGGCTGCCATAGGTGGACGGCCAGGTTGTGCTGCAAGCAGCCCTGAGGGGTGGTGGTGACCTCAGTCCACCACACGGCATGGCAGATGCAGGTTCGGCAAGGTACTGTTGCCCGGACGAAAGTCCAACTCCTGTTGGAGTCGACGCCGGCGACACCCTCGGGTGCCGTCACCTTCTTGAAGGCGGCGTTTTGGGGGTATAGGAGTTCCTCCTTGGCTTAGCCTTGCATTCTCTCCGAGGGAAACCTCAGATTTTTTGATCCAGTGATGATAGCGTCTCACGTCGTTTACCTCGTTGAATCATCGTCTTCGGAGCTACCCTCCGTGTTGGCTGGTTGATGTTGCTTGGTGACTAGTGGTTGGGCGGCTTGGTTGGACTATGGAGTGTCATGATTCTCGTTTCCCCGTCTGCTTTGGCGCCTCTAGCTTGGAGTGCTTGGTGAGCTCTTGTGTCCGGGCAACGCTTGCGTCTTCATGCTATGCTTTGATCTTTGGCTCTCTTGCAACAATGGTGATCTTCAGGGATGTTCGTGTCTATGATGAGGTTCTCGTGGACTCATGTTGTGCTTAGGCTCGCTCTTATGGTGATTAGGCAAAGAGGATGTGCATCGTTCATCTCGGTGGAACATTGCCCTTCGGTGGTGTCAACGGCTTTCGGTGTCTCGATGCAACCTCGGTAGTGGGATGCCCTTCGACAACGGTTGCGACTCCTAGTTCGAGACCAAGTGGAAGTGCAGTGGAAATCTCGGCAGAACTTTGCCCTTCGGTGGTGTTTGTGGCTCTCAGTGTCGCGATGCAACCTCGGTAGTGGGATGCCCTTCGACGGTTGCTGCAGCTCTCCTAGTTCTTCAAAGTGTAGAGTGATCGCTCGGCAAGCGAGTTTTGTTTCTTTTCGTTATCTCGACTACAGGAACCTTTCGACTAATCCTTCAACACGCCTTTCTGCTCTCGGTATGTTCCTTTGTTGCTAGGGGCTTAGTTTAGGCTTAGTGGTGTCGCTTGTGCTCTCTCTTTTTTCTCCTGCCAACTTGTAATTTGACTTTGTACCCAGACTTTGGCTGAATATATGTGTAGACTCGCTTAGGCCTGCCGTAGTTACAGTAAAAGAAAAAAAAGTTCACACCCGTCGTAATTAAACCATAGACTGTTGCTCCATGACGCCCTTTGTTTTCTCTCGCTCGAAGTCAAAGGCGCCGCATGCAACTGTTAGCGACCGGCGCATTTGGGCGGGAAGGCCTTGACCTCATCTTTGTAATTTAGCTCGTGGCGCCACGCTGCTGGCAGTGCTAGACCTAGCGAGTGTGTCCATCTTTGAGGATTTGGTTGGTGGTGTGTGTGATTGGGGGTTTGGTTCATGGCGCTTACCCCACTTTTGCCACCCCAATCTTCCACTAAATTTCGGCTAGAGCTGTAGCTAGGGCGGCTATAGCTCGTAGCTTCCAGGGATGTTTACATAAACTGGTCACGCGGAATACTCGTAGCAAGCCTGTTCGATTCCCTTTGCAGGATAGGAAAACCAAAGTAATAGAAAAAGGGGATCAAAACTTTCGATCCCCGGGTCCTCGTGCGTGTTGACACGTGTCCCGTCTAAAATCCCGATTTTCTTACACTGTGTCACGCTTTTGCTATATAAATGTCTCTTTTTGCTCCATATAGCAAAAAACGGTTCGGCCCAGAAAATACAAAAATAGACTGGATCTCGCCAGCGACCGTGTAGCAAAAAACCCGACCTCGTCGGATAATCGTCGGAAACCTCGCCGGAGACTTTCGTCGGCGACCGTGTAGCAAAATTTTCGCCGGAGAAATCGTAGCAGAAATTTTAACCTGTTATAGCAGAACCACGATACAGTTGTAGCAAAAAAGTTCAGCAAATGTAGCAACAGCCGGACCTTGCCGGAGATCTCGCCAGAGACATTGTAGCAGAAACTTTGCGCTATTGTAGCAAAACTAAAAAAGAGATGTAGCACAATAAATGTCCTATTGTAGCAAATCCAACTTCGCCGGAGATCTCGTAGCAAAAATATTTACTACTAAGGTAGCACCACCGTCGACCGCATGTAGCAAACCATGACGCCACTTGTAGCATCTCCGTCATCCACACATATCACAGTTGACGACCCGATATAGCAAAACTCGACGACGTACGTAGCAGCGCTGGTGGTATTCGGTAGCAACGCCGGTGCCCTTGGGTAGCAAAGCCTGTGTCCTTGGGTAGCAACACTGGCAGCGCGGTGCGCGGAGGTATGCATGCGCGGCAGTTCGTAGCAGCGCGACGGCAGCCCCCGACGGTGCGGCGGGCCAGCTGCCGTGGCGGCGTGCAGCAGTATAGCGGTGGTCCCCGACGGGCGGCAGCGTGGCAGAGCACAGCGGCGCGGCGATGGCCTCCGGCGATGCGGCAGTGGCCTGGTGACGCGGCGGCAGCCCGGCAGCGTGGCCGTGCGGTGGCGTGGGGCTACAGGCGTGGCGGCACGTAGCAGTGCGGCGATGGCCTCCGGCGACGCGATGGCGGTCGGTGCTCACCGCGGCGGCGGACAACGGCGCGGCGGTTGTAACTACCTCGGTGAATTACGCTCTTAGTTAATGCCTGGATGAACGAAAGTGGTTAAAATAGTACGGTGGGGCCCAGGGCCACTCACGGTAGACCTTTCGGCCGTCCTAACCACTTTCAGACAACGGGACAAGAACGAGCGGCGTAATCGGCAGGCGAAGGGATCAACTACATACACAAATGAGTATGTATGCAAGCCACATACAACAGTCCTCAGAGCCATTCCATCTAAAAAAATAGAAATATTGCAACGCCATACGGCAAGATCCAAATGTCCTAGATAGATATAATAATTTAGGATAGCTCCTCATACATCACACATCAGAGTATCAGGCGGAAGCGAAAAACAAGATCCGAGTATGGATAAGAAGCAAATTGGCATAAGATGCCCCATAAATAAACACATCCCGCCCACAGATCTCACGGGTCCCCGTTCCCGGAATCTCTACACCGAATGACCGTTGCCAACATCATCGGTCTCTTCCACCCAGTATCCATCTTGCGGGTACACCTGTTCATCTGAATCAAACAATTTATCGTGTGAGACCCTAGGGGTACTTAGCAAGTCTTTATGCCGCTAAAGGGGACACAACCTAGGGTGACGCAATTGCAGCAAAAGATAATACCTAACAATTCTACAGATACTCGCTAACCATCCGCCTAACCAATGATAGACGGATGTCCGTGAATTAAGAACAACAGTTATAACAGTATAACTAACAGATCCATCCTCCTCCTCGCTTACCAACGAGAAAGCGGACGAACAACCCCCATCATCCATTGGCAGTTTTGTTAACCATTCCATGAGTATTGCACTATTTACTAGTCAAGTACTTAGTCAATTTAAAAGCGATACTTTAGTTATACTTGTCTATGATCGAGAAATTGTGCTCCAAGTCGTCCATAACCGCGGACACGACTTTCAGAAAGATTTACCCTGCAGGGGTGCACGAATAGCAACACACACTCGATCAACCTCGAAAAAACCAAATCAAAACCCAACGAGGCATTCACGACAAAGCAATCACAGGATTCAAAAATATTTCAGGGGGCCACCCAATAAGCTACCCGCAACGAAGTTGGCCGGCTCCGAGACGGACCCAGGGTTTGCGACGACGGCTGTAAGCGACTGGGAACCCGAAAATGTGACTGGGCTTGTCGATACCACGAAAACGTGGCGCGATCCAAAATAGTACAGGTGCTCCTCGCACAATCTTAAATAAAGCAGTAACATGGCATAAGTACAGGATAGTAATAAAACCTCAAACTAATTGTGGCCCCAAGAAATAAGAATGAATCAAGCTCTGGCTCAGGGGGGTCCATAAGGCCTCCCGGATGTGGATAGTGCGAATAGTCAAGGAACAGGAATCAAGTACTCGGGGTCCTACGGGACACAAGTGAGCAGGAAAAACCAAATAGCAGATATTGCTCACCGGTGCCTCTTTCATTAGTTATCCCATTACTACTCAGGTTAAGTTGTTTAGGTACCTCGTTATTCATAAGACACTCACATACCCTACACATGCTTTTCTACGACTCGCATGGCTCAAACAACTCCTGTAGTAATGGCTCATGGGATGGAGGAACAAGCTTCGGTGGGGTTTAAAAGTAAAGGCTATGCAATACTTGGGATTCAATTTAATGCAATCGCGACTCCATGATGCAAGAATAAGGTAGAGGCAATAGGTACTGTATGTATGCAAGCATGTGGTAGTGCTTGCCTGGCAGCTCAGTTGAAGCGAGATGGATCTAGGTAGTACTCCTGTGATTCCTGGTAATTCTCCTGCTGGGCGTCTATTCGAAAAAGAACCAAACAAACAAGGGCCAACATAAATAAAATGCACAAGCATATGAATTAAAATGCGACAAGCAAACAAGCATGCCATGATGAATGATGCACAATTTGCATGGCATTAAAGTAGCATGGCAAAGGTGAGGTGTGGATACAAGAAATAAAGCATTTTATTATTTATTTAACCAAGTTTTATTGTCATAAACAGTTCAGATTTTTAATAACAACATGATGCATGCTTCAATTCAGAACAAGGACTGCATAGATAGAACGGGCTCGTCGCGCTGATCGATTTAGACATATTATTTGCCCAATTTGGAGTTATAGAATTTAAGTTATTAATTAATTAAGGAAAAGGGCATTTTATTGTAATTTTAATCATCTCGAAAATTTAAAGTGTTCAAACATTATTTTGAATTGCATATTTGAATTCCTCACATTTTTCTGATGCCAAAACATATATTACTTGCATTATATGGATTTATATTTGAAAAGCTATTTGAATCTGAATTGAATTTGAATTTAAAAACAAATTTTAAAAAGGTTTAATTAAAACAGGCACAGGAAATACTTTTCTTACTGAGCCCGTCCCAGCCATAGTCACTGACGGGTGGGACCAAGCGGACTGGGGCCACGCGCGCAGAAAAACCTTTTCTACCGTGGCTCTGGCTAGCCACAAAGGGTGACAGATGGGGCCGTTGGTTACGGGCCCACGTGGCAGTGGAGTTACACCTAGAGGCTGACAGGTGGGGCGTGGCTGGAGCGCGGGTTACGGCCTGAGAAAGCAGAGGGGCTTTCTGCAATAATACCCGCACGGCTGACAGGTGGGGTCTCTAGGAGCGCGGGTTAAGAGCGAAATAAAAAGGGGGGCTTAATGTAATATGACCACGGCCCTGGTACTGTTCTTCGTCTCCACCGTCTGACGGGAAATCGGCGCGCAGCACAGGGCGGAGGATCGAACCCGGGTCACGGGCGTCCGCGCTGAGGGGGCTAGCCAGTGCGGCGGGGCGAGGGGAGTTGACAGGAGGGGGCTGGGGCCTAGGTGAGGTGCTAGGTGGCGCGGGGAGGTTGCAGACGGCAGCGAGCGGCGCGCACTGAGAGCGTTCGACGGAAAACGCGGTGGCGCTAGACGATGACGGCGAGGCGGAACATGTCAGGGAGGGAGTACTGCTCACCGCGGAGGGGACGATGGAGTTGGATCGGGCGGGGAGGCACTGGAGCGGCGAGGACGCAGGCGTACTGGCGGCTAGGGTTTCAGAGAGCGGCGAGGATCTGGCGGTGCTGGGGCTCCCTTCTTCGCGTTGGTGTGAACAGGGTGGTGCAGTGGGCTGTCCTTGCTCTCCTCGGCCTCTTCCACGACGAGCACGCCGGCTAGAACGAAGAGGAGCAGAGGTAGACGACGGCGACCGGCGGCAGGAGCTAGGCGTCGGGAGGAAGAAGGGGAAGAAAAGGGGAGGCTCAGGGTGGATCTGGCGGTGCAGGAGGCGTGTGAGAGGAGGAGAAAAGGAGGGAGAGGAAGGAGGGTTGCCGTGTGGGCACGGGCAGGTAAAGGTGGCCTCGGCCTTTTCCTCCTTCTCCTCGAGCACGTGGGCGAGCTGGGGCTCGTCCTGGGGCAGGGTAGCGGCAGAGGGGAGGGGCTGCAGGTGGGGCCGAGGACGAGAGAAGGCAGGTGGGGCTGGCTCGTCCGGTAGAGAAAGAAAGAGAGGAGAGAGGGTAGCTCGAGCTAGGGTAGATGGGGCTCGGGTTAGGGCTTAGCTAGGGTTAGGGAGAGGAGTGGCTGGGGTGTGGGCCAGGGAGAGGGTGGCCAAGTGTCCATCAGCAGGTTAGAGAGAGAGGGGAGTAAGAGAGAGGTGGGAGGAGGTTTAGGGTTAGTTAAGAAAATTAGGGTTTGAGGAGTGAGGTGGTATTAGGGTTTTGATTTAGAAATTTTTAGGGTTTTGACAAAAGCTCAAAGATCAAGTCAGGATGGAGGTGTTGGAGTGTAGGGATTCAAAAGAAAATGCATGATCATAACATGGCCAGGTGTGAAAATAGAAAAACACAACAATGTGGATGGATTCCCATATGATCATGCATGAAGGAAAGTAGTGATGTTGATGAGATCAAGGGAATAGTGGAAGGAATGGAGATGATCCACAAGATAAGATCCAACAACACAAAGTAAAAACCAATGAGATAAAAGATGGTGAAGAAGGTTGCATGGCCCATGCAAAAATAATAATGCCATGATTTAACTTGTGATAAACAATAATAATATGATGGCATTATTCTTATGCATTTCTCATAAGTGGAATAAAAGCCAAGCAAAGGATAAGTAGGACTAGATCCACCCCACCACATGAGCTAGGATAAAATCAAAAGAAAAAGAATTGCAAGCTCATGGACTAGTAGGATGGTGGAATTATAAAGTGGTGAAAAGAAAAGATAATGGAGGTGAATAAAAGATATGCCCCCAACTCAACTTGGGCATTTAGACAATATATCAATAACCAAATACAATATCAAGAGGCAAATACAATTAATAATGCATGTGAGGGAAGAACCAAAAGAAAAAGGGTTTTATATGATGCTCAAATGCAAGGTGGCATGATGACATGAGCATGATATAATTATGATGCAACAATTATATATATGAAGTAGCCAATATCTTACTGGACCAAGTAGCATTACAATTTTTAGACAATTGGGATGCTCCAACTCTCCCCCACTAAACCGGAATCTCGCCCCGAGATTCTAGGAAGAGGAAGACTCAAAGAGGGTAGGGTACTTGGCACGGAGCTCATCTTCACGTTCCCAGGTGGCTTCATCAACGGAATGGTGTGACCACTGCACCTTGCAGAACTTGATGGACTTGTTGCGAGTCCTTCTTTCTGCGACTTCAAGAATTTTTATGGGGTGTTCTTGATAAGACAGATCTTCTTGGAGATTGATGAGTTCATGGTCCACGGTCCTGCCGGGATCCTTGAAGCACTTCTTGAGTTGAGAGATGTGGAAAACATCGTGGACTTTGAGTTGTTCAGGGAGCTCAAGAGCATAAGCAACTTCCCGTCTTCTTCCACGAATTTTGAAAGGACCGATGTATCTAGGAGCCAGCTTTCCTTTGATACCAAAACGGTGCGTGCCTCTCATGGGAGTGACACGAAGGTAAACGAGATCACCAGGGACATACTCCATATCCGTGTGCTTTCTGTCATAATTGCTCTTCTGGCGACTTTGAGCAATCTTCATATTTTCAAGAATGATGTGAACTTTCTCCTCTGCTTGAGTTACAATGTCGGGGCCAAACAATATTCTTTCACCTGCGCCCGACCAACCAATCGGAGTTCTGCACTTGCGACCATAGAGAGCCTCAAATGGTGCCATCTTTAGACTTTTCTGGAAGCTGTTGTTGTAAGAGAATTCAGCATAAGGAAGACATTCTTCCCACTTCATGCCGAAAGAGATAACGCAAGCACGGAGCATATCTTCCAGAATCTGATTGATTCTTTCAACTTGTCCTTGCGACTGAGGGTGGTAAGCTGTGCTGAAGTTTAGTTTTGTTCCCAAAGCATTTTGGAAACTTCCCCAGAACTTGGAAGTGAAGATGCTTCCACGGTCTGAACTGATCTCAAGAGGAACTCCATACAGAGACACAATTCTGTTGATATAAAGCTCAGCCAACTGAATTGCAGAAATTGTTTCCTTGACTGGAGAGAAGTGAGCTACTTTGGAAAGCCTGTCAATGACAACAAAGATTGCATTGTTGCCCTTCTGCGACCTTGGAAAACCAGTGATGAAGTCCATCTCTACTTTCTCCCATTTCCATTCCGGAGGCTTCAATGGCTGTAGAAGGCCGGAAGGTTTCTGATGGACAGCTTTAACTCTGCGACAAACATCGCACTCCGAGACATACTTGGCACAATATCGTTTCAAACCAGGCCACCAATATTGTGTTTTCAAGTCCATGTACATCTTAGTGCTGCCAGGGTGGATAGAAAGAACAGAATCATGCGCCTCCTTGAGAACTTGCTCTCTTAAACCCGGGTAGTTCGGAACAAACATCCGGTGTTCAAAGAAAAGAGTGCCTTGGTCATCTACGTGGAAAGACTCATACTTCGGAAGTTGAATGTTGGAGATGATCTTTTTAGTGTAAGGATCCCCAAGTTGAATGGAACGGACCTTTTCTTCCAAGAGAGGTGTTGCTAGAAGGTTCAGAAGATAACCTTGATCCACAATTTCAAGGTTTAGCTTGCGGAATTCCTCGCACAAGAGAGGTTGTTGTTCTTCCACCATGAGGTTGTTGACATAAGCTTTTCGGCTGAGAGCATCTGCCATGACATTAGCTTTGCCCGGGGTGTAGTTGATGGTCAAATCGAAATCAATGATTGTTTCAATCCACCTCCTCTGACGAAGGTTGAGATCAGGCTGTGTGAAGATATACTTCAGACTCTTGTGATCAGAAAAGATCTCACAATGGTTGCCAAGCAAGTAATGCCTCCATACTTTCAAAGCAAAGACAACTGCTGCGAGTTCGAGGTCATGTGTAGGATAGTTGATCTCATGCGTCTTCAATTGTCGAGAGGCATAAGCAACAACTTGTTTTTCTTGCATAAGGACCGCACCCTATCCTTGCAATGAGGCATCACAGAATATTTGGAAAGGCTTTGATGTATTTGGAGGAACCAAGACTGGTGTGGAAGTGAGCTTCGCTTTGAGTGTTTCAAAGCTTGCTTGACATGCAGGAGTCCAAAGATATTTCTTGCCTTTCTTGACGAGATCGGTAAGAGGCTTCGCCATCTTTGAGAAATTTTGAACAAAGCGACGGCAGTAACTAGCCAAACCAAGGAAACTCCGGACTTCTTTGACATTTATGGGTGGAAGCCAGTCCATAATTGTCTTAATAGTTTCTGGGTTGATGGCAATGCCCTTGGCAGAGATGACGTGACAAAGATAGGTGACTTGAGGCAGCCAGAATTCACACTTGGAGAACTTTGCATACAGGCGGTTCTCACGAAGCTTGTTTAGGACACACCGAAGGTGTTCTTCATGTTCTTCCTTTGACTTAGAATAGACTAGAATGTCATCCAGATAGACCACAACGAACTTATCAAGATACTCCATGAAAACCGAGTTCATAAGCCTCGAGAAGGTGGCAGGTGCATTGGTGAGACCGAAAGACATGACCGTGTACTCATACAGGCCATAGCGGGTGGTGAAAGCTGTTTTAGGAATATCTTCCTTGCGAATCTTGATTTGATGGTAACCACTTCTCAAATCAAGCTTAGAGAATACCACAGCTCCAGCTAGCTGATCGAAGAGATCATTAATCCGCGGAAGGGGATATTTATTCTTGATTGTTTTCGCATTGAGTGCCCGATAGTCAACACAAAGTCTATCAGTCTTGTCTCGCTTCTTCACAAAGATGGTTGGACTACCCCAAGAAGAAGTACTGTGCTGAATGAAACCCAACTTCTCTTGTTCATCCAACTGACGCTTAAGTTCAGCCAACTCAGCAGGACCCATTTTATAAGGCCGCTTGGAAATAGGAGCGGTACCAGGTTCAAGTTCAATGACAAACTCAACCTCACGATCCGGAGGCATACCTGGCAACTCTTCAGGAAAGACATCTGGAAACTCACAGACTATAGGAACACTCTGAATACCTTCCATAGCATCATCATTCAGAGCCGCCAAAGAATAAAGCTGAATTGCAGGAGTCAGACTTGGAGAATAGACTATATGGCCTTCAGGAATTTTCAGAGAAACCGAACGTTCAACACAATCAATCACAGCTGCATTTGCTGTCAACCAATCCATGCCCAAGATAACATCAATATCAGAATTGCCTAGAATAATTAAGGAAGCCGGAAACGAAGAACCACCAATCTCAATTTGATTGTCACGACTGATTTTAGAAGCCCTCATTTTTGAACCAGGAGATTGCACCATAAGGCGAGTTGGTAAAGCATCCGAAGGTAACCCATTACTCTCCGCAAACTTGTATGACACGAAAGAATGTGAAGCACCAGAATCAAATAAAACTCGTGCAGGAACTGAGTTAACAGAAAGCATACCCATGACAACTCTAGGTGCATGCTCTTGAGCGACGTTCACACAGTTGGCACGAGCAACCGTAGACCCCGGCTTAGTGTTGATGTTGAGAGCCCGAGGTGGAGGTGCACGAATCATAGGAGCACTTGCCGCAGGTCTTGGAGGTGGTGGTGGAAGAGCTTTGTTGTTCATTGGACAATTCCAGTGCTGATGCCCAGTGTTTCCACAAGTATAGCAAGCACCAGGTGGACGTGGAGCAACGTAGCCAGGGACTCCGCCAGGCGCTCCAGGGTAGTTGTGGTTGTAGCCCCTGGGAGCCGCAGTGAAGGAGTTTGGTGGCCTTGGTGAATAGCTTGAAGGTCTTGGTGGAGCAGGGAGCGACGGTGGGGTGTTAGGAACCTAGACACGACGCTTAGAAGGAGCTGTCATAGCAGAAGAGCTTGCTGTATCACGACTGTGTTTCATTGACTCCTCAAACACTTGCCTACTTGCTTCTTCCTGCAGAGCTGTGTGTTGAAGTTCCAGAAAAGATGCCGGCCTTGCATGAGTGATTGCATATTTGATGGAAGCATTGAGGCCTTGCCGAAACCTCTTTTGCTTCTTCTTGTCATCAGAGATCTCATCGCCACCATAACGAGACAGGTTCATGAAGTTTCTGATGTAGGTGTTGACATTGTCAGTGCCCTGCTTGAGGTTGAGAAACACTTCCTTCATCCTTTCCATGACAATTTCTGACAGATATTGCTCTTTGAAAGCAGCAGTCAACCGCTCCCAAGTAGGCTGAAAGCCAGAAAGATCTGCCTTGAGGTAATTTTCCCACCAGAGAGCTGCATCTCCCTTCAGAAGGTAAGTAGCACACTTGACCCATTCTTGCTCGGGAACATCCGCAGTCATCAGCAACCTTGACACTTCACGCAGCCAATCATCCGCATCAAGTGGCTGATCAGACACCTCAAATTGGCGTGGGTTGAACTTGAGAAAACTCTTGATGTCTCCTCGCTTGGGAGGTGGAGGTAGCGGAACAAACTCATTCCTCCTCACGCTTTCCTCGAAGCGCTGCTGGTTCTACTGCATAGTGCCCAAAGCATTTGCAATACTTGCCAAAGCAGCCCCAAGTTCAGGTGGTATGTCCTCCTCAGAACGGCGTGGTGGTGCCATCCTGTGATTGATATAAAACACAAGTCAGTACTATAATGGAGAATGATAATAATCCAAAATAGTACCAAAATGGAATTAACCAAGATTAAAGGATGCAATTCACTGAGATGATATTAAAATATCAACAAAGTTCAAGGCAACTAGAAGATATTAAGCATAACGCACACGACTGAACAAGGAGTGTGGTACACAACTAACAAAGAAAAAATTTCCGCAAATTTCGGCATTAAAATACCACTATATGCGCAAAACCACTTAACGAATCAAGATTAGTAACTCTACTAGTTCAATATACAAAATCAAATGACAAAAGTAGTGGTATGGTCACGACTCCATCCCGCACTCAAATCATTACTCCGCACATGAATCAGTAAAACACATATCCCAACACCTTCTTCTTAAGATGAACCTAAAGATTGGTAACTACGGAAACGAACTCCCCAAATAAGCTAACGTCGGATAACAAAGAGTAAGATAGATCGCATCGGTGTACAACGAATCAGAATAGATCGCGTCGATTTACAAAGGCCTGTCGGTATGGAATGTACCAACAGTTGATAACCAAAAGGCAGATAGTGATAACATTTGGATGCAACAGATAAACAAGGAATTCACACACACACACACACAAACACAAACACAAACACAAACACAACCTATGGTACTACGGAACCCAGAACACGTGAATCCTAGTTTGAATTTTAGAAGAGGATTGAAAACGTTACACTTACTTACCAGAAAAGGGTGGGTGGGTGGGTTAGAAGAAAAATGGAAGCAGTCATACTCTCACGTTTGTTTTTCCCTAGTATACATAACTACCAAAATAATTGCTAGACTGACAACGACCATTTTGGCTAAGACCCTGAAGGGCGGGATGGCTCTGATACCAGTTGTAACTACCCCGGTGAATTACGCTCTTAGTTAATGTCTGGATGAACGAAAGTGGTTAAAATAGTACGGTGGGGCCCAGGGCCACTCACGGTAGACCTTTCGGCCGTCCTAACCACTTTCAGACAACGGGACAAGAACGAGCGGCGTAATCGGCAGGCGAAGGGATCAACTACATACACAAATGAGTATGTATGCAAGCCACATACAACAGTCCTCGGAGCCATTCCATCTAAAATAAATAAAAATATTGCAACGCCATACGACAAGATCCAAATGTCCTAGATAGATATAATAATTTAGGATAGCTCCTCATACATCACACATCAGAGTATCAGGCGGAAGCGGAAAACAAGATCCGAGTACGGATAAGAAGCAAATTGGCATAAGATGCCCCATAAATAAACACATCCCGCCCACAGATCTCACGGATCCCCGTTCCCGGAATCTCTACACCGAATGACCATTGCCAACATCATCGGTCTCTTCCACCCAGTATCCATCTTGCGGGTACACCTGTTCATCTGAATCAAACAATTTATCGTGTGAGACCCTAGGGGTACTCAGCAAGTCTTTATGCCGCTAAAGGGAACACAACCTGGGGTGACGCAATTGCAGCAAAAGATAATACCTAACAATTCTGCAAATACTCGCTAACCATCCGCCTAACCAATGATAGACAGATGTCCGTGAATTAAGAACAACAGTTATAACAGTATAATTAACAGATCCATCCTCCTCCTCGTTTACCAACGAGGAAGCGGACGAACAACCCCCATCATCCGTTGGCAGTTTTGTTAATCATTCCATGAGTATTGCACTATTTACTAGTCAAGTACTTAGTCAATTTAAAAGCGGTACTTTAGTTATACTTGTCTATGATCGAGAAATTGTGCTCCAAGTCGTCCATAACCGCGGACACGACTTTCAGAAAGATTTACCCTACAGGGGTGCACGAATAGCAACACACACTCGATCAACCTCGGAAAAACCAAATCAAAACCCAACGAGGCATTCACGACAAAGCAATCACAGGATTCAGAAATATTTCAGGGGGCCACCCCAATAAGCTACCCGCAACGAAGTTGGCCGGCTCCGAGACGGACCCAGGGTTTGCGACGACGGCTGTAAGCGACTGGGAACCCGAAAATGTGACTGGGCTTGTCGATACCGCGAAAACATGGCGCGGTCCAAAACAGTACAGGTGCTCCTCGCACAATCTTAAATAAAGCAGTAACATGGCATAAGTACAGGATAGTAATAAAACCTCAAACTAATTGTGGCCCCAAGAAATAAGAATGAATCAAGCTCTGGCTCAGGGGGGTCCATAAGGCCTCCCGGATGTGGATAGTGCGAATAGTCAAGGAACAGGAATCAAGTACTCGGGGTCCTACGGGACACAAGTGAGCAGGAAAAACCAAATAGCAGATATTGCTCACCGGTGCCTCTTTCATTAGTTATCCCATTACTACTCGGGTTAAGTTGTTTAGGTACCTCGTTATTCATAAGACACTCACATACCCTACACATGCTTTTCTACGACTCGCATGGCTCAAACAACTCCTATAGTAATGGCTCATGGGATGGAGGAACAAGCTTCGGTGGGGTTTAAAAGTAAAGGCTATGCAATACTTGGGATTCAATTTAATGCAATCGCGACTCCATGATGCAATAATAAGGTAGAGGCAATAGGTATTGTATGTATGCAAGCATGTGGTAGTGCTTGCCTGGCAGCTCAGTTGAAGCGAGAGATGGATCTGGGTAGTACTCCTGTGATTCCTGGTAATTCTCCTGCTGGGCGTCTATTCGAAGAAGAACCAAACAAACAAGGGCCAACATAAATAAAGTGCACAAGCATATGAATTAAAATGCGACAAGAAAACAAGCATGCCATGATGAATGATGCACAATTTGCATGGCATTAAAGTAGCATGGCAAAGATGAGGTGTGGATACAAGAAATAAAGCATTTTATTATTTATTTAACCAAGTTTTATTGTCATAAACAGTTCAGATTTTTAATAACAACATGATGCATGCTTCAATTCAGAACAAGGACTGCATAGATAGAACGGGCTCGTCGCGCTGATCGATTTAGACATATTATTTGCCCAATTTGGAGTTATAGAATTTAAGTTATTAATTAATTAAGTAAAAGGGCATTTTATTGTAATTTTAATCATCTCAAAAATTTAAAGTGTTCAAACATTATTTTGAATTGCATATTTGAATTCCTCACATTTTCTGATGCCAAAACATATATTACTTGCATTATATGGATTTATATTTGAAAAGTTATTTGAATCTGAATTGAATTTGAATTTAAAAACAAATTTTAAAAAGGTTTAATTAAAACAGGCGCAGGAAATACTTTTCGTACTCAGCCCGTCCCAGCCATAGTCACTGACGGGTGGGACCAAGCGGACTGGGGCCACGCGCGCAGAAAGACCTTTTCTCCCGCGGCTCTGGCTAGCCACAAAGGGTGACAGATGGGGCCATTGGTTACGGGCCCACGCGGCAGTGGAGTTACACCTAGAGGCTGACAGGTGGGGCGTGGCTGGAGCGCGGGTTACGGCCTGAGAAAGCAGAGGGGCTTTCTGCAATAATACCCACGTGACTGACAGGTGGGGTCTCTAGGAGCGCGGGTTAAGAGCGAAATAAAAAGGTGGGGCTTAATGTAATATGACCATGGCCCTGGTACTGTTCTTCGTCTCCACCGTCTGACGGGAAATCGGCGCGCAGCGCAGGGCGGAGGATCGAACCCGGGTCGCGGGCGTCCGCGCTGAGGGGGCTAGCCAGTGCGGCGGGGCGAGGGGAATTGATAGGAGGGGGGCTGGGGCCTAGGTGAGGTGCTAGGTGGCGCGGGGAGGTTGCAGACGGCAGCGAGCAGCGCGCACTGAGAGCGTTCGATGGAAAACGCGGCGGCGCTAGACGATGACGGCGAGGCGGAACATGTCAGGGAGGGAGTACTGCTCACCGCGGAGGGGACGATGGAGTTGGATCAGGCGGGGAGGCACCGGAGCGGCGAGGACGCAGGCGTACTGGCGGCTAGGGTTTCGGAGAGCGGCGAGGATCTGGCGGTGCTGGGGCTCCCTTCTTCGCGTTGGCGTGAACAGGGTGGTGCAGTGGGCCGTCCTTGCTCTCCTCGGCCTCTTCCACGACGAGCACGCCGGCTAGAACGAAGAGGAGCAGAGGTAGACGACGGCGACCGGCGGCAGGAGCTGGGCGTCGGGAGGAAGAAGGGGAAGAAAAGGGAAGGCTCGGGGTGGATCTGGCGGTGCAGGAGGCGTGTGAGAGGAGGAGAAAAGGAGGGAGAGGAAGGAGGGTTGCCGTGTGGGCACAGGCAGGTAAAGGTGGCCTCGGCCTTTTCCTCCTTCTCCTCGAGCATGTGGGCGAGCTGGGGCTCGTCCTGGGGCAGGGTAGCGGCAGAGGGGAGGGGCTGCAGGTGGGGCCGAGGACGAGAGAAGGCAGGTGGGGCTGGCTCGGCCGGTAGAGAAAGAAAGAGAGAAGAGAGGGTAGCTCGAGATAGGGTAGATGGGGCTCGGGTTAGGGCTTAGCTAGGGTTAGGGAGAGGAGTGGCTGGGGTGTGGGCCAGGGAGAGGGTGGCCAAGTGTCCATCAGCAGGTTAGAGAGAGAGGGGAGTAAGAGAGAGGTGGGAGGAGGTTTAGGGTTAGTTAAGAAAATTAGGGTTTGAGGAGTGAGGTGGTATTAGGGTTTTGATTTAGAAATTTTTAGGGTTTTGACAAAAGCTCAAAGATCAAGTCAGGATGGAGGTGTTGGAGTGTAGGGATTCAAAAGAAAATGCATGATCATAACATGGCCAGGTGTGAAAATAGAAAAACACAACAATGTGGATGGATTCCCATATGATCATGCATGAAGGAAAGTAGTGATGTTGATGAGATCAAGGGAATAGTGGAAGGAATGGAGATGATCCACAAGATAAGATCCAACAACACAAAGTAAAAACCAATGAGATAAAAGATGGTGAAGAAGGTTGCATGGCCCATGCAAAAATAATAATGCCATGATTTAACTTGTGAAAACAATAATAATATGATGGCATTATTCTTATGCATTTCTCATAAGTGGAATAAAAGCCAAGCAAAGAATAAGTAGGACTAGATCCACCCCACCACATGAGCTAGGATAAAATCAAAAGAAAAAGAATTGCAAGCTCATGGACTAGTAGGATGGTGGAATTATAAAGTGGTGAAAAGAAAAGATAATGGAGGTGAATAAAAGATATGCCCCCAACTCAACTTGGGCATTTAGACAATATATCAATAACCAAATACAATATCAAGAGGCAGATACAATTAATAATGCATGTGAGGGAAGAACCAAAAGAAAAAAGGGTTTTATATGATGCTCAAATGCAAGGTGGCATGATGACATGAGCATGATATAATTATGATGCAACAATTATATATATGAAGTAGCCAATATTTTACTGGACCAAGTAGCATTACAATTGTTAGATAATTGGGGATGCTACAGCGGTCCTCCAGCGCGGCGGCGCTCCGGGAGCACGCGCGGCGCGACGAGAGGAACAGGCTAGCGGGGTGCTCTTCATGCGTGCGGTTAGTTGAAAGAGATAAGATTTGTTTCTTTTCTGGACCGCACGTCGAGCTACCGACCGAGGGGATTAGTTTGATCGATCCCCCGGGGGAGTAGTATCATTTCCCATAGAAAAAACGCAGGATTAGAGAGTCATGTCCGGCCGCATTCTATAGGATTTGAAACCTAAAGATTTTTTTTGTAAAATATTGTGGGCGGAAACGATGCCCTCTCGAGCTCGTGGTACATGTTTACATAGGTGAGATATAGCTCTCACAAGCGTGTATACAAAGAGGTATCCGTATTGGATAGAGTACTACTCTATATCTAATAGAGACATATTACATAGTTTAACACTCTCCCTTAATCTAAACCCGGAGTGAGGTTGAGATTACCCTTAAAAGCCTCTAAACGTTTTACATGGAGAGCATATGTGAAGCCATCTGCAAGATGATCTTTAGTTGAAATGAATTTGATGTCTAACTGTTTGTTTGCAACTCTTTCACGAACAAAGTGAAAGTCAATCTCAATATGTTTTGTCCTAGCATGAAAAACAGGGTTAGCTAACAGATATGTGGCACCCAAATTATCACACCATAAACATGGCTTTTGCTTAAGTTTAACTCCAAGCTCCTTAAGTAATGCTTCGAGCCATATGAGCTCAGTAGTAGCATTAGCTACAGCCTTATATTCAGCCCCGGTACTTGATCGTGACACTGTGGCCTGCTTTTTAGCACTCCATGAAATGAGATTTGGACAAAAAAATACATCAAAGCCTCCAGTAGATTTTCTGTCATCAGGATAGCCTGCCCAATCTGCATCTGAAAAAGCACTAAGCAAAACTGAAGACGATTTCCTGAATGTAAGACCAGTTTTCAAAGTCCCTTTGATGTATCTTAAGATTCTCTTCACAGCTATCCAATGTGAAGTAGTAGGAACATACAAAAACTGACAAACCTTATTAACAGAGAAAGATATATCAGCCTCGTTAAGGTCAAATACTGCAATGCACCTACAATGCTCATGTACTGCGTACTGTCATCTGGACCAAGATGATCTCCTCGACCAAAGACAAGGACTCACTCGAGGACAAGGGAGTAGGCGATGAGGTACATTGACTCATATAGAATTTTGTAAGAATATCAGCAACATATTTCTCTTGAGTAAGACGAAGACCATCATGAGTTTGCTTTACCTCAATCCCCAAAAAGAAGTGGAGATGCCCCAAATCCTTGAGAGCAAAATCATGTCTGAGATCATGAAGGAGTGCACCAATAGCCTTATTAGAGGAGCTTATCACTATAATATCATCAACATAGATACGAACATATATAGTGATGCCAGACTTGTTGTAGAGAAACAATGATGTATCACCCTTAGAGGGAACAAAACCAAGATCATGCAGCTTGTTACTGAGTCTGGCAAACCATGCACGAGGACCTTATTTTAGACCATAAAGAGCTTTATCAAGCTTGCAGATGAAGTGTGGAGTTTGTGAATTTTCAAGACCCGAGGATTGTTTCATATAGACTTCCTCCTCTAGAACGCCATGTAAAAAATGCGTTCTTGACATCTAGCTGCCGCAAGCTCTAGCCACGGGAAACAACAATGGAAAGAACCAGTCTAATAGTTGCTGCTTTGACCACTGGACTGAAGGTGTCTTCATAGTCAATGTTGTATCTTTGTTTGAAACCTTTTGCAACCAGACGTGTTTTATACATGTCTACAATGCCATCAGCATTCTTCTTGACACGATAGACCCATTTACAATCTATAATATTGCGAGTGGAACTTGAATGAACAAGATGCCAGGTCTTGTTGTCCATCGGTGCATTGTATTCATCTTGCATTGCTTGACGCCAGTGTGTGTCCTCGAGTGCTTCAATAAGAGTGCTAGGTTCACCTGTGGAGGTAAACATACCATATCGAATAGTACCATCAATATATTGTTTTGGCTGTCTTATACCTTTCTATAAGCGTGTCCGAGGTTTAGGAAAAGGTGAAGGCGGGGGTGGAGACGTAGAATCATCATCATCTTCTCTGCTAATCCCACCAAAGCTATCACCACCGTCAACCTCATCTGGTGACGGGGATACAGGTGGTGTGGATACAGGCAACGGAGACACGGAACGATGGCGTCGCCGTGTGTAGACGTGGCGAGCTGGAGACACCGCACGTGGTGTTGGTACCATGCACGTCGGGAACGTGTGGCGAGAGCGAACAGGTGAGGACGCGACGGCCGTCTCGCGCGACAATGCGGGAGATTTCAGCTCAGAATCCGCGCCATGCATGTTATTTTCTGCACCATGCACATTCGTTTGCGCACCACGTCGATCACTAGTTGTGGCTGAATTTCCTTCATCTTCAGCCAAAATTTTTCCAGCACTGTCACAAGTATTGTTAGCAGCATCAACCTGATCATCCAGAGCAACAATTTCTAAAACAACTGGATTAACATTAGGCACAACAAGCAATGGCATATAGTCATCAATATTTGCATCCCCTAAAGTAGATGGTGTATCAATAGGTAAAAGAAGGATTTCTTGTTGAAGACGCTTTCCAGCATTTGGATTGAGAGATGAAAAGGGAAACATAGAATCATCAAACACTACGTCTCTGGAGATATAGACATGATCGGTGGAGGTGTCAAAGCATTTTACTCCTTTATGAAGTGAGTTGTATCCTAGGAAGACACACCGAGTGGATCTGAAAGAAAGCTTTATCTTGTTGTAGGGGCGTAAGTTTGGCCAGCGGGCACAACCAAAAATGCGCAAGGCCTCATAGTTTGGTGATGTACCAATAAGACGCTCTGTGGGGGTGTCAAAATCAATCAACTTACTGGGAAGAAGGTTAATAAGAAATGTGGCTGTGAGAAAAGCTTCATCCCAGAATTTAAGCGGCATAGACACGTTTGCAAGCAAAACAAGGCCAACTTCAACAATATGACGATGTTTATGCTCAGCGGAACCATTTTGTTGATGTGCATGAGGACATGAGACATGGTGAGTAATGCCAACCTTTTGAAAGAAACCATGGAGTTTTTCATATTCACCACCCCACTCGGTTTGCATAGTAATTATTTTCTTATCAAACTTACGCTCACCAAGTTGCTGGAAATTTAGGAAAACTTGATAAACATCAGAGCGCTTCTTAAGAAGATATATCCATGTAAACTTGCTAAAATCATCAATAAAGCTTACATAATATTCATGTTTGCCAACAGAGACAGGTGCATGACCTCATACATCAGAGAACACCAACTCTAAAGGAGTAGTAGAAACACTAGTGGACACAGGATATGGCAACTGGTGACTCTTTGCAAGTTGACAAGAATCACAAACATATAGATTTATTTCAGAGATATGAGAAAGTTTATGCTTCCTAATAATTTGCTGAATCACAAAATAAGATGGATGTCCTAGGCGTCTGTGCCATGTAGAGGATGGCAACTTTATTGTGCTAAAAACTTGCTTGGGAGGCGACCTGGTAGAGAAAGGCACTAGCGGGTAGAGACCACGTTGACGGGGGCCTTTAAACAGAATCCTTCGTGTGTCCAGATCCTTTATCAAAAAGAAAAAAGGATGATACTCAATAAAGATATGATTATCAAGTGTAAGCTTGTGAACAGATAACAGATTCTTAGATGTACTAGGAACATGGTGAATATTTTTAAGACACAAAGAACTATTAGGGGTATGCAAAATTGAATGACCAATATGTTTGATTTTCATACCATTGTCGTCTGGAGTGTGCACATGGTCATGTCACTAGTACTTGTCATGGATGGTGAGCTTGTTCAACGCACCAGTGATGTGGTTAGTGGCGCCAGTGTCGGAGTACCAGTTGGTGTCAATGCCATAGGCTACTGCATGGGCAACCTTATTATCACAATCACCTTCATCATCCGAATTATTGCCATAGCGCCACCAGCAGTCACTAGAAGGGTGGCCATATATCTTGCAAATCTGGCAGCGTACATCAACAAAGGGGGTGGGGCACGGCCGGGGCACCCCTTACCTCCTCCATCACGGCGCCTGGACTCATCACGGCGTGGCTCATCGCGGCGCCTGTCATCACGGCACCTGTCATCACGATGTGGCTCATCGCGACGCCTATCATCATCATAGCGGGTATCATGTGCAGGAACTGAGCTACTGTGGGAGCGGCTGCTGAGATTGGTCGATGACACAAAAGGAGTAGGGTCAACATCGGCAGCCTCCGCAAGCAGGAACTAGCGCATGTCAAAGGCATTAATCTGATTCATTACATCATCAAGGGTAATGCCAGGCGTGTTGTCAACCCTATCAACCAGGTGATTGTAGGTGGCCCCAAGGCCAGCAGTGATGTAGCTGATCATCTCCTTATCTTCAATGAGTTTTCCAGCAGCAGCAAGTTCAGAGTGAAAACCAGTCATCTTGGAGAGGTACTGCTCTACAGTCATCTCCTTCTTCTTGGTGTTGTTGGGGGCAGTTCGCAGATGAGACACCTTTGCATTGGAAGCGCTGGCGAACATGGCTGAGATTGTGGCCCCGGTTTCAGCAGTGGAGCTCTTGTCATTGACATGCGCTAGGATGTCCGGTGAGAGGGATTCATTGAGCCACCCTTGCACGAACTGATCCCACGCAATCCAGGTGGCATAGTCCAGGTTTGTCATGGAGACCTTTTTTCCAGTATCATCAGTGGCCTCCAGCATCTTGGGTGGCGCTGCATCAGTGCCGTCGAGGAGCCCGAAGGCAAGGGCGTAGCGCAGGCGAGGGAAGACCAGCGCCTTCCAAAAAAAGCATGTTGTCCCGCTTGAGCTTGAGTGACGGAGAGGCGCCAAGGTTGGGGCGAGCGTCGACTTGGATGGCATAGAAGAAGAGGACGTCATCGAGGCAGCGATGGTTTTGTAGCGATGGTTTTGTAGCTAGCGATCTAGGCTAGGGTTTTTGGCGGCGACGAGCGGCTGCAGGCGGCGGCGGTTTTATGTCGTGTCTAGGGTTTGTGTTTTGTAGGTGCGGCGACGGCTTGGATCAAGCGGCGGCGGCGTTGTGGTGACGGCATGCGGCTGTAGAGAGCAACGGCAGGCAGCAGCGATGTTTTTGTCTAGGCGGCGGCGTGCGACGGCGACCCGAGGTGGGCGGTGGCGGCTAGGTCTTGGAGGAGACCCGCTCTGATACCATGTAAAATATTGTGGGCGGAAACAATGCCCTCTCGGGCTCATGGTACTTGTTTATATAGGTGAGATATAGCTCTCACAAGCGTGTATACAAAGAGGTGTCCGTATTGGGGTAGAGTACTACTCTATATCCGATACGGATATATTACATAGTTCAACATTTTTTTCAAGTGGTGTGTGAAGCATAGAAATCATAGGAATTGTAACATGAGGTTTGAGTGGACTGAATTTTTCCTTAAAAAACATAGTCCAATGAAATCCTAGAAAATATTTCCTAAGGATCTAATCCTACAGATGCCTATAAGAAAATTTTCAAGGATCAAAATCCCCATTGCTATGGGAGTCATTTGAATCGGTGTGCTTCGATGCCCCTCCTCTCCACCAAAAGTGAAAACAAAAGAACGGACAGGATTGACCGATACCCACTCATCGTTGTTCTTCATCATACTTCAGATTATCTTGTGATTGCAATGATTACTTTAAACTGAAAATAAAATACTGCAAAAGCGCACGTGCAAGTACCGGATCCTATGCTGACTTGATGAGTATACTACTACCAGCCAAAATTCCACTGAAATTCCGCATTCTGGTATCAGGTATGGCCACGTCTATGGATAGGTTTGCGGTGTCTCTGCTGCCCATACCGTGTGTATACAAAACAAAAATAATGATAAGATAGAGCAGCTAGCTCCAGGTCCACGCACGTAAACATGATGAGGTGATCAGAGGGTCACCCTACACACACTTGGCAATACTTACATGGTAAAGTGAAAAGTTGAAAGAATGTCAGACTAGTCACTCAAATGGAGATGATGAGGCCAGTGTAAATTAACACACACCGAGCAAAGCAAACCGGGACGTGAGGGGCAAAACATAGTGGCCATCTTGAATGTCGCTTTGATGTGTTAAAGAGGAAGAGGAAATTAATGGGCTCAGTGATTCAGTCCCTCCCTGCTCGCTAGCACTCCACTAGTCACTATTTTCACCTCCATGCATACTACTCCCTCCGCTTCCAAAATACTACTATAAAATATTTTAGCTTTATGAAAGGAGTATATCTAAATCTCTTTTAGTATGTAGGTTCATTTAAATTTGGAATAAACCTACACACTAAAAGAGGTATAGATATATTTTTTTCAAAAGCTAAAACATCTTATATTTTGGAACGGAGGGAGTACCTGTGATTCTTTATGATCACCGGCCCAATGAGTGCTGGAAGTTCCACTGAGATTCTCTACGGTTCATCAATCAGAACTCAGAAGCAATCGAAAACATCCGTGGACGCTGTGGATCAGTGGATGCATCCGTGTGACTAAACCAAAACATCCAGTTACCAAGGTAAATACTACTCCAGACCTACAGATTAGTACTTAGGAATAATCGAGAAGGTTACCGGAGAAAGCGAAGTTAACCTAGACCTACAGAGTATCCTAGTTAGTTTACCTGACGGAGCAGCGGCAGCAGAAAGAGACCTGTACTAAATACAACTGCAGCTTTGCAGCAGAGGCACAGACAAAACGCCTAGCGAGCCAGACAGGAACGCATGTTACTGGTAGGGTCGACATGCCATGGCCATCGGCCATAGGCAGGGCAGGGCAAGCAACAGTAGGCGTGCTCTCTCTTCCCTCCTGCCACCACCACACGGCACGGCACATGCATGTCGCCACCCCCACAGGCTGGCTGGTCGACCGATCATGGCTGCGTCGCTAGTTTAAAATTTTACTGACAGTTTACGATGGGCTTGATGCCAAAATAAGACCAGTGCTACTTGTGGACTCAAGGAGTGTCGTCACAGGCATGGGCAACAAGACGAAGACATCACGTGCAGGGCAAGAGAGAATGTGGATTGGCGACGTATACTAGTATAGAAAGCGAAATTAGTTTTTATATAGTAATAACATTTATAATTTTGTATAGGTTACCTTTCGATCTGACAGGACAGGGTATGTGGTTACCACTAGTCTATGCACATGTTGTTTTGGGACGGTGCTGGAACTAGCTTTGTCAGGTTCGCCCAAGAACTGAACTGCTGGCTGCCTTAACTTACCCAATCTCCCATGAAAAATGAGCTTGGGTTGTTCCCAGGAGTTTCACTGAAGCGATCTGTGTGTCATCTGGCGTTGCAGCACTGCGGCTTCCCTTGCTCCAGCTTCTCCCACAGGCACAGCATCTGCCCGGGGGACTGGTAGTGCGCCGTGAGGTACTCCTCCACGCACCCGAACTGGCAGAACCTCGCGCTGTGGACGTACTCCACGCCACCGCCGCCGGCGACCTCCCCCGAGCTGTTGAACTGCCCCACCCACATCCCCACGCTCACGTCCTCCATCTTGAACAGCTGTGGAAATATCGCGGAGAGGCAATCATCAGTTAAACTCCGCCCGTGCACACGGGGATACATATACAGTATACAATCATAATACTACAGTGTGATGGATACAGCTTTTCTGGTACGGGCCATCTTTTCAGCCCACGCATGATTGGGCCCGTGCCTTTTTTCAATGGGTTTTCCAGTCAAAAGCAGCTCTCACTCTCGAGTACTTTTGTGGAATGTAAAATGAGCCACTGCGCATACATAAGGAATGAGCAGAAAGAATGTTAAAATAGAGTGCAGAGAGATACTTACATTCAGTCTTCCCTGCTCCATCTCAGACACGACGAAGTTGGCGATGTCAGAAGAAACAATGTAGCCTGGACCATCCGCGTAGGGCGGGTACGTCACCCTGGGCCACTCCTGGAATTTTAGCGGAGAATGTTACATAAGAGTTCGATCGGCAGAGTACGTAGCACACCGCGAAACTCAATAATGGTGGTGCATCAACGGAACGCGCTAACGACATACAGTTGGCCAGCATGATTACATACATGAGACAATTAACATATTCGTGTGGGCGACAGATATCAGCACAAACTCAATAATGCTGCACAAACAAACATGCTAATGACATGTAATCGGCCAACATGATTACATACATGAGACAATAGCATATTCATGTGGACAGCAGACACCGATTTGCTCATGTGGTTCTCGTGAAGTGGTAGCCACTCGATCACATGTTTCAATATTGTATTGTTTTGCAAATCAGGAACTGTAGCAAGACTGATAACACAACAGGCTATTCATGAAATCGGTAAACCTAAGCAGCTGACTCGGTCAACAGAAGCTAGCACTAGTAGTTTAATATCTACTTTCTAGTCAAATTTATTGAAGCTATTATGTGCTCAGTTCACAAACAAGTACTGATTTGTTATGTTTGTTGTTAAAAACATGTGACTCTCTAAGAGATTCTCTTTGAGTTTTTGCCCTTATGAATGTCCACAAGTATTTAATTGCTTTTGATCGCTTAAGTAAAAGAGATACAAGTCGAATAAGAGCCAACATATGTTGCATCAAGATAATATCTGGTTGTAACATTTGCGAAAACAGGAAAAAAATTGCAGTGGTTCACTTCACCTCATACGAGACAGCCCATTTTCCTTCTCGAAGTGGTCTATGGTAGTAGTTCATGTTCCCCACATAGAAGCTTTTGTCATCTGGGATTTTCTTGACTTCAGCCATAACTGAATCAAGTCTAACGAAGGTATCATCATCGCACTTCATGATGTACTTCGCCGAAACAACGTGAGCCTTCCAAGGACAAAGTGAAGAAAGAAAAACATTGAGAGGTGGCTTTGCATAAGAACTGTCAGAAAGATACTACAAATACAATTTGGCCATGTTATATCCATCCTTGTGCTACACATACCGCATACTCGTAAATGGCAACCGTCTTCAGAACAACCAGATCGTAGCTATCGACAAAAGGCACAATGATAATGTCCCTGAAAAACTCAGCTTCTTTCTTCAAGTCTTCATTAACTTCCTTTCTGCCATTCTGCCCTGAAACATGGTTCAGTTATAAATCTCTTTATGCGAAGAAAGGGAAAGGAAAGCAGCAGAACTAATGGATAGGAATTACCAAGGCAACAAAAAAACGAGCCATGGTACTAGATGAATTCCGTACTGCGGACATCCATGATCTCCTCACAGCCATGCGCTCAGTGAAGTGGCTTCCTGCTGAAAGAATGCCTATGAACAGCTCTACAGGTTCTTCAGGGGGAGGGGATTTCAGTTCGGCCAGCAACTCCAGATTTCTTTCTACAATGTTAGGATGAGCCGTGGGCAATGTACCAGCGACCATGGATTTAACTGCAATATCACCATTTACTTGCACCGTAGCGGCGTCCTCAAGAATAAAGCCCTTGAAAGAACAAATGTAATGCATGGCCACATCAGACTTCAAAACAAAATCAGATAACCTCTCTAATATACACCCGAATCGCACCAAAGATGTGCACTGTTTCCAGTTAAGAAATATAGAATCGCTATCATAGGACGGTTTCAGAAGGAAGCGCTACTTACAATGCGATAAGGAAAAGATGCGACATGCCTTCCATCAACTTGAACATGATAACCTTCCAAACCAGCACTCAGTGTTAGAATAAACAATTCATCCTCCACAAAAGGATAAGGCCAATCTATCAAATCTCTCCTTCTCTGTCCAGCAACATGGTCATGCGACCACACCCTCTTCAACTCCTCAAATGTGCCACCAGTGTTCCAGGCCCATTGCTCACATTTCACCAATCCATCAACTGCACCAGGAAAGCAATATAAGAAAATTTGGCAACCATGAGTCCATGACCAGCTAAACTGCAGCCATGTTTACCATTTTCTCAGTTCAAACTATTTATGAAAAAATACCATTAGCCCCAAAGCATTTGAAAATAAATTACCATCAAATTACCAAATGGATATCGCATAGAAATAATGTAAATACCAAATACGTCTGAAAGTATATATGGAGAGGTTGAGCAGCAGTACCGTACATGATTGTCTCCTCTAGCCCTATTGGAGTTACCAAAGTAAACTAGGAAAAGGGTGCAATTTTCCATGAAATCTTGTTGGTATGAGAAATGACACGCTATGGACGATCTAGTAATCATACAGTATCCACTGCTGATCACCAATGCAGTTAGGATTTTTTAGATCATTAATGCACTAAGTTAGACTTGGTTAAACCGGTGAGCTCTCCACTTGTCACTTTTCAACCTTGAACTAATTGTAAAAGTTCAATTTTCAACCTTAAAATCTGAAACCGGTTGTTTTTAACCTTGAGTTGTTGAGTCTGCTTACTTTACCCCCCTTGACCCTATCCCAAGTGGTTTTGAACTGACTTGCGCGACATCTAGCTGACACGTCGAACCACTTACACACATTAGCACTTTTATTGACAACAGCCTGAGTAAAAAGAAAATCAGGAAATTTTTAAAAAGTTTTAGAAAGATCCAAAAACTCTGGAACTTCAGGGAATTCGAAAACTATCCAAAAAATAGAAGAAATCAGAATTTTGGGTACAACACCCCACAACACGCAAATAATTCAGAAACATTCTTGAATTATCAAGTACGATCGAGAGGGTAGATGTAGGATAATATGTCTCATCCCAACCTAATTATGTAAGTCTTATAATTAAATATTAAATTGATAAATTTTATAATTGATTTACAATTATACAGATTCAACCATTATTTACAGTTTGAACACACATGAAGTCATATTATGATATTAAGCCCTGAGGAAAATTATTAGTTGACTTTTATATTTCTCTTTTCTCTATCTTTTCTATTTTTTGATTTTTTTCTTCTAATTATTCAGATTTTACTGAAGCTACTAACTTGTATAAGTGATGCTAGTTTTCAGCTACTATGAGTCACAGCTGAAACCTGCCTAAAATAGGAGGTTGGGGTAATATAAACAGCCGACAAGTTCAGGTAAAAAACAACTGGTTTCAAAGTTCAAGGTTGTAAACTGAACTTCTGCAATAGTCATGGTTGGGAAGTGGACAGTTTTCTTGAGCAAATGCTCAACTGAAAAGTTTCAGCAATGCCTAGTCTAGCCCTCCTATCTACTCTTGCAGAGGAGAAACAGAAAAATGTCGGCATGAAGATTGCCATTAGAGGAACAAAGAAACAATCCATGGACAACCTATACCAGATGTGTCAATGCCACAGAAGTTCATTTTCTATATAACGCAATAGTACCCAGCAAAATATAAGGTGAGCACATGGGTCATCAACACAAATGAGGCAAGTCTATTTTTTTATCAAAACTTAGAATTATCAGAAGAAAGGAAAACGTGTCATCTATGTCAAGAACCAATTATGTGTGCTCTGTGCTGAATCGAACTCATTTAGGTGGGGGACTGTGTGTACAATCCCACTACCCAGGTTCATGTCTTGTAGATCTTCACAGTAAATTAACTAAATACTCCTACAGTCCTACGTATTCGTGGGCACATTCAACATGCCAAAATATGCGAGTGAATGGTCAATCTAATATCCATGCATGATTTGACTAAATGATCTTGTTTCACTCTTGGAAAAATATCGAGCAAAAAATCCCCCAAACACTAAAAAACTTGATGGCATTCATATTTCTCCCATCTTGTTAACTTAGGAAATCTTGAAGTGGCACGGTGTACATCAATGCCAAGGGCCATGGATCAAGATAAGTAGTTCTGGGTAAGGCAGTACAGTTATCAATCATGATGAGTCATGATAGTGCACTTTTTCGACAGTCCATTTCTCTCTCAACACATGAACACCATCAAGGCATCATATTACAACAATTCATGGCACAGGACAAACACTACGAATCATTGAAATTACCAAAAGGAAGCTGTAGCCTTTTCACCAAACCTAGTACGATCGAGCCACAATTCAGATTAAGCACCGACCACGAAACATGACACTGAATGCATATCATTATGACCAAGGAGAGTTTCAGCAATGCCTACTCTAGTCTTCCTATCTATTCTCGCCGAGGAGACACAGAAGAAATTAGCAGATATTGTACAGAGGAAGAGGATGGTATGAAGATTGCCATTAGAAGAATAAATAAATAATTCATGGACAACTTATACCAAATGTGTTAATGTCACATAAGTTCATTTTCCATATTATGCAATAGTACCCCAGCAAAACATAAGGTGTCGTCAGCACAAACTAGGCAAGGAGGCAAGTCTAATTTTTATAGAAACTTAGAATTATCGGAAGAGAGGAAAACGTGTAATCTATGTCAAGAACCAAATATGTGTGCTGAAGCTAACTCATTTGGGTGGGGAACTGTATGTACAATCCCACTACCCAGGTTGTCCTCGTGGATCTTCAAAGGAAATTGCCTAGATCCTCACAGGTATTCTTGGGCACATTCAACAGGCCAAAATTTGTGAGTGAATGGTCAATCTAATATCTGTGCATGAATGAACTGAAGGATATTGTTTCACTCTTGAAAAAAACATCCAGAAAAAAATCCCCACATCACTCCTCAAAACTTGTAGACATTCAGATTTCTCCCCTCTTGCTAACTTTGGAAATGTTAAAATGGCACAGTGCACATCAATGCCAAGGGCCATGGATCAATATCAGTAGTAGCTAAGGTAGTACACTGATCAAACATGGCGAGTGATGATGCCGCACTTTTTCAGCAGTCCATTCCTCTCTCCACACATGAACACCATCAAGGCATCATATTGGAAACATTAGCAGCGCAGGACAACAAACACTAGGAATCATTGAAAATTACCAAAAGGAAGCTGTAGCCTTTTCACCAAACGTAGCAGTACTGCTATCGACCAGAATTCAGATGAAGCACCACCCGACGAAACATGACCACCAACACACAGGCCACTTGGTTAATTAGCAGCACATGAGTACTAGTGGTCGCACGATTGAACTAGTAAAAGCCTAGAGCGAGCTCCCATAGATTGGTTGGTAATCGCTAACAGCTGCGCTGATCCTCCTGTCTGTACTACTGATATATGTATGTCGCCGTGGAATGACGGAAGTGAAATTTGAAGGTGAAAAGTGGAAGGGTGGAGAGTGAAGGTGCGCACCGGTCTCGTCGTCGGAGCGCCGCCAGCCGACGCAGCGTTGCGCGGGGCCCCACTGGCCGCGGAAGCGGGTGTTGAGCTCGATCACCGGGCGGCCGCTCCAGTCGCCCCGGAGGCGCGGGTTGAAGTGGAGGATCGTGGACGCGGCGTCCCCGTCCCCCGCGCCCCGCAGCTCCACGGCGAACTGCGCCAGGCCGTCGCCGGGCACGCGCCGGGGCGAGGCCACCACCGTGACGTGGGAGCCCAGCGCCAGGCCGCAGGGCAGGGCGAGGACGCTGCCCGCGGCCCGGAGCTCCTCGCCGGACCGCGCGACGGTGGGCGGGCACCGGGGAGGCGCGGGGATCCTCGCGGGCGACGCCGCGGCGGTGGTGGGGGCGGAGAGGACGTCGCGGAGGAGGCGCCCGCCGTCGCGGAACGCGCGGACGGCCGCGGCGTGGAGCGGCGTGGTGGCGTTCAGCGCGCGGAAGTCGATTGTGGAGATTTCCAGGTGGTGGCGCGGGGAGGAGAGCTGCTGCGGGCGCGCGGCGTCGGCGTCGGTGGCCGCGGCGGCCGTGGCCGTGACGGTGACGGCGACGGTGGTGGGGCCGAGGCGGTCGGGGTGGTGGAGGGAGAAGGTGGCGACGCAGAGCAGCGCGGCGAAGGGGAGGAAGAGGAGCAGCGGCCGGAGCAGGCCGCCGGCTGCGCGGCGCGGCGGCCGCCGCATGGCTGGCTGGCTGGGTTTGTCGGTTTCGTTTGCAGGGGGGAGCTGGTTCCGAGGATGGAAAGGTGCGCGAGTCTTGGAATTTTCGTGGGGTTTAAGACGGAAAGGAGAGATGCCGCTCTGTGTGTCGCTAATACGGAGGAGGATGGTTTGTTTCTTTCTTCTTCGGCGTGCGCCCGCCGTTTTTGGCCGCTGCTCTGCTCTGCTCTGCTTGTGTACACTCAAAACGTTAGGTTTGCTTGGGGCATAGCATACCACTTACCACGGTACACGAGTACTTTCATCGTCCCTAAAAGAAAGCTGAAAATGTCATGTACCGGTTGCTTTACAAGACATTGAAGCTTGAGGAGGTGCAACTTGAGATTAAGGACTGGTTTGGTATCCTTGTACCTCGATTTATTTGTAGGAGTACAAGAAATCTCCATTGGAGCTTGTACAAAACGTGGCTGCTGTGTCCCACAAAGCAATCTTAATCTCTTTTAGGTAAGTGCAATTGTATTTAGGCCATTGACCGACCATGGTAGGGGAGATATGCACGTTATCTATAGAAGACAATAGATATAAATTATAAAATACACTATATCTTATTATCATCTCTAGCAATTAAGGAGAATTAGTAAACAACTGGTTTGCTAAGAAAAGACATACGAATATACGATACAACTTCCTTAATTTCTAAGATTTCCTTTTTACGAAATTCCACTATCTATTAATAATCATCAACAGTAGTACAAAGAGGTCTAAAAGCAATAAAAGTTACAAACAAGTCATTGGACCACCTAACGATGACTACAAACACGAGTGAGCCGAAGGCGCACCATTGTCCTCGCATCTTCATCACCGGAGTCAGGCAAAGCTTATCGTAGTAGAGCTTGTTGTAGTAGAGCAATGCCACAAAGGATCTGCATACTAGAGAAGAAATCATCGCAAATGATGACAAACGTAGATCGGAAAAGACTGATCTAAACAAAAACCAACGAAAACAAATACAGATAGGATCCTAGAGATCCGCCGCACAAACAACTTCACGCGCCCTCCGTAGATGCTAGATGAACCACCGGAGCGAGGATAGAGCGAGAAGGACCTTATTCTGATTTCACGACATAACCGTCATCTCAACATCCCGAAGAAGACAGTAAAAACAGGCTCAACAAAGAACGAAAACCTCCCGCCGTCGGGATGTCATGGTCCGTCACACCTCCAAGGTCCTATATCCACCAGAGGCAAAGCGAACCGACAACGTTGCCGGCGAGGGGTGCGAAACCCTAGATGGGTTTTCTCTTCCTCCTGATCGCCTCTCCTGATGGCTGGGTTGTACGTACCAGTTTCCTTAATTTCTAAGATCACCCTTAACTAAGGGAAGACAACCTTCTCTTTATGATTTTTTCCTCCTCCAACTAATTAAATATCCAATGTGGAAACTCTAAGGGAAGATCGACATCACTCCATTGTGTATGTCCTAGGACTCCCTCCTTATCGTAAGATTTCATTTTGGGGTTTGACACGATCATCAAGATTTACCTCTGGGGTTTGACAACAAAATATAGCATTATGGATATACTTTGCGAGATGAATCTAGATATATGGTTAACAAGTTCTCAATCTAAATATTAAAGATCAATACTTGCAGTCAAAGTTACAAGTTTGACTTAAGACAACATCTATTTTGCGATGTGGAGTGTTAATGAGTACAAAATGGGTTTGTCGTCTTCAAATGTTGGTTGTGAGAGACCAACTGTTTGACAAGTTTCCATGTTCCATAGGGGTGTATGTTGTGGTATTGCCGACGAGTATGCCATGGAGGGGTCCTCATAGAGCGTGTTTAGAGAGGTGGGAGAAGGCGGTGAGTTAGCGGATACGAGATAACATAGCTTACCAAGGTTCAAGTCTCACAACGGTGGCGGAACCCTACTCCTGCTATAAATTAGTATATTGACAATACGTCAAGTTATAGAGATCGGTTCGCTGTGCAGGTGATATGAGTTGTGCACTAAAAGCTCCCACAGGTCCGGCTTATAAAGGCACCAGAATCTAGGATTATAGGGAAAGGACCTTGACGGACAGGTTACAGAGTCGTACACTAATACTAACTATTCTTCGTGCATTGTACTCTAAGGATCTGGGTTGGTCGGTAACTGCACCATAGCCTTTCTTCTTCCAGCATGGTCCTCCCTTCTGGACCCATCTAACTAGGCCGCCCAACAAATCATGGGTCTTGCTACCAACTATTGGCCATCTGGGTTAGTTGGATTAGAGACATGCAATGGTGATACCTATTTAGCATATCCCCAATAGTAGCTCTCGGAGGACTTTGAGATCTTGCACCATCTTGCCCTTCAGTATTGAATGCTCCGCCTAGTTGATGTTGGCAATTCGTCAAGAAACATCTCAAAGTCTTCCCAAAAAACCCTACAATCTTCTCCGTCTTCGACATGTAAGTCGGAGAATATTTAAGTTTTTAGTCTTCCTTTCCATAGTCGGATAGTATCCGCCCACACTAGAATCTTCAGATGTGACTACTCCCCTGTCACTGTCAGTAGGGTGACGTAGGCTTCATCCTATGATTCCTTGGAACTCACATATGGCAACGCTAATCATAGCGATTTTCCCGCGCGTGAAATCTGAAACGTTAAGTGGCAAATAGGGGACGTGGTGAAATCACCGCGCATGTTCGCACATTGCCAACGCTCTTATCGTTAGATCCCTTGCGCACGAATCTTGACGCCAAGTGAAAGGGAAATGGACGTCGCCTAACGGGAGAGTGAATAGATGTTTTAAAAATATTACGGTTTAGGCTCCAATAAATGCGGAATAAAACTAACGTTTAATTTATCAAGCCAAAACCTATAACAATTAGGTTCACTAAGTGCACCAACAACCTATGCTAAGCAACACAAGCAACAATGTGATAGCAAGATATAATACTTCAAGCACGATGACTATCACAATGTAAATTGTATAAGTAAAGGGCTCGGTTGAGAGATAACGGATGGACGTGGAGACGATGCTTTGTTATCCTGAAATTCATTTCCAAAGAAGCTACGTCTCTGTTGGAGAGGTGTAATGGCGCAATGCCCTCCGAACGTCACAAATGGCTCACCTTGAGGTGTGGTGACTCTATGCTCATCCAACGCGACACAAGGCCTCGCCTCAAGATGCAAAGGCACGCAACCCACCGACACCACAACAGGCTCACCCTATTATCCCGTGAGCTTGACACAAAGGCCTACTCATATTCCACTATGGGACACTTGAGGGCGGTCACTGAACCATATAAGGCTTGGCGCAATCTCCGCAACTCAATTGGAGGGCTCCCAAGAAACACCACAAAGGCTCCACAATGCCACAACAGCCACAAGTTTAGGGAATCTCCACAACACAATTGGAGCCTCCAAGAACACACCACAACTCCACACAACCGTCTAGAGTTCCAAGAACCCAAGAGAAACAAGCCCAAGAGCTTGAACTCGCCGAATCTCCGAGGAGAACTCAAACCTATGCACCAAATATAAGAGGCAAGTACTTCACTCTCAAATTGCACCAAATCTACAAAAACTATTGGGGGAATAAGAGAGGATGAACACTAGAGGAGAACACAAAACTCTCTAAGATCTAGATCACAAGGATTCCTTCATAAAGAAGGGATTTGGTTTGGTGGGGTTGTAGATCTAGATCTCCTCTCTCAAATCCCTCAAAAAGATGCAAGAATCATAGGAGGGGAAGGGAACAGGGAAATCTCTTCAAGATCAACCATGGAGGAGAGAGAAAGCCAAGAACCAAGAAAAGCAAGCTGGCCACGAAGAGGAAGATGAGCCCCTTTTAAAGGGCTCCCCGATCTACCGTTACACACAGAATCGTGCACGGACAGTAGTACTGGTGGGGGAGCGGTACTACTGGTGGCACCCAGCCAACGGTCATAAAAACGGTGCAAGAGAGAAAAAAGAGCATGGTCGGTACTACCGACGGAAGTTCCGTCCCAAGTTCTGATAAATACGACACTTCAACATAGAAGTGTTCTTAATCGAATTCGAGTACCGACGGAACTTGGATCGGAACTAGCACCGAAAATACAGGGTCGTGAGGTCCTGACCGGAACTACCGGGGCCTAGCGGTAGTACCTCTCAAGGTATGTGGCCTCGTAGTGCTGGCCGGAAGTTCCAGTCCAGGACGACCGAAACTTCCGACTGGTACTATCGGACCAGATTCCGCTGTTACTTCCGTCAAATAGAGCACTCTTAATAGAGAGTAACTGAACGTGAGTGGAACTACCACCAGACCTTGCACCGGAACTACAGCCAGGCCAGCCCAGCAGAAAACTGCGGGCGGAACTATTGACGCTTGGCCGGTCAGGGAAACATCATAACCAAAACTGCAATAACTTTCGCATCCGAACTCCAAACGAGATGGAACCAATTTTGTTGGAAAGATAATGACATGTAGAATCCAAAAAATGCCAATTTTTTTCGAAATATTGGGTATCACCAAGGGAGAAAATACCATGAATATATATGTGAGATATCTCCCAAGGTGTGGAGCTAGAAAATCCGCAAGATAAAAAACGCAATAAGATATGCAAGGGAAATCCGTTTTTGATAAATTAGAGCTTGTTATGAAGATAACCACAAGCTCTAGATCCTCACATGGACAAGATTCAAAAATAACGAGAAATAAAGATGATGCTATGTATGCAAAGGTTTGAGCTCTCTCCAAAAGATACGACCGAGTCACCCACTCTAGAACCCCTCTTGATAGTACGGCTATCTATCCTAAATCTAGTATCCCAACTCTACAAGTGACCGGTAAAATAGAAAGCCTATCAAGATCATAACTTTGCGTTAAGCATTTCGCTTGATCTTGATGTAGATCTTCTTGTTCTTCTCAAGATGGATCACCTTTCTTAATTGCTCTTGCTTGATGAAGACTTGTGAAATGCTCCCCCATACTCCATGGGGAAACCTCTTCTTTGAACTTGTATTCATCACTCCATGATATCCAAGGATGGCAAACTTCAAGCATGATATCTTCTAGAGATGGCGCACCTTGAGCTTTCCCTTCATTTCTTGATGATGTCTTGAAGATATCCATGATGAACTCCATCTTCTTCTTCAAGACACTCTTAATCTTCTTATTCTACTTGATTCTAATAGGCACAAAACCCTTGGACATTGCTTCTTTTTTTCAACCTTGAAACCAACACATGGTCCAAGCGATGCCAATGGACAAACCTACAAGTGAAACTCAATTTACACATTAGTCCATAGAGATTGTCATTAATTACCAAAACCACACGTGGGGGCATACATGCCCTTTCACCAGGGATTATAAATAGTTACTGCGGCCAAAGATACTCCTTTACCTACATTCTCCCTGCGTCTTATTCTTCCTCTCACTATGCGACCCTTCGAGCTCCCAGCGAGAAAACCCTAACAGAAAAATCTCTTCTCCACCTTTTCTTCCAATCAAACTCAATGGCAATCAGCAGCAATACTCCATCAATGGCGGAGACTTCGGAGGCTTCCAAGGAGCCATCAAAGAAAGTTTTCGTCCTACCAGAGGGGGTGGTGATTCCCATCTCCACCATGGTGGAAACCACCGGCAATGACCAGAAAAGGGTGGTGCTAGAATCTGTGGAGGAGGAAGTTGACTCCCACAAAGGGAGTGTGGAGGGGCTATAAGATTACTAGGGGGAACCTGAAGGAGCTTGTCGCTAAGGGATACCTCCCATCAATAGAGGGGCTGGTCTAGCGGTCGGCCAGCAAGGTCGTCCTTTCTCCCCAAGCCGGAGCGAAGGTCTACCTCAAAGCACAGCTGGTACACGACATTTCCTTCCCAGTATCTGACTTCTACCTTGAGGTCCTGAGACACTTCTGAGTTCTTCCTCACAACCTCTCTCCCAATAGTATCCTGGTACTTAGCAATTATGTAGCTTTGTGTGAAGGATATCTAGGGATTAGGCCTAGATTAGATCTATTTATATATTTTTTCACCATGAAGAGAGAGTCCTAAGATTCCAAGGATGAACTTCAGAACTACGGAACCATAAGTTTGAAGATCCATCCTAGTCGGTGATTCCCCGACATCATTGGCCATGAGTCTTGCAAGAACTGGCAAAAGACATATTTCTACGGCCTAACCATTTCTCTGACCGACCGACAAGACTTGTACCCCGACTTTGTCGATGGAGCTGCCGTCGAGCCACCACCTGGAGGTCCCAAGGCTTTATACCTTCCGATGATGAAGCCTCCCGTGTCGTAAGACAGATAGAGTGGCTGGTAGACAAAGGCCTGACCGGCTTGGACCTAGCCATGTGCTAGTTCAAAAGCGGATCCAGCCTCTGCAGCACCTAATGCATGAGTATTCTAAGGAGAGGAAAGATGCCATGCGGATTTCCGAGGATAACTTTTCCAAATATTCCATCAAGTTCCGGCTTAAGGACATAGTCAAGGTGAAGGATAGGAAGCGTGGATTTGTCATCACCTATGACATGTTCGAGTGTGGTAAATGCCTAGAGGTAACCATGTTTCCTTTATTGCGTTTTGTATATACTCTAAGTTCTCCGTCTTGGATGCATCAATCATCTTACATGTTTTTATCCCCATCAGTCGGTGAGCTTGGCCGAGGAGAACATGGCCTCGCAAGTTATGATCCGAAACTGAAGGATGTGCACATTGTCTCTGACGATGAGGCCTCCAAGGATCATCCAGCTCCGGCAACGTGAAAGCGGAAGAGCTCCACCTCTGACGCTGCTACCGAGGACAAGAGGAAGAAGAGATCGGAGAGTGGAGTCTCCAAGAAATCCACTGTCGCCTTAGGGGAAGAGAAGAAGAAGTCCACCGGCATCCCTTTAACAAAGGCACCTACTGTAGTGTAAGTACTTCTCTTCTTCGGCTTTATTTTGTACCTACTCATTCTTGTAATTATACTTCGTACGTTTCAGGAAGAGATCCGGTGTTAGTTTGAAGCGCACCTCCAAAAATGTTGGAGCTTCCAAAAATATTCGTGAGATGCTGACCAAGTCCTCCCCCACTGTTTGAGTTCTCTATGGAGAATCAGTTGATGAAATCTTATGGGATTGTTCCTCTTGGATTATTGGAACCCTATACAATTGTGTGATAGTGATGTTGTTCTCTTGGAGCCTCCAATTGAGTTGTGGAGATTCCTTAAGTTAGAGGCGTTTGTGGTGTTTCTTGGGAGCCTCAAACTGAGTTGTGGAGATTGCCCAAATCTTGTATGGGTTTGGTGACCGCCCTCAAGTGTCTCATAGTTGATTGCGTGCCCACCTTTTATGGTGCGCACTCGGAAGAATAAGGTGAGCCTTTTGTGGTGTCGGTAAGTAGTGTGTCTCCGCATCTTCGGATGAGGCCTTGTGTGATGTTGGGTGAGTATCAAGGCACCACACCTCAAGATGAGTCACTTGTGGTGTTCAGGAAGCATTACGCCATCACACCTCTCCAACAGATACATAACTTCTTTAAAAGTGAACTTTGGTATAAACTTATCGTCTCCGTGTTCATCGGTTATCTCTATACCCAATACCTTTACTTATGCACTTTACATTGTGATAGACATTATTCTTAAAGTAATCTATCTTTCTATCACCTTGTTGATTGTCTTACTTAGCATAGCTTGTTGATGTACTTAACTGAACCTAGTGAATTTAGGTTTTATGCTTGATAAATTAAACGCTACTTTTATTCCACATTTATTATAGAATAAATCGTAATTGTTTTAAACACCTATTCACCCCCTCTAGGCGATATCCGTATTCTTTCAAAAACTAAACTATTAGTCGATGAAGATGATTTCAGTTTCAGCGTGGATAATCATCGACTTCTCGGTGATGAATGGCTATGACAGACAGTTTTAGACGCTCGTAGAGGTCTTCATCGCACTTGGCCTCATCCTCGGAATCCAATGGGCTAACGGACTCGCAGAGATACCACATCAACGGCTTGCTCGCGAAGAAACTCCTAGCCAGATCTAGTTCTGATGCTCGAGGCTTGCTCGCGAAGAAACTCCTAGCCAGATCTTGTTCTCATGCTCGAGGACACGATCCCACTCAGACGATTTCGAGGCATATCAGGGGTCGCCGACCAGTTCCAGCGGGAGGAGTCGGATGTGATCGACGATGGAAGCGGAGTGTTTCCTACCACGCGGCGATGGTGGCATGGGAACCTGATTATGTTTCAAGTGCCACCCTTCTGGCATCTTCATGCCGTTCAGTGTCAGCGCGTACATGCACATCATCCACCCCGCTTGCATGCCGTCGATGGGGAAACGGTCATGCACCTTTGTCTAGCCCGCCAATGACTCTGGGTGGCGTAACCCATCATGAGGATTGTTGTCGCGGGAGAAGGAGACGTCATCGGGATGGTTGCTTCAGTGGGACGAGGAGACGTCTTCGTTGTTGCACCGGGACGAGGAGGAGCCACCACGGTCATCGTGGCGCCACGAGAGGAGTCGCCACGATCGCTGCGTCGAGACAAGGTGGATCTACCGGAGGCTAGCGGCGACACGAGTGTCAGGGGCGGGATATGGCCGGAAAAAATGGTAGTGATTGCGCGGAAGATGGCAGCTATGGTTTGGGGTGGCCAGGGCTGCCAACGCCGGAGTCGCTTTAAAGTAACACCGAGCGAGACTTCGGGTCGACAATAGGTTGTTCAAGTTTTGGGCCAGCTCAGGGTTAAATGTGTTGTACTCCTCTACAAACATAATTTGGGTGTGCAGTTGGATCGCAATTCTGAAGAGACAAAAACAAACCAATGCGGCGGGTTCGAGGATCCCCTCGAGATGCTCTAACAAACAAGAAATATGATAGCTCCTAAGGGCAGCAAATAACCCGGGTTCTAGTTGGCCGTATTTTCTTCATAAACTTAAAAAAATCAAGTCAAATGTTTTAAAAAATTCTGAAAATACGTGCATGTAGCCAACTATGGGCAAAGACAAAAAATCAATTTATTATTCTCGCTGAGTCTAAAATAAAGAATTTCAAGCTAAAAATTTGCATACTGTTAGAATAAATAGTTGGGTACATGCACATATTTGTTTCCGATTATTTTGAAACTTTTTAAGCTCTAAAACCGGGCGCACTGGACCTGGTTTCAGAACGGCGCTCTTGTAAGGGTGGCATCTACAAAGACATGCTTCAGCTGACATGCATGTAGGTGGTGTGGACGAGAGACGGGGATAGATTGAGAACGAAACCAAATCTTCGTTTTGAGTTGGTCCACAGTTAATCTCATTATCTTGTAAGTATGCCATTGTCAATTTCGGGTATTTATAAGTGCAAATGTAAAAAATATGGCTGCCAACAATTTGGACATTTGGATATTTATGTCATCTTGCAGCCAATTTTTCCTTTTTATGGTGTTTTTTTTTATAGAAATACAAAAAGTCAATAGTAGCGGATATCACGGTGGTTGGCAAATTCGCAGAGCATGCTGTGACATTTATTATTGTTTAACCTATGCTGTGACATTTATTGTTGTTTAACCTTGATGCAGAAAGAATCGGTTTAAGACTAGCCCTAATGGATAGTAAATTATAGGTGGTATCATGCATTATATGCATGTAAAATAATATATCACTGCAATTAATAATGAAAATGATTGTGTTAGTATCTTACGTAGATACGGTATCATAGCACGTAATATAAAAAACAAATTTTAATTAAATCTTGTATATAATTTTACACTGAGATTGTACAAAATAATAATAAATGTACTATACAATGCATTACGAAGATATCCTGACTGTGACCGGTCTAAGACGCGTTCTATTGTGTAAACAAATCTTGTGCCGTCGTACGCTCCGGTGCAAAACGAGATCAGCAGGACAAAAGCGCCTTTTAGAAGGGAACAGACACGCGTGCACGCCCAAATCTGCGGCTTCGCACGGGCGCACTCGCCAAATCCCACGTGCCCATCCACGTATCCGAATGACCCCCCTAGTGGCTAGTACTGTAGAAGTCTTGTGCCGCCCGCCCGCCCGCCGGCCCGCCCGGGAACCAGATGGCGGAGCATGCATATCGCCCACGCGGACGCGCGGAATTCTGGACGGATGCCGACGTGGTACGCGAGAAAATTCTTGGAGGCCACGTACCCCGAGCAGCTGCCATTGGGCGAGTCTGGTTAAGCGGCGGTGCTGGCTGGCGTATCTATCGACGGGGTGTGCCACGTCAGTCAGCGCCTTATTTACGTGGTCGTGACGATGCCGCAACCTCGTGCGCGTGGTCAAGTCTTCGCGGCCAAGAAGAATCAAACATGGCACGATGCGTTGGGAAGTTTTTTTCTTCCTTCATTCTTCGGGTACGAGGGCACGCAACGCGGGTCGTCGAGAGGAGGAAGCACGGCACTCGTGCGGCCCAGGAAAGGAGACGCACGTAGCCAAGCCGCATATCTTTGGGCCGGTGTAATGTAAGGAGCTGCTGGGTTGTAACTTGTAGTATATGACCCAGCCTGTGGATCGCTCGGCCGATGCCCGTGCCGCAATCAGAGGGAGAGCCAGCAACGGCCGACAGAATGGGCCCTGCGAACCGTAAACTGTGTTAGGCCACGAAAATTTGGAACGGAGAACTGATTCCATAGAGGATGGCTGGGCCTCGTGCATGATCCCTCTTCTCCGGTCATCGTCGGCGACGGCGGTGGCGTCAAGACTACTTCCTCCTCTTTCGACAGGTGTTAGTTGCGTCCAATATCTTCAACAATGACCACACCTCCACCTAGCGTTCTTAGATCTGCAATCTTGGTAGGGTTTGTAGATCGTTGATCCAAAGCCTTGATCTGTAGACTCTAGCTTGATTTGTACGTTTTATATGTAGAGTGTAGCTTGATTCGTAGCCTTTGATCTATGGATTGTTTCTTGAGTTGTAGCCTTGATCAGCCGTGCACTGTAGCATGATTCGTATCCTTGCTTTATTGTACATTGTATCTTGATTCATAGTCTTGATCTGTTGTATATTGTAGCTTTATTCGTAGCTAGGTCTAGATGTTGGATATCACATGTTGTAGTTCACCTTTCTATCTTGCGTAATGAATATAAGAATCGTTCTATGATGAATTTAGCCAGGCTGTGATCCTTATTGTAGACTTCCATATCCCTTCCTATGTGGATGCCAACCATCCCTTGACGCCCAATTCATTGGATTCATCAGTAACAGACCCTGCTAGTGCAATTGTTTTTGTGGGCCCCCAAAGTGCAAAGTTTTGTCACCACTATCACTGCAAAAGTTGCAGCAAATCTGGAAATGCACAGACGAAGGCACAAATGAAGAGGGCCATGAAATGGCTCCCCTACGTGTCCACCTTTGTGCTGAACAAGATGTGTGAGATCGTGAAGAGCGGCGCCTAGACTGAAAAGGGATTCAAGGACATTCATCTGAATGCATGCGCTAAAGCTCTGCTCGAGCACTATGGATTAAGGTTCCAGGAACTCAGGTGTACAACCACCTGAGGGAGTGGAGGGTGCGTTGGATCCATATCAGCAACCTGAGAGACCCCAACGACGCACAATGGTGTGATGGAACCTACACGATTCTTGCACATGAGCACTTCCAAGGGCATGTTCAGGTTAGCACACATCATCACTGCCTTCACCAATTGTCTCACATGATCACTGCCATTCAAATCTAACATACTCTCTTGCAATCGTAGGAGCACCCCGGATGCTGAATACCTGAACAAGCCATCCTCTCTATGTCCAAAACTCCAGATGCAAACCATCTTCTCATACGTCCTTGCCACCAGAAGGTATGCCATGGAGTTAGGAGAGCTCCTTAGCACCCCTGCAGATGAGGACGCTGACACACAAGAATATGACACCGTGATTCTTGATGGCCCTGACAAGCTTGCTGATACTTGGGTTACTGCTGCTCCTACCACTAATGGGAAGAGTAAGAGGGACATGCTAGGAGATGACGATATCCAAGCTATTACTAGCATGAACGACGTCGTCAAGGACATCGCTTAGGCCATTAGGGACAACAAGCCCACTGCCATGCATCCTGACTTGTACCAGGCCATGATGGACATTGTTCTCTTCACCAAGGAGCATCTCATGGCGGATCTCAGCCACCTAGTTAACCACAAGCAGTGGTGGAGCTTCAGCCCGGCAAGGCCGAGCAGCTGCCCGGGCTCTAACGAGAGAACCTTGTGTAATTATAGAAGGCACAAAGTAGTTAACCAGAAGTTTAAATGGGCAAAGAACCAGCAACTAGGACGCTTTGTAGTTTGCCCATGCTACCTTGTTGGGCTAGCTCCGCCACTGACCACAAGGCACATGACACCAGCTTCGTCGGCATGAGTGAGCCGCACAGGATCCTCTGGCTCAGGACCTTCCTGTCCAAGTATCGCAACTAGGAGCTTAGGTTGTTTCTATCCCGGAGGTGGTGTGCATGATGGTGATGGTGTCAATGATGAACTGTTGATGCTTGTCATGTACATTTTGGTTGTAGATAGGTCCTAAAAACTTCTTATGGTTTATATGTTTTGATGAGGTGGTATATACTAATCCCTCATGTGATGGTGAACTGGTGGTGGTAGTGTGACACCCACTTTTGATGTTGTGGTAGGTCAACACCATAGTGATAGGACAAACTTGTGATCCCCTTTTGGAAATGATCATGCATGGAACTATTAGTATGAAGTTGTGTTATGAAATTGTGATGGTAGTTATGATTGCTACATGCTTATGATGATCTTGTGATGTTATACCTTAACATGTTACTCTTGTGACTTGTAGAGAAACTGTTGTGTGGTGTACAAAGAGATGTCCAGGAGTGTACACCGAATGTAGTAGGTACCAGGATCAAGTAAACCGTTGCTCGAACAACAACTATGAAGGGGTTGGCACCATGGAGAAGTTATATGAGGCTTACAACAACTTACTGGCTGATGAGATCGACAACTACTTAGTTCATGGGAATAACACAAATCATGGAGAACATCACGCAGGGAATGTTACCGAGGGAGGGAGAACAACATGTACACATTGTTGTCGAGGAAGAACATCAGGTAGAGTTTGTTGCGGAAGGAGAACAACATCATGTCCGACACGATAGCCTCAAGGATTTTATCATCGTCCTTCTCCTTGTGGTCATCGTCAAGTTTATCTTCTACTGGGGGCGTGTGTATGATCGGATGAAATTCTATGTGTCTCTCCTCATGGTAACCATGGCAGACTTTTACAAAATAAACCATAAGGGCTGTTGTGTGGACAAACAGGTGGTTCTTGCACGAGTGAGCCAAAAGTGCTTTGTGCAAGCAACCAAACAGAGTGAGAAAGTAGTCCAACCCATGCAACTAGCCATCATGTAGGTTATCGAACGAGCTGTAGAACGCGGCCTAGAGTGTTTTCAGCTGGTCCTGCTACTCTTGGCACTGCAGGTAAGAATGGAATGCAGGCTAGCGAAAGGCGTCAGCTATCAGCATGAGACCGATTCATTCCAAAAAAAAAAGCACGAGACCGATTCATGGACTGGATTCCTAGAGTTGGGCTACGAACCCTCACGGTGATGAAATTGAATGTGAACGGCGCAGAAGTTTGCACGTTTTCCATCACGTGATTGCTCTACAAAAGGTGCAGAGCAGGTTTTTGTAAGCTTTGCAATGTTGTACTCCCTCCGTTTCAAAATATAAGATGTTTTAGTTTTGTAGAATAAGAATCTAGACCCCTTTTAGTGTATAGGTTCACTCTAAAACTAAATGAACCTACACGTTAAAAGGATCAAGATACACTTTTTTCACAAAGCTAAAACATCTTATATTTTGAAACGGAAGAAGTACTTCCTCTGCTCCAAATTACACAGGTTTCAACATCAATTCTACTCCCTCTGTTTCAAAATATAAGATGTTTTAGCTTTGTGAAAGGAGTATATCTAGACTCTTTTTAGTACATGTTCACTCCAAACCTAAATGAACCTACACACTAAAAAGGGTCTAGATACACTCTATTCACAAAACTAAAACATCTTATATTTTGAAACGGAGGGAGTACACAGGATCCATGTTCACTAACGAGATAGAGTAGACATCATACACTTGCAAAGATCGAAAACACGGCATTGCAGAGCCTCTTCCCGAGCTCAAAAAAAGGGTCCAGGGAGGTGCTCGAGTCTGCTGCAAGTAACACGCACAACCCATGCGCACGTGTTGGGAGCTTTGTACGTGATATTTGCATTTTGCACAGGAAGCAGCGGCTGGCGGAGACAGAAATAGTAGCACTACTATGAAACAATTCGTGATGTACATTTTACACAGGTTCCAGCAACAGCAATCGGATGTACAATACGCAGGATCCGCTTTCACTAACGACACGCAGTAGACAACATACACGTACAGAGCTCAACAGCACATGGCACCATTGCAGAGCCTCTCCCCGAGCTCAGAAAAGGCTCAAATCAAGACATCTTTTTATAATTACTCATGCTCCGATCCAAGGAGGTGCTCAGGTTTGCTGCAAGTAACACGCCCTGACACCAAGCTCAAGCCTGAAACGGTAGCAAAGAGAGGATTGTCAAATACCAAGTACAGTACAATTACTGCACACGCTTTTTGGACAGCTCTGGTTGCATGCATAGTCAAGATGCCCATGAAAGATTTCATAATTATTTTAATACGAGTGACTTTTCTGATGAGCAAATATGACATTTTTCTGCATCAGTTAAGTGCATAGGGGCAAATACTTAATAAAGAATAAAGGCATCAAGCGTAAGGCCTGTACATGGCCCAAGTACACTGGATTAAACCCAATATTAGACACAAGACTGGGATAGACAACACAATTTGCCAAGAAGAAGAAATGCATCGGTTTTTTTGCTGTCAGATGGCCACTCTGATGTTAGCTGCTGGTGGATCTTGTTCAGTCGCTGCCTACTAGGGTCTTCAGCCGACAATAGTACTTGGGCTAGAACTAGGCCTAGATTAGGAATTCACAGTGCTGAGTCAATGGTGTCAGTGGAGAGAGTAGATGTGGTAGAGAAGACAGAATGGGATCAGGAGGAAGAAAAGAATGGGAAAGAGAGAGGGAAACAAAATACATCTGGTTTTTTTTTCTGATTTCGATAGGGAAATCAAATAATCCATTAGTGAATGACATACTGAAGATGATTGCAAACTTTGCTACTATTAAAGCAAGCTGATATATTTTAGTGGTACATATCAAAACCAGGGGGTACTTGGAGTGGTACATACTTAATATTCTATTTTTAAATGTGAGGAAGTAAAGCAAGGCTCCCTCTTCCTTCCCCTAGTAATTCTTAAGACACGAGTCCTATCAAAGTTGTTGTTACCTTTGCTGATAAAGGCAACTATAATCCTCAACAACTAAAAGAAGGTATGCTCTCTCCTTTAATCAGTCAAGGCATACTTGGGGATGCAAGTAGGGGTTGTTTTGTCATGACATGAAGTGATGTGAGCTAAGTTTGCATCATGATAGATGGGTTGTTGGGTGTGTGATGCAGGTAGGTGAAGTATGAGGCAACATCAACCTTCCATAGACCCTAATTATCTTAATGACTTCGTGATCATCGATCATACCAGATCGACTCCAGCTTCACTCAACCAAAACAAAACAAAAAACAAGTCAAACACCTGGATGTGTCATTACAGTTGTCACGCTCACAGCAGTTATAACTGGACTTAAAGATTCAGAACAACACTAAGTAACACAAAAAATGAAATTTCCAAATTTTAGGGCTCAATCTATGACAAAGTAAATTGGCACTCGGAAGTTCGCGATGTGCATATCAAGCAACACTACTCACGGCCATAGTTTAAAAAACTGGACCGGTGATCGAACCGGTGAGGCTGTCGGTTTAGGTCTTTACTGGTCAGACCGTCGGTTCACTGGTTCACTGTCTGGTTTTTTAAGCTACAAAATCATATATTTTACTAATAAATACTGCAATAAATAGATAAATATACATGCAAAAATATTGTAGTGTGTCTACACTTGGAATCTACAATAACAAAAATTCACATAATAAAGTTGTTAATAGTCTCAAATGCGAATTTCATGGTGGGTCTCGAATGAACTGATAGTTCAAGACAATAATTTAAAAACCTTTTCCAAGTTCTCACACGTATATCAGTAGGTCTGTTTGTCTAAAATATCACAATGGATCATCACAGATCATAACCATAGTAGTTTTAAAAATAAGGAGCACAACCATTAGTACTGCTAGCCTGTAGAGTAATTACAAAAGAGGTCCGTGTCTTTTATAAACAGCAAACACGTGAGGATCAGATGGTTATCAGGTTGGTCTGTGCACATATAGGTTCAAGGTTCGACTCCCGCTTCGGGTTATTTAATTTTTAGAACGCTTGGATATTTGAGCCAGTCAGACCAGTTTCCGGTGTAATGATAAAAACCACCGGTTCAACCGCGGTTTAGGCAGTTTATTCCGGTTCGCTTGCGCGTCCGGTCCACTGCGCTTGAACAACCGGAGACCCCTCCGGTTCCGGTTTTTTCCGGTTGAACCGGCGGTCCAGTCCGGTTTTAAAACTATGCTCGCGGCGCCTAATTCAAACAGAAGAACACTAAAAAGCAAGTCAAAATAGTGCTACCTGTGAAACCAGGGAATGAAAGAACAAAAATAGTGCTACCTGCCTCCCAAAACAACAAGTCTTCTTACACAATGGCAATGCACATACTTACCACCCATCTCATCAGTTTCGTCAACTTACGCTTCGCAAAACCACTGTCCCTGTCCTTCAGTTTCAGGAACATCACCGCACACTCTCATCAGATTTAGGGGCCGGGTAAAATATACTAGCGCACATAGTAGCCGAGACAGATCAACAATTGATAATCAAGGACATGGTGCATATATTGAAAAGAAACCAGCCGGCCTAATGAATGTACATTGTTGAACTCGTGCAATAAGCTATTTGCTGGATCGAAAGTAAACGTAACCGTGCAGGCTATGAATTACGACTAATTAAAATCAACTATGTCGTCCCGTTCAGCATAGGCTGATGTCTGGCCACGCTTCTCTGCAGCAGCATGAGCAGAGCTCAATCGTGCGCCGATTACATCACCGGTGGAACTTACGGTTGTGCAGCCCACTGGTTTTGACTATTACGGAGAACTTCTTTTTGAGATTGCTCCTCTTCTCACAAACGTGTTTTGCCATCCGTGCCAACCTTGATGCCAAAACTGTTTGCGAGAATAGGAGCAACCTAAGAAAGAAATTTTCCATAATGGCCAAGAACGGCGGGCAACACAAGCGCAGTTTCCACCAGCGGCAATTTGAGCTCTACGCATGCTGCAGAGAAGCGTGGCCAGACATTGATAGCAAGGCCCATGCCAAACAGGATAAAGATGTTGATTTTCAGCAGTAGTAATTCATAGCCTGCACGGTTTCCAGCAAACAACTGCGTACTAGTTCAACAAATGTACGTTCATTAGGCCTGCTGGTTTTCTTTTCAATATATGCATCTTCATGTCCTTGATTATCAACCGTTGCTTTGTTCATTCTTGATTACTGCGTGCGCTAGTCTGTTTCGCTCAGCCTCTAAAGTTTGATGAGGGTTTGGGGGTGCAGTTTCTGAACCTGAAGAAACTGAAGATCAGGGAGACAGACAGCGGTTTTGCGCAGCGTAAACTAACAAAACTGATGAGCTTTGTGGTAAGTGCGGGCGTTGTGTAAGAAAACTTGTTGTTTTGGAGGCAGCTGGCACTGTTTTTGTTTGTTCATTCCCCGGTTTCACATCCTAGTAGTTCTGAATACATGAGTCCTATTAAACTTGCTGCTGTTAACTGCTAAGGGCAACTATAAGCTTCAACGCTAAAAAAAAATGTATGCTCTCTTTTTAAGTTCTGAGCTATCTTGTCTCAAATACTGAGCACACCAATTTTTATTCTGGGCATTAGTTAGGGTTTGGGATACATGTAGGTGAAGCATGAGGCCAGTAGGATTTTGTTTGATGCGTCGTTAGGTGTGTGATGCCAGTAGGTGAAGCATGAGGCAACATCAGCCTTTCATACACCCTACGAATCTTTGATATTTCTTAATCACTTGGTGATTAAATGATTAGAGGAGATCGAGTCAAGCTTCAAGCAACCAAAAGAAAAGAAAATAAAAAACAAGTCCCACACCTCCATGTGTGACCTACAATTGTCACGCTCACTCCAGTTACAGCTGCCCTAAAAGATTCAGAACAACTCTAAGCAATGCTGATAATGAAACTTGTCAATTCTAGCGCTCAATCTATTGTCAAACTAAATTGGTTCAAGAAGTTGGAAATATCTATACACCAAGAGCCACACCAAAAGCATACGGAATCGAATAACTCTTATCAAAACCACTCGAAGCGCCTAGGACACTAGTTAGTAGAAGCAAGTCAATCGTAAACCCGTACCTCGGCAACGGGGAGCAGGCCGAGCTCCCGGATGACCCCAGCCACGCCACGGAGCTGAGCGCCGGCGCTGGCGCCGCAGGAGGGCACCTTGTCGAAGAGCGACACGGACAGCTCCTCCGAGATGAAGCCTACCTGGAACTCCAGGGTGCCATGGTCGGGGTGCGCGACGATGCCCGAGACGGAGACCCAGAGGAAGAGCTTCTTGGCCTGGATGCCGGAGAGGCCCGTGATTTTCCCTGAGGAGAGGCGGCCGCGGATGGCCTTCTCGTAGTAGACGAGGTGGTCGCCGAACCGCGCGTAGCAGGTGCCCGCGAGGTGGATCTCGAAGTCGCCGCTGGTCTCGTCGAAGGTGTAGGAGGCGACGGCGTCCGGGACGAGGCCCTTCGGTAGGCCGTACTTCTCGAGGAGGTCGCTAGCTTCGCTGTTCGGCGAGGCGCTCGCGGCCGCGGCCGCGGAGGCGAGCGGCGCGGCGGCCAGGGCGGCTGCGAGGAGGAGGGATAGGGGAGACATATTGGTGATGGGGTTTGGGATTTCCTCTCTGATTTTGCGGGGAGATTTCGTGGGGAACACCGAACACTGGTAAGATAATGTACTTAAGCTAGGGTTAGATTCCGTTATTCTTTTCTTTTGGGTTGGTACAACTGCTCCCTGGTACGTATTTTCATTGGTTTCAGAGAAGAAGCAGGTCAGAAGTCAAGTGTGAACATGCGAGTAGATCTCTTATTTTGATGATCTTGTTCCTCTTGACCAAGACTTTTTTTAGAGTGATTCACGCGCTGCATTCTTGTTGGATCGGAATTGATAGGCGCAAGACAGCTAAAATCCTCCTAGCCGTCGTCTTACCCAACGACTCGCTGCCATTGTCTTTCTCTCTATTTTATGGTCAGATTCTTCGATCATTTTTTTTAACGATGGAGAGGCCTCGAAGGGCCTGGATGCCTCATAAATCATAGTGGTAAAGGTACAAATTACACCAAGGGCCTCAATAGAAAAAGAAAATACAATCAAGCCCCTACTTCTAACAAAAAAGACCCTAGTCACCTGTTAGGAAAAGCAATCGGGTCCTTGCAACCGCCGGTCATCTTGAAGCTCGAAGCACGGCCTTCCTCATCGGCGTCGGGGACGTAGCCACTTGGAGTCGAGAGGAAGAGGATCGCCGCCATGAGCTCCGAACAGGGCCTCCATGTGGAGGTGGAAATTTCACCGACGAGCAACGTCGGGTGCGGTGGCCAGCCGTTGGCCAACAAAGTCAGACGCCAGATCGAAGGGCGCCGAGGATCTTCCGCATGGACGACATCACAACTCCAAGGTGAGATTGAATCGGGAATCGAAATGCGCCGTCTCACCTCGACGCCACCATGATGCCATGAAGGAGAAGGCACACCAGCGCTCGCACCCAAGTTCCAGTCGTCAGTACAACGGGCCTCCAGAAGCTGTTGCGTTGAACATCGGCCACCATTCTCTAGAGATCTGCGACATTCTAGAGCATGGAGGCCAAGGAGATAGCAGTAGAGGGTGCCCTGACCCAGGGCCTTATTTGAGGAGCCAGTAGCGCTGCTCCCCGGCGCTGCCATCAGCTCAGTCCGCCAAAGCACGACCACGACCAGGAGAAGCACCACCACGCATCGGGCTAGGCCCAGATAGCCCGATCCTAAGATCCTGAGGCCGGCCTTATTACGAGGGATACAGGAGCGCACCAGGTCTGCCTACCTCACCACCTGCCAAGAAGCAGAGAGAGATGTCCGACTCAAGACACGGTGGATCTAGTCGCCAAGGTCCACCGGCCTACCCTCAAACTCCACCAGGGAAGACACGGGATTAACCCAAAATCTAAACCTACTCCTGAAACTACTACTAGGGAGAGACAGTCAGGGTCTAGATCCATCTCTACACCGACCAGCGAAGCTAGCAGCGGCGAGAGGGATCGGATCCCGCCGCTCAAATGCGACTCTCAAACTAAGGGGAATGGGAGGCGTTAGGAGGAAGGAGGGGTAAAACTTCTTGGAGTGTGGGTTCCTTCGATCATTTAGATACAACTAAAGATAACTCATATGAGAGCATGTACAACCCAAGATGTTTAGACTTTAGCAAGGTGCTTATAAAGAAGTAAACTATTTTTAAGCACTAACTCCTATTTAGTGTCTTTGTCAGAATTCTGAGGCAGCAGCTACATCGTGAAGTTAGAATAAGATCCCCCTATCCTATCCTTACTCTGGTGGTGTGTATAGCGTTGCGGGAGCCCTCGTGGAGTTTTGTATCCGGCGAATCTCTTGGGATCAGATCGTTTTTCGTGTTCGTTGGTGTGGTTTCAACCGAATATCTTCCGATCTACGGTTTTCTGGTGATCATTGCTATTCTTGTGCGTTGATCCTTTGGGGTCTTAGCATGACAACTCCTCGCTTGCCTACTACAAAAAGCTCTACTACGATAAGCTTTGACCGGCTCCGATGATGGAGGGACGAGGACGACTGCACAACTTCGTCTCGAGCTAGTGTCTAGAGTCGACGCTAGGTGGTCCATGGATATATCTGTTTTTATTACTTTTAGGCATCTTTGTACAACTCTTGACGATTATTAGTATATCGGTGGAAATTCACAAAAGGCCCTCAAGTATTGAAAAAAGCATAAGTGCTTGAGAATAAATCGATTTGCATTTATAAGCACCTCCCTAAGCATACAATGCTAGAAAAATATATTGACGAAGAGGGGATCAAAGAATGATGAATAATGTTAAGAGGGCCAAAATGCTTAAATACATAATTTTCGGATGTTTTAGCTCTAAAAATAAGGGATAACCAAAAATTCGATGTTAGGGGATTGGGGTGGGGAGGGGGAGGGTCCATACCCCTGCTGGTTATGTCTCCACTGCTATCCGTAAGCACCATGCATTATACATGCCTTAGAGGTAGAATGTTTTAGGCCGACACTACAAATGTAATAACTAATAATGTTAAAGGTTTTACTCTTAGTGAAAAGTTAGGTGCATTACTCTCCTCGACACAAACAATTATCTAGAGTGGCGAGATAAGGAGTCTTACATCATCTTAGATTGATAGGTATCAACAACCTCTTATCCACAAGGTCCAAGGGAGCACCTTCCTCATCATTTTCATATATCTTCATGGACCATAGTCATAACTACGAAATGTGGCGCGGCGTATGCTAGTACCACTTTGGCATGTATGGTTGTTGGGAGCTATTTTTAAGTGTTGGTTTGATGATTTGTAGGTTTCCAGGGTAGGTTCCAGCGAAGAAAGTACGACATCTAAGAGTATGTAAGTACCTGGTATCACAACACGCTAAAACATATCATAGATATAAGTTTAAGTTACATATGCATAGATGGAGTCCAAAAATAAATACATATACATGAATGGATAGGTACCTAACTTTACATAACACTGAAGTTATGGTACATAGGTCCACAGCATTATGACATATCATTACTGGTGACTGGGATCGATGGATCCAAAGTTTCATGCGGGACTTATTCAGTTATATCTCTTCTCTATTTTCTGTGTTTGGAGCAGGTTGATCGGATGATACAATCGGTAGCTTACCATGTGCTGGGAAAGAGAGCAGAGTGATGCCAGTGTATAATTTGCTTTATATGTGCCTACATGGTAAGGTTATGCTCCTCTTTTTGGGTGAGAATAGATCTTGCTTTCCTTTTCTTGTGAAAGTCGCACTGCAGAAAGTAGATAGTTGATAAGTCGACTGTCAGTTGTACTCATGTGGGATTGTTTTGGACATATATCTACTGTTAGCTTAGCTGACTCAGCGGCCGATACATGTTTTGTCATTGTCTTGCTTGCTGCTGTGGAGATAGGAACTGTCTTGTTCCAGCAGTCCTTGCAGGATATGAAGCACCAACCGTGGGGAATGCTAACTTCGGTGATGATTAGCTTCAGTTTATAACGGTTACCCTACATGTAATTCATGTGTTAGCTTTGCTGGAGGATCACTATCATTGATGAATACAGGAAGTGGTGCACAAGGACTTACCAAAAGTGTTTCTCCCTTGGCTCCTTAGTAAGAGCATAGAGAGTTTCTTTGGTTGGTTTAACTTTGAATATTTTCTGAGGCCTTCATGTTTATCCTGCGTGGATGATCCTGAAAGATGCGGCAATTATATACTAAAAAAACTGATCATTTTTATTAGTGCTGGCCACCGAAATACATGGATATCTGGAAGTGTGAATATCTTGATTACATTGAGAAGTGGGATATAAACAGTATGCGGCTAATAAAAATAATCGGTACTTGTGATGGCTGATTTCTGATGGTGCCCGAGGCTAAAATGACTTGTATGAAAAAGGGAAGCAAAGTTCTGAGCACTATGTACCCTGCTACAACTAATTTTTAATAGTGCTGGTACCAAAGTAAGATGCAAGAAAGGTAAATTAATACTTCGAGAATTCCGTAGGTTACAAAGCTAGAGATGCTAATTGTGAGGTTGTGAAAATTATTTGTCTGTAATACTGAAAGGTAAAGTACTGTGCACAGAAGGGGAACTAAATAAGCTAAGACAATGTAGTATCTTTTTTAAAAGGAGCAAGAAAAATTACAATGCCGGAAATTGCAGGTGAACCGACGATCTCAACAATGAACCCTAGCACATATAAGTTTTGTCAATGCTCGGAAGAAGTTAACATGTCAGGAATCCCATATTAAGCTGCAACGAAATAGACAGTGTTCAACTCTCATGATCCTGGATAAGGAATTCATACTAAAAATACATGAGAACAATTCTTCTTTATAATCCAATGAATGTTTACAATAAAATGGTTATCGAATTGTCGATTATTGGAAGATGAATTTCATGCATTTCCAAATCAATAATGTATCAATAGAATGCTCAGGAGAATTAATCATTAGAATAGAAAGATGAGTGTACTGAACACTAAGAGTGAAGTAAACATTGGCACTACATTGCTTATAAAAACCTTAGAAGTGACACCAAATAACAGTCAAAATCAGAGTGCAAAATAAGAAATATAAACAGCAGCAGGATTCGACAGCTCTCACCTTGTAAAGTAAGGAACCTTTGGTGAAGTTTTGGGTACATAGACAGCATCCTAGGTGTCTCTTCACAACTCTTGAGCCCTACCTCAAGACTTGGGTGCATAAATTTGATTTCAAGGTGAAAATATAAACCTCTGAGAGAACTTGTATGTACTGCAAGTATATCTTCAGTAATTAGTAACAATATTAAGTGATCATTGATTATACTCCTTACTTGAATCGAAGAACAATGGATTAATATAAGGAATTTGGCTATTACACGATGATCTGCCCCCCTTGTTACAATATATATTTTGCTTCTGAACATCTATCTTTTATAAGGACGACCATGGGGATGCACTACTAATATTGGTACCACAGAATCCAACGACCTTGGTGGGAAAAGAGGCTCACCTCTATAAAAAGATGAAACATAATTTCCTGCAAATGTTCACCGAAAATATTGGAAACACAAAATAATGGCAAACTACGTTACATAAGAAAACACTCAACGAAATAAAAATCGGATTAGCATCCTGACGTTTTAGACAGCAGATGCAATCATGGACAATTTTTCGCAGAGGCATACTGAAGTGGAAAAGTGTCCTTTCTCAAGGTCCACCTTTGGCAACCCTCTTATCTCCTCGTCACTCCGTACACCTTCAGTTTAGTAAAGCTCATATCAGCCCAACTCACTAATAATAAACCTCCAATTTAAACTGTTTTGTATAGACAAATGCTGCAACGGGAAATAGGCACTCCCGGGATATCAGTCGACAATCCAGGAATAATCTGAATTTTAAGTTATATCACAAATATGCTTACGATTGCACCCAGATTCAGAATGAAAAACACCGAGAAGCCAGGCATGCTACGTGTCTAGCACCCGGTGGTTTGCCGATCGATGCAAAAGCACAACTCATAAGAAAACTCCGACCGGAAGTGAGTACCAAACCTTTGTCCTGCCATTGTGAAGAAGATCCAATTATTCAAGTACATTCGAGATTTTTCTGCTCAGAGTGCTACATAAACATAATAGCCAGTACACGAGTTTTCTTCCAGTTTAGTTGGTTCATTTCCTCAATTTGTCCTTAACTGGTGCAGGTAAAAATGAGGCACGGCCAACACAAAATATTCCAATAGAAATAGTGCAGCAAAAGTAATAAATTTGTAGGCATTGTAGGCAGCTGCAAGATGATCAAAAAATTGCAGAGAACAACACTAATCTTCGTATGACCTTTGACGCATGTTTCCTGGAGAATCCTTTGCTGCTACTTTTTGATATAGTAGGAAGATAAATTGGAAAAATCTCGATCAGCTGGAGTTTTAGGGAATTTAAGAATGGACCGTGACAAACCACAATTGCACTCACATGTGCCTCTAGCGAGACAGATAAAAGTGATAAGGCTGCACACCGATCACCATAAATACATTAAGCCACATATATTGTTCTTTTTTCAGCAATCTAAAGAAATAGTGGACCTACAGCTTGGTACACCCCTTTTTTTTGAGGTAACAGATGGGTACACCCTACAGATTCAGGTTTCCAAGTAGAGGCAGCTGTAAAACACAATTTAGTTATATCAACTACATACCTTGATATAATAGTGACAAACTCCAGCCAGACAATTGTGGTAGACTGGTCCAATCCAAATAACACGTACTGATGATAGATTGAACCATTCCAGACAATTGTGGAGCATAGAAGATTGAACCGCCAACCTAAATGATGCGCAGCTTCTGATTTTGTCAAATGTATGGATAATTTGCCTACATAGCATATCCAAATAACACAGCAGATTGCAGTGGCACCACCTTTAGCTGCCTTGTGTTTCACTGACCTCGATGCACGGCAACAGACCTTGCAGGCCATCCTATCGGCGGCAACACACCAAAGTGTGGTTGGTCCCCCGCTGTATTTGGTGAATCGGTGATGTGCTGATTTGAATGAACTGTAAAAATAAAATAAAAGATAACAAATCGAAGAGAAGGGGAAAAGTTGAGCAGAGGAACAGATCACCTAGTACTGGAGCCACCATGTTGTGCTCCATGTGTCTACTGGAGCCTGTGATACCAAGGCGACACGTTTTCGTTCTGTTTCTCTGAGAGCAAATAGGCCATACACACACAAAGAATAGAAGATGAATTAGTGCGAAGAAGATCAAAAGGCCATACACATAAAGAAGAAAAGAAGCGGTTGCTACACTTACATCTCCTATAGGAAGATTTCCTCGGAGACGACACACAAACCCACAGTGACTGCTCAAGCAGGAAGCATCAACGACAGTTCCCCTCAAGACCACCACACTTCCTTCAACACACTTCCCTGCACCAGAACCACCCGCGACTGAGGCATCTTCTCTAGGAATGGCTCCTACGACGCGGGTCTTGTCGGTTTAGCCTAAGGCGAAGGTGCCCCAGCTTGACAAATCGGTCGAGGCGGCCCCCATCGTTAGGCAGAACCAGACCCACGGCGGCAGCGGTGCAAACTCCCAGCAAAGGTGCCGCATAAGATGGTGGCGTCGGTGGCGCTTGACGGCCTCCTGTTGCCCACCCCCTCGATTGGAGCCGCGGCGGCTCCACCTGGGTCCATGCTGGCCGCTGCCCCCGGCAATTGAAAACACGCAGGTAGCCATCGCCGCCTGTCTTCACTGCATCGTCCTTGACCTCCTGCGCCGCTCGACGCGCGTGAACCGTCTGCCTTGCTCTCGCCAGCGAGATGGCACCGCCGCCGTCCCAACTTCGCCGCGTACGGTCGGCTTTGGCCGCTCGACGCGGAGGTCGCGACAGGGGACGCGTGCTGCCGTCCAGAAAGGGCTGCGAGCACAGAGAGAGTGAGGAGGCGGCGGCGGCGGACGTGGCTGGGTTAGGGCAATAGGCTAGCGGCAGCCGAGTTTTCTGTGGCATGGGGCCGGGAAAACGGCCTAGTAGGCGGCGGCTTAGGAATGACGATACTTTAGGCGGCGGCTTGAGAAGAGGGCACGGGACTCTTCGAGATATCACCGGTAGTTGGAAAAAAAGGAGACGGACCACCGCTTGACCAAACCGTCTATAAGACACGGGATAAACGGAAAAAATTGCACTGCGATGTCTGGTTACTGTAGATCGAATCTACGGTACGAAGGCTGATCTGGCAACCCTAATCGAGCGTTGAACTGCTCTGCTTTCATATATGTAGTTATTTTAACCACATACTTCTTCCTAAGAGCAATCGCATCAATATGTGATCCAAAACCTTTGTATGTGCCCTGCTCTTTGTGAGTTTTGCTCACTTATTAGCAACCGATTGTCTCATTGCATGGTTATAAACTATTTGTATCCGGTCCTAGCCTCTAAAACCGAGGAACACAACTGAACCTAACAATAGCGAAGAGGTTAGGCTCAGCTGCCCATGCTTAGGTTTTGGCTCTCCTGACCTCTGTTGCTCCATGTTCTTCTTATATGACGATCTTGGAATGAGGCAGAACTAGAATAGATGTAAGAGGTGATGATTGACTTTATATTGAACAATCGTAGATCCAAGAAATAGAACCTATAACTAAGCTAAAACAAATAGCTATGCAAGCCAGGCCAATGAACTGGGTTTGGGCATTGCTCAAATAGTGCTAGCGACTGGGATGTGGTAGTTGGGCTATCGAAGCATTAGAATAAATTTTGTCCTAATTGTTTTGGGTGGGTCATGGCCTTGTTCGGTCCCCAACTAGCCCCACCCTTGAGAATACAAGGATAACAAACATCAAAAGCTATCACCTTTGAATAGAAGGATACCAAACATGACAAATACAATGCATCATGTACTATAACAATTTCTTTGCAAGTTTTCTTACATGTTAATCCTTCTTTTCATTAGTACTTCCATGATCATCAATGTGCCACACTAATCATATATATATATATAAACCCTATTCAGCACCCGGGGTGCAGAATAGTTATTTTTGCACCCCATATATTTTTATGTTCTCGCATATAGATATTTATGTTTTGTATACTAATAATTATGTTCACGTTCATCAGAAACATAAAAAATCGACATAAAAATACGATTTATGAGTCATTATAGTGTAAAAAACATAGAAAATACGCATTTTATGTCGTATTTTATACGGCATGTAAAGTAATTTTTTTCGACATATCTAAATTTTCTTATGTTCTTATTCACTTCCGAGATAAGAGAAAATTTACATGATGTAAAAATAATATACGATTTGGAAGATAGAGGGTGGGTGTAGAATAACTATTCTACACCCTGGGGGTCAAATAGCGCCACTATATATATATATATATATCGATGCGGATTTGCTACACACAGGCATAGCTGTGCATATTCTTAGAACCGTTGGATATAGAGATCACATGCATATGCTCTTTTAGATGCTAGTGGATGGCTCTTGGATTGGGAAAACGGTGTCTAACGGTGTGTGTCCCATTCCTTTTTTGTGCATGCATGCAATGCTAGGGTTTTGGACAAACCCTAAAAAATTTAGAGCGTTGTTTGGCCTAGAAAATTTTAGCAGCTAAAAGGGGAAGGTAGTGAGAACAAGGTTTATAATAGTTTTGCATGCAAATGCTTCATGCTATGTGCTTGTGCTAGTATGCAAACCCTCACTATCCGGCTATAGAGTGTACCGCCTTATTTGGACAACCCTAAAATTTTAGAGCGCTGTTTGGCTGAGAAAATTTTAGCACCTAAAATGGGAATGTAGTGGGAACAAGGCTTATAAGAGTTTTGCATTCAAAATGCTTCATACTAAGTGTTTGTGCTAGTATGAAAACCCTAACTTTCCAGCGGGAGAGTGTAGTGTCTTTTTTTTGGCAGAAGAGAATTAATTCTCGCGCGGAAGATGATGGCTCAATGCACGGCGCCCAGAAAAATGCTTGATGGCGGTGTTGATGTAGAGCTCGTTGGGAACCCCAAGAGGAAGGTATGATGAGCACAGCAGCAAGTTTCCCTCAGTTATGAAACCAAGGTTTAATCGAACCCATAGGAGCAAGGAAACACCTCAAAGGTGTTACTAGCTGTGCTTTGGCAGGGCACACTACCAGTGCTAGTAGCAACGTGGAGACCTGCACAACACGACCACATAACTTTGTCCCCAACTTGCGATGAGGTTGTCAATCTCACCGTGTTTTGTGGAAAGCAAAGGATTAAACGTATCGAATGGAAAGAAGTAAAAGTTTGCAGAAAGTAAACACAAAGAAGTAAACAGTTGTAGATTGTATGTAAAGAAAAAGGACCGAGATCCATAGTTCACTAGAGGTGGCTCTCCTTAAGATAAATAACATGCTGGGTGAACAAATTACAGCGGGGCAATTGACAAACACCGAGAAAGCAATACATGCATATACTAATCATCTTGACTCCTCTGAGACTTGATTGGGCATTACAACATAATACATAGACCGCCATCCAACTGCATCTATGACTAATAATCCACCTTCAGGTTATCATCCGAACCCCCTCCAGTATTAAGTTGCAAGCAACAGATTATTGCTTTATGAACTGCGTGTAAAGTAAACAATACGATTGTTCTATGAACAAAGGATTATAGTTTTCTCCCTAGTAGCAACAACACATCTAGTACCTTAGAGATTTCTGTCACTTCCCCAGATTACCAGAGGCATGAACCCACTATCGAGTATAAATACTAACTCTTGGAGTTGCTAGGATCTACTTGGCCAAGATAGCTACTAACAACGGAAAGCATGCAAGATCTCAAATAACAAAGACATGATAGAATCAATAATCAATCTGAAATAGCATCTCAATATCCATCGGATCCCCGCAAACACAACATGTATGAATTAGAAATAGATGATCTTGATCATGAACGGAGCTCACAAGATCTAAACATGAGAGCACAAAGGAGGAGAAACCAACCATCTAGCTACTACATGGATCCGTAGTCCAAGGATGAACTACTCACGCATCACGCCGGAGGCTTGCATGGTGATGAAGAAGGCCTCCAGGGTGAATTCCCCTCTCCGGCAGGGTGCCGGGAAGAGCTTCAGATCCCTCCCGATCTAGGGATGGAGATGACGGCGGCTACAGACTCTTTCGTGGATTTTTGATCGGGTACTTAGGGTTTTCGTCCCGAAGGGACAATATATAGGCGGAAGGAGAGGCCGAGGGGGTGCCAGGAGCGGCCACACCACCCCCTGGTGCGGGCTAGGCCTGGCCGCACGGCCAGGTGGTGTGGTGGCTCCTAGGCCCTTCTCCGTATCGTATTCTGGCACTTGATCACTTCCGGAAAAATAGGCACTTTGGCTTTTGTCCCGTCCAATTCCGAGAATATTCATTTTCTGACTTTCCTTGAACCAAAAACAGCAGAAAACAGGCAGCTGGCACTGTGGCTCTTGTTAATAGGTTAGTCCAAGAAATCATATGAAAAGTACTCCAAAGTTAGAACAAAACACAAGAAAGTGGATAAAACCAAGCATGGAACATCAAAAATGATAGATACATTTGCAATGTATCAGGAGACTGTTGGTTCTTTTTGTGTTTTGGCGCGCACTACATGCTACTCTCCTACTCTATAAAAGATAGACGACACTCTTAGAGAAACATCTAACCTCGGTACTTCTAGCTAGCCTTGCATTGCAGGCATCCTGCACACCGTTTCTCCTCCACAAATGTTCGATCCAGCTAATGCCGACGGGTGATTACATGATTTTCTAGAACCCTCTTTTTACTTCTATAATGCTACTAAACTAAATCTTAAATAACTCATTTGGTTTTGCATAACCAAAATGCGACTGATTTTCTAGCGCCCTCGTTTTGGGTTGTTGCTACTATAACTAAAGCAACAACGGTTAGGGTTTTGTGCATGCAGCTTTTGTGTAGCTAGCTAATTTGATGAAAGCATGAATAAGGCTTACTTCGGTTAGGGTTTAGTGCATGTAGCCTATGTGTAGCTGGCTAATTTGATGAAAGAATGAATAAGGCTTAGTTCGGTTTGTGCTAATGTGCATGTAGCTTGAGTGTAGCTGGCTAATTTGATGAAAGAATGAATAAGGTTTAGTTCGGTTAGGGTTTGTGCATGGAAAACATTAGGGTTTGCACGCCATGGTAGTAACGGCGTTAGTAACGTCATATGGGATCAAGTCTTTTGGGTATGGAAATATGTGCTCCCTATATCAAAAGTGGAGAGAATCAATGGTGGATACCCAAACGGTGGATCCTCTAGTTAGGTTGTTAGCTCTGTTAGTTGATGGACCACATAAACCCTAGTTGAGTAGCTAGCCATTTTAAACGCAAACCCTAATATCCTATGCACAATGGCATGCATAAAACCCTAATCAAACTAGGGTTCCATTCCTTGTCTGACCGTAAACCCTAATGTACTATATGCACAAAACCCTAATTAAACTAAGCTTCTCAGGTTATTCCTTTTTTAACGCAAACCCTAATGTACTATAGACAAAAACATGCACAAAACCGTAATCAAACTAAGCTTATCAGTTTATGCTATGTGTTTTCTTTGCTCTAGTAGAGTAGATAAAACCCTAGCCGCAGAAAGAATCCACCCTAATCAAAACAAGTGTTGTTTTGCTCCCATAGCTAGGCCTGCCGCAATAAACAAAACAACCTTTGTTTTGTTTTCTTTACATTCTCATGGATGCATGCGGCCACCAAGTCCATACCAAAACAACCTTTGTTAGGGCACTCTTTTGCATGGCACATAGTCTAAATTTTTTGCATGCAAAACCTGTTTTAATCCTTGTTCTCAATCTCTTCTCATTTTAGATGCTAGAACTTTTGTAGCCAAAACAGTATGCTAAATTGGAACCCATGCCAAACCCTAGATTCTTGCATGCATGCACAAAACGAAATGGAACACACACCGTTACACACCGTTATCCCTTCCAAGAGCCAACCACTAGCATCTAAAGGAGCATCTGCATGTGATCTCTATATCCAATGGACCTAAGCCTATGCACATCTATGCTTGTGTGTAGCAAATCCGCGTCGATATTTGACCCCCAGGGTGTAGAATAGTTATTCTACACTCACCCTCTATATTACAAACCGTATAATTTTTTTACGTCACATATATTTTCTCTTACCTCAGAAGTCGAGAACAACATAAGAAAATTTAGACATGTCGTAAAAAAAATCGTTTACATGCCGTATAAAAATACGACATAAAATGTGTATTTTCTATGTTTTTACACTATAATGACTCAGAAATCATATTTTTTATGTCGATTTTTTTACGTTTCTGATGAACATAAACATAATTATTAGTATACAAAACATAAATTTCTATATGTGAGAACATACAAATATGTGGGGTGCAAAATAACTATTCTACACCCTGGGTGCTGAATATGGTTTCTATACTATATGTATATAGAAACCCTAGGTGCTGAACTAGTAACGAAATACTCTCTGGGAGAAAACAAATTTTTTGCAAGAGCTTTCAAGAACAGGGAGATATGGGCAAAGCCGTACTTCACCAGCACATTTTATGCTGGCAATCTGGCATGACTAGCACACAGCGCAGTGAAAGCGCAAATTACGTCCTCAAGACATACATACCACGGTCGACCCCATGCATTTATTCGTTGGCGCGGGGGGAGGGGGGGGGGGGGGGGGGGGCAATGCTCTACCTTTTCTGTTCTTAAGCTCGTAAAAAAAATTCCTTCGGGGGGGGGGGGGGGGGGGGGGGGGGGGGGGGCTGCTGAACTGTGTGTAGCTCCGCCAGTGCGTAGGTTACCTTCTTCCTACGCGCCGGTGTTCCTATTGAAAGGCACGCTGCTCGATTGTACACCAGAGCTTTGTTTGAACGGTTCTATAGAGAGCTGTTCAAGTCTGGTGCTTTTGTCTGCCGTGAGGATGCTGAGCAAAACCGTTTCTCAGTGTCATACGCCGGCCCAAGCTCTTCAGCAAACCCTTCCAGGGTTGTATTCTATGTGGACTGCAACGAGGATAAAACGTCTTTTGCATGTACATGTAAAGGGTTCGAGCATTCTGGCATACCGTGCCGTCACGTACTTAAGGTTTGTTATCGCCTATGAACAATTTAATAGTATTGACTGATTACCGTTTCATCTATTGATTTTAAATTAATCACCTGTCTAAAAATTTATGCCCGCAGGTTCTTCTCCATATTGGATCAACCGAGTTGCCAACAAGCCTCGTTAAAAAGCGTTGGACGGTAGCAGCGAGAGAAGGAGTGGTCTACCACATTCCGGGTTATACTGAAGCTGCTGCCATGGGAGCGGATGCCGCTTCTATGCATGGACTACTCCACGCAGCAGTAATAGAGCTTGTTGCCATGGGCACGACATCACGCCAAGCTTTTGAGTTGGCCGTCGACTATGTGAGTCATGCGTAGGCTGCTATAGCAGGCATGACCGTGGACGATCCATCCACTAAGGTGCCTGAAGTTCTTACATCGCAAGACGTCTGCGACGGTGAAATGTTGCAGTTTGAGTCTGGAGTCGCCGCCTTACCCCACGTGCGCTCCCGAGGTCGTCCAAAAGAGCTTAGGTATAAATCACCTATTGAATCTCCTGGAGCTCGTAAGAAACAGAGTGCGCCGACCACAGATCAAGCTCAAGCGGACGGTGGTCGCCCTAGAAGGTCCACTAGATTTCTGAAGGCCGGCGTGTACATTACTGAGCTTTGCGGATCGTGTGGCTCCACCCAACACCGCACAGAAAACTGCAATGCTCAGGCAGAGGAGGTACCGGCTACCGCAGCCCACCGATAATGCAAAAGCTGTGGGGAAGTTGGTCATAACCGTTCAACTTGCGGCCGAAAGTCAACATATGTTGCTAAATAGCTTTTTTATCCATGTTGCTCAAGCCAACTTAGAGTATGCATATGCATTTCCATAATGATTACCAAGCAAACTAGTATGTGTATCATGTACCCTTATTCGGATGCTACAAATAAATTCATGAGTGTCAGCATTTTTTATATAATTCAACAGATTCGGGTTGAACCAGGCATTCCCGAAACAAAATAGAATATCATTATTCGTGGAAAACATTTTTTTTGGCAATCGACATATTCATTGTACTGTATTAATTGTCCTCGTGATGTTCCTAAAGGAATGCACGGACAACCATGTAGACAGTACCCAAACGGCTAGTAAAACGGTCAGCTAGCAGCTTGGGAAAAAATAGCAAACGGATAGTACCCAACTTCGACGGTCAGCTAGCAGCTTGGGAAAACAAACGGCTAGTAGTCGTTGCCCAGCTCTTACATATGTCTATTTAACCACAACTAGCAAACGGATAGTACCAAACCTGGACAGTTTCCTCCTTGTACTCCATGACAAAGCTTAACATAGAGAGGAGTGGCTGCTTCATGGGCATCTCCAAGTTCTTCTGTTTTTGCGGCCAGCCAGCAGATATGTGGAGATCCCGCACCAGTGAGAATCCTGATAGGGTCTTCACAAAATGCGGGTTGGAAAAGGTTTGCCAGTTAAAAGTCTGGATTAGTTGCAAGTTTGCTTTCATGTCATGGACTTTATACTTTTCCCCCTCCTTGAAATTCCGATTTGTATACGCTGAATATTCTATGGCCATCAGCAAAGCACTCATAGAGCAATCCAAGTTAAATCTGGAAAATGTCAATTTTTTTATTCCTGATTTCTTATTTTGATTGTCTTCTGTCATGTAGAAGTGCAAGTTCTGGGTATGGGAAGACGAACACGCGATCAATCCGGCTGTAAGAGGAAATCAGACTGTCCGTAGAGCAATAACCGGCGTGGACGACAGTACCCAGAATGGACCAGCTGCCGTTGTAATGAATTCAATCGAAGAAATCAGGACGGAATTGAAGCTTCACCGTGAAACACATATGTGTGTTGGACGTAGACCATATTTCATGGATGTATAATGCGGCAGAGGGATGGATCCATGCTGCCGTGATACATGCATGTGTTGTCTAGTGCATGACTGTTTCGTCTCGTGAAGCTACACCGTGAAACATATATGTGTGCTAGCTAGAAAGTGCACCGTGATCAATGGATGTCCCCAGTGTGAGACGGGTGTAATTTATGATGACAGACTGCCATTTGATGCATGCAACGCTGTGTGGCTCTCGGACTAATTCCGTTAGAAAAAAAATGAGAGTTGCCGTTTCACACCTAACACTGTGTGCTCCCTCAATCTAATCTAACGGCAGCTACCCTATGCACCGTGGCCACCATGGGCACGCTATTTGAGGTGTAGAATAGTTATTCTACACCCACCCTCTATCTTTTAAACCATATATTATTTTTATGTCACGTGAATTTTGTCTTACATCGTAAGTCGAGAAGATCATAAGAAAATTTAGAAATGACATAATTTTTTTGTTTACATGCCGTATAAAAATATGACGTAAAATACGTATTTTTAGTGTTTTTTACACTATAATGACTCATAACTACATTTTTTTGTCGATTTTTTTTGGTTGTGGTGAATATATGAACATAATTATTCGTATACAAAACATAATTTTTTCAATCTAACAACGTAAAAATATATTGGGTGCAAAACAACTATTCTACACCCTGGGTGCTGAATAGGGTTTCTATATATATTTATGGAATTTTTGCAATTGAATTTTCTCTCTTTCATAGTTATTAAGGTATACGATTATGTAAATTTCATTATTTTTGGATCTTTTGTACTACTGCTGATAGTTGTTAATAGATGTGTGGAATTTTGTCAAAAAGAATTACAGGTTAATAAATCGCGTGCCTTCTAAGCGTAACTAGATCATGTAGGCACGCATTGCCGTGCCCGTCCAATTCTTCAATGAAATGGTAGGAACATGTATAAGTATTTGGGCGTATGAAAATGAAAGATAAGATATTATATGCACTACAAATATAGACTGAGGGAAATTCAAATGGATGTTGGGATGTAGTCAATTTTTTTGTACCATTCAAATGGGCCAAATGGATGATATTTGACCTGAAGTGCCTTTCATGTATCGTTGTGCCCCATATGATTTGTAGCGCCCATTTAGACTCAGTTAACAACATTGGGATAATTTATTTTCTAGAGTAGCTGTCCTCAGAGATTTTTGGCCCATCACGTGAGCTGCTGCAGATCTGATGGTCAAAAATGGCTTGGAGCGCGATCGGCTAGAAACACTTAATTCATGATAGAGTTTAAGAATTATCGAAATGTCCTTTAAAATTTATGAAGTGTAGCACTCTTGGAAACATTACACTGAAGACACTCATAATAGTCTCGCATAAAATAGTTGATGCCAGCATTGGTTAATACGGTTTAGGGCTAGATCGATATATTGTGCAAAATAACTACTACTTTATTGATTGTTACCTGGCTGAAAATCTAGACTCTCTATAGCGTAGTGCATGTACCAAAATAATAATCATTGTCTAATTTCCAAAAAATAGCATTAGGACCTTACAATATTTGAATTGTGAAACTATGGCATGATGCTAATATGGAATAAAAAAATAATTGTTGGACCAGTGTAGCACAAAACTGCACATAACAAAGGCGGCATCCACTAGCAGAGGACTCACCATTTGAAGATTCAAGTCCTTTGTTCCATACCCAGTCTCTCAGTGCAAGCGTCTGATACCAATAAAACTGAAAAGTAAACAAATTGTATGTGAAATTAAAGCATGTGAAGGAAGTAGCTGGAGACATGAAAGGCATCAAATCTCAGACTGTCTGTGCTGGCCAAGGAAGACACCCATCCGCCATAGTCTACAGACCAGCGGATCAGGAATTCAGGATGGCATTGGTGGCCACACATCGCCAGTTCCCATGCTGACTTGTGCTTGTAACGGGCCCATGATGCTCGTTGTGGCTCTAGGGAATATGGCGTTCCCAGCGTTGCTGGTGGAGGAGTGCACGACAATGGAGGGGAGTGCGGCGGCATGCCTAACTCCGGCACATCTGCAAGACGCCTTGGAAGATAGGCGGATGACGATGGTCGGGAAGGGGAAAAGGAATTCAGAGTATGCGAAAGCGAAGGGAGTTTTTAGTGGCCTTTGGGCTCTCGTGCGGGGTGGAGGGCCCAATCAACCAAAAGTCTCTGATTTGATGCCGGAGTAGCTGCTCTTGGGATGTTTGGGTCGCTGGGGCGCTCACCCAAAATCAAACGGCTGAAAACTGGTCCTAGAACATGATCCGACAACCAAAGACGTTGAGGTCGTGGGAAGCTCCCAATTTGACTCAGTTATAATATCCCTAATGGCTGCAAATTTTCCTACATGTACAAGTCGTTGCTAAGGGCGCATCCTAGTAGGCCAACCCATATTGGACACCAAATGTGTGTTGGGGAATTAGCACACTCAAACATGATATGAAAATACGCAGCGGAATAAGATGTAAACTTCAGCACCACTCGTATGCTAACTCCAGGATCGTTGCTCAGTCATGGAAGAAAACATATGCATCAAACATATATGGAGGAAACAGATCCTGTCCCAATCGAGGACAAGTCATGTGTGCTCTCACACACAGTAGCTGAAATCTGCAGGTAGGCAGGACAAGTCCTATGTGCTGAGAGCACATAGGAGCAACAACAAGTAGATCAACACACAGGGACACCAATCCGGTAGTGCTCCCTGTCAAAGTTTAGCTAGCTACACCTTTAGGGTGTTTCCTTGCTCCTACTGGATTGATAACCTTGGTTTCATAACTGAGGGAAACTTACTACTGTGCTCATCATACCTTCCACTTGGGGTTCCCCAACGAGCTCAACCACGAGCCAGCAGGCGCCCGTGTTGGGCCGGGGTTGAGAAGGCCCGCGGCGGCGGTCGGTGGCTGTAGCTCGCTCGCGCGGCATGTACTATCTGCCGCTCATGGGCTGATCAAATCAGCCCCCCTTTTCCCTTTTTCTGCAGCTTTTCTTCTAGGCTACTTCCCTCCAGGGATTTGGCCTAATATAAAAGTTGCTTTTATAAATCTTAATCTAAATATTATTTAGTATATATTAATTCATAATTAACATATAATAAATGTATATTTAAATTCCCATTTATACGAAAACACTTTTCCGGTCTTTTCCTTTATTCTTTCTCTGAACAATTTTGGATCTCTCTGCGGAACATTTCCGACTTTCTCTTTCTCTATTGTGATTTCGTCTTACGAATGATCGCTCTCATCATACCCTTAAGTGTATCCTCTCATGGCTCGGGAATGCTCTAGACATGATCTGTATCAATGATCAACAGAGGGACCAGGGATATCCATGTGACCCCTATGCATTCCTGATGACAATGTCGTTTGAACCACTAAATGTAGGATCCAATTCCTTTTGTTTCTTGATACAACTTGTCCGAGATCCGATCATTGGTATCACATATCTTGTTCAATCTCATTCACAACAAGTTCTATTTTCTTGTTACCATGATATTACATCCCCGTGACCGAGTCACATGTTGCAACATTTATCGATGTAATCTCACCAAGCCAGCCATATGTATCGTTACCCGTCATGTGGGTGAACAAATCCTGGTCTTGCAGTCACATGTCATCAACTATTCCTTTTGAAATACCCGACGTACACCTTTATGGCCACCGTATTACTAGATGACGGTTGATGTAGTCAAAACAGCCTCGGGAAACAGTGAGTAATATGAGCTCACGGTCTAAGGAAAAGGAGTCTAGGTATAGTTGTTGCAACAATGAACTATATGACTTGATCGTGTTGCAATCCTTCGAGGAATGTCCATCACATCATTCTACAATGATATGACCCCATTGTCAATTGGCATAAATGCCCATGATCTTGAAACCCAGATCATCCTCATGACCAACAAACTAGTATGAATAGAGGCTACTAGGGACTTGGTTGTTTCATACCACACCTGTACCAATATTTCTACTTGTCATAGTTATAGCACAATATGAAACTATTATAAACTAATTGAGATATGACAATAAAAAACTATTTATTATTTGCCTCTAGGGCATATCTCCTTCATTCTCCCACTTGCACTAGAGTACAAATAATCCAGCTTGCATTTTACTCATATAAACCATATACCATATGCGTTTATAGATCATGCATGCTCATGGGAAACGTCATGTCCATGTCCTGTTTTACCAGATCATTATGTCTTTTGCAAATCATTAATGTCTTCCTAATTTTGACATTCACTCCATTATCTTATAATGGGTCGAAGCATTTGTTCGGCCACAAAGTGAGACTTTGTTTCTAGTGTTTATAATGATGGTCGTTTTCACTGTTGTCATCTAAACTTTGAAACACACTTTGCTATCCTTTGTGTATATACTATAGTCATTGCAGCAGAACGAGGCCAGATTCCAGGAGCTTAAAGTGACTTTAGATCAACCTCGAGGGCTTTCTCATGGGCGCTTTGCCCTGGGACACATCATTCTACGTTAAAAGCGAACTAGCCCCGCCATAACATTATACATCACATCAGATGGAGCCTTTATACTTCTATATCTATGTAGATCCTAGTGCATGAAATGCAACTATGCCACTTATTTTGCTTCTTGCCATTTAAGTACAAACTTAATTCTGGTTCAATGATCAACTCAGGAATCACTTAAAGACACATTCTTATGGTTAAGAATTTGTCCTACCAACCAGAACTTCGGGTCACATTATGTCAAGTATACAACATGGTTGTATGGAAGAACCTATGACCGAGGCATAGGAGATGCAACGCATCTCTTTTTTTCAACCATAGTTGCAATACTAACTCAATGCTTCATACAACAAGAACTACTTTCTTACCTTGTTCCATTCTGAGCTTCTTCAAAATCTTGCTTAGGACATTCTGAACATCTTTCAGAATCAAGTCCAGGAAGCATTCGACATTCAGTGTTTATTAAAATCACTAATCTATCTTGATAGATTTTCTTGTTCAATAACTTCAACCTCATCCTTATTTATCTAACTTAAATATTACCAATCACATCATTCACATATGTCGTCCACATATCCTAGAATGATTTCACGCTCCCACTTAAATATGACATTCATGTTTGAGATCCAGGGATTTCACTTACCTCCCACTCAAAATATGTCAGCTACATATTATGAATTAGCCAAGCTGATTTGCTCCCACTCAAATCTAGGTCCTCTCGATAATATTGGAGATTCCAAAATTCTTTGATCACCATCAAATCGAGAATTCCACTAACAAGATTTCAATGACCATTCATTTCTCGTACTTAGGTCCATCACACTTCTTTGTATTTCGTAGGTATGTCTTGTTCAAAACATGACAAGTGAATGAACAATATAATTCCACAAACTTGTAGAATATATAGTTGAATCCTACTTTCTTTAGTAAAAGTATTCGCTGAAACTTTATGATCATTATCATTGGTTTCTCCTCTATTTGTAGAGTTTGGTTTCACGAAATAAATTTCGCTGCGCCACTCAACAATCAGGAGGTAAGGTTAAATACCTTGTTTGATATTTTACTTTCTTCCACCTGTATCTTCATCAAGACATGTCGTCTTTGGACAACAGCAGGTTTGTCCTTTTGTGGACGATGCATTCATAGCTTCCTAAGAATGCTCTACAAAGACTTGTTTATTCGCCACGATTTCGACTTGCTGAAATCTCCAGAAACTCGAACTTGCCATAACACTTATGCTGTTGTTTCCACGAATCTTTTAGATGTTCCTTTGTATTTCAAATGAGTGTTTGCTTATTTTGATCTCTGACTTTAAATGACAGCCATAACCCCGATAAGAGATAATATTAGATCATATGTATCTAATACAAAATGTTTTAGACATTTCAACATAGTTTGAATTCGTCCAATTATCATAATTTGTGAAACATCTTTCACAAGTTCCTTTTATGCTAAACTTAACTTGAATACCTTAGTCATGTCGATCAATCGAAGCGACTTCATATTTCAATATCCTCCTTTGTTGTGAACTCATTTGAACAATTCAAATCATTTCAAACTTCATGTTTCATTAAGTAAATACGCTTATTCACTTAAGTCAACAATTAACTAATGATTTCCACCACTTGTTGAAAATACGATACATCACTATGTATAAGATTCAACATTTCTTCGCATATCACCGTTTTACCAGAATACGGATTTTTAGTCATTCTGCCCAAGAGGCATGGTTTTGCAAAGTCTCTAGATCAAGCATCTAGGACCCCGATCTTCATTTACAATGAAGAACATGCAATAACCAAAATGACTTAAACTATAGTGTCATTTCATTATTAAACTTTGGATATCTTTTAGCATTCTAATCCTTTATAAATGTTTAAACTATTATCATTAACATAGTGATGAGAATAACTTGTTTGTAATCGTAATGTGACCATAACGGTATTGTTCATAAGAATAGTATAAACTGGCTTGTAACTTGTTCATATGAATAATCGTCTTGCTAAAAGCAAGACACACAAACGAGGATTACAAAATTATATTCAAGTCCACTAATCCAAATGATAAACTTTGAGGAAAGAGGTGATGTCGGCCATCAACCGTTTTGCTTGCCGTCATCAAGTCACGCTGCCTCAAATCCAACAATTCTCAAGTAGATCCTCCTGTTTTCACAAAGCAGGACAAGTATCAAATACTTTGCAAACTGCAACGAGTTTTGCAAGAACCACATTTATAATTTGTATATCTTACATATACCTTTTTCATCCATGACCTCCATTGCAATCAAGCCCTTCCAAGAGTTCTCAACTCTAATGCAAGATCACTAAGTGTTTTTCCAAACATTCTCTTTTCATCCATGATGGAGGAAAACCTATCCAATGGCTCATACTCTATGTGCCTTATTCTGTAGAATACAAAATGTAGACTCTCCATCGAATGTAGAATGGCTTATTGGATGATTATGGAGAAACCACAAACATTTTGGAGTCATCGAATTATCTCCTAATGGTTATTGTATCAAGAAGAGAAGATCACCTTTTACGAGGATATCCCTTAGGCGTGGGTATTAATCTATGAAGGTGGACCATTTTTCTAAGTTCCAAATTAAGCAATATATTCCCATGGTCGCAAAGGAACTCAATTGGATAGGCCATGATCTACTAAGATATTTGCAAACATACATCTAGACTAAGTTCATACTAAGAGATCAATTTATAATTGGTCTCCACTAAAATTGTCATCCCCTGGACGATTTTAGTGATCACATGATCCCTATCCTCTGCACCTCCCCTGATCAACACGGCCATCAGTGCAGCCTCAAAGGTAGACATTCAATAATGCCAATCACATCATCCATGTGACTCATGCTCGATCTTTCGATCTCTTGTGTTTCGAGGCCATGTCTCTGTAACATGCTAGGCTCGCCAAATCTAACTAATGTGTATTCGCTGTGCAACATGGCTTACACCCACTGTATGTGAACGTAGATATGTCTGACCCCTACTCACCGCATGGCACCTCATACCAAAGAACTTTCTTGGTGGTGCACACACAAGGGGAACACGGAACATAGGAATTCAATAGGGATTATCTTATTTGCTACCATTGAGTATCTAAATACTAGCACACAATAAGATGTAAAACAAGTATCAACATCATATGTATAATGTGATATGATATGGTGCTTCTTGTGCCTTGATCTCCATCGAGCGCTCTGGCATGATCTCCATCTTGCCCTTGGTTTGACGCCAAGTCCATGATGCCACCACCAGGTCCTCCATCAGAACAATGACTAGTACTATACTACTTAGTAATAGAAAAGTAAACTACTTTACCTTCGTAACGACCAATGCCATATCATAATCACATGCCTCCTGCAAAATAAAGTTAGACGCCTCTACTTTATCTATTGCAAGTTTTACGTGGTTGTTAGGGCTTTCGCAATAGAACCGCTTCTAGTCTACAAACTTTCCAACCACAACATGGATCCAACAGTTGTCTCTATTACACCCCTTTCGGCCCCCCGTTGTAAATGCTATATCAACTATCGAATGAGAGACAGACACCCGCTAGCCACTTACACGGTACAAGCCGTATGTTGAGCGTGGAACCAGTCTCGCGTACGAATACGCGTAAGGTCGGTCCGGGCCGCTTCATCAAACAATACCGCGATATAAACAAGTACACATTAGAGGGTAACGACTAAGGGATCAAGGCCCGCACAATACTTGTGCGTACTAGCCGTACAACACTCCTACACATAGATCGACTCTGATACCACTGAAGGGGATCCGCAATAGAAAACAAAAAATTTCCTACGTTGGAACCCCCAAAACTGCCTAGGATCTATCTATGTAGTAATGCAGTAACGGCCAATGTGTAGAGAATACATACCCTTGTAGACCATACGCGGTTAACGTTCCGCGGGGAACATGGTTGATGTAGTCGTACTCGTAGCCGACCTCAAGGTCACGAAGCTCCTCGTAGGTCACTCCTTGCTTCTTCTTCATTTTCATCGTGCAGCAGCTCCGGCTCATGACATTTAAGCGCCCCAAGTGTTGCGCCTCGTGTCTTCGTACACATCCGATGCACGATGCGACCTCCGGCTCCCCAATCCCGCCAGGAGTGTGAAAGTTGATATTCGGCTAGGAATCCCTGCAGCGCAACGGCGTACTGCAGGTGTGCCTCGATCGCACAACCCAGACTTGGGGCCATGGTCACAAGGTATAGAGAGAGGGAGGGAGAAAGTCAACTAAAAGACTTCTCAAATTGTATGTTTAATCCCACCCATGGGCACCCCTTTATATAGGCGGAGGGGGTGTGCCCTCCCCATTATGTTAGCCATGTGGGACTAATAGTAAAGAAAAAATACTAGGAATTTCGTGCACAGTCGGATGGGCCAAATGCTCTCAGCCCATCCAGCAAAGGGGAACCAGCCCGAGTGGGCATGGGCGCCACCCGCGGCCCAAACAGCAAACATCCACAGCGGCTGGCTCGCGAGGCTGGTTGGGCTGGCTGCCCACCCTGCAACCCACGTGCGCCCATGCGGCCCAGCTCGCCAGCAAGGCAGCGGTGGCAGCCAACGCCCCGGATGGGCCGGCTCACCCCCGGCGGCCCAACTCACCTGCCCGGTCCGCTCCCCTGCGCGCCCGTGTTGGGCTGGGGTTGAGCAGGCCCACGGCGGCGGCCGACGGCTATAGCTCGCTCGTGCGGCATGTACTATCTGTTGCTCATGGGCTGATCAAATCAGCCCCTCCTTTTCCCTTTTTCTGCAGCTTTTCTTCTAGGCTACTTCCCTCCGGGGATTTGGCCTAATATAAAAGTTGCTTTTATAAATCTTAATCTAAATATTATTTAGTATATATTAATTCATAATTAACATATAATAAATGTATATTTAAATTCCTATTTATTCGAAAACACTTTTCCGGTCTTTTTCTTTATTCTTTCTCCAAACAACTTCGGATCTCTCCACGGAACATTTCTGGCTTTCTCTTTCTCTACTGTGATTCTGTCTTACAAATGATCGCTCTCATCGTACCCTTAAGTGTATCCTCTCATGGCTCGGGAATGCTCTAGACATGATCTGTATCAATGATCAACAGAAGGACCAGGGATATCCATGTGACCCCTATGCATTCCTGATGACAATGTCATTTGAACCGCTAAATGTAGCATCCAATTCCTTTTGTTTCTTGATACGACTTGTCCGAGATCCGATCATTGGTATCACATACCTTGTTCAATCTCGTTCACAACAAGTTGTGTTTTCTTGTTACCATGATATTACATCCCCGTGACCGAGTCACATGTTGCACCATTTATGGATGTAATCCCACCAAGCCGGCCGTATGTATCTTTACCCGTCATGTGGGTGAACAAATCCTGGTCTTGCAGTCACATGTCATCAACTGTTCCTTTGGAATACCCAACATACACCTTTATGGCCACCGTATTACTAGATGACGGTTGATGTAGTCAAAGCAGCCTAGGGAAACAGTGAGTAATATGAGCTCACGGTCTAAGGAAAAGGAGTCTAGGTATAGCTGTTGCAATAATGACTTGATCGTGTTGCAATCCTTCGAGGAATGTCCATCACATCATTCTGCAATGATATGGCCCCGTTGTCAATTGGCATAAATGCCCATGATCTTGAAACCCAGATCATCCTCATGACCAACGAACTAGTATGAATAGAGGCTACTAGGGACTTGGTTGTTTCATACCACACCTGTACTAATGTTTCTACTTGGCACAGTTACAGCACAATATGAAACTATTATAAACTAATTGAGATATGACAATACAAACCTATTTATTATTTGCCTCTAGGGCATATCTCCTTCATACGCAGCGCTGGAACATGCCATTCACGCTGCATTTGTGGAGCTCTCCGTTGATGATGACAAAGGATTTGCAACGGTGCACTATCATTCGTGCTTCCGTCTCATCGCTTGGAAGGATCTTGTGCTCGAGGAAGGTGACGTATGGTGTAGTCTAGTCGCTAGGTTCCGTGACCATGGCGACGAGGGCGGGCTGGGGCTGCAGTGGTATCCCGATGTCGGTCTCCTTTGGAGGGGAGACCGAAGGTTTGTGGATGATGTCGAGGAATACTCCCACGGGTGGCGTTTGCCTGCCAACCGAATGCGGGAGATGGCATCTGCCTCCTCGTTCTTTTGCCTATCGATCCATTCGACTGAGTAGCCAGTGAAGTGCCCTCCAAGCTGGTCTACCGCTTGGCGGTGCGCTATCAATGTCGGGGAGACGACGTCGCAGGTCCCGGCGACCTGGCCGACGACTAGATTGGAGTCGCCATAGCGTCGTAGGCGATTGACATTCATTTCCTTGGCGGCCCGCATGCCGTGGAGGAGAGCCTTGTACTTAGCCATGTTGTTGGTGAAGGGTTTGAAGTCGAGGTGGAGCACGTAGCGAAGCTTGTCTCCCTTGGGAGAGGTCAGTATGACCCCGGCCCCGGCGCCATTGGTGTTCTTGGAGCCGTCGAAGTGGAGCGACCAGTAGTGGAGGTAGGGGAGCCTCTCTAGCTGCTGTGCTTCTTCCCAGTCGGTGCAGAAGTCGGCTAGGGCTTGCGATTTGATCGCTTTTCATGGCTCGTATTTGATGTTGTGGACGCTAATTTTGACGGCCCATTTAGCGACTCGACCGGTCGCCTTGCGGTTGCGGATGATGTCCTGCAGCGGCGCAGAAGAGATGAACGTGATGGGTGCTCTTGGAAGTACTGCGGGAGTCGCCGCTGGGCCCTGAAGACCGCATACACCAATTTTGTTGGGTTCGCAGCATAGAAAACAAAAAATTTCCTACGATGGGAACTATACGCCAAGATCTATATACTAGATACACGCAACGGGTGGATATAGATCCATGGAGAACTTACCCTCGAAGACAACAAAGCTTTGTTAACGAGTTGGAACTCGTGGATGATGTAGTCGAACGCTTGCCGATCTCAAGATCGTGTGGAAGTCCTAGCGCCGCAAATCAGCAACACATCCTCCCTCGCACACACGTTTAGGCCACCGAACAACCTCCACCTCCTCGCTCCAGCGAATCAGCGGAAGCAACAACTCCTTCCCGACGAAAAGCCACCGGGAACATGTATCTCGCTAATCCGAGACCATGGGGAATATATCTAGAGGGGGAGAGAGATCCTTCACGAGGAGGTGTGGTTTGTGAGGGAGGAGAGGGGGCCTTTTATAGGAGAGGGGGGGGGGGGCTCCTCCCTGATACGTTGCAAACGTATCTATAATTTTTGATGTTCCATCCTTGGTTTATATCTACTTTCTTATGTTTTGTCCACACTTTGGAGTACTTTTTATACACTTTTTGGACTAACCTATTAACAAGATGACACAGTGCCAGTTGCCTGTTTTCTGCTGTTTTTGGTTCTAGGAAAGTCAGAAAATGAATATTCTCAGAATTAGACCGGACAAAAGCCAAAGTCAATATTTTGCCGAGGGGAACACGGAGCCAAAAGATGAGACGGAGAGGGGCCAGGGGCTGGCCACACCATATGGTGGCGCGGGTCCCCCTGGCTGCGCCACCAGGTGGTGTGGGCCCCTGGTCCACCCACCGACCTTGCCCTTTCGCCTATAAGAAGCCTCCGATGCAAAAACCCTAAATATAATAGCCTCCAGCCATGAAAAGTTCCACATTGCCGCCGCCACCAAAGAGGAGATTCAGGGGACATAAAGTCTCTGTTCCGGCACCCTGCCAGGACAGGGAAGTGCCCCCGGAGCCATCTCAATTGATCTCCACCACCATCTCCATCGCCGTTGCTGATTCCCATGATGAGGAGGGAGTAGATCTCTCTCGAGGCTAAGGGTTCTACCGGTAGCTATGTGTTCATCTCTCTCTATGCATGATCATATTGTGATCATGAGCTTTGTAATCAAGTAGATCTGCCTTGCTACTCAAGTTCTTTAATAGATCTCTGCTCTCCCCATGTGTGTGAAAGTGACAACGTGCACACCATGGTGGCACTTAGGCTAGAGATTACAAATACTTGTTATGAGTTATATTTGGAGTTGGATGTCTCTATGAAATTGTGGTGTTAGTTGGAACCATCTAGTGCTCAAGGTGATAGTGTGGGGTTACCTAGATGGGAAAAGCAAACTTTGAGGAGTGTTGTTATAGCCCTACCATGGATTAGAGTGTCCAACCGGAGAGTAGTTCAGAGTAGTATCATAAAGAGAAGATATTTATATGAGAGTGTTCACTAGTGAAAGTATGATCCTAGGCCTTGTTTCTAAGCATTGAAACACCGTTTGCACTTAGATCTGTTACATGTTTTCTTACTTTTATCTTTATTTCAGTTTGTCTTTAGTCTCTTCCACGCCATCAAGCTATTTTCTAGCACCGTTGTCTTATATCCATACCACTTGTATTTCACTATCTCTTCGCCGAACTAGTGCACCTATATACACATGACAAGTGTATTGGGTGTGTTGGGGACACAAGATACTTCTTGTATCTTGATTGCAGGGTTGCTTGAGAGGGATACCTTTGACCACTTCCTCCCTGAGTTCGATAAACCTTGGGTGATCCACTTAAGGGAAACTTGCTGCTGTTCTACAAACCTCTGCACTTGGAGGCCCAACAACTGGCTACAATAATATAAGTGCGTAGACATCAAGCTATTTTCTGGCGCCGTTGCCGGGGAGGTAAGGTAAAAGGTACTCACATCCTCTGGCTACTAAGCTATCTTCTAGTGCGGTTGCTAGTGTGTGAGTGCTCGAAGTTATTTCCTTTAGATTCTACAATTATATCTTTTTGTTTCTTGTTTTTATTTTCACTAGTTAGACTTAATGGAAAACAACAACAAAATTAGAGAGCTTTATAGTATTTATCTTGAGTTAGGACATGAAGTGTTTGAAGAAAAAAATAAAAAAACCTATGGAACATTATTTGCATGCTAATAGCAATGTTGTTGGTATGAATTCTTTGGACACCATTATTGCTAATGCTATGGAAAAGTCTAAGCTTGGGGAAGCTAGTTTTTATGAAAATGATCTTTTTAGTTCCCCAGCTTTGGAAGATAGCTATTCTATTGCTTATGATGATACTACACCTCCAATATATGATGATTGCAATGATGAATATGATATTTTTAGTACACCTACTATTGAGGAGAAAATTAATTATGATTACAATATGCCTCCTATATTTGATGATTATGGTGATGAGAATAATAATGATAGATATTTTGTTGAATTTGCTCCCACTACAATTAATAAGAATGACTATGTTTATGTGGGGAGTATTAATTGTTTTATGCATGTGGCTCATGATAAGAATGTTTTATGTGATAGTTATATTATTAATTTTATTCATGATGCTACTGAAAGTTATTATGAGAGAGGGAAACATGGTTTTATGTGTCTCAACAATATTAAGTTTCCCCTCTTTATGTTGAAAGTCTTGAAGTTGCACTTGTTTTGCTTTCCTATGCTTGTTGCTTTCCGCTTTCATGACTTATTTCTTTACAAGATTCCTATGAATAGGAAGTGGGTTAGACTTAAATGTGTTTTGAATTTGCTTCTTGATGCTCTCTTTTACTTCAATTCATATTTCCTATGTGAGCATCTTCTCAAACTATCATGCCTAACTCAAAGGCGTTAAAGAAAAGTACTTATTGGGAGATAACCCAAAAGTTTTAGATGAGTCTTGGATGTTATTACCTCTGTAATAACCGCTCCTTATCCTTTTTATTTGCTTTTTGTGCCAAGAGTAACCTCTAATGAGAGAGAAGTAATGCTTGGGAAAGTTCCTGTCCTGAAACATATTTTTGTTCTTCACTGTAAAAATTCGTGTAAAGTATCTGTATGTTAGTTTGAGCTGTGATTTTTTGTGCTTCTGCCCCAGGTAGTTATCTAACTTTTTTTAGTTCAACACTTTTCCATTTGAGCAACAGAAAGTGTTCGAAAAAAATAGTTTTTAGCTGCTGGTCTGTTTTGACAGATTTCTGCCATTATTTGCATTTGCTTCTTGTTGGTTCCTTTTTGAGTTCTCTTTGGGGAATTGAGATTTTTGAGGGAAGTGCTACAGTAGCTTGTGTTTTAATAGAAGTTTTATTGGTGTTGAAACTGAATCTAAAGACTTATTATCTTGAGTGTACTAATGTTGCTAATAAAGATTGTGTGAAGTTTTATATGAAGAAAGAATTTCAGGTGTATGGAGAGAATGATGTAATGAGATGAAGAATAGACAAAATCTCAAGCTTAGGGATGCCACCGCGTGTCACCCCAAGAAATATTCAAGAGGTACAAGCGTCAAATCTTGGGGATGCCCAAGGCATCCCCTTCTTCATCAATAAAAATCTCAGGTTTCTTCCAAACACTTCATTTTTATTGTTTCATGCACAGTTGTGTTGTTCTTGGAGCGTCTTTGTTTTCGTTTTTGGTTTTCGTTTGCTTGGTTTGCTTAGTTTGCTTGAATAAATTGGTTGGACCCCCTCTTTCATACATTAGTTTTCAAATAAGTTTGGTTTGGATTGGAAAAGAGTAGGAAAAGTTCATGCTTAAGTGGTAAAAGGAGCTTGTTTTTGACTGTGGCCTATGCTTTGTCATGTCATTCTTGATATTGTTTTGGCTTTATGCTTAGTGATTTTTGCTGTAGCATGACTTGTTATAAACAATTGAGATTGCTTAATGTGCCTTGAAAGAATCATGCGTTGTTTTAGCATATTAAAGCATATTATTGTGGTATTCTCCTTTGATGCTTTATTTGGGTTGGCTTGGCGCATGCTCACACCATGTTATGACTATCCAAAGTCACCATAGCCTTGATGATCCTTTAGTGTTCGACTTGTAATATCACTTTATGATTTAATCAATGATGTTTTGTCGCTTTGCATGATTATGGCCATTATTGCTCTCTTAGTTGGTCGCTCCCAGTCTTTTGCTAGCCTCCATAACCAAGTATGAGTCCCACTCATGCATCCAACTCCAAATAAAACCAAGTTATTCCAAAGAGTCCATCATATCTACCTATTAGCATTGGCTATTCCAAGTATATTCATGTTTTTATCTACCTTCCAAATTAAACTTGTTATGACAAAACTAGTGATTAAAGCTCTCACGAACTTGATGGCACACTTTACTTTCTTGCACTAAATAATCTTGAACCATTGTGTCCATCTTTGTTGCGTATATGCTTGTGCTTTATAAGTTGAAGTTAGCAGAACCATGTATCATGGGGAACGCTTTCAACATTGCACTTGTACATTGTACCCGTTGATATCATGATTATTTTGCTTATGGATCCCGGTGGTGTGAAATAAAAGTGGAACTTGTAAGATCATGGAGTTTGTATGTGTGCTAGAGAAACGCCTAGGCCGCTGGTCTAACCCATGCCTAATCATGGTGGAAACCTGCAGCGTAACCATAATGAGGAATTTATGAAGCATTCTTCTTATAAAAAAAAGAGACAGAGATTGAGAAAAAAGAGAAAAAGAAAAAAAGATGAGAAAAGAGGAAAGAGAGAAAAAAGCACCATTTTCCCATGGTAAATAAGAAGATTAATGAGATGCTCGTTGTCTTCTTGCCTTGTCATTTTGATATGGGGATTCTTCCGTATGATCGGGCAAGGGGTACCCCATTGGTGGTTCTCTATGATACATATGTACTTATAATGACAAGAGCTTACTTGTGACTAAAGTTGAGTAGCATGAGGTTCGGTACTCGTAAGTAAGGGGCATGAGATTTCAGCTTATAACTTGTCAAGCATATCCTCTTAGTTGTGTCACTTTAACCTTAATCACTTAAAGATGCTTATGATAGGAGCAATGAGAGCCGAAAGCTAATAAGTACCATAATTTTGGAAGCTCTTTATGAGACTTGAATCCCTGCACCCTTCTATGAAGGCCTTTCTTTTACTTTTATGTTGAGTCTCCATCTTCTATCTTTACACACCTATTGAGAGAGCATAGTGGCCATTCTTAGTTTAATGTGCATTGTCCCAAGACTTGTTGATTGGTGCATATCGTTGATATTGCTTGTTCTTAAACTATTTGTATCTAGTCACCCTTATGAACTTTTAAGGTGTCCCATGCAATTATATTTTCTACATTATGAGGGACAAGCTAAATGCCACTATGCTATGTTTTCTTTATGTGAAACAAACAAACGTCTTGCAAAGCATTGCTATTCATGCTCTTTGTTTGTATCCTTTCATGTTGCATGCATAGTCACTATGTCTTATTGTTAGAACTTCATCTTTCATGATATGTTTAGAGTACTTTGATCCCAGCTTTCAATGCTTGCAAATGGTTTGATCTTGATTGTGATGGTGCATGTCACCTCAAAAATTATTCTTTTTATCATTTACCTACTCGAGGACGAGCAGAAGTTAAGCTTGGGGATGTTGATACATTGCAAACGTATCTATAATTTTTGATGTTCCATGCTTGGTTTATATCTACTTTCTTATGTTTTGTCCACACTTTGGAGTACTTTTTATACACTTTCTTGGACTAACCTATTAACAAGATGCCACAGTGCCAGTTGCCCGTTTTCTGCTGTTTTTGGTTCCAGGAAAGTCAGAAAATGAATATTCTCGGAATTGGACTAGACAAAAGCCAAAGTCAATATTTTACTGAGGGGAACACGGAGCCAGAAGACGAGCCGGAGAGGGGCCAGGGGCTGGCCACACCATATGGTGGCATGGGTCCCCCTGGCCGTGCAACCAGGTGGTGTGGGCCCCTGGTCCATCCACCGACCTTGCCCTTTCGCCTATAAGAAGCCTCCGATGCAAAAACCCTAAATAGAACAACCTCCAGCCACGGAAAGTTCCACAACGCCGCCGCCACCGAAGAGGAGATTGGGGGATAGAAAGTCTCTATTCTGGCACCCTACCGGGGGGGAAGTGCCCCCGGAGCCATCTCCATCGATCTCCACCACCATCTCCATCGCCGTTGCTGATTCCCATGATGAGGAGGGAGTATATCTCTCTCGAGGCTAAGGGTTCTACCGGTAGCTATGTGTTCATCTCTCTCTCTCTCTCTCTCTATGCATGATCATATTGTGATCATGAGCTTTGTAATCAAGTAGATCCACCTTTCTACTCAAGTTCTTTAATAGATCTCTGCTCTCCCCATGTGTGTGAAAGTGACAACGTGCACACCATGGTGGCACTTAGGCTAGAGATTACAAATACTTGTTATGAGTTATATTTGGAGTTGGATGTCTCTATGAAATTGTGGTGTTTGTTGGAACCATCTAGTGCTCAAGGTGATAGTGTGGGGTTACCTAGATGGGAAAAGCAAACTTTGAGGAGTGTTGTTATAGCCCTACCATGGATTAGAGTGTCCAACCGGAGAGTAGTTCAGAGTAGTATCATAAAGAGAAGATATTTATATGAGAGTGTTCACTAGTGAAAGTATGATCCTAGGCCTTGTTTCTAAGCATTGAAACACTGTTTGCACTTAGATCTGTTACATGTTTTCTTACTTTTATCTTTATTTCAGTTTGTCTTTAGTCTCTTCCACGCCATCAAGCTATTTTCTAGCACCGTTGTCTTATATCCATACCACTTGTATTTCACTATCTCTTCGCCGAACTAGTGCACCTATATACACATGACAAGTGTATTGGGTGTGTTGGGGACACAAGATACTTCTTGTATCTTGATTGCAGGGTTGCTTGAGAGGGATACCTTTGACCACTTCCTCCCTGAGTTCGATAAACCTTGGGTGATCCACTTAAGGGAAACTTGCTACTGTTCTACAAACCTCTGCACTTGGAGGCCCAACAACTATCGACAAGAATAGAAGTGCATAGACATCACTCCCCTCGCATGGCCAACGCCCATGGGGGGTGCTCCCACCTCTTCCTCATTCATGTGGTGGAAGCTCCACTCACATCAATTTAGCCTCCACTCAAAGTTCCACTCACATGCATTAAATTTCCACCAAATTTAATGCAATTCTCATTTAATAAAACTCTTTTATTTATTTTATTCAGAATTTTGTTAATTACTTTAATTAACAAACATTCACATAAAACCCCTTGTAACATTTCAATATCACATGCAGAACCAGTTTCTGCAATTTCACCCGAAACAATTCCGGTTTCCATCGAAATGATTCCAGCGCTTTGCAATTCTTTCATCTAAAACACATGTGCTCCAAATGGTGTTTGGCAACCCTTAAGTGTGTCACCCTACGGTTTGCGAATAATGTAGACATGATTGAGACTCCTCTCAAATCAATAATCAGAAGCACGACCTAGAGATCCATTCTGACTCCCGCACATTCAACGATGACTTCTATGATCGTGAGAACCTTTAACGCTAGTAACTTAATCCCTTTGTCTCGCGATACATTACATGTACGAGATTCGATCATTGGCATCTAAATAGCTAGTTTGATCTCATTACCAACATGCACTCTTTTCTCGTTCCCGTGATATAACATTCTAGTGATCACATCACTTGCTTGCAAGCTATCTTAATGTGATATCATCGAGAGGGCCCAGAGTATATCTATCCGTCATCGGGATTGACAAATGCCACTCTTGATCCATGAGCCTCAACATAACATCTTCGGAGTATCTGAACCCACCTTTATAGTCACCCTTTTACGGTGTGAAATTTGATGTTATCGAGTTACTCTTCCGATGTTAGCAATTAACATGATCTCATGGTCTAAGGACTAATATTACTTCGTATGATGTTATAGCAATATAAACATAATGACTTTGATCGTAATGCTATCCTTCAGATAAATGTTCATCACATCATTTCACAAATGTTGTGACCTCGTTATTAACAGCATCCAATGTCCATGATGAGGAAACCTTGATCATTTTGTTAATCAACGAGCTAGTTTATAAGAGAGGCATAACTAGGAACCTTTTATTTGTTTATTAAACACACATGTATTGATGTTTCCAATCAATACAATTATAGCATGCAAAATAAATATATATCATATACAAGGAATACATAATAACAACTTTATTATTGCCTCTCAGGGCATATTTCCTTTAGTCTCCCACTTGCACTAGAGACAATAATCTAGTTCACATAGTGATAAATCTAACGCGCATGGAGTTCTAGTGTTGATCATGTTTTGCCCTAGGGAGAACTTTAGTCAACAGATCTGCTACATTTAGGTCCATGTGTACTTTACAAATCTTTATATCTCCATCCTTGACATGCTCGCGGATGGAGTGAAAACAATGCTTAATATGCTTGGAATTCTTGTGAGACCTTGGTTCCTTGGCGTTGGCTATGGCTCCATTGTTGTCACAATAGATCACCATTGGGTCCAATGCACTAGGAACCACACCTAGTTCCATTATGAACTCCTTCATCCAAACCGCTTCCTGCGCCGCTTCTGAAGCAGCAACATATTTTGCCCCCGTTGTTGATCCAGCCACCACAAGTTGTTTGGAACTCCTCCAACTAATTGTTGCTCCGTTCAAGAGAAATAAATATCCGGATTGATACTTAGAGTTATCCGATCGGTGTCAAAGCTAGCATCGACATAACACTTAGCGACCAGCTCTTCTTCACCTCCGTATACAAGAAACATATCCTTAGTTCTTCTTAAGTACTTAACGATATTCTTGACCGCTATCCTGTGTTCTGAACCTAGATCAGATTGGTACCTACTAGTCAAACTAATAGCATGTGCCACATCCGGTCTTGTACATAGCATGGCATACATTATAGAGCCTATGGCTGAGGCATAGGGGATCTTATCCATTATCTCTCTTTCTTCCACTGTAGCCGGACTTTGAGTCTTACTCAATGTCTTGCCTTGCAACATAGGTAAGAACCCCTTCTTACTTCCGTCCATATTAAACTTCTTTAATACCTTATCAAGGTATGTACTTTGCGATAGCCCAATTAGGCGCCTTGATCTATCTCTATAGATTTTAATGCCTAATATATATGAAGCTTCACCAAGGTCCTTCATCGAAAATTTGCTGTTTAGATAACTTTTAACACTGTTTAAAAGATCTATATCATTTCCAATCAATAATATGTCATCTACATATAATATCAGAAATGCCACATTGCTCCCACTCACTTTCTTGTAAATACAAGCCTCTCCATAAGTTTGGACAAATCCAAACTCTTTGATCACCTCATCAAAGCAGATATTCCAACTCTGGGATGCTTGTTTCCGTCCATAGATGGATCCCTGAAGCTTCCATACCTTATCAGCATCCTCAGGATCGACAAAACCCTTAGGTTGTATCATATACAACTCTTCTTCAATATTACCATTGAGGAACGCAGTTTTGACATCCATCTGCCATATTTCATAATTGAAATATGCAGCAATTCCTAACATAATCCTAACCGACTTTAGCATCACTACGACAGAGAATGACTCCTCGTAGTCAACTCCTTGAATTTGTCGAAACCCTTTTGCGACAAGTCGAGCTTTATAGATGGTCACATTACCATCATCATCAGTTTTTCTTTTGAAAATCCATTTATTCTCAATGGCCTTTTGATCGTGAGGTAAGTCCACCAAGGTCCAAATTTGGTTTTCATACACGGATTCCATCTCGAATTTCATGGCTTCTAGCCATTTGTTTTAATCCGGGCTCATCATCGCTTCTTAATACGTCGTAGGGTCATCTATTTCATCAATCATGAAATTTATAACAGGATGTCCGTACAGTTCAGGAGCTTCACGTGTCCTGCTTGACCTGCGAGTTCGGTAGTGTCCTCTTTCAGAGTTTCATGATTATTATCATTAGCTCTCTCTTTATCAGGTGAAGTCAAATCCGAAAAAATTTCCGGTGCTACGCCACTCGCCATTTCATGAAGAGAAGGTTCAATAACCTCTTCGAGTTCTACCTTCCGACTACTCACACCTTTCGTGAGAAACTCTTTCTTAAGAAAGGATCCATTCTTGGCAACAAAAACCTTACCCTTGGATCTGTGATAGAAGGTATACCCAATCGTTTCTTTAGGGTATCCTATGAAGATGCATTTTTCCACTTTGGGTTCGAGTTTATCCGGCTGAAGTTTCTTCACATAAACATCGCATCCCCAAACTTTAAGAAATGACAACTTAGGTTTGTTTCCAAACCATAATTCAAACGGTGTCGTTTCAACGGATTTAGATGGTGCCCGATTTAAAGTGAATGCAGTGGTTTCTAGTGCATAGCCCCAAAATGACAGTGGCAAGTCAGTCAGAGACATCATAGGTCAAACCATATCCAATAAAGTACGATTACGACGTTCCGACACACCATTATGTTGTGGTGTTCCGGCAGGCGTGAGTTGTGAAACTATTCCACAGTCTTTCATATGTGTGCTAAACTCATAACTAAGATACTCTCCTCCATGGTCGGACCGCAGAAATTTGATCATTTTGTTACGATGATTTTCCACTTCATTCTGAAATTCTTTGAACTTTTCAAAGGTTTCAGACTTATGTTTCATCAAATAGATATACCCGTATCTACTCAAATCATCCGTGAAAGTAACAAAATAACGATATCCACCTCGCACCGACACACTCATTGGTCCACATACATCAGTATGTATGATTTCCAATAAATCTGTCGCCCATTCCATTGAACCAGAAAACGGCGCTCTAGTCATCTTGCCCATAAGGCATGGCTCACATGTATCAAATGATTCAAAATCAAGTGATTCCAAAAGTCCATCAGAATGGAGTTTCTTCATGCGTTTAACGCCAATATAACCTAGACGGTAGTGCCACAGATATGCAGATATATCATTATCAAGTTTAATCCTTTTAGCATCAACATTATGAATACGCGTAATACTATTGTAGAGATCCAACAGAAATAAACCATTCATCGCAGGTGCATGACCATAAAAGATATTATTCATATAAATCGAACAACAATTATTTTATGATTTAAAGGAACAACCACTTCGCATCAAACATGATCCGGATACAATGTTCATGCTCAGTGCAGGCACCAAATAACAATTATTTAGATTTATCAGTAATCCCGACGGCATATGGAGAGGCAGCGTTCCGACGGTAATCACATCAACTCTTGATCCATTGCCGACCCGCATCGTGACCTCATCCCTTGCTAGTTGTCGCTTGTTCCGCAGCCCCTGAATCAAGTTACATATATTAGCAACCGATCCCGTATCAAATACCCAGGTGCTACTGCGAGTAGTAGTCAAGTACACATCAATAACATGTATATCACATATACCTTTGTTTGCCGTGTCGGCCTTCTTGTCCGCCAAATACTTGGGGCTCTTGCGCTTCCAATGGCCAGTCCCCTTGCAATAGTAGCACTCGGTATCAGACTTAGGGCCACCTCGGGATTTCTTTTTAGGTGCGGCAACAGATTTGCCGCCCTTCTTTCCCTTTTGTTTGCCTTTCTTGTCTTTCTTGAAACCAGTGGTCTTATTGATCATCAACACTTGATATTCTTTCCTGATCTCCATGTATATGCAGTTTTAAGCATTGACAGAAGCTCGTGAAGAGACTCCTTGATGACCCACAAGTATAGGGGGTGTATCGCAGTATTTTCGAGGGAAGTGAAACCCAATTTATTGATTCGAAACAAGGGGAGCCAAAGAAAATTTATAAGCCTTAACAACTGAGTTGTCAATTCAGCTGCACCTGGAAACAATCTTGCTCACAGCAGTTTATCAGTAGCTCACAACAAAATTTTCCTACGATGGGAACTATACGCCAAGATCTATCTACTAGGTACAAGCAACGGGTGGATATACATCCATGGAGAACTTACCCTCGAAGACAACAAAACTTTGTTAACGAGTTAGAACTCGTGGATGATGTAGTCGAACGCTTGCCGATCTCAAGATCGTGTGGAAGTGCTAGCGCCACAAATCAGCAGCGCATCCATCCTCGAACACACGTTTAGGCCACCGAACAACCTCCACCTCCTCGCTCCAGCGAATCAGCGGAAGCAGCAACTCCTTCCAGACAAAATGCCACCGGGAACATGTATCTCGCTAATCCGTGACCACGGGGAATATATCTAGAGGGGATAGAGATCCTTCACGAGGAGGTGTGCTTTGTGAGGGAGGAGAGGGGGCCTTTTATAGGAGAGGGGGGATCCTCCCCTCCCATGGCCGGCGCCCATGGGGGGGGTGCCCCCACCTCTTCCTCATTCATGTGGTGGAAGCTCCACTCACATCAATTTAGCCTCCACTCACATGCATTAAATTTCCACCAAATTTAATGCAACTCTCATTTAATAAAACTCTTTTATTTATTTTATTCAGAATTTTGTTAATTAATTTAATTAACAAACATTCACATAAAACCCCTTGTAACATTTCAATATCACATGCAGAACCAGTTTCTGCAATTTCACCCGAAACAATTCCGGTTTCCATGGAAATTATTCCAGCGCTTTGTAATTCTTTCGTCTGAAACATATGTGCTCCAAATGGTGTTTGGAAACCCTTAAGTGTGTCACCCTACGGTTCACGAATAATGCAGACATGATTGAGACTCCTCTCAAATCAATAATTAGAAGCGGGACCTGGAGATCCATTCTGACTCCCACACATTCAACGATGACTTCTGTGATTGTGAGAACCTTTAACGCTAGTAACTTAATCCCTTTGTCTCGTGATATATTACATGTCCGAGATTCGATCATCGGCATCTAAATAGCTAGTTTGATCTCGTTACCGACATGCACTCTTTTCTCGTTCCCGTGATATAACATTCTAGTGATCACATCACTTGCTTGCAAGCTATCTTAATGTGATATCACCGAGAGGGCCCAGAGTATATCTACCATCATCGGGATTGACAAATTCCACTCTTGATCCATGAGCCTCAACATAACATCTCCGGAGTATCTGAACCACCTTTATAGTCACCCTTTTACGGTGTGACGTTTGATGCTATCAAGTTACTCTTCCGATGTTAGCAATTAACATTATCTCATGGTCTAAGGACTAAGATTACTTCGTATGATGTTATAGCAATATAAACATAATGACTTTGATCATAATGCTATACTTCGAATGAATGTTCATCACATCATTTCACAAATGTTGTGACCTCATTATTAACAACATCCAATGTCCATGATCAGGAAACCTTGATCATCTTGTTAATCAACGAGCTAGTCTATAAGAGAGGCATAACTAGGAACCTTTTATTTGTTTATTAAACACACACGTATTGATGTTTCCAATCAATACAATTATAGTATGCAAAATAAACATCTATCATATACAAGGAATACATAACAACAACTTTATTATTGCCTCTCAGGGCATATTTCCTTCAAATTTTTGATACTGCGGGTAGCGTTGTCTTGAGTCTGCCAGGACTTCGCTGATGTAGTAGACGGGTCGCTGGATGGGGCGCTGAAAGGGAAATGGACGTCGCCTAGAGGGGGGGTGAATAGGCGTTTTAAAATTATTACGGTCTAGGCTCAAATAAATGCGGAATAAAACTTAATGTTTAATTTATCAAGCCAAAACCTATATCCACTAGTTTCACTAAGTGCACCAACAACCTACGCTAAGCAAGACAAGCAACAAGGAGATAGCAAGATATAGTACTTCAAGCATGAAGGCTATCACAAAGTAAATTGCATAGATAAAGGGCTCGTTTGAGAGATAACCGATGGACGCGGAGACGATGATTTGTTTCCTGAAGTTCACTTCCAAAGAAGCTACGTCTCCGTTGGAGAGGTGCGGGGGCGTAATGTACTTCGAACGACACACATGGCTCACCTCGAGGTGTGGTGGCTCGATGCTCACCCAACGCCACACAAGGCCTCACCAAGGATGCGAAGCCACGCAACTCACCGACGCCACAAAAGGCTCACCCTATTCTCCCGTGAGCTCGCCACAAAGGCCTACTCACGTTCCACTATGGGACACTTGAGGGCGGTCACCAAACCCGTACAAGGCTTGGGGCAATCTCCACAACTCAATTGGAGGGCTCCCAAGAAACGCCACAAAGGCTCCACAATGCCACAAAAGGCCAACAAGCTTGGGGAACCTCCACAACTCAATTGGAGCCTCAAGAACCATGCCACAAAGGCTATAGAGCCATAAAAGGCAACAAGGCCACAAAAGGCTACAAGACCACAAAAGGTCAACTATCCAACCACACAACCGTCTAGGGTTCCAAGAACCCAAGAGAAACAATCCCAAGGGATTGAACTCACCGAATCTCCGAGGAGAACTCAAACCTATGCACCAAATGCAAGAGGCAAGTCCTTCACTCTCAAATTCCACAAAAGCTACAAAAGATATTGGGGGAATAAGGGAGGAAGAACACAAGAGGAGAACACAAAACTCTTCAAGATCTAGATCCCAAGGATTCCTTCATAAAGAAGGGATTTGGCTTGGTGGGGCTTATAGATCTAAATCTCCTCTCTCAAATCCCTCAAAAAGATGCAAGAATCATAGGAGGGGAAAGGGGAGAGGGGAAGCTCTTCAAGGTCAACAATGGAGGAGAGAGAAAGCCAAAAACCGAGAAGAACAAGTGTTGGGGCCGAAGGGGAAAGGGGAGCTCCTTTTAAAGGGCTCCCCGATCTGCCCGTTACTCACAGATTCGCGCACGGCCGGTAGTATCGGTGGGTGGCCGGTACTACCGGTGGCACCCAGCCAACGGTCAGAAAACAGCAAGAGAAAGACCAAAAACGCGAGCCTGGCCGGTACTACCGCCGCTTCGCCGAAACTACCGGTGGCAAGAATGTCCTAGCGGTACTACCGCCTGAAATACCGACAGAAGTACCGTCAAATAGCACAAACCAGGCAGAGAGAGTACTGAACCAAAAATGGGGTTGCCGGAAGTTGGGCCGGAATTAACACCGGTACTACCGGCGGCAAACTGCCCTGGCGGTACTACCGGTGGCCCGCCGGAACTACCGGTCAGGCAAAAACTTCAGAACCAGAACTGTCACAACTTTTGCGTCCGAACTCCAAATGAGATGAAACCAATTTTGTTGGAAAGATAACGACATGTAGAATTTATTAATCCGGGCTCATCATCGCTTCTTAATACGTCGTAGGGTCATCTATTTCATCAATCATGAAATTTATAACATGATTTCCGTATAGTTCAGGAGCTTCACGTGTCCTGCTTGACCTGCGAGGTTCAGCAGTGTCGTCTTTCAGAGTTTCATGATTATTATCATTAGCTCTCTCTTTATTAGGTGAAGTCAACTCCGAAACAATTTCTGGTGCTACGCCACTCGCCATTTCATGAAGAGAAGGTTCAATAACCTCTTCGAGTTCTACCTTCCGACTACTCACACCTTTCGTGAGAAACTCTTTCTTAAGAAAGGATCCATTCTTGGCAACAAAAACCTTGCCCTCTGATCTGTGATAGAAGGTATACCCAATCGTTTCTTTAGGGTATCCCATGAAGATGCATTTTTCCACTTTTGGTTCGAAATATTCGATATCACCAAGGGAGAAAATACCATGAATATATATGTGAGATACCTCCCAAGGTGTGGAAACAGAAAAACCCGCAAGATCAAAAACACAATAAGATATGCAAGGGAAATCCGCTTTTGATGAACTAGAGCTTGTTATGAAGATAACCACAAGCTCTAGATCCTCACATGGACAAGAACCAAACAACAACCAAGAAATATGATGTTATGTATGCAAAGGTTTGATCTCTCTCCGAAAGATACGAACAAGCCACCCACTCGAGAGCCCCTCTTGATAGTACGGCTATCTTTCCTAGACCTGGTCTCCCAACACTACACGAGACCGGTAAAATAGAAACCCTATCAAGATCATACCTTTGCCTTGAGCATCCCACTTGAGCTTGATGTAGACGATCTTGTCACCTTCAAGATGGAACACCTTTCTTGATTGCTCTTGCTTGCTCTTGCTTGATGAAGACTTGCGAATGGCTCCCCCATACTCCATGGGAAAACCACTTCTTTTACCTTGTCTTCATCACTCCATGAACGCCGAGGATGGCAAGCTCCAAGCATGATATCTTCTAGAGATGGCGCACCGTGAGCTTGCACATCAAATCTTGATGATGATGTCTTGAAGAAAGCCATGAGGAACTCCATCTTCTTCTTCTTCAAGGCATACTTGATCTTCTTCTTCTTCTTCTACTTGATTCCAATAGGCACAAAGCCCTTGGACGATGCTTCTTCTTTTGCATCCTTGAAACCAACACATGGTCCAAGCGATGCCAATGGACAAACCTACAAGTGAAACTCAATTTGCACATTAGTCCATAGGGATTGCCATTAATTACCAAAACCACACATGGGGCATACATGCCCTTTTAGGCGCTCCTTGCCCTCTTCTGGCCGTTCGACGACCATTATGGCGCTGACGAGTCGTGTGGAGGCGACGACGTAGATGAGCATTGGCTCTTTGTCGATTGGGGTGGCGAGTAGTGGTGCCATGAGCAGCACTTCTTTGAGTGCCTTGACCGCATTGTCTGCTTCTTCGTCCCATTGGAACGTGGGGTTCTTGCACATCAGGCAGTAGAGAGGCATCGCCTTCTCGCCGAGCCGGGGGATGAAGCGACTGAGAGCCATGACTCGTTTGGCCAACTTCTGGATGTCGCGTAGGCACTCGGGTTTCTCGAGCTACGCGATGGTGTCGATCTTGGTGGGGTTGGCCTCGATGCCTCGCTTGGAGACCATGTACCCCAGGAGCTGTCCGGTGGGGATGCCGAAGGTGCATTTCCCTAGGTTGAGCTTGATGTTGTACCTCCGCAGATTTGCGAAGGTCTCGGCCAGGTCGGCGAGCAGGTCGTCCTGGCGGGTGGATTTTGCCACCACGTCATCGATGTAGATGTGTATGTTGCGGCCAATTTGGCTCGCGAGGCACTCCTGCATGCACCTTTGGTAGGTGGCGCCGACGTTCTTGAGGCCGAATGTCATGGCCATGTAGCAGAAGGCGCCGAATGGCATGATGAATGCCGTCTTCTCCTCATCCTCGATCGCCATTTTGATCTGGTTGTAGCCAGAATACGCGTCGAGGAAGCACAACGACTCCAATCCCGCAGTCGAATTGATGATCTGGTCGATGCGCGATAGGACGAACTCCTCCTTCGGGCAGGCGCTGTTGAGGTTGGTGTAGTCGATACACATTCTCCAGGTGTTGTTCTTTTTCGGGACCAGGACTGGGTTTCCCAGCCACTTGGAGTACTTGATGGGCTGAATGAAGCATGCGGCTAGCAGGCGCTGTACTTCTTCAGCGATTGCTCGATGGCGCTCTTCATTGAAGGGCCATAACGACTGCTTTACTGGTCGCACTTTGGGGTCAGCGTTGACTTTGTGCTCAGTGAGTTCCCTCGGCACACCGGGCATGTCAGATGGTTTCCATGCGAAGATGTCGCGATTCTCACGAAGAAACCTGATGAGCGCGCTTTCCTATCCGGGGCTCATGTGCGCCCTGATGGTGACCGTCTGGCTAGAGTCACCCAGGACGAGCTCGACAGTGTGGGTGTGCAAGGTCGCCTCAAACATGGAACTAGCGGCGGTTGGCTTCTTCAGAATGGTGGGGTTGTCCTTGTTGATGCTGCCCACATATTTTGCGAGCTCTTCCGTGTGGTCGGTCTCCACGGCGATGACAGCGTCGACAAGCTCGGCGCCTTTGTCCTCACATTCCACGGCAATGTCGGGGTTGCCGTGGACGGTGATGATGCCGCTTGGCCCTGGGAGCTTCATCATGTTGTAGGCGTAGTGTGGGGTCGCCATGAATTTGGCGAACGCCTGTCGCCCCAGGACGCAGTGGTAGGGGCTGCGGAAGTTCACTAGCTCAAAGATAGTCCGCTCTGTGCGGTAGTTTGCTGGTGTTCCGAAGGTGACTGGCAGCGTCACCTTGCCAATCAGGTACGCCTTCCGACCAGGGATGATGCCGTGGAAGGTTGTTAGGGTTGGCTCGATTGCTGGCTCTAGGAGCTGGAGCCTCTTGAATGTGTCCAAGCACATGATGTTGATGGAGCTCCCATCGTCCATCAGCGTCTTGGGTAGCCAGTGGTCGGCCACTTTGGGCCTGACCACTAGGGTGACTCACCCTGGGTACTCGATCTTGGGCGCGTCGTCTTGGCGACTCCAGGTGATGCTTTGCTCAGACCAGTTGAGGAAGCGGGGGGATGCCGGCATGTGTCACCACATTGACGGCGACTGCACGGGCGAGCACCTTCTTCTCGCGCTTGGTGTCGATCCCGGTAAAGGCGTGAAGCGACTCGACGGCGTTGCTGAAGCCGCCAACGTTTCCGTTGTCCCTTGGCGGGTTGTTGTTGGGGTCGTCCCGTGCTCGCCTTGCCTTTTCGATCTCCTTGAGGGAGTGGCAATATGCAGTGGTGTGGGTGGTGGGCTTCCCTTCCCTGCTGTGGTAGACACAGGGCTGGTTGAGCAGGGTGGCGGGGTCAAATTTCAGCCTCGTCGCGTTGTTGGCGCGGTAATTCCCGCTATCGCGATAGTTTCCCCCGTCGCGGCGGAAGTTCTTCGGATCGCGTTGGCCGTAGCTGGCGTTGGCAATGAAGTCGACTCGCCCGTCACAGCGGCGTTTGCCGGTGAGGCGAGTGTTGCTGTAGCACATGTCACGTTGTCGCCTGTTGTTGTGGCCGCTGGTGCGGCGTCTTTCCCCCGACTCGTCATCGGAGTCTTGGATGGGGTCCTCCTCCGCGTACCGCTTGGCGATCTCGAGGAGATCGGGAATGTTGTCGAGCGTCCGGTAGACCCTCTTGATATTAGCGACCAGGGGTTCGTATCGGCACACATTCTTGAAGCAGTGAATTGCCGTGTCCGGGTGAATGCCGGAGGCGTTGATCCATAGTTCCTGCCACCTCTGGATCTACTGGTGGGTCGACTTGCGTTGCCCTGGATGCATCGCTCCAGGTCCTCGATGGTGGTGGCGCGGGTGTAGGAGCCCTCGAAGTGCCGGACGAAGGCGTCCTGCATCTTTTCCCACGAGTCGATGCTGTCAGCGAGGAGGGTGTTGATCCATTGCCGGGTCGCTCCCTCCATCATCAGGGGTAGGTAGCGAGCGGCTAGCAGGTCGGTGTGGCCGCCGATTCCCATCGCCATGAGGTACGTGTCCAGCCACACCGCTGGGTTGTACGTGGGGTCGTATTTTTCGATCTCCTTGGGCGCCTTGAAATTGGCGGGATACTTCTCGCCTCGGATCATTGGCCCGAAGCATTGGGGGCTGACTCGGCTGAGCGAGCCTCTGGGTTTGGGGTCACCGCGGTTGGTGAGGGTGTGCCTCAAGTTGTTGGGCTGGAACGCCCGCCAGGCCTGGTTGTTGACAATGTGTGCTCGGGCGTCGAAGGGTTGCCCGTTGGCGGCGACTGTGTTGTTCACCGGCCGCGGTTCGTTGGAGGAGAGCGCGGGGTTGGCGGCTCGTGGCTGGTGCACCAGTAGCTGGGGCGGTGGGCAGGTGGTGGCGTTGGTGACGGTTGGAGGGCCGCTTGAGGCTACCCTGCTTGCCGATGAGCGGGAATACATCCGTCCCCGCGGGTCGACTCCTGTGGCTTGCTGCTCGACGGCCCTGGCGAGTAGGGACATGGTGTACAAGATCTGCGGCACGCCCTCTCCTTGGATGTCGAGGTGGGCGACTACGGCGTCGGCCGTGATGACGTTGTCCATTGGAGTGGAGTACAATGGGAGCTTGTTGGCGTCACGGGCCTGTGGCGAGATGATGATTCACGACTGGTCCGGTGGGGGCGCGCGACCAATGGGTGGTGGCGGGGCCCCAGTCGCCGGTGCGCCGGGTGGTGGTCGATTGCTGCCACCTGGTGGCACGTTCTCGCAGTATTTGTGCTCGGCTGCGAGTGCAAGGTCGCTTTCGTCGTTGAAGTTCAGGACGTGGCCCTGGACGTTGGAGATCAGGTGGGTCCTGATGCAGCGTTGATGGTAGAGCGACAGTTCCTGCATTGTTGCCTGCTCAAGGCGGAACTTCTCGCGCACGGCTATCTCCCTGCGCTGCGCCTCCTCCAGTTACAGGCGGGCTTCCTCCACCTCCGTGGCCATGGTGGTTGGCGGGATCGGTGTGGAGAATGGATCTGGCAGGGCGGCCGTGCTACCCGCCATGTAGATCGCGTTGAAGCGATTGGATCTAGCGCGGACGTCCTTGGGGGACTCCGAGCCAGAGTCGGAATCGAAGATCCCAAGGATGGAGGAATCCTCGAAGTCCTCAGGGTTGGAGACCCGCGTGCCGGATTCCTCCCGTGATGCTGCGGTGATGGATCCGTCGACCGAGGCAGCGATCGCGGAGTCGGCGTCGTCGTGGAGAGCTGTGTCGTTCGTGGCGGCGTTGGTCCCGACTGTGTTGCTGGAAGCCGAGTCGTACTCGGTGGAGAGGCGGCTGATGGAGCGGACCTCCTCCTCCGAGAGCAGATCGTGGCGTGGTGGTGATTCACCAACGATCATTGTTCCCGCCAGGGCGACTGCGTCGGTGAAGCCGACGAATAGGCTGATGGTACCGACCGACATCACCGCGTTGTGTATGATCAGGCGCGATGCCGGGATGTAGCTGCTGGGCAGGATCTGTAGGATCCCACTAGTGGCGATCATGCGGCCGGTGGCGATCGGCCGATCGATTGGCGTGTAGGGTCTCGCCGCAGAGCTCAGGCTAGACCGGCTAGGCCCCACGGTGGGCACCACTGTCGTGGGAATGACCACGGCATTCGCTGACGTGGGTAGCGATTGATAGAAGAGGGGACGAGAGCTGGCGGCCATCTGCGGTGCGAGAGATGGGGGCGGATGCACATGGGTTTACCCAGGTTCGGCCCCCCGGAGGGTAACGACCTACTCCTGCTAGATTGTATTGATGGAGAGCGAGTTACATGGGTGGCGAGCTTGGCGTCTAAGCAGCAAGTCGCTCGAAAGGGGTGTATGATGGAACATAAGTCCTCAATCTACCCTAGGGAGGTTTATATAGGGGTACCTCGCTAGGTTTTACAGTATACAACCGAACAAGTTATGGATTCAGAGGCTTTTGATCTAGTCCGACTAGGCTTCAACAATGCTTCTGGGCCTCCAGTCTCCAATCGCCAGGCCTTCTCTTCAGTCGTGTTCCAGTCGCCGTCCTGCAGGCCCACTCGCGAGTCCTTTGGCCCAATCGGAACGTCCCTCCGGGCATACCCCGTTCGGCATATCCCCATCACCCTCGATCGATGCTAGACGCACCAACGGAGCGAGGATAGGACGAAGAAGACCTTATTCTGACTTCAGGATGTAGCCATCGCCTCAACATCCTGAAGAAGACACTAAAACAGTCTAAGAAAAACATGAAGACTTCTCGTCGGCGAGGGGCCGTGGTCCGTCATGCCTCCAAGGCCCTAAGGCCGCCGGAGATGGGATGGACCGGTGGCGTTGCCGGCGGAGGGAAGGAAACCCTAGATGGGTCTTGAGCAGCCGCCGCCTCTTGCCTCAGAAAATGAAACATCTAACATTCAAAAAAATGAAACATATCGAAACTGTATAAACCTCACAGGTTCCATCTTTTATGAAACATATTAGTTGACTCGAATTTGTCTAGATTCGGATGTATATAGACATGTTTTAGTACTAGATATATCCGAATCTAGATAAATCCAAGTCAACTAATATGGGTCGGAGGGAGTACCATTGTTTTTTTTTCTGATGTATGCTGCATGAATTGGCCGTGCTCGTGTTCTTCAAAAATATTTGATGGTCACGAACAGTGTCCCCCGGCCCTCTTTCTCTATAGAAAATGAAACATCGAAACTGTATATCTCACAGATTCCATCTCATGAATTGGTTGTGCTCGTGTTCTTCAAAACTATTTATTTATAATATTGAAATTGAAAATATAATTCCGCACGTTACCATCGTACGGTAGTACATTGTCTCTCTCACTTTGTCATCTTTCTCTCTCTCTCTCTGTGGCTTCCAATTATTAAGAAATCTTCCAACAAGAAAGGTGCAAATTTGTTGGCCAACCAGCGATACCGATACGTAATAATAACCCAGGGGCAAGACTTGAACAGCAACTGATATCTCAAGTCACTCACACCTCGGCGACGGGAAGCATGTCAAGCTCCCGGATCACCCCGGCGGCACCGCGGAGCTGCTCGCCGAGTCCATTGCCGCAGACGGGCACCTCCTGGAACAGCGACATGGGCACGTCCTCCGAGATGAACCCGGCGTGGAACTCGATCATGCCCCTCTCCGGGCGCGCGACCATGCTGGTGATGGAGACCCAGATGAAGAGCTTCTTGGCCTGGATGCCAGAGAGGTTGGAGATGGCGCCGTAGGAGATGGTGCCGCTGATGTCCTGATCGAAGTAGGTGTAGTGGTCGCCGAACCAGACGTAGCAGCTGCTGGCGAGCTTGATCTTGAAGTCGCCGGTGGCGTTGACGAAGGTGTAGGAGGTGACGGAGTCCGGGAGGAGGCCCTTGGGCAGGCCGTACTCCGAGAGGACGTCGTTCGCCACGCCCTTCAGCGAGGCCTCGCCTTCGCAGGCCGCCCCGTAGGCGAGCGGCGCGGCGGCGATCGCGGCAACGGCGACCAGGAGGAGGGCTAGAGGAGACATGGCCATCGTCGCTGTTGGGGCTTTGGGAGCTTCTTTTGTGCTTTCTTTTTGCTTGGGTGTTTGCTATGGGAATTTCGGTTGATTTTATAGTTGCGTTCGCGCTTGGACACTGATGTATTTTTCTTTATTTTTCCTTTTCGCCGATGGGATCTGGAGTATGATGGATTCCGGTGGGCGAACGATACACCTAATTCCTCATAAATTTTCTTTATTTTGAGGCTACCAAAATCAAAATACCATACAGGAACCACAACATGCATGTCATCACCATCACCGTGCCCAACCACCAAAGTTATGAGATTTCCTCATCTCGGTCCTCTCTCCTTTGTCTGACAATGATGAACCAGACAACATTATGCAATTTATTCACGTGACCACCTTATAATGCCTAGTTGCTGTAACGAGCCATCCATATATCTCGTCATTTTTCTGTATATAGCATCAAACATACATCGTTTTGCTCATGTTCTTTCATAAGCATGTCTAAGAAAATGGATTTAGTTATTGGCCATTCGATAGCATCCTATCTTAAAGGTGAAAACTTTTCCATAATTAGATCGATTCTCCATCTTACTAATCTGTACAAAAACAGCACACCTCCCGTCCTTTCACTCCATACTGCACTGTATCCTACCTAGGATGTGTCGCCTACATACTCTCTGGTTGTAGAGGTTGTTCAACCGTGTCAACCTAACATAACAAAAGAAGTTATATTCAGCAAAGGGAAAGTTCGTAGTGTTGAGCACCAAACAACTTCACCAGAGTATGGCGAGTGGCTCTGAAAGCCGTCTTGCACCGAAAATTATTTGAAGGGTAAGTTTGTAGTTGTCGCCATTTTTCCTCCTTGAAACAGGCTTTCGCGCCGCTTTATAAATAAAGCACATAGGGCCAGACAGCACATCGTCCAAAGGAGCACACACCACATGATACAAAGCGCTTGGGAGACCCCAAGCCCAACACAAAAAGCAAGAAGAAATAAAAGAAGAAAAATGGCGATAAAGGCGGTGTGATGAGAACGGAAACAGCTTGCAACCGGTGCCCTCCAAAGAAGTACCACCACATAACCCGCAATCCAAAACGCCTGCGTACCAAAACAGCACCTCCAAGAAGGGGAGTGACGACGACGACATTGTTGTCCGGCCGGGAGGTGGGGGAGGGGGCCCCTAACACCCTTCAAGAAGGAAGGTGACACCCTCGGGCGTCACCGTGCCAGTGTCAACAAACAAGGATTTCTCCCGACCCCACCAGAACCACCCTCCCGAGCACTTTGAAAAGCTCCACCAATCACGTCACCCACGAGCACGCGCCCTCCCGGTCTTGAAGTCGCCATCGCCGTCACACCGAGAGCCATGAAGCAAAGCTGGTAGACCGAGAGAGTGGAGACTTCGACGAGGGTCGGCCTGTCAACAGTACGCGGGAGGGAAAGACCTCCACCACCAGCAGGTGGTACCCAACCGGATGTAGCAGGAAGACACACCAGGCCCTCTGGCCCGGCCGAGCCCGCTGAGGCTCGTGAAGTCCCACCGCCGCACTGCAGCAGGGGTGCCATCGAACACGCCATCCGCCGTCTAATGCCCTACTCCTCCTTCCACCAGGGGATCCGCCACCATGGAAAATCCTGACCGCCAAGCAGCAGCCCCGAGCTCCCCCGAGCCTGCCAGACCACCACCGGACTGGGGATCTCACATCACCTCCTAGAGCCTCCTCCGCCGGAGATAAGTCGTAGCAGTCCACCTTCCGAGGCCATCGCCCCGGCATCCACCGAGCCGGACTCGCACCCACCGAGCCAGGTTCATCGCGTGACCTGCAAGGTGGGGTAGGTCTGGTTGATGTAGGATGACGGCCGAGGGACAGCCGCGCGGAGGAGATCAACCTCCACCACCAGTGGTGGTTGCCGTCCGGACGCGGCAGCAGAGACACACCAGGTCTCGGGCCCGACCGGGCCCAAAAAGGGCCCGTAAAGTCTCCGCCGTCACGCTGCTCCAGCGCAGCCGCTGCCGCCGCTGCCGTCCTACACGCCCTACACCATAGCCCCCTCCTCCAGAAGGTGCCAGGGTCTCGAGAGGCCCGCCCCAGGCCCAGATCGGGCCCAAGCTAGCCCAGATCCGGGCTAGCCCAAGCATCCCGAGGATGCACGCCCATGATGCCCAACCCTGCCGTCTCCTGCCAGCGCCCCGCGACGCCACCACGGCCTCTGGAGCCGAGCCACGGCCCCCCACCGCGACACCGGAGTGCGGCGTCGCGCCGCCCCTCTACCTAGTGCTGCAGAGGATGCCACCCGCGGCACACGCCTACCTCGGCCCTCGCCGTCCGGAGCCAGCACCGCCAGCCATAGGTGCGGCCACCACCGCACCGCCCGTCGCGACCCGCGGCAAGCCAAGCCCCTGCGTCGTCGCCAGAGCAATGCCCAGGCCCAGAGGCACCTCCCCGCGCGAGTAGCCCCCAGGATGGAGATGAGGAAGCCCAGCCGCCGCTGGCCGGGCTTCGCCCAGCCGCGCCCTCCGGGCGGCGGCGAGGAAGGGGGAGGGAGGGAGAGGTGGCGGCGGCGCCCGGAACCTAGGGTTCCCCCTATCGCCACGCAGGGGCGACGAGGGGAACGACCGGTAGATCGTTCTCGTCGCCATTTTTTAGTCACATGTGAAAACTAAACCTACCAGACTATTGCAAACCATGGAGCTTTTCTTTCTTAGATGGCATATACTAGACTGTTGGTAACGCTCGAGTTTGGGACTGTGAATGAAACATGGATTTATCATAATAGAAGTTAGATACTCCCTCCGTATAAAAATAACTGATTTGGTTTTATCTAAATTCGAATGTATCTATACACTAAAATATAGTGTCTATATACATTCAAATTTAGACAAACTTAAGTCAGTTATTTTTGGACGGAGGGAATACTTATTTCGTCCAAAAATAAGTGACTCGATTTGTCTAAATTTATATGTATCTATACACTAGAACATATCTAGATACATGTGAATTTAGACATATTCAGTTCACTTATTTCCGAATGGAGAGTATACATGATCTTACACATCTGCTTCCTTGGAAGCCGGCGAAAGGAACCCAAATGAAAATAGTGTGTAGACATCCTATGATCCCAAGCGACCACGTAGAGTGACCCTCTAGAAGTTGTATTCAATACTGGGTCGCAATGCGTCCCCATCTCATTATCATCTCAACTACGGCGATTTGACGGGTGCAAGTGTGCAACACGGCCGCTCGCTGCGCGCCAAAGCTGTGTATGAATGTGCACATTGATATATGAACCCATCAGCAAAAGATCCCGTGTCCTCCCTAAAAAAATCGAGCTGCAAAAATTAAAGGCGATAGGTAGCAGGTAGCAGAAGTAGCTGGGCTTAATTGCTAATTATGTCCTTCAACGCTGGCAGACAGATGCTGATCGAGTTGCGAATCTTGAATTTCGGTGGCTATGAAAGCCAAGCTACGGAGTACCAATTTCTAATTCACCAGAGAAGGGTATATGGGAGAAGAGTATTTTTAAGGCCCGTTTAGCTTGTTTCTTTTACTTTAAGTTTTCATGAAAACTGAATTTCCTCTGTAGCATTTACCTACATTAATGCTACTCGCTCCGTCTTAAAAAAGATATCGTAGATTCGTTAAAATTCGGATTAATCTAGACACTATTTAGTATATAGATACATCCCAAATCTGACAAATTTCCGATATATATTTTAAGACAGAGGGAGTATCAAAAATTATCCTGTCGGGACTCGTGACTAGTTATGAGAGACGCACAACCGACACCGGTGGCGCCATTTGTAGCAATTGTGTGTACAAGAATGCATACAAAACCGTGACGTGAAATTCTTCGTATTTTGACCTACACAAAAATGACATATTTGATAAAATTTTGGGGATTTGAAAATATACTTGCACATCTACGCTTGTGTCATTCTTGTACAGCTCGGAATAAAAAGTATTTGAAATTCATATTTTGCATGTTTGTGGGATAAATCATGGGCTACAACTAGATATTTTTTCAATATTTTTTTGGAACTCAAAAATATAACTTTGATTTTTTTTTAAAATAGCAAGAGCGCTGGAGCTCGGGAGCCAAAAATCTCCACTCGTTTAGTGGCATGTTCTTATATATGTTTTCTTTCTTTCAGATCCCAAAAGGGGTTATGAGAGGCTGGATTATTCTAGGTCCAGAGTTTTCTAGCAAAGATAAAATTAAATAAATATCACTATTCATAAAAATAGTGTAATTATCGACCCAAAGACTAGAGAGACATAATCCAAGAATCTAAAGCCAAACATAAATGCTTAAGTTCCATAGTGAGGAAGGTGTGTGGTAGGATCTGGTGCGGAATAAGTATGTGGGTTATAAATCTATTTTGCAGCTTCAGTGGTAAGTGTCTTTTCTTTCTCTTTATCACACCTTTGCCACAAAGGATGATTCACAAATAAAATTTTGGAAGTCTTAGTTTTTTTTGCGAAATTCCACCAATCTATTAATAATCATCAACAGTAGATTCAAAAGTAATAAAAATTAGAAATAGGTCACTGTACCACCTAGCGACGACTACAAACACTAGCGCGAACTGGAGTCATGCCGCCGTCCTTGACCCTCCATCATCGGAGCCAGTGGAGGAGCCACGGCCCGGCATGCCCGGGCAGCTGCCCAGGCTATGTCCAGGATGCTCTATTCAAACTAATGCAAGGACTGGTTAACTAAGCAAGATTATTCTTGTGAAAAATGGCTGCCGCCAGCCGGAGAACATAGTACTTTGCCTGGGCTCTCAGTTCCCGCTGGCTCCGCCACTGATCGGAGTTTGACAAAGCTTGTCGTAGTAAAGCTTGTTCTAATAGATAGACAGAAAGCCGTCGTACTATGGTCACAAAAAACCAGCGCACTAGAACAGCAACCATGACAAATAGTTGGACAATTTAAATGACGAATATCCAGCTTTGTTTCACATTGTGTGCTTTACATGCATGACCTGGAGGAACAAGCCATTGAGTGCCTTAATTCTAATTCGAGTTGTTTTGTGGTACCCTCAAATAAATAATGACCATCTATTTTTCTGCATCCAAAGGCCAATAACAAATTATACTAGCTAGTGTTAATAAAAGTGACTAGTATAATTCATACTACTCAGGAAAATCGGCACCGGACTAAAAAAATGTCGTGGACGGCCCCGGCCCAAAAGGCCTACTAGGTCCAACATAGTCCAGCTCGTGTCCTGAAGATGAAACCCGCCTCTGTCGCCTCCGTCACGTGGCCGCCGCGTTCCGGTGGTCCTCATACGAGTGTGTCCCCCTCGCCTCTTCCGCGAGTCCACCTCGGCCGCGTGGGTGTCGTCACGACGTGGTTTCTGGCCTTGGTTATTGGCGGCGGCTCGAAGAGAGAGATGCCGGCGACGATGGGTTGGAGCTATTTTGGAAGGGGCAAATGCCGGAGAGGGTTGGCGCAGGGGAGGTGCTCGACTGGGAGGGCGACGTGAATCCAAGGATTCCATGGAAGTATCCCCGCGTGTGTTCAGGGTGTCCTCGGCGTCCTGCTCCTCGTCGCCATCCAGCCAGTCCACTTCAACTGCGTTTGCCTGCGAGAGATCGGAGTGCGGCGTGAGTGCTCCACGCCCACGCAGACGGTCAGATGCGAGGTCGCCGGCACTCGGGCAGGTGCCTACCATCAGATGTTGAGTTTGTGTCGAATATTAGTGTACGAGTTAGGTTACGTTTGGACTTGTGTTGTATTGTGGATAGGATACGAGTAGTACTAGAGTCGGACTCTTGTAGCCTAGGCCTCCCATATAATATGAGGGGGTGCCACACAATGTAACCTATGACAACTTGATAGCAGCAGGCCAAGTCGGAGGTCTCTATGTGCGACGATCGATCGGAGACATGCTGATTGAGATTTGTTACATGAAAAAAAAAAGTCAGCGTGAGGACGTGGGTAGATTTCTTGGTTTTGGAGAGCAAGGGAAAGCAGCGAAAAGGAAAAGGAAGGAGGTATGTGTAAGGTACCGCTAAGCGGTGAGTTCACATGATATATCTTGTTTTTCCTGCTGTTTTTGCATACCAGGTGTACAAGAAATTCTATGGCGGTTCAGCGGTGGTCGCGACGTGCGCAGGTTTGGAAGAGTCTGGAGTGCGTCTTGAAGGATCATGCATATACAAGGTGTCAGATAGTTCAGCGCTAGTGTGACGGGTGAGCTAGGCACAAGGTGGAGCATGGTTGCAGTCGGACAAGTTCGGCTGGGTTATACTAGACAGTCTGACAGAGACAGAATACGGTGAAGATCGGCAACAACGACGTAGGAGCGTGAGGGCTGATGGTGTCCGAATTCTGTGGGCGTGGAAACACGTGGCGCATGCCTGAAGGGTGCGTGGTTCAACATGCAATGGTGCGGGGTCAATTCAAGATGGTGCGCGTATGAGATCTTGAAGTGGACGGGGCGCGGGGTAGACTGATCTTCTACCATGGAGTCATGTTGAAGGTGGAGCTGGAGTCTGACGAAAGATTCAGCCCGGGCTAATGGAGGGGCTACGGCGTAAGCATGCGGATATTTGAAGCCTAGTCAGCGAGGAAGGCGAGAAGCATCTAGATACGGGCTGGAGCGCATGGTCCGGAGGAGGCGTGGAACTCGGCATCAGTCGGGTATGACTGATGGATCTGTAGTGGGCCTGAGGTGGTGTGGGTTAGCTACCCGGTAGATCTTAGCCAAGATTGCGGATGCTCGGTGCGGTAATAGCGACGAGGTGTGCGGTAAGCACGTGACACAACTACGGACCATGGCGCTGGAGGTTGGACACGTGGTCTGACAAGTGTCCAGGGGTGCTGAAGCAGTGTTGGCGAGTACCAGGTTTAAGTTGGTGACAGGGCTATCGGGATTGACGTCAAGTGATGGATATGAGTTGGTCATGGGGAATCTGAGAAAGTGTTTTGGAAAGTCTGAAATGTCGAAGGCTTAGAGAGCATATGGCTGTATATTTTGTGATGTTTAGTGCACATGGCAAGGTGCAGGTGACATGATGCAGAAGGAGGCGGGGTGCTATAGCTGTGGGATATGTAGAAGACTATCCGGAAAAGGATGAGACGACTCTGAATTTGATTCAAGGTGATTCAAGGGAGACGGGGAAATTCCTTCAAGTTGGAAGCACTTCCACGCAGACATATGGTCGGTGTGTGATGGTGTTGAATGGAAAGAAGGAACTATAGTTGCAGGTGGAGGCACGTGGAGTCAGGGAGTAGCAGCGGTGCTCATGGAGGCAACCAAGTCCGGAGTACATGGAAATTCGACGCTTGGACAAATTCAAGGTGGCGGAGAATATTCGCCAAGGTGGAGTTTGTTGAGTTTGTGTCAAATATTAGTGTACGAGTTATGTTACATTTGGACTTGTATTGTATTGTGGATAGGATACGATTAGTACTAGAGTCGGACTCTTGTAGCCTAAGCCTCCCATATAATATGAGGGGTTGCCACACAATGTAACCTATGACAACTTGATAGCAGCAGGCGCGCAAGGGGAGCCGACGGCTTGTGCCGGCAACCAAGGCGGCCGGTGCAGCGGTATCAATGATATCAATGGGGAGGAGCGCCCGTAGTCATGCCCCGCAGAATAGACAATTTGCCGAACTGCGTTAACAAATCTCGGTATCGTCATCGTGTTGTGTGATTGCTTGATCCTCGGTAGATCAACTATGCGTCTACGATTGTAACATCAGAGACTTCTTGTGTTGGCGCCGCTGCGAAGAGCATGGTGGCTGGCCTCATCACGGTCATATTCTTCTCAGCGGCAAATTCCTGGCTCTTTGGAAGTTATCTGCTATGCTATGACATTCTTAAATCAATACTGAAATTTCTAAAGCTTATCGTCTTTCAGAAGCTGTTTCGGCAGATGTCCAAAGCATAATTAGGTTGAAGTTTGAAGTAAAAGGTCCTAGTAATTCTTTGTTAATTGGGAGTACTCTTCTCTAAAGCTAACAGCTGCTTCAGCATGGGCATCTCGTGTTGGTAGTAGCTCTATATTATATATAAATGTTAATTGCCAGGAGAAAGAAAGAAGTTTCTACATGATTAATCACTTATACTTTGAATGGGCTGTTGCCGATTTTTTTTCAGAAATTTTTGTTCTCTTTTCATGCACCAATTTCCTGATTTTGTTTTATCTCCAGAGATGAAACAGTTAGTTCATGTTGGGAAGCATTACATACATTCAGTTGTACATTAAAACCACAATCAGGCAAATCGGTACTTATTGGCAAAGAAGATGATGTCGAAGCTCGCCTGGCATCAGAGTGGCTTTCGGTCCCGAGTGGAAGTCGGTCGTCGACCACAGTCCTGTGTATCCGGAGTGAGGACAAAGAAGACTTGATTCACTGTTGCAATTTCTAGTTGAGCTAGGGATCTTCTTGCGATTGTACCTCCACGCTGTACTTGTTTTCCTTACTAATCAGTACATCGATGTTATCACAAAAAAGACGATCTCTTGTACTACTAACATTTTGGTGTTAAAGATAAATTCACTCAAAAAGATGTTCAGTATCTGAATGCTCAAAATGACATTAAATGTGGAATGCCCGTCTCAGTTATGTCTACTGGTCCAGGTCACGTACTAGTTGTTAGAGTATATTTGTATATTGTAGTTTCCCATACGTTAGGGTTTTTTTTTATATTTGCACCTATACATGTACTATATATTCTGGCCTTTGGCCCTCTGGTAATACAAGCATCTATTACCCTAACATGGTATTAGAGCCGTAAGGCTTTTTTTCTCCCTCGCAACCGCCGCCCCCGCTCGCCCCGGCATGCCGCCGCCGCGCCCGGCCGCCGCCGCCTCCGTCTCCGACCGCCGCCGCCGCTCGCCCCGGTCGCCACCGTCGCCTCCTCTCCGGCCGCTCGTCCGCCGCCGCCTCCGTCTCGGCCGCCGCCGCCGACTCCGCCTCCACCGCCGCCGACTCCGGCCGCCCGTCCCCGGCCCGACGCCTCCTCCGGCCGCCCGTCCGCCGCCGCCTTCGCCTCCGCCGCCGTCTCCTCCGGCCACCCATCCGCCGCCGACTCCGCCTCTGTCGCCGCCTCCTCCGGCCGCCCGTCCCCGGCCCATCCCCGGCCACCGCTCGCCCCAGCTCTCCGCTGCCGCGCCCAGCCGCCCAGTTTTCGTCCGATCTAGATCGGATCTGAGAAAACAAAATCGACAGAGCTATGTCTTCCTCGTCGGGCTATGTTGCGATTCCTCGCTGCCCGGTGATTTTTGATGGCACGAATTATCCTGATTTCGCTACCTTCATGCGCGTCCATATGCGCGGTCTTCGCCTTTGAGGTGTGCTTTCCGGTGAGGTCTCTTGTCCACCGCGCCCCGTTGCGCCTACGGCGCCTATTGCACCGATGCCCGTTGCCTTTGCCCCCGATGCCACTCAGGCGGTCAAAGTTGCAGCCCAGAGTGCTGATGATACTGCTCGGGATGATTATGATCGGAAGGTCCAGGAACATTCTACTGCTGTTGCGACCTACCGGCTGGATCTGGCTGACTACACTCAGTGGATAGATGAGGATGCTCGTGCTACTGTTGTTCTCACTTCCAGTGTTCTGCCTCAGTATGCTACTGAGTTCATAGGTCTTCCCACTGCTGCTGCTAAGTGGGCTTTTCTTCGTCAGCGCTATCAGCCGTCTGGAGATGCTCTTTATCTGTCTGTGGTTCGTCAGGAGCATGATCTTAAGCAGGGTGATTCCACTATTGATGAGTTCTATACTCAGAATGCTGCTATTTGGCGTCAGTTTGACTCTCTTCGTACAGCTGTGTGTAACACCTGTCCCTGCCGTCTGATTGTTCGTGCGGATCTGGAGTTTCAGCGCGTCTTTGAGTTCTTGTCGCGGCTCCGCAAGGAGTTTGAGCCGCGTCGTGCCCAGCTGCTTGCCCGTGGTCGTGTTCCGCTCTCTGAGGTACTGGCTGAGCTTCGTGCTGAGGAGACTCGTCTTTGTGGTGCTGGTCTTCTTGAGGTTCCATCTGTTCTTGCTGCTCGTGGTCCCCCCGTGCCGCCGGCTTCGTCGTGGTCTCTAGCACCGCCGCTACTCTCTGCTCCGCCGGCCTAGGGTCAGAGTCAGCCTCAGCACCCTCGTGGTTCTCGTCCTCCCTGCGCCCACTGTGGCAAGCCTGGCCACGATATCTCTGGCTGCTGGACGAGGGATCCCCGCTTACGTCAGCATTACCTTGCTCGTCGGCAGGCTGGCTCTTCAGGATCTTCTGCCGTTGCTTCTGGACCTCCTGCTGGTGCACTGTCTGATCAGGATATTATCCGTGGTCTTCGTAGTCTGCTCGCTGCTACAGGCTCTTCCTCGTCGGGTACTGCTGGTTCTGTGCCTAGCTCTTCGAGCACCACGCGACCATCACCTTTTACACAGTCAGGTACGTCATCCCGTGGTATCTGGATTCTGGAGCTTCTTTTCATATGACTTCTGCGTCTTCTATTCTTTCTGCTCTTCGCTCTCTTATTTCTCCTGTTCGTGTTATCACGGCTGATGGTACCTCTCTTCCTGTTTCCAGTCGAGGCACCCTCTCTACTTCCTCTTTCTCTGTTCCTGATGTTTCTCATGTTCCCAATCTTAAGATGAACCTTGTCTCTACTAGTTAGCTTACTGATTCTGGTTGTCGTGTCATTCTTGATGCTGATTCTTGTGCTGTTCAGGATCTTCGTACACATGCTCTGGTTGGAGCTGGCCCTCGCAGTCTTGAGTCTCCGGGGCTATGGGAGTTAGACTGGCTTCGCGTTCCTTCCGCTGACACTTCCTCTGCCAGTTCTCATGCGGTTGCTGCTTCTGTCACCGGCTCGTTTCAGCAGTGGCATCATCGGCTGGGTCATCTTTGTGGCTCCTGTTTATCGTCATTAGTTCGTCGTGGTCTTCTGGTGTCTGTCTCAGGAGATGTGTCTTTACATTCGTGTCAGGGTTGTAGGTTAGGCAAACAGATTCAGCTTCCCTATCCTGCTAGTGTGTCTGTATCTCAGCGACCTTTTGATTTAGTTCATTATGATGTTTGGGGTCCAGCTCCCTTTGCTTCAAAAGGGGGCCATCGATACTATATTTTGTTCATTGATGATTTTTAACGGTACACCTGGTTGTTTTTTATGCGCTCTCGCAGTGAGGTGCTTGCTATTTATTAGCGCTTTGTGGCCATGGTTCGTACTCAGTATTCCACTCTTATTCGTGTGTTTCGTGCTGATTCTGCAGGAGAGTATATCTCCCAGCACCTGCGTGGCATTCTTGCTGAGTAGGGCACCCTTGCTCAGTTCTCATGTCCCGGCGCCCATGCTCAAAATGGTGTCGCCGAGCGTAAGCATCATCATATTCTTGAGACTACCCGTGCTATGATGATTGCTTCCTCTCTTCCGCCGCATTTCTGGGCTGAGGCTGTCGCTACATCGACTTACCTCATTAACATCCAGCCTCCTGCTGCTCTTCAGGGTGACATTCCTCTCGAGCGTCTCTCTGGTACCTGTCTAGACTACTCGACTCTTCGTTTATTTGGTTGCGTTTGCTATGTCCTTCTCCCTCCTCGCGAACGCACCAAACTGACCGCTCAGTCTGTTGAGTGTGTCTTTCTCGGCTACAGTGATGAGCATAAGGGCTATCGCTGTTGGGACCCCGTTGGTCGTCGGATGCGCATCTCTCGTGATGTCATGTTCGATGAGACGTGTCCTTTCTATCCTCGCCCCACCTCTGGTACTTACCCAACGGATGATCTCTCTTTTCTTCTTTTTCCTGATACACCTTCCACTGTCCCTTCTCCTCCATCTCCGCCTTCTGATGCGCCTCCTTTGGTTTCGGCGCCATCCTCTCCTCCGTCTAGTTCCCCTAGTTCTCCCCGTTCTCCGGCTTCGGACCCTTCCTCCGCTGTTCCTTCTTCCTCCTCTTCGGATGAGTCATCTTCCGCGGATGAGCTTCCTTCTTCACGGCCTGTTCGTCAGCGTCGTGCTCTAGACCGTTACTCTCCTAGTCAGTATGGTCTCTCTGTCGTCTTCGAGCCGACTTCTTATCGGGATGTCGCGTGTCATCCTGAATGGCAACTTGCCATGGCTAAGAAGATCGCTGCGCTTGAGCGCACTAGCACCTGGGATCTTGTTTCTCCCCCTTCTGGTGTTCGTCCTATCAGTGTAAGTGGGTCTATAAAATTAAGACCCGCTCTGATGGATCTCTTGAGTGCTATAAAGTGCGTCTTGTGGCTCGTGGTTTTCAGCAGGAACACGACCGTGATTATGATGAGACTTTTGCCCTTGTAGCCCATATGACCACTGTGCGTACTCTTCTTGTTGTTGCTTGTGTTCGACGCTGGTCTGTGTCCCAGCTTGATGTTCAGAATGCTTTTCTTAATGGCGAGTTGAGTGAGGAGGTTTATATGCAGCCTCCTCCTGGGTATTCTGTTCCCAATGGGATGGTTTGTCGTCTTCGACGCTCTCTTTATAGCCTGAAACAGGCCCCTCGTGCCTAGTTTGAGCGCTTTGCCTCTATGGTGACTGTTGCTGGTTTCTCTCCTAGTTCTCATGATCCAGCGCTTTTTGTTCACACTTCTCCTCGTGGACGCACTCTTCTCCTTCTCTATGTTGACGATATGATCATTACCGGTGATGATCCTGAGTATATTGCCTTTGTCAAGGCTCGTCTCCGTGATCAGTTTCTTATGTAAGGGAGCCATTTCTTGGTCCCCTTCATTTGCGCCTTCTTGAGCTTAGCCACGACCTTAGCCTAGATGGAGGCGACATAGGTTTGGACTGAAGTGTTAGCAAAGACGATGCCACCCACTAGAATGGGTGACATCGACGACACTACCTGGTTCTGTGGAAGAGGCTGGCTGTCATCCATATAAGAACAGGGGATTTGGGAGGAGTCCTCAATGGGGATCAAAGCCTAGCTAAACTGGTCATAGAACGGGTCCTATAACATGGACACAATAATTATGCAAATGAATCAAGGTGCAAAAATATGGTGTTACCATCAGTAGGAACGTAGTGCTGCATTGGAGTTTAAATTTGGTGCTTACTTTTGGTCCCATGCTAGTATGTTTCAGCAGAGACTAGAGACTTATTTGTATGCTCTTCTAGTCAGAAAAAATCATAGTCACGAAGAACACCGTTCTGTGAAAAAGGCCAAACTGAGGTTCTTGCTTTGTGATATGACATCAACTAAAATATTTACTCGTTGTATTAAGAAGATGATTCATGTTACCACAGCCGGAGAAGGCAATAATTCATAGTACATTAATATTCTGATGAGCACAAACTTTTATTTTTCAATAATTGGTGTCACCCCCAACCCCCTGTGTTGCTCCCCAGGGCGACATGGGGTGAAACCCTAGGCGTCGCCAGAAGGTTCTTCCCTCGCCAGATCCCCTAGCCACCGCTGACGTCGGCCCTCTCCATTGCGGCGGCAACCCAGTGGCCAAAGGCAGTTGGGGTGGTGGTGTGTCGGGGGTGATCGCAAGATCTGCTAGGGCGGTGGCGGAGGTTGTCTGCGCGCAGCGACCAGGGTGGTATCCCTGCATCGGTATGGAGGTGGTGATCTCCGGTGGAAACGATTTGGCAGGGGCGGCGTGTGTCCTAGGCCATGCCATGGTAGCTACCTCGCGGTGGCTACTCTCGGTGTCGATCTAGCTGTGGAGGTGCGTGCCCTTGGCCGTGCCATGGTGGCTACCCCTCGGTGGCCTCTCCCGCGGCGAAGATCTAGCTATGGAGGTGCGTCCCCTTCATAGGGCCATGGTCGCTGCCTTTTGGTGGCCACCAGGAGGTCGTAGCCCAGGCTGCCATGGCCCATATAGCATGTGCTTGGCGCGAGCCGGAGCAGCGAGGCAGGGGCGAGTGGTGCGTCATCTGCACTACCGTCATCGCGTTGGTCGAGCGGCACCGCGATGGCTTCCTCCTCGGTTGTTCTGATCGGCAACGTGGGGGCCTGCTGGTGTTGCTTGCATAATGGTGGAGGTCCTAGAGTTCCTCCGGCGCCAAGATGAAGATCTACTGACTGCCTATCCTCGTTGATTTCGCTTGGAGCGATGTGTTCCAGAAGGCTCCGTCGATGAACTCCCATGGGCGCATAATGCCTAGAGATTACTGGATCGGAATGAATTCGGTCGTACGCACCCATGTTCTTTTTGACCGTTTGGTTTCAGAGGGAGCGTTGCAAAACTCTGCTATCTGTTACCATCATGTGTCATGTCTTCGAAGACCCATGGTGAAGTTAGAGGCAGAGAATGTCATGAAAGTAGGAACAAGGGGCTAGCGATGGTGGATTGAGTCTTTGTGGCGATGAGGAAATGACTTGGTGATCTGGGACTTGCAGTAGTGACTGTTAGAGGGGGCGGCAGTATAAGAGGAGTTCACAGTCTTACCTTGCAGGGTGAAAACCCAAGGTCTGATCTTAATTGGTTGTGCCTGACAATGACCTTGTTGAAAGCATTGTTTTGTGAGTGAGAACTTTCTCTAGGGTTAAAACCTATGATCTTTGATCGGGCAACGATGGTGCTTGAGCACTATATCCTTCTTGAAGACGTCGCTATTGGAGAGGTTGGACTTCTGGTACTGTTTTGGTGGTGTTAGCGTCGCTGCTATAAGCAACGGACTGTTGTAGCAGGACTTTCGACTGTTGTAGCAGGACTTTCCTTTTTTTGTAATTCTTCTCCTTTTGTTGGCCGTGTGCATCCGTAAGGCCGCTAGAGCAATGCGTTATTGCAGAGGCTGGATTTAATTAGTATCTTTGCGATAATATATGCTCCTTTCAAAAAAAATTGATCATGACACAGAGGAGCCAATCTAGAAAAATATGTCTCTACGGCAAGGTCTTTAATCTTGAAGCTCCATGACTCTGGTGTTTAGATATCCATGTGTTCTCATGGAATGATAAAAATTAGATCAGCATCTTGCTTCGAACTTTGCTTAATGCTTGTGTCCTTGTTTCTAATTTTTTCTAAAAAAAGTTAGCAGAAACTAAATCATAATTTTCCATAGTGTTTAGTAATTCGAGACAAAGAGTTTATTTACATTCTTGCCTTTCTTCACATTGGGTGACAGTATGAGATTTCTTTTCTTTCAGGAGCGGTGGTGCGAGCAAAGGTGAGATGAATGGGCGGGGAAAAGTGGTATCTCATATCACTGCCTTGAACAGTTAATTTTCAAAATCATAAGTAGACCTTTTCCGGTAAACATGAATTTTAATCCATCGCCAATTACATATCTCGTTGACATGGCTCGCATTGTCGTACCAATTTAATTCTCAAGTCTATACGGAATCTACCGTGTCATGTTTATGGGTAGGCTCGAGGTCCTTTTCTTTAAAAAGAAAAAATCGATTGTGAATTTCTGCTAGTACTAACATTAACTCGTTCACCTCTAGCTATGCCTATATAGGAACCTGTATCCCCATGGGCTTAGCTAGGTTGTTATTGCTAGCTGCTTCTCGTCGATTCACGTCTCACTTAGTTTGATTATTATGTTTTCATGTTTCTTTCTCTGGTGTGAATTATATATTTTAGTATAGTACTACCCCGTTCCATATTATACATTTCGAGTAGGCTAATAGTTCATCAAAACGTCTAATCATACGGAACAAAGGAGTAATCGTGTCGAAGTCCTACACTTCAGATTACTTGGGAATTAGCGGCTTTAGGAAAACCCATTTGACTGTTCCTTTTTCAATAGCGGACCAGCATCTCTCGGCGCTAAGATATTGTTTGTCTTATTACTATGGTAAGAACACCGCTGGTATCTGGTAGGCTAGGAGCAGCAGTATATTATCCCTAGCCTTTCCGGTGCTAAAAAGGGAGCAACCGAGCAAGCAGCTATGATGAATAAATGCATGGGCGTATGGCCATAACACCTGATAGAAGGTGATGCGAAGTACCTTATGGTGTAACAGTGACTAGTTAGACATTGGATATCTATAGTCGAGAGAGGATTTTATGAGCACGCACTCGAGTGTACACCTCAATTTGGGTTGTCCATAGGTGCATCAAGATCCAAGCTAGCCTTTTTTTTCCTGGGACAACTTCTCTTTTGTGTGTCCCTTGCACCATACAACTTTTGAACTTGAAACTTTGCAGCTCACTGAAACATTTGAGATAGAATGTGGGGAAATAGTTTAGGAATTTTATGGCTTTAAAATGTATATATTTAAGGAGTTTGTTCTGAATTCAAAATATTCTAAAATTTAAAATTGCATATACAATTCCTAGGCTATTTCCCCACATTCTAGTTGTAATTTTTCAGGAACTTGGAAATTTTCTAATCCATATGTTATATAATTTGAGAGACACGAAAAAGAAAAACTCAAAAAAGTGTGGAAGTGCACCTGTCATCGTGCTCGCGGTCACAACTTTCCGATCTCCACATCCCTATTTTTGTCTTGTCCACGGACGACTTGCATTGAGTTGTAGGGATGTAATATCTCATCTAGTGATTTTAAAGTAGCAATATTCTAGCCTATCAATGACCAATCCACATTTCATTAAACATAATCTTGTAAGGGAGATGGTTCACGATAGTAACATGTTAGCTCAGGAGTGACTGGTGAGGTGAGGCTGATGTGGCTCTGTAGGAGCTGATTTTGAGGTAAGGCAGATGATGGAAGGTGTGTGGTGCCGCCGTTGTAGGCGCCGATGTGAGAAGGCGCATTGTTGGAGAGGCAACGGTGGACCAACAGATAAGGATTGGAGGTGGCTAGCTTGATGCAAAGTTTGTGCATAGTGATGTTTATGGTGAGGCGTCTGTGGCTCTATAGGAGTTGTTGTTGAGGTGAGGCAGACATGGTTCTGCGAAACTGGAGTTGATGAAGAAGACAATGAGGATGCTCAAGCTTATGAGGAAAGGCGTGTGGTGCCGCTGTTGCATGCGCCGATGTGAGAAGGCGCATTGTTGGAGCGGCAACAGTGGACCAACACAAGAAGGATTGGAGGTGTCTAGCTTGATGTAGAGTTGTTGCACGGTGATGGTGATGGCTTGCACGAGGCAGAGCTTGGATGGTCCGAGTTGATTGGGTGCTTGACGACCGCTGGAGCAAGAGTTAGAGTAAAATGCTCTCATGTGTCTTTGTATGCTGGTAAGCTAGATGTGGTGGTCATAGTAAGTGTCATGGAGTTGTAGCAAGATGGTCATGGTGACTGACCCTTGTCCATATTGAGGGGGGGGGGGTGTTGGAGTCTGGGTTAGCATAGAAGTGGTGTCCTAGGAGAGTCTGTAATATTCCGGTGAGTGTTGGAGTCTGAGTTAGTATAGTAGTAATACTTTGATAGAGTCTAGAGTATTCTAGGGAGTGTTAGTATAGTAGTAGTGTTGTACTAGAGTCTAGATCATTCCAGTGTATGAGTAAAGATGTAAGGCTAGATTGTGCTATATATATAAGAGGGTGTGGAGGTCCAAGGGACCAACCAAGCCCATCCAGAATATTTTCCCCCAAAACCTACAAATAATCATCAAAAGTAGTACAAATAGACCCTAAAAGTAATAAAAAATAGAAATAGGTCAATGGATCACCTAGCGACGACTACAAACACTAGTGCGAGCCGAAGACGTGCCGTCGTCCTTGCCCCTCCATCACCGGAGCCGGACAAAACTTATCGTAGTAGATCTTGTTGTAGTAAACAGACGGGAAGACGTCGTGCTATGGTCACAAAGGACCAACGCAATAGAGCAGCAACCATTACCAATGGTTGGACAATTTAAATGACGAATATCCAACTTTGTTTCACATTGTGTGCTTTACAAGCATGACTCGAAGGAACAAGCCATTGAGTGCCTTAATTCCTAACGTGACATTTGGGCGGGACTTGCTCGAGCCTAGGCTTGAGGTTTGGAATACACTCATAGCTCAGTTAGCGTTCGTTCAATTGTCACGATGATAATTTGAATTTAGCTGAAACTTGCACCATCGGCTCTTGTTCAATCTTCGCAAAGTGGTGTTTTTTTGAAAAGTATAACCAAACAAAGGGAAATGCAATGTTGTTTTTGTCAAAGATATGAAGGAAGAGCTTAACTTTTAGCAAAATATGGAGATCACCAAGGCTAGGGATTTGACTTTGGGCATGACCAATGTGTCCTCTTTGGGTGAATGGTATCTAGTATATAAAGACACCGCTGGTAGATAGATGTCTCCATGTTGCACGTTGGGTATTGTCTTGTCTTGCACGTTAATTCAACCTCATGGTCTCCCTTCAATGTACTATGGCTTGTGTGATCCTTTAGGAAGTCTTCATATAGCACGATAGGTTCAGGACAGTAAGAGCTTCTGGGTGCAGGTCTTCTTATCATGAACATCGAGGCCGTTGTGGATTGAAAGTGGTGCAAGGTTGTAATTGTGTGGGATTTATGCCTAGCCCCACTTATCGCCGACACTCATGTCTAGCTCAGTCCTAAGCTTCATTCTAGGGATTAGTTACTACATGGTGCGTCTTATAAAATATGTGTAAATCCTCACTCAATGATCAATTCAAGTGCGTTTTCCATCATTTGATTTACAATCTCGTAAATGGTAATAGAGCTGAGAGATTTTAAGTCCAAGAAAATTCCTCGATATTTAACAAAAGTATCTGCAGCCTATATTGATCCCACATCCAAGACCAAATGGATCCTAGATTTGAGGGAGATTGTTAAAATATATTGTCCACACTTCTCCATTAGTTCAAACGTTTGGGTGAATTGCTCCTTGCATAATTAGATATTATATCAGATTAATACCTCTACACGAGGAGAGAGAGAGAGATAGAGATGATTTGGGGGTGGCGGGAGATAGAATGACTTGGGGTGGAGAGAGATAGTGTGTGTGGATGGACGAAGCAGGCTGATGGTGGGCTTTAGTAGGCCGAAAGTATCAGTAATGTGTATGGCATACAGCCTTCTGCTCAAGGTCCATCATTACTAACAAGTAACAGGAGGTTCATTAGCACTAACAAGCACACATTTTGGCCCATCGCCGGTGGCTTTTTTCACGGTTTTACTTTCGGCCTGTGTCGAAGGTGCTTGTACTAGTGATGGATTATTTTGGAACTGTCACGAACCTAGACTAGCGGCGGCGACGGTATCCGGCGAGTCGGGAGACTGAGGGCGACGGTGTCTAGCGAGTGGGGAGATTAAGGGCGACGGTGCGGGGATCGTGGAGTTAGTCCAGCATGGTGAGCTCGCAGGTGCCTTGGGCAGCCGAAGCAGCGACGACGACGGCTGGGTGAAGATGGCTGGTGCAAATTACTGGAACCCGACGGTGACGGCCGGGTGAAGATGGCCATGGCAACGAGAATGGTCTGCTTGTTTCTCTGCTTCGTTCTGTACTTGTTGCTCTTCTTCGTTCGTCAGAGCAATGCTCTGTTCGTCAGGCAGCTTTTTTTGATTTTTTATTTGTGCTCTTTTGTGTTTGGATAGGCAAAACTGGAGCATGGTGATCAGTACCAGTACGAGTACCCCAACCAGAGTACAGTGAAAAGAAAGAATTCTATTGAATTAGTAGAAGAACAAGTGAAGCTTGCGAGGAAGACAGAGCACGTGTATTCTATTTCAGTACTTCAAATTCAGTTACAGAGAGCGATGCGGAAAAAACTTTAGAAATATCATAGATAGGACATGAGAAGGAGAGATAGACTGAATTGTAATATATGTAAGAAAGATTTCTCCTTGTAGCATCAGCATTTGTTGTAATGTGCTATTGCACTGAAATTTGAGTGTACTTTTGCACAAGTTAATGAAATTTGACTACTATTGTAGCTAGATTCAGAGTAATATTGAGTGTATTGTTGCACAGTAATACTGAGTGAAATTTGAATGTACTGTTGCAGCTGAATTTGATCTAAATTTGACTGAATAATAACCTGAGCTAAATTTGAGTAATACAATGACAAGGGCAACTGAATTTGTACACTGACAAATGGAACTTAATTTGTACACCAACAAGGGCAACCATCCGTGATAATATTAGTTCATCACCAACCCAGACAAAGAATGTGTACAATGTCAGCAAAGGAGAAAAACTCTACTACAAAAGCATCTAGACAAGATAAAACATGGAATAGAGCTCAAAGAGATAAACACATTGAGTTTGTACATTGACATGAACAGAGCTCAAATTGAGCAGGTTTGACACTTAGATAACATCAATACTTGGTGCATTCTGACTTAATGGAAAAAAATTGCACATTGAGATCGGGAATTATTTGAGCATTCCCCAACAGTGCTTGTAGCTACCATTGATTCTGATCATGTACTTGTTATAAATTACAGATTGATACTTGCTTGGTACTGGAGTATTCAGATTGGCCACCATAAGCAGAAGAAGTTGGACAAAATAATGATATACTTTACTGACTATAAATGTTTACAAATCAGTAGTAAACACATACTTGTCCTTCAGCTCCCCAAGTTCTCACTGGAGGAAATAACATAATCCAAACATTATAGTGCCACCAATTTAGAGTGATAGTGTACACAAAATTCCCAAAGACACAAATTCTAGAAGAAGACATGGACACAAATGCATAAATGAAACTAGCGTCTACAAATCATCAGCATCTGGTGCATTTTGACGGGTAGGAAATTCATCCACATTTAAATCAGGAAGAACTTCGTCATTTAAATCTGGAATTTCACCTCTCTCTGTCGGTCATCACTAAATAGGAGGTAGTGCCACTCCCATGGCCTGTTTTGTATCCTCTTTTAGCTGATCTTCCCCTGTCAGCACCAATAGTAGCATCAACATCTCTTCTCTTTCCATTTCCTCTTCCTCTTCCTCTGGCCCTACTGCTGCTTTCTTGTTGCTCTACTGGTGCTTTACCTTTAGATGCTTCTCTATTTGTTGTACCACTTCCTCTAGATCTTCCCCTCAAATTTCCTCTAGATGAAGCTGTTGTGATCCTTACTCTAGTTTCAGGAATAGTGTCTCTAGCATCTGCCACAAAGGCATTTTTAGGCAAAGGGCCAAGTACCCTACTAATTGGCACAAGATTCTGCTCCTGCAAAAATTGTGTGCAAATAATCATGTAAGAACAAAATGCAAATATGAAAACATATATGTGAAAAGATGGAAATCATTATTTCTTGCCCCAAACTGTAGACCATGCTTTCATGTTAATTTGTAGGATCCATAATAGGGTTGGGTCTGTGTGTAATTACATGCTAGGCATTCAAACGGGATATATTATAAGGCATAATGGTTCTCTAATAAAATAATTAATTTAACATTATGGAAGCAATGTACCTCACGAATGTAAGGGAGATCTAAATCATCATCTTCCTGCACAATAAGGTCTCTCTTCTCCTTTAGTTGTCTTTCAACAAATTTATTGTGACCTTTTTTATTGTGATCAGGTTTGCCACAAATAGAGCAGTGCATAGTGACTCCAGACTTCATAAGTATTTTGATACCTTTCTTCATTACTTCTTCAGGTGCTTTTTTCCTGTTCTTCTTGGGCCTGCCCATAACTTTGGTAAACAAAGGTGGAAGAATGACCACACCATTCATCTTTTGCCAAAATGGTCTGCCTCTAAGTGGAGCCAACTTGAACTGATAAGCTTTGAAGTAAGTATCAACTGTATAGCATCTATGGACAAGGGATTCAGGGTTATTCCTGTCATTCCTACAACAGGTTATTGCATGAGGGCATGGAATCCCAGTTAGCTGCCACCTCTTACAATCACATGTTTTTGTGTTGAAGTCCACATTGTACCCTTTCTCTAACTCCAGTGAGCTGACATGAAATAGCTTGTTGTCTGCAGGTGTGACTCTGCATTGAGTACACCATTCAGTAAATTTGTCCAATTTTTTCTTTATTTTTGGACAAATTCTTCCACTCCATAGATTCAAGCATGGACAAGAAAGGAAGCTCCCTAGCTTCATTGATGTAGTTGTGGAACAAAACATTGGTAAAAACAGAATTAGAAGCCACAATTGTTAAATGTAGGTAAAAGATAGAACTTCATCTGTAACAAAATAAATCACCTGTTGAACACCTCTGAATCATTATTCAGTAACATGTCACACTTGGGAAATTCTTGGAAAAGGCCTTTATCCATGTACTTGGCACTAACTTCTCAACCCACTCATAAGCTTCTAGTTTACCAGCCTTCATTTTTGCCATATTTCTCTCTCATTTTACAACACTAGTAGACCTAGCAATTAACCACAAGTCATTCTTTAAGGTTTCACCCTTATGACCCGCCTTTTGGAAGTTTTGGAGAAAGTGCCTAACACAAAACCTATGCTCTGTATCAGGCCACACTTTAGTTACAACATTTATGAGACCCTGCAATCATGTCGACAAAGAAATTAGGAGGAATTTGTAGACATTTCACTACCATTCTCATGTGCTCAAATAAATAAGGAAAAAAGAATACAAACCTTCTGTTTGTCACTCATTATGGTCCATGCTGAGGTGTTAGTTATGTTCAAGTCATCCTTTAGCTTAGTGAGAAACCACTCCCAAGAGCGTGTACATTCCACTTCAACTAAACCAAAGGCAACATGATAAATGCAATCGTTTGGGTCAATCCATATAGCTGTAAGCAGGCATCCTTTGTATCTGGTTTTTATGTGGCAACCATCAATACATATTAATGGCCTACAACCTGCTAAAATCCTCTTTTGCAAGCATCATAACTCCAGTAACAAGTGGCCAAATGTTCCTTATGTTGTGGACTACCAGGATCATTCACATAATTTGTTGAAAGAAAAAATGTAGAGCCAGGATTACTCCTCTTAAGATCCTGCCCATAATCATGCAACACCTGAATTGTTCCCCCTCATCTGCATGAATTTCCAACAAAGCTGCTTTCCTGGCTATCCTCAACTTCCACCTCTCCGGGGACATATTGAATTCCCTTATCACCTTTGTTGCAAAACCCTTCAGATCAAGCTTTTGATTATCTCTGAATTCATTAATAAATTTATCTTTGAGCACATTTGCAGTGAGCGCTCTCAATTCCCACACACTCTCACATCGGTGATTCCCTTTATATGAATTTAGGACAAATCCACCATACCTACTATCTTTTGCAGGTCGAAAGTACGAATTTTACATCCTCCATCACAATCACCATCACAAATAGCTTCCAACCTTCTCTTGTCATTCTTGATCTTTCGGATTCTTACTCTGTTTCTGATGGTATATGATGCGAGAGCTTTCCTTGCCTCCACAACTCCACTAAACACCATTCCTGTTTTGAAGATTGGATTATCCATGTCAACCTCTGGATTGAATGCCCTAATATTGTGATTCAGCTTCTCTCTTTCTTCTCCGATGAGATTTAGGTCTTCATCCCTAAAGCCTCCTCATCTTCATTTTCTTCTACTATTTATTTCTCATTATGATCATTCACTTCTACGTCTATATTGTCTGCAAATAAGTCATCATCCCCATCTTCGGCATCGCAATCACTGTCATATATACTACAATCAATGTCACCCTCATTGTCATTAACCTGCACTTGCTGCAATAATATAAGGAATTTGTTAGTATAATGCACACTATATGTTTAATATTTAAAATGAGAACATGGCAGTAACTTGTCAATATGGAAGCAATGTACCTGCACTTGCTGTTCTAAAACCACATCAACATTTGGCTGCACTTGCTCAGAAAAATCACCATCTAGCTGCACTTGCTGTTCTGAAATCACATCAACAATGGGCTGAACTTGCTCAGCTAAACCACCAACTGGCTGCACTTGGTCTTGTAAAACCTCATCAACAATGGGTTGCACTTGCACTTTCTCTGCTAAACCACCATCCGGCTGCACATGGTCTTCTAAAACCTCATCAACATGTGTCTGCACTTGCTCTACTAGAACCTCATTTTGCTGCATTTGCTCCACTGCAAGGTTAGATGTCCATGGCACTATCCTCAGGCTGATGACTCCAGGAATGAAAGGCCCTTCAGTGAGGATCAAATCATCTATAAATTTTTTGAGAAAATTATTATGATCAATGTATAAGACAAGTGTCTTTTGTGACCTGCTATGTTCAACCATCTCAGCAAAGTGTGCATCGCTGTCAACAGGTACTAAACCATCAATAATGTCTTTCCCTGGCAAACACCAATACACCTAAAGTATTCCATCCCTCTGACAGCCCAAATATCTCAGTATTTCATCAATACTTGCATCTAACCAGCTATGAGCACTGCAATTGTCAAATACAGCAGTGGATGCACACATATAAGACAAGTTCTCTCTCAATCCACAAAAGAAACCATTGTGGAATACTTCCACTGAAAAAGATCAGAATTGCCTCCTGCATTGAACACTGACAAAAGAGCACCAATTTAGACATCATTGCGAAATATTGCACACTATAACTATAATATGTGAGAAGAGAACATGGCAATAATTTGCACAAAATTTAGAGATTGAAGCATTCCAAAGAAGCATGTAATCCATTTTTAAAGCCTCAAAGAAGTTTAAATGCTCAACAACAAATTTGTTCATCTGAGTGTTGTAGTTAGTTGTCAACAGAGCTAAAACAAGACAATGGTTCCCCCCCTCTGACTTATGCTTTCTTCTACAATTATGCAGGCATTAAAACATAAGCATCATGAAACACTGTTGAGAACTGGAATATTAGGTTGTGCCATGAATAGAGACAAGCTACAAAATAACCTGAGACTAACACAACACAAGCAATTTATTCTAGAACCCCTAAACAACAAACTCTCAAACAGATCGTACATCCATTCGTCTGCTTGCTACAAGAAAACACTAAAATAAACAATGACCACCGATAACAAGTTCAGTTAAAATTTCAGACTATAGCCGAACTGCAATCTTGCTCAATTCTTCTAATCCTCATCCTATCCATCTTCATTAATAGACGGAATGCATAAAGGAATGAAATTTGATGGTATAATTCAATCGAAATTAAAAGCCTAGCTGTCCACTAAAGCGCTGAGCCGTATCACTCAACTGATCCTAAACTGTGAGGCTGAGCAGTCTCAAACTGGGCATGAACCGCTCCTAAAAATGTAATTCTACTTTTGTGGGACAGTAACTTCGTAAGCCTAGCTGTCCACTAAAGCGCAAAGTCCAGATTCTGCTGGGCGCTTCTCCAATTAATTAGTAGAGCAAAGATTTTTGGCTGGACGGTAGAATTAGTTTCTCGGCATGATTTCGTGGACGCTCCTATAACCGCAATTACTCGAAGAATTGCAAATGCAAGACTAATACTGTGACTTTCCCACCGCTCATAATCCATTATCACATCCGAATCACAAGGGGCAAACCCTACCAACATCCAATGCAATCGATCGTGAGGAGTTCGGGAGAGGAAAATCCGACAGTACCATAGCTCGGCAGATCTTCGTTCCAATCGCGGTAGTGTAGTTCTGGCGACATCTCATCGAGAACGGCACCACTGACGGCAGAGAGAAGGAGGTGGTGTCGTCTGCTTCCTCGGCGCCCACAGGAGAAACATCGAAGGACGACGCACAGGGAAACTAGCGATAAATTAGCTACAGGTGCGCGCGAAGCGGTTGCAAAACGCATGGAAGGACCTTGGCTCTAAATGATAGTTTCGGAGGGGGGTCTGCAAATAGCGACCGTGAGTCTGTTTTGCACACGAATCACGTATTAGACTATTTGTGCAAGTTAGTTTCGGATTAGCAACTTGTGGGACTACAGGGGCAAGTTTTGCAACTTGTGAAACTAATCCGCACCTAGTGTGCAAGTTGTGGGACTAAGGGTGTTATTACCTCAATATATTGCGGTGTACCCGCAAAAGAAAGGACATGCAATATATTGCGGTGTATTGCGGGAATATTCATATTGAAACATGGCTCGAGCTTCTATTTGATCTTTGATCTAGCTAGTACCTTCTTTTTTACGAAATTTCACTAATCTATTAATAATCATCAACAACAGTACAAAGAGATCCAAAATAATAAAATTATAAAAAATTCCATTGGACCACCTAACGACAACTGCAAGCACTCCCGGCGTTTTTTCAACTTCACTAACATGCTGCCATGGGTGGCAACGGCAGGGCCTATCGCCTCCGTTTTCCGTCCCCACGTGCCACCTTGGCCAGTGGCGGAGTGGCAGCAAGCTCCACGTGACGCTCGTAGTCGTCGGGTCTCTGCGTCAAGGTAGTTTTGTCAATTACGTACAGTGGGAGGTGGTTTTATGTGTCAATACATCCGTGTAGGTGTAGGTGGCATAACCTATTAAAATTTCACCAGCCCATACTAATCGTTGAATTACTTTTTCACCTACACCAACTCAAACTTATGCCCACATATATTTTTATATATCCCTTGGCTTGAAATACGTCGTCTTCCTAAGCACTGCCTCTGTGTGACTGTGTTACTTGCTCATGTTCTTTTTTCTTCCCGCTAGCCACTTAGACTGATGCAAAATTACGATTCTGAACATCCACTGCTGCTACACCAACATGTCAGCAATATGATTATCCTTCCTATATCAATCTTTCTTTGATAGCATATAGTTCTTGACCAATACAATTGGACAATTCAACAAGATTGTCAGCCAAGCATGCAAAAATGTCAGCAAGCTGGAAATTAGAATCCGGTTAACGCAACTGGTGCACCACAAATTGTTTAGCACACTCGCTGAAGAGTGTTCATTTCTCCCTCACACGATCGCCTTCACTATGTACGAAGTGGTCCAAACAGAGGTTAAATCTGGTGCTCACATTTGTTTACATGGCAGCATGCTTCAGGAAGGATCGGATGATTCGTGAATGAGAAGTATCCGTGTGCTCTTCAAATTACTCTGCACCATATTTTTCGATGCGGTGCAGGCGCAAGAGATAAGTAAAACCACACACATACTATTGTCATGAAGAAAAAGTTCTACGAAAAGGGCCAAACTTTGTGATATGTCGTTGAAAGGTGGTCTTGCCTTGTGATATGCCGTTGGAAAGTGGCCTTACTTTGTGATATACTGTTGAAAAAGTATTCACGAGTGACATAATAAAATATTCTTCCAGTTACCGCCGGTGGTAAATACAATTCAAAGTATCTTTATATCCTGATCGTGGTACAAAGGAGCCAATTTACAGAAGTATGTGACTCTAGGCAAAGTTTTTCATCCTGAATAAAGCAATTATCAGAATATAGTATGCATTAAACAAATATGATCCAGAGGCCTTGTAATACACCAAATTTTCAGACGAGCTCAATGTGTCTATTTAATAAAATAAATAGGACCTTGAGGATTTTTTTAAAATATGATTTGAAGGTAGGAAATTAGAAATAAAAAAGGAAATTAGTGTGGACCAATGTTTGAACTCGTGACCAACTATTCGGAAACCTGCTGTAGCAGCCAATTGTTTTTTAACTTTGAATATACAAGGCTGGACACGCTTCTTTTATTCTTATAACATAAAAAAAAAACAGGCTGGGCTAGGCTTTTTGGACTCGAGCCGGACTTTTCTTCGGTCATTGCTCCGTCATTACGGTTGAGTTAGATGCCCTAAGTTTTCTAGTTCTCTGTTAGCAGCCGCCGCCACCGACGACTCTGCGAGCTATGGCGTCGCTGCCATGTCGCCGGCCGCGCCCATCTCCGTCAGGTCAGGGTGTGGCTGCAGCGATGAATTCTCTCGTCTAGAATGAAGAGGCTGCCTGGTATGCATTGTTTCCTTTGCTTTGCTGCTGAGATAGGTTTTGTTCTATTTGTCTGATCCGAGTATATGTATATGCAGCCATGGATGAGAATCTCCTCTCTATTACGGTGGGATTTCAAGCAGTGGCGGATCTAGGATTGGAGCAAGCCCGGGCCAAAAACTAAGCATAAAAAATACTAATAAATACCTCTTGTAATAGCAAGCAAAATTTGTATGCTTGCAAAGGCGAACATATATTGTCAAATCCATTTTTAACTATTGTACATAAGAGATGACTAAAAACTAGAAATAGAAGTACATGATGACTAAAAACTATAAATAGTAGTGGGTGATACTAGATTTGAGGAGATTCTTCGGTTTGATGATTTTTGGACTTGTTGATTCGTTCGGTTTTGGGTCAATGGATAAAATATCTTCATCTTATGTGTTCCTAAAACATGAACAATTGTTAAATCAACGAACCAGTTCACTTGAAAATAAACCTAACTATCCAATAGTGTATCGAATAAAACTATGATGAAATTACTTAGCTGACGGTCGAGCGAGAGGAGGCCAGCAGCGAGTTGGGCCAGACCTAGGCTGCGGCCGAAATATTTTTCTTATATACGTATCTAGTAGGCTGTAACTTTTGCTGCGCCCCAGGCCACGGCCCTGGTTGCCCTGGGCCTAGATCCGCCCCTGATTTCAAGTGTATTTGTGGATCACTAGAAAATTTCTTAGATACATTGGATTCCAAATCTGTTATACTAGTGTTCCTATTCAGCCTAGTGTTTTATTTAATTTCTGTACCACGATGACTTCTTGAGTTTAATTCTAGACATGCGTCTGGCTATTGGAAAACTTTTAGTGCCCAGATTTCTATAGTGCGTTTAGCATCTAGAATTGGACTGTAGTTAGTTGCTGAATACGTTAGTCTTGTGCATCATGTCAGCCTTTGGATATTTGTTTCAATCCTTCCTATCTCAGCTAGTTGCATAGTTATATGGTGTTCTTGTTGCCTACAAGCCTACTGCGAGTTGTAGAGCTGTTTTGCACACACTGATGCTGCTACTAGTAAGTTACATTTAGATAAAATAAAATGGGACTTAGTCTGGTCAGAACCCACAACTAGTTCCTTGCGGTTCAATTTAATTTTTATAGAATTTAAGAGCCGTCCGAAGTTTTATGTTTTGAAGGTCACAGACGGTCCTATGGTTAGTCATGACATGATATTCAGCTCATATGTTTTTGAGGTGAGGAACCGTATTGAGTATGATAAATGTTTCCTTAACAGGTGGTGATACTTCCATTTTGGAATCTCATAATTCACACTTCATGCCCCAAGGTTGAGGCAAGTTCATAGCGGAATAATACTTTGCATGATTCCCTCGCTCAATTTTTATTTTCTAGCACTTGTTCTTTATTCAGTTGTTATATATATTGGTTATTTGTGTGGAGATGTAGTGACACATCCAAGGTTATAGTTGCACTTGCATTTTTCCATAACATGATAGAGATAAAGCACAGTGTTGTGACCTACTGAGGTAGGCACATTGAGACCATCGATGTTGGGACGAGTCCCACATTATCGGCAACCTCCACGAGTTGGAGTGAGTGGATGCCGACGGGTGTTCACTCAACCGATACCGGTATACGCAAAGAAAAGTGAAAGCAAAGAGCATGTAGACATACATGATCATCGTTGCGCTAGGACAACTGTTAAATGATTATCGTTGGTGTTGTGTTTTATGCAAAGCTTATTATTTCTTTATGTGCTTGCTGAGTACTTTGTACTCACCCTTGTGGCTTCTATGTTTTTAGATACTACGGAGGACGGCATGCATGGGAATGGGAGTAGCGCACCTTCGTTATAGACACACTACTTCCACAAATTACAATACTTTATATACAGAGTAGTTTAACCACATTCAAGATTTCTCTTGACTTATTCTTTACTATAAGATTTGGTTTATAAGTTAGTGGCTACTGAGTTGGCTGTTAAGAGATATCTTGGATACGATAGTTTACTTGGTCTTGTTGAACCGTGTATTCTTGTGTACGGATAAAAATTGGTGGTACATTATTATCTTAGAGTCGTGGATGTCCCCATAAACAAAGGAGACTCTGCTGAAATATTTAGTTTCATACCAATATGAGAAATGTTTAAAGTTTGTGTAGCATTGCCAGATATGACGGATATCTGGGGTGTTACAGGCCTCTAATCAAAATTCAAAAAAATTTAAAACCAACACCAATTTTTTTATGTTCCTTTTTACCATTTTTAGCAAGTAGCAAATTACTTTTCTATACCTAATACCTAATTATAATAATATATATATAATAATAATATAAAGGACGAAGTGTTTCTTACGGGTTCCGCTTTTTTTAACAGGTTTACCCCTGCTGTTTTGGAATTATTTACATTGACTGCCACCACCTAATGAGAAGTACGGATCTGGTGTTACACGTAGAATATTTTTTCATCTCACCCCGACCAAACGATCCAATGCCCTCGACCTGGACAGAAGGCGATATGGTCCTCCCCATCAGGCCGCCACCCTCGATCTCATGCGAAGAGCACCCCCCCTCCTCTCTTTTTCGTCCCTCGCTCGAGCACACAGGTGGGGCAGCTAGGGATCACGACGACGGAAAATCCCCCATCCCGAGCATCCCGCGGCGTCCGCCGGCGACCCCAACCGCAGATTCCCCATACCGAGCATCCCGCGGCGTCCGCCGACGACCCCCAACCGCAGAGTCCGAGCACCGCATCACTAGAGGCGATCTGGCGGCCTTATCTCGTCTCATCTGGCACAGTGGCGGCGACGTGATCCCGACGGTTTTTTCCCGGAGGGCAGTGGTGGTGACCGACAAGGTTACCATGGTGTACGCGACCCCCTTTCCGTCCCTCGGTCCTTGCCCCGACGACATGCTGAGAACACGGAGGAGAAGCCACTGATGGTGATAGGCGGCATGTACGCTTTGCAGGACAGAACAAGCCATTGCCTGTCAATGGAGTAGTACGTACAGTACTAGCAGGCACTCGAACTTCTTTCTCAATTTTTCTGAATTAGCAGGCACACATAGCAGGTAGCGGTTACAAGCGATGGATCGTTGCGCAGTTTTTATCTCCTTGCGCTAAATAATTAACGACGATCTCGGACGACAGTAATCAGGCGGCAAGGTCTATAGAGCCAATGCCTCGGTGCTGTTGTCTCCTGATATTGTGAGTGTCATCTGGTAGGCGGTACTCTCGATAAATTGAACAGAATGTTACAACCCAGTGGTTACTTTGTGTGGTCTGCTACTCCTGTGTACCGGGAACTACCGGAAGATATAGAGTTATGGGAAGGTAAATTAATTGTTGATTACAGCATTGGATTTTTAATTATTGTCATACCACGGTTGCTTCGGAACTCTATGTCAACTCTGCTTCTGTAATGAATTGATGGTCTTCTCCCTATCTAACGTATCTATTTCGTTTTGCACTTTGTCAGCGATGTCAGCTCTAACAAGGTCGATGTGCTGGAAATTGGTGAATAAAGTAAAGGAGATGATAAATAATAAGGGTGTAACAAATTTATAAAAACCAATGGACACCGCTGCTACGATAAAAGATCTGTTGCAAACCCTTCGTATTGTGGAGAATATGACAATCCTGATGCTGTCCGGTAAGTGCTCCCATTCTCAACGGGTTATATATATGATGCTGATCACCAGATCTTGTACCTAATTTTAGGTTCATGCGTTCTATTCATCATGTAGATGCTACCAAATTTGTGGTGTTCCGAGAACTTATCATCTTTATGTAGATTCCGCTAATAACTCATCATGTTTGTTTTGCTGTATCGAACGGAGTTCTAGATTTTAGGGAGCACTACCTCTGGTTTATAAATAGTAGCTTAAAATTTTGTAGAAAAAAAGCCACGTGTACATATGATTTTTTCAATTCCAGATATTGTTGAAATGTTGTTTACGCAATTTATTTTTCATTGCATCCAATATTTGGGGTGGTAGTCTCACACCATCTTAGGGACGAGGTATTAAATCCACTAAAATAGTTTGTTAGAAAAAAATCTCGGCTCGTCATGTCTCAGCAAATGTACCCCACCAAATTTTGTCATTGAGGACTGTAATAGATACCCCAATAGTGGAAAACGGCCTCCAGTCCCGGCCCGTAAGGGGCTTTAGTCCCGGTCCTGGTAACCGGGACTGGAGGGGCGGGACTAAAGGCACACCCATTAGTCTCGGCCCTCTTACCAGCCGGGACCAATGGGCATTCATGTGGCTGTCTCTGCGGGCGCTAGGTGCCCCCCATTAGTCCCGGTTCGTATTACGAACCGGGACAAATGGTTCTCTGCCGCGACAGAATTTTAGGCACTTTCTCTGCCGCGGCAGAGAATTTAATTTGTATTCTTTTTTTCATTTCAAAATAGTTTTCTACGCTACCACATACCGTACATGTTCGTGCATACATAAGATAACTTCTATTAAGATCGAGCATACAAATATATACATGATAGTTACACATGGAGATCACAATTATCGGGACTAGAGCCCGTCTATTCAATTACACGGTCGGAGATCATCGGCGCCTATTCACACTAAATTCTCCGGCGTCATCTATCATCTCGTTCATCAAGAATCCTGCCAGCTCTTCAGCAATTGCTACTACGCGTTGCTGTGGTAGGAGCTGATCCCGCATTTTCTCGAACTATATAAGGAGATCAATATGAATATCAATCATGATAACAAAAAGTGACGGTAATAAAAATAATGTTATGAATGTATTGCTTACATCGACTTTATAATCATTTAGCTCACTGGTAAACGTGCGAATGAACTCGCAAACGTAGAATCCACATAGATTCGTCCCCTGTGGCTGCCTCACGCACTTTACGAGAATAGAATTCAATCAAAATAATAATCCAGCATCATAATTGTATTGAAACTAGAAGTAAAGAGATGCGCGTGCTACTTACCGAGACCGGCTTAAACGTCAGCTTCTCAGTAAAGTCACCCGTAACCGTACTCTTGAACTGGTTCCAAACCCTACCCGGTAAAGAAAATGAATGAGTTATTTATTACGTGATATCTCAGGAAATCAACGAAAGAGACCGCTATAGCGCGAAAATTACCTCTGGAGCATGTCCTGCATGTCACTAAACTGTTCCAGAGGTCTCTTTAATGGGTCCATGACTTCAACTCTTCCCTTATCAAGTTGAATGTCCATGAGAATCCAGTGGAAACTGTACACGTTTATATATACATCAGTAACTCATCAATTACACTTAACATCGAGTAGGCAAAAGAGAATGTGTACAATAGAGTAAGGCACTCACGCGAAATTGTAAGGAAACAGTATGTGGTCACAGAAATTTTGCTCCGTTAGAAACCTTAGAAGGTTTTCCTGTGTGTCCTCGGGTTTTTCCTTTAGCGTCCGACAATGTATTTTATCTGGGTCAATGAACCCAACATTGAAGATTGACCTTCTTTTACATTCCATGATCTTCATTCTGCATAATAATAGAGTACAAAAGGATATAATTAGGATAATTACATGCAATGAACTGAACAACTAAAAAAAATGAACAGCTTATATATAGACAATGAATTCAACAACTTACAGACAATAGCAAGTCATGAGACATTTGTCGAGGGCGTCGAAAGTGTATAACTGGAAGAGTTCTGGAAACTCAACATGGACCTCTTCTTCTCGGAAGTAGTAGTCATGTGGGACTTTCGCCACGATCATTATTCTCTCCTCCTTTACGGCTTTCAAGTACCATTTATGTAAACTCCGCATTTGTGTTGGCAGTTGTTGGAATTGCTCAAAGCTGACCAGAGGCTTCCCTGGGACATATGTAGGGACTACCTGAGCCTTGGGTAACTTGTCATCCTGGGAACCTAGCAATTCCTCAACAGTCACATTCATAGCGGCCGCAAGCTTCTTAGCTTCTTCTATATCCTGCTGGGGAGTGTCATAGGATACCACCTGGAGGGGTGAGGTCGATTTTTTGGCCTGTTCCCCGAGCTGGGGGACGTCCTTTCTTTTCCCGGTTGCACTTTGACTTGATGATTTGCTCCCGCTTGCACTTCTACTTGATTTGCTCTTCTTCACTTCCTTTTGAAGTGTGCGTTGATAGTCATCTGGCTTATGGTGCAAGTCATATTGTGATTTTGTGTTCAGAAAAGAAAGTGCATACGCTTTTTGCTTCTCGGTATATACCGGGGCGGGCTCGGGTTTCTTCTTTTGAAGCTGCGCAACACATTCGGCCTTTACGATCATGTCGGTTTCCTCGTCAGTACGATCATAAGGTCTGATAGGAAGATTCTTATGAGGTACTCTTGGGAGGGGCGATATTTGTCGTTTTGGGCTCCTGCGTCGTTTAGTACTAATCGGAGGCTACGACAGAGATCGAGATGGACACGGGCTGTGGTGGTCGTAGTCATGGGGTGGGCTTCTTGGAGGTGATGGAGGTGAATGTGACATGCGACCACTCGGAGGCGGTGTTGGCTTTGGCGTCCAGCCTAGAAGCTTGATGTTGTTCTTGTCCCATAGAATGATACCACCCAGTACTTCTCCGAGTGTCCTCTCACCTTTAGGTCCAGGGATGTCAAGCTCCATTGAGTCCCACCCCATTGCGATTTCATCCACACCAATTTTAGCATAGCCAGCTGGAATCTCACGGCCATGCCAGCGTGCGCCAGGTGGACAAGGTAAAGCACATCCGACCGCCACCTTGATGGATAGGTTCTTCACCTTCTGATGGAGCTCACAAGATGCCTGCTCCTTGATTCCATCCACGGGGTAGCCGGGACCGCCATCTACCATACGTGCATCGTCAGAAGGGACTTCCGATTCAGCCACGCTGCTTTTCCGCTGAGATGGGACGGCGGTAATATTGAGTACATGATCTTGCAGGCGTGCTGCTCCTCGAAGTTCGTCAATCTGTTGCTGATGCATTTGAAGTGTTCCTATCAACTCGGTGAACTTGTCTCCCTCCTCCTCCTGCCGTCACCCTCTTTGCTCTCTCTCGGCTCCTATAAGTATCTCTGTCTTTGGGAAACCCCATCTCCCACGTATATCTAGGGCCAAGGCCTCGTACACGTCCTCCGCATTCGTCATTCCCGAGGAGCTTTGTCAGCAAGTCTTTCTCTCTATCGGGACGGAACTTTGTTGTCCCCGCTTTAATCTCCTTTACCACTTTCTGCCATGTATCCCGGGGTATCCTAATCCCGTCACTGCAAATAAGGTCCCCTATACTTTCATCAGACTCACTCCCATGCCCAAGGAACCAATTCCTTGCCCTCAGATCCCATTCTTCGCGTATTGGTTCTGGAGTGATCCCTTTAGCAAGCAGCTCATTCTCTTTAGCATCCCACTTTGGCATGGCAGCCGCGTAGCCCCCTGGCCCCAGGTGATGGTGATATTTCTTCATCGCGGTATTTTTCTTGTTTTTTTCCGACATTTCCATAGCAGGTTGTGACTCCTTGTACTTCACAAATGCATCCCAGTTAGCCTGCTGCTTCGTTAGATAGCCTTCAAATTTAGGAGTCTTCTTCGTCTTCTGATACTTTTGCCATAATGCTTTCTTCCAGTTCTTGAATAGTTCGGCCATCTTCGTAAGAGTCCACTGCTTGACTTTCTTCCTCAATGCAGCTGTGTCGGCATCATCCTCATATTCTGGCAGGGTGAAATGTGTCATGACGTCATTCCAAAGGCCCTCTTTGCACCTGTCGGAGACATACTCACTCTCTTTCGCCCCTTTGGTCTTATTCCACTCTCGAACGGTGATCGGGATGCGATCCCTAACCATAACTCCGCATTGTTGTTTAAATACAGTTTTAGCCTTTTCGGGTTCCACCGGTTCACCCCGTGGTGATACCCGCGTAATTGTATAACGCGTAGATGCGTCCAACTTTTTGGCCGGGCCTCGTTTGGAATATTTTTTGCTCGATGTGGAGGCCTAAGAGAAGAAACATTCATCAATTTATATATATATACAACTCAGTTAATGCATCTACTGATCACCAGACTTCATATATATACCTCGCCGTTAGCTTCTCCACCACCGGAGCCGTCGGCTTCTCCACCACCGAAGCTGTCGGCTTCTCCTTGATCATTTCGGTCGACCTCCTCTCCCTCACCGGAGGGGTTCAGATAAATCGACGGAGATTCGTGTGGATCAACATGGGGGGTGTCGTTGATCATATCCTCGAGAATTTCTTCCTGTGCTAGGTCTCTCTGGATTGGATCCATAGTTTTCTACAAAATGCACACAATAACATTTTTCATTCAATATTGCTGCATAAAATAATACTAAACAATAATATGAACACGCAATTTGCTACCACCCTAAGTCCGGGGGCCCGCGAGCACTACCACATTAACCCTAAGTCCGGGGGCCCGCGAGCACCACCACCCTAACCCTAAGTTCGGCTTCCCGCGAGCACTACCACCCTAACCCTAAGTCCGGGTGCCCGCGAGCACCACCACCCTAACCCTAAGTTCGGCTGCCCGCGAGCACTACCACCCTAACCCTAAGTGCGGGGCCCCACGATCACTACCAGCCTAACCCTAAGTGCGGGGCCCGCGAGCACTACCACCCTAACCCTAAGTGCGGGGCTCGCGAGCACTACCACCCTAACCCTAAGTGCGGGGCCCGCGAGCACTACCACCCTAACCCTAAGTGCGGGGCCCCACGAGCACTACCACCCTAACCCTAAGTGCGGGGCCCGCGAGCACTACCACCCTAACCCTAAGTGCGGGGGCCCGCGAGCACCACCATACTATATACTACACTAACATATTATATAATAAACTAATTAACATACTACACTAATATATACTACTAAAAAAATAAAAAAATACACTTTATATTACACTACTATATACTACTAAAAAAATATACTACACTAATTAACATACTACACTAATATATACTACAAAAAAAATAAAAAATACACTTTATATTACACTACTATATACTACTAAAAAATAAAAAAATATACTACACTAATTAACATACTACACTAATATATACTACTAAAAAAATAAAAAATACACTTTATATTACACTACTATATACACTAATTAACATACTACACTAATATATACTATATATATTCTATTACTATACACAAACATATATATATATACTAAATTAAAAAAATTGGCCGGGGCCGGCGGGGACAGAGCCGCTGGAGAGGCAGCGCGCGGTCGGGGGCGCCGCCCGGGCTCGTCGGGGCCGGGGATGGAGGAGGCGCGGCGCGCGGCAGGAGGAGGGAGTTACCTCCGGCGGGGATCGCCGGGGCCAGGGACGATGGAGGAGGCGCGGCGCGCGGCGGGGGGAGGGAGGAGGCGCGGCGCGCAGCGGGGCGGACGTCCGTGGCATCTGAAGAGGCGACGGCGCGACGGGGCGGCTGTGGAGACGGCTGGAGAGGCGGCGAGAGGCAGTCGAAATTTTGGCAGCCTGCCGGCGTCGTCGTCGTCCTCACGCGCGTCTGCAGAGTGTGGAGATGGAGATTAGGTGGACTACCCTTTAGTCCCGGGTTGTGGCTCGCCCCGGGACTAAAGGCTTTTCAGCACTGCCCACGCGGTGCGCGCCAACAGCACCCTTTAGTCCCGGGCAATGCCACAACCCGGGACTAAAGACCCCTTTTTAAAAAATTGACTACAACCTCTGTTTCCCGCCTTATTACATACTATGTTATTAAATAAACTACTATATATGAATATTATTAAAAAATTCAATTAGCATATTATTTAAACATTTGAATTTTACAGTTTTTGCATACTTATGAATTTGAGAAAAATTTCAACATGAAAAGTTCTTGAATTTGAATAACTAATCCAAATATATTTTCTGTTTTATAAAATAATTATTCTAACTAGTGAAACTAATAACCATTTTGCCATTTTCAATTTAAAAATACATTAAATATTATATTTTGCATATTTTTAACATAAAAAGTGCTTGAATTTGAATCAGAGATTCAAATCCATTTTATATTTTATAAAATAATTATTCTAACTAGTCAAACTATTAACCATTTTGCCATTTTCATGTGATTCCAACGCTCTGGTGGTCTTCCTCCAGCGAAACCCTAGACCGGAGGCCTCGGATCGTCTACCCCTGTAGTTTTCTCCGTACGAGGGTAGCCCCTTTAGGGTTTAGGGTTTAGGGTTTAGGTTTAGGTTTAGGCTTGGTCGTTGCCATAGCACATCTAGACTCATATCTGCCGCCTCTCTCCACTCTATCCCATGGCTTCCACCATACCTCTAACCCCAGGGAGGCGGAGATGGAGTCTTTCACGGGCTAGCCGGAAAATATTTTCCGAGGCAGAACTTCCGAAGATGCCATAGGGCGTGTGCACCAAGGGCATCTTCGAGAAATTCCGCCACGGGAGATTTCCCAACCCTTTCCTCCATCCATGGGGATGAAACTCTCCATCCATGTTGGCTTGGTCGTTGCCATAGCACATCTATACTCATATCTGCCGCCTCTCTCCACTCTATCCCATGGCTTCCACCATACCTCTAACCCCAGGGAGGCGGAGATGGAGTCTTTCACGGGCTAGCAGGAAAATATTTTCCGAGGCGGAACTTCCGAAGATGCCATAGGGCGTGTGCACCAAGGGCATCTTCGAGAAGTTCCGCCACGGGAGTTTTCCCAACCCTTTCCTCCATCCATGGGGATGGAACTCTCCATCCATGTTGGCTTGTTGAGTTGCTTGCCATGGCGTATCGATGCTCCTTTTATAGGCACGGCGCCGCTTCTACTTTGTTTTCTTCCTCCGACAGGGCGTCGTGCGCTACATGCTTTATCTCATCGAGCAGTGCGTCCACCCACGCGTCCTTATCCTACCGACAGCTTTAGTCCCGGTTTGAGCCCCCACCCGGTACTAAAGGTTACCCACACGTCCTTATCCCACCGACAGTTTTGTTAGATGACACAAAAACCATCTTTAGTCCCGGTTGCACCCACCAGCCGGTACTAAAGGTTAGCCACCCCCCCAGATAAGGCCCTCCCAGATAAGCCTCCCCAGATAAGGCCCCCCCATCTTTTGTCCCGGTTTGAGCCCCCACCCGGGATGAAAGTTTCCCACGCCATTGCGTTCCCGCGCTTTCCACCGGTTCCCACCTCTGTCTCAAATAAAAGGTTTAATACATTACATAGATTTATGTCTCAAATAAAAGGTTTAATTACATAGATTTATGTCTCAAATAAAAGGTTTAATACATTATTACACATCACCAACATCTAGTGTTGTGGTTTTCTTCTGCACCATAGCCATGGAGAATCTTCATCATTTAATAGGATGCTTGGGTCAGTTTTCACTTTGAAGGGCGGAATTTCATGAAACTTATTGTAATCTTCTGACATGTCTGTCTTATCATCCACTCCCATGATGTTTCTTTTTCCTGAAAGAACTATGTGGCACTTTGGCTCATCGTATTCTGTACTCTTTTGCTTATCTTTCCTTTTTCTCGGTTTGGTAGACATGTCCTTCACATAGAAAACCTGAGCCACATCGTAGGCTAGGACGAATGGTTCATCCATGTACGCAAGATTGTTGAGATCCACTGTTGTCATGCCGTACTTTTCGTCTACATGTACCCCACCTCCTGTCAGCTTGACCCATTTGCACCGAAACAAAGGGACCTTAAAAGTAGGTCCATAGTCAAGTTCCCATATCTCCTCTATGTACCCATAATATGTGTCAATCTGCCCATTGTCATCTGTTGCATCAAAGCGGACACCACTATTTTGGTTGGTGCTCTTTTTATCTTGGGCGATCGTGTAAAATGTATTCCCATTTATCTCGTACCCTTGGAAAGTACATATAGTCGAAGATGGTAACCTGGCCAACGAGTACAACTCATCTCCAACAGTGGTGTTATTCATGAGATGTGTCTGCAACAAATTGCCAAAATACTTCTCGTGTTCCCCTTTAATCAAGGTTTCAGGCTTCCCCGGGTTTTCGGAGCGTAGAATATTCTTGTGTTTCTCGATATACGGAGCCACCACGGTGGAATTGTGTAGAACTGTGTAGTGTGCTTGAGTGAAAGAATGCCCGTCCCTACATACCATTGATTTCCTTCCTAGTGTGCGTTTTCCAGTCATCCTCCCCTCATACCGAGATTCAGGAACACCAATCGGCTTAAGGTCAGGAAGTAAGTCAACACAAAACTCAATGACCTCCTTTGTTCCATAGCCCTTGGAGATGCTTCCTTCTGGCCTAGCACGGTTATGAACATATTTCTTTAAGACTCCCATGAACCTCTCGAAGGGGAACATATTGTGTAGAAACACAGGACCGAGAATTCTAATCTCTTCGACTAGGTGAACTAGGAGGTGCGTCATAATATTGAAGAAGGACAGCGGGAACAACAACTCGAAGCTGACCAGACATTGGACCACATCAATCTGTAATCCTGATAGACTTTCTCGATCGATTACCTTCTGAGAAATTGCATTGAGGAATGCACATACCTTCACAATGGCTAGTCGAACATTTTCTGGTAGAATTCCCCTCAATGCAACCGGAAGCAATTGCGTCATAAGCACATGGCAGTCATGAGACTTTAGGTTTTGAATTTTTTTCTCTTTCATATTTACTATTCCCTTTATATTCGACGAGAAGCCAGACGGGACCTTGATACTGAAAATGACTTCAAAAAAGATTTCCTTCTCTTCTTTGGTAAGAGCGTAGCTGGCAAGCCCTTGAAACTGCCCTGGATGCTTGTCGTCTCATCCTTTATGATGTTCCTGGTCCTCCCGTGCTGCCGGGGTATCTTTTGACTTCCCATACAAGCCCAGGAAGCCTAGAATATTCACGCAAAGATTCTTCGTCAGGTGCATCACATCGATTGCAGAGCGGACCTCATGCACTTTCCAATAGGGTAGATCCAAAATATAGATTTCTTCTTCCACATGGGTGCGTGTCCGGTAATGGGGTCTTTCGGAACAGGTTGTCCTCCAGGACCCTTTCCAAAGATTACATCCAAATCCTTGACCATACCAAATACATCAGCACCACTATGGGGGACAGGCTTCGTCCGGGTTTCTGCCTTGCCATTGAAATGCTTGCCTTTCTTCTTTAAGGGATGACTGAGCGGAAGAAAACGACGATTGTACGGGTACACATTCTTTCTACATTTATCCAGATATATACTTTCAGTCTCATCTAAACAGTGCGTGCATGCATTGTATCCTTTGTTCGTCTATCCTGAAATGTTACTAAGAGCAGGCCAATCATTGATGGTTACGAACAGCAACGCTTGTAGGTCAAATTCCTGCTGTTTGTGCTCATCCCACACACGTACACCTGGTTTGGCCCACAACTATAGAAGTTCATCAACTAATGGCCTTAGGTACACATCAATGTCGTTGCCGGGTTGCTTCGGGCCTTAGATGAGCACTGGCATCATAATGAACTTCCGCTTCATGCACAACCAAGGAGGAAGGTTGTAGATACATAGAGTCACAGGCCAGGTGCTGTGACTGCAGTTCTACTCCCCAAAAGGATTCATGCCATCGGTACTTAGACCAAACCATAAGTTCCTTGCGTCATCAGCAAAGTCTAGGAAGTCTCTCTCGATTTTTTTCTCCACTACCAACCATCAGCAGGGTGCCTCAACATCCCGTCTTTCTTACGGTCTTCCATGTGCCATCGCAACAACTTGGCATGCTCTTTATTTCTAAACAAACGTTTCAACCGTGCTATTATAGGAGCATACCACATCACCTTGGCAGGAACCCTCTTCCTGGGTTGCTCGCCCTCAACATCACCAGGGTCATCTTTTCTGATCTTATACCTCAATGCAGTGCATACCGGGCATTTATCCATATTCTCGTACTTCTCACCTGGTAGAGGATGCAGTCATTAGGGCATGCATGTATCTTCTGCACGTCTAATCCTAGAGGGCAGACAAGTTTCTTTGCTTCGTACGTACTGGAGGGCAATTGGTTATTTCTTGGAAGCAGCTTCTTCATTATTACCAGCAACTTTTTAAATCCTGAGTCAGTCATACCGGTCTCTGCCTTCCACTTCAACAATTCCAGTGTGCTACCCAGCTTCTTCTGGCCATCTTCACAAGTTGGATACAACAATGTGTTGTGGTCCTGTAACATCTGCTCGAACTGCAACCTCTCCTTTTCTGTGTCGCAGTCTCGCCTTGCATCACTAATGACCCAACCAAAATCATCAACGGGCTCATCTGGTTCCCGTTCTTCACCCTCTTCTTTTTCATTATCTTCAACTACGGTATCATCGTATTCAGGGAACATAGATCGGTAGTTGTCATCATCGTTCTCTTCTTCATCGCCGTCTTCCATTATAACCCCTCTTTCTCCGTGCTTGGTCCAAACATTATAGCCGGACATGAAACCGGACCGAAGCATGTGGCTCTGAATGACTCTTGAGGAAGTGTGAGCCTGCTCATTCCGACATTCAACACATGGACAACACATAAAACCATCCCGCCGCTTGTTCGCCTCGGCCACAAGGCGAAAAGAACGCACGCCTTCTCTGTAAGCGTCAGAGCGTCGGTCACCGTACATCCATGGGTGGCTCATCTGCATCATACAACCATGCATATGTATCAAACGCAATCACGATGCTTAAATTAGTACCGCGCAGTCAAAACGAGAAAATAGTTGCTAACCTTTTAGGACACTTCAAAACAAAGAGGAGAAACCTTAAGTGTCGCTCTGTCACCTCATATCATATTTTGTCTTGTGTGAACTCAAGTGGCATCGCTCTAATAGGCATTTCACCAAACACCTCTAGTGCATATGAAGAAAGAACGTTAGCACAAAGTTTATATCCACCTCTCACATAGAAAAAAACAGGTGAAAGTGGAGGGCTGGGTGCATATTTATAGGGCCAGACCATACAAACCGGGACTAAAGGTTCTGCCAGGAGCACGCGCGCCGGCCCAGACCCATTTGTCCCGGTTTGTATCTCAAACCGAGACTAATGGTTCCTTACGGACCGGGACATAGTTCCTCGGCCTCCTCGGGCCGTCTGGTTCGGACCATTAGTCCCGGCCCGAACCAAAGGCCCATTTTCTACTAGTGCCTCGTGTCATGAACTAATATCCTACAGTCCATCAGGATGTTGGCAATTACGGCTGCGCTACTCGGTGCAGTACAACCTGCAGGAGCGTTCGCGCACCCGTCACACATGTCTCGACGTCGCTGACCATGCTATCGCCTGCAACATTTTGCAGATCTCCACTGACCCTGAGCTCGATCCCGCGTGTGCTCCTACTTCTGCAAAGGTTGCACACTCCGTTCTGCAGAAATTTCGGACGGATTGGTGAATCACGTAATATATAGGGCAGCAGGATATCTTGAAAAGGGAATGTATTGGAGATATTTTCACCAGAAGCATCCGGGACAATACCTCAAGTCAATAAGATTCCTAGAGAGAATCCATCAGGAAAAAGTCGCAGCTGGTATGTCTTTCTTAATTTTTTCGAAAACTATGCAACTGATCTAATAACAGCTATTATCAGAAGTTACTTAGAAGATTGTACTAACAATCAATATATTTTGTATATCTATCATTATTATTACTCCCACTGTTCAGATATAACCGACCTGACTTCGTCTAGATTTAAATGTATCTACACACTAAAACATGTCTAGATACATGCGAATCTAATAAATTCAAGTCACTTATTTCTATACAGAGGGAGTATATAAATATAAGCTTCCAAATTATCAGTAGTTATCAAAAGTTAATTTTGCCACTTTATAAATATAGGCTTCCAAATTATCTTGCTCTTATTTTTTCCGGTGCAACGCACGGACACGTTTTCTAGTTTCTCTAATGGGAAGATAACAGATGGCCAGTTCATGTTTCTTCTTAATTTTACTTCATGTCTAAATCGATCGGGTAATACTTCATAAGGAGAATAGAGGTTGGAAGAGATAATATATGCTGGTGCATAAGCTAATGTTTCTTTGGTCTGATGTTACTAATGTATGCAGTGTTGTAGTTTGTCAATTTTGGAGGACATTCTCAATAGAGTAAATTCCAGTTTTTACCCCCTAGTTTCACAATTTTGACAGTAAATACCCTATTCAACATTTCTTCATCCTCGTTACCCCATTTAGTGAAAGTTTTGCCGATTTTTACCCCTTACACATTTTTTAGAGTGTTCCTTCGGGTGGATCCATGACGTCTGCTACGTGGTATGACATGTCCTGGTTTTCCTATATCTTTCCTTACACAGGAACGACCTGATTGCACAAGCCGATTCATTTTTCCTTTGCATGCATCCATGGGTCAGAAAAGATGTGTCGAGTCGTGAGACCAGAAAAGAAATTAGGATCAGTTCGTGCACTACTAATATACACCGAGAGATCTAGGATTAAAAGGAAAGGTCTAGCGATACTGATACTAATATAAAACAACGTGATAAAAAGATCCCTTGCAGTAGAATATTGTACAAGAAGGGGTTTCTATTTTGAATTTTCATACTGGTCACATAGATCGCGCGCGACCACCTCCAAGTCCCATGTCACTCCATGTGTGTTGTCCTATATGATCTCCTTATGTGAATTAGCGTCATGATATCACGATGAAATATTTGCATGACAGTTCAAGGTTTGCTGCTAACCAATCGGCAAATATTCATATTAAAAAAATATGTACGGCCTAGCAAGCTAGTCGCCCCTGGGTTTGGGCCTAGCAAGCTAGCCGCCCCTGGGTTTGGTCGTGAGAAAACTGGGAGCGGATGAAAATTGACGACATGTCACACCATTTTTACCAGATGGTATGGACTCACCTGCTGAAACGCTCTAAAATCTGTAAAAATGGGTAAAAGTTGGCAAAACTTTCACTAAATTAGGTTATTTGGATAAAAAATTGTTAAATGGGGTACTTAGTGTCAAAATTGTCAAATTACAGGGTAAAAACTAGAATTTACTCTTCTCAATAAGTATGCTGAAGAGATCGCCAACTACTGCACAACAACTTCAAATAACAGTATACAAAATGCATTGGCTTCGTCGGTCTAGCTTGTGAATGGGAAGGAACAAAAAAATTACAATTAGAGAACAAACTTGAGCATGTATGTCCAGAGTTGTTTGTTTCAAGGAGAAGCACGGAGATCATGACATATCACACGGCAAGGAACTTGAACATGTAATACCAGACTCTTTATGATCTAGGAAAAGGCTCCCCAATGTTTTAAGATTTTGTAGTGCCAGGTGGTCTAGAGACCGTGTGGTTTATTCAAAACCAAACGAGCATCAACATCTCTCAGGATGAACTATTCATTCCAAAGCGTCATATACTTGCAGTGTGCTATGTTCACATCATACAAGTAGCTTATCGGGTCTTCTGCTCCCAAATCGAACATAAGAACCATGTTCCAACTGTTCAAACTGCATATCCACACTCCCTCTTGTACAATAGAATACAGAAAATACAATATATGGACTCTAAATAGTTGAACATCCCACTCGCCTAGGAATCATGATTTGTGTGTAACCGAGGATGCCCAGGGATCATGAAGGTGCTGTCATGAGATGTTTTGTTTGCCTACATGTATTGGGCCAAAACTGGAAGGAGCAACCACTAGTAGAAAAAGGGCCTTTGGTTCGGGCCATTAGTCCCGACCGTGGCTGGGGCCGGGACTAATGGTCCGAACCGGACGGCCTGAAACTCCCGGAATCGCCCGTAAGAGACCATTTGTCCTGGTTTAAGACACAAACCGGGATAATTGGTCTGGCTCCTGCTGCGCGGTCTTGGCACACCCATTAGTTCCGGTTTGTATATCAAACCGGGATAAATGGGCTGGCCCTATATATATAGCACAACTCTCCTCTATTTTTTTATGGGGGAAGGGGTGGCATAGTTTGTGCTAGGTTTTTTCTCTTATGCACTAGAGGTGCTCGATGAAATGCCTGTGAAAACGATACCACTTGAGTTCACATAGACAAACATGATATGAGGTGCCTGAGACACACTTAAGCTTTCTCCTCTTTGTTTCCAAGTGTCCTAAAAGGTTAGCAACTTTTTTCTCGTTTAGACCGCGCGGTCCTAATTTTAGCATCGTGATTGCGTTTGATATATATGGTTGTATGATGCAGATGAGTCATCCGTGAAAGTACGGTGACCGACGCTCTGACGCTTACAGACAAGGCGTGCGTTCTTTTCGCCTTGTGGCCGAGGCGAACAAGCGGCGAGATAGTTTTATGTGTTGTCCATGTGTTGAATGTCGGAATGAGCAGGCTCACACCTCCTCAAGAGTCATTCAGAGCCCTACTTCGGTCCGATTTCATGTCCGGCTATAATGTTTGGACCAAGTACGGAGAAAGAGGGGTTATGATGGAAGACGGTGGTAATTGCTTCAGTCCAAATTTTTTGTCAATAGTCGTACAAAAAGTGGCTATCGAGGATTTGACCAACAAATCCATCGCCCATCCAGAGGCCTCCATCTCGTTTCGCTATGCAGACAAAGCTGGACTTGTATGTGCAGAGTTTGCTTACGTGTTAGTCTTATGTTGCAAGGATTATTCAATAATGACAGACTTCATCTGCATGTATATAAATTTTAAAGAGAATATAACAACTGGTTAAAGGAGGCAAGGCCATGACCGTTTCTTGCGGAGAGCCGTTGGGGCGACTCCATGGGCGATTCTAGCCCATCGCCTCCGATGACTTCCCCGGCGGCAAGGATCACTAGTCTTCTTCGGATGAAGAGGACGAGGTGCATACCTCCCCTGTGATCTCATCGAGTTCAATGATGGATGATGCGATGTCGGGTTCTTGGGCGTTTCTCAGAACGCCGGCATCTTCGGCGCGTTATCTGGAGTATCTTTCTTCAGCTTCGCTTCAGCGAAAGGAAGAGAAGAAGAAGATGCAAAGGAGATCATTGGTGGAGTTACATGAGGAGGCCGGAGATCATGTCGATCATCAGGTACGTTCTCGTTTCACGTTGACGGCTAGGACGGATCGTATGACTTCGTCCGCGGTGTTATCACCGTCAACTTTTTTCTCGAAACCTTCGATGCGAAGGAGTGGACAATGGTTCACAGGAAGAAAAGGCTGTTGAGAGCAAGGTATGCTGCTCGCCGCTGAGTTTGGGGAAGAAGACCGCTGATGGTTTCCAGTACTCACAACTCAAAATCTCAACGGGATTTGAATCCCGTAATTTCTGCTCGAGCCGATCTTGGCGATCATGATGGCCATAATCCGGTGACGAGTGGGCCTCTCCTAGCGACTGCTGGTGGCGTTTTGGGCCCCAGGCTAGAGACCCAAAAAAATGAAAAACCTAAAAGAAATACTGCGGGCATCCTTCGGCGGCTGCTAGGTTTCATCTGGCAGCGCGGCTCCCGGAAGGCTGCTTTCGTTCCTGGGGATTGCAAGGATCTGATGGCGAATGCTGGCGGTGGAGGTTTTTCTCAACGAGGAAGAGGACAGGGCACTGGTGGGGGTCGTGGTGATGGACGCCGGGACAATAACCAGAGCCGTTTTAACAACTTTCATCAAGGCGGCTCGTTCTAGAGGTAGATATCATGGCAGATCAAACTTCCGCAACAATAACGGTGGTTTGGATGGCTCCTCCAACCTTGGTAATCAACCGGATCTGAATGTTTTGCAAGAGCAATTTTTGAAGAACGCCGCTGCAGCGATTGCCAAGGAGTTTGCTGAGCAGGCCGCTAAGAACATGGCCGCGGTGTCTGGGACAGCTGCTTGCCAGATCAGAAGTGTGCACTCACAGCCTGCCGCTGCACAGATCTTGTCTGTTACACCGGCCAGGCAGCCTGCCGCTGCTCACGGGAGCCCGACAAAAATTCTTGGCAGCCTGCTACTGCCTCCCGTCCCGCTTCGCTTCCTCGACAGCAAGCTGCGCCACCAGCAAGGAACAGTGGCATTGTCAGGTCTTTTGAGGCTAGAGAGGTCCCTAGTGATTCTAGTTCGGATGGAAGTCAGGCTGGGAAAGCTAAAAAACATAAGGGATCAAAGTGTTTTCGGTGTGATCAACCAGGTCATCATCTGAATGACTGTACTACTGTTTTGTGTGATGTATGCCGCTCACCTGATCATCCTTCAAATACATGTCCTATTCTCTCTGCACCTAGGTAAACTATGCAAATGTATGGTTTTGCTCATAAAAGGTTTGTTGGGGTTCCGCGTATGAAAACAATAAATTTTACTCTACGCTCCTGAACCGTGGTTGATGTAGACGAGCCGAAACCGAAAAGCGTTGTCAACGCTCAGGAGACCGTGGTTGATGTAGACGAGCCGAAGCCGACCTCAAGGTCGTGATGAAGTCCTTGTGCTCCTTCTGGCTCTAACGACTTGAGTGCCTCAAGTGCGACACCTCGTGGGGAGTTACACACGTCCGGTACCTGACGATGACTCCCGTTTCCCCGATCCAACAGCTGTTGCGGAAGTAGAGCTCCCGGATCCGAATCCCGCAGCGCGACGGCGCTCCGCGGTGAATGTGTCTCTCGTTCGCGCAGTCCAGACTTGGGACCACGGTCACGAGAGAGAGGGGGAGAGAGAAAATATCAATTAGAGGTCCTCCCAAAAGTGGGGAGACCTTTATTGATTATTGTTGTATTTTTCTAGGCCAAATACCCCACTATATATAGGGGGAGGGGAGGTACTACCTCCCTCAAAGTCCCGGGGTGGGACTAAAGGAGAGGAGGGGGTGGGGTGGCCGCTGGCCAGCCCCTAGTGGGCCCCGCGGGGGGGGGGGGGGGGGGGAGGGTAGGCCCAGCCGGCCAGCCCCCCTTGGCCCCTCTCCCTCTCTCCTTTCCCCTAATGGGCCCTCTCCCTCCGGAATTGGCCCATTAAGCCTTTTTGACCTTTTAATTGATTTTCTCTTTATTAAATAATTATGAATAAATGATTAAATCAATATTTAACATTCATTCACATATCATTTAATCTCCGTGGCCATGGAACACCTTCCACCTCCACTCCGGACAACCTCCGGACTTACCGAAACCCTTCCGGTTTTCTTCCTTCTTTTCTTCGACGATTCTACCGATCCTATAAACACTCTCTAAGCATCATCAAACCCTTAAGCGTGATACCCCATGGTTTGGGAACACTCCAGACATGGTCGGGACACTCCTGCACCAATGATCGATAGAGGGACCTGAATGGCCATGTGACCCCTGTGCGTTCCACGAAGATCTTTCGTTGTTTGAACCGGGACAGTCGTGTCTTATTCCCTTTGTCACTCGATACTTTCATTGCCCGAGATCTGATCAATGATATCACCATGTCGTGTTAAATTTCGTTACTGAACAATGCTACTTGACTCGTTCCAACAAGTGATATCCCCTTGATCCAATCACACGCTGCGCAGCTATTGGATATAACTTCTCCGAGTGGGCCCTTGAGTATCTTCCCGTCACATGGACGGACAAATCCCGCTCTTGACATATATTGCCTCTACGGTTTCCCCCGAGTACCTGAACACACCTTTATAACCACCATATTACCAGATGGCGTTTGATGCTATCTAAGCACTCTCGGGAGACAGTGATTGATATCGCCTCACGGTCTAAGGAATAGTCTACGAGGATCCATTTCTAATCATCGTAACTTGAACTTCATGACATGATCGGGTCACGATGTTTAGGTTGGGTATTGGTTCATCATCTCATTCTTGGAATGAGATGACCTCATTTCCAACTGGCATAAATGCCACATGATCAGGAAACATGATCATCTGTTGACCAATGAACCAGTGACTAGAGTTTCACTGGGAACCCCTGGTTGTTTGTATATCACACGTGTATTGATGTTTCCACTGAATACAGTTATAGCGTGATATAAAACTTAATCATAAACTATATGAAATATGATAATAGTCCTTACTACTATTTGTCTCTAGGGCATATTTCCAACAGTCTCCCACTTGCACTAGAGTACAAATACACTAGCTGCATTTGTTCTCAATCATTGGCACCATATACCCGGTACCCTGAACATGCTTGATCATGGAAGAGGTTGAGCCTTGGGTCTGTACTTTATAGTCCCAAATCCTTTGCAACTTACTAATGTCACCTTGATTGACATTAATACTTTATCATCACATGATAGCATCTGTGTGTATGCATCATCGTTATGGCAACAGAAGAAGGCCTGATTCCAGGAGCCTACAGTGACGTTAGATCAACCTCGAGGGCTTTCGCATGGGCACTGTGCCCTGGGCCACATCATTCTACGTTAAAAGCGAACTAGCCCCGCCATAATATTATACAACACTTTAGATGGTACCCTTATCTATTATTATAAATGTATTCATCGAAACACTAGTGCACTGATACGTCCATTTTGCATCACTGTTCTATGTCTTAATTCACTATTATCCATTGATATATTTCATATTGAGAGGTGATACTTATGTTATTTCATCTATTTTTGCATGGTTGATGACTTTTGGAGCATGGACCGCTGCAGTCAGGATTCTAATGGAAAAGGTGCTGTTTGCAGGCAAAATTCGCGAAGATCAGAAAATCCAGGAAAATATACGGAAAATCCTATTTTTCCAGAAGACTAAGGATGCCAGAAGATGGAGTGGAGATGGGCCACAGGGGGCCCACACCATCCCATGGCGCGGGCAGGCCTAGGCCACGCCAGGAGGTGGTGTGGCCACCCTGGCCCACTCCAGCCTCTCCTCTCTGGTGTATATCAACCTCCCGAAACCCTAAGACCCGGGAAGCGACCACAGAAAGATTCCACCGCCTCTGCGGGGCGGAAAACACCGAGAGAGAAAGATCTCTCCGGCAGACAGATTTTTTTTCCGGGGGAATTCCTTCCCGGAGAGGGGAGATCATCACCATCAACACCACCATCAAGCTGGACTTCATCGGGATCATCATCATCACCATCACCACCATCATCACCATCAGCAACCTCATCACCATCTCCATATTGCTGTAACAATTGCGTTGAATCTTGCTATAGTTCATAGGGGAAACTTTCCCGGTGTTGATTACTCTTTGTAGTTGATGCTATTGAGTGAACCATTGAATTATTGTTTATGTTCAGATTGTTATACATCATTATTCCATCTCTGATCATGATCCATATGATGTCTTGTGAGTAGTTCGTTTTGTTCTTGAGGACATGGGAGAAGTCTTATTGTTAGTAGTGGAGTTGTGTTGAGAAAGATTCAATAGATTGTTATTTAAGTTGTGGTGTACTTCTTCTAGTGGTGTCATGTGAACGTCGACTACATGACAATTCACCTATATGGGCCTAGGGGAATGCATTGTGTATTTGGCTACTAATCGTAGGGGTTGCCGGAGTGACAGAAACCTGAACCCCCGTTAGGAAACCATTGCACAAGGGACGTAAGGGTCTTAGAGTTTAAAGCTGTGGTTAGGTTTCTACCTTAAATACTTTCTTATACTTACGGATGTTTGCAAGGGGTATAATCACAAGTATGTATTAGTCTTGGATGGGGCGGTACATTAGCACAGGTTCACCCACACAACACTTAGCAAGCTAAAGAAGATTAATCAACTATATGAAGCGAAAGCACTTGACAGTCTTCCCATGTGTCCTCGAGAACGTTTGGTCATCTTAAGTAATACAACCGGCTTGTCCTTTGCTGCATAAAGGATTGGGCCACTTGCTGCATTTATTTCTACTGTCTTTTATTTTACTCGTACTTTGTTTACTTGCTTTATCGAAAGCCCCTAAAAATCCGTTTGCTAAGTATTTGCAGAGAATTCCTGATCCATACCACTAGCCAGCACCTTCTGCTCCTCATTGGGTTCGACACTCTTACTTATCGAAAATACTGCAATACACCCCCTATACTTGTGGGTCATCAAGACTATTTTCTGGCACCGTTGCCGGGGAGTGAAGCGCTATTGGAGAGTGGAACTGGTAAAGGAAGCTTCTATTGTGAGTATTGTTTACTTCTGTTAGTTGCTTTATTTTCGTTATGGATAATTCGCTGAGTTTCTTATTTGGTAATGCTACTACCACTGCTAAGGTAGTAGATAAGCCACCACCTGCTGAGAATGATGTTTTCAAAATACCTATAAGAATTATTAATCGTGTTATGGATAAGTACTATGTTGGGGATGTAACTGTCCATCCCGGTGATCATTTACTCTTTATACACGAATGACAAAGGTAGAAAGTCAGGTATAAATTATGATTATGAATGCATTGAATCTTTTATGGGAACTGATGACTTTCAAAATATTAAAAATGCTTATGGTCTAGACTCTCAAGCTATCGCTTCTTATTTTAAGGCTTTTGCTTCCTATATTGAAGTGCATAAAAAGAAGTGGAATAAGTATCATGAACCTTATAAAGATGTTGCTAAGAGTGTTCCTGCAAGAAATACTGAAGTTTATACTGCTAATCATGTCTTACCTAAACCTTATATTGAGAAAATGCCTTTCCCAGTTAAGATAAAGGAACATTCTATGATAGCTAGAATGGTTAATGAAAGTATGAGTAAAGCTATTGAACCTCATAAAAAATGGTTGATAAACCTATAATAGCAAGTGTGAAAGACTTTGTTACTAAATATGAAAAAGAGGGACACACTATCCTTTGTAAGGATACCTCTAATATTGTTTCACATAGTAGTGTTATGGGAGCTAGTATTCCTGTGTTTTCTGTTAGAATAAGTGATCATTGCTATGATGGTTCTTGTGATAGATATATCGTTAAGTTTATACATGATACTAAAAGCTACTATGAGAGAGGGAAAAGTGTTCTTATGTACATCCCCGGATCCCCCGAGGTCCGTATATCATGTTTTCATCGTGTTTTTGTTTCGATCTGTTTCTGCCAGGTAAAATCTCAGATTTGTAGCCTCAATGTCTTCCACTGGATCAGTTAAGGGAGATTCCTTGGAAGATATCATCAAGCCATACATGAGAGAATTGAAGATTCATCCCAAGGAGTTATTGCTCGAAGGTGGGGAGGTTCGGATTAAAGAGGTTCAAGGCCCTAAAGGTGAAGGAAGTCTGGAGGACAGGATGGAAGCATTGGAACAAGAAGTCTTTAGGTACAAGAAGATGGCAGAGCGCGAAGTGGATATCATCCATAAGATTTGTTCCGAACTCATCACCGAGCACCAAAAAGAGACTGCTGAACTCAAAGACGAAGTCCTCTCACTCCGCCAAACAACCAATGAACTGCAAGCATAGTTCTATGACGTTCAAAATCAAAACTGTGAGTATGAGGCTAGATTTAAACTCATAAGTGCTGCTGCAAGTTTCAGGATGTTGGAAACCACGATGTCCTTTATTGATGGGAAGCCCTTACCTTGGAAGACGGACAAAGATGAGAGGATACCACCACCACCAAAGGAGTAATTCGTCATCAAGTTTGGCATCCCCTTGGTTTGTTCCAAGCTTGGGGGAGTGCCGCGGTATCACATCACTATCTTCTATCTTTTTACCTTATTAGTAGAGTCATATCATGAATAGAGGAGTTATTATGTAGGATGGTTTGCATTATGGAAGTGTCCCCTCTCTCGTTAGATGTGTATCCCTTGGTGTGAGTTGCCGTTATGGAATATTAATGAGAAGTTCTATCATTCACTCTTTTGCATAGCTTATATTAGTTTTCAATTCATGGTTATATGATTGATCTTGTTGTTAGTATTGGTATCACTTTGGAATCATTGAGTTAATTTAGTTGGTTTTGGCAAACCTAGCTCGGTCAGTAGCACACTATTTTTGAGAGTTGAAAGAAAAGATAGAAGTGCCCTAGAGAAAAATAATTTCATCATCTTTCTTTCTTGATTTTCTCATAAGTCTAGTATTCTCTAGTTAAGATCTTTTGTGCTTCCAAGGAAGATTGCATGTTTATCTTTATCACTTGTATATTTGTTTGTTTCCTTCAACTCTTATACTTGCTGCCCAGCCTTGCTAGCCAAAAACCTGTTGACGAGGGTTTAACTCATCAATGCCCATTGTTATGGACTTGGGTTTTGGAGAAGGAGGGAGCGATGGAGACATCTATCGGCTAACAGACAAGCACACATGGGACAAAGATTTACCCAGGTTCAGGCCTCGTAGAGGTCCCTACTCCTGATTGTCTGCTCGTGGAATTATCGAAGGAACCGAAGGTTACAATGGTGCGCAGATGCAATCTGGCGACGGTTGTGGAAACTAAGGGTTGCGTGTGTCCTCCTCGTCGCCCCCTCCCAGCCTTTATATAGATAGGCTAGGTCGCGGGTAGCAGGTCGAGTCGGTTACAATTTAGGGTTTTCCCCTTTGAACTTTCTATCTTTAGCTTCTTCTTGTTCTTCAAGCAATCGAGAGTCCGCAGGTTACTCGAATCCTTCGTTTGGGCCTTGGCGACACTGTGGGCCTGTATGTATTTAGACCGTATACACCAAGATCTAGTACCTGACATGGGTATACCCATGTCAGTAGCCCCCGAGTGTCTAGTGGAATCGCAGATTCGACTGGGGACTTTTGAAGTCTTTCGAGTGCCCGAATGAGTATATATTTCGACTGCTTTTAATTGTGTCATAGGGATTGTTGATATACATGCCTGATATAACCGAAGTATCGGTGTCACTTAACCACCTTAGGGTGAAACAACGCAATCTACTCGAACTCGAGTCCCTAGACTCGAGTCCGGAAAAGTGCTGGTGTAATTCGACTCAAGCCGCGGAGGTCTTATAGGAGTCGAATTCCAGTTATATGGGTGTGAGCACTCGACGCGTCCGTCAAGGCATGTTCATCGTACCTGTAGGCACGGATACATTTCTGGTAGTGCGCAGCTAATGCGTTGCCAGGCCTTATTCAGGTCTTACCTTCACGCTGTAAGCGCGACATCCGAATTTTATCATCGCGGAGACGATTAGGGTGACCCAGGAGACGCAGTCTCTTTGTAGGGAAAATTATGAGGCGGTGTCGCCATGAGTTTCGAGTGTGGATGTTATCGACACACAGTTTTTGCATAAATAATCATAGGGTGCGCGACCAGCGCTCCCTATGGGAGTAGCCCCCGAGTGCCTGGTTGAGTCGAAGACTCAGGCAGGGACTAACGAATCATTTTTCGACTGTTGTGCTTGGTTGAGTCGAAGACTCAGGCAGGGACTAAAGAATCATTTTGCGACTGCTGTCGTCTTTTGCTTGTTTCAGTCGAATTTGTTTCCGGCGCTCCCTATGGGAGTAACCCATGTACACAATCGAATCGTATTTCGAGTGGTTGGGTTTGCCTTTTGATTGTCCATGTTCCTACAAAAAGAAAAGAAAAAATCGTAGGGTGCGCGGCCAGCGCTCCCTATGGGAGTAGCCCCTGAGTGCTTGGTGGAGTCGAAGACTCCAGCAAGGACTAGAGTAGTCGAAGTTTTTCGCTGCGTAGCTTTGATGACGTCAGTGCTGATGCTTGTATGACCTCAGTTGCCCGCGTGAGCGAGTTTGACGGGACGTGACGAGCAGTGGGTCCCACTTTCTGACTTTGATTTGACTGAGCGTGCGTAATCTTTATTTTAACTGCGACTCCTCGATTTCCGTGCGTAATGGGAGTAGTGCAGGGACGGTTCACGCTTCTCCTTCTCGACGTGTCCAACGTGATATGTGCCACGCGTTCAGTAGGGTTTTTCTGAGCTGTTGGATTGCATCTTCCAGGGGTTAAGTAGCGGTGATGCGACGGTAATTTTCCCATCTGTTCTCATTCATCCTTGCTACCATCGCCATTGCCGCTGCTCCTCTACTTTTCTCTGCGCCCGTTTCCTCCATGATGCTGGACTAGCTCCGCTCGTTTCCGAGCTACTTTCTTCACTCGCATCGCCGTCGTGCAATGGGGAAGAAGAAAGGAGGCGCTGCTACTGATTCCGCGGCCACTGTTGCCGCGGCGAAGAAGAAGGGCGGTTCCGCCACTGCGGGTACCAGCAGCGCCGCCGGCGGGAAGAAGAAGGTCGCGGGCACCCTCGTCACAAATGGTGCGTGGCGCCCCTCCATCATCAAGGCGTCCGATCTCCGTCTTCTTCGCCAAGACGGAGTATTGTCTGCCGCAGTCGCCGACGCACGCGTCCCTAGCGGTGAGACCATTCCTGCTCCTCCCGCTGGTTTTCGAGTGATGTTTCTAGCATTCATCATTCGCGGTCTCTCCTTGCCTCTTCACCCCTTTTTCAGGGGTTTTCTTTGTTTCTACGGGCTCCAGCTCCATCAGCTGTCCCCTAATTCGATCCTCCATATCTCTTGCTTCATCACGCTCTGCGAGTGTTGGCTCGGAATCGAGCCACACTTCGGTCTTTTCAAGCGCATCTTCGAATTGAAGCGCCAGTCTGCATCTGGCTATTTAGTTTATGATGTAGGTGGTTGCAGAATCCACGTCGACCCATCCGCCACCTACTTCGACATCAAGATCACGGTGTCCATCCAAGGGTGGAGGGACAAATGGTTCTACATCTGTGATCAGAAGGCCAATGGTGAGCACTTTCGACTCGCGCCCTTCGATCACGCGACGCCGTGCAGGAGGATGCGCTCCTGGAAGAACGTAGTCATGCCTGGCAAACTCGCGGAGACAGACGTGTTGTATCAGCGCGTCTGCGACCTCGAGAGTCGCATAGGCAAAGAGGAGGGAGGTTGCGCTCTCATCCGCACTTGGCTGCGCCGTCGCGTCCAGCCCCTACAAGCCAGAGTCCACCCATGTTTCAGTGGGCTGGCGCTGATGATGCCACTCGCGTGTCTGCCGATGGCATGTCCGCGAGTGAGGTGGACAAGAGCGTTCGACTGGTCACCAAGTACACCATTAAGGATGTGCCTCCCAGTGAGCCAGTTGTTCCTCCCTTTGATGCTTCGAACCCTCCTCCTGAGGTATAGTTGTGCTACGCAGTAGCAGATTTTTTCGATTGCTTTTCTGTTGCTTACTTGCTTTTTGCTGTATTTCGTTGTCTGTATGCAGGATTGGGCGGTGTCGCCTTGTATGCCCCCTCTTCCTGAGGAGATTATTCCTCATGGAGCTTTGGAGGAGGACGAGTCAGAGTCGATGTTATCTATTGCCTCTGATGATTCTTTGTTGTGCGACAGCTTCTTGTGAAGGAAGCCGCGCACTTGGCAGAGCAAGTGCTTGCGATGGGCCGCCAGCATGCGATGCTGGAGACGCGTCACCGCGTGGTTGAAAGTGAGTGTTCTACACTTCTTCGTCTTCTCCTTTTGATATAGTCGACTGATAGTCAACTTTTTGTTTGTCGTGTAGCCGAACATAATACCCTATTGCGTGACGCCGCCACCTTGGAGAAGACACTCGACGCGGCTATGAAGGGTCGCGACGAGGCAATCGCGGCGCGTGACAAGGCGCGAAGGCATGAAGAGGAGCTCCGTGCCTCCTTCGCAGCCAGGGAGAAGTTGTTCGAAGAACAACTTTTCTCAACCGCCAAGGCTCTCTCAGGTACTTTTGCTTGTGAATATTGTTATCCTTCTCTGCTTCCAATGTTTTTGCCGGTGGCGCTGATGTTTTTGTCCATGTGTGGGTTTATGTACAGATGCTGGCGATTTGAGCTTCGACCCGTGATACATTGCAAATGTATCTATAATTTTGATGTTCCATGCTTGGTTTTATCCACTTTCTTGTGTTTGGTTCCAACTTTGGAGTACTTTTCATATGATTTCTTGGACTAACCTATTAACAAGAGCCACATTGCTGCCTGTTTTCTGCTGTTTTTGGTTCCAGGAAAGTCAGAAAATGAATATTCTCGGAATTGGACGGGACAAAAGCCAAAGTGCCTATTTTTCCGGAAGTGATCAAGTGAAAGAATACGAGACGGAGAAGGGCCAGGGAGCCACCACACCACCTGGCCGCGCGGCCAGGCCTGGCCTGCGCCAGGGGGTGGTGTGGTCGCTCCCGGCACCCCCTCGGCCTCTCCTTCCGCCTATAAGTTGCCCTCGGGATGAAAACCCTAAGTACCCGATTAAAAATCCACGAAAGAGTCTGTAGCCGCTATCATCTCCATCCCTAGACCGGGAGGGATCTGAAGCTCTTCCCGACACCCTGCCGGAGAGGGGAATTCACCCTGGAGGCCTTCTTCATCACCATGCAAGCCTCCGGTGTGATGCGTGAGTAGTTCATCCTTGGACTACGGATCCATGTAGTAGCTAGATGGCTGGTTTCTCCTCCTTTGTGCTTTCATGTTTAGATCTTGTGAGCTCCGTTCATGATCAAGATCATCTATTTGTAATTCATACATGTTGTGTTTGCGGGGATTCGATGGATATTGAGATGCTATTTCAGATTGATTATTGATTCTATCATGTCTTTGTTATTTGTGATCTTGCATGCTTTCCGTTGTTAGTAGCTATCTTGGCCAAGTAGATGCTAGCAACTCCAAGAGTTAGTATTTATGCTCGATAGTGGGTTCATGCCTCTGGTAATCTGGGGAAGTGACAGAAATCTCTAAGGTACTAGATGTGCTGTTGCTACAAGGGAGAAAACAACAATCCTTTGTTCATAGAACAATCGTATTGTTTACTTTACACGCAGTTCGTAAAGCAATAATCTGTTGCTTGCAACTTAATACTGGAGGGGGTTCGGATGATAACCTGAAGGTGGATTATTAGTCATAGATGCAGTTGGATGGCGGTCTATGTATTATGTTGTAATGCCCAATCAAGTCTCAAAGGAGTCAAGATGATTAGTATATGCATGTATTTCTTTCTCGGTGTTTGTCAATTGCCCCGCTGTAATTTGTTCACCCAGCATGTTATCTATCTAAGGAGAGCCACCTCTAGTGAACTATGGATCCCGGTCCTTTGTCTTTACATACAATCTATAAACTGTTTCTGGTTTGTGTTTACTTTCTGTAAACTTTTACTCCTTTCCATTCGATACGTTTAATCCTTTGTTTTCCGCAAAACACGGTGAGATTGACAACCTCATCGCAAGTTGGGGACAAAGTTCTGTGGTTGTGTTGTGCAGGTCTCCACGTTGCTACTAGCACCAGTAGTGCGCCCTGCCAAAGCTCAGCTAGCAGCACCTTTGGGGTGTTTCCTTGCTCCTACTGGTTCGATTAAACCTTGGTTTCATAACTGAGGGAAAACTTGCTGCTGTATTCATCGTATCTTCCTCTTGGGGTTCCCAACGAGCTCTACGTAGAAAGTCGAGCGCATCAAGATTTTCTGGCGCCGTTGCCGGGGAGTCAAGGACATCTTCACAAGGGGAGTCCCTCATAACCAATCTCTTTACTTTGTCGTTTTTGTTTTGCTTTGTTTGCTTGTTTTGTTCTTCAAAAAACACAAAAAAATTGGTTTTACTTGTTTGCTTTCTTATGTCAAAAACACAAAAAAATGACTGCTCTTGAAAACACTAAGTTGTGTGATTTCACTAGCACCAACAACAATGATTTTATGAGCACACCTATTGCTCCACCTGTGGCTGAAAATACTTTCTTTGAGATAAAACCTGCTTTGCTAAATCTTGTTATGAGAGAACAATTTTCTGGTATTGGTAATGAAGATGCTGCTTCCCATCTAAATAACTTTGTTGAACTTTGTGAGATGCAAAAGCATAGGGATATAGATGGTGATATTATTAAACTGAAATTGTTTCCTTTCTCTTTGAGAGGAAAAGCTAAAGAATGGTTGAATTCCTTAACTAGGAATAGTATTGATTCTTGGACTAAGTGCAAAGATGCTTTTATTAGAAAATACTATCCTCCTGCTAAGATTATATCCATGAGAAGTGAAATAATGAAGTTTAAACAACTTGATAATGAGCATGTTGCTCAAGCTTGGGAAAGAATGAAATCTTTGGTAAAGAATTGTCCCACTCATGGACTGACTGCTTGGATGATCATCCAAACTTTTTATGCAGGATTGAACTATTCTTCAAGGAACCTATTGGATTCAGCTGCTGGAGGTACCTTTATGACTATCACTTTGGGTGCTGCAACAAAACTTTTGGACAATATGATGGTTAATTATTCTGAGTGGCATACTGAGAGAGCTCCACAAGGTAAGAAGGTAATTTCTGTTGAGGAAACCTCCTCCTTGAGTGATAAGATTGATATTATTATGTCTATGCTTGTTAATGGGAAAGCCCATATTGATCCAAATAATGTTCCTTTAGCCTCTTTGGTTGCTCAAGAAGAGCAAGTTGATGTGAACTTCATAAGAAATAACAACTTTGGCAACAATGCTTATGGTAATAATGCTTATAGGAACAATTTTGGTAACAACAATTATCAGCCATATCCTCCCAACAATGGTAATGCTTATGGAAATCCTTACAATAGTAATAAGAGTGCTCCCTCTGAACTTGAAGTTATGCTTAAAGAGTTTATTAGTAAACAAACTGATTTCAATAAAACTATTGAGGAAAAGCTCTCTAATGCTGAAAGAAATATAGCATCTTTGGCTGAAGCTCAATCTTCTTTGAATAAAAAACCTAAACCTAATGAGAATCCCTTTGCAGCTACTAATGCTATTCAAGTAAGAATTGATGAAAATGTTAGACTATTAGCTGAATTACATGCTAAGTGAGAAAGAGAAGATGAAATTGCTAGAAACATTAGTGTTTCTACTATCACCACCACTAGTGTTGAGGCTACTTATAGTTCTACTACTTTAGATGATAAAGTTGATTTTGATCTTGATGGTTGCAACATCTCTGAAGTTATTAAGTTCCTACAAAAGCTTGCTAAAAGTCCTAATGCTAGTGCTATGAACATGGCTTTTACAAAACACATTACTGATGCTCTCATAAAGATTAAAGAAGAAAATATGGAACATAAAGCTTCTATTCCTATAAAGCAAGAAGATGGTTGGGAACCCATCATTAATATGAAAGTGAATGACTTTGATTTCAAAGCTTTGTGTGATCTTGATACTAGTGTTTCTATTATGCCTAGAAGGATTTATGATATGCTTGATTTGCCTCCTCTTGAAGATTGCTATTTGAATGTCCCACTTGATGATAATGCTAAAAAGAAACTCATGGGGAGTCTTAATGATGTTCTTATTATGGTTAACGATTCCTATGTCCCCGTTGATTTCTATGTTTTGGATGTTGAATACAATCCTTCTTGTCCTATTACTTTGGGAAGACCTTTTCTTGGAACTGTTGGTGCCATCATTGATATGAAAGAAGGCACCATTAAATATCAACTACCACTCAAGAAAGGTATAGAACACTTCCCTAAAAAGAGAGAATAGATTTCTTTTGCTTCTCCTATGAAAACAAAATTTGGTTTTAATGCTTCTTCATTTGAGAACACTTGATTCTTTCTTTGCTTCTTATGCCTAAAAGGCGTTAAAGAAAAGTACTTGTTGGAAGATAACCCAAGAGTTTTAGTTGAGTCTTGGAAGTTATTACCTCTGTAATAACCTCTCCTTATCTTTTTTATTTGCTTTTTGTGCCAAGAATAACCTCTAATGAGAGTGAAGTAATGATTGGGAAAGTTGCTGTCCCGAAACAGATTTTTGTACTTCACCGTACAAATTCCTGAGAGAGCTCTGTATTTCGGATTGAGATGTAATGTTTTGTGCTTCTGCCCCACGTTGTTATCTAACTTTCGTTAGTTCAACACTTTTTGATTTGAGCAACAGAAGGTCTTCGAAAAAATTCGTCTTTACCTGCTGGTCTGTTTTGACAGATTTCTGCCATTTTCTGCATTTGCTTCTTGTTGGTTCCTTCTTGAGTTCTTTTGGGGAATTGAGATTTTTGAGGGAAGTGCTACAGTAGCTAGTGTTCTAATGGAAGTTTATTTGGTGTTAGAACTGAACCTTGAAACTTATTTATCTTAAAGTGCACTAATGTTGCTAATAAGATTGTGTGAAGTTTTGTATGAAGGAAAATTTTCAGGTGTATGGAAGGAATGAGTAATGAGATGAAGGATGGACTAAAGCTCAATCTTGGGTATGCCACGCGTGTCACCCCAAGAAATATCCAAGAAGTACAAGCGTCAAAGCTTGGGGATGCCCAAGGCATCCCCTTCTTCATCAATAAAAATCCTAGGTTTCTTCCAAACGCTTCATTTTTATTGTTTCATGCACAGTTGTGTTTTTCTTGGAGCGTCTTCTTTTTCATTTTCGTTTTGGTTTTTAGTTTGCTTGGTTTTCTTAGTTTTCTGAATAAATTGGTTGGACCCCCTCTTTCATACATTGGTTTGCAAATAGTTTGGTTTGGTTTGGAAAAGAGTAGGAAAGTTCATGCTTTTGTGGTAAAAAGAGCTCGTTTTTGACTGTGGCCTATGCTTTGTCATGCCGTGATTGATATTGTTTTGGATTTATGCTTAGTATTCTTTGTTGTAGCATGACTTGTTATAAACAATTGAGATTGCTTAATGTGCCTTGGATGAATCATGCGTTGTTTTAGCATATTAAAGCATAGTATAGTGGTATTCTCCTTTGATGCTTTATTTGGGTTGACTTGGCACATGCTCACACCATGTTATGACTGTCACAAGTCACCATAGCCTTTATGATCCTTTAGTTTTCAACTTGTAGTATCACTTTATGCTTTGATCAATGATGTTTTGTCACTCTGCATGATTATGGCCATTATTGCTCTCTTAGTTTGTCGCTCCCAGTCTTTTGCTAGCCTCCACAACCAAGTATGAGTTCCACTCATGCATCCAACTCCCTAAACCAAGTTATTCCAAAGAGTCCACCATAACTACCTACTAGCTTATGCTATTCCAAGTATATTCATGCTTTTGTCTACCTTTCACTTGTTATGAGAAAACTAGTGATTAAAGCTCTCATGAACTTGATGGCACACTTTACTTTTTGCCTCTAATAAACTTGAACCATTGGGTCCTTCTTTGTTGCGTATATGCTTGCGCTTTATAAGTTGAAATTAGCAGAACCATGTTTCATGGGGAACGCTTTCAACATTGCACTTGTACTTTGTACCCCGTTGATATCTTGTTCTTTTGCTTACGGATCCCGGCGGTGTGAAATAAAAGTGGAACTTGTAAGATCATGGAGTTTGTATGTGTGTTAGAGAAACGCCTGGGCCGCTAGTCTAAGCCATGCCTAATCATGGTGGAAACTTGCAGCATCACCATAATGAGCACTCTATGAAGCATCCTCAATAAAAACCTATGCAAATAGCAAATAAAAAGATCGCTGAGATGCTCATTGTCTGCTTGCCTTGTCATTTTGATTATGGGAAAGCTCCCGTATCATGTGCAAGGGGTACCCCGTTGGCGGTTCTTAATGATACACATATACTTACAAAGACAAGAGCTTACTCATGACTGAAGTTGAGTAGCATGAGGATCGGTCTTCGTAAGTAAGGGCATGAGATTTCGGTTTATAACTTGTCAAGCATATCCTCTTAGTTGTGTCACTTTAACCTTAATCACCTTCAAGATGCTTATGATAGGGGCAATGAGAGCGGAAAGCTATAAGTACCATAATTTTTGGAAGCTCTTTATGAGACTTGAATCCCTACTTCCTTTTACAAAAGGCTTTTCTTCCACCATTACATTGAGTCTCCACCTTCTATTTGTATGCACTACTTTGAGAGCATAGTGGCCATTCTTAGTTCTATGTGCATTGTCCCAAGACTAGTTGATTGATGCATAACTTGTTGTTGCTTGTTTGAAACTATTGTATCTAGTCACTCTTATGAACTTTGAAGGTGTCCTATGCATTTATATTTGCTACTCTATTGAGGGACAAGCTGAATACTTTTATGCTTTGTTTTCTTTATGTGAAACAAACAAACGTCTTGCAAGGCATTGTTATTCATGAATCTTTTGTTTGTGCCTTTTCATGTTGCATCATAGTCTGTTTGCTTATTGCTAGAACTTTGTCTTTCATGTTATGATTGAAGTACTATGATCCCAGCTTTGAATGTTTTGCAAATACTTTGATCAAGTCTTTGATGGTGCATGTCACCTCAAAAATTATTCTTTCTTTTTATCACTTACCTACTCGAGGACGAGCAGGAGTTAAGCTTGGGGATGTTGATACATTGCAAATGTATCTATAATTTTTGATGTTCCATTCTTGGTTTTATCCACTTTCTTGTGTTTGGTTCCAACTTTGGAGTACTTTTCATATGATTTCTTGGACTAACCTATTAACAAGATCCACAGTGCCAGCTGCCTGTTTTCTGCTGTTTTTGGTTCCAGGAAAGTCAGAAAATGAATATTCTCGGAATTGGACGGGACAAAAGCCAAAGTGCCTATTTTTCCGGAAGTGATCAAGTGCCAGAATACGAGACGGAGAATGGCCAACGAGCCACCACACCACCTGGCCGTGCGACCAGGCCTGGCCCGCGCCAGGGGGTGGTGTGGCCGCTCCCGGCACCCCCTCGGCCTCTCCTTCTCCCTATAAGTTGCCCTTGGGACGAAAACCCTAAGTACCCGATCAAAAATTCACGAAAGAGTCTGTAGCCGCCGTCATCTCCATCCCTAGATCAGGAGGGATCTGAAGCTCTTCCCGGCACCCTGCCGGAGAGGGGAATTCACCCTAGAGGCCTTCTTCATCACCATGCAAGCCTCCGGTGTGACGCGTGAGTAGTTCATCCTTGGACTACGGATCCATGTAGTAGCTAGATGGCTGGTTTCTCCTCCTTTGTGCTTTCATGTTTAGATCTTGTGAGCTCCGTTCATGATCAAGATCATCTATTTGTAATTCATACATGTTGTGTTTGCGGGGATCCGATGGATATTGAGATGCTATTTCAGATTGATTATTGATTCTATCATGTCTTTGTTATTTGTGATCTTGCATGCTTTTCGTTGTTAGTAGCTATCTTGGCCAAGTAGATGCTAGCAACTCCAAGAGTTAGTATTTATGCTCGATAGTGGGTTCATGCCTCTGGTAATCTGGGGAAGTGACAGAAATCTCTAAGGTACTAGATGTGCTGTTGCTACAAGGGAGAAAACAACAATCCTTTGTTCATAGAACAATCGTATTGTTTACTTTACACGCAGTTCGTAAAGCAATAATCTGTTGCTTGCAACTTAATACTGGAGGGGGTTCGGATGATAACTTGAAGGTGGATTATTAGTCATAGATGCAGTTGGATGGCGGTCTATGTATTATGTTGTAATGCCCAATCAAGTCTCAAAGGAGTCAAGATGATTAGTATATGCATGTATTTCTTTCTCGGTGTTTGTCAATTGCCCCGCTGTAATTTGTTCACCCAGCATGTTATCTATCTAAGGAGAGCCACCTCTAGTGAACTATGGATCCCGGTCCTTTGTCTTTACATACAATCTATAAACTGTTTCTGCTTTGTGTTTACTTTCTGCAAACTTTTACTCCTTTCCATTCGATACGTTTAATCCTTTGTTTTCCGCAAAACACGGTGAGATTGACAACCTCATCGCAAGTTGGGGACAAAGTTCTGTGGTTGTGTTGTGCAGGTCTCCACGTTGCTACTAGCACCGGTAGTGCGCCCTGCCAAAGCTCAGCTAGCAGCACCTTTGGGGTGTTTCCTTGCTCCTACTAGTTCGATTAAACCTTGGTTTCATAACTGAGGGAAAACTTGCTGCTGTATTCATCGTACCTTCCTCTTGGGGTTCCCAACGAGCTCTACATCGAAAGTCGAGCGCATCAACCCACAGGCCCTTCGTCGTGATGACGCTCTGGCGGGTGCGCTGTCGGCAGTTGAGGACCGTAGCGGCGCCGTCCAGGATACCCTTTCCAAGGCCAAGGGCTCCCTCAGTCGCCTCCGGGAGGAGTTGATGCCCAAGGCGGAGCTGATCGATAATATAGACGAGCTGGTGGAGTCACTTGCCGGGGGTGTGCCCTCCAGCTACAAGAACTCACTCCTCGCGGCTGGCGCGTCCATGTCGCTTGCCATGGTGCAGGCCCACGGCATCGAGATCGATCCTGCCGCGGTGTCGAAGGCGATGCCTATTGGCGCGAACGGTCAGCAGGTAGTCTTCGCTCCTTTCACGACTGCATGTGACAAATATGGGCACCATTTGATTAATACTGTTGCGAAGTACTCTGAGGAGCTCCAATGTGCCAAGAAGGTGGCGAAAGCTTCGGCATTAGGGGCCGGCGGAAAGTCAGTGGCGTCTGACACTGCCACAGACTTGATGAAGCCCCTGAAGCCGTCGAAGTCGAAGAAGCCAGTTGCTCCTTAGTTAGCTTTGTAATAGTTGATTAGTTTATGTCCTTATGTTTAAGAACATGCCTGCTGGCGAGTGTATCTGCTGATACTTTTCCTAATCTTGAATGCATCTGGTCCTTTTGTCTGTTTGTTGATTTGGTCGTCTTATTTGCTTCTATCTTGACTTGTGGTAGGGTACATCGAGTGATCTTTTGAGGGAAACTCAGGACTCGCCGACCCTTGATGATATCGTGGCGCCACCGTGCTCCAGGGTAGATGAGTTGTCCTTGCTTTCGCGACTACGTGACCGCGTGAAGCAGCTGGAGCGTGAGTTGCCCGTGCTCCATGGTAATGCGGATGTATGGAAGTCGAAGGCGGAAAAAGCCGCCGCCCGAGAGCAATATCTGCTTGGTGAGGTGACGCAGCTAGGCGACCAATTCAAGTGTTAGTTTGCTTGTTCTCATCTTTTCCTGGCAGTTACTCGCATTTGGTACGTTGTACTCATGCTGCTGTTGCTGCTTCATGTAGTTGTCAGCGCGCGTTGTCCGCAGGAGGAGAAGGATAGAATTGCCATTCGCCTGCATGATCTTACCCAGGAGCAACTTCTGGGTAGATCATGATTGTGCGACTGCGCTGGCGACCCTGTAGGATCGTGCGTCGTGAGTGCTGCTTTTTCTGAAGAAGTCGCAGTCATGCTTGAAGAACATTTATCGGGCGATGTTCCCGCTGGATGATACTCCATCAAGCTTGCTGTCCCTCCTTGCCAAGTTTCAAGATCTATCCGCGGTCCGCGAATGCATGAGGCAACAGTTGGTGGCTGGTGCCAAGGCTACCCTGTCCATGGTGCGACTGCACAGGCCTGACGTAGATGTTGCAGCGATTGCGTCTGGACCACCTGCCCCACCAGTAGGTTCTACTTGGAATATGGTGCCGCACTACCAGGCGGTGGATCGCCTAGCAGAAGAGATCGTCGACTTCTTTGAGGAACAAACCAACATTCTCCTGCTGCAGTAGTAGCCTAGTTTGTATCCTGCACATAAGTGTATTTGTGTTGTAAAGTTCGTATAGGTCTTGTAAATAATTTATTGTCGAATGTGCATAAAGAGCTTTGTTAGCATGAAGTACGTTCCACTATGCGAGTCCTTTTCGTTAGCCTGGCCATGTTTTATCTCAGTCCCTTGTCAACCTGTCAGGTGCGTTGCAGCTGGATTGAGGTTGTGTTTAAGGGTTTCGATTGATGTACCAGCTACTGATATCGCGTTTTGGTTCGAAGAACAGATGTGTATAGGGTGGCGCAGCCCCCGAGTAGGTAAATTGAAAAAGTAAATGAGAACACAGAGTTTTGGGGCACTTAGATTTTATTTATTCGGAGAACAGTGCGAGGTACAATGTGTGGCTAAGTAGCCTTGGCTGAGTAGCCTTATTTGTAATGAAAATTAAGAACGACTAAGGGTAGAAGCGTTGCAGTTGTGCGACGTTCCAGGGGTTGGAGTATGCGACTCCTATCTCTAAATCTTGAAGGCGATAGACACCACCTGGGATTACTTCTGTAATCACGTACGGTCCTTCCCAGGGGGACTCGAGCTTGAGATGCCCCTGCTGCTTCAGTCGCAGGACCAGGTCACCTTCGACGAAGGATCTGTGGCGAAGCCTCCTACTGTGGTAGTTGCGCAGGTTCTACTGGTAGATCGTGGCTCTTTCTGCGGCGATTTCCCTTGCCTCGTCAAGGAGGTCGACGGAGTCTTCGAGTGCGAGGGATGACTCTTGCTCGCTGTAAGTGACCACGCGCGGCACCTTGTACCGTACCTCGGCGGGTAGCACTGCTTCAGCTCTGTGCACCATAAAGAATGGTGTGTAGCCCGTGGCGCTGTTTGGAGTTGTACGTAGGCTCCAGAGTACGAATTGCATCTCGTCCAGCAACCCGCGGCTTGTTCGAGTGGCCGGAGGAGTCGCTTCTTGACATGGGTATACCCTACAGGTACTCGAGCTTGGTATATACGATCTAAATATGTACAGGCCCACAGTGTCTCCAAAGCCCAGATGAAAGGACTCGAGTAACCTACGGACTCTCGATTGCTTGAGAGACAAGAAGAAGCTAAAGATAGAAAGTTTGAAGGGGAAAACCCTAACTTGTAACCGACTCGACCTGCTACCCGAGACCTAGCCTATCTATATAAACGCTAGGAGGGGGTGGCAAGAAGGACACACGCAACCCTAGTTTCCACAACCTTTGCCAGATTGCATCTGCGCACCATTGTAACTTTCGACTCCTTCGATAATTCCACGAGCAGACAAGCAGGAGTAGGGACCTCTACGAGGCCTGAACCTGGGTAAATCCTTTGTCCCCTGTGTGCTTGTTTCCTAGCTGATAGATGTCTCCAGCGCTCCCTCCTTCTCCAAAACCCAAGTCCATAACAATGGGCATTGATGAGTTAAACCCTCGTCAATTGGCGCCGTTTGTGGGAACTGGGAGTGCTGATGTTGCGGCTTCTTCGGCCCCATCAACTGCGATCTACAACTCCACAACAGCGGAGATTCGCCAGCTCTTCGGCGCCTTCGACTTCACCGTCCACACACCGGCCACCCGCCCGGCCTTCGAATCCGTGGGCGACGGAATTAGCCTGGCGATTGGGAGCTTCCGCTTCCAAGTTGGTCAGATGGGCATGCTTCGCATGCCTGATCAACCGACAGCGCCGGCGATTGCCCTGACATCATGGTTCCCTCCATCGATCGGTACCCTCAGCGAGCTCAATGGTCTGGTGGCAGTCGGGAACACGATCAGCGACAGCAGTCGCGACTCCGATCTGAGCGATCTGGCCACAGAAGATGGAACCTACGGTTCCGAATCTGAAAGTTGTGGAAGCAGCAGCTTCCCCAATCACTTCATGTGCGCCGTCATTAACGCAGGCGACACCTCCGCCAATCGCGGCAACGGCGGTAACACCGGCAATGGCGCCAATCCACCTAACGGTGGCAATGGTGGCAACGACGGTAACGGTGCCAACGGGGGGAGCGGTCGAACCTGCCAGCATAATCAATGAGCAAATCGGCGAACGCGTCGTAATCAGGCTCAACGAGCAAGAGTGGGAGCGCTGCTGCGAAGCCCTACGAGGTGCACCTCTACCCCTTGGGTCCCCGCAGGAACTACTGATGGGCTACCACTGGCTCCTAAAAGAAGAGTTCACGTGCCAAAAACAAGCAATCGCGCAACTTCAGGCGTGTAAAAAGGCGGCGGACAAGTCGAGCCTTCGTCGCGCTGGGCTCTCCTCCTACGAAGGATCCTCCTCACGAGGCAACGAGTACATCGCCAAGAAGAGGCAGTCGCGAATGGCTCACCTCACTGAACAAGAGCGCATAGACACCGCGAAAGTCCTCGAATTTGGCTCTATGACAGTCGACACGAGAGGCAACGTGGTCCCTAGGACGCCGCAGGCTGCGGTGACAGCAGCCACCATGTACCTCCTCAACAACCAGCCACCGGCTGGAGATCCCCGAACTGCCATGCACCGATCTACGATCGCGGGTTTGGGGCTAATCGAGGCCGCCCTCGACAAGGAGCCGGCACCAGACCCAAAAAAGGGCAAAGCGCTAGCAAAGCGCTACTCCTCGCCCTCATCCAGCAATGACAGTCACGACCTGTCTCGACGCCGTCGCTCACGGCGACATGATTGCGACTACGATGCGCGCAATGACCTCACACAATGCAAGATCGACAAGTCAAGGGCACGACGTGCTCGGTCGACTGACTCAGAAGAGGAAGATGGGGAGCTCTGCAGTGCCAGATGCTTTAGCAGATCCATTAGGCAGAGGCGAATGCCTAAAGGGTTTAAACTTCCGTCGGAGAATCCGAAATTTGACGGTCTACAAGACCCTAAAATCTGGCTAGAGGATCACATCTCCTCCGTCAGGCTCCACGGAGGTAGTCGAAGCACCGCCATGCAATGTTTGCAGCTATAGCTGCAGGGCGCCGCCCGAGCATGGCTCAATAACCTCCCACGCGGATCCATTCGCAGTTGGGATGAGCTGGTTTACAGCTTTGTGCGCAATTTTAAGGGCACGTACAAACGGCCCGCATCAATCGAAGAACTAAGATGTTGCCAGCAAAGATCTGGCGAATCACTGCGCTCATACATCCAAAGGTGGTCCATCATCAAGAACTCCGCGGAAAACATCTCGGAGGACCGCGCGATTTATGCATTCAACGGTGGCGTTCGCCGCCTAGAGCTCAGGGAGGAGCTAGGCCGCTCGAAACCTCAGACCATCGACCACCTGATGGAGATCGCGAATCGATGGGCCGATGGAGAAGATTCGGTGACGAACCGCGCTCACTCCGACGAGGAGGCAGAACTCGAACGCAGACGCGACCACCGAGGCAAATGCTGCATGCGAATCTACGATGACCGTGACGACGTCAACATGGTCGTAGCCGGCTACGCCGATAGACGCGGCGAAGACCGCAACGGCGGATACCGCGACTCCAGGAAAACCATGCAAGTGTGGCAAAGCCGCACTCGCGACGAGGCACCCGCGACCTCCATTGAGGAAAAACTGTCCGGGCCATGCATGGCACACTTCTACATCGACAAATATGACGGCAAGAGAAAGTCCAGCCACCTCCTCAAGGACTGCCGCGAGTTCCTCAAGCTACACGTGGGATTGGTTCGGATGAACCGCAACGCAGTCGAAAGAGGCTACGGAGCCGCTCCAGGCACCGTGGCACATGGCGCACCGCCACCACCACCTGGGCCACCCCCGAACGGAGCTGCACTAGACCAACACCACGGAGGAGAACCGTACCCACGAGCCATGGGTACCATGATGATCCAAAAGGGACGCCCCTCCAACAGGGTGCAGAAAGCCATCACTCGCCAAGTCAACTTGGCCACGCACTCGCCACCATCCACCACCGAGTACCTCAGTGGCAGTGAGTCGTGCATTACCTTTGATAAACGCGACCACCCGCCTCAAGTACCTCACCCAGGTCATTGCCCCCTCATACTCGAGGCGCAAATTGGAGGCTTCGACATGAGTCGCGTCTTCATGGATGGCGGAAGCGGCATCAAACTCATATTCGTGAGTACCTTGCGAGCAATGAGGATCCCTCTAACCTGCTTGGAGGCATCAGACACAACGTTCCACGACATCGTTCCAGGGAAAGGCGTATACCCCTGGGCAAAATCAACCTCGACGTCATATTCGGCACGCCAAAGAACTTCCGGCGTGAGCGCATCGACTTTGAGGTCATCGACTGGCCCTCACAATACCACTGCATCCTCGGACGCATCGCGTTCGCTAGGTTCATGGCGGTACCCAACTACGCCTACCTGCAGATGAAAATGCCAGGTCCGAACGGCGTCATCATGATCAACGGGAGCTTTGAGCGATCTGACAGTTGTGATAGGGAATTCAACAGAATCTCCCAGTCCTTCGGCATGCAGGAGGAGCTCGCGCGATTGAAGGAAACGACAGACAACAGTCTGCCTCCCTTGAGTAGGCCAAGCTCACATGATCTCTCCTTCGACTCATCTGTGCACACAAAGAAGGTGCAGGTCCATCCAACAGATCCCGCCAAAACGGCCCTTATCGCCAACAACCCGAGTCCCGCATAGGAACTCGCGCTCGTCGAATTCCTCCATGAGCACTGGGAAATTTTTGCCTGGTGTCCTGTGGACATGCCAGGAGTTCCCAGGGAATTTGCCGAGCACGCACTCAACATCAACCCCGACGCAAGGCTAGTCAAGCAAACAATCAGGCGTTTGTCTGAGCCACGAGCGCAGGCAGTCGGAATGGAGATCAACAGACTCCTCGAGGCCAAATTCATACGCGAGATCAAGGAAAGCACTTGGCTCGCCAACACGGTGCTGGTGCCAAAAAAGGACACGGACATCCTACGGATGTGCGTGGACTTCACTTGTTTAAACAAGCACTGCCAAAAAGATCACTTCCCGCTACCACGGATCGATCAAATCATCGACTCCACCGCTGGATGGGAGCGCCTCTGCTTCCTCGATGCCTACTCAGGCTATAACCAAATTTGAATGAAGGAGGAAGACCAAGAGAAGACCGCGTTTACAACGCCCTTCGGTGTGTTCTGCTAAAACACAATTCCCTTCGGGCTAAAAAACGCAGGAGCCACCTACCAGCGGTGCATGCAGGCTTGCCTCAAGGTGAAACTAGGTCGCAACATCCAAGTCTATGTCGACGACATAGTAATCAAAACCAAGGAGGAAGCCTCTCTAATCGATGACTTGCGCGAAACATTCGCCAATCTTGATCGTTACCGGATTAAGCTCAATCCGGACAAATGCGCCTTCGGCATACCATCTGGGCAGCTGCTCGGATATCTCATCTCCGTGGGAGGGATTGAGGCAAACCCGAAAAAGATAAAGGCCATACTGGCCATGGAGAAGCCAAAGAACATAAGAGGCGTCCAGCAACTAGACGGACGAATCGTGGCCCTCAGTCGATTTATCAGTCGAATGGGAGAAAAGGCACTGCCCTTCTATCAGCTCCTCCGCAAAGCCGACAAATTTGAGTGGACCAAGGAAGCGCAAGAAGCATTCGAAGATCTCAAGCGCCTGCTATCCACCTCGCTAGTACTGGTGACTCCACGAGAAAGGGAACCACTATTGGTGTACATCTCCGCTAATAACCAAGTGGTTAGTACAGTGCTCGTCATCGAACGGGCAGAGGAAAACAAGGTCCACGGCGTACAACGCCCGGTATACTACCTCAGCGAGGTCCTCATGCCAACAAAACAGCGGTACCCGCACTACCAGAAGCTGGCATACAGCGTCTTCATGACCGCCCGGCGACTGCGCCATTACTTCTAGGAACACCCAATCATGGTAGTCAGCGATGCCCCATTGGGACATATCCTCAATAATCCCGACGCCACGGGACGAGTCGCGCTTTGGGGAATCGAACTGTCTCCACGAGACATCACATACGAAAAGCGCGACGCAATCAAGTCGCAAGTCCTCCCTGACTTCCTCGTGCATTGGATGGAAAACCAACTACCGAACAAGCCAGATATGTCCTACCTTTGGACCATGCACTTCGATGGATCCAAACGGAAAGATGGAGCAGGAGCAGGTGTCATACTGACATCACCTCAAGGGGACAAGCTGAAATACATCCTGTGAATGCAGTTCACCGCCTCAACCAACGTAGCTGAATACGAGGCCCTGTTGCACAGGATGAGGATGGCAAAAGCCTGCGGCGCAAAAAGGCTCATTATATATGGCGACTCCAAGCTGGTCGTCAATCAAACAATGCACGAGTGTGATGCACTGAACGACAACATGATCGCGTACCACGACCTCTATGATACACTCGAAGGGGACTTCGATGGTTGCGAGTTGCGGCACGTAGGTCGCGATAGCAACGAGGCGGCGGACGCACTCGCCAACATAGGTTCCACCTGCGCCCCCATACCACCTGGGGTATTTCTCGAGCGCATCTGCGAATGCTCCATCAAGCCAAAGGCCACAGAGAAGAAAACAAGCGCAACAATGGACTCGGGGGCTACGCCACCCAATGAGCCAATGGCACTCGATGACTTGGATCCAGACACAGGACTCGAAGAAGCAATGAGCGTCATGATGATCGAACAATCCTGGACACAGGCGTACATTACGTACCTCCTCAGCAAGCGCCTACCGGACGACCCGACAGACGCACGGCACATCGCGCGACGCTCCAAGGCATTCGCCTTTATCAACGGCGAACTGTATAAACGCAGCATCACAGGCGTGTTACAACGATGCGTCTCCCTGGCCGATGGAAGAGTTGTCCTTCTCGACATCCATGAGGGGACTTGCGGGCACCATGCCGGCAGTCGCGCCCTCGTCGCCAAAGCTCTACGAGCTGGATTTTACTGGCCCACGGCCATGCGCGATGCCAAGGACATAGTCGAAAAGTGCAACGCTTGCCAGCGATTCGCGGACAAGCCACACGCACCAGGCGTAGAACTACGGCCTATTCCATTGGCCTAGCCCTTCGCACAATGGGGGCTCGACATGGTCGGCAAGCTCCCACGGTCTTCGCAAGGAGGCTACGTCTACCTCTTGGTAGCAGTCGACAAGTTCACCAAGTGGATTGAGGCCATGCCAGTGACCAAGCAATCAGGGCACAGTGCGGTCAAGTTCTTCGAATCCATATACTACCGCTTCGGCGTGCCGCACAGCATCATCACTGACAACGGGACGAACTTCACATCCAAAGAGTTCCAAGAATTCTGCGGAAACCTGGGGATCAACATCAGTTACGCCTCAGTCACGCATCCATAGACCAACGGTCAGGTAGAAAAGGCAAACGGGCTCGTCTGCAGTGGCATCAAGAAGCGACTCCTTCGACCACTCGAACAAGCCGCGGGTTGCTGGCCAGATGAGCTCCTATCCGTACTCTGGAGCCTACGTACAACTCCAAACAGCGCCACAGGCTACACGCCATTCTTTATGGTGCACGGAGCAGAAGCGGTACTATCCGCCGAAGTAAGGTACAAGGCGCCGCGCATAGTCGCTTACAGCGAACAAGAGTCATCTCTTGCACTCGAAGACTCCGTAGACCTCCTCGATGAGGCAAGATAAATCGCCACAGAAAGATCCACGATCTACCCGCAGAACCTGCACAACTACCACAGTAGAAGGCTTCGCCCCAGATCCTTCGTCGAAGGTGACCTGGTCCTGCGACTGAAGCAGCACGGGCATCTCAAGCTCGAGTCCCCCTGGGAAGGACCGTACTTGATTACAGAAGTAATCCCAGGTGGCGCCTATCGCCTTCAAGACTTAGAGACAGGAGTCGCATACTCCAACCCTTGGAACGTCGCACAACTGCGATGCTTCTACCCCTAGTTGTTCTTTACTTTTACATCGCAAGTAAGGCTACCCAGCCAAGGCTACTTAGCCACACATTGTACCTCGTACTGTTCTCCAAATAAATAAAAGCTAAGTGCCCCAAAACTCTGTGTTTTCTTTCACTTCTTTCAATTTTATACTCGGGGGCTGCGCTACCCTACGTACACCTGTTCTTCGAACCAATAAACGCGATATCCTGAGTAGCTGACACATCAATCAAACCCCTTAATGAAAACCCAACCCAGCTACAACGCACCTGGCAGGTTGACAAAGTGATGGCCAGGCTAACGAAAAGGACTCGCATAGTGCAACGCACCTCACGCTAACAAAGCTGTTTATACACGTTTGACAATAAATTATCTACAACATATATATGAACTTTACAGCACAAATACACTTATATGCAGGACACAAATCTGGTTACTGCTGCAACAGAAGAACATTGGTTTGTTCCTCGAAGAAGTCGACAATCTCCTCTGTTGGGCGGTCCACCGCTTGATAGTGCGGCACCATATTCCAAGTAGATCCGGCTGGCGGCGCTGGCAGACCGGAAGCTACGGCGGCGACATCCACGTCAGGCCTGTGCAATCGCACCATCGAGAGAGAAGCCTTGGCACCAGCCACCAACTGCTGCCTCACGCACTCGCGAACCGCGGACATATCTTGAAATTTGGCCAGGAGAGCCAACAGGCTTGATGGAGTGTTATCCAACGGGAACATCGCCCGATAGATATTCTTCAAACATGACTGCGACTTCTTCAGGAAGAGCGGCACTTGCGAAGCGCGATCCTGCAAGGTCGCCAATGTAGTCGCACGATCATGATCCACCCAGAAGTATCCACTCTCTTGAAGTTGCTCCTGGGTGAGACCATGAAGTCGGATGGCAATCCTATCCCTCTCCTCCTGCGGACGGCGTGCGCTACCAACTACACGAAGCAGCACCAATAGCATGAGTACAACGTACCATTGCGACTAACTACAAAGGAAAAGATGAGGACGAGCAAACTAACACTTAAATTGGTCGCCCAGCTGCGTCACCTCGCCAAGAAGATATTGCTCGCGGACGGCGGCTTTTTCTGCCTTTGACTTCCACACATCTGCGTTACCGCGGATCAGGGGCAACTCACGCTCCAGCTGCTTCACGCGGTCACGAAGTCACGACAGCAAGGACAGCTCCTCTACCCTAGAGTGTGGCGGTGCCACTGTCTCATCAAGAGATGGTGAGTCCTGGGTTCCCCCTACGGGACCACTCGATGTGCCCTACCACAAGTCAAGACAAAAGCAAATAAGGCGACCAAATTAACACAAAGGCAAGGGGAACAGGTGCATTCAGGATAAGCATAAATATTCACAAGCACACTCGCCAGCAGGCATGTTCTTAGACCAAAAGGACAATTCATCATCTATTACAAAAGCTAACTACGGAGCACCTGGCTTCTTTGACTTCGACGCCTTCGAGGGCTTCATCAAGTCCGTGGCAGTATCAGACGCCACCAACTTCCCGCCTGCCCTTGAGGCTGAAGCTTTCGCCGCCTTCTTAGCGCGTTGGAGCTCCTCCGAATACTTGGCAACGGTATTAATCAAGGAATGGCCATATTTGGCACAGGCAGTCGCAAAGGGACCGAAGACTACCTGCTGACCATCCGCGCCAACAGACATCGTCTTCGACACCGCAGAGGGATCTATCTCGACTCCGTGGGCTTGCACCATGGCGAGTGACATCGTCGCACCAACCGCCCGAAGGGAGTTCTTGTAAGTAGCAGGCACACCCCCGGCGAGTGACTCCACCAGCTCGTCCATATTATCGACCTGCTCCGCCTTTGGCATCAACTCCTCCCGGAGGCGACTAAGGGCGACCTTGTCCTTCGACAATGTATCCTGGACAGTGGCGCTTCAGTCCTTGACCGCGGATACCGCGCTAGCCAGAGCGTCATCACGACGAAGGTCCTGCGGGTCAAAACTCAAGTCGCCAGCATCTACACCGAAAATACATGGATCAAATTTCAAGTGCCACCGGCAAAACTCTAGAAGCAGAAAGGAGCATCAACAAAATATCTACCAGTAAAGGTACCTGAGAGGGCCTTGGCGACTAAGAACAGCTGCTCTTCGAACAACTTTTCCCTGGCCGCAAAGGAGGCGCGCAGATCTTCTTCGCGCTTCTAGGCATCATCACGAGCCGCGATTGCCTCATCACGCCGCTTCACAGCTGTGGCCAATGTCTTCTCCAATGTGGCGACGTTGCGCAGTAAAGCGTTAAGCTCAGCTACATGACAGTCAATAATTGGCTATCAGTCGAATATACCAAAACAGAGAGAAGATGAAAAGAATAAGCGTGGAAGCACTCACTTTCGACCACGCAGTGACGCGTCTCCAACATCGCATGCTGGCGACCCATCGCCATAACCTGCTCCGCCACTTGCGCGGCTTCCTTTACAAGGAGCAGTCACACAAAATAGGGAGTAAGAAGAGGGCAACAGAAGGCGTTGACTGCCACATTAAAAAAGAAGGAAAGATATACTTACATGGTCCTCTAGTGACTTCGAAGAAGTTTGCTGAACCGTCATCCGCGCAACTATTCGATGCTCCCCTACGTGAGGAGAGCTCGAAGAATTGTGCCCGGAGTGGGCCGCCGCCGGAGGAGAAGGAGCGCGCTCGACCTCTACCTTGGCCCTTGAGGTCGCGACTCCCGATTCCTTCAAAAACCCGACGTCGCCAGAAGATGACGACGCCTCTTGACTGCAAGACCAAATCCGCATTGAGAAAAGGCAAACCACAGGGCAAAGCCAGCAAGAAGAAAACAGAGAAGAATGAATGAACTCACAAACTTACCAGTCAAATTTGTCAAGATCAAAGGTGGCCTCCGCCGACTCCAACGAAGACTCCTTGGGCAATCGCATCTTCTTGCGAGAAGACGGTGCCACAGCCCTCACAGGAACGGCTGGAATTGGCGACTCTGCGCCAACAGCCGTGCCTTCTGGAGCCGAAGGAGTCGACGCGTCAGAATCCTCGCTGCGCGAACGCTTGCGAGTAACCGGGCTCTCGGACTCGGGGGCTTCCTCTTCCACATCAGAAGGGACAGTCGACTCAGACTCGTCCTCTTCCAAAGCTTCACGAGGAATAATACCCTCAGGGAGAGGAGGCATACAAGGCGACACCGCCCAATCCTGCATACAAACAGCAAAGATGAGCAAAAGGAGCAAGTAAGCAACAAAAAAGCAATAGCGAAAATAAGCTACTACGTAGCACAACTATACCTCAGGAGGAGGATTCGAAGCATCGAAGGGAGGAACGACTGGCTCATTCAGAAGCACATCCTTGAATGTGTACTTTGTGACCAGTTGCACCCTCTTATCTACCTCACTCGCGGACATGCCATCGGCAGACACGCGAGTGGCATCATCAGCACCACCCCATTGAAACATGGGATGGACTCTAGCCTGGAGAGGCTGGACGCGACGACGCAGCCAAGTCCTGACAAGGGCACAACCTCCCTCTTCTGCGCCTATGCGACTCTCGAGGTCGCAGACGCGTTGATATAGCACGTCTGTCTCCGCGAGTTCGGAAGGCATGATCACGTTCTTCCAAGAACGCATCTTCTTGCAGGGAGTCGCAGGATCGAAAGGCGCGAGTCCAAAATGCTCGTCCTTGGCCTTCTGGTCGCGAACATAAAACCATTTGGCCCTCCATCCCTGGATAGACTTGGCGAGCTTGATGTCGAAGTAGGTGGCAGACGGGTCGACATGGATTCCACAACCACCTACGTCGTAAACTAGAGAGCCAGATGCGGACTGACGCTTCAGTTTAAATAAGCACTTGAAAATGCCAAAGTGTGGCTCCATTCCGAGCCAACACTCGCAAAGAGTGATGAAGCAGGTGATGTGGAGAACTGAATTTGGGGACAGCTGATGGAGCTGGAGCCCGTAGAAACAAAGGAGACCCCTAAGAAAGGGGTGGAGAGGCAAAGAAGGACCACGAATGATGAATGCAAAAAACATCACTCCAAAACCGGCGGGAGGCACAGGAATGGTCTCACCGCTGGGGACGCGCATATCGGCGACTGCTGCGGAAATAACTCCGTCTTGGCGAAGAAGACAGAGATCCGACGCCTTGATGATAGAGGGGCGCCACGCGCCATTGGTCACGCGGGTGCCTGCGACCTTCTTTTTCCCGTCGGCGGCGGCACTGGTGCCCGCAGCAGCGAGGCCACCCTTCTTCTTCGTAGCGGCAACGGTGGTCGCGGATTCAGTGGCAGCGCCTCCTTTCTTCTTTCCCATTGTGTGGCGGCGATGAGAGCGCAGGAAATAACTTGGAAACGAGCGGAGGTGGTCCAGAGCTGAGGAGGAGATGAGCACAGGGAAAGCAGATGAGCAGCAGCAATGGCGATGGCAGCGAGGAAGAAAAGAGCGCAGATGGAAAATTACTGCCGTAGCATCGCTACTTAACCCTTAGGAGATGCAATCCAACGGCTCACAAAAACCCTACTGGACGCGTGGCACGCATCGCGCTCGACACGTGGAGAAGAGGAAGCGCTAACCGTCCCCCCACTGCTCCCATTATGCACGGAAATCGAGGAGGCACAGTTAATAATAAGATTACGCACGCCCAGTGAAATCAAAGTCAGAAAGTGGGACCCACCGCTCGTCACGTCCCGTCAAACTCGCTCACGCGGGCAACTGAGGTCATGCAAACGTCAGCACTGACGTCATCAAAGCTCCGCAGTGGAAAACTTCGACTACTTTAGTCCTTGATGGAGTCTTCAACTCCACCAAGCACTCGGGGGCTACTCCCATAGGGAGCGCTGACCGCGCACCCTACGTTTTTTCTTTTCTTATTGCAGGAATATGGGCAATCACAATCAAACCCAACCACTCGAAACACGGTTCAACTATGGACATGGGTTACTCCCATAGGGAGCGCCGAAAACAATTTCGAGTGGAACAAACAAGCAAAGACGATAGCAGTCGCAAAATTTCTTTAGTCCCTGCCTGAGTCTTCGACTCAACTAGGCACTCGGGGGCTACTCCCATAGGGAGCGCTGGCCGCGCACCTTATGATTATTTGCACAAAAACTGTGTGTTGATTACATCCGCACTCGCAGATCATGGCGACACCGCCTCATAATTCTCCCTACAGAGAGACTACATCTCCTGGGTCGCCCGAATCATCTCCGCGATGATAAAATTCGGATGCCGCGCTTACAGCGTGAAGGTACGACCTGAATAAGGCCTGTCAACGTATTTAACTGCGCACTACCAGACATATATCCGTGCCTACAGGCACGATGAACATGCCTTGACGGACACGTCAAGTGCTCACACCCATATAACTGGAATTCGACTCCTATAAGACCTCCGCGGCCTGAGTCGAATTACGCCAGCACTTTTCTGGATTCGAGTCCGAGGACTCGAGTTCGAGTAGATTGCGGTGTTTCACCCTAAGGTGGTTAACTGATACCGATACTTCGGCTATATCAGGCACGTATATCAAACGATTCCTATGACATAAATGAGAGCAGTCGAAAAATGTACTCATACAGGCACTCGAAGACTTCAAAAAGTACCCTGTCGAATCTACGATTCCACTGGATACTCGAGGGCTACTAACATGGGTATACCCTACAGGTACTCGATCTTGGTATATACGGTCTAAATATGTACAGGCCCACGGTGTCGCCAAGGCCCAGATGAAAGGACTCGAGTAACCTACGGACTCTCGATTGCTTGAGAGACAAGAAGAAGCTAAAGATAGAAAGTTTGAAGGGGAAAACCCTAACTTGTAACCGACTCGACCTGCTACCCGAGACCTAGCCTATCTATATAAAGGCTAGGAGGGGGCGGCGAGAAGGACACACACAACCCTAGTTTCCACAACCTTTGCCAGATTGCATCTGCGCACCATTGTAACTTTCGACTCCTTCGATAATTCCACGAGCAGACAAGCAGGAGTAGGGACCTCTACGAGGCCTGAACCTGGGTAAATCCTTTGTCCCCCGTGTGCTTGTTTGCTAGCCGATAGATGTCTCCAGCGCTCCCTCTTTCTCCAAAACCCAAGTCCATAATAATGGGCATTGATGAGTTAAACCCTCTTCACTTCTTGATGCCGCTGCAGACGAGCCTGTTTGCTTTTTCCACCTAACCATTGGTCTATGGATGCGCTACTGAGGCGTAGCTGATGTTGATCCCCAAGTTCTCGCAGAATTCTTGGAACTCCTTGGATGTGAAGTTCATCCCGTTGTCGGTGATGATGTTGTGCGGCACCCCGAAGCGGTAGACGATGGACTCAAAGAATTTGACTGCGCTATGGCCTGATTGGTTGGTTACTGGCATGGCCTCAATCCACTTGGTGAATTTTTCGACTGCGACCAAGAGGTAGACGTAGGCTCCTCGCGAGGACCTTGGAAGTTTGCCGACCATGTCAAGCCCCCATTGTGCGAAGGGCCAGGCCAATGGGATTGGCCGTAGCTCTGCACCTGGTGCGTGTGGTTTGTCCGCGAAGCGCTGGCAAGCGTTGCATTTTTGGACTATGTCCTTGGCGTCGCGCATGGCCGTAGGCCAGTAAAATCCAGCTCGTAGAGCTTTGGCAACGAGGGTGCGACTGCCGGCATGGTGCCCGCAGGTCCCTTCGTGGATGTCTAGGAGAACTGCTTTTCCCTCGGTGATGGAGACGCATCGTTGGAGTACTCCCGTGATGCTGCGTTTATACAGTTCGCCGTTGATAACAGCGAATGCCTTGGATCGCCGCGCGATGTGCCGTGCATCTGTCGGATCGTCTGGTAGCCTCTTGCTGAGGAGGTACGAGATGTACGGCTGCGTCCAGGATTGCTCGATCATCATGACGCTCATTGGTCCCTCGAGTCTTGTGTCCAGCTCCAAGTCATCGAGTGCCATTGGCTCATTGGGTGGCATAGCCCCCGAGTCCATTGTTGTGCTTTTTTTCTTCTCTACGGCCTTTGGCTTGATGGATCGTTCGCAGATGCGCTCGAGAAATACCCCAGGCGGTAGGGGGGCACAGGTAGAGCCTATGTTGGCGAGTGCGTTCGCCTCCTCGTTGCTTTCGCGACCTAAGTGTCGCAGCTCGCAACCGTCGAAGTCTCCTTCGAGTGTTTCATAGAGGTCGCGGTACGCGATCATGTTATCGTTCAGTGCGTCGCACTCATGCATTGTTTGGTTGACGACCAACTTGGAGTCGCCATATATGATGAGCCTCTTGGCGCCGCAGGCTTTTGCCATCCTCATCCCGTGCAACAGGGCCTCGTATTCAGCCTCATTGTTTGAGGTTGTGAACTGCATTCGCGGGATGTATTTCAGCTTGTCCCCTTGTGGTGATGTCAGTATGACACCTGCACCTGCTCCGTCTTTCCGCTTGGACCCATCGAAGTGCATTGTCCAGAGGTAGGACATATCTGGCTTGTCCGGAAGCTGATTTTCCATCCAGTGCTCGAGGAAGTCCGGGAGAACTTGCGACTTGATTGCGTCGCGCTTTTCGCACGTGATGTCTCGTGGGGACAATTCTATTCCCCAAAGCGTGACTCGTCCCGTGGCATCGGGGTTATTGAGTATGTGCCCCAAGGGGGCGTCATTGACCACCACGATTGGGTGTTCCTGGAAGTAGTGGTGCAGTCGCCGGGTGGTCATGAAGATGTCGTACGCCAGCATCTGGTAGTGCGGGTACCGCTGTTTTGTTGGCGTGAGGACCTCGCTGAGGTAGTATACTAGGCGTTGTACGCCGTGGACCTTGTTTTCCTCGGCTCGCTCAACGACGAGCACTATGCTGACCACCTGGTTGGTGGCGGAGATATACAGCAACCGTGGTTCCCTTTCTCGTGGGGTCACCAGTACTGGCGAAGTGGATAGCAGGCGCTTGAGGTCTTCGAATGCTTCTTGCGCTTTAGTGGTCCACTCGAATTTTTCAGTTTTGCGGAGGAGCTGGTAGAAGGGCAGTGCCTTTTCGTCCATTCGACTGAGGGCCGTGATTCGTCCAGCCAGCTGCTGGACGCCCCTTATGTTTTTCGGCTTCTCCATGGCTAGTATGACTTTAATCTTCTTCGGGTTCGCCTTGATTCCCCGCGCGGAGATGAGATCCCGAGCAGCTGCCCAGATGGTACACCGAAGGCGCATTTGTCCGGATTGAGCTTGATCCGGTAGCGATCGAGTTTGGCAAAGGTTTCCCGCAAATCGTCGATTAGAGAAGCTTCCTCCTTGGTCTTGATTACTATGTCGTCGACATAGACTTGAATGTTGCGACCTAGTTGTTCCTTGAGGAAAGCCTGCATGCACCGCAGGTAGGTGGCTCCCACGTTCTTTAGCCCAAAGGGCATTGTGTTGTAGCAGAACACACCAAAGGGCGTTGTAAATGCTATTTTCTCTTGATCTTCCTCCTTCATTCGAATTTGATTATAGCCTGAGTAGGCGTCGAGGAAGCAGAGGCGCTTGATGCACTCGACGATCAACGTAGAGTTCGTTGGGAACCCCAAGAGGAAGGTATGATGAGCACATCAGAAAGTTTCCCTCAATTATGAAACCAAGGTTTAATCGAACCAATAGGAGCAAGGAAACACCCCAAAGGTGTTACTAGCTGAGCTTTGGCAGGGTGCACTACCGGTGCTAGTAGCAACATGGAGACCTGCACAACACAACCACAGAACTTTGTCCCCAACTTGCGATGATGTTGTCAATCTCACCGTGTTTTGCGGAAAACAAAGGATTAAACGTACCGAATGGAGAGAAGTAAAAGTTTGCAGAAAGTAAACAAAAAGCAGTAAAAGATTGTAGATTGTATGTAAAGTAAAAGGACAGGGATCCATAGTTCACTAGAGGTGGCTCTCCTTAGATAGATAACATGCTGGGTGAACAAATTACAGCGGGGCAATTGACAAACACCGAGAAAGCAATACATGCATATACTAATCATCTTGACTCCTTTGAGACTTGATTGGGCATTACAACATAATACATAGACCGCCATCCAACTGCATGTATGACTAATAATCCACCTTCAGGTTATCATCTGAACCCCCTCCAGTATTAAGTTGCAAGCAACAGATTATTGCTTTACGAACTGCGTGTAAATTAAACAATACAATTGTTCTATGAATAAAGGATCGTTGTTTTCTCCCTAGTAGCAACAACACATCTAGTACCTTAGAGATTTCTGTCACTTCCCCAGATTACCAGAGGCATGAACCCACTATCGAGCATAAATACTAACTCTTGGAGTTGCTGGCATCTACTTGGCCAAGATAGCTACTAAGAACGGAAAGCATGCAAGATCTCAAATAACAAAGACATGATAGAATCAATAATCAATCTGAAATAGCATCTCAATATCCATCAGATCCCTGCAAACACAACATGTATGAATTACAAATAGATGATCTTGATCATGAACGGAGCTCACAAGATCTAAACATGAAAGCACAAAGGAGGAGAAACTAGCCATCTAGCTACTACATGGATCCGTAGTCCAAGGATGAACTACTCACGCATCACACCGGAGGCTTGCATGGTGATGAAGAAGGCCTTTAGGGTAAATTCCCCTCTCCGGCAGGGTGCCGGGAAGAGCTTCAGATCCCCCCCGATCTAGGGACAGAGACGACGGCGGCTAGAGACTCTTTCGTGGATTTTTGATCGGGTACTTAGGGTTTTCGTTCCGAGGGCAACTTATAGGCGGAAGGAGAGGCCGAGGGGGTGCTGGGGTCGGCCAGACCACCCCCTGGCGCGGGCCAGGCCTGGCCGCACGGCCAGGTGGTGTGGCCGGCCCCTGGCCCCTCTCCGTCTCGTATTCTGGCACTTGATCCCTTCTGGAAAAATAGGCACTTTGGCTTTTGTCCCGTCTAATTCCGAGAATATTCATTTTCTGACTTTCCTGGAACCAAAAACAGCAGAAAACAGGCAACTGGCACTGTGGCTCTTGTTAATAGGTTAGTCCAAGAAATCATAATAAAAGTACTCCAAAGTTGGAACAAAACACAAGAAAGTGGATAAAACCAAGCATGGAACATCAAAAATTATAGATACATTTGCAATGTATCAGCGCTCGCATCCCGTGGTGGAGTCGATGATCTGGTCGATTCGTGGCAACGGGAAATGATCCTTTGGGTAGTGCTTGTTCAGAGAAGTGAAGTCCACGCACATCCGCAGGATATCTATGTCCTTTTTCGGTACCACAACCGTGTTGGCGAGCCAAGTGCTTTCCTTGATCTCGCGTATGAACTTGGCCTCGAGGAGTCTGTTGATCTGCATTCCAACTGCCTGCGCTCTTGGCTTAGACAATCGCCGAATGGCCTTGCATCGGGGTTGACGTTGAGTGCGTGCTCGGCGAATTCCCTGGGAACTCCTGGCATGTCCGCAGGACACCAGGCGAAAATTTCCCAGTGCTCACGGAGGAATTCGACGAGCGCGAGTTCCTATGCGGGACTCAAGTTGTTGGCGCTGAGGGCCGACTTGGCGGGATCCGATGGGTGGACCTGCACTTTCTTCGTGTGCACCGATGAGTCAAAGGAGAGATCAGGTGAGCTTGGCCAGCTCAAGGGAGGCAGACTGTTGTCTGTCGTCTCCTTTAGTCTCGCGAGTTCCTCCTGCATGCCGAAGGACTGGGAAATTCTGTTGAATTCCCTGTCGCAACTGTCAAATCGCTCGAAGCTCCCGTTGATCGTGATGACACCATGGGGACCTGGCATTTTCATCTACAGGTAGGCGTAGTGGGGCACTGCCATGAACCTAGCGAACGCGACGCGCCCGAGGATGCAGTGGTACTGTGAGGGCCAGTCGACGACCTCAAAGTCGATGCGCTCACGCCGAAAGTTTTTAGGCGTGCCGAAGATGACGCCGAGGTTGATTTTGCCCAGGGGGTATACGCCTTTCCTTGGGACAATGCCATGGAACGTTGTGTCCGATGCCTCCATGCAGGTTAGAGGGATTCTCATTTCTCGCAAGGTACTCGTGAATATGAGGTTGATGCCGCTTCCACCATCCATGAAGACGCGGCTCATGTCAAAGCCTCCTATTTGCGCCTCGAGTATGAGGGGGCAATGGCCTGGACGGGGTACCTGAGGCAGATGGTCGCATTTGTCGAAGGTGATGTAGGACTCGCTTCCACTGAGGTACTCAGTGGTGGATGGTGGCGAGTGTGTGGCCAAGTTGACTTGGCGAGTGATGGCCTTCTGCACCCTATTGGAGGGGCGTCCCTTTTGGATCATCATGGTGCCCATGGCTCGTGGGTACGGTTTGCCTCCATGGTGCTGGTCCGGTGCAGCTGCATTCGGGGGTGGCCCAGGTGGAGGTGGCGGAGTGCCATGTGCCACGGCGCCTGGAGCGGCTCCGTAGCCTCTTTCGACTGTATTGCGGTTCATCTGAACCAGTCCCTCATGTAGCTTGAGGAATTCGCGGCAATCCTTGAGGAGGTGGCTGGACTTCTTCTTGCCATCATGCCTATCGATGTAGAAGTGCACCGTACATGGCCCGGACAGTTTGTCCTCAATGGAGCTCGCGGGTGCTTCGTCGCGAGTGCGGCGTTGCCACACTTGCGTGGTTTTCCCGGAGTCGCAGTATCCGCCGCTACGGTATTCGCTGTTGCGGTTGTCGTCGCGTCTTTCGGCGTAGCCAGCCGCGACCATGTTGACGTCGTCGTGGTCATCGTAAATGCACATGCCACGCTTGCCTCGGCGATCGCGTCTGCGCTCGAGCTCCGCCTCCTCATCAGAGTGAACGGGATTCTTCACTAAGTCTTCTCCATCGGCCCACCGATTCGAGATCTCCATCAGGTGGTCGATGGTCTTGGGCTTTGAGCGGCCCAGCTCCTCTCTGAGTTCTAAGCGGTGGACGCCACCGTTGAATGCATCAATCGTGCGATCCTCCGAGATGTTTTCTGCGGAGTTCTTGATGATGGACCACCTTTGGATGTAGGAGCGCAGCGATTCGCCAGATCTTTGCTGGCAGCATCTCAGCTCTTCGATTGATGCAGGACACTTGTATGTGCCCTTAAAGTTGCGCACGAAGCTATAAACCAGTTCGTCCCAACTGCGAATGTATCCGCGTGGGAGGTTGTTGAGCCATGATCGGGCGGCGCCCTGCAGCTGTAGCTACAAGCATTGCATGGCCGTGCTTCGACTACCTCTGTGGAGCCTGACGGAGGAGATGTGGTCCTCCAGCCAGATCTTCAGGTCCTGTAGGCCGTCAAACTTCGGGTTTTCCGATGGGAGTTTGAACCCTTTAGGCATTCGCTTCTGCCTAATGGATCTGCTAAAGCATCTGGCTCTGCAGAGCTCCACGTCCTCCTCTTCTGAGTCAGTCGACCAAGCACGTCGTGCTCTTGATTTGTCGATCTTGCGCTGCGTGACGTCATCACGTGCGTCGTAGTCGTGGTCGTGTCGTCGTGAGCTGCGACATCGAGACAAGTCGTGGCTGTCATCGTTGGATGAGGGCGAGGAGTAACGCTTTGCTAGCGCTTTGCCCTTCTTTGGTTCCGGTGTCGGCTCCTTGTCGAGGGCGGCCTTGATTAGTGCCAAGCTCGCAATCGTAGATCGGTGCATGGCGGCCCGGGGGTCCCCAGCTGGTGGTTGGTTGTTCAGGAGCTACATGGTGGCCGCTGTCACCGCAGCCTGCAGCGTCTTGGGGACCACATTGCCCCTGGTGTCGACTGTCATAGAGCCGAAGTCGAGGACCTTTGCAGCCTCTATGCGTTCTTGCTCGGTGAGATGGGCCATCCGAGACTGCCTCTTCTTGGCGAGGTGCTCGTTGCCCTTTGAGGAGGATCCTCCGTAGGAGGAGAGTCCAGCACGACGAAGGCTCGACTCATCTGCCGCCCTTTTGCGCGCCTCGAGTTGCACGATTGTTTGTACTTGGCGCTTGAATTCTTCCTTCAGGAGCCAGTGATAGCCCATCAGCAGCTCCTGCGGGGATCCGAAGGGTAGAGGGGTGCCTCGCAGGGCCTCGCGGCAGCGAGCCCATTCTTGCTCGTTGAGCTTGATTACGACGCGTTCGCCGGTTTGCTCATTTACTATAGTTGGAGGTCCGACTGCCCCTCCGTTGTCAACGGGGACGCGATTGCCATCGTTACCGCCGTTGCCGCCATTGCCACCGTTGCCGCCGTTAGGCGGGTCGGTTCTATTGCCGCGATTGCCGATGTTGTCGCGGTTGGCAGAGGTGTCGCCTGCGTTGATGATGGCACACATGAAGTGATTGGGGAAGCTGCTGCTTCCACAACTCTCAGATCCGGAACCATAGGTTCCATCTTCAGTGGCCAGATCGCTCAGATCGGAGTCGCGACTACTGTCGCTGATCGTGTTCTCGACTATTGTCGGGGAGTTGAGCTCGCTGAGGGTGCCGATCAACGGAGGAAACCATGATGCTGGGGCAATCGCCGGTGCTGTCAGCTGATCAGGCATGCGAAGCGTGCCCATCTGACCAACTTGGAAGCGGAAGCTCCCGATTGCCAGGCTGTTTCCGTCGCCCACGGACTCGAAGGCCGGACGAGTGGCCGGCGTGTGGACGGTGAAGTCGAACGCGTCGAAGAGCTGGTGAATCTCCGTTGTTGCGGAGTTGTAGATTGTGGTTGATGGGGCCAAAGAAGCCGCAACATCAGCACTCCCAGTTTCCACAGACGGCGCCAATTGACGAGGGTTTAACTCATCAATGCCCATTGTTATGGACTTGGGTTTTGGAGAAGGAGGGAGCGCTGGAGACATCTATCGGCTAATAGACAAGCACACAGGGGACAAAGATTTACCCAGGTTCAGGCCTCGTAGAGGTCCCTACTCCTGCTTGTCTGCTCGTGGAATTATCGAAGGAACCGAAGGTTACAATGGTGCGCAGATGCAATCTGGCGAGGGTTGTGGAAACTAAGGGTTGTGTGTGTCCTCCTCGTCGCCCCTCCCAGCCTTTATATAGATAGGCTAGGTCCCGGGTAGCAGGTCGAGTCGGTTACAATTTAGGGTTTTCCCCTTTGAACTTTCTATCTTTACCTTCTTCTTGTTCTTCAAGCAATCGAGAGTCCGCAGGTTACTCGAATCCTTCGTTTGGGCCTTGGAGACACCGTGGGCCTATATGTATTTAGACCATATACACCAAGCTCGAGTACCTGACATGGGTATACCCATGTCACCAGTACTGAGAGGATTTGTTCTCGTGCATCCACCTCCTTTAAACCAAAACCTTTGCCATTTGTGTCCACCATACCTACCTAGTAGCATTATTGCTATTCTAAGTAAATTCCTGTTTTATCTACCTCCCAAATTAAACGTGTTATGTGAAAATTAGTGATTAAAGCTCTCACGAACTTGATGGCACACTTTACTTTCTTGCACTTAATGAACCATTGTGCTCACCTATGTTGCGTATATGCTTGCGCTTTGTAAGTTGTGAATTAGCAGAACCATGTTGTCATGGGGAACGCTTTCAACATTGCACTGGTACTTTGTACCAAGTTGATATCATGTTCTTTTGTCTATGGATGTCGTCGGTGTGAAATGAAAGGGGAGCTTGTAAGTCCATGGAGTTATGCATGTGTGTTACAGAAACGCCTGGGCCGCTGGTCTAATCCATGTGGACATGGTGGAAACCTGCAGCGTAACCATAACGAGTATCTATGAAGCATTCTACTTATAAAAAAGAGATACAGATTGAGAAAAAGAGAAAAGAAAAAAAGAGATATTATGAAAAGAGGAAAGAGAGAAAAAAGCACCATATTCCCATGGTAAATAAGAAGATTGATGAGATACTTGTTGTCTGCTTGCCCTGTCATTTTGATATGGGGATTCTTCCGTATCATCGGGCAAGGGGTACCCCGTTGGCGGTTCTCTACGAATAAATGATCGGGCAAGGGGTTCCCTCCGGAATTGGCCCATTAAGCCATTTTGACCTTTTAATTGATTTTCTCTTTATTAAATAATTATGAATAAATGATTAAATCAATATTTAACATTCATTCACATATCATTTAATCTCCGTGGCCATGGAAAAACTTCCACCTCCACTCCGGGCAACCTCCAGACTTACCGAAACCCTTCCGGTTTTCTTCCTTCTTTTCTTCGGCGATTCTACCGATCCTATAAACACTCTCTAAGCATCATCAAGCCCTTAAGTGTGATACCCCATGGTTCGGGAACACTCCAGACATGGTCGGGACACTCCTGCACCAATCATCGACAGAGGGACCTGGATGGCCATGTGACCCCTGTGCGTTCCACGAAGATCTTTCGTCGTTTGAACCGGGACAGTCGTGTATTATTCCCTTTGTCACTCGATACTTTCATTGCCCGAGATCTGATCAATGACATCACCATGTCGTGTTCAATCTCGTTACTGAACAATGCTACTTGACTCGTTCCAACAAGTGATATCCCCGTGATCCAATCACACGCTGCGCAACTATTGTATATAACTTCTCCGAGTGGGCCCTTGAGTATCTTCCCGTCACATGGACGGACAAATCCCGCTCTTGACATATATTGCCTCTACGGTTTCCTCCGAGTACCTGAACACACCTTTATAACCACCGTATTACCAGATGGCGTTTGATGCTATCTAAGCACTCTCGGGAGATAGTGATTGATATCGCCTCATGGTCTAAGGAATAGTCTACGAGGATCCATTTCTAATAATCGTAACTTGAACTTGGTGACATGATTGGGTCACGATGTTTAGGTTGGGTATTGGTTCATCATCTCATTCTCGGAATGAGATGACCTCATTTCCAACTGGTATAAATGCCACATGACAAGGAAACATGATCATCTGTTGACCAATGAACCAGTGACTAGAGTTTCACTGGGAACCCCTGGTTGTTTGTATATCACACGTGTATTGATGTTTCCACTGAATACAGTTATAGCGTGATATAAAACTTAATCATAAACTATATGAAATATGATAATAGTCCTTACTACTATTTGTCTCTAGGGCATATTTCCAATAGTCTCCCACTTGCACTAGAGTACAAATACACTAGCTGCATTTGTTCTCAATCATTGGCACCATATACCCGGTACCCTGAACATGCTTGCTCATGGAAGAGGTTGAGCCTTGGGTATGTACTTTATAGTCCCAAATCCTTTGCAACTTACTAATGTCACCTTGATTGACATTAATACTTTATCATCACATGATAGCATCTGTGTGTATGCATCATCGCTATGGCAGCAGAACAAGGCCTGATTCCAAGAGCCTACAGTGACGTTAGATCAACCTCGAGGGCTTTCTCATGGGCACTGTGCCCTAGGACACATCATTCTACATTAAAAGAGAACTAGCCCCGCCATAACATTATACAACACATTAGATGGTACCCTTATCTATTATTATAAATGTATTCATCGAAACACTAGTGCACCGATACGTCCATTTTGCATCACTATTCTATGTCTAAATTCACTATTATCCATTGATATATTTCATATTGAGAGGTGATACTTATGTTATTTCATCTATTTTTGCATGGTTGATGACTTTTGGAGCATGGACCACTGCAGTCAGGATTCTGATGGAAAAGGTGTTGTTTGGAGGCAAAATTCGCGAAGATCAGAAAATCCGAGAAAATATACGGAAAATCCTATTTTTCTAGAAGACTAAGGATGCCAGAAGATGGAGTGGAGATGGGCCACAGGGGGCCCATACCACACCATGGCGCGGGCAGGCCTAGGCCGCACCAGGAGGTGGTGTGGCCACCCTGGCCCACTCCAGCCTCTCCCCTCTAGCGTATATCAACCTCCCGAAACCCTAAGACTCGGGAAGCGACCACAGAAAGATTTCGCCGCCTCTGCGGGGCGGAAAACACCAAGAGAGAAAGATCTCTCCGGCAGACAGATTTCTGCCGGGGGAATTCCTTCCCGAAGAGGGGAGATCGTCGCCATCAACACCACCATCAAGCTGGACTTCATCGGGATCATCATCATCACCATCACCACCATCATCACCATCAGCACCCTCATCACCATCTCCATATTGTTGTAACAATTGCGTTGAATCTTGCTATAGTTCATAGGGGAAACTTTCCCGGTGTTGATTACTCTTTGTAGTTGATGCTATTGAGTGAACCATTGAATTATTGTTTATGTTAAGATTATTATACATCATTATTCCATCTCTGATCATGATCCATATGATGTCTTGTGAGTAGTTCGTTTTGTTCTTGAGGACATGGGAGAAGGATTCAGTAGATTGTTATTTAAGTTGTGGTGTACTTCTTCTAGTGGTGTCATGTGAACGTCGACTACATGACACTTCACCTATATGGGCCTAGGGGAATGCATTGTGTATTTGGCTACTAATCGTAGGGGTTGCCGGAGTGACAGAAACCTGAACCCCCGTTAGGAAACCATTGCACAAGGGACATAAGGGTCTTAGAGTTTAAAGCTGTGGTTAGATTTCTACCTTAATTACTTTCTTGTACTTACAGATGTTTGCAAGGGGTATAATCACAAGTATGTATTAGTCTTGGATGGGGCGGTACATTAGCACAGGTTCACCCACACAACACTTAGCAAGCTAAAGAAGATTAATCAACTATACGAAGCGAAAGCACTTGACAGTCTTCCCATGTGTCCTCGAGAACGTTTGGTCATCTTAAGTAATACAACCGGCTTGTCCTTTGCTGCATAAAGGATTGGGCCACTTGCTGCATTTATTCCTACTGTCTTTTATTTTACTCGTACTTTGTTTACTTGCTTTATCGAAAACCCCTAAAATTCCATTTGCTAAGTATTTCCAGAGAATTCTTGATCCATACCACTAACCAGCACCTTCTGCTCCTCGTTGGGTTCGACACTCTTACTTATCGAAAATACTTAGGTACACCCCCTATACTTGTGGGTCATCATGCACTCTGTGCAACTTTCGATGTTTTGTTCACCTTGCTTCCTACTTGACTTTAATTGGTATCTACCGGAGTTTCCAACATATTCCCTTATAACATAGCTCTTTATGCTTTAAGATATGTTATTTATAGATTTGGAAAAAATGTCCACAATTCTCTACTAGACACTGCGGACAAACTTAGCTCAAACATTCTGTGATTCGAACTTAATCACTTTTGAACGTTCCTTATTTGGATCACATATTATGTTAAGTTATCATCATGGTTTACTAAGACAGAACCTATGCCTAACATAGTGGATGACGATCATCCATTTCTATCTTTCAACCATTGATGTTAAACTTAATGCTATTCCTAATTTGAGTTATTAAGGACTGGTTCCTTAATTAACTTCTATCCTGATACCCTTTTTTCAGAATCCCTTAAGGAATACTACATAATATCATAATACACCTATTATCAACTTCTATATCTTATGAATCATTATTTATAAGTATTTGTGCTTTCATTCTTAACATACTTAAGAATTACTCCTATAAGCTCCCACTCAAAAATATGTCAATCACATATTGTTTTAGGAAGACTTTCATAGCTCCCACTCAATTTTATGCAAATTTCATATCTCCTTACTATTTTGAACAACTTTAAAATCTTTTAATCAAATATCAAACTTGGATTTTTACTATGAGATACTAGTACTTTACTAGTTTTAAATCCACTAGACATTTAGCATACATGAATCAAATTCATTTGAATTTGTCCAACACTTGACAAATTGTGCTTTTGTCATTCACCCCTTTTCCACTATGGCTTTGCAGTCATTTGTGATAATTCCAAGTAACCCCTTTACTTGTGAGATTCAGCAACGAATTGCTTTCTAATCTCAAGGGAATTTTACTTTTAGGGTTTCTCATAATTTAGTTTACCATTATTTCCTCTATAGTTCGTAGGTATGTCATATTCCAAAAATCATGACAAGTTATTCACAAATGTCTCCATACAAGAGAGGATTTACATTTTGAATCCTACTTCATGTAGTGAAAACCAATAGTGGAGGGAAAAACACAATGATCAAAATCATTCATTCTTTCCTTCTGTGAAGAGAATCGTTCAGGAACGTTGTCCGTTGCGCTTCTCAACACTCTGATACATGGTTTTGAATCCTCATCATGTTTTACACTATTTTCCATTTGCTTCATAATTGGGAAACATCACCAAAAGTGAGCTTTCTCAAGAATGCACCAAAATCCAAGCAATACGAATCTTGCTTTCCTTTTGGTCTCAGCTATGAATTTCGTATTCAAAGTTTCCAATGAATACACTACAAGGACTTATTCTCTATTGTTTTGGTTATATCGAATAACCCCAAAACTTTCACGAATTCAAATGGTTTACTACATTCTAATTGAGTGCTAACTATTTCTAACTAATGGTCTCTACATCTACACTACAACGATTTATTTGGTGCCTTCTATTCAACCCCTTTGATATCTAATATCACATTGCGATGCTTTGCATTTTGACGTTTCAAAACGCTTTGCATTCCACAATTTCTTTTATGCCATTCTTATAAATTTGAACTCCATTACTATTGATCAAATCATAGTAATTGGATTCTCTTTTATATTTATACCCTTTGTTGATGAAACATTTTGATCAAATCAAATAGTTTCATATTCATGTTTCCTTTGGTAAACTACTTTACACGTTTAAACAATCATTTAATGATAATTACCATTTTCGTTAAAACATAATACATCGAATATGTATTTACTTTTAACAATTCTTTAAACACTTTGTATTCAAGTAATACACGGTGTTCAAGTTATTTTGCCGAACTTAGGCATGATTTATATGTGAAAAGAAATCGAATGACTTTCACATATTATCACATAACTTTGAATTCAAACAATGGTTTCATTCATTAATGAAATATCATTAAGTTGGGTATTTTAAACAAGGCATTTTAATGTTTTATAAATTTTCATGCATTATCAATTAGTTTCAAACAATAAAGATAATTCACACATAATCAAACAATATATGAACACGAATAGAAATCATTCATAAAACAAGAATAACTATTTGTTACAAACTCATATGAATAACTGTCTCACGAAGTGTAAGACACACTAAAGAAGTTCACAATCTCTTGATTACATTAATCATCCTAAACATAAACTAAATGATAAATGTTGAGGGAGAGTGTCGTCGGCCATCATCATCATGCTCGCCATCAACACGCAACGTCACCTCCTCTCCAGCAAGCACCTCTCATGTAGAAGGACCCGTTTTCACCAAAACAGAACAAGTATCAGATATACTTAACACTGCAAGGTGTTTGCAAGATTATAACATTTATAAAACTGTATATCAAATATATACCTTGGTCATCAATGACCTCTCCGGTGATTGGTTCAACCTTTACGTTCCAGAAACGTAATATGAACTCATGGAAATCCCCGTATCACCACTCATGATGCTACTCCGGACATGTCCTTTGTAGCTGGGAGGCAACGACCGAAGCAGTACGTCTATCGCAAATGGATCAACCATCCAGTAATCCAAGAAGTGAACCAGTCTTGTGTGTGCATCAAGCATGCGCTCCAAGTGACTCTTCAGACATGTATGCTCCTCCGTCTGTATGGAAAGGAACTCTCCAAGCAACTCGTGCTTCCACATGCGCACATGGCCAATGAAATCTGCTCTCAGCTGATCCACCATCGAATATGGGTCAAGATCACCCATGAGCGGATGTAGTTCATCCACCATCCCATAACGCATTATTATCTGAATGTAGGTGGACATCTCTTGGGGATAGTAGCGGTCTGCCAGCTCTTGTGGGGTCTCATAGTAGTCTGGCTCAGTCAAATCCATCGTGCGGCGTATGTAGTCTACCACATGATTCCTGGTAAGGAGATCATTCAGGCGCACTAGCCAACTAGGGAAGTTGGATCCATCAAGTCTAAGTTTTTCACCCTTTACCCAATCCTCAATGGCAAAGTAAGATTCACGGTGAGCCATCTACATTTATAATTACAAAAGGAATTTAGACTAAGTTTATAATTAAATGAGTTTACAATAACTCCACTCAGAAACACCTATTCCCAAAAGGGTTTCTAGTGATAACACGACCCCTATCAGCCACATCTCCCCCGATTGATCACGACCATCGATGTGGGTTCAAACGTGGACGCTAAACGTCGGTCACATCATTTATGCGACTCGTGCTCGATCTTTTGACCATCCGTGTTCCGAGGCCACGCTTCTGTGGTGTGCTAGGCTCGCCAACTCAACCTTAGTGTATTCGCTATGCAACATGGCTTACACCCACTGTATGCGAACATAGATATGTCTGACACCCAGGCCTGTAACCCTGGATTGCCCCATACCAAAGAACTTTCTTGGTGGTGCACACTAAGGGGGAACACAATCGTTGGTAATTTTAACAGGGATCATCTTATTAGGCTACTATCGAGTATCTCATACTAGCACACAATAAGACATACAAATAATAACATTGAATGTAAATGCTATGTGATATGGTCCTTCACGTCATGATCTCCATCCACCGTCACCGGGTTCCGGCGCCAGGGTTCCGGCGCCGTAGACACCAGGGTACCGATGTCATTCCGGCGTGATAGTTTGTCATTACCGTGACTATCTACTACTATGTAACAAAAGGTAATTACTTTACCTTTGCCACAACCATATCACAAAGCAACGCCCCCCCTGCAAAACAAAGTTAGACGCCTCTACTTTATCTTTGCATGTTTTACGTGGCTGAATGGGCTTTCGTACAAAAACCGTTCTTACCTACGAACTTTCAGCACAACGCTGATCAAGCAGTTGTCTCTACTACACCCCTTTCGGGGCCCTCCGTTGCAAATGGTATACCAACTAATGCGAGAGAGACAGACACCCCCCTAAGCCACTTTATACGGTACAAGTTGTATGTCAAGCGTGGACCAGTCTCGTGAATGAACGCGTAAAGTCGGTTGGGGGCCGCTTCATCAAGCATTACTGCGGTATACACAAGTACACGTGGGAGGGTAAAAACTAAAAGGTCAACGCTCACACGCTACATCTCGTGTGTTCTACTCGTACTAGCATTACTACGCATAGATCTAGCTCTGATACCACTGTTGGGGTTCCGCGTATGAAAACAATAAATTTTACTCTACGCCCCTGAACACCTGAAGCTGCCAGGACCTATCTATTAGTAATACAGTAATGGGAGGGGCTTTTCGCGAACTTACCCTTGAAGACCGAAAAGCGTTGCCAATGCTCAGGAGAGCGTGGTTGATGTAGACGAGCCGAAGCCGACCTCAAGGTCGTGATGAAGTCCTTGCGCTCCTTCTGGCTCCAACGACTTGAGTGCCTCAAGTGCGACACCTCACAGGGAGTTACACACGTCCGGTGCCTGACGATGACTCCCGCTTCCCTGATCCAGCAGCAGTTGCGGAAGTAGAGCTCCCGGATCCGAATTCCGCAGCGCGACGGCACTCCGCGGTGAAGGTGTCTCTCATTCGCGTAGTCCAGACTTGGGACCACAGTCACGATAGAGAGAGGGAGAGAGAGAAAATATCAATTAGAGGTCCTCCCAAACGTGGGGAGACCTTTATTGATCATTGGTGTATTTTTCTAGGCCAAATACCCCACTATATATAGGGAGAGGGGAGGTACTACCTCCCTCAAAGTCCCGGGGTGGGACTAAAGGAGAGGAGGGGGTGGGGTGGCCGCCGGCCAGCTCCTAGTGGGCCCTGCGGGGGGGCTAGGCCCAGCCGGCCAGCCCCCTTGGCCCCTCTCCCTCTCTCCTTTCCCCTAATGGGCCCTCTCCCTCTGGAATTGGCCCATTAAGCCTTTTTGACCTTTTAATTGATTTTCTCTTTATTAAATAATTATGAATAAATGATTAAATCAATATTTAACATTCATTCACATATCATTTAATCTCCGTGGCCATGGAACACCTTCCACCTCCACTCCGGACAACCTCCGGACTTACCGAAACCCTTCCGGTTTTCTTCCTTCTTTTCTTTGGCGATTTTACCGATCCTATAAACACTCTCTAAGCATGATCAAGCCCTTAAGCGTGATACCCCATGGTTCGGGAACACTCCATACATGGTCGGGACACTCCCGCACCAATGATCGACAAAGGGACCTGGATGGCCATGTGACCCCTGTGCGTTCCGCGAAGATCTTTCGTCGTTTGAACCGAGATAGTCGTGTATTATTCCCTTTGTCACTCGATACTTGCATTGCCCGAGATCTGATCAATGACATCACCATGTCGTGTTCAATCTCGTTACTGAACAATGCTACTTGACTCGTTTCGACAAGTGATATCCCCATGATCCAATCACACGCTGCGTAGCTATTGGATATAAGTTCTCCGAGTGGGCCCTTGAGTATCTTCCCGTCACATGGACGGACAAATCCAGCTCTTGACATATATTGCTTCTACGGTTTCCTCCGAGTACCTGAACACACCTTTATAACCACCATATTACCAGATGGCGTTTGATTCTATCTAAGCACTCTCGGGAGACAGTGATTGATATCGCCGCACGGTCTAAGGAATAGTCTACGAGGATCCATTTCTAATAATCGTAACTTGAACTTCGTGACATGATCGGGTCACGATGTTTAGGTTGGGTATTGGTTCATCATCTCATTCTCGGAATGAGATGACCTCATTTCCAACTAGCATAAATGCCACATGATCAGGAAACATGATCATCTGTTGACCAATGAACCAGTGACTAGAGTTTCACTGGGAACCCCTGGTTGTTTGTATATCACACGTGTATTGATGTTTCCACTCAATATAGTTATAGCATGATATAAAACTTAATCATAAACTATATGAAATATGATAATAGTTCTTACTACTATTTGTCTCTAGGGCATATTTCCAACTAGGTTGATGTTCTTTGAAGCACCTTTAACTAGAAATATTCATCCTACGATGGAGAATACAAGGCTGAGTAGAGTTACTATCTATGATGGTATGATGACCCTGTCAGAGATTGTTTCTCAGTTGCAATGGATTGTCCCTGTTGAGAACTATGTTTGGAATGTTCGACAAGTTGGAGAAAATGTCTATCAGGTGAATTTCTCGAGTAAAAAGGATCTCACTACTGCTCAGCGTTTTGGAATTTATAAGGTCAGAATAGCAATTGTTCCATGAGCTTTGAATCATGGAAATCAGAGGTACAACCAGCCTAGTCTATGGATAAGATTTGGGTGCTGGTCCATGATCTACCTTCTGTGGCACTTGATGACTATTTAACCTTATGGGTTATTGGAACTCTATTTGGGAAGACTATTGATATTGATCTAAACTATACTAGAGAGCATGGGGTTCTAAGAGTTTTTGTTGCTTGCATGGATCCTAGTTATATTCCTGAAAGAATGGACATTCTGATCAAGGATGCATTTTATAAGCCGCGTTTTCAAGTTGAAGGGGAACCTTGATACATTGCAAATGTATCTATAATTTTTGATGTTCCATGCTTGGTTTTATCTACTTTCTTGTGTTTTATCCACACTGGAGTACTTTTCATATGATTTCTTGGACTAACCTATTAACAAGAGCCACAGTGCTAGTTGTCTGTTTTCTACTGTTTTTGGTTCCAGGAAAGTCAGAAAATGAATATTCTCGGAATTGGATGGGACAAAAGCCAAAGTGCCTATTTTTTCCGGAAGACATCTGATGCCAGAATACAAGACGGAGAAGGGCTGGGGGCCGGCCACACCACCTGGCCATGCGGCCAGGCCTGGCCCGCGCCAGGGGGTGGTCTGGCCGACCCCAGCACCCCCTCAGCCTCTCCTTCCGCCTATATATTACCCTCGGGACGAAAACCCTAAGTACCCGATCAAAAATCCACGAAAGAGTCTGTAGCCTCCGCCGTCTCCATCCCTAGACCGGGAGGGATCTGAAGCTTTTCCCGGCACCCTGCCGGAGAGGGGAATTCACCCTGGGGGCCTTCTTCATCATCATGTAAGCCTCCTGTGTGATGCGTGAGTAGTTCATCTCTGGACTACGGATCCATGTAGTAGCTAGATGGCTGGTTCTCCTCCTTTGTGCTTTCATGTTTAGATCTTGTGAGCTCCATTCATGATCAAGATCATCTATTTGTAATTCTGCATGTTGTGTTTGCGGGGATCCGATGGATATTGAGATGCTATTTCAGATTGATTATTGATTCCATCATGTCTTTGTTATTTGTGATCTTGCATGCTTTCCGTTGTTAGTAGCTATTTTGGCCAAGTAGATGCTAGCAACTCCAAGAGTTAGTATTTATACTCGATACTGGGTTCATGCCTCTGGTAATCTAAGAAAGTGACAGAAATCTCTAAGGTACTAGATGTGTTGTTGCTACTAGGGAGAAAACATCAATCCTTTATTCATAGAACAATCTTATTGTTTACTTTACACGCAATTCGTAAACAATAATCTGTTGCTTGCAACTTAATACTAGAGGGGGTTCGGATGATAACCTGAAGGTGGATTATTAGTCATAGATGTAGTTGGATGGAGGTCTATGTATAATGTTGTAATGCCCAATCAAGTTCCAAAGGAGTCAAGATGATTAGTATATGCATGTATTGCTTTCTTGATGTTTGTCAATTGTCCCGCTGTAATTTGTTCACCCAGCATGTTATCTATCTTAAGGAGAGCCACCTCTAGTGAACTATGGACCCTGTTCTTTTTTTACATACAATCTACAAACTGTTTACCGCTTTGTGTTTACTTTCTGCAAACTATTACTTCCTTCCATTCGATACGTTTAATCCTTTGTTTTCAGCAAAACCGGTGAGATTAACAACCTCATCGCAAGTTGGGGGCAAAGTTCTGTAGTTGTGTTGTGCAGGTCTCCACGTTGCTACTAGCACCGGTAGTGCGCCATGCCAAGGCTCAGCTAGCAACACCTTTGGGGTGTTTCCTTGCTCCTACTGGTTCGATTAAACCTTGGTTTCATAACTGAGGGAAACTTACTGCTATGCTCATCATACCTTTCTCTTGGGGTTCCCCAACGAGCTCCACATCAACACCGAGCCATCAAACCTTTACCCCTCTCTTGGAGGATGTGTTAATGGATGAGGATAATGCACATCATGGCGACAATAATGCTGGCAATCTGAGTGAGGGAGCTGATGGCAACTTCAATGGAGATGCAAACTTTCAGAATAGTGGTGATATTGATGGGAGTACTGAGATGCTGTATGAGGCGGCAGCCGCACCAACACACCGGCAAGCGGATTTGGCACCAAAGATTTGCTTCGGTTCTTTTGATGCCACACCTGTTGTGGGTCAACGGCTTGTTAGATCTGCCCCTACTATGAATATGGCAATACGTAGGATAGGTAATGATAATGCTTCTAATTTGGGTCTTAATGAACCTTTGTTTATACATAATAAAACAACTGCTTTTTGCCCTACAGATGGGGTTACGAATCGATCGGCGACAATGTCTATGTGGCTAACTGTCTTGATGTTGACAATGCCCCTATTTCTGACCATATCAAGGATGAAGTGGACATATCGCAGATGGGTATGGAGAGTGCTTCTCCGCGTACACCTACAGGTATTTGCATTAAGAGTGTTCCTTGTTATGAAAATCTTGATTCGACGTTAAATATTTCGTCTTTGCCAGCGATCGTTGGTCTTGCTGCTACCTCTTCACGTTCGTTTGCTGAAGGTCATTTGGGGCAGGCTCTGTTGCCAAGACAACCTGCCGTGGAGCTGCCGTGGAGCCTGCCGAGCTGCCGCGACAGCCTGCCGACCTGATCCGGCAGCATGCCGAGATGCCGCGGCACCGAGCGCAGCTTCAACCTACGGATGTCCCCTGGATACCCAAAACACCAACGCCAATGCATGCGGCAGTGACGCAACCAACTGAGGCAGAGGTGGAGACTTTCGGTGGTCTGGAATCGCCGATGGGTATTCGTTCGAGCGGGAGGGTGCAGGCTCAGGCTCACGGGGATGCAACCTAGATAGAGCGGGCTATTTTGCTTACTCAGTGGCGCAATGATCTTCAAAACCAAGGTACGTGTTCTTCCAAAAAAATCAGTGTTATCCTTTTGCAATAACGAGATAATTGATAGTGCTGATCAGCTGGATGTGACTCTTGGTAATGATAACAAAGCAAAAAATGCATCAGCAAAAATTATTCTAGATACTGAATTAGACCATTCTTTAATCATGTTAAAAAAAACCTGAGCCGTCCAATGAAACAAATGCTTTTGTTTCACTTGTCTCAGAACTTTGTCACGATTTGGATGAGGATCATTGTTCGGGTAGTGATGACTATAATGAGCATGTTGTTTATGAGGAAAAGAAAGTTACACGAACTCGATGTCGTAAGTCTTATGATAAGACGAACCTAAGAAGAAGTGCTAGAGTTAGAATTAAAACAACTAAACCATAATGTCAGGGATAAGAGGTATTACTTGGAATAGTGAGGGTTTTAGAGACCCGGGAAAACACCTATTTGTTCAAGAATCTATTAGAGATCACCGTTTAGATTCTATTGCGTTACTTGAAACAGGTAGATCTAACTTTACGGTGTCTTTCCTAAAAGCGTTTGGCTGCAAGGAGGGATTTCTCGTGGTTTTGTTTACCTCCACATGGTCGGTCTGGAGGAATCCTAGTTGGCATTAACACTGAAACTTTGAATGTCACGAATGTGGTGACTGGCGATTTGTTTGTTAAGCTTCATATTAGGACTAAACATGATGGTTTTGATTGGGTACTCATGCCGGTGTATGGGGCTGCGCAAGATACCCACAAACCTGAATTCTTATCCGAGTGCGTATGTGTGATTCTGAATCTCGTCCCATGTTGTTAGGGGGAGATTTCAACATAATGCGTAACAGTTATTTCAATCCTCGATGGCCATTTATGTTTAATGCTATCATCGAGAGTCTTGATTTGCGAGAAATTGCTCTCTCGGGAAGACAATATACCTGGGCTAATCGTAGAGACAATCCAACTTATGAAAAATTGGATCGTGTTTTGGCGGAGTGTTGAATGGGAATAGAAATATCCTTCAGTAACGGTAAGAGCGATGACTCGCTCAGGTTCTAACCATACACCCTTATTAATAGATTCTGGTAACCATGCACACATTGGGAATAAAGCCCGATTTTCTTTTGAGATATATTGGTTGCACCGAGAAGGTTTTTTTGATATGATAAAACGTGAATGGGATTCGGTACCCAATGGGGCCACCGCCATTCAAACTTGGCAATATAAGATTAGACATTTGCGCAGATTCTTGAAGGGATGGGCTAAGAATCTAAGTGGTAAACATAAACAAGAAAAGGAAAGGGTGCTATCCATTATTGATGATTTGGATATTAAAGCTGAAACCAATCCTCTTAATGAAGCTGAAAAGAATAAGCTAAGAGATGCTAATGATCGTGTTAATAAACTCAGACATGACGAGGAGATCAAATGGGCTTAGAGGGCTAAGGTGAAACACGCTCAAGAAGGTGGTAACAATACCAAATACTTCCATCTAATTTCTAATGGTAAACATTGGAAGAAAAAGATCTTCCAATTAGAGAAAGATGAAGGAACCATAGTTAGAGAAGAAAACTTAAAAGTCTATATTTCTGAATATTACAAAAAGCTCTTTGGTGAGCCTAATAAAAGTGGTTTCTCTTTGAGAGAGGACCAAAATGAAGACATTCCACAAATCTCAGCTGAAGAAACTGATATTCTTACAACTGAGTTCACTGAGAAAGAGATACATGAAGCTATTTTGCAAATGGAACATAATAAAGCCCCCGGTCCTAATGGCTTTCCGGCTGAGTTCTATCAATCTTTTTGGGGTGTTATTAAGGTGGATCTTGTTGCTCTTTTTAGGAAATTGTATGAGGGAGATTTACCCCTATTCAAGTTGAATTTTGGGGTTATTACTCTTCTACCCAAAAAAGAGAATGCGGTTCAAATTCAACAATATAGACGAGTATGTCTTCTAAATGTTAGTTTCAAAATTTTCACTAAGGTGGCTACTAATCGCATCTCGGCTTTGGCAATGAAGGTGATTAGTCTGACCCAAACCGCTTTTATGCCAGGACGACATATCCTGGAAGGGGTTGTTGTGCTACATGAAACCATCTATGAGCTTCATTGTAAGAAGTTCGATGGGGTCCTTTTCAAAATTGATTTTCAAAAGGCATACGATAAAGTGAAATGGTATTTTTTACAACAAGTTCCTCGAATGAAAGGTTTTGGTCCTAAATGGTATGAATGGATCAGACAATTTGTTCAAGGCGGGAGTGTCGGGATACGGGTGAATGATGATATTGGTCACTACTTCCAGACAAGAAAGGGTTTGAGACAAGGCGAACCCCTGTCTCCAATTCTTTTCAATATCGTAGTTGATATGTTGGCTATTATTATTTCCAGAGCCAAGGCGGATGGCCAAGTTGGTAGTCTTATGCCCGATCTTGTTGACGGGGGTGTTTCCATTTTACAATATGTGTATGATACCATATTTTTTATGGAGAATGATCTTGAAAAGGCCGTGAATATGAAACTAATTTTATGTATTTTTGAACAGCTTTCGGGGTTGAAAATAAATTTTCATAAGAGCAAGATATTCTGTTTTGGAAAAGTTAGGGAGTTGGAACATGAGTACAAGCAGAGTTTTGGATGTGAATCTGGCGGCCTCCCTTTCAGATATTTGGGGATACATATCCATTATAGAAAACTGAGAAACTCGGAGTGGAGTCCTGTTGAAAGTCGACTTGTCTCCAAGCTTGGATGCTGGAAAGGAAAATTACTTTCTTATGGGGATAGACTAGTCTTAATCAATTCGGTACTGACTAGCTTGCCGATGTTTATGCTCTCATTCTTAGAAATCCCTAAGGGGGTTCGAAAGAGATTGGATTTCTTTAGATCTCGTTTCTTTTGGCAAAGTGATGATGCTAAAAAGAAATATAGATTATCAAAATGGAATATCATATGTCGCCCTAGAGACCAAGGAGGTTTGGGGGTTGAGGTGTTGGAAATTAAGAATAAATGTCTGCTCTGCAAATGGCTCTTCAAATTGCTTACTGAAGATGGCATGTGGCAACAAATTTTGAACAACAAATACCTGCAAGGTAAAACCCTGTCATAGGTGGAAGCCAAACCCACTGACTCTCTATTTTGGAAGGGCCTCATGCATGTGAAGGATATGTTCTTCAAATATGGCTTTTTCAAAGTTGGAGATGGGATGTCTGTGCGTTTTTGGGAAGACATTTAGTTAGGGGACACGTCATTAGCCCAACAATATCCAAGTTTGTATAACATTGTTCAAAGAAAAAATGTCTTGGTAGCGGATGTACTTGGGCAAGTTTCTCTAAATATTTTCTTTAGACGAAGTTTAACGGGCAATAAGTGGACGCTTTGGTTAAACTTATGCCGTAAACTAATGACAGTCCAGTTGAATGATAATCCGGATCAATTTATTTGGAGCTTAATTCCACGGGGCTCTTTACTGTAAAATCAATGTATCTAGATGAACTGAATGGTCATACAAGATTTTTGCAATCGTATCCGTTGTAGATAAAAAATCCCGTTAAAGGTTAAGATATTTCTGTGGTTCCTTAATAATAAGGTCATGTTAACTAAGGACAACCTTGCCAAAAGGAATTGGGACGGATGCAAAAAAATGTTGTTTTTGTGATTCTTTGGAATCAGTTGAACATTTTTTTATTTCATGTCCTTTTGTTCGCATTATTTGGCGTTTGATTTACTTCACTTATAATATGCCTCCACCTTTCAATATTACGAATATGTTTGAAAATTGGTTGAATGGAATAGATAAGAAGAACAAGGCTCGTTTACGTATTGGCGTTTCGGCTATTTGTTGGTCCATCTGGACGACACGAAATAACATTGTGTTTAACAAACAATCGGGTACTAATTTTATGCAGGTTATTCGGTTGGCGGCGCACTGGATCTAACTATGGTCATACCTACTCCCGGAGGAGTAGCGAGAGCCTATGATTACTGGATGCTCCCGGCTCCTGACGATCGCTCATGACTTCTTTCTCCGGGCTACCAGCTAGCGGCATTCTAGTAGACTACAAAATGGATAGGAACATGTTGCTTATTATTTTTCGAAGGTTGATATTTGTCGCAACCTTAGTTGATCCATGATTATTAAGATTTTATACTATGTGAATTTTCCAATAAAAGGCTGCGTGCATCACTCGATGCAGAGGCTGGGGCCCAGCTCCCCTTTTCTAAAAAAAAACATATACCACTCACCAACATTCCTTACAGCTACAGAAAGTATATATTGTAATTACATCCGTGTAACTGCATGTAATAAATCTATGAAACTGAATATGTTTCTGAAAAATGCATGGAATAATATAGAAATTCAGTTTGGTTCAGCATGCAGTAGTACAACCCACACTGTCGCACAACACTTGAATTCCTATATGCATGTGTACAAAATTCTGCCATCATTTCTCAAGAAGCAATCTAGGAACTGACATATACTATTGACAACAAGCAAGTGACTTAATTTAATAAGGAGCAGACATGAATATACCAAAATTCAACTTAGAAAATAGTACCGAGAAAACTATCACTACTTTAGCACACAAATGACACATTGCTAAGTATTAGAACATAAGACTCTTACACATGACAATTGATACATTGACAAACTTTAGATTTACAATTCGCGGACCAACATTCCTTGCTTCATCTTTCTTGAGTATCGCAGAGTTGATTGGTTGTTTCATCATATCAAAAACCGCCTAATATAAAAAAATAGTAAATGCATGAAGAATCATTCGCATACGGTTATCTTTGTCCCTGGAATTGAATGTCTCGTGTAATGTCTTTGACCTTTGCATACTCATTGTAGAACCGGTATCCTTCCTCCTCATTACAGGGAAACCAAATAATCATCAGAGTAAGATTCATGCTACTAGTCAATTAAATCATTTTTTAAATTTCCATCTCAGTACTAAGTTATACTAGCAACTTCTGGTTATTTGTCCCCTTTCAGTCCAAAGATGTAAGTTTAGTTGAAGATTCTAAAGAGTTTATACCTAGAACTGGGCTCCATGTAAGTTCACGTAAATTTTATTTGCTTTGTATCTTGGAAGGATGATGTCTACTTGATAAATGAATCTAAAACAAATCCAATGTAAAATGTATGTTCGCGTGAAAAAAAACAAGTATGCTCGCAGTTTGGTACATTGGTTGCTCATAAGTTCAACAACAAATTTGAACAAAAACTAGACAGAAATCTGGTACAAAATTAGGCAAGATTTCAGCATGAATTTGACAGCGATTTGCCTACTTTTTCTGAATATAACTACATCAGTACATACTACATAATATACCAACAAAAGCAACAACATTTTCATCAGTACATACCCTAGTTAGCCTAGAAAACTAGCACTGCGGACCGATGAGCTGAACATCGTCCAGGGCTAGTTTTTGTTCATCAAACAGAAGTGAATATCAACTCCACAAAACAACTGAACATGAGACACACATAGCATCCTATATTACATAGTACTGATGAAAAGGACGACTCCCTACACATGCAATCGCGTCGCGCTCTAGGGATTGGAGTTGATCGAACTATCTTCCAGCGATCTTGGATGCACAGGGCGTCGTGTGGGTGGCGTTGGCGGCGTCTCCCTGCAGGTAGGCCGCGTGGGAGGTGCACGAGGCGGCGGCACCGCCCTACTCCTGTGGGAGCTGGGGAAGGCAGCGACAACCCTCCTGTGGGGGCGCCGGAGATGGACGAGGCGGCAGCGGACCTCCTCCTGTGGGGAGCGTCGGAGTTGGACGAGGCAGCGACGTCCCTACTCTTGTGGGCGGGTGGGTGAGGAGGAGGCAGGCCGGATGAGGGTTGAGAAGGCGGCGGGGTGGAGGTGGAGTAGGCGATGGCGGCTTCATGCACACGGCAGGTGGAGGAGGTGGTGGTGTCATGCGGGAGAAGACAAACTGTTCGGTGGCTTCTGACAGTTTTTTCCTTATATAACTAAATGCATTTTCTCCCTGATGTTAAAGCTAATGCGCCAGCTGGGCCTTATCTCTCTAAGCCGTTGGATGAAATCATACTTGTACCTCTACATGACCTGTAAAAGGTACGGTAAAACTTGCCCTATACGTATCTACACGAAATAAGGGTCAACATCCCACTGTTACTCTTACTCGTAGAGTTACAATTTCACCTGCCAACTCAAGCTCATGTCCACATATATGTTTATCCCTCGGCATGGAATTCATTGTCTCCATACTCCGTGCCTCTATTTTTACTTGTGCATGTTCTTGTGTTCTTGGTGCTAGCCACTTAGGGCGTGTTTGGTTACTCGTGCCATTTACTCGCACCTGGAGATCATGGCAGCTGTGCGCGGCGATGCAAGCTCTCGTGCCAAAATGGCATTCATTTGGTTCCATGTATTCTCATTTCTCTAGGGGTTGAGAAGCCAAGCCTAGTCGTTTGGTTCCATGCATTTTAGGATTTCAGCAAATTTGCACTTGTTTGGCTAACTGCATTGTTCCTGCCATCCTTACATCCTAGCTAGTGAGGTGAGCTTACCCAACATCATCAAGCAAGAGAACAAAGTTCAGAGAAGTGCAATTCAGAGAACTACTAGCTTATATTAACACAAGTTCGACATAATAAGTCGTGGCGTGTGTGCTGCAGCACGAGTTCACGAGCAACTGTCCGTGATGCATCATTAGTTCATCACATACGGAGGGGTTATAACTAAATACCACCTACCAAAATATACAAACCAAAGTTCAGGGGTCACCGCAACCATGCATCATCAGCCCTAGCTACTCTAAAATACACATCACAACCATATCATCGCTACTAGCACGTCGTCGAATAGCTGAGTCCGCTGCTCAGAGGTAGTGCTTGTTTAGGAAGGCCGTGAACCAGCTGATCATGTGCTCAAGGTTCATGGCAAGATACCTGGTTCTCTATCCACTGTCCTCCATCAGGTGGATATGAGCACGGTGTATCGCGGTCACGGTGACGGGCATAGCTGTAATGCGAGGATCGTAGATGATCTTCATATGAGAATAGTTAGTTGACAATGGGCTTGTTGATCAACTTGGTGTCCTGCGGCTGAGCCTACATGAGAATCAATGTTAGTTCAAGGCATGTAGGCGCAGATGTGAGCTTTACAACTACTGATGCAAGTTCAGATATATCGAACCTTGATGTGCTTATAGTAGTCATCATCGTCCATGATGATAGAAGAGGACTCCTCAACCCAACGCACGTTCTCAAGCCTCTTAAGCCTCAGCACCCGAATCTAGCGCACTCTCCAGTGCCTCATGTGGTTGTACACCTGGGTCGAAGTGACTGTCCGACCACATAACTTGAAGACATCCTCTGCAATCAGGCGTATGTCCGCCTGTCTGAATCCCTGCATTACTGAACCCCCCTTCTCGATCATCTGGACAACCCAATTCAGGGTGAAGGTGGACAGAGATGCTGGCCATGACATGGCCCACCTCAACGACTGCATCGGGCATCGGCATATAACGCAGAGGTAGCACAAAGGTTGCGGACAGATCAGGGGACGCAACCTTCCCCTACGGCAGCACGGATAATAATGGGTTTAGTTCTAGGGGATGAACTATACTTATAACACTAATACTACCTACAACACATGGCAATCCTCGCAGGACAACATGAATACAGACTGCGAAAATACTCAGGGTCCAGATCTACAACATCGGCTCACAGCTTAGAACTGTGAGCTAGAACATGGCAACAGATCTAAGCTGCGAAAGCTAGGGTTAGATGTTTCTTACCATGATATCAACTTCGCTTGACGAGGAGGGCATGTCCGACATAGCCGAGGAGGAAGACTTGCCGGAGATGAGCTAGACCCACCGGAGTAGGAGGCGCCGCTTACCCGCTGGTCGATGAGGAAGAGGATTTGGAGGGAGAGCTCGAAATTGGGGGAAATGGAGGCAGGGAATTTTGGAGCTGGCGGAGGGGTGGTGTAAATAGGCCCGGCGAATCGGCGGGTGGTAACCCCAATTTCTCCCGCCGGATTTTGCGAGCTCCCGCCATCCCATCTTTGCACGAGCGCGTACAACTTCTTCCCCCGCGAGCGTGAGAAGAATTTGACTACGTGAAAACACTCGATTTCGGCGTTTCTCCAGGGCCAGGCCGAGCGGTGGTTTAAAACTCGTACGATGCAAAGATTCCGCGGAAAACCAAACATTCTTATTCCTTCCCGCCCCATGCGAGAAACGAGAAAACGAGTAACCAAACACGCCCGTAGAGCCATGCGGAATCAAGATTTCCGAACGTCAATTGCTGCCAAGCGAACGTGTCAACGCTGTAATACCCTTCCTTTACAGAACTTGTGTCGATGGTATAGCTAGACTGGCTGTCTCAGCCAGTGGCAGCAAGCACGTGACGCTCGTAGTCGTCGGGTCTCTGCGTCCCGGTAGTTTTGTCTACAGTGGGAGGTGGTCCTTTCTGTGTCAGTACATTCGCGCAGGCGGTATTGAAATTTCACCAGCCAATCCTAATCGTGGCATTACTTTTCACCTACTACCAACTCAAACTCACGTCCACATATATATCCCTCGGATTGAAATGCATTGCCATCCTGAGCACCGTCTCTGTTTTACTTGCTCATGTTCTTTTTGCTTCCCGCTAGCCACTTGTCAGCAACATGTCAGCAATATGATTATCCTTCCTATATAAGTCTTTCTTTGATAGCATAGTTCTTGACCAATACCACTGGACAATCCAACAAGATTGTCAGCCAAGCATGCAACAAACTGCCTTTAGAATGAGTGGCATCGGTAAAATGTCAGCAAGCTGGAAATTAGCCGCAGGTTAACGCAGCTGCTGCACAACAAATTGTTTAGCACACTCTCCGAAGAATGTTCGTTTCTCCCACACCGGGTCTCCTTCAGTATGTACAAAGTGGTGCACACAGAGGTTAAGTCTGGTGATCGCATTTGTTTACATGGCAGCATGCTTCAGGAATGATCAGATGATTTGTGAATGAGAAGTATCGAATTGCTGGACCCTATTTTTGGATACGGTACATGTGCAGGAGATAGGTAAAACCACACAAATACTATTGTCATGAAGAAAAGTTCTACTGTACAAAAAAGGCCAAACTTTGTGATATGCCGTTGAAAGGTGGTCTTGCTTTGTGATATGCCGTTGGCAAGTGGCCTTGCTTTGTGATATGCCGTTGAAAAAGTATTCGGAGTAACATAAAAAATATGCTTCCAGTTAACACCACTGGTAAATACAATTCAAAGTATATATATAACCTGACCGTGGCACAAAAGAGCCAATTTACAGAAGTATGTGACTATAGGCAAAGTTTTTCATCCTGAATAAAGCAATTACCAAAATATAGTATGCATTTAACAAACAAGATTTCTAATCAAAATTCAAAAAAAAAGTTAAGTTGAATATTGGTAACCACCATGTGCTTTGTTGCAGAAGACTAGAATACACAATGTGAATCGGTATTGGTCGTAAGAATCCTGCAAAGCATATATACCATGTCAGGTTTTTCGGTGGGTGGTCATGCACCTACCACATCTAATTTGTTTGATCAAAGCCCCCACCCCCTCTCCCACTTCATTAACAAAGGGAAAAAGTCTATTTTAAACCCTGAACTTGTAGTGCTTCGGCGGTTTGAACCCCTACGTCGATTGTACCCTGAACATTGCAATCCTGGTCTAAATCGAACCCTGGACCAGTTTTAGGGGCTAAGTCGCTGACGTGGCCACCATCGACGGGGATGAAAGAGGAGTGCGCTTGGCTGATAGAAGGGAGTGGAATAAAATTAGGGTTCGTCGGGCTAGCGGGCGGCGGAGCGTGGCGGCGGCGCAGAGGAGAATGTCCATGTCTTCTGGTGGTTCTTCGGGCCCAGGCTTCCGTGCAGCCGCCGGAAGAAGGAGGCAAACGGAATCAAGGTCTCCGATGGTCTATCGGGAGAACCCAATGGCTTACGAGACAGAGAAGCTTTGCCATTGCAATCCGCGGAGGAAGGCACCGAGATGGATTTCATGGAGTTCTCAAAACCCAGGAAGAAGGTACTACGCCTGCGTCGATGCAATGGTGAGCTACTGCCCTCAATCAATTTTGTTCTTTTTGGTTGAAATTTTCCTCCTTCTTCTCTGATTGATTCGCTGTGGGACAGAATGGTCGTGGATGTGGGTATGTTGAATGGCATGATGATGCTCTGCCTCGTTTTTGGAGCGATTTACTTGGTGATTTGAGAGATGAAGTATGGAGGCTACGTGGTGAACAAAAGGATGAGCCTCGGTCAGATGAAGAAGGAACTGCCATGGTCATGGCTCTGCAAGCTGAGTTGAAGCAGAAGGATGAACAGCTAGCTGCAATTAAGTGCAAATATGAAAGCCTTGTGCTCGTGGTAGTTGTGTTTGTGATAGGTTTATTTGCAGGGAAGTTGTTCTTCCAGTGAACTAGTTAGTGTCAGGTTTAGTGGGAAAGTGAACTGTTGTAATGGCAGCTATGTAATGCATGAATTGATCACTGCAAGAACATTTCTTTTGTTTGTAATGTTTCATATTCTGAAATGACTGAATTTTGCAAGAATATAGAGGCTGCATGAATTGATCACTGAACCAAAATAACAGAGAACACAACTGACACTCTGAAATGACTGAATTTCTGGGACTTTACATGGAACATTAGCTACTGAACTAAAAGAACAGAGAATATAGTTGATAGTTTGCAAAGGGACATAATCATTTGGTAGTCATTACATATATCCTGGACATAATCCTAAATCAAAAGGACATAACCATGAACAAGAACACCATAATCCTGGCAATCAGTGCATCAACACCATCTAGATGTTTCCACTACATGTGAAAAAGGAATAGGTATTGTAAGATGAAGCTGGTGGCTTTTTCCCTTTCTTCCTCTGCTTGAAGATGTTCACTAGTAGAAAACAGACCTTTGGTCCAGGGGTATTAGCCCCGGTTTGGCTACAAACCGGGACTAATGCCCCGGTCCAACGGCTAGAACTGGCCCAGGGGGATGGCAGACACTAGCCCCGGTTCGAACGGGACCTTTAGCCCCGGGTCGTGTAATAAACCGGGGCTAAAGGGTTTCAGGCAGGCCGGGTCAGGCGTCAAACCCTTTAACCCCGGTTTGTTACACGACCTGGGGCTAAAGGTGGACCTTTAGCCCCGGTTCTAGACACGAACCGGGGCTAAAGGTCTGGCTATATCTTCTTCTTCCCCTGCCCGAGCCACCATTCAAGCTGGTGGCTCTCATCTCTCTCTCTCTTTCTTGCTTCAAGCTCGAGTTCATGCCCTTTTTTTCCTCAAGATTTGTCTAGATTTTGTGGTGCCCCATCTATCCAAAGGTTCTAAAAGGTGAGCAACTTCATCCTTTGAACTCTCATTGCTATATTAGCTCATTTCATGCTCTATCTTATAGATGGATTTGTGGATTTAGTTTGGTAGTAATTTTTGCAGTGATAGCACGATATCAATGTTTAGATTCTATCTATCTTGTATTAATGTAAGAAACCTAAGGTAAATATCACAATATGTGGATTATTCTATCAATATATATCTTGTTTTGGTACATAGAGTCTCGGAAAATGATTTTAGAAGCACACACATGCGTGAGTTCATCATTCTAACTAACTAGCTAGCTCGGCAAAATATCCTTCTTCGTCTACCTGCGTTCAACAAACTGAAAAATTTGTAACAAAGATAGGGTTAATTCATAAAAGCTTGATAAGAAGACATCATAATTCACATATTAGGGAGTGCCTCTATGGCGAGCTCCTCGAAGATGTCTGAGGACGGGATCCTAAGACATCTTCGAGAAGCTCTGCCGTAGTGGTGTCCCTGCTCTCCCACACCATCTTTCGGTTTATATATTCTCTAGCTAAATCAGTATGCTGGTGGAGCTAACTAATTTCACATATTAGAGAGTGCCTCTACGGCGAGCTCCTCGAAGATGTCTGAGGATAAGGTCCTAAGACATCTTCAAGAAGCTCCGCCGTAGTGGAGTCCCTGGTCTCACACACCATCTTGCAGTTCTTCACAAGAATGCATACCTATTTATAGATTAAGCAGCACAACATAGTGTCGGGCACTGATGACATAATGTCGACACACTCACGCTGGCATAGTGCTGCCACCCACCCAAAATAGTGTCGGCATTTAATTTACTGGCTTAGTGCTGCCCACTGAGGACATAGTGTCGACATGTTGTCTCCACATCCATATTTAGTCCCGGTTGGTGCCTCCAACCGGGACTAAAGGTTCATCATATCTTTAGTCCCGGTTGCTGGTTTTAGATTAGTACTAATTAATTACGATTATGTTTGATGTACTTAATTAATTATATATTGCAGATGAGCCGGCAATGGATGTACGTTGACCGACTCTCTAACGAGTTCATTAAAGGCGTGCATTCTTTTCTTCTTGTGGCCGAGGCAAACAAGCGGAGTGGTTTTATGTCTTGTCCATGTGGTGTCTATCGGAATCATAAAGAATACTCTTCCTCAAGAGTCCTTCACAGCCACCTGTTTCGGTCCGGTTTCATGACCGGCTATAATTGTTGGACCAAGCACGGAGAAAGAGGGGTTATGATGGAAGACAACAAAGAAGAAGAGAATGACAACGACTACCCTGAATACTATGGTACTACAATGGAAGACATTGATGAAGAAAAAGATGAAGAACGGGCATCAGATCTGGCCGATGATGATCTTAGTCGGGCCATTGCTGATGCCCAGGAAGAATGCGTAACTGAAAGGGAGAGGTTGAAGTTCAAGAAGATGTTAGAGGATCACAAAAAATTGTTGTACCCAAATTGTGAAGATGGGCACAAAAAATTGGGTAGCACACTGGAATTGCTGCAATGGAAGGCAGAGAACGGTGTGACTGACAAAGGATTTGAAAAGTTGCTGACAATAATGAAGAAGTTGCTTCCAAAGGATAACGAACTGCCCACCAGTACCTACGAAGCAAAGAAGGTTGTCTGCCCTCTAGGATTAGAGGTGCAGAAGATACATGCATGCATTAATGACTGCATCCTCTATCGCGGCGAGTACGAGAATTTGGATGCATGCCCAGTATGCACTGCACTGCGGTATAAGATAAGACGAGATGACCCTGGTGATGTTGAGGGCGAGCACCGCATGAAGAGGTTTCCTGCCAAGGTGATGTGGTATGCTCCTATAATACCATGGTTGAAACGTTTATTCAAGAACAAAGAGCATGCCAAGTTGTTGCGATGGCACATGGAAGACCGTAAGAAAGACGAGATGTTGAGACACCCCGCTGATGGGTCGCAGTGGAGAAAAATCGAGAGAGAGTTTCCGGACTTTGCAGGTGATGCGAGGAACTTATGGTTTGGTCTAAGTACAGATGGCATGAATCCTTTTGGGGAGCAGAGCTGCAGTCATAGCACCTGGCATGTGACTCTGTGTATTTATAACCTTCCTCCTTGGTTGTGCATGAAGCAGAAGTTTATTATGATGCCAGTGCTCATCCAAGGCCCGAAGCAACCCGGCAACGACATTGATGTGTACCTAAGGCCATTAGTTGAAGAACTCTTACAGTTGTGGCACGGACAAGGTGTACGTGTGTGGGATGAGAACAAACAGGAGGAATTTGACCTACGAGCGTTGTTGTTCATAACAATCAATGATTGGCCTGCTCTTAGTAACATTTCAGGACAGACAAACAAGGGATACAATGCATGCACACACTGTTTAAACGATAGTGAAAGTATATATTTGGATAAATGTAAGAAGAATGTGTACCCGGGGAATCGTCGTTTTCTTCCACCCTCGCACATCCTAAGAAAGAAAGTTAAACATTTCAATGGTGAGGCAGACAGCCGGTGTAAGCCTATCCGCCGTACTGGTGATGATGTATTTGACATGGTGAAGGATTTAAAAGTAATCTTTGGAAAGGGTCTTGGTAGACAATCTGTTCCGAAGGACGATGTCGGACATGCACCCATGTGGAAAAAGAAATCTATATTTTGGGAGCTACCCTATTGGAAAGTCCTAGAGGTCCGCTCTGCAATTGATGTGATGCACCTGACGAAGAATCTTTGCGTGACGCTGCTAGGCTTCTTAGGCGTGTATGGGAAGAGCAAAGATACACCTGAAGCACGGCAGGACCAACAACGTATAAAAGACCGAGACGGCATGCATCCAGAGCTGTTTGAAGGTACTGCTAGCTACGCTCTTACCAAAGAAGAGAAGGAAATCTTTTTTGAAGTCCTTTACAGTATCAAGGTCCCGTCTGGTTTCTTGTCGAACATAAAGGGAATAATAAATATGGCAGAGAAAAAATTTCAAAACCTAAAGTCTCATGACTGCCACGTGCTTATGACCCAGCTGCTTCCGATTGCATTGAGGGGACTCCTGTCGGAAAATGTTCGAGTACCCATTGTGAAGCTATGTACGTTTCTCAATGCAATTTCTCAGAAGGTAATCAGTCTAGATAGTCTACTAAGGTTACAGAAAGATGTGGTCCAATGTCTTGTCAGCTTCGAGTTGGTGTTCCCACCATCCTTCTTCAATATTATGGCTCACCTCCTAGTTCACCTAGTCGATGAGATTAACATTCTTGGTCCTGTATTTCTACACAATATGTTCCCCTTTGAGAGGTTCATGGGAGTGTTAAAGAAATATGTTCATAACCGTGCTAGGCCAGAAGGAAGCATCTCAAAGGGATATGGAACAGAGGAGGTCATTGAGTTTTGTGTTGACTTTATTCCTAACCTTAAGCCCATCGATGTTCCTAAATCACGGCATGAGGGTAGAATTAGTGGAAAAGGCACACTAGGAAAGAAAGCAAGGATATGTATGGACGGACATTCTCTCACTAAAGCACACTACACAGTTCTGCAAAGTTCCACCTTGGTGGCTCCGTATATCGAGGAACACAAGAATATTGTACACTCCAACAACCCGGGGAAGCCTGGCTCCTGGATTAGAGATGAACATATGACGACTTTCGGCGGTTGGTTGCATTCACAATCTCATGAATGACATAAATGTTGGAGAGCAGTTGTACTTGTTGGCCAGGTCACCATCTTCGACTATATTGACTTTCCAAGGGTACGAGATAAATGGGAATACATTTTACACGATCGCCCAAGATAAAAAGAGCAGCAATCAAAACAGTGGTGTCCGATTTGATGCAACAGACGAGAATGGGCAAAAGGATACATATTATGGTTACATAGAGGAGATATGGGAACTTGACTATGGACCTTTTTTTAAGGTTCCTTTGTTTTGGTGCAAATGGGTCAAGTTGACAGGAGGCGGGGTTGAGGTAGACAAGAAATACGGAATGACAACAGTGGATCTCAACAACCTTGCGTATAGAGATGAACCATTTGTCCTAGCCAATGATGTGGCTCAGGTTTTTTATGTGAAGGACATGTCTACCAAACCGAGAAAAAGGAAAGATAAGCAAAAGAATACAGCATCCGATGAGCCAAAGCGCCACATAGTTCTTTCAGGAAAAAGAAACATCGTGGGGTGGAGGATAAGACAGACATGTCAGAGGATTATGATAAGTTTCATGAAATTCCTCCCTTCGCTGTGAAGGATGACCCAAGCATCCCATTAAATAAGGAAGATGCTCCATGGTTACGGATTAGAAGAAAACCCTAACATGTGTGGATGTTGGTGATGTACAATATTATTAAACCTTTATTTTTAATGATCTTCTTATATGTATATGGATATGAACTTTCTCGATCTCAATAGGTAGTATTGCAACTTGTTGTGGCCAGACATTTATTAATATTAAAACGTAAAAATTAGTCATAATCATATCTAGCCCTGTAGTACACAGCTTCTGGGTCGTCTTCGGAATCGTCATCGTCATCGTCATCGTCGTCGCTCGTAGCATGCGGATGGATCCTCAGCCCTTCCTCGTAGCACGCGGATGGATCCTCCGGCCTCGGATTCACGACGCGTGGGGGAGGTGGCTCCCGGATGACGACCCCGGTATGTCCTAGGCCTTCACCACCACCACCATTCTTGTGGCTATGCTGTTGGTGAAAGTGCGGGTACCTCAGGCGAGGATGGTCTCCCATGGCGATGTAGCGCATCACACCGGCGATAGTCCGGTTCGCCCACCACAGGCGGCGACCAGCCTTGTTGTGGTTCACTGGGGGCGGGCCGTCACCCTCGTACCTAGCGAGCTCCCTTTCCTGCCGGTTTTCGAAGAAGGCATTCCAGGTGTCGAGGTTGTCGGGATCCCAATGGGGATCCATCCGCTGCTCCGGCGTGAGCTCGAGGTAGAAGTGGTTCGTGATGGCCGCCTGGCGGGCCGAACCTTGAGACATAGGAGAACAGGAACCCCTCCAGCACTCAGCATCCAGCCAGCGGGCAGCCGGTACCCCGGCGAGCATGGGTAGCTGGAGGCGCACATCGCCTCGGTCTCCTCGAGCGTCAGAAAAACCCAGTAAGCGGTGTCCATTGTTGTGAGAGAGAAGGTGTAGATGTGTCGATGGAAATGGCGGTCGGCCTAGATATAGAGGGACATGGCGGGAGAACATGGCGGGAAGCGGGAGAAATGGCGAGAGAAACATGGCGGGAAGCGGGGGAAATAGCGGGAGAACATGGCGGGAAGCGGGGGAAATGGCGGGAGAACATGGCGGGAAGCGGGGGAATTGGCGGGAGAGCATTTCTACTATATTTTTGTGAATATTTTGCTATATTATATGTATTTTTCCATTTTTAAATAATAAACTATATTTTTATTATTTTTTGCGAACATTTCTACTAAATATAATACTTTTAGATAATAGATAATTCCATTTAAGTTGTATAATAAAGTATGATAGTAGATTTAAATTATAGTTCTTTTTTTCTGAAAATTTTGATATATAATACATAATTTTCTGAAAACTATAAACCATTTTTGGGTTTGGCGCCAAAAATAACCTTTAGCCAAGGGTTTTGGCGCACGGGAAGTGCGGCAGGCCGAAAACACCTTTAGCCCCGGTTTGTAATACGAACCGGGGCTAATTAGCCCCGGTTCGTATTACAAACCGGGGCTAAAGGGAACCGGGGCTAAAGGGGGGGGGTGGATAAATACCACCCCCGCCCCGGGTCGAGCCACGACCCGGAGATCCTCGCCAGTTTCTTCTTCTCCGCTCCCACGCCGAGAAGCCCCGCGCCGCCGCCCGCGCCCGTCTCTGCCCTGCGCCGCGCCGCCCCGCCGCGTCTCCGCGCCGCCCCGCCCTGCCTCGCCCCGCCCGCGACATCCCTCCGCGCCGCCCGCGCCGTCCCGTACGTCTCCGCGCCGCCTGCCTCCGCGCAGCCCGCCGCCGTCCGTGTCCCGTCTCCGGCCGCGCCGCCCATACCATCTCCCGCGTCGCCCGCACCGCCTCGCCGTCAGGTACGGTGATCGTCACCTCGCCGTCAGTTTTAGTATTAGTATTAGGTTTAATTATGTTTTAATTTTGGTTAGTAGTAATTAGGTTAGTATTAATTAGGTTAGTATTACTATTAGTATTACTATTAGTATTACTATTAGTATTACTATTAGTATTACTATTAGTATTAGTATTTGGTATTAGTATTTTTGTATTAGTATTAGTATTAATTAGTATTAGTATTAGTATTAGCTTAGTATTAGTATTAGGTTAATTGTATATGTTAGTATTATCTAGGGTTAGTTAGGGTTACTTAGTTAATTATGTTTTATGATTGTAAGTTATTGCTATTATTTAGTTATGCCGCGTCCATCTCGTCCGAGCCTACTGGACTCCGTCGGGGATGTCCGAGTCTGGGCTCCGCCGGGTTGGCACTGAGAGGCGCTACCTGTCGGGACTTGTACCTTGGTGAGGAATCCGGGTATCATCGTCAACCCGGAGCTTCTTTGGTGGCGTCCACGAGGTCCAGGAGCGGTGCAGAGGGAGCCAGCCCCCGAGGAGGTGGTACGTCGTCGTATCAGGGAGGAGGACAAGCATGTATGGCGATACATGTATCTTTTGGAGACTAGGTTCTCCAATATCTGGCAGGTTCACGGATCTCACCCGAGCTATTCTCCGGTGATGGTTCCTCTTATGTGGGTGCAGAGCTCCCGTAGCACAGAACGCGGCAGCCGCGTTCGCTAGTTTATCTTAATAATGTACTTTATCTTATACTTTATCCTATAATGCACCTGAGCTATTCTCCGGTGATGTATTAATAATGTACTTTATCTTATACTTTATCCTATAATGCACCCGAGCTATTATCCGGTGATGTATTAATAATGTACTTTATCTTATACTTTATCCTATAATGCACCCGAGCTATTCTCCGGTGATGTATTAATAATGTACTTTATCTTATATTATTGTAATTTATCTTAATCACTAAGTACTATATCCGAGTTATCGCAGTTGTAATATTCTTTTACTTAATGCAATATTCTTTTTCTGTATTAGTTAAGCTATGGACGGTAGACAGAATGAAGAGGACATTCTCAACATGATAGATGAGGGTACTGGGGGGTCTTATTATGATGGATCCGAATATCTTAATTTTTCTGGAGGAGACGATGGTGGACCAAATAGTGGAGACGATGGTGCTGACCATCGTGGAGACCATGGTGAAGACACCATAATAATGACAAACTCCGTCAAGGTATATAAAGCCTCTATCGATGGTTCACTAGTATAGATGCACTAATTGATTCGTATATATGTACTGACGAATGTTTCTTCTCTTAGACCTCCGCTTCCGGCCAATCTTCTACAAATACAAGAGGCCCGACACACAAGTTGCCCGCTGATGTCCGTTTCAGCATTGACTTAGTCTCTCCGCAGGGTCAACCGCTGGAGCCCAAAGAAGCTGCGAATGCATTTGCAAGTCAATGCGGAGTGATTGTTAGAGACAAAGTCCCGATCACCACGCGAAACTGGAACAAGCCAAGAAACAAAAAGGATCCAGCTGGGGCTAGTTTTGTAGATGATAGAGCGAAAGATACAATGTGGAATTCTTTCATGACACATTTCACCCTACCTGTCTTGGAGACTGAAGAGCTCACATAGAAAATGACGAGGAAAGTCAAGTACTTTGCTCTTAAGAAGATGGCCGAACTATTCAAGGAATGGAAAAAAAGATTGTACCACAAGTATGTCTTGAAGGAAACAACTCCTCCATTCGTTGGCCCACTAGAGTTGCAGCAGGATAACTGGGCCGCATTTGTGGAATACAAGACCTCAGCACCAGCTAAGGCAATATCAGCAAAAAATAAGGAAAATACAGCCAAAAAGAAATATCACCATCATATGGGCACAGGTGGCTACAGGAGTGCCATGCCTAAGTGGGATAAAGCTGAGGCTGACCTAGAGGCTAAAGGGGTCACTCCAGCTACGTCTACTTGGCCCTTGAGGTCAAGAAATTGGGTATTCAGGCATGGGGCATCATTAGACCCAGAAATAGACGAGATTTCAGCCGAAGAAATTTCTACACCCAAGAAAGAACTTGTTAAAGTGATCAAAGAGGTTGAAGAGGGAACGTTTGTTCCCAACAGAGAGAATGATGAGTTGACAAAGGCTCTCGGGAATCCTGAAAAGGCTGGACGAACAAGAGGGTTCGGACCTTCTTATCCATGGGTTATCGGGTTTCCCGAGCACCGTGACACGTACAGAAGCCGATCGAGAAGAACAAAGCGGCAAAAAGAGGAGGATACGGAGCGGTTCGCGAGGTTTGAAGCCGCGCTGTAGGAGTATCGCCAAGAGCTTAATGAACTTAAAGGACTCCGACAGCAAGATCCTACACCGGACAGTACAGTCGGCCCATCGCAACGAAAAAGCAGCGTGGCTTCCACGGATGGCCATGGTAATGATGCAACGATGGATGTGTACCCCGTGGATGGAATTAAGGAGAAGACTAGTTGTGAGCTGCATGTTGAACTGAAGAATATATCCATGAAGGTGGCGATCGGCTTTGCTTTACCTTCTGCACCGGGAGCGACCTACCATTGCAATCCGATTCCAGCTGGCTATGCTCGTGTCGGTGTGGATGAAATTCTACCTATGTGTCAGTCACTACAGCTTGACATCCCTGGAGGTGAAGGGGAGACGACACTGGGAGAAGTCACGAGTGGCTTCATTCTTTTGAAAAAAGAATACATCAAGTTTCCAGGCTCGACACCAAGGCAACCGTCTCCTCCCAGTGCACCGTCTCCTCCAAGTCCACCTCCAAGTGCACCGTCTCCTCCCAGTAATAGTCCAATCCATGACCCCAACACGAGTCCATCTCAATCTACGCAGCCGCCTCCACCCACTAAGGGGCAAAAGCGGAAGAATACCACCGCTCCGTCGAGCGATAACCAACGCTCGAAGCGACAGTTGTCGCCCCTCCCAAGAGTACCGCCGGTTCCTCCCAAGAGGGCTTACAACCTGACCGATGAGGAGACCGATGCGGTCGTAAGTGCCGAAGTGGATGCTCATTTTAAAAAGAAACAACATGAGCCAAAGGTCCAAATAAAACCGGAAACCAAGGAGCACTTTAGGAAATTACTGACACAGCCATCCCAAGCTCAGTTAAATGCGCCAGATGACTATACACGATGTCTTCAGAAGACATTGAAACAAAAGAGATCAAGCGGTAGAGGAAGCAGCAAAAAAGAGGTTCCCCAGCAGGGGGAACAAGCAAAACAATCGAGTGGTAGCGGAAGCATCAGAACAGACGTCCCTCAGCTGGGGAAACAAGCAAAACAATCGAGTGGTAGCCGAAGAACCAAAAGAGATGTACCCCAGCTGGGGAAACAAGCAAACCAATCGCTCCCCCCACTCCAGGTGAACATACCCAAACCTCAACTATATGAGGAAGAACCTATGAATCCGGAGACGGCTAGGATATTGGCCGAGCAATGTGGTATGCCTATTCATGAAATTATTCACGGCGTTATGCCCAAGGCTGAGGTAGCACCCAAATTTGTTAACGGGGAGCCTCTGGTTAGTTCTGAGAGGCTTCGGGATATGCCAACACAAATGCGACGATTCCATGAATGGTACATGAAAGCATCAAAAGAACAGCGAAATTGGCTCATACTGAAAGTTCGAAAATCGCATTACTTCATTGAAGACGAGGTCCCTATTGAATTTACAGAATTATTTCAGTTATTCAATCTAAAGGAACTCGACAAAACTATCCTCAGTTCGTATTGTTTGTAAGTGATTACTTTATTTATGTAATTAGGTCTCTATCTCAGCTTTTTTAATTCATTGCCGGTAAGTATACTCACTATATTCTTTTGTACGCTATATATAATGATGTAGAATGAAGATGCTCGATTGTAAAAGAAAGGCTATCAACGGATTTGGGTACATTGACCCACATCGAGTTCATGGGTCTATACTAAACGATAAACCACTGGAGACCGAGCACAACTTGTTGCGGTTTCTCACGAAACAGCATTTCTGTAACGAAATACTATTTCCTTACCACGACGACAAGTGAGTTTTTGTACACATTAACTTTTTCTTACTCGATGTTCAGTGTAAATGATGAGTTACTGACGTATGTAAACCTTGCGTAGGTACCACTGGATTCTTCTAAGCATTTCACTTGACATGGGAAGAGTTCACATCATGGACTCACTAAACAAAGACATTGAAAACTACCGCATCATTATCGATGCGCTCCAGAGGTAATTTCAACCATTATCGCACTATATCGGTTTCTTTCGTTCATTTTCTGGGATATCAAGTAGTTATTAACTCATACATTAATTTTCTTTGTCGGGTAGGGTTTAGACATAGTTCAAGAAACATGTCCGCGGTCAATGGCGTGAGGAGCTATTTTCTAAATCACTCTCGGTAAGTAGTACGAGCTAAGTCCGTGCATCTATTTAATTGTAGTTTATGTGCATTTATCATGCTAGCATTATTATTTGATTGAATTCTATTCTTGTAAAGTGCGCGAGGCAGCCACAGGGAACTAATCTATGTGGATTCTACGTGTGCGAGTTCATTCGCATCAGTATTGAGAAGCCCTCGGAAAATGTTCGAGTAAGTAAACAATATATTCACCCTTTATTTTTATTACAAAAAATCGTGTTGAGTCTAATCCATACGATCTCCTTTTTACATAGTTGGACGCGATGCGGGACAAGCTCCTACCAGAGGACCGCCTAATAGCAATCCAAGAGGAATTTGCTGCATTTTTTCTCGACGAGGTCATAGACCCACGCGGAGAATACTGTATAAGTAGACCCTAAAGCATCCATGTAATAATCTCCATGTAATCAAATAGACATGCTCTGGACCTTGTTGGGACTCCATATATGCTTGTAAGAGTAATTATATTATATATTGCGTCAATGTGGCCAAGTACTGTGTAGTAGCGTTCTGTATGTATACGAAAACTTGTTTCTAATGAAAACACAGAATGAAAAATAATTGAACACAAAACACAAAATGAAAAGAAAAACACAAAACCCTAAAACCCCATCCCCTGCCGCGGCAGCCAAATGGCCCAAAATGCTGCCGCGGCAGGGAACCTTTAGTCCCGGTTCGTAACACGACCCGGGACTAAATGTCCTGCCGCCCAGCGTGCCTAGCAGGCCACGTGGTTGGACCTCTAGCCCGGTTCGTAACTGAACCGGGGCTAAAGCTTGGACCTTTAGTCCCGCTTCTGCAGCCCCGGTTCGAAATCCAGGGCTAAAGGCCCTTACGAACCAGGGCAAATTGCCCGGTTTCTACTAGTGGTTCCAGGATGATCTTGAGAAGGACCAGCTTCAGATGTTGCAGCTCTTTTCCTAGGTGGTTTAAACCTGGTAGCTGCTGGAGGTTTAGGTGCTACTGTAGCTTGAGAAGCTCTTGGTGCTGGAGGTTTAGGTGCTGCTGTAGCTTGAGAAGCTCTTGGTGCTGGAGGTTTAGGTGCTACTGTAGCTTGAGAAGCTCTTGGTGCTGGAGGTTTAGGTGTTGCTGCACTACCTTCTGGCTGCTGCAATTGAATAGTTAAGAGAACAATTTAGTGAACAATTAAGTTGTGTACAACTAAGTGAACAATTTAGTTGTATAGTGACATATACCTTTGCTGAACCTTTTTTGTTGCTAGTCTTTGTAAGATGTGGATTTCTCTTCTTTCCTTTCTCTGGATTAACACTGCACCCTAACTTATTATGTCCAGGGTTTCCACAAAGAGAACACTTCATTATGGTACCATGTTTGCTCATTTTCTTGCCCATTGGCTTATCAGTTTCTTCTCTTCTTCTGTGATTCTTTTTAGGCCTGCCTGACATTCTCACAAAACCAGGAGCTTGAGGCCTAGGGTGAGAAGACACTGTCCACATCTCCTCACCTTCTACAGGCAGCAAGCATTGAGAATATATTTTTCTGAACACCTCAACAGAGTAGCAAGGGTCCACATAATCATCTATTTCCTTCTTATACTTGTAGATTGCACTGATTGCATGATGGCAAGGATGACCTGCTAATTGGAAATAACCACATGAGCATGTTTTCTTGGCTAGATCAACTGTGTATTGCCTGCCTCTTCCATTGATATGCTTTACTTCAAAACCATCTTCACCATTCCACAACACCTCCAGCCATTGTGTTCTTGCAATGAATTTCTTGAGCTTCTTAAAAATGGTAGGACATATTTTCCCTATCATCTTCTCACCCTTCTCCCTTTGTTCTTGTATCCTCACAAGTATGTTCTTCCTAATCTTCTCTAAAATGGAGATAACTGGATAAAATCTTGCATCAACTATTGCATGATTGAAGGACTCACAAAGGTTATTATCAACTCATTCACAATTTGCACCAACAGGGAAAACTACCCTAGCCCAATGGGCAGGCTCTGTCTTCATCATGTCTTTTACCCCATTAGGTGTCTCCTGGGCAAGTTTAGCTTTGTAATAATTAAAATCCTGCCTGTTAGAAGCTTTTGCAACAGCCCAAAACTTCTTCTGCCAGTCATGAGCTCTATGTTTCTTCCTCTAGTTGGCATATATGTGTCTTGCACACATCCTATGCTCTGCAACAGGGATATAGTCCTTCATAGCATTGATTAAGCCCTTCTGTTGATCAGAGATAAACACCTAGCCATCTCCATTATTCCTAATGTCAAGGTCTTTAATTAGCAGTCCAACAAACCACTTCCATGTTAAGTTGGTTTCTTGCTCAACAACTGCCCAAGCCAATGGATACATCTGGTTATTTGCATCTCTGGCTATTGCACAAAGGAGCTCAGCTTTCACTGCCCCTTTGAAAAAATAGCCATCAAGCCCTATGACCTTTCTACAACCAGCCTTGAATCCTTCCTTAAGTGCATTGAAACAAATATAGTAACTCTGGAAAATGTTTTGATCCCTGATTTTTGGGTCCAACATACAGCCACAGTACTTCTTGGGTTACTTCTAAGGAGTTCCAACTGGTAATCAAAGACTCTAGTGTACTCATTCTTCATCCCACAAATTAATTTGTCCATGACAATGCTTTGGCATGCTTGCACTTTGAAGTAGAAACATCAGCAAACATGTCCTTAAGAATTGTTGCCTTCATGCTTTCAATCTTCCACATTGGGTTTGCTAATATGAAGTGCTCATATCTCTGTCCAATAACCATTGCAGTTACTAACTTATTGCATCTGTTAGGTGCACACTGATGCTCATCATTCAATGTAATTACTTGGAACCTAGATGTCCTGGACCTCTTAGATGCATAAAGAAGCCATGGACAACCTTGCCACCCACAGACTGCTCTCACCCTTTCATTCTCAGATTTAGCAAACTTTATGCTCCTCTTAGTGATCAGCCCATATCTCTTCAATGCTTTGACCAACTGGTTCTTGCTTCTGAAAACCATGGTCAATGCAAAGTGTGGTACTTCAGTGTCAGTCTTATACCTTGGGAATTTGCTCTTCCTCTTGATCTGTTCCCCATCTGAATCTTCACTATAGCTGTAATCCTCATCAGATGAATCATAGTTCCAATCCTCTTCTTCTCCTCCCAATTGCTCTTCCATGTTGGAAATAAGATCAATTGGCACTGCATCTGTACAATCTTTGCCAGTCCAACTCTTAGTGTCTCTCATTCTTTTCTTGAACTTTCTGGCATGCCTGAGCTCCACCACCCTCTGAATCCTCTCCACTGTCCTCACTATGTGGAACATATTCCAAATCCTCTTCTGAATCAGTGCTAGCCCCATATGAATCAACATTACCAGCAGTAGCCTGATCATTACCTTCACCAGGGTCATCATCAGGTAGTACCATAGTTATTGGTTCATAAGATGGTTCTTGGTTTTGCTCTTTCTCTTCAGTAGCCTGGCTAGGATCATGAACCTATGAGACATAACATTGGGTTGGAAGGTTGTCAACATCAACAGCAACTACTAGCTTTGCATTCCTATCTTTCTTCTTTACTGGGCTGCTCATAACCTGGGTCACAACACCTGCATCATTAGTTACCATTACATCATTGTCTGACTCAGCTGGTTCTGCTTCTGTAATAACAACATCTGGCACATCATCATCGCTCAATTGGTAGAGTTCTTTCTCAAAATCACTCCCACTACTACTGTCTTGGCTGTCATCTTCACCATGGTACTCAATGAACACATCAGCAACATCCCCAGGTGCAATGTAATCTGCCATCTTCAGACAATTGCTGTCATCACCCAGTAAAAGCAGTCCATCGACCATGTTTTGGCCAGGAATCTGAAAGTAATATTTCATGGAATCCTTCACTGCAATATAATCCCTAGCAAAATCTATCACTTCCTGCAGAGAGAGCTTGTCCCTCTCTATCTCGCACATAGCCTCATCTCCTCCAACATAGTCCATGTTTGGACCAATGTGGACAAACTCTCCTCCATAGTGAAATCAAACGAGCAGAATCTCTGTTGGGTCCATGATTTTACTAGAAAAAACAATTTCGCAAGCATATAAGAAAGGAACAATGGCATCTAAGACAGAATAATCGGCTAAATCGCGCCAAAAAACCTAACTTTTCCGTGTAAAAAAATCCCCAAATTTGGCGGCAAAACCCTAGCCCTAATCAATGCTAGGCTAATCACGGAGGACACTGAAGGAGAGAATCGATGACGTTACCTGCCTCGACGCTGCGTCTTCGCATCACCTCGATCATCGCCGCCGCGAGGTTCAACGCGCTGTCGCCATTGCCGTCACCAGAGAAGGTGTAGAGTCAGGGGAGAACGGAGAGCACGAGGACTGGGCTTCTCTGGCGACGACCCGTGTTTTCGTCCCTCTTGCGACACACTGACGCTAAATGGGCCAGCCTCACTTTGCTTTGTTGGGCTGGGCCTATTTTCTTTATTCGCTCGCGCGCGTCACAGGCACCGATCCCGGACAACCCTTTGCCATGTCACCAATCCCCGTTTGGCAAAACACTCCAGGGTTCAATTTGGACCGGGATTGCAAAGTTCGGAGTACAATTGACAGGGATTTCGACGTAGGGGTTCAAACCGCCGGAGCACTACAAGTTCAGGGTTTAAAATAGATTTTTTCCTTAACAAAGCAACACAGGTCTACATCATCTGCATTATTACATTACATAGGACGGAGTCTAGCTTTTTCCATAAGAAAAAAAACCCTTTTCAACAACAACCTGTGAGCAAGCAAACACTCACTGGAAAAGTAGCCAGAAACCAAGACAAGGAAGCTACAACAAAAATTAAACTTCAACATAACACCAACAGTTCTTCCACCTTCAAGCAGGACCCAGAAACACGAATTCCTAATGAAGAGTAGCCACTAACAATTCTTCGACATAGTGGAGACCACCCACTCTCTCTGTTGAAGTCCTAGCACATCGTACATCACTAGCAGATAGGCGTATATCTAATTAAACCAGATTTCAATGGTGACTTCAGTTTTGGTGTGTTGTCATGGAAGATAAAAATATCAGCATGTTGCTTCCAAATTTGAGCCCTGATTGTATGATTTTTTCTGATTTTATTACGTTTTCCAGCAGAAATCAAACCATAATATTCCATATGTTATTCCTGTAATCTGAAAAGGTATTTCTTCCCTTTTTTCTTGCCATTGAGAGATGATGGGTCAAGGGCCTTTTTGCGGGAAGGGATGGTACATGGGAGAACGGATCTGGTGAAACGACTCAACTGATGCACCAACTGCACTGATGTATTCTGGGACTTTGGATAGAAAAGGAGGGGTCAGGATGCAGTTCGAATATGGGCTGCTTGCACATTTGCACACTGCACCCCGTAGTATTGCTGAATCGAGCAATTTGTGCTCCCCAAACCAGATACGTTCCTCTTTCCCTTCGCTCAAATCGACCATGTCCTGTAACTGCAGGTTTCTCTTTCTTATTTTTTTTCCAGCCGATTGTTTCAAGATTGGGGACTTTGTGTATGGGAGAGAACCTCAGAATGGTATTGGGATTGGTATCTTACTGAATCTCGGCTAGCTGTGTATTGGGGATTTCTGATTGAAGCAAGTCCAGTACTTGATTTCAAAACATGGAGATATTGTCTCGAGTACTTCAGTTTGCTTGCATTGCCTGAGTAATATTCGCCGCATATTTCTTCACCTGTTGGAAGCAGTGGCGAAGCTAACTTTGCTCATTCCCTCTCTCCTACTTCTCTTGGTTCTTCCCCTTCTATTATTGCCATCCCGTGCAGCGCTGACCTCAGGCAACACGGCAAGGCGGTCGTGCGGTCATGCCATCCAGCTAGACTTGCCGTTGTTAGAGATAGGATTAGTAACCGTGTCCGTATAATATATGTTGTCCGTATCCTGTACGTATGAGCCGTGACCTGTACGAGGTCGATACAATATTATGTACGAGTCGGAGCATGTTGGCTGACTCCTCTCTTGTGTGTATATATATATACCCTAAACCCTACATATTACACCCGGGTGTAGTTACACCCATACGTGTTTTACACTATATAGGCAGTATCTACCATACCGGAAGGTATGTATGTGTAGTATGAAGTATATAAGAATATTTAGGCAGTATATATACTATTTTTTTGATAGTATGTAATTTTTATTCACATACTTCTTTTATACGTACAAATATGGCGGTATTTTATATATATAGTGCAAACTATGGGTGCACTTGCAATTTTTTCACCTAACTTGCTTGTAAGTATCTTAGATATAGTATATGAACATACTCAAATAGATAAAGTACTACAAATACTTCCGTAAGGTAGTATATGAGACGTGGGTGTAGTTACATCCGGAAATAATAAGTATTTTTCATATATATATATATATATATATTGATATTGCCATAAATTTTTCCTATGAACATACTCTTATTTACGTACAAATATGAGGGTATTTTAGAAATATAGTGCAAACTATGGCTTCATTTGCATTTTTTTCACGTAACTTGATTTGAAGTATCTTAGAGTAGTATATGAACATATTCAAACTAAAAAAGTATCACGTATATTCTCGCATAGAGTATATGAGACGCGGGTGTAACTTCACCAGGAGTAAGAAGGATTATATATATATATATATATATATATATATCGATCTCGCACGCACGCGCTTAAAGCCGTTAGATGTGGTACCAAGATTCGTGTTGCCGTTTGCTGCTATTCACGCCCGTTTATCCGTTCCAGCTGTTGTTTGAAACCGTGCTCCAGGACGTCTCCTTTTTCAACCAAAAAAGAACGCATCCTCCTGCTCCCACGCAGACCACTCCGTGCACACCCCCCGCCTCCTCCATGTTCTCCTGCTCCGACAAGCCACCTTGACCGCCGGCCACCGTGCGCCCTCGCGGCACCTCCATCCCCTATTGCCGCACAGAGGCGGTGCCCAACACCTATGGGGTCTGAGAGCAGTGAACTAGAGGACCAATCGGCCGTGTTTCTGGACAAATCACCGAGCGGTCCGTGAGAAGAAATTAAAAGCAGAATCAATGGAGGTGCGCGATGAAGGCAGACGCATCGGCGGCACCGGAAACGTGGCCGGCGCCTGCCGCCGGGGGGAGGGGGGGACGACAGACACGGGGAGCCAGCCAGTAGTGGTAATCCGGCGCGACCAAGACACATCAATCCGGCATGCCCCGCTATCCTGGACCAGGAAGCCCGTGGCCTGCGTGAGGAGGTCTAGACCGGGAAACCACCAGCAGCGTTGGAATGCTTGGCGGTGATGGGGGCACGGTATCGACGCAAGATGGAGGCAGGTCTGGTTGCTGATGGCAGCGTCACCGGGGAAGGAGGTGCCAGAGAGAGAAATTGTGAAAAGAATCAAATCGCTTTTAGCGCTGCACTTCTCTGCATCCATGTACCACGGAAGAAATTCGATGTGTCCAACTCCACGATGCTACCTCTCCGACCGATGTGTATTCCGGCCAAAATTTATCATAGAAATCATTGGTTCTCAAAATTAAGAAACACGATGAAACCTGTAACTCCAGCATGTTTTAGTTAGATATTACATCAGAAATGGCCAGAAAAAAATGACAACGCGGATCCAGATCAAGAGGAAATGGTGGCATTTGCCCGTCTCCTTCCACACCTGGTCGCTGACGCGCCATCAACGAAAGAAGATAAAAAAACAGCCGGAGTCGGCTGACCGGCCGCATGTAGCTGGAGGAGAGATGTCGGTGTCTGTATGTGTAGATACAGATGCAGATCATGGTCAATGCCACCGGCCAAGCACCTCCTCCGCCAACTGAAGAGTGCGGTATACACTTAAACACCGTATTCATACCCTACTATTGGAATCCAGGGCATGAGAGAGAAGAAATCCAAGAACAGGAAAGAGAAGAAATCAAGATTTGGACTAAGAAATCGCGTGCAGATAGCAAAAAATCAATAGAAAAGATAATGGCAGCGGGGAGATTGTGTTGCCAAAATTGAGCTTTTTGGATCCAAATCAAAATTGAGCGGGGAGAAATTCAAGAAATGAATCCGGATTAAAGAAAACGTGCGGATCTAAATCACTACCAAAATCAATTGGAAAATAGCTAAAGCCTTGGAGGGCCTTCAGATGGTGAGGGGGAGGTGGCCATCGAGCGAATCCTCCTTCAAGGTCTTGATGTCGTAGCTCGCCCGCGCTCTGCCATAGGACGCCTAGGGGTACCGTAGTCTCCGGGAGGCAGGGAACCGGTGGGACGCGCATCTCCTGCTAGCGGCGCCGGAGCGCTGGCCGACGGTGACGCACGTCGGAGGTGGAACCGGCAGGACGCACGTCTCCTGCTAGCGGCGCCGGGGTGCAGGCTGTTGGAGGGGCGCCGGCGGTTCTGCGCGGGTGGAAAGGGCACGGACGGCCGACTCGCTCGATGCGGCTTAGCATAGGCGCCGGGGCCGGAAGAAAATTCTCTGGGAACGGGCCACAGCGTCCTCCTCATGAGGCCCCTCCTTAGATGCGGACACCTCACCATTAGCGCACATCTCAAAGAAATTCCTGTCAATCACTTGATACATACTTATACACTAACCGTACGGATGTGCTAGTACATACGAGGGAAATTAATCTGTTTGTTGATCACGCCGGAAGTCAATCTGGGACAAGAAAAAACATGGTGTTGGGAGACTGTTCGTCGGCGGCGACCTCTGTCGTACGTCCAGTACACCGGCGACGCCGCGGACGTAGCAACTAGCGTCCACCGGTGTTGTGGTGATCACTGGTGTGAAGACCTCGGACGTCCAGCACACCGTCAATGTCGTTGCCGGCGGCGCACTGCCTACCGGTGCTGATTAGGTCAGATACGCACAAACGGCTCCTTTATTTTCAGTCGACTCAGTCTAACCTCGATGTGGCCACCTCTTTGACCATGGCCGGAGACAAGACGATGCAAGTGTTAGCTGTCTGTACTTTGACGTCCACGACGTTCCATGGCCATGTTAACAGCTTCAGCTTAACATTGGTCAAGTTTCAGAGCTAGTGCAAGATTAAACTAATATTGGGCTTTTGATGTAGTGAACCTTGATGCATGAAAGAAGAAGAAATAGCAGCCGCATAACTTTTGTTTCTTGTTATGATTAGCTTCAGAGCTCCTGTCATTTAACCACTTGAACCGGCAGCGTGGCCGTGACCGCAGCTTCCGTGAGGGATGGCGTCCCTCGAGGGGTGGTGGGTGGAGCCGTCGGCGTGGCCTGTCGTCGCCGCTTCCACGAGGATGACGAGCAGTATCTAGAACAGTGCGTGCAGCTCTGAGTTCTTGACTCGCCTTCACCAGCGCGGAGAGGCGGCGGGAATGATTCTTGCAACAATATGCTAGTCGCATGCCTAAATTTCCGGCCAGATTCGCTATTGATTTCCCTCGTACATTCCTTTGTACAGGCCGTACATGTACGTATCAAGTGATACGAAGAGATTAGAAGCTGCTTTGAGATGCGAGATGACGGTAAGGATGTAAGTGGCAACGGCATTCAACGGTCCCACATATGCCACCCACGAAAAGGTCTTAAACGACGTATGTGGCATGCCGCAAATCTTAGGTGGCGTATCGTGGGCGAGCCACCAATGCCGGCGGCGCCAGTGGCTGGCTAACCTCTCGTGATGCCAGCGACGGGACGATGCAGTAGCTTAGTCCTTCACACGCATAGGGCCGCGGCGAGGCGTCAGGCGAGCTGCTCCTTGCGATTTAGGCTGAGAGAAATTGGATACAAGTTAGCGTCCGATGCAAGCATAATCTGGCCTGCACAAAGCTAGCTAGTTGGAATTGATTGATTGATCGATTTTCTAGTGGGTCGCTAGCCAGATATATATGTCGCTCGCTGCCATCCTCATGTGCAAGGGTCGCGACTCACCTGCACCTTCTAGTTCCCATGTTGTTCCTCCGATTCAGGTGTCAAAGACATAGTTGGGTAATATGTATCCCAATGTGTACCTAATCCGATGGCCAGTAGAACCAATCTGACATTCTGTATCTTCTTTTTAAGTGTTGCATTGTTCTTAGGAAGCCCATATTTTTTGTTGACGACTGGTACATATGTTCTGTGAATATTGCTTTGTATGTAGATTCTAATTCTCAGTTCTTTTTGGAACTTTTATTTGAAATTTTTTTTAAAAAATTGCTGCTTAATCGGACAATTGTTTTGAGTCCATTCCCTTCAAGAGTTAATTTGGCATTGGGTTTTCTCTACTGTGTAAGCATTGCTCTCATGTTAAGACTGGGCAACTAAATGACCGCATAGTTTACTGTTTAGCAAGTTCTTAGCATAAAATGTAGCAAGTTCGGTGGCATGTATATTTGGTAAACTTAGTTTAAGAGCAAAACTTTTATGGCCAGGCTAGAAGAGAGCCTGATGTGTCGCAGCATATAGCAGCCTAATAGCTGACTTGGCTCTGTTCGGTCGGCGAGCTGCGCACGTATAGCATGCTAGCTAAGTGAGGCGGCTACGTCAGCAAGCTAAGTGCGTATAGTAGGCTTGCTGACTGGTGCGGCCAGTGGCGCCACATAACCCACATAATTCCCGCGAAATAATCTGTGGCTGCCACATAATCCTGTTTAAATCTATGCGGCTCAGTTGGACGTGACCGCAACGTCCAACAAGTTGTCCATTTACTCCGTCAGATGACGGTGATGTGTCCGCATCTAAGGAGAGGCCTCGTGAGGAGGACGCTGCGGCCCGTTCCCAGAGAATTTCCTTCCGCCGGGGCCAGGGGTTGTGGCCATGGTGGCGTTCAGGTGGGATATGTGGGGAAGGAACTAGTGGGAGAGACCGAGAGAGGAGGTGAGAAATCGGGGGCCGCCTACGGGTGGAGAAAGTGGAGAGAAAACGGACAGGCTAACGGCGTTTATTCCATCTACGATCCTAAATCCTCTATAGTGCTGATGAACGGCTGGATGGGGGTGTACAGCTAACACCCTAGGCAGCCCACTATTTTGCATATATATATATATATTGATATTGCTATAAATTATTCGGGCGCGGAGGACCGACCCCAGCATAAAATTAAATTGAATTGATGTTACTATCAATTATTCGGACGTGGAGGACCTATACCCGAAAAATAAAAAATAAATAAATAGCAATGAAAATAATCTCTACCAGCCCAAATATAGCAAGTCGTGATGCTCTTGGCAGACATACAAGAGGGAAGCCAAAGGATCCAAAGAGAAGGCAAAATTCTCAAGACACAATCATGAAGCTCAAGAAGATTGTCAAAGTGAAGATAAGAAGATGAAGCCACATTCATATGTAGCCAAGACAACGTGGAGGCAGCACCAAAATCCCTCCATCAGCTTTCAACATGTGCTCATGAACCTATAAAGAAGGGCTACAAAGGCTATAAGGCCTATAAAGCCTAGAAGTCTATAAAATAGGTCCATGATAACCAAGAAGAAAGAGAAGGCAAATAATAGAGGAGAAGGCACTTGAAGGCTGATCTCTCGCCTATAAATTGAGACGGTCGCAGCAATAAAGAGGAGACAAACACAGACACCAGCACCAGCAATCCAGCAACCAGTAGAGCAGAGAGCCAGTGCTAGCAAACTCTAAGCTCACTAGTAGTAGTCGTAACCCTCTCCCTGTAATAAAGGCCACTATATTGAAGGCACCTATACCATAAGTTTGGAGAGGTTGTAAGGTAATTTTCTTTATCTTCGTGTAAGCCCTTCGGGGGTTTCCCGAAAGGGAAAACCGTATGTAAGCTATATTGTGGAAATGAAGTAGTTTCGTATTTCCCTTGTTCTTTTTAAGCATTTTATATGGGATGGGTTTCTTATGCTAGGGATCCTATAGGAGAAACCTCTGTGTGTAGTTCTTTGATAAAGCCTTATGTGTGGCGTCTGAACGAGAACCTTGTAGCCATAGAGAAGTGTTCCCTCTGGGTGAAACTGCCTGGGAAGACGATAAGAGAACGACCTATATAAATTTGAATAAAAACATCTAGGGAAATAAACTTAGCTACTCCTGAAGCAATATAGTGAGAAATATGGTGAGTACCGAGTAGGACTTTTACACCACTGCGCACACCCTCGCTTGTCTGTTGGCCTCGCCAGCCTATAAAAGATCCTGCAGTATATTCGTACGTTCTAATATTAATATATAAATACAAATATTAACGCTAATAAATTTATAAAATTTAAAAATTTGTAATTTTATATTTTATAGTATTTTGTATATTTATATTTTCCGTAATCAATTTCCATATTTTTATACCCCGTATATTATTGGTATCAGAACTAGTGTTTAATCATTGAAAGCTTAAAGTATCTAAATTTAGAAGTTACCGCAGGTAAGGTAATAAAAACTAAAGAAAATATTGATATAAAGTGCAGAATAAATCCTTCTGAAGAGCATACTTGGCATAGTACGCATAGCCAACTAAATATAGTTGTTGACCTGATATATAATTTATTCATATCTTGGGGAAAAAGACAAGACAGCTTAGATCAAAAATTTGAAAGTTTATTTAAAGAATATCAGAAACTCGTAGAGAAGTACTCTGGGTTGAATAATAAAATTGATATAGCTTTACATAAGCTAGAAGAAGCAAAAGCAAGACAGAACATAGTTAGTAAGAATAATGATTATATTAAAGAAGAAGTGCAGTCCATTGGGAAAAGTATAGGACTTTGTCTAAATAAAAATAAATACTTTTTATCTGGCACAGACACAGGACAAGACATATCTGAATTTAAAAAGTTAGTGCAAGAGGTAAAATCTTTGATCCTCTCATAGTTGCACGACCGAATATAACCAAGCATTAAGCGAAGTAGCAAAATATTTAACACCTCCTATCGGGTTCTCTGATCACGATTCGCCAAAAGAAGACTCCAAAATAATAATAAGGCAAAATAACACAATCATCCAATTATTAATTCAGATTTTAGGAAAACTAAATAGCAAACAAGATAACAAAGATATTGTGTTAGCCTCGTCTGGAATTTTAGCATCACCAAAAATATCAACTCAGAAAAATGGACATATCTAAAAGCCTCACTAGAAGAGACAAAAATATCCAATTAGTAAGACAAGATTCAAAACCGTTAGCATTAAGGCATAGAATGTCATGTAGCAATGCTGATGACATTAATCTAGAAGAAGTTATAGACTTGCAAAGAGACTTAGAAAGGTATTAAAAGGATACACTAAGAAAAATAAAACCACAGCAGGTTTACCATATGGGTATGTTCGAAAGTAGGAGTTGTTTATATAGAATATCCAGAGAAATAGAACTAAGTGTATTAACACATCCAGTAGATCTAAAAATTGTAAGTAGGAATATTGAAAATGAACTCAAATATTGTGGTTATAAATATATCCATCAAGGTATGTATATCATAGGAGTCAAAGGAATGACAAGAAAGAAGTTAGGAGCAAAGGTTTTAATAACCTTATTAGACAAAAGATGGGGATCCGTTGATAAAGCAACGTTAGGATTTATGGAAGGAGATATGAATGAAAATAGATCAATAACTTATATAGCCCCAGACCTAATGATGCCTGTGAAAGAATTTATTGACAAAATAAGTTTTGGATTTCAGACTAAAGGATATGAAGATTTTAAAGGAACAAATTTGCTGTAAGCATAGAATTTATAGGAAGGCTTACTAATAAAAGTAGTTCTAGATATAGAGTAAATATAGATGATGTAATTAAAAGCATGCAGTCTAAAGGTATTAAATTTATGAGTCCTCTTAAAGTAAGCTCTGAAGAAAGAGCAGGAGAAGAATGGAATATAGGTGATTTAATAGAAAAGAAGGAATTAAAGCAACCTGAAACTTATATCAGTTATCAAAATTGCGAAGGAACTAGTAGCATTAGGTTCACCAATTATAAAGCAGCATCCTTAGATGACACAGAATCGCTCATGTCAGACTCAGAATTTAGTGATAATAGGAATAACACCTCAACGGAATGCATGGAAAAGACAGGTGTAGATGATGAAATAAAACATTGTGAAGAAAAGTTAAAACATATGGATTGGGAGTATAATAACTCAATGACGAAAGACTGGCCTAAGATTAGAGAAAGGGAATTGTTTTTCATTAGAGAAATTGCAAGATTAAAGAAATTAAAAAATGAGAAGAAATTATTCGCTAGTAGTTCAATCATGTTAAATAATAAGGTAACACCAGAAGAAAAATACAAGAAGAATAAAAACAATAATACTGACCAAAGCCAGAAAGACAAAGGCATAAGTGAAGAGGAGCAATGGGATATAAACAATAAATTATTAACTGAAAGTTATGAAGAGGAAGAAGAATTGATGAAAGAAATGTGGATAGAAAATGAAAGGTATGATGAGGCCGAAGAATACAATGATTTTATAAACTCCTTAGATGAGGTAGGTTTACATAATTTAGAAAATGCAATGGAAGCCATGGAAGTAGAAAATAGTAAAAGAAAAAGAAGTACATATGGTGAAACTTCAGTAAAGAGAGAAGGTGAAAGAGAAAGATCAACTAGGTCAGCTGGAAAATGGCCACCTGGAAAAGATGATTTCCAACCATCTTACATTCCTAAACAATATAGATATATGGGTACCAAAAGAAGAAATTTTGAAAAACCGGTACAATTTCAAAATACTAGAAATGATGGTGCAATATTAAATTTAGCAGCCCATGAGCCTATAGATTGGCCGAATATCCTTAGCATATGGAAAGGGTTAATAGTTCAAAAATATATACAAAACCAGCATAATATATGTACCAAGGTAGAAGACATGTTAACTTATCTTGAAACAATGCTCCTTGACCCCTCCGCTCTCCAGGTGAACCCTGTTCATTCCTCGCCATCGTCGCCACTGCAATCTCACACCTGCAACCTACCCCACTCCTCCACAACAATGGCGAACTACCCCTGCGACCCTACCCCCACCTCCCACCTGGAGCTGAAGTCATCTAGCCCTGCATCCATCGCCGACACTGGGGTTTTCACATTTTCAATGGAGATGCCCTGCTTCGGTGCGATGACATGGCCATTGTCATCCTCGAGCCCCCCTCGGACCCTGAGCAGTTCGCCGCAGATGCTCACCTGATCAGGAACTACTTCAATGATCGTGGCCTCAACATTCGCAACTTCTCCAGGTCTGCCATGGGCGCCGCTCTGGTACAGTTCTCTGACACCTACGCTAGGGATACTGCCATTGAGTGTAGTCCTTTCTTTGTTGGAGACAATATTCTTAGGGTGATTCCCCACAACAGAGGTCTGAATCATAGGAACATGACCTTTACGCATGATGTTTGGTTGATGATGGTTAATTTCCCCCAAGATGCATGGCTAGTGGATAAAGTTAGAGAATCTGTCAGTGAATTTGGGAAATTTTTAGTCTAGAACAGAGATTATTCTAACAGAGCTAGAGTCCTGGTTAAGATCAGAGTGCCAGATATGCTTGAAATCCCTATTAGCCTGGTTCTAGGGGATAATACTAGTGATGAAGGCCATGGTCACTCCTGGACTGTGGTGATCTACATTCTGCAGGCTAGAGTGATTGGAGGACTTGGTGGTGATGAGGATCCTCTTCCACCTGATGGTGGTAACCCACACCCCATGCCCCAACCATTTGGTGGACACTGGGATGATATGGTCCATGATCATGCTCCTGAAGAACCAGCCAATGTTGCACTTGAGTTTCCCAATGTTCAATACCATATGGAAATGCTGCACCTGCTGCTGACATTGAACTAATGATTGCAACCCCTCCCCAGTATAGTCCTGCTCATGCTGATCATATTGCTGAACTTGAACCAATGATGGAAGTTGTGGACTCTTTCAATGCTATCCATGGTTTGCTATCTGACATGGTTAAGAATGCACACACCACTCTGGGCAACACTGATATCTCATGTATCCGTGGTGCTGGTTTCCAAATACTTGATGTGGACACTGAACTTGGTAAACAGAGGAAGTGTCTTCTGAAACTGTATGCCACTTCCCCCCATGTCCCAGCCTCCTCTACTATTTCTATTACTGAAATCTCTGATGATGATGTGCAAGCCTCATTGGATACCTCTATTGGTACTTCATCCTCTGCCAATGAAGACAGTATCTCCCAGGTGGCTAAACGCAAGTTACTTGCTCCAAAGGATGTGACTGTTGTCAGACGTAGTAAAAGAATTGCCAACCAATCTGAAGGATATAAAAACAAAGAAGCTACAGTCAAAGCCCAGGAGAAAGATAGTTCTACTCTAATCAATGCCTCAGGCAAATCCAGAAAGGTGGCCAAAAGCAAAGCTCATCCTCATGAGGTGGTTATTCTGGACCAAGATGCTCCTCCCCCACCTGTCCTTCCTGTTGACACCATTCAGTCCATTGGTGTCAATCAATGCCTGATCTCTCCTAGTGAGATTTCAGAGGACAAGCTCTTCTCTGAATGTGGCTAATGTTACTTCACCCTGCTGCCTGTATTAATGTGTGTCATATATGTCTAATGACACACAGTTTTATGTTTCAACAACTATATCTATTTGGTACTATCTGGCATGTAATAAGCACTACTATATTGCTCATGATGAGCATAACCATGTCCCTATATCTGTTTAAGCACCTGGTTGTTGCTATCTCCCCTTTTATGTTTTATACCTCCTTTTCATATCTGTGGATTTACCAACCTGGGTTCAAGGTGCATTTTATATTTACATCTGATCTGCCAGCTATCCCCAAAAAAACCTGGTTAACTATGTTGATCAGAATCTGTGGATCCATCTCAGATTGAATTATGAATAGAAACTGGATGATTCTTGACTGGAATGTTAGAGGCATCAATTCTGACTTGAGACATGATAAAATTAGAGAAAAATTAAACTATAGCAATTGTGATATTATTTGCCTCCAAGAAACTAAAAGAGAAGATTTTGAGCACTCTTACTTAAGAAAATTCTGTCCGAGGAGATTCTCTCATTTTGCTTTTTCTCCATCCCTTGGTAATTCTGGAGGATTGATTACTATCTGGAATGGTAGCCTTTTTACAGGAGATCTTCTTTGTCAATCTAAATTCCATTTAACTGTGGCTCTCACTTGTAATCACTCTGGTATCACTTGGATCCTGACCAATATTTATGGACCTGCACACAATGAACACATAGCTGATTTTTTCAATTGGATGCATAATATTGATACTTCCAATTATCCATTCTGGATGTTAGTGAGTGACTTCAATCTCATAAGAAGCCCTGATGATAGAAACAGATAAGGTGGTGATGCTCATAATATGATGCTTTTCAACAATGCCATCCAATCTCATGATCTTGTGGAAGTACCACTAAAAGGAAGATCATTCACCTGGAGTAACATGTAAGACTCCCCACTACTAGAAAAGCTGGATTGGATTTTCACATGCCCTTTATGGACTACAACTTTCCCCAACACAATGGCCCATCCTCTCTCAAGAATTGGCTCTAATCATACACCCATAAGTATCCAAGTGGGCACTATTATTCCTAAAGCACAATTATTCAGATTTGAGAACTTCTGGCTGGAATTTGATGGTTTTTATGACACTGTGAACACTCTCTGGAATTCTGCACCCTATAACAGTGATACTGCCCTTGCTATCAACTGCAAATTCAAACACCTCAGAGCTGGCCTTAAGAAATGGAGCAAAAAACTTTCAAACTTAAATCAGACTATTGAGAACTGCACTTTTATCCTGGCATTACTTGAAGGAATAGAAGATCAGAGACCACTTGCTTTACATGAGAAGAATTTTAAAATGATTTTGATGGAACATACCAATAAGCTCCTGGAGGCTAAAAGAATCTATTGGAAAATCAGGGCTAAAATTAGATGGGCCAAATTGGGAGATGAGAACACCAAATTCTTCCATGCTGTGGCAACCCAGAATTTCAGGAAAAATCTCATCACACATATCAAGACTGAAGACAATTTGGTTCTGACTGAACATGAACTCAAAGCTGCTGCAATTTGGCAATCTTACAAACAAAGACTTGGCACAAGTGAAAATATTATCAATGACATTAACCTTGATGATTTGGTCATACCTCATGATCTTCTTCACCTGGATGCTCCATTCACAAATGAAGAGATTGAATCTGTGGTCAATGAATTTCCTTCTGACAAAGCACCTGGTCCTGATGGATTCAATGGGAAATTCCTTAAGAAATGCCGGCCTATTATCAAAGAAGATTTTGTAAAACTGGTACATGACTTCTATGATGAATCAGTGAATTTGAATGCCATCAACACTGCCTTTATTACTCTCATCCCCAAGATAAATGATCCTGAGACTATGAATGATTACATGCCCATTTCTCTGGTTAGTCTTCCACTTAAATTCATCACCAAGATTATGGCCAATAGACTCTAGAAGGTTATTAAACCCATTCTCCATAATAATCAGTATGGCTTTATTAAAGGGAAAAATATCCATGATTGTCTGGGATGGGCATTTGAATATCTTCACATCTGCCATGTGTCTAAGAAACCCATTATTATTCTGAAGATTGACTATGAGAAAGCTTTTGATAAGATTGAATATAATGCAATTATTAATATGCTGAATGCTAAAGGTTTTGGGCCCAAATGGATTTCCCTGGTAAGATCTATCTTGTTCTCTGCCTCCACTTCAGTGTTACTAAATGGTGTCCCAGGGAAAAGAATATGTTGCAAAAGAGGTGTCAGACAAGGAGACCCCTTATCCCCCCTTCTATTTGTCTGCACAGCTGAATTATTCCAAGAAATTGTCAATGATGCTTGGCATAGAAATGAAATCAGCCTGCCACTTGACAAAAATATCCTATTCTTCAATATGCTGATGATACCCTACTGATTATGCCTGCTGATAGTTTTCAACTTAATAACCTCAAGGTCAGACTCCAACAATTCAGCAATATGACAGGTCTCAAGGTAAATTATGACAAATCTAACAGTGGATGATGCATGTCAACTGGCCTCTGATTTTGGATGCAAATTGGAGAGTTTACCTTTTACCTACCTAGGTCTCCCCCTTGGTACCACAAGACCATCTATTCATAGCTTGATGCCCATTGTATCCAAATTTGATAGAAAGCTTTCAGGACTATCTTCTCTTATGTCATATACAAGAAGACTCACATTATTGAACTCTGTACTAAATTCTATGCCCATCCATGCCATGTGCTCTTTTAAAGTCCTGATATGTCCATTTTGCATCACTATTCTATGTCTTAATTCACTACTATTCATTGATATATTTCGTTTTGAGAGGTGATCCTTATGTTATTTCATCTATTTTTGCATGGTTGATGACTTTTGGAGCATGGACCGCTGCAGTCAGGATTCTGATGGAAAAGGTGCTGTTTGGAGGCAAAATTCGCGAAGATCAGAAAATCCGAGAAAATATAGGCAAAATTCTATTTTTCCAGAAGACTCAAGATGCCAGAAGATGGAGTGGAGGTGGGCCACAGGGGGCCCACACCACCCCATGGCGCGGGCAAATCCAGGCCACGCCAGGGAGTGGTGTGGCCACCCTGGCCCACTCCAACCTCTCCCCTCTGGCGTATATCTTCCTCCCAAAACCCTAAGACTCGGGGAGCGACCACAGAAAGATTCCACCGCCTCTGCGGGGCGGAAAACACCGAGAGAGAAAGATCTCTCCGGCAGACAGATTTCTGCCGGGGGAATTCCCTCCCGGAGAGGGGAGATCATCACCATCAACACCACCATCAAGCTGGACTTCATCGAGATCATCATCATCACCACCATCATCACCATCAGCACCCTCATCACCATCTCCATATTGCTGTAACAATTGGTTGAATCTTGCTATAGTTCATAGGGGAAACTTTCCCGGTGTTGATTACTCCTTGTAGTTGATGCTATTGAGTGAACCATTGAATTATTGTTTATGTTCAGATTGTTATACATCATTATTCCATCTCTGATCATGATCCATATGATGTCTTGTGATTAGTTCATTTTGTTCTTGAGGACATGGGAGAAGTCTTATTTTTAGTAGTGGAGTTATGTTGAGAAAGATTCAATAGATTGTTATTTAAGTTGTGGTGTACTTCTTCTAGTGGTGTCATGTGAACGTCGACTACATGACACTTCACCTATATGGGCCTAGGGGAATGCATTGTGTATTTGGCTACTAATCATAGGGGTTGCCGGAGTGACAGAAACCTGAACCCCCATTAGGAAACCATTGCACAAGGGACGTAAGGGTCTTAGAGTTTAAAGTTGTGGTTAGGTTTCTACCTTAATTACTTTCTTGTACTTACGGATGTTTGCAAGGGGGTTTAATCACAAGTATGTATTAAGTCTTGGATGGGACGGTACATTAGCACAGGTTCACCCACACAACACTTAGCAAGCTAGAGAAGATTAATCGACTATATGAAGCGAAAGCACTTGACAGTCTTCCCATGTGTCCTCGAGAATGTTTGGTCATCTATAGAAATACAACCGGCTTGTCCTTTGCTGCATAAAGGATTGGGCCACTTGCTGCATTCATTCTTACTGTCTTTTATTTACTCGTACTTTGTTTACTTGCTTTATCGAAAACCCCTAAAAATCCGTTTGTTAAGTATTTGCAGAGAATTCTTGATCCATACCACTAGCCAGCACCTTCTGCTCCTCGTTGGGTTCGACACTCTTACTTATCGAAAATACTGCGATACACCCCCTATACTTGTGGGTCATCAAGACTATTTTCTGGCGCTGTTGCCGGGGAGTGAAGCGCTATTGGAGAGTGGAACTGGTAAAGGAAACTTCTACTATGAGTATTGTTTACTTCCGCTAGTTGCTTTATTTTCGTTATGGATAATTCGCTGAGTTTCTTATTTGGTAATGCTACTACCACTGCTAAGATAGTAGATAAGCCACCACCTGCTGAGAAAGATGTTTTCAAAATACCCACAAGAATTATTGATCGTGTTATGGATAACTACTATGTTGGGGATGGAACTGTCCATCCCGGTGATCATTTACTCTTTATACACGAATTATGCGGGTTGTTCAAGTGTGCAGGTATTACTACAAATCAAGTTAAGAAGAAGTTATTCTCATTATCGCTGAAAGGAAGAGTTGAGGAATGGTATAAGCTGCTGAAGAATGGTCAAGCTCTGGAATGGGAGGAAATAGTGCCTCTCTTTTATTCAAAGTTTTATCCTCCTAGTGAGATTCATAAAGATTGGAATCAAATATACAACTTTTGGCCTCTTGATGGAGAGAGTACAGCTCAAGCTTGGGGGAGACTGAAGTTACTAATGCTCAAATGTCCCATTCATGACCTCCCCAACAATATTATTATGAATAACTTTTATGCAAGGCTCCCTTTACATGACAAGGATTTATTGGACGCTTCTTGTGCTGGATCATTCACTCGCATGGAAGACGAAGTTAAATGGGACCTTCTAGATCGTATTCAAGACAATGCTGAAGCTTGGGAAAATGACAAAGGTAGAAAGTCAAGTATAGATTATGATTATGAATGCATTGAATCTTTTATGGAAACTGCTGACTTTCAAAATATTAAAAATGCTTATGGTCTAGACTCTCAAGCTATTTCTTCTTATTTTAAGGCCTTTGCTTCTTATATTGAAGTGCCTAAAAAGAAGTGGAATAAGTATCATGAACCTTATAAAGATACTGCTAAGAGTGTTCCTGCAAGAAATACTGAAGTTTATACTGCTAGTCATGTTTTACCTAAACCTTATATTGAGAAAATGCCTTTTCCAGTTAAGGTAAAGGAACATTCTATGATAGCTAGTATGGTTAATGAAAGTATGGGTAAGGCCGCTGAACCTGATAGACAAATGGTTGGTGAACCTATTGAATCAAATGTGAAAGACTTTGTTGCCAAGTATGAAAAAGAGGGACACACTATCCTTTGTAATGATACCTCTAATATTGTTTCGCATAGTAGTGTTATGAGAGCTAGTATTCCTGTGTTTTCTGTTAGAATAAGTGATCATTGCTATGATAGTCCTTGTGATAGCTATATTCTTAAGTTTATGCATGATACTGAAAGCTATTATGAGAGAGGGAAAAGTGTTCTTATGCATCTCAATAATATCAAGTTTCCTCGCTTTATGCTGAAAGTTTATATGTTGCACTTCTTTTGCCGTCTTATGCAAGTAGCCTTTGGTTTCAATAACCTGTTTGTTTACAAAATCCCGTTGCATAGGAAGTGGGTTAGACTTAAACGTGTGTGTGTTTTTGCTTCTTATTGCTCTCTTTCACTTCAAATCATATCCCTATGAGAGCTTCTTCAAAATTATCATGCCCATCTTAATGGCTATAAAGAAAGAGCTTTATGGGAGACAACCCAATTTGGCTTTGCTTTCAGTTTGTTTTTGTTTCTTTGAGTTTTGGAAGTTATTACTTCGGTAATAACCGCTCCTTATCTGTTTTTTTGGTTTTTGTGTCAAGATCAACCTCTAATGAGAGAGAAGTAAGATTTGGGGAAGTTGCTGTCCCGAAACAGATTTTTGTGCTTCACCGTAAAAATTTGTGAGAGATCTCTGTATGTCGGATTGAGCTATAATTGTTTGTGCTTCTGCCCTAGGTTGTTATTTAACTTTCGTTAGTTTTGCACTTTTTGATTTGAGCAACAGAAGACTTTCGAAAAATTGATCTTTACCTTCTGTTCTGTTTTGACAGATTTTGCCACTCTTGCATTTGCTTCTTTATTCGACTTCCTTTTTGAATTCTTTTTGGGTTTTTCAGAAGGAGTTGCTACAATAGCTTATGTTTTGATGGTTTTCAGTTGAAGTTGGACTCAAAAGGTTTTATCACTTCACTTATACTAATGTTGCTAATGAGAACTGTGTGAAGTTTTGTGTGAAAGAAATTTCCAGGAAGTGGAGACAATGGTGTAATAAGGAAAAGAAGGGTTTTATGACTCAAGTAATAATTGTATGAAAATGAAGATATTGATGTTATTCAAGTGATGACTCCGGAAGAATCTACTAGATACCAAATTCAGAGACCTGTAGAGTCCGTTTCCAAATAGGTAACAGTTCTGGTAAGAAAAGTTCCGTGAAAATACAATCCAACTATATTTTTGCAGTTTTCAGTCAATATGGAAAGTTACGAAGCGAAAAAGGGACGGAAACGGAGCCGGAGTGGCCCACACCACCCCATGGCACGGGCCCACCCCTGGCCGCGCCACCAGGTGGTGAGGCCACCCAGGACTCCGTCTCCTTCCCGTTTTCTCCCAGTACCTTCCATTTGATATGAAACTTCATAATATATAACCCCCGGATCCCCCGAGGTTCGTATATCGTGTTTTAGTCGTGTTTTTGTTTCGATCTATTTCTGCCAGGACATACTCTTTGAAGGTTTAGAAGCACAATGGTGTCTGCCAAGGATAAAGGGAAGGAACCCATGGACGAAGACCTCCAAGACACCGGGAAGGAGAAATAGATCAAGAGTGAAAGTGAAGAGGAGGCAAAACACACCGGCACTACCATTGTAAGCATTGGAGTGGTGGCGAACCCTGCCAGGATCAGTAGGACTGCACGGATGTAGACTGGGGGGAAAGCTCCTCGTCACTGTTTGGCACCAAGGACACCTTCTCCGAACACCAAGAGTACCTTCCATACCTTTGCTCATAACCATGCAGGAAAAGAAGACTCCAAGTGGGAAGAATGGAAGAAGAATCACAAGAGCTGGGATCCAAAAACTGAGATGATTATCGGCCGTATTGAGCATAACTTGAAATTGATTCGCACTCTCACCTTCGAGATTGAGGACCTTGGGAAACTGATCAAGGAGCTCATCAAGAGGATACCACCACCACCAAAGGAATAATTCGTTATCAGGTTTGGCATCCCCTTGGTTTGTTCCAAGCTTGGGGGAGTGCCGCGGTATCATATCACTATCTTCTACCTTTTTACCTTATTAGTAGAGTCATATCATGAATAGAGGAGTTATTTTGTAGTATGGTTTGCATTATGGAAGTGTCCCCTCTCTCGTTAGATATGTATCCCTTGGTGTGAGTTTCCGTTATGGAATATTAATGAGAAGTTCTATCATTCACTCTTTTGCATAGCTTATTTTAGATTTCAATTCGTGGTTATATGATTGGTCTTGTTGTTAGTATTGGTATCACTTTGGGATCATTGAGTTAATTTAGTTGGTTTTGGCAAACCTGGCTCGGTCAGTAGCAACACCTTTTTGAGAGTTGAAAAGAAAAAGATAGAAGTACTCTAGAGAAAAATAATTTGATCATCTTTCTTTCTTGATTTTCTCATAAGTTTAGTATTCTCTAGTTAAGTTCTTTTGTGCTTCCAAGGAAGATTGCATGTTTGTTTTTATCACTTGTATGTTTGTTTGTTTCCTTCAACTCTTGTACTTCCTACCCAGCCTTGCTAGCCAAAAGCCTGTACTGAGAGGGCATTCTTCTCGTGCATCCACCTCCTTTAAACCTAAACCTTCGCCATTTGTGTCCACCATACCTACCTAGTAGCATTATTGCTGTTCCAAGTAAATTCTTGTTTTGTCTACCTTCCAAATTAAACTTGTTATGAGAAAATTAGTGATTAAAGCTCTCACGAACTTGATGGCACACTTTATTTTCCGCACTTAATAAACCTGAACCATTGTGAACTCTCCATGAAAGTTATATGCTTGTAAATTATAGGCTGGGGATTAGCAGAACCGTGCTGTCACGGGGAACGCTTTCAACACTTGTAAATATATACCTAGTTGATACCTTGCTCTTTTGTTTGCGGATGTCGTCGGTGTGAAATAAAAGGGGAGCTTGTAAGTCCATGGAGTTATGTATGTGTGTTAGAGAAACGCCTGGGCCGCTGGTCTAATCCATGCTGACATGGTGAAAACCTGCAGCGTAACCATAATGATATCTATGAAGCATTCTTCTTATAAAAAAAGAGAGAGATAGCTATTGAGAAAAATAAAAAAAAGAGACACTATGAAAAGAGGAAAGAGAGAAAAAAGCACCATTTTCCCATGGTAAATAAGAAGATTGCTAAGATACTCATTGTCTGCTTGCCTTGTCATTTTGATATGGAGATTCTTCCGTATCATCGGGCAAGGGGTACCCCGTTGGCGGTTCTCAATGATACGCACATACTTACGATGACGAGAACTTACCGGTAACTAAAGTTGAGTAGCATGAGGAGCGGCCCTCGTACTCAAGGGACTTGGGATTTTCAGTTTATAGTCTGTCAAGCATATAACTCAGATTGGACCTCACTTTAACCTTAATCACCTAAAGATGCCTATGATAGGGGCAATGAGAGCTGAAAGCTAGAAAGTATCATAATTTTTAGGAGCTCTTTATGAGACTTGCAATCCCTGCTTCCCTCTTTGAAGGGCCTTTATTTTGCTTTGTAGTGAGTTAGTAAACCTACTCCCTTCTATCTCGGCAAGTATTTTGAGTTGATGTGTTTCATTCATTCATATGATGATTTATTCAATCATGTTTCTTATGTTCCTTGTTTTGCACATTGCTCTTATCTTGAAGTTTACTACTTTGAAAGCTTTCTTTGAAAAAACCAGCTATTTGTGAACTCCAGCAAATTATCAACTATTCTTCGACCAAGAGCTAAGTTTGCCATTACCAATTATGATTCACTTTATGTATCTTTATTGTGTTTCCTTTACTCATTGCAAGTTCAGTTATATAATAGTGAGTTGTCTTCTATTATGATCTATGTATTTGATGAATGTGATGCTTCTTGTCCGTATCCTTTTATCGACTCTTCACTCCATAAACCTGAGGTCATGTTTATTAAGCTCAGTTTCGCTTGGGGACCAGCGAAGTCTAAGCTTGGGGGAGTTGATACGTCCATTTTGCATCACTATTCTATGTCTTAATTCACTACTATTCATTGATATATTTATTTTTGAGAGGTGATACTTATGTTATTTCATCTATTTTTGCATGGTTGATGACTTTTGGAGCATGGACCGCTGTAGTCAGGATTCTAATGGAAAAGGTGCTGTTTGGAGGCAAAATTCGCGAAGATCAGAAAATCCGGGAAAAATATATGGAAAATTCTATTTTTCCAAAAGACTCAAGATGCCAGAAGATGGAGTGGAGGTGGGCCACAGGGGGCCCACACCACCCCATGGCGCGGGCAAGCCCAGGCCGCGCCAGGGAGTGGTGTGGCCACCCTGGCCCACTCCAACCTCTCCCCTCTGGCGTATATCTTCCTCCCGAAACCCTAAGACTCGGGGAGCGACCACAGAAAGATTCCGCCACCTCTGCGGGGCGGAAAACACCGAGAGAGAAAGATCTCTCTGGCAGACAGATTTCTGCCAGAGAGGGGAGATCGTCGCCATCAACACCACCATCAAGCTGGACTTCATCGGGATCATCATCATCATCATCACCACCATCATCACCATCAGCACCCTCATCACCATCTCCATATTCCTGTAACAATTGGTTGAATCTTGCTATAGTTCATAGGGGAAACTTTCCCGGTGTTGATTACTCCTTGTAGTTGATGCTATTGAGTGAACCATTGAATTATTGTTTATGTTCAGATTGTTATACATCATTATTCCATCTCTGATCATGATCCATATGATGTCTTGTGAGTAGTTCATTTTGTTCTTGAGGACATGGGAGAAGTCTTATTTTTAGTAGTGGAGTTATGTTGAGAAAGATTCAATAGATTGTTATTTAAGTTGTGGTGTACTTATTCTAGTGGTGTCATGTGAACGTCGACTACATGACACTTCACCTATATGGGCCTAGGGGAATGCATTGTGTATTTGGCTACTAATCGTAGGGGTTGCCGGAGTGACAGAAACCTGAACCCCCGTTAGGAAACCATTGCACAAGGGACGTAAGAGTCTTAGAGTTTAAAGTTGTGGTTAGGTTTCTACCTTAATTACTTTCTTGTACTTACGGATGTTTGCAAGGGGGTTTAATCACAAGTATGTATTAAGTCTTGGATGTGATGGTACATTAGCACAGGTTCACCCACACCACACTTAGCAAGCTAGAGAATATTAATCGACTATATGAAGCGAAAGCACTTGACAGTCTTCCCATGTGTCCTCGAGAACGTTTGGTCATCTATAGAAATACAACCGGCTTGTCCTTTGCTGCATAAAGGATTGGGCCACTTGCTGCATTCATTCTTACTGTCTTTTATTTACTCGTACTTTGTTTACTTGCTTTATCGAAAACCCCTAAAAATCCGTTTGCTAAGTAATTGTAGAGAATTCCTATCCATACCACTAGCCAGCACCTTCTGCTCCTCGTTGGGTTCGACACTCTTACTTATCGAAAATACTGCGGTACACCCCCTATACTTGTGGGTCATCAAGTCCCCATAACAATTTTTATCCATTTTGAAAAAGGTGGCAGACAGTTCCTCTAGGCAGGGAAAGATATCCATAGACATGGCAAATGTCTTGCTAAATGGGATTTGGTATGTAGAGCAAAGGACCAAGGTGGTTTAGGTGTCATAAACCTAGGATACAAAATCAGGCCCTACTACTGAAAAATATTCATAAATTCTACAACAGGGCTGATATTCCATGGGTTGATCTCATTTGGAAAGCTTACTACCAAGGAGACTATGCCCCACACTCAATGAATCATATTGGATCCTTCTGGTGGAGAGACTATATGAATTATGTTGATATTTACAGAGACCTGACTCACTCTAAAATTGGCAATGGAAAATCTATGCTACTTTGGAAGGATCTATGGAAAGATGAATGTTTTGAAGATAAATACCCACACCTGTACTCTTTCTGCCACAATGATACTTTGACCATGGCCAAGGCCATCTCTGCAGCTGATAATGATTTCTATGACCTCTTTGAGCTCCCCTTATTCATTATTGCTCATGAGGAATTTATTAATATGTTGGACAATATCAGAAGCATAAATCACACTGATGACCATGACTCATGGTACTTTTCCTGGGGTGAGAGCTTCAAAACCAGAAAGATATACAGAGCACTGATTGGGGCACACCCAACACCAAAGCCCATACTTGATATTTGGAAATCATGTTGTCTCCCAAGACACAAATTTTTTGCCTGGCTACTTCTGAGTATGAGACTAAATACCAAAGATTTAATGGCAAGAAAGAATTTCTTTGTGGAATTCAATGACTGTGTAATATGTGACACCTGTCCTAGGAAACCCGGGAACATCTATTTTCTGAATGCAGTTTCAGCCAAGGGTTCTGGTGGGCCCTGATACATTGCAAATGTATCTATAATTTTGGATGTTCCATGCTTGGTTTTATCCACTTTCTTGTGTTTGGTTCCAACTTTGGAGTACTTTTCATATGATTTCTTGGACTAACCTATTAACAAGAGCCACAGTGCCAGCTGCTTGTTTTCTGCTGTTTTTGGTTCCAGGAAAGTCAGAAAATGAATATTCTCGGAATTGGACAGGACAAAAGCCAAAGTGCCTATTTTTCCGGAAGTGATCAAGTGCCAGAATACGAGACGGAGAAGGGCCAGGGAGCCACCACACCACTTGGCCACGCGGCCAGGCCTGGCCCGCGCTAGGGGGTGGTGTGGCCGCTCCCGGCACCCCCTCAGCCTCTCCTTCCGCCTATAAGTTGCCCTCAGGACGAAAACCCTAAGTACCCGATCAAAAATCCACAAAAGAGTCTGTAGCCGCTGTCATCTCCATCCCTAGATCGGGAGGGATCTGAAGCTCTTCCCGGCACCCTGCCGGAGAGGGGAATTCACCCTGGAGGCCTTCTTCATCACCATGCAAGCCTCCGGTGTGATGCCTGAGTAGTTCATCCTTGGACTACGGATCCATGTAGTAGCTAGATGGCTGGTTTCTCCTCCTTTGTGCTTTCATGTTTTGATCTTGTGAGCTCTGTTCATGATCAAGATCATCTATTTGTAATTCATACATGTTGTGTTTGCGGGGATCCGATGGATATTGAGATGCTATTTCATATTGATTATTGATTCAATCATGTCTTTGTTATTTGTGATCTTGCATGCTTTCCGTTGTTAGTAGCTATCTTGGCTAAGTAGATGCTAGCAACTCCAAGAGTTAGTATTAATGCTCGATAGTGGGTTCATGCCTCTGGTAATCTAGGGAAGTGACAGAAATCTCTAAGGTACTAGATGTGTTGTTGCTACTAGGGAGAAAACAACAATCCTTTCTTCATAGAACAATCGTATTATTTACTTTACACGCAGTTCATAAAGCAATAATCTGTTGCTTGCAACTTAATACTGGAGGGGGTTCGGATGATAACCTGAAGGTGGATTATTAGTCATAGATGCAGTTGGATGGCGGTCTATGTATGATGTTGTAATGCCCAATCAAGTCTCAAAGGAGTCAAGATGATTAGTATATGCATGTATTGCTTTCTCGGTGTTTGTCAATTGCCCCGTTGTAATTTGTTTACCCAGCATGTTATCTATCTAAGGAGAGCCACCTCTAGTGAACTATAGATCCCGGTCCTTTGTCTTTACATACAATCTATAAACTGTTTCTGCTTTGTGTTTACTTTCTGCAAACTTTTACTTCTTTCCATTCGATATGTTTAATCCTTTGTTTTCCACAAAACACGGTGAGATTGACAACCTCATCGCAAGTTGGGGACAAAGTTCTGTGGTTGTGTTGTGCAGGTCTCCACGTTGCTACTAGCACCGGTAGTGCGCCCTGCCAAAGCTCAACTAGCAACACCCTTGGGGTGTTTCCTTGCTCCTACTAGTTCAATTAAACCTTGGTTTCATAACAGAGGGAAAACTTGCTGCTGTATTCATCGTACCTTCCTCTTGGGGTTCCCAACAAGCTCTACGTCGAAAGTCGAGCGCATCAAGATTTTCTGGCGCCATTGCCGGGGAGTCAAGGACATCTTCACAAGGGGAGTCCCTCATAACCAATCTCTTTACTTTGCTGTTTTTTGTTTTTCTTAGTTTCTTTTTGCTTTGTTTGCTTGTTTTGTTCTTCAAAAAACACAAAAAATTAGTTTTACTTGTTTGCTTTCTTATTTCAAAAACACAAAAAATTTAGTTCCTATCTCTTTATGTCTAGCCTTGTTCCAATCGCTATGTCACCCAAGGAAATGATTTTCACTTTCAAACAAGGAATTTAGGAAAGTTTTAAAGAATCTTGGTCTAGAATCTCTGATCTACATGAAAAAACTGAGCCTAAAATGACTCAAAGCTTGTTCCTTAGTAGTTTTTACCTTGGGATTGCTCTTTGCTATAGATATGCTCTAGATGTTTTTGTGGGAGGAGATTTCCTCCAATGTAATGAGGATGATGCTATTAATGCTATAAAGAAATTGATCCTCACTTACAACATGCCTAGCCAAATTGATACTTCTTTCGCGAAAATATTTGCTAGGTTGGATACTCTTGAGGCTAGCACTACTAGATTGGAAGGGTGCTATAATACGCTTAGGGAGCATCACGATTATGTTCCAATAAACTCTGAACCATCAAAGTGGTTCCCTACAGTAAAGATTGAGATAAACGCTGAAACTTTTCAAGCTCGCTGTGATATCATGTCTGAATCTTGCCTTATGCCCAAAGATATTTATAAATCTCTGAATACTTGGGGGCTCATTGAGGGAGGAAAAGAAATATATCTTACTAATAATACTACCATATTACCTCTTGGAATAGCTGAAGGAGTGTTTACAAAGATCCTTGAGAAAACGATTTCTATTGATTATCTTGTTATTGAATGTGCAGGAAAAGGACAAATTACACTTGGAAGGTCCCTATTGGAACTTCTTGGAGCAATAATAGATGTTGTAAAGGGGACCATGCACCTTTCTTCTCCACCAAACAGTCATTTTTCCCAAAAGTTAAGCATAAAAATAAGAGAGGTAAGGGCAAGAAAGTTGGTTTTAATGCTTCTTCATTTGAGAACACTTGATTCTTTCTTTGCTTCTTATGCCTAACTTAAAGGCGTTAAAGAAAAGTACTTGTTGGGAGATAACCCAAGAGTTTTACTTGAGTCTTGGAAGTTATTACCTCTGTAATAACCTCTCCTTATCCTTTTTATTTGCTTTTTGTGCCAAGAATAACCTCTAATGAGAGTGAAGTAATGATTGGGAAAGTTGCTGTCCCGAAACAGATTTTTGTGCTTCACCGTAAAAATTATTGAAAGAGCTCTGTATGTCGGATTGAGCTGTAATTTTTTGTGCTTCTGCCCTAGTTTGTTATATAACTTTCGTTAGTTCAACACGTTTTGATTTGAGCAACAGAAGGTCTTAGAAAAAATTCGTCTTTACCTGCTGGTCTGTTTTGACAGATTTCTGCCACTTTCTGCATTTGCTTCTTGTTGGTTCCTTCTTGAGTTCTTTTGGGGAATTGAGCTTTTTGAGGGAAGTTCTAAAGTATCTAGTGTTCTAATGGAAGTTTATTTGGTGTTAGAACTGAACCTTGAGACTTATTTATCTTAAGGTGCACTAATGTTGCTAATGAGATTGTGTGAAGTTTTGTATGAAGGAAAATTTTCAGGTGTATGGAAGGAATGAGTAATGAGATGAAGGATAGACTAAATATCAAGCTTGGGGATGCCACGCGTGTCACCCCAAGAAATATCCAAGAAGTACAAGCGTCAAAGCTTGGGGATGCCCAAGGCATCCTCTTCTTCATCAATAAAAATCCCAGGTTTCATCCAAACGCTTCATTTTTATTGTTTCATGCACAGTTGTGTTTTCTTGGAGCGTCTTCTTTTTCGTTTTAGTTTAGGTTTTTAGTTTGCTTGGTTTGCTTAGTTTTCTTAATAAATTGGTTGGACCCCCTCTTTCATACATTGGTTTGCAAATAGTTTGGTTTGGTTTGGAAAAGAGTAGGAAAGTTCATGCTTTTGTGGTAAAAAGAGCTCGTTTTTGACTGTGGCCTATGCTTTGTCATGCCATGCTTGATATTATTTTGGCTTTATGCTTAGTATTCTTTGCTGTAGCATGACTTTGTATAAACAATTGAGATTGCTTAATTTGCCTTGGATGAATCATGCGTTGTTTTAGCATATTAAAGCATATTATAGTGGTATTCTCCTTTGATGCTTTATTTGGGTTGACTTGGCACATGCTCACACCATGTTATGACTATCTCAAGTCACCATAGCCTTTATGATCCTTTAGTTTTCAACTTGTAGTATCACTTTATGCTTTGATCAATGATGTTTTGTCGCTCCCAGTCTTTTGCTAGCCTCCACAACCAAGTATGAGTTCCACTCATGCATCCAACTCCCTAAACCAAGTTATTACATAGAGTCCACCATACCTACCTACTAGCTTATGCTATTCCAAGTATATTCATGCTTTTGTCTACCTTTCACTTGTTATGAGAAAACTAGTGATTAAATCTCTCACGAACTTGATGGCACACTTTACTTTTTGCCTCTAATAAACTTGAACCATTGGGTCCTTCTTTGTTGCGTATATGCTTGCGCTTTATAAGTTGAAATTAGCAGAACCATGTTTCATAGGGAACGCTTTCAACATTGCACTTGTACTTTGTACCCTGTTGATATCATGTTCTTTTGCTTACGGATCACGGCGGTGTGAAATAAAAGTGGAACTTGTAAGATCATGGAGTTTGTATGTGTGTTAGAGAAACGCCTGGGCTGCTAGCCTAAGCCATGTCTAATCATGGTGGAAACTTGCATCATCACCATAATGAGCACTCTATGAAGCATCCTCAATAAAAACCTATGCAAATAGCAAATAAAAAGATCGCTGAGATGCTCATTGCCTGCTTGCCTTGTCATTTTGATTATGGGAAAGCTCCCGTATCATGTGCAAGGGGTACCCCGTTGGCGGTTCTTAATGATACACATATACTTACAATGACAAGAGCTTACTCGTGACTGAAGTTGAGTAGCATGAGGATCGGCCTTCGTAAGTAAGGGGCATGAGATTTCGGTTTATAACTTGTCAAGCATATCCTCTTAGTTGTGTCACTTTAACCTTAATCACCTTCAAGATGCTTATGATAGAGGCAATGAGAGCTGAAAGCTATAAGTACCATAATTTTTGGAAGCTCTTTATGAGACTTGAATCCCTACTTCCTTTTACAAAAGGCCTTTCTTCCACCATTACATTGAGTCTCCACCTTCTATCTTTATGCACTACTTTGAGAGCATAGTGGCCATTCTTAGTTCTATGTGCATTGTCCCAAGACTAGTTGATTGATGTATAACTTGTTATTGCTTGTTTGAAACTATTCTATCTAGTCACTCTTATGAACTTTGAAGGTGTCCTATGCATTTATATTTTCTACTCTATTGAGGGACAAGCTAAATACATTTATGCTTTGTTTTCTTTATGTGAAACAAACAAACGTCTTGCAAAGCATTGTTATTCATGATTCTTTTGTTTGTGCCTTTTCATGTTGCATCATAGTTTATTTGCTTATTGCTAGAACTTTGTATTTCATGTTATGATTGAAGTACTATGATCCCAGCTTTGAATGTTTTGCAAATACTTTGATCAAGTCTTTGATGGTGCATGTCACCTCAAAAATTATTCTTTCTTTTTATCACTTACCTACTCGAGGACGAGAAGGAGTTAAGCTTGGGGATGTTGATACATTGCAAATGTATCTATAATTTTTGATGTTCCATGCTTGGTTTTGTCCACTTTCTTGTGTTTGGTTCCAACTTTGGAGTACTTTTCATATGATTTCTTGGACTAACCTATTAACAAGAGCCACAGTGCCAGCTGCCTGTTTTCTGCTGTTTTTGGTTCCAGGAAAGTCAAAAAATGAATATTCTCGGAATTGGACGGGACAAAAGCCAAAGTGCCTATTTTTCCGAAAGTGATCAAGTGCCAGAATACGAGACGGAGAAGGGCCAGGGAGCCACCACACCACCTGGCCGTGCGGCCAGGCCTGGCCCGCGCCAGGGGGTGGTGTGGCCGCTCCCGGCACCCCCTCGGCCTCTCCTTCTCCCTATAAGTTGCCCTTGGGACGAAAACCCTAAGTACCCGATCAAAAATCCACGAAAGAGTCTATAGCCAGTGTCATCTCCATCCCTAGATCGGGAGGGATCTGAAGCTCTTCCCGGCACCCTGCCGGAGAGGGGAATTCACCCTGGAGGCCTTCTTCATCACCATGCAAGCCTCCGGTGTGATGCGTGAGTAGTTCATACTTGGACTACGGATCCATGTAGTAGCTAGATGGCTGGTTCTCCTCCTTTGTGCTTTCATGTTTAGATCTTGTGAGCTCCGTTCATGATCAAGATCATCTATTTGTAATTCTGCATGTTGTGTTTGCGGGGATTCGATGGATATTGAGATGCTATTTCAGATTGATTATTGATTCTATCATGTCTTTGTTATTTTTGATCTTGCGTGCTTTCCGTTGTTAGTAGCTATCTTGGCCAAGTAGATGCTAGCAACTCCAAGAGTTAGTATTTATGCTCGATAGTGGGTTCATGCCTCTGGTAATCTGGGGAAGTGACAGAAATCTCTAAGGTACTAGATGTGCTGTTGCTACTAGGGAGAAAACAACAATCCTTTGTTCATAGAACAATCGTATTGTTGACTTTACACGCAGTTCGTAAAGCAATAATCTGTTGTTTGCAACTTAATACTGGAGGGGGTTCGGATGATAACCTGAAGGTGGATTATTAGTCATAGATGCAGTTGGATGGCGGTCTATGTATTAGGTTGTAATGCCCAATCAAGTCTCAAAGGAGTCAAGGTGATTAGTATATGCATGTATTGCTTTCTCAGTGTTTGTCAATTGCCCCGTTGTAATTTGTTTACCCAGCATGTTATCTATCTAAGGAGAGCCACCTCTATTGAACTATGGATCCCGGTCCTTTGTCTTTACATACAATCTATAAACTGTTTCTTCTTTGTGTTTACTTTCTGCAAACTTTTACTTCTTTCGATTCGATACGTTTAATCCTTTGTTTTCCGCAAAACACGGTGAGATTGATAACCTCATCGCAAGTTGGGGACAAAGTTCTGTGGTTGTGTTGTGCAGGTCTCCACGTTGCTACTAGCACCGGTAGTGCGCCCTGCCAAAGCTCAGCTAGCAACACCTTTGGGGTGTTTCCTTGCTCCTACTGGTTCGATTAAACCTTGGTTTCATAACTGAGGGAAAACTTGATGTATTTCCTTCTTTAAAGTAACCTTCACCTTGACTATGCATAGAGCTAAACCTAGTCTCAAGGAAGGTATGCAGTAGTGGCTTGACACATTATGAATGTAAATCATCTGTAATATGGATCTGAGCCTGGCTCAACCCTCTGTACATTATAAAATTTATAAAATGACACAATAGGGGTCTTCCCTACTGTTTTTGTCAAAAAAAATTATCTTGAAACATTTTTAGGAGAATCTGCAAAGGTTCTATGGGAACAATGGGTAGAAACTTATCCAGTAAATTATGAAGAACTAAAAAGAGCTGAAAGTAATCCAAATAACTTTGCTAATGTTATATCAACCATAATCATAGCAGAAGACCCAGAATTAGGATTCACTGCATTACAAAATGAACGACTGAGAGAAATAGAAATATTAACTTTAACAAGTTGGAAAGGTATAAAGGAATTCTCTCAGCATTATTTGTATAATGCTACCACTGCCAAGCAAGGATATAATAGAGGTGTGGTTGAGAGGTATTTTAATAAATTACCTGACCCTTTAGGATCTATAATATTTGAGGAATATAATAAAGAAACAGAAGGTTCCATTATAAATATATCCCAAGCCATAACATTTGTTTTCAAACAACTTAGGAAGGTATGTACGAGCATTCAATCCCAAAGATCTATGAAGAAATCAGATTACAATTTCTGCAATAACATAGTCCAAATACCATTATCGTATGGAGAAGAACGACATAGGAGTAAGAAACATTATAAACCTGAACGAAGAGATAATAGAAATTATAGAACAAAGAGAAGATATTTCCTAAGAAGGTCAGACAATAGAGCTCCGTTTTTACATAACAGAAATGTAAGAAGGTATAATCCTAGAAAGACTTATGATAGTACATGTAGGTGCTTTATATGCAACTCACCTGACCACCTAAGTAAAACATGTCCTAATAAAGACCAGAAAAGGTATTCTAGTGAAATAGAAGAGCAAGAAAGGGTACTAATTGTAGGTAGCGTTAATGGGAATATATTATTATGTGATGATGAAATAAAAGATGATGAGTTAATATATTCAATCATACAAACCAATGAAGTAGAGAATCAGATTCTAGAAGATGATTCAAGTGAAGATGATATAGATTTAATAGACGAATTTGCAGCATTAAAGTAGAAATGATGAACCAGGTAGAATGTCAACATGATTGGATTAGAGGTAAAGGTGATTATAATATAAAATGTGCTTTTTGTATATACTATCCAAGTCAAGAGAATAGGTCTACTTGTAGCATATGTTCAAGGCAATCTTGTGCTTCTTGTTTAAAATCAAAGAATCAAGGTTGGAGACAAGAAGTAGAAATTGAGCCAGAAGACCAAATATTATCTAGTAGAGTTAGAAACTTAGAAAATCGGATTAATAAGCTAGAGGTAGAACTAGAGGAACTTAAATATAAGCTAGAAAATAATAGTGGTAATATAGATCAAGAAGATAATACTATCAAAAATACAGAATTAAAAGATCAAATGGTCACAGTAAGAGGGCAAAAGGGGGATAGGCTAATTCAGCTCAAAGATGAAATAACTAGTTTTGGAAGTAAATATATAGTACGTTTACCATTCAAGGAAGTGTTAGGAATAAGAATACCAGTTAAAATAGTATTAAAGCCAAATATTTCATATAAAATTTTAGCACTATTAGATACAGGTTGCACAAAAAATATCATCCATGACAAGTATTTTATGAGATGCCCTGAAATAGTGAAAACTATAGACGATAATAAAGCTGAAGTATCCACAGACATGTCTAGAATAAAGAAAATTCATAATCAATTGGCATATAATATTGAAAGCTACATAAACGACACAAAATATATAATATATGAAATTACAATAAGAGATCTGTCGGTAATAAGTGATGACATGATTCTAGGATTAAGATTTTTACAACAATCATTACAAACCACTATTATACATGAAGAAGGAGTTACATTCATTCCATATCAAGATAGTACACTCGGTGCATGTATTTTCTATATGATATTCTTCTATGATATTACTTGGTTCCTCTTTTTTGAAGTCTTCAGGTGGCTCTACACTATATTCATCCTCTAGATTAGATATTTCTACATTTTGTAAAGATTTTCTTTGTTTTCGTACCTCAGATATGTATGGAACACTATCTTGATATGGAATGAATGTAACTCCTTCTTCATGTATAATAGTGGTTTGTAATGATTGTTGTAAAAATCTTAATCCTAGTATCATGTCATCACTTATTACCAACATATCTCTTATTGTAATTTCATCTATTATATATTTTGTGCCGTTTATGTAGCTTTCAATATTATATGCCAATTGATTATGAATTTTCTTTATTCTAGACATGTCTGTGGATACTTCAGCTTTATTATCGTCTATAGTTTTCACTATTTCAGGGCATCTCATAAAATACTTGTCATGGATGATATTTTTTGTGCAACCTGTGTCTAATAGTGCTAAAATTTTATATGAAATATTTGGCTTTAATACTATTTTAACTGGTATTCTTATTCCTAACACTTCCTTGAATGGTAAACGTACTATATATTTACTTCCAAAACTAGTTATTGCATCTTTGAGCTGAATTAGCCTATCCCCCTTTTGCTCTCTTACTGTGACCATTTGATCTTTTAATTCTGTATTTTTGATAGTATTATCTTCTTGATCTATATTACCACTATTATTTTCTAGCTTATATTTTAGTTCCTCTAGTTCTGCCTCTAGCTTGTTAATCCAATTTTCTAAGTTTCTAACTCTACTAGATAATATTTGGTCTTCTGGCTCAATTTCTACTTCTTGTCTCCAACCTTGATTCTTTGATTTTAAACAGGAAGCACAAGCTTGCCTTGAACATATGCTACAAGTAGACCTATTCTCTTGACTTGGATAGTATATACAAAAAGCACATTTTATATTATAATCACCTTTACCTCTAATCCAATCATGTTGACGTTCTACCTGGTTCATCATTTCTACTTTTAATCCTGCAAATTCGTCTATTAAATCTATATCATCTTCACTTGAATCATCTTCGAGAATCTGATTCTCTACTTCATCAAGTTTCTATGATTGAATATATTGACTCATCATCTTTTATTTTATCATCACATACTAATATATTCTCATTAACGCTATCTACAATTAGTACCCTTTCTTGCTCTTCTATTTTACTAGAATACCTTTTCTGGTCTTTATTAGGACATGTTTTACTTAGGTGGTCAGGTGAGTTGCATATAAAGCACCTACATGTACTATCATAAGTCTTTCTAGGATTATACCTTCTTACATTTCTCTTATGTAAAAACGGAGCTCTATTGTCTGACCTTCTTAGGAAATATCTTCTCTTTGTTCTATAATTTCTATTATCTCTTCGTTCAGGTTTATAATGTTTCTTACTCCTATGCCGTTCTTCTCCATACGATAATGGTATTTGGACTATGTTATTGCAGAAATTGTAATCTGATTTCTTCATAGATATTTGGGCTTGAATGCTCGTACATACCTTCCTAAGTTGTTTGAAAACAAATGTTATGGCTTGGGATATATTTATAATGGAACCTTCTGTTTCTTTCTTATATTCCTCAAATATTATAGATCCTAAAGGGTCGGGTAATTTATTAAAATACCTCTCAACCACACCTCTATTATATCCTTGCTTGGCAGTGGTAGCATTATACAAATAATGCTGGGAGAATTCCTTTATACCTTTCCAACTTGTTAAAGTTAATTTTTCTATTTCTCTTAGTCGTTCATTTTTTAATACAGTGAATCCTAATTCTGGGTCTTCTGCTATGATTATGCTTGATATAACATAGCAAAGTTATTTGGATTACTTCCAGCTCTTTTTAGTTCTTCATAATTTACTGGATAAGTTTCTACCCATTGTTCCCATAGAACTTTTGCAGATTCTCCTAAAAATGTTTCGAGATAAGTTAACATGTCTTCTACCTTGGTACCTATATTATGCTGGTTTTGTATATATTTTTGAACTATTAACCCTTTCCATATGCTAAGGATATTCGGCCAATCTATTGGGTCATGGGCTGCTAAATTTAATATTGCACCATCATTTCTTGTATTTTGAAATTGTACCAGTTTTTCAAAATTTCTTCTTTTGGTATCCATATATCTATATTGTTCAGGAATGTAAGATGGTTGGAAATCATCTTTTTCAGGTGGCCATTTTCCAGCTGACCTAGTTGAACTTTCTCTTTCACCTTCTCTCTTTAGTGAAGTTTCACCATATGTACTTCTTTTTCTTTTACTATTTTCTACTTCCATGGCTTCCATTGCATTTTCTAAATTATGTAAACCTACCTCATCTAAGGAGTTTATAAAATCATTGTATTCTTCGGCCTCATCATACCTTTCATTTTCTATCCACATTTCTTTCATCAATTCTTCTTCCTCTTCATAACTTTCAGTTAATAATTTATTGTTTATATCCAATTGCTCCTCTTCACTTATGCCTTTGTCTTTCTGGCTTTGGTCAGTATTATTGTTTTTATTCTTCTTGTCTTTTTCTTCTGGTGTTACCTTATTATTTAACATGATTGAACTACTAGCAAATAATTTCTTCTCATTTTTTAATTTCTTTAATCTTGTAATTTATCAAATGAAAAACAATTCCCCTTCTCTAATCTTAGGCCAGTCTTTCGTCATTGAGTTATTATACTCCCAATCTATATGTTTTAACTTTTCTTCACAATGTTTTATTTCATCATCTACACCTGTCTTTTCCATGCATTCCGTTGAGGTGTTATTCCTATTATCACTAAATTCTGAGTCTGACATGAGCGATTCCGTGTCATCTAAGGATGTTGCTTTATAATTGGTGAACCTAATGCTACTAGTTCCTTCGCAATTTTGATAACTGATATAAGTTTCAGGTTGCTTTAATTCCTTCTTTTCTATTAAATCACCTATATTCCATTCTTCTCCTCCTCTTTCTTCAGAGCTTACTTTAAGAGGACTCATAAATTTAATACCTTTATACTACATGCTTTCAATTACATCATCTACATTTACTCTATATCTAGAACTACTTTTATTAGTAAGCCTTCCTATAAATTCTATGCTTACTAGCAAATTTGTTCCTTTAAAATCTTCATATCCTTTAGTCTGAAATCAAAAACTCATTTTGTCAATAAATTCTTTCACAGGCATCATTAGGTCTGGGGCTATATAAGTTATTAATCTATTTTCATTCATATCTCCTTCCATAAATCCTAACGCTGCTTTATCAACGGATCCCCATCTTTTGTCTAATAAGGTTATTAAAACCTTTGCTCCTAACTTATTTCTTGTCATTCCTTTGATTCCTATGATATACATATCTTGATGGATATATTTATAACTACAATATTTGAGTTCATTTTCAATATTCCTACTTACAATTTTTAGATCTACTGGATGTGTTAATACAGTTAGTTCTATTTCTCTGCATATTCTATATAAACCACTCCTACTTTCGAACATACCCATATGGTAAACCTGTTGTGGTTTTATTTTTCTTAGCGTATCCTTTTGATACCTTTCTAGGTCTCTTTGCAAGTCTATAACTTCTTCTAGATTAATGTCATCAGCATTGCTACATGACATTCTATGCCTTAATGCTAACGGTTTTGAATCTTGTCTTACTAATTGGATATTTTTGTCTCTTCTAGTGAGGCTTTTAGATATGTCTATTTTTCTGAGTTGATATTTTTTGGTGATGCTAAAATTCCAGATGAGGCTAACACAATATCTTTGTTCTCTTGTTTTCTATTTAGTTTTCCTAAAATCTGAATTAATAATTGGATGATTGTGTTATTTTACCTTATTATTATTTTGGAGTCTTCTTTTGGCGAATCGTGATCAGAGAACCCGATAGGAGGTGTTAAATATTTTGCTACTTCGCTTAATGCTTGGTTATATTCGGTCATGCAACTATGAGAGGATCAAAGTTTTTACCTCTTGCACTAACTTTTTAATTTCAGATATGTCTTGTCCTGTGTCTATGCCAGATAACAAGTCTTTATTTTTATTTAGACAAAGTCCTATACATTTCCCAATGGACTGCACTTTTTCTTTAATATAATCGTTATTCTTACTAACTATGTTCTGTCTTGCTTTTGCTTCTTCTAGCTTATGTAAAGCTATATCAATTTTATTATTCAGCCCAGAGTACTTCTCTATGACTTTCTGATATTCTTTAAATAAACTTTCAAATTTTTGATCTAACCTGTCTTGTCTTTCTCCCCAAGATATGAAGAAATTATATATCAGGTCAACAACTATATTTAGTTGGCTATACGTACTATGCCAAGTATGCTCTTCATAAGGATTTATTCTGCACTTTATATCAATATTTTCTTTAGTTTTTATTACCTTACCTGCGCTAACTTCTAAATTTAGATACTTTAATCTTTCAATGATTAAACACTAGCTCTGATACCAATAATATACGAGGTATAAAAATACGGAAATAAATTACGAAAAATATAAATATACAAAAATTTAAATACTATAAAATATAAGATTACAAATTTTTAAATTTTATAAATTTATTAGCGTTAATATTGATATTTATATATTAATATTAGAACGTACGTATATACTGCAGGATCTTTTATAGGCTGGCGATGCCAACAGACAAGCGAGGGTGTGCCTAGTGGTGTAAAAGTCCTACTCGGTACTCACCATATTTCTCACTATATTGCTTCAGGAGTAGCTAAGTTTATTTCCCTAGATGTTTTTAATCAAATTTATATGGGTCGTTCTCTTACCGTCTTCTCAGGCAGTTCTACTCAGAGGGAACACTTCTCTACGACTACAAAGTTCTCTTTCAGATGCCACCCATAAGGCTTTATCAAAGAACTACACGCAGAGGTTTCTCCTATAGGATCCCTAGCATAAGAAACCCATCCCATATAAACATGCTTAAAACGAACAAGGGAAATACGAAACTACTTCATTTCCACAATATAGCTTATATTCGGCTTTCCTTTTCGGGAAACCCCCGAAGGGCTTACACGAAGATAAAGAAAATTACCTTACAACCTCTCCAAACTTATGGTATATGTGTCTTCAATATAGTGGCCTTTATTACAGGGAGAGGGTTACGACTACTACTAGTAGGCTGAGAGTTTGCTAGCACTGGCTCTCTGCTCTGATGGTTGCTGGATTGCTGGTGCTGGTGTCTATGTTCGTGTCCTCTTCATTGCTGCAAGCGTCTCAATTTATAGGCGAGAGATCAACCTTCAAGCGTCTTCTCCTCTATTATTTGCCTCCTCTTTCTTCTTGGTTATCATGGACCTATTTTATAGACTTCCTAGGCTTTATAGGCCTTATAGCCTTTGTAGCCCTTCTTTATAGGTTCATGAGGACATGTTGGAAGCTGATGGAGGGATTTTGGTGCTGCCTCTTGCCTTGGCTGCATATGAATGTGGATTTATCTTCTTATCTTTACTTTGACAATCTTCTTGAGCTTCATGATTGTGTCTTGAGAATTTTGCCTTCTCTTTGGATCCTTTGGCTTCCCTCTTGTATGTCTGCCAAGAGCATCACGACTTGCTATATTTGGGCTCATGCATGCTGGTAGAGATTATTTTCATTGCTATTTTTTTATTTTTTTTTATTTTTTCGGGTATAGCTCCTCCACGCCCGAATAATTGATAGTAATATCAATTCATTTTAATTTTATGCTGGGGTCGGTCCTCCGCGCCCGAATAATTTATATCAATATTTTCTTTAGTTTTTATTACCTTACCTGCGCTAACTTCTAAATTTAGATACTTTAACCTTCCAATGATTAAACACTATCTCTGATACCAATACGGGGTATAAAAATACCGATATATATATATATATATATATATATATATATATATATATATATATATATATGAGTGGTGCTATTTGACACCCAGGATGTAGAATAGTTATTCTTCATCCACCCCTATCTTTCAAACCGTACATGATTTTTACGTCACATAAATTTTCTCTTATCCCAAAAGTCAAGAAGAACATAAAAAAATTTAGACATGTCGAAAAAAAGTTATTTACATGCCGTAAAAAAATACGGCGTAAAATGCAAATTTTCTATGTTTTTACACTATAATGACTCATAAATCGTATTTTTATGTCGATTTTTTTACGTTTCTGATGAATATGAACATAATTATTAGTATACAAAACATAAATTTATGTATGTGAGAACATAAAAATATGTGGGGTGCAAAATAACTATTCTGCATCCTAGATGCTGAATAGGGTTTCTCTCTCTCTCTCTATATATATATTTTTCCTATATAGGATATATTAATACTACACCTGGGTGTAGTTACACCCACACGTGTTTCACACTATATAGGTAGTATCTACCATACCGGAAGGTATGTACACGTAGTATGAAGTATATAAGAATATTTGGACAGTATATATATTACTTTTTTGGTAGTATGTAATTTTTATTCATATACTCCTTTTGTAAGTACAAATATGACCGTATTTTACATATATAGTGCAAACTATGGGTGTATTTGCAATTTTTTCAGCTAACTTGCTTGAAAGTATCTTAGATATAGTATATGAACATATTCAAACAGATAAAGTATTACAAATACTTCTGTAAGGCAGTATATGAGAAGTGGGTGTAGTTAGACCCGGGAGTAAGAAGTATTTTTCCTATATATATATATATGCAAAATAGCCAGCTACACACAGGCGTAGCTGTGCATAGGCTATCCACCGTTGATTCTCTCCACTTTTGATAGAGAGAGCACATATTTCCATACCCAAAACGGTGGATCCTTTAGGTAGGCAGTTAGCTCTGTTAGTTGATGGACCACAGAAACCCTAGTTGAGTAGCTGGCCATTTTAAACGTAAACCCTAATATCCTATGTACAATGGCATGCACAAAACCCTAATCAAACTAGGGTTCCATTCCTTGTCTGACCGCAAATCCTAATGTACTATATGCACAAAACCCCAATCAAATTAAACTTCTCAGGTTATCATTTTTTAGTTATCCTTTTTAACGCAAACCCTAATATACTATAGACATAGACATGCACAAAACACTAATCAAACTAAGCTTATCAGTTTATGCTATGTGTTTTGTTTGCTCTAGGTATAGTAGACAAAACCCTAGCCGTAAAAAGAAGCCACCCTAATCAAAACAAGCATTGTTTTGCACCCATAGCTAGGGCTGCCGCAATAAATAAAACAACCTTTGTTTCGTTTTATTCATATTCTCATGGATGCATGCGGCCACCAAGCACATACCAAAACAATCTTTTGTTAGGGCACTCTTTTGCATGGCACATAGTCTAAAGCTTTTGCATGTAAAACCTGTTTTAATCCTTGTTCTCAATCCCTTCTCATTTTAGATGCTAAAAGTTTTGTAGTCAAAATAGTGTGCTAAATTGGAACTAACCCTAGATTCTTGCATGCATGCACAAAACTCACACCGTTATCTCAGCCATGTTCCACCCCACTTTCATCTAGAGGTTGCATGCATTTGATCCCTAAATCCAACGGTGCTCTGCCTATGCACAGCTACGCCTATTAGTAGCAAATCCACGTCGAATATATATATATACACACACACACACGTGAACAGCTCGATCAATATCCACCGACGAGAGAAATCAATCTAGTCTAAATTTTCTCAGCCGTATGAAGGAAAGTGTCGCCAAAGCCCGCCGGCGCACACAAGCCGTGATGCGAGCCTGTCGCCATTGAGCGGTTCGGCCCAGCGATGCCACACAGCCGCACCTTGACCACCAGTCCACAGATGGCTCTACACATACTGTACGCGGATAGTGGATGGCAAGGGAGAGGGATTTACTTTAGCGCAATTGGATGACCATGCAAGGCTTATTTTATAAAATGTACCAGCAGTCCACCGTGCGGTTACATCCGATGCCCTCATTTTCCATCCAAAGGCACCAATCCATGGGTGCAGCTGGTGCACAGATTCATGTGTTTCACTGGATGCGTTCTCTGGTACATGGAGAGGTGGATGAATAATTCAGGAAAAGGGGTGACACTGCCAATTGTTGATGAAGAGTATGGAGGCCTTGCCACCCAAAGGGCATCACCAAAAAGTTCAGCACCACACACAGGGTGTCCTAGGCGCACCACCACCAAGACACTGGCCACTACCCATCCACCATGCGCAGAATGCTTGGGACTCAGATCTACCAAGAAGCCGATGACTACATAGGGGGGCGGGGTCCCAAACAGAGCCAGTTGAAGCAAGAGAACTGCATCGCATATCAAGTGCAAGCTTCGCTGATTACCTCAAAAAACAAAGGCAAACTCCGCTAACGTGGCCCATGGGCAGTGGCTACGGTGAGGGAGCCACTATGGTTGTGCCTGGTGAGTCAGCAAGCACCTCGTCTTATATCTATACTTAATAATAATAGAAGGAACATTTTTATTTTACTTATATCTTACATATCATATTTACTAGTTGAATGCCCGTGCGTTGCTACGGCCACTAAGTTCTTACTCACCATAGTTGTAAACATAATACACTAATTCAAGTGATATTCTGGAAACAAAAAAAATTCTGTATTTCTTAAAGTGTGATTATGTGAAAAGCTATTACTCAACACCATATCAAAATATATAATTCAACATCATATGCACATGTTTCCTCTGATGCATCCGCATATTCTTGATACTAAGATCACATTAGACACACAAAGTTGTTAAATAATAGTTGAAATACATGTAAACCTTTAAGTGTGGCATCTAGTCTGCAATTCTAGGATGATCGTCCCTTCAAAGTCGGCAAAAGGTGAAATGGAAGTCTATAGTTCAGAAAAACTTGTGTGTCCTTGATGAGGAGTAACATCGGCAATATCCATATAGAAGGACTTAGGGTTTTGTGGAAAAGAGAACGCTGGGGATTTCGTCGGATCTTAGAAGTACAATGAAGTCAAAGTCGCATGAATATTTGTTGAATCACACTATTATAAATCGCTTGGGGATTGTTCAGTGATCTTGCCTAGGCTTCTCCTGTTCTATATATAATAGGTCGGGTCTCAAAACTGTATGCGGATAGGTTACATATACGCAATTACAATACCAACATGATGTCTTTTTCCTGTTTCCTAAAACAACTACAGCCTTTGTCTGTTGCTCTTTTTGGGCCATTATCTTGACTCTTTATAGGAATCCAGGAATTTTGTCGATTATATTAATCCAAGAATAAATCATGAACATGATGTGGACACGCTGATACTTGATTATGTAACTATGCAATACTAGGCAAATCGTAGAGACATCTACAGAAATCACTAGTACTATGCACATAAAAATTAGCAGAAGAGGGATAAGCATGTAGTACCCTCCAGTAGGCCAATTGGCCGAAGCAGCAGCGGTCGCGGCAGCAGATGCGGTAGCCTCGTCGGCTGCCCTGTTCTCAGTGGCAGCCGGATCAGCAATAGTAGCCATGTTGATGAAGAAGACGTTGATGTAGTGGAAGTAGTCGAAGGTTGGCGAGCAGTCGCGTAGGAGACGCTCCCCAAAAACCTAATCGCCCCTCTCCCGTACAGGATCTCGAGAGGGCGTGGTTTCGAAGGCCTGCTCACCCGTCAGCCGTGTACGCAGCGGACGGGATGGGATCACCGGAGGCAGCAGCAGTGAGAGGAACGACAAGGGGCGGAGACATATGGTTCTGTTCTGTATCTCCCGGAGAGGACGACCTCCTCCGTATATAGGCACAGGCCAGGACGATTCAACGGAAAGAAACGCCCGCAATGAAGGACTGAAACGCCTGTAATAAAGTACTAGTAACGCCAGCACTTACGACAAAACGTTAACCCCAGCACTTAAGACAAACGTTTAAGCCTCATTAGCATTTCAGTTACAACCGTTTGTATCCCGTTTCCGTGCGACAAAAAGAACACATCGGCTCGGCGAGATTCCCGCAACCCGCGGCGCGCGCGCGCGCGTCGTTACGAGGCGTGGCGTGGCGAGGCGGGCGGGCGTGCATCGGAGGAGGAGCGCGTGTGGAGCTCCTCTTCTTCTTCTCACCCCACATGCAAATGGTAGAAGAGCTCACCTTATATGTTGGTGCTCATCTCTTCCCACTAGCAATGTGGGACTAAACTCCCCCCACTTGCCTTGCCAAGCATGAATGGGCCCTTAGGGATTTTCAGAAATTGTTAGATGGGCCTAGAGCCCACCCTATATTTCAACAATCCCCCACCAGATCCCTAAGGCCCATGGTATTGTCCTCTGTTCCCAACACTGTTTTGATATACCGGTATTTTCAGTGGAGACCTGTTAAGGTTGAACATCCACCTAGAACAAATAGCTACACTCCTTTACAACTGAGCAATGGACTATGCCTTGAATTGTCAGTTTGGCGTAAAGGAGTTTCACTAAATGTCTTACCAGTACTAGGCTGCCGAAGGATGACCCCTCGGGTGGAGCATATTAGTCATACTCCTGGCCTATTCATGAGCTTCCTAGAGATCACCCCAATCTCATAGACTGTGACCAGCAGTCGGGCTCACATAGGTGTGTTCCTCCAAAGATCGCTCTGTAGAATAGCATCTTGCTTATAGAAGCTTTGGAACACATTTGGAAGACAAAAGTCAACCTGCCATACAGTTTCTGAGAGTATTGTATATTCAACGGAGTGGGTTAGTAAACTACTCTCCTCAGTTAACCATTAGCTTGTTTTCCCAGATCCTACTTCATGGGATCTCCGATCACATAGGTTTGGTTACTACCATGGAAACTCATGTGGGTCTCATTCCCATCTCCCTCGATGCATTTTCTATCACAACACGTGATAGCCCTTTAGTAAAGGGATCTGCCAGATTCTTAGCCGACTGGATATAATCCAATGCTATCACTCCGGAGTTTCTTAAAATTCTGACAACTTTTAATCTCATTCTTATGTGTTTGTTGGACTGCTTGTTGTTCTTTGAACTTTTTACCTTGACAATTACAGTTTGATTGTCACAGTTCATAAGAATAGCCGGTATTGGCTTTTCAACCACTGGCAGGTCCATCAAAAGATCTTGAAGCCATCCTGCTTTGACACCAGATGTGTCTAATGCTGTTAATTCTGCTTCCATTGTCGATCTCGTTAGGATCGTTTGCTTGCAAGACTTCCAGGAAACAGCACCACCTCCAAGGGTAAACACATACCCCGTTGTGGCTTTCATCTCATCAGCATCAGAGATCCAATTCGCATCACAATACCCTTCAAGTACTGACGGTTGCCCGGTATAGTGAAGTCCGTAGTTCATAGTACCTTTCAGATAGCGCATAATTCTTTCAACAGCACGCCAATGATCATCACCCGGATTAGAAACAAACCGGCTCAGTTTGCACACAGCAAACATGATGTCAGGCCTTGTAGCGCTAGCTAGATACATGAGTGAACCAATGATCTGAGAATATCTCAGCTGATCCTTACCTGTGCCTTCAAACTTTTGGATTCGCACACTAGGATCATATGGTGTTTGAGAAATTTTGCAGTCCGAATATCCAAAACGACTCAAAACTTTTTCAACATAATGGGATTGCAGAAGCGTAATCCCACCCTCATTATCTCTCAGTAGCTTAATGTTTAAGATAACATCAGCCACACCAAGATCCTTCATCTCAAAATTCTGAGATAGAAATGACTTAACCTCCTCGATGACTTGGAGGTTTGTCCCAAGTATCAGTATGTCGTCGACATACAAGCACAGTATAACTCCTTCGCCCCCACCATAGCGATAGTATACACATTTGTCGGCTTCATTAGCAACAGGCAGATGTTAAAGTTATGTTGAACTTCTCATGCCATTGCTTAGGTGCTTGTTTCAGGCCATATAAAGATTTCAGTAACTTACACACTTTTCCTTCCTGACCATCTATCACAAAGCCATCGGGCTGTTGCATATAGATTTCCTCGTCTAGCTCTCCGTTCAGAAAAGTCGTCTTAACATCCATCTGGTGGACAAGAAGACCATGTGAGGCCGCCAACGAGAGTAACACTCGAATGGTGGTCAGTCTGGCCACAAGTGAATAAGTATCGAAGAAATCTTCCTCTTCTTTCTGGGAATAACCCTTAGCCACAAGTCTAGCCTTGTACTTTTCAATAGTACCATCCGGCCTAAGTTTCTTTTTAAACACCCACTTACATCCCAATGGTTTGCAGCCATAGGGACGGTCAGTGATTTCCCATGTTCCGTTTGCCATGATGGAATCCATCTAACTACGGACCGCTTCTTTCCAGTAGTCAGCATCTGGAGATGCATAGGCTTCCAAAATGGAAATGTGAGTATCATCCACGAGGTATACGAGGAAATCATCACCAAAGGACTTTGCAGTCCTTTGTCTCTTGCCCCTACCAAGGGTTTCCTCGTTGTCCTCCTCAGGATTTTCATCAGGTGTTTCTTCATAATATTCCATTGGAATGGCAGGCTCAGGAGTCTCTTTTGATTCCTGTCTAGAAGTGCTTGGCATATCTCTCATAGGAAAAATATCCTCAAAGAATGTAGCATCTTTAGACTCTATAATTGTACCGACCTCCACGTCAGGTACCTCAAATTTCACTACTAGAAATCTATAGCCGACGCTTTTCTTAGCATAACCCAAATTAACACAATCCACAGTCTTTGGTCCAAGCTTACGCTTTTTGGAGATCGGCACATTGACTTTCGCCAAACAACCCCATGTGCGTAAGTATGAGAGTGTTGTTCTTCTCTTCTCCCATTGCTCATAGGGAATAATCTCATTATCTTTTGTCGGAACTTTATTCAGGACATGACATGATGTCAATATAGCCTCCCCCCACCATGCCTTGGATAAACCCGATGTATCTAACATGGCGTTAAACAAATCTGTTAGAGTACGGTTTTTCCGTTCGGCAACCCCATTTGACTGAGGTGAATAGGGAGGTGTCCTCTCATGAATAATACCATGTTCTGCACAAAAAGAATCAAACTCATTAGAGAAATACTCTCCACCACGATCTGACCGGATTCGTTTAATCTTCTTTTCAAGTTGATTCTCAACTTCTTCTTTATAGATTTTAAAGTAGTGTAGAGCCTCACTTTTAGTTTTTAACAGATATACACAGCAAAATCTAGTGGAATCATCTATTAGTGTCATGAAGTATCTTTTTCCAGCTTTAGTCAACACACCATTCATCTCCCACAGATTAGAATGTATGAGTTCTAACGGTGCCAAGTGTCTCTCCTCCGCAGCTTTATGGGGCTTGCGAGGTTGTTTTGCTTGCACACACGAATGGCACTTAGAACCTTTGGCTAAAGTGAAACTCGGGATTAAATTCAGTTTTGCTAACCTCATCATAGAACCGAAACCAATGTGACAAAGACGTGAATGCCAAACTTCTGTTTCATTAACATTCGAATGAATATTGTTCACGACTTTATTACAAAAATCCGCAAGGGAAAAGCGGAACAGACCTCTGCATTCATAACCTTTTCCAACAAACAGTCCATATTTTGTAACAACTACTTTATTAGACTCAAATACCAACTTAAAACCTTCTCTACAGAGAAGGGAGCCACTAACGAGGTTCTTCTTGATGGCGGGGACATGCTGCACATTCATGAGCTGCACGATCCTTCCCGAAGTAAACTTCAGATCGACCGTGCCAACACCATGAACAGAAGCAGTCGCACCGTTCCCCATCAGTACGGAGCCTTTCCCTGTGACCTTATAAGAAGAAAACAATGAGATGTCAGCACACACATGAATATTTGCACCTGTGTCAATCCACCAATCGGTAGACTGGCTAACTGAAAATACAGTAAATGGATTACCGTACCCAGATGCTCCACTTTCATTGTTGCTCACGATCATGTTGGCAGTCTTAGAGTCCTGCCCTGGCTTCTTGAACTTGTGTGGGCACTTGTTAGCCCAGTGTTCCTCCGAACCACAAGTGAAACAGCCACTCTTCTTCTTATCCTTCTTGAAGGTCTTGTTACCCTTCTTCTTGAAGTCGGTATTCTGTTGGACACCCATCTTCCCTTTGGACTTGTTGGAGTTGAAGTTCTTCTGTACCACATTGGCAACTGAAATCCCTTCTCCTTTTCCATGCGAGTCCTTTGCCCTGGAATTCTGCTCAACACTCAGATGGCCGATGACATCCTCTACTGAGAATTCACGCCTCTGATGTTTCTGAGTGGTGGCAAAGTTCCTCCAGGAATTTGGGAGCTTAGTGATTATGCATCTCGCGACAAATTTGCCCGGTAACTCGCACTTTAGGAGCTCAAGCTCCTTTGCGATGCATTGTATTTCATGAGCCTGTTCCAATACAGAATGGTTTTCAACCATTTTGTAATTGTGGAACTGCTCAATAATATACATCTCGCTCCCAGCATCAGTTGCACCAAATTTGGATTCGAGTGCCTCCCACAAGTCCTTGGCGACCCGCACATGTAAATATGCATCAACCAACTTATCTCCAATCACGCTCAGAACGGCTCCAACAAAGACGACGGTGGCCTCCGTAAACGCCTTCTCCTCATCAGGAGCAATCGTTCCAGTGGGAGTGACACCGGCGACCCAGAACACGTTCATCGCAGTGAGCCATAAGGTGGTTTTGGTCTGCCAACGCTTAAAGTACGTCCCCGTAAACGGGGCAGGTTTCAGTGCAGCAGCAAAACCTTGAATTGAAAAATGCCTACACATATTAGGTTTTTGGATTGTTAGGAATCTAGGCATTTTCCCGATTATATTAATCCAGGAATAAATCATGAACATGATGTGGACACACTGATACTTGATTATGTAACTATGCAATACTAGGCAAATCGTAGAGACATATACAGAAATCAATAGTACTATGCACATCAAAATTAGCAGAAGAGGGATAAGCATGTAGTACCCTCCAGTAGGCCAATTGGCCGAAGCAGCAGCGGTCGCGGCAGCAGAGGCGGTAGCCTCGTCTGCTGCCTTGTTCTCAGTGGCAGCCGGATCAGCAATGGTAGCCATGTTGATGAAGACGACGTTGATGTAGTGGAAGTAGTCGAAGGTTGGCGAGCAGTCGCGTAGGAGACGCTCCCCAAAAACCTAATCGCCCCTCTCCCGTACAGGATCTCGAGAGGGCGTGGTTTCGGAGGCCTGCTCACCCGTCATTCGTGTACGCAGCGGACGGGGTGGGATCACCGGAGGCAGCAGCAGTGAGAGGAACGACAAGGGGCGGAGACATATGGTTCTGTTCTGTATCTCCCGGAGAGGACGACCTCCTCCGTATATAGGCACAGGCCAGGACGATTCAACGGAAAGAAACGCCCGCAATGAAGGACTGAAACGCCTGTAATAAAGTACTAGTAACGCCAACACTTACGACAAAACGTTAACCCCAGCACTTAAGACAAACGTTTAAGCCTCATTAGCATTTCAGTTACAACCGTTTGTATCCCGTTTCCGTGCGACAAAAAGAACACATCGGCTCGGCGATATTCCCGCAACCCGCGGCGTGGCAAGGCGGGCGTGCGTGCGTCGGAGGAGGAGCGCGCGTGTGGAGCTCCTCTTCTTCTTCTCACACCACATGCAAATGGTAGAAGAGTTCACTTTATATGTTGGTGCTCATCTCTTCCCACTAGCTATGTGGGACTAAACTCCCCCACTTGCCTTGCCAAGCATGAATGGCCCTTAGGGATTTTCAGAAATTGTTAGATGGGCCTAGAGCCCACCCTATATTTCAACATTTATGAGCCGTAAGCCTTTCTTCAGGCGTGGGTAGCGAATCATAGGTACCCAAATAATCATACCTATGTCAACCCTGGTATGTTCTAACGGGTAAAAATGACACTTCGCCTGGTTTAGAGATGAACAATCCCTTGTTTGCTAAGAGGTGTAGGATCCCTTAAAGGTTTGTATGCGTACCGCAAACATATACTCCCTACGTCCCAAAATAAGTGATGTGCGTTTGTCTAGATTCGCATTTATCTAGACATGTTTTAGTATATAGATAAATCCGAATCTAGACAAACCCAAGTCACTTATTTTGGGACGGAGGGAGTATAATTTACCAAAACTGATAGCACCATATGTCACATCAAAGAAATTTAGAACCATCTCATCCACCATTGCACTGAACTTGAGAAACATGAAAAGCATCCAAGATCTTATTAATGAAACAAAAAAATCATACGCGAGCACACTGAAAGAAATAGAGAAAACTATAATGGGACCATATAAATTCTGGTCCTTGTAAAAAAAAACCAGAGACTTACCTTGGTCCCGCCGATTTGATCCTGACGAGCTTCTCTCCTAGAACCTTGATTCCACAGTTGCAAACCGGACACCCGTCAATAATTCTTGAAGCAGCTCACGGTCGGTCTTGCGGCCTCGATGGGCGACCATCTGCCACCCCTCCCCATCATCCCCGTTCGCACACAACGCGACCCGGGCGTCCAACGCTTCTGTCGAAGCCAATGAGGTCACCAAGTCCTCACGGCTGGCAAGCAACATGAAACACGATCCCCCGTTCCGTGAGATCCCTCTAGCAATGTTGATCGCCGGCCAGCCAGCATGGAGGGTCAGGCATCGCCGTCGCGTCACCTTCGCCTTCTCACATCCCGATCCTAGAAAAACGCGCATCCCGGGTCGTTAGTGATGGCTATAGTTATCTACACGAAATAAGTGTCAACATCCCACCATTACTCTTACTCGTACAGTTACATTTTCACCTGCCAACTCAAGCTCATGTCCACATATATATTTATCCCTCGGCATGGAATTCATTGTCTCCATACTCCCTGCCTCTATTGTTCCTTGCGCATGTTCTTGTTTTCTTGGTTCTAGCCACTAAGAGTCATGCGGAATTAGGATTCCAAACGTCAGTTGCCACCAAGCGAACGTGTCAATGCTATAATATCCTTCCCAATTCCCATATAGAACTTGTGTCGATTGTATAGGCCTCGATCAATACAATTCGTAAAACCCAATAGGAATGAGCGGCGTCAAGAAACTATCGACAAGTTGGAGCGTAACCGTCGGTTACTGCCCCTGGTGCGCGCCAAACTGTTTAGTGCACTCAGTGAGCAGTGATTGTCTCTTCCTCACATCCTCTCCTTGTGGAGGTACAGACTGTTCCATACCAAGGTTAGATCTGGTGGTCACATTTGTTTACATGGCAGTATGTTCCAGCAGAGATTAGAGACCAGGTGATTCACGAATTAGAAGAATATCTCTGCTCTTCTAATTGGCATGGACACCATATTTTACCATCTGGTACAAATGGAGGAGATAAGCTCAACTGCGGAAAAATCAGAGTCACGAAGACAAAAAGTTCTTGCTTGGCGACATGCTGTTTGAAGATCATCTTGCTTTGCAATATGCCATTGGAGAAATTCTTCAACTCTATATCACACATTCAGACTTTAGCATGGCACAATGCACGGGAGCATTTCAAATAAGTGCTTTGAACCAGTTCATTTCGATGATCAAAAGTATTCATTTTTTTGAAATGGTGTTTTATTACGAATAGTAATGTTTACACTTGGCCTCTTCATAACCAAGAACTAGGAAAAAGAAAACTAGGCGATCATTACAACAAAATATGTTTATCATCATGCCTAGGAGGATGGAAGCTCAATTCTCGGATCATGCTGCCACTCAAGTCGGGAAAAATATCCCTCGATGTATCCTCTAATCGTGTATATCTCTCCATAAACAGATCGCGGAACTCCACATATTTTAGAGGTGACCACAAACGGAGAATAGTCATACTCCAGTAGATAACCTGCAAGTTAGAAGATAATTTATTATTAAAAATCTTATCATCCTACATAGCCATAGCAACCAAATGATGGCAAGTGCCATGTGTTCTCGATTGACACTAGTAGGTTACTTCCATCGAGGCAATGGCGGAGGGTTTTAGACATTGGAGCATTTTCTATCTTTTTTGGATCGAACTATCCGATTACCATTCCAGTTGGCGCGGCAGGACTTGGCCCTGGAGATCTAACGAGGAGCAACTGTGTATATACCTCGCCGCATGCAGTTAGTCTCGGTGGATTTAATCTTTGTCCTAAAATATGTCGCATCAGTATGAATGCTCAAGATGCCGATGTTGGTTTCTCAACCAACATTGGTTGAAATTTCCCTCAAAAAAACATTGGCTGGAATTGGTGGCAGACTCCGTTGTGGTTCGTCCCAAGATTGGCCAACGTGAAGGATTGGAACTGACATAATTAACGGTTCAAGGGAGATTATATGAAATACGAATTTGCGTATCTTGAATTATTTCCTTCGCCTTATTTGTATCGTATGGCCTCAGCCGTTAAATTTCTATACTCTAACAATCATTTCGCCGCAATGTAGTACAAGGCCTGTGATTTGATCAAACACCTTCTGTATGCAAGCCATAGTTTTAGTCAGTGCGGATTGAATATTCTGCAACTTGTTGCGCCTGCAGCCCTTTATTATTTGTTGCACTTTCAAGTTCTCAAAAAATCTGAAATAAATCCGGAATATTGGCTATGTTGTATCTTGTGCATCTACAATATTCGGTCCCATAATAAGATCTTCTGTGACCTGTGTCAATAAAAAATAAAAAACTTAAGTGAACAATATCTTGTGTTCATTTGTTCATTTTGTGGTGGCCAGGTCATGTACTAGTAATATTTTTGGAATGGAAATTTATAGATGAACTATATAAATATGATCTATTTTTATAATTTATTTCATATTTTCTGAAAACTTGGAAGTGCCACATGCAACAGCTTGTTGCCGGTGCAACTAGTTGCAAATTGTAATTTCCGTCGTGGACATACCTAGTGGCTCCAAGCGCATGGTGCATGCAGATTCTCACTGGCAGGTGGAGCCGACCTTAATAGGGCCCACATGTCAGTGAATCAAAGCCACACAAAGTCATGCACGTTGCCTGACTTGAGCGAAATCTGGTGTCCGTGCACGTCTCTCATTTTGCTGCGCGGTTGCATGTTGTACATGTGTAATTTCATGTACCTTGTACTAGAACATATATGAACACATACAACATGCCAAAAATACCACGGACACATCCGTATTGTGCATTATATCCGGTGTATATATTTTCGGTTCTGTGGTACGAGTTCTGCATGTAGGGGAACAAGATGAAAGTACATGTGTCCATGTCGCGGATAATACTACTAGTAGTTTGTCTCCTATTTTTCGTTGAAAATACTAGTACACTATGTTGAAATGAAAGCTGTAAAAACAAAACCCTATGGTCAAACTGATGTGACTAGACAATACTGTACCTCTGATACGTAGTAAGAGTATTGTTAAATTACTAGCTGTGTGGCGTGCTAGTCTAACATACAGTGAAGTCTAGACGGCGGTGTCCTCGATGCTATTGTTGACTAGACAGAGCAAGCAAGTAAAATCTCCTCCCTCATTTTTTTCTCTGCCTCTCCATTTCTTCCCCAGTCCCCACTCCGCCCACGATCTCCCCCACGCTCTATCTTCTAACTCTCCCCCCTCCTACAGAAAACCCCAGCCGCACTTGGTATCCGCCTAAATCCATCCGTATGTGATGGCCGATTCGAAGCTCAGCGGGCGATGCAAGTGGGATCAACTCAGCGCAGACGATGTCGACCTCATCATTCAGCGTCTAGACATTTCCAGCACCATCAGGCTAGCTACATGCTGCAAGCTGCTATATGATCATATCGCCAATAACAAAGGTACGAAATGGACTTTTCACCATTGGAATGGACCCCGCCTACTGATGCATCAGCCTGCTTATTGGTTCGACGAGCACTATGACGATACGAGGGTACATCGTCTGCACGACACAGTGTATGACGTGGTGCCCCTCGACCATCCTCGGTGCACCGCCATCCTGCCCTTCGTGCACGAAAAATTCTGGGTTGACATGAACGGTGACTGGCTCGTCGCGGTAGACCAGCGCAGGGCCTGGTGCCGAGCGAACATCTACACCTATCGAGTAATCGACCTTCCATCGACGGATACTCGTGACATTGCGGCCGCCTCACATCCAGAATATAACCTGTAATGCTACTAGCCAGCCAGGGTTCCCCCAGTTACATGTAGTCATTTCCGAACTCATTCACATTTCAAAAGTTTTTTTTGCGAATCCGCAGGTATGGAGAAAAGTTCAATAAGTCATGGGATGGATCTCTCGAGCTGTTGAAGATCGTAATCTGCAGAGTGCCCACAGAAGCTGGGGGTTACACAGCCTATAAGCTCTACGCGTTGTTCGACGGTGAAATCACCTACCTGGAAGGCAGTAGCCAAGTTTGGAGATGTCTGGAGCATTCAGGTCTTGGAAGACGATAGTACTATGATGCCATTGAACACGGTGACCTTATTTTTGCGGTTACAAGTCAAGGCTGCACCTACTGCTGGGATCCCACATCGGAAGGTAATTCTAGTTCCATGATGATACATTGTGAGTGATTCAGTGAAGTTGTTCTTTAACTACTTTGTTTATGTTTTACCTTTCGTATGACCGAATGAGCACACGTTTTATGTCCTAAAAAATGAATGAATCATTGCTAGTAATGAATTAGTACCAGTAATATGCCTTCCAAAAATATAGTGTATGACGGCGTTCATTGTCAAAATATAAAAGGTATTATTAACCAGCATCTCAATTGTGAGTGCAACATAGTGAAGCCGGGTTTCTTTATCTGTTTGTACTTACACGCCCTCCTCGGATTGTAGGAATCACATAGGATTTTTGTAGGACACCAATCTTTGCTTTTGGATTTTGCCTTGGGATTCAGAGAAATTGTGAAGGACTTCTGCAGGATTTGGATCCTTAGGATTTTTTTTATAAAATGATGTTTGATTTGAAAGAGTATAATCCTTAGAAATTCCTTCAAAGGATTCCTTTGCACTCTATTTTGGAGAAAAATTTCCATCTACTCCAACCTCTTTATACAATTCCTTTGGTTTTCCTGTGCAATCAAACACCACTTGATCCAAAATACTGTAGGCATCTAATCCTATAGGATTCAAGTGGACATGCCTCTATATTAAAAAAAAGTGGCGCTTCCTCTTTTGAAACTTACAACAACTAGGAAACTAAGATAAGCAAGAAATCCAAATATTCGGAATAGCAGAGTAATAAATGCAATTCCTAATGTTGTTAATTTATTGAGTACTATTATTGTCAGGATTTGTCTATTCACACTATTAGAATGAACAATAAAGAATGTTGGCGTTAGAATATGTATGCTAATGATGCACTTTTTGTCTTGAATTTGGATGTTGGAGAAAACAAGAAGCTTCTGTTTGTAATCCCAGCACCTATTCTGAATGATCGGCCAGACATGTGGTTCCTCGCTCGATCGGCTGATGGTGAACGCTTGATGATCATAATTACAACGTATGGAACGGGGGTTGCCAATGGCGAAGAGGGTGAAATCATTCCTCATGCTCAAAATAGGACTAACCTACGCATATATCCTGCCTCTCGTGTCTACATTTTTTAAGAGGATCCTAACTCTACTGGACCTACAGGGGTCATCATTTGGAGGCAGGTTAATAGCCTGGGGGACAACTCTCTGTTTCTCGGTCTCCATTATCCAATCATTGACAAGATGATGAAGAAATGTGGATGCAAGGCTACTGATGGCACATTGTTCCTATTCATGAGGAAAAACTGTGTGTACACAACATACAGAAGCTTTTGCGGAATACAATTCCCTTAGATTAGACGCTGCAACCTGCAGCCAACTGAAGGTGAGCCTGTGGCTGTCATTAGCCTTCCCAAAGATGGTTGGAACTGTGTGCGATAGGCGCAATTTGGTTTAGGCCTAGTTTATGTGTGGTATGCTTGTTGTGTCGTTTCTAGACTGAGCTGTGGATCTTTCTGGTGTATCGTTGTGTCATCTTTTTTTGCATCGTGGTTCAACAGTTGACTATTAGTACACTGGTTTTAGTGGCCAACTTGACTCAGTTTATATGAGCCCGATCGTGCTTTTGTATTTAGTATTGCCTTCCACGGTATAATCCATGTAGCCGTTCTTATTTCGTAGCGTGATTTCTGTACTATAGTTTTCAGTACTGTTACTGGCTTGTATATACGCGTCTCGTGCATTTTTTTAACATCGCACCTCATGCAGCTTTGTGTTTTTAGAGGAATATTCCTTCTTTCCTCTTAGCGAACAGGGAAAAGTAGGTCACTTCTTCTTATAGGGCCACGAAACAGGCCTTAACTGGGCCATAATTGATCTTTGCTCGGTACGCCAAAGCAGGCCGAACCACCCTAGGATGATAGCCGCAAATGTTTATCCCGATATTCTAAAAAAAAGAGTTAATGCACACCCTTCCAAAAAAGAAAAATTGTTTACGCAGACCCCATATTGTCTCTAATACATGGTATACTTTTGGCGCTATCGTGAAATTACTTGTTCAATACAATATGTATCATTGCTCATTCTTCTGTATGTGAAATGAACAACTCAAGCTCTGATGTGACATGAACAAGTCAAGCTCTGATGTGCTGATATTGTACTGTCGGTGCTAGTGTATAAACTGGTTATATTATTGTGTTCGAAACTTTGAACTAAATGTGTGAATTCTGAGCCTTTTTGCATGATGACAATGCCACATGTTGGCGCTAATTGCGGCATTTACTAATTTCATCGTACAGAAGCATACCACTTCGAGTGATTAGTTTAAGGTAGTGCTTACCCGAGCTATCTGTGGCTGGGCAAGTCAAGGCCACCGTGTGTCTATCGCCAACAGTTTATATGGCATGATTACAAGGTTTTGAGTATATCAAATCGATTGGGAACTTAGGCCGATTCAAAGCCACCCAAACCATCTCGAAATATATCCTTTGCTGAAGAGATGATTGCGTGATATAAGACTTGATATGACACGATTTTATGTCAATCAGTCAAACTCCCTCCAGTACTTTCCATGTTCGAATCCTGTGCTGCCCAAGTTCCTCGTTATGTTCGCTATGTATAATAAGGCGCAATATCGGTCACTTTTCTCCGTTTCCAACTTCATTCTTTCGGATTCGGCGTAGTTACAGCCAGGTCAGGCGGACCATCGACCTTCAGTACAGTATATTTTTACTACTCAGCCTATGAAAACGAATATTTCAACCCCACTCCGGACAAAAAACTTCCCATATTCTTGTTTCAAAAGAAAAACCCTTAATTAGCCTTTCATGGTGAGCAGAGTATATATTTTTTAGGGTACCAAGTGCATTTTTTTGAGGATGGGGTACGGACTACATTCAATTTTCACTAAGAACCTAGCGAAAGATTGCACATTCGACCCAACACTGGTCCAAAACCTTGTAAATTTAGCCTGCCAGGTCAGGTGGACTACAGACCCCCGACATATTGAGTACATTGAATTTTCAGTGAGGAGGTTATTAGAAAATTGTACTATATTCTACCCAATTGTGGCCCAAAACCTCGCTAATTTATCCTTCCGGGTTCAGGTTGATTGTGGGCCTCCAACTTTCAACACAATGTTACTTGGTTTTTTAAGCTTGAACCACACTAAAGAAGTTTCGGTAAGGATCCCACGATAAGAAGCCCATTGGTTCACAAGACTGGACCCAAGTTATTTTTTTATCGCCCAAAATCGTCTAAATTTAGTATTTCCATGCCATTCTGATAAAATATAGGACAAGCTTCTCCTACCCATGTTGTATTTGTACAGAGCATTTAGCATTTTTTATGGTAAGTCGTTAGGGTCGCTGCCTTTTCATTTTAAGTGATTTCAACATTTCTAAATGTAATCTTTTTCAGTAGTGGCATAGATAGTTCTGGCATAGTGGAAGCACACAAAGTTCCCATTTGTTGAAGTCTTGAGTTAGATTCCTAGTTTTTTCAATATAAATACATAATATATAGTATAATCTCTATTGTTCTTTTACATTTTTTCAGCATACACACGTTTCTTACACAGAGAAGGCTAACATCTGGGACCCAGTAATGTTGCCAAGGTCAAAACAGCGGAGTCCATCACACACTTTGCATTTGCAGAGACACTGACATGTTGGACCCAGCAGAGACCTTATACAGATGTTGCATCGAGCAATCAATGTTTCATTTACAGAGAGGCCGATATGTGGGACCCAGCAGCACGACCTTATACAAATGCTTCATCGAGCAACGTTGCCAGTTCGAAACAAGGAGACACGAGCGAGAAAAAAGTTCAGCATGCACACGTTTCTTGTAATGTGAGGCTGAAATGGGGGACCCGGCAGCGTGAGCAAACGGCAGATTCATCGAGTAATGCTATCTAGTTCGGAACAGGGTAGCGCTAGAGAAGAAAAAAATTCCATCATACCCATGATTTTTCTAATGTGAGGCTGACATAAGGGACCCACCAGCCTAAATAAACGGCTGATGCAGCGAGCAACGCTATCAAGTTCGTAACACGATGATACATTGCAAATGTATCTATAATTTTTGATGTTCCATGCTTGGTTTTATCTACTTTCTTGTGTTTTGTCAACACTTTGGAGTACTTTTCATTTGATTTCTTGGACTAACCTATTAACAAGAGCCATAGTACCAGCTGCCTATTTTCTGCTGTTTTGGTTCAAGGAAGTCAGAAAATGAATATTCTTGGAATTGAACGGGACAAAAGCCAAAGTTATTATTTTACCGGGGGACACTTGGAGCCAGAATACGAGACGGAGAAGGGCCAGAGGGTGGCCACACCACCTGGTGGCGCGGGCCAAAACTATGCCAGGGGGTGGTGTGGGCCCCTCCGGCACCCTCTCGGTCTCCCCTCTCTCCTGTAAGAGCCTCCCGATGCGTAAACCCTAGATAGTCAAGCCTCCAGCCACCAAAAGTTCCGCAGCGCTGCTGCCACCAAAGGGGAGATTCGGGGGACAGAAAGTCTCTGTTCCGGCACCCTGCCGGGACGGGGAATTGCCCCCAGAGCCATCTCCATCGATCTCCACCACCATCTCCACCACCATTGCTGATTCCCATGATGAGAGGGGAGTAGTTCTCTCTCGAGGCTAAGGGTTCTACCGGTAGCTATGTGTTCATCTCTCTCTCTCTATGCATGATCTTATTGAGATCATGAGCTTGTAATCTATAGATCTACCTTGCTACTCAAGTGCTTTAATAGATCTCTTCTCTCCCCATGTGTGTGAAAGTGATAGTGTGCACACCATGGTGGCACTTAGGCTAGAGATTACAAATACTTGTTATAAGTTATATTTGGAGTTGGATGTCTTTATGAAATTGTGGTGTTTGTTGGAACCATCTAGTGCTCAAGGTGATAGTGTGGGGTTTTCTAGATGGGAAAGGCTTACTTTGAGGTGTGCTGTTATAGCCCTACCATGGATTAGAGTGTCCAACCGGAGAGTAGTTAAGAGCAGTATCATAAAGAAGAATATATTTATATGAGAGTGTTCACTAGTGAAAGTATGATCCCTAGGCCTTGTTTCTAAGCATTGAAACTTCGTTTGCAACTAGATTTGTTACATGTTTGCTTGCTTCCTTCTTTATTTAAGTTTGCCTTTAGTGTTTTGCCACATCAACCACATGCCGACAAGCTATTTTCTATCACAGTTACCACTTATAATTATCCATACCACTGGTATTTCACTATCTCTTCGCCGAACTAGTGCACCTATACACCTGACAAGTGTATTGGCTGTGTTGGGGACATAAGACACTTCTTGTATCTTAATTGCAGTGTTGCTTGAGAGGGGATACCTTTGACCACTTTCTCCCTGAGTTCGATAAACCTTGGGTGATCCACTTAAGGGAAAACTTGTTGTTGTTCTACAAACCTTTGCACTTTGAGGCCCAACAACTGTCTACAAGAATAGAAGTGCGTAGACATCAAGCTATTTTCTGGCGCTGTTGCCGGGGAGGTAAGGTAAAAGGTACTCACATCCTCCGGTGTGAGTGCTCGAAGTTATTTCCTTTAGAGTCTGCAATTTTGTATTTTTGTTTGTTGTTTTCACTAGTTAGGCTTAATGGAAAACAACAACAAAATTAGAGAGCTTTTTAGTATTTTTCCTAAGATAGAACTTGAATTGTCTGAAAAGAAAATTAAAAAACCCATGGAACTTTCTTTGCATGCTAATAGCAATGTTATTAGTATGAATCTTTTGAACACCTTTGTTACTAATTCTATGGAAATGTCTAAGCTTGGGGAACTTAGTTTTTATGAAAATGTTCCTTTTAGTTCCCTAGCTTTAAACAAGAAAATTTGCTCTGATGATACTTTATCTCCCATATGTGGTAATTCTGATGATACTTGTGATATTTTAAATCCACATACTAAAAGCATCCCTTTTAAAATACCTATAATTTTTTTTGAACGTGTTATGAATAACTGTTATTTTGGAGATGGAACTGTCCATCCTGGTGATCATTTACTCCTTATACATGAATTATGCGAGTTGTTCAAGTGTGCAGGTATTTCAGTGAACCAAGTTAAGAGGAAGCTATTCCCTATTTCACTTAAGGGAAAAGCAAGGGAGTGGTATGAGCTACTAGATGATCCTCATCATTTGGAGTGGAAGGAACTTGAATCTCTCTTTTACTCTAAATTTTATCCTCCTCATGAAATTCATAAAGATATGAATTACATTTATAATTTTCATCCTCATGATGGAGAAAGTATTTCCCAAGCATGGGGGAGATTGAAGTCACTAATGCTCAAATGTCCCATTCATGAGCTCCCCAGTAATATTGTTATTAATAATTTCTATGCAAGGCTTTCATGACATTACAAGGACTATCTAGATACTTGTCTAGAGGCATCCTTCACAAGTAAGGAGGCCAAAGCTAAGTGGGATCTTCTTGAAACAATTCAAAGCAATACCAAAGATTGGGATAACAACAAAGGTAAAGAACCAGGTATAAACTATGAGTATGATTGCATTAAGTCTTTTGCTGAAACTATTAATTTTCAAGAGCTTAGTGCTAAATATGGTCTTGATCCTCAAATTCTTGTTGATTGTTATAGAACCTTTGCTTCTCATATTAATGCTCCTAAAGAAAAATGGGACATGTATCATGAGCCTTATAGAGACACTTGCATGGAAAATGAAATTGTTATTAATGATAGCAATAAACATGCTCAAACCTTTGAAAGTACTACTTATAAGCATGTTAATTTTTGTGGAATACATAGACCTTGTGAGAATAATCAAATTGAAGAAGAATATTGTATCAGCCATAGGAATGAAAAAACTAGAACGTGGTATAGGGGTCTAAATGATCTTGGTAAAAAAGTTTGTGCCCTCTATCCTTTTATTTGTGAACTTTGCTTTGAAGTGGGTCATTTCAATTTTCAATGCTCAGACCATAATAATAGCCCTTCAAATCCAATGAGTACTGCAAGTTTGTATTGTGATGACATGATCACTCCTAATCAGCATGATGAACTTACATTATTTTTTGGGGTGTGAAGAGTTATCAAGAAAAACCTCTTTGGTTGATATGGGTGCTTTTGATATGAATAGTGTCATGCATGGTTGTCATATTTATTGTGTTGATAATTGCAATACAAATACTTACATACAAAATATTATAAAAGATGAGATCTTACCAAAATATGACATGACTAATATGTGTTTTGGTCTTATTAATGAAAAGGAGGAATCCTCCAAAGTTTCTTCTATTGTCTCTAACAATGAACTACGGTATATGGAGAAGCTTCCTTTCAAGCCTCTCCCTCCTAAAGAGAAGAAGAAAAAGAAGAAAAGTAGGAGTAAAAGGAGAGACGAAACGGTATTTTCCCCTAAGCATGTTGCTCCTATTATAGTTTTTGATGAGTCTGAACTCGATGATGTTCCTATGCCTGTTACCTATAGTAGTGATCATGATTGGGAAAAGCACACTACTTTTGATATTGAAAATCGCTTCGGTACCAATTCTGAAAATGATGATATTAATAATTGCTATACTATTAGTGTTATCCATGATCCTTCCAATGATGATATGTTTACAAATGAACACACTTGGGAAGATAACTATTCTATTGCTTATGATGATTGCAATGATGAATATGATATTTTCAGTCCACCTACTATTGAGGAGGAAATTAATTATGATTACAATATGCCTCCTATATTTGATGATTATGGTGATGAAAATAATAATGATAGCTATTTTGTTGAATTTGCTCCTACTACAATCAATAAGAATGACTATGTTTATATGGGGAGTATTAATTCTTTTATGCATATGGATCATGATAAGAATGTTTCTTGTGATAGTTATATTGTTACTTTTATTCATCATGCTACTGAAAGTTATTATGAGAGAGGGAAACAAGGTTTTATGTGTCTTAACAATATTAAGTTTCCCCTCTTTATGTTGAATTTTTTGAAGTTGCACTTGTTTTGCTTTCCTATGCTTGTTGCTTTGTGCTTTCATGACTTGTTTCTTTGTAATATTCCTATGCATAGGAAGTGGGTTAGACTTAAATGTGCTTTGAATTCTTCTTGATACTCTCTTTTACTTAAATTCTTATTTCTTATGTGAGCATCTTCTCAAACTATCATGCCTAACTTAAAGGCGTTAAAGAAAAGTACTTATTGGGAGATAACCCAAAAGTTTTAGATGAGTCTTGGAAGTTATTACTTCTGTAATAACCGCTCTTTATCCTTTTTATTTGCTTTTTGTGCCAAGAATAACCTCTAATGAGAGAGAAGTAATGATTGGGAAAGTTGCTGTCAGGAAACAGATTTCTGCGCATCACCGTAAAAATTCGTGTAAAATTTCTGTACATCCGTTAGAGGCGTGAATTTTTGTGCTTCTGAACCAGGTTGTTATCTAACTTTAGTTAGTTCAACGCTTTTCGATTTGAGCAATAGAAGGTCTTCGAAAAAATTCGTCTTTAACTACTAGTCTGTTTTGACAGATTTCTGCCATTATTTGCATTTGCTTCTTGTTGGTTCCTTTTTTAGTTCTTTTGGGGAATTGAGATTTTTGAGGGAAGTGCTACAATAGCTTGTGTTTTAATGGAAGTAATATTGGTGTTGAAACTGAACCTAAAGACTTATTATCTTGAGTGCACTAATATTGCTAATAAGATTGTGTGAAGTTTTGTATGAAGAAAAAAATTTACGTGTATGGAAGGAATGAGTAATGAGATGAAGGATGGACTAAAGCTAAAGCTTGGGGATACCACGCGTGTCACCCCAAGAAATATCCAAGAAGTACAAGCGTCAAAGCTTGGGGATGCCCAAGGCATCCCCTTCTTTATCAATAAAAATCACAGGTTTCTTCCAAACACTTCATTTTTATTGTTTCATGCACAGTTGTGTTGTTCTTGGAGCGTCTTCGTTTTTGTTTTGGTTTTTCGTTTGCTTGGTGTGCTTAGTTTTCTGAATAAATTGGTTGGACCCCCTCTTTCATGCATTGGTTTTCAAATAGTTTGGTTTGGTTTGGAAAAGAGTAGGAAAGTTCATGCTTAAGTGTAAAAAGACTTTGTTTTTGACTGTGGCCTATGCTTTGTCATGCCATGCTTGATATTGTTTTGGCTTTATGCTTAGTATTCTTTGTTGTACCATGACTTGTTATAAACAATTGAGATTTCTTAATGTGCCTTGGATGAATCATGCGTTGTTTTAGCATATTAAAGCATAGTATTGTGGTATTCTCCTTTGATGCTTTATTTGGGTTGACTTGGCACATGCTCACACCATGTTATGACTATCTCAAGTCACCATAGCCTTTATGATCCTTTAGTTTTTAACTTGTAGTATCACTTCATGCTTTGATCAATGATGTTTTGTCGCTCTGCATGATTATGGCCATTATTGCTCTCTTAGTTTGTCGCTCCCAGTCTTTTGCTAGCCTCCACAACCAAGTATGAGTTCCACTCATGCATCCAACTCAGTAAACCAAGTTATTCCAAAGAGTCCACCATACCTACCTACTAGCTTATGCTATTCCAAGTATATTCATGTTTTTGTTTACCTTCTAAATTAAACTTGTTATGAGAAAACTAGTGATTAAAGCTCTCAAGAACTTGATGGCACACTTTACTTTTTTGCATCTAATAAACTTGAACCATTGGGTCCTTCTTTGTTGCGTATATGCTTGTGCTTTATAAGTTGAAGTTAGCAGAACCATGTATCATGGGGAACGCTTTCAACATTGCACTTGTACTTTGTACCCCGTTGAGATCATGTTCTTTTTCTTATCGATCCCGACGGTGTGAAATAAAAGTGTAACTTGTAAGATCATGGAGTTTGTATGTGTGTTAGAGAAGCGCCTGGGCCGCTAGCCTAAGCCATGCCTAATCATGGTGGAAACTTGCAGCATCACCATAATGAGCACTCTATGAAGCATCCTCAATAAAAACCTATGCAAATAGCAAATAAAAATATCATTGAGATGCTCATTGTCTGCTTGCCTTGTCATTTTGATTATGGGATAGCTCCTGTATCATGTGCAAGGGGTACCCCGTTGGCGGTTCTTTATGATACATATGTACTTACAATGACAAGAGCTTACTTGTGACTAAAGTTGAGTAGCATGAGGTTCGGTCTTCGTAAGTAAGGGGCTTAAGATTTCAGTTTATAACTTGTCCAGCATATCCTCTTAGTTGTGTCACTTTAAAATTAATCACCTTCAAGATGCTTATGATAGGGGCAATGAGAGCTGGAAGCTATAAGTACCATAATTTTTGGAAGCTCTTTATGAGACTTGAATCCCTACTTCCTTCTATGAAGGCCTTTCTTCCACCAATATATTGAGTCTCCACCTTCTACCTTTATGCACCTATTTTGAGAGAATAGTGGCCATTCTTAGTTCTATGTAAATTGTTCCAAGACTTGTTGACTGATGCATACCTTGATATTGCTTGTTTTAAACTATTTGTATCTAGTCACTCTTATGAACTTTGAAGGTGTCCTATGCATTTATTTGCTACTCTATGAGGAACAAGCTGAATGCCACTATGCTATGTTTTCCTTATGTGAAACAAACAAACGTCTTGCAAAGCATTGTTATTCATGAATCTTTTGTTTGTGCCTTTTCATATTGCAACATAGTTGCTTTGCCTTATTGTTAGAACTTTGTCTTTCATGTTATGATTGAAGTACTATGATCCCAGCTTTGAATGTTTTACAAATACTTTGATCAAGTTTATGATGGTGCACGTCACCTCAAAAATTATTTTTTCTTTTTATCACTTACCTAGTCGAGGACGAGCAAGAGTTAAGCTTAGGGATGTTGACACATTGCAAATGTATCTATAATTTTTGATGTTCCATGCTTGGTTTTATCTACTTTCTTGTGTTTTGTCCACACTTTGGAGTACTTTTCATTTGATTTCTTGGACTAACCTATTAACAAGAGCCACAGTGTCAGCTGCCTGTTTTCTGCTGTTTTTGGTTCCAGGAAGTCAGAAAAATGAATATTCTCGAAATTGGACGGGACAAAAGCCAAAGTTATTATTCTACCGGGGGACACTTGGAGCCAGAATACAAGACGGAGAAGGGCCAGAGGGTGGCCACACCACCTGGTGGCGTGGGCCAGGCCACGCCAGGGGGTGGTGTGGGCCCCTCCGGCACCCCCTCGGTCTCCCCTCTCGCCTATAAGAGCCTCCCGATGTGTAAACCCTAGATAGTCAAGCCTCTAGCCACGAAAAGTTCCGCAGCACCGTCGCCACCGAAGGGGAGATTCGGGGGACAGAAAGTCTCTGTTCCAGCACCCTGCCGGGACGGGGAATTGCCCCCAGAGCCATCTCCATCGATCTCCACCACCATTGCTGATTCCCATGATGAGGAGGGAGTAGTTCTCTCTCGAGGCTAAGGGTTCTACCAGTAGCTATGTGTTCATCTCTCTCTATGCATGATCTTATTGAGATCATGAGCTTGTAATCTATAGATCTACCTTGCTACTCAAGTGCTTTAATAGATCTCTGCTCTCCCCATGTGTGTGAAAGTGACAGCGTGCACACCATGGTGGCACTTAGGCTAGAGATTACAAATACTTGTTATGAGTTATATTTGGAGTTGGATGTCTTTATGAAATTGTGGTGTTTGTTGGAACCATCTAGTGCTCAAGGTGACAGTGTGAGGTTTTCTAGATGGGAAAGGCTTACTTTGAGGTGTGATGTTATAGTCCTACCATGGATTAGAGTGTCCAACCGGAGAGTAGTTAAGAGTAGTATCATAAAGAAGAATATATTTATATGAGAGTGTTCACTAGTGAAAGTATGATCCCTAGGCCTTGTTTCTAAGCATTGAAACTTCGTTTGCAACTAGATCTGTTACATGTTTGCTTGCTTCCTTCTTTATTTCAGTTAGCCTTTAGTCTTTTGCCACGTCAACCACATGCCAGCAAGCTATTTTCTATCACAGTTACCACTTTTAATTATCCATACCACTTGTATTTCACTATCTCTTCGCCGAACTAGTGCACCTATACACCTGACAAGTGTATTGGGTGTGTTGGGGACACAAGAGACTTCTTGTATCTTGATTGCAGGGTTGCTTGAGAGGGGATACCTTTGACCACTTTCTCCCTGAGTTCGATAAACCTTGGGTGATCCACTTAAGGGAAAACTTGCTGTTGTTCTACAAACCTCTGCACTTGGAGGCCCAACAACTATCTACAAGAATAGAAGTGCGTAGACATCACACGAAGGAGCGACAGAGGGTAAAAAATCCATCATACACACGTTTCTTCCAATGAGAGGATGACATGTGGGGCCCAACAGCATGATTAAACGATAGATGCATCGAACAACGCTATCAAGTTCAGAACAGGGTAGCGCGAGCCAAGGAAAAAATCCATCATACACACGTTTCTTCTAATGAGAGGATGACATGTGGGGCTTAGGAGGTTGGTTAAATGGTAGATGCGTCGAGCAGCGCTATCAACTCGGAACGGGATAGCGCCAGCGAAGGAAAAAATTCCATCATACACACTTTTCTTCTAATGAGAGGATGACATGTGGGTCCCAGGAGGTTGATTAGACGGTAGATGCATCGAGCAGCGCTATCAACTTCGGAACAGGGTAGCGGGAGTGAAGGAAAAAAATTCCATCATACTCACGATCCTTATAATGAGAGGCTAACATGTGGGACCTAGCAGCCTGACTAAACGGCAGACACCTCGAGCAATGTTATCGAGTTCAAATCAGGGAGGCGCAACCGAAAAGTATGGTCCGCAAGAGACACTGATGTCCGGGACCCACACACCTCAAAAGACTTCGGCAAGTCAACATAGCGCGGGGAAATGAAAATCTTGCTTCTGCCACGCGCTGGCCGAGCTTCCTCCATATTTTTAGCAGATCTGTCGTAGTAGAGGGTCGCGAAACCAGAAAAAATAAGTTTTCCATCGGCCACGGCCGAGCCGAGAATTTCATCACGGAAGACGCGTCTTCTACGGCGACTATCAGGCCAAGTCATTGTGGAAGGAAACTTTTCTTGTAGTGTATGTTGAATCACTAGTAGCTTCTTATAATTTTATTAATACTAGAAAAAGGTGTGGAAGCCTCTAAGTTATGTAATGTGTAAGGGTATGGTAATACCTGTTGGAATTTTGCCTAATAAAGGCCCAGCCCATTTATATTATTCAACAATTCCTGAAATCCTAGAGGCCCACTTGGCCCATTCATGCAAGGCAAAAGGTGGGACAAGGGTTTAGTCCAACATTGCTAGTTGAGTGGAAGTTGGACCAGCTTATAAGGAGAGCTCTTCCACCACTTGTACGAGCTTGAGAAGAGAAGACATATACATGTGCGCTCCTCCTCCTCCGCCGCCTGCCTCGCCACGCCTCGTCACGACGCGCGTGCCGCGGGTTGCGGGAATGCCTCGAGCCGAGAGCTTCTCTTTCTTTTTGCCACGCATAAATGGATAGTAATTTGAATAGTCTGCGTGAGTGTATTTTTAATACGAACTCAGTGGAGATTTAATTCGAGCTTAGTGGAGGTTGTTCGGCTTCGGTCGATGCCTGTTCGCTTCCTCTCCCGACGCCAACTATTCGCCTGCCTACCCGTGCCTATAAGAGCGAGAGGTTGCTCCTCTCCTCAGACAGACCAACGCACACACCCTGCGCCTCCAGTCTTCCCCATCCCGTCTTGCTGCGTGCACCACGAGCTGGGATAGTAGGCCTCCGAGACCCCGCTGCTTCGAGTCCTGTACGGGAGAAGGGCAATAAGGTTTTTGGGGAGTGCTACCAGTGCGACTACTGGCTTCATCACGGACTCCTTCACGGATAGCGACTGCAGCGACGTCTTCCCCAACGACGACTTGTTCCCCGACATCAACGACCTTTTCCTCGACAACATGGCTGACGACGGTGCCAACGCTAACGGGAACACCGGCGGTTCCTCTACTGTGATGTATATCATCTTCTGTTCCTTTTCTATTATTCTGCCTGTGTTTTATCTGTCTTTTACTTTGGTTAAATCTCTTGGAAAATTGCTCTATTTCTCAACAATCCAAAAACCTTATTATAGGCAATTTTCTCAAAGTGGTTTCGTTGCTTCTGTGAAGCCACCTGTTTTTGAGGTACGCATTATAAGAGGTGGCGTGTGAGAGCAGTTCTCTAGTTTCAAAACATGAACTGCTATGACGCCACTCTTGGCAAGCCTGAGGGAGAGCTTACTCCTGCTCAGGAACAAGTTTTTCGAAAAACTGATATCCTGTTCAAGGCTGCTTTGCTGTCTATTCTAGGGGATAACATTGTTGAACCCTATATGTCATTTGATAATGGCAAGGACATGTGGGCTGCGCTCGAGGCCAAATTTGGGGTCTCGGACGCTGGCAGTGAACTGTATGTCATGGAACAACTCTATGACTACAAGATGACTGATGACCGCTCCGTGGGTTAGCAGGCTCATGAAATACAGTCACTGGCCAAGGAGCTTGAGCACTTCCCTTGTGTTTTACCGGACAAGTTCATTGCCGGGGGCATTATTGCCAAATTTCCCCCTTCATGGAGGAACTTTGCTACTTCCCTGAAACACAAGAGACAAGAGTTTTCTGTATCGGATCTCATTGATACTCTTGATGTGGAAGAGAAGGCGAGACCAAAAGACACACGTTCTCGAGGTGCTGAGGGAGGTTCAAGTGCTAATCTGGTACAAAAAAAGAACTTCCAGTCACACAAGTCCAAGAACAAGGGAAAGTTTGATGGAAAAGGAAAGTTCGATGGAAAGAACAAAGCCTCACAGTCTACTAGCTTCAAGAAGAAGACTGATAAGAAGAAAGGTGCTTGTCATTTGTGCGGTGATCCTGATCATTGGGCTCCTGCTTGCCCCAACCGTTTTGACAAGCGCCAACATGGAAAAGGCAGCAAGACTGCTAATGTTGTCATGGGCGACGTTGAGATGAAAGATGTTGGGTATGGTATATTACCTATTGTTCTTTCATTATGTCATTCTCCTGATTGGTGGATTGACATGGGCGCTAATGTACATGTTTGTTCTGATGTTTCCATGTTTTCCTCATATCAGGTCAGAGGGGCTCGGTCCATGCTAATGGGGAACGGCTCGCATGCTTCTGTTCATGGTGTTGGTAAGGTCGATCTGAAGTTCACTTCGGGAAAGACCGTGCGCCTGAAGAACGTGCATCATGTTCCCTCAATAAATAAGAATCTTGTTAGTGGATCACTTCTATGTCGTGATGGCTACAAGATTGTGTTTGAGTCCAATAAATTTGTACTGTCTAAGTTTGGAACATTTATTGGTAAAGGCTATGAGTGTGGAGGTTTGTTCCGCCTGTCACTATCAGATGTGTGTAATAAAGTCGTGAATCATGTTTCATCTGATCTTGTATCAAATGTCTGGCATTCACGTCTTTGTCATGTTAATTTTGGTTGCATGACGCGGTTAGCTAAAATGAATATAATCCCAAAATTCACTACTGTAAAGGGATCTAAATTCCAAACTTGTGTGCAAGCAAAGCAACCTCGCAAGTCACATACGACTGCAGAGGTGAGAGATTTGGTGCCACTAGAGCTCATACTTTCAGATCTTTGTGAGATGAATGGTGTGTTAATAAAAGGTGGAAAGAAATATTTTATGACATTGATCGATGACTCTACGAGATATTGTCATGTGTATCTTCTGAAATCAAAAGATGAGGCTTTGTGTTACTTCAAAATCTATAAAGCTGAAGCGGAAAACCAACTTGATCGAAAGATTAAAAGGCTTAGGTATGATCATGGTGGAGAGTACTTTTCCAATGAGTTTGATTCTTTTTGTGCGGAACATGGTATAATCCATGAGAGGACGCCTCCCTACTCGCCCCAGTCAAACGGGGTAGCCGAAAGAAAGAACCGTACTCTAACAGATTTGGTTAACGCCATGTTAGACACATCGGGTCTCTCGAAGGAATGGTGGGGGGAGGCATTACTGACGGCATGTCATCTCCTAAACCGAGTTCCCACTAAGAACAAAGAGAATACTCCATTTTAAGAATGGGAAAAGAAAAGATTAAATATTTCTTACTTGCGAACTTGGGGCTGTGTGGCAAAGGTTCATGTGCCAATCCCAAAGAAGCGCAAACTTGGACCAAAAACCGTGGACTATGTTTTTGTGGGATATGCTTTTCATAGCATTGGCTATAGATTCTTGATAGTAAAATCTAGAGTACCAGAAATGCATGTTGGTACAATCATGGAGTCAAATGATGTGACTTTCTTTGAGGATATCTTTCCCATGAAGGATATACCTAGCTCATCAAATCAGGAGATACCTGACTCATTTCAGGAAATACCCACAATTCCTGAACATACCATTCCTATCGAACACTCGGAAAAACCTGAGGAGGATGATAATGAAATTCCTAAGAGGAGTAAGAGACAGAGGACTACAAAATCCTTTGGTAATGATTTCATTGTGTACCTTGTGGATGATACTCCTACTTCTATTTCAGAAGCCTATGCATCTCCTGATGCTGACTACTGGAAGGAAGCCGTTCATAGTGAGATGGATTCCATCTTAGCGAATGGAACATGGGAGATCACTGATCGTCCTTATGGGTGCAAACCTGTAGGATGCAAATGGGTTTTTAAGAAGAAACTTAGGCCTGATGGTACTATTGAGAAGTACAAGGGAAGACTTGTAGCCAAGGGTTATACCCAAAAAGAAGGTGATGACTTCTTTGATACTAACTCACCCGTAGCCAGATTAACCACCATTCGCGTACTACTATCTTTGGCTGCCTCACATGGTCTTCTCGTTCATCAAATGGACGTTAAGACGGCTTTCCTAAATGGAGAGTTGGACGAGGAAATTTATATGGATCAGCCAGATGGATTTGTAGTGAGTGGTCAAGAAGGAAAAGTGTGTAAGTTGTTGAAGTCTTTATATGGCCTTAAACAAGCACATAAGCAGTGGCACGAGAAGTTTGAGAGAACCCTAACCACTGCAGGTTTTTCTATAAACGAAGCTGACAAATGTGTGTACTATCGCTCTCGTGGGGGCGAGGGAGTAATTCTTTGTTTGTATGTTGATGGCATACTGATTTTTGGGACCAATCTTAATGTGATTAAGGAAGTCAAGGATTTCTTATCTCGGTCTTTTGAGATGAAGGATCTAGGAGTAGCTGATGTTATTTTGAACATCAAGCTACTGAGAGATGATAATGGTGGGATCACTCTGCTTCAGTCTCACTATGTGGAAAAGATCTTGAGTCGCTTTGGGTATAGCAACTGCAAGTCTTCTCCAACACCGTATGATCCTAGTGTGTTACTTCTAAAGAATAGAGGCACTACTAGAGATCAATTGACATATTCTCAGATTATTGGGTCGCTTATGTATTTAGCTAGCGCTACGAGGCCTGACATCACTTTGGCTGTAAGCAAACTCAGTCGGTTTGTTTCAAATCCTGGAGATGATCATTGGCAAGCTCTTGAGAGAGTCATGCGCTATCTAAATGGCAATGCGAGCTACAACATTCACTATACTGGGTACCCAAGGGTGCTAGAGGGATATAGTGATTCAAATTGGATATCTGATGCTGATGAGATAAAGGCCACGAGTGGATATATATTTACACTTGGTGGTGGTGCTATTTCTTGGAAGTCTTGCAAGCAGACCATCTTAACGAGGTCAACTATGGAAGCAGAACTCGCAGCATTAGACACAACCACTGTTGAAGCAGAGTGGCTTCGAGAACTCTTGATGGACTTACCTATGGTTGAGAAACCTATACCCGCAATCCCAATGAACTGTGATAATCAAACTGTGATTGTTAAAGTTAACAGTTCTAAGGATAATATGAAGTCCTCAAGACATGTGAAGAGGAGATTGAAATCTGTCAGAAAAATGAGAAACTCCGGAGTTATTGCATTGGATTATATCCAAACATCTAAGAATCTGGCAGATCCCTTCACAAAGGGTCTATCACGTAACGTGATAGAAAATGCATCAAAGGAGATGGGTATGAGACCCACAATATAAGTTTTCCACAGTGGTAAACCACTCTATGTGATCGGAGATCCCGTGAATTAGAATTGGGAGACAAGCTGTTGGTTAACTAAGAGAAAAGTATCCCTACTTTAAAACACCACTCCCTGAAGATGCAATACTTTCCTATTCTGCATGGCAGGTTGATTTATCTTAATGTGTTCTAGGTGGCTTAGTTTAAGCAGAGATGTTTTCCTGCAGAACATCTTTTGAAGAACACACCTATATGAGTCTGACTGTTAAACGTCGCAGTCTATGAGAGTTGGGTGCTCTCTAATAAACTCATGAAAGGCTATGGAGTATGACGCATAAGCTCCACCCGAGGGTAAGTCCCACGGCAGCCCAGTATTGGTCAAGGCTTTGTGTAAAGCTAGAATGCAGCAAACTTGCAGTTCAAGGCACAGTCCACTGTACAAGTTGCAAACTAGTATCGCATAGAGTTCTAGGTGAAAGTTCAACTTAACAGTCTCCACTAGTACTAGTATATAAACAATGTTTTGGAACCATAGGCAAATTTATGTGTGCCTCTAGGATCTGGTGGGGGATTGTTGGAATTTTGCCTAATAAAGGCCTAGCCCATTTATATTATTTAACAATTCCTGAAATCTCAGAGGCCCACTTGGCCCATTCATGCAAGGAAAAAGGTGGGACAAGAGTTTAGTCCCACATTGTTAGGTGAATAGAAGTTGGACCAGCTTATAAGGAGAGCTCTTCCACCACTTGTACGAGCTTGAGAAGAGAAGACATATACACGCGTGCTCCTCCTCCTCCGCTGCCCGCCTCGTAACGACGCGCGCGCGCGCGCCGCGGGTTGCGGGAATGCCTCGAGCCGAGAGCTTCCCTTTCTTTTTGCCACGCATAAATGGATAGTAATTTGAACACTCTGCGTGAGTGTATTTTTAATACAAACTCAGTGGAGATTTAATTCGATCTTAGTGGAGGCTGTTCGGCTTCGGTCGATGCCTGTTCCTTCCTCTCCTAATGCCGACTATTCGCGTGCCTACGCGTTCCTATAAGAGCGAGAGGTTGCTCCTCTCCTCAGACAGACCAACGCACACACCCTGCGCCTCCAGTCTTCCTCATCCCGTCTTGCGGCGTGCACCGCGAGCTAGGACAGTAGGCCTCCGAGACCCCGCTGCTTCGAGTCCTGTACGGGAGAAGGGCGATAAGGTTTTTGGGGAGTGCTACCAGCGTGACTACTGGCTTCATCACGGACTCCTTCACGGATAGCGACTGCAGCGACGTCTTTCCCAACGACGACTTCTTCCCCGACATCAACGACCTTTTCCTCGACAACATGGCTGATGACGGTGCCAACGCTAACGGGAACACCGGCGGTTCCTCTACCGTGATGTATATCATCTTCTGTTCCTTTTCTATTATTATGCCTGTGTTTTATCTATCTTTTTACTTTGGTTAAATCTCTTGGGAAATTTCTCTATTTCTCAACAATACCTCCAACGTATCTCTACATCCGATGTTGTACTCATGTTTCAATTTTTGCCTCATTTATTGTAACATCTCGTGTATCATGAACATGATGATCTTGTCCATAAGCCACCATATTGCTTGGGGACGAGCAAGAACCTAGCTTGGGGGAGTTGATGCGTCCAAAATTGAAGCATATTTACCTTTTACTTTTGCATAAATAGAGTAGTGATTTTTGTATTTCACCGTGCCTACGCGCGCTATTTCGTTCTTGTTTCAACATGATCTCAAATCATGGAGTCATATATGAACATATCAATTAGAGCTGTCGTATTATGTAATTATATAATATTTCTAATTGATAAAAGTAATTTTATGAATTTACCTTCGCACCTGGAAGAATAACAAATAAGGAGGAGGCATCAGTACCGATAACGACCACTGGTACAGGCGGAGCCCGCCCGTACCGTCTACCCGTACCAGACACCATAGGGACCGCCTCGTCAAATAGTTTCGCCCAACGAAGATAAAAGGGAGATCCGGCATTCACAGCCATCAGAAACTACGAAACACCACATCCGAGAGGGATCTGAAGGAGGAACTCGGCTGGGGTAAAATCACGGCTGCTTCGCGGATCATTGGAGGACAACGCATCATCCCTTTCACCATCAACTGCTGCATCTTCATCACCACCATTACTCCATCTTTCATCTATTAGATCTCTTTGTAATTTCATATCCAATTGTATTTTGCATTAGATCTCCCCCCGTACTTTAATCCATCCATTTGATTATGATCATGTTGTTGATTTCTTCCATGAGTGAGTAGTTCCTTTATTCTTGGAGAGATGGAGAAACCCTAGCACCGCTATGAACTTGTAATAAAAATGATCTATTCTTGTGTCAATATGACTTGCTTGTCTATGATATAATTATGACTTGTGTTTGATTTGTCTCTTTAGATGATATGTAAAGTCGACCACATATCATTTGCCTTCGGGACTAAAGGAAGGAAGACACCATTTGGACGTGTCTTGGAAGTGTACCTGGAGTGCTCCGTGACCGATTGACGTCGGCTTGTTACCCACGCGGCTCCTAAGCTAATTACAATATCTATGGGGAAACCCTTAATTGCGGTGGCCTGTATGGGTGATTGCTCTTAGGCATTGCAGTGGTTATTTAGAGGTGACCTCACACTTGGCTCAACAAAGTGGCTTTCTACGAGCCTTGTCGTGAACATCTTATTATGGGGCTCTCTCCACACATATCATGACATAAGAAGTATGTTATCTTGATTACATATAATAATAGTACTATGCCAGCGGTGTATCCTACATCCCCGAGAATGTTTTAGCCTTATTGAGTTTAACCATGCTTTTATACAATCTTATTACTTTTTTCTTTTACTTGTTTTAGTTACTTTTCTGCAAACAACCATAAACCATTCAAACACCATTTACTTTAGATCAAAGACAACTTATAAGTATTCTTTGGTAGAGAGTAACGAGGGGCATAAAGGCCTTTACCAATAGCTCTATGTGGGTTCGATATCTTTACTTCGAAACTATCTACAATTGGTCTGTGCACTTGCAGTCATCAGTATCTTTGCAAAGGGGTGATTCTAACAAATACATTCTCACAAAGCCCAACAATCCTGTTTTTGTTTGTCACAAAGAAGAATCAGTTAAGCATCTCTTCTTTGCAGGAAAGTTCGCTCGCACTGCACCACTCAAATGGATTCTAATTTGCATCCACCTTCAAGTGTTAGAATTTTTTTTTGGCTACATGGCATTGATCCTGAACTTAGAATGCTCATCCTGGTGGGTGTAGACGCACTTTTTGATCGCTTTTGTTGCATAGAAATGGAGTGGTCCTTTTACAAAAATAAATCTGCTTCTCTCCACATCGCAACTTATCTACTAACATACGCATTATCTCCATTCTTGTTCTATTTCTTCATCAACCGGGGAGTTGCTTATGGCAGCATGTACACATATGGAGTGTGCAGTCAAGGAGATAACACGGATGGTGGTGGTGTTTTCTTGTCGGCCCTATGCCACATTATTTTATTTATTTGAATTGCAAACCATGTCCGTGATTTGTTTTTGGCTATCTTGTATGATAGTATGAGTTGTCTGCATCTTAGTTACGCAGGACCGTGTATAAAAAAAATTTGTATCACGTTGATGCGATGTTTGTAGTGAATAAAAACTTCTTTTCTATAAAATAGAGTAAGATGTTGGGAAGAAAAAGAAATAAAAGACACCAAGTTGGAATAGATTCATCACAGCTTGAGGGCCTTAAGATTCACAATGAATGGTCATACAAAATATACTGTCGCGATCTTTGATTGGTGAAATACCGATGTTGGCGATCTTCCGGTGGCAGTCGCTATGCAGATATGTTTTGCAGAGTAATTAAGCACTATGGATTGAATCATACACTTCTATAAGTTTCATTGAGTCATATACTGAACAACTTTTTTGTGGGTAATATTAAAAAACTTCATCAAATCAGAATTCTGTCATATTTGCGTCACCTCTTAGAATGGCTTGATGCATTGGAGCATTTCAGATCACCGCTTTGAACCAGTTCATGTTGAAGATCACAAGTAGACCTTTTCCTGGAAAACATGAAACTTAATCCATTGTATATATATATATATATATATATATATATATATATATATATATACACACTAATTTAATTCTCAAGCCTATACGAAATATCTACCAACTCATTTTTTTCAAAGGATTGTGTTTCTTTCTTTTAAAGGAAAGAAATCTATTCTTTCTGCTAGCACTATCATTCACTCATTCACCTCTAGCTATGCGTATATAAGGAAGCATGTATGCCCCCTTGGACTTTAGCTAGATCATTTTCTCTAGTGCTTCTCGTCAAAATGTCTCACTTAGTTCAATTAGTATGTTTCCATGTTTCTTCCTCCAGCATATTATATATCATAGTATCTTAGTAATCATGACGAAGTCCTACACTTCAGATTACTTGGGGATGAGCGGCGTCAGGAAAACCTGTTCGACGTCATTGCTTTCAGTGGCGGACCACCGCCTCATGCGAAGATGTTGTTTGTCACATCTTTATGCTGAAAAGACCCCTGCTAAGCCATAGCAGCAGCCGCCCTTTGCCGGTTCTAAAAAAGAAGTGAGAAGTACAAAGACGACATGTGTGACCATAATAACTGATGTAGACACATTGCAAAGAAATTTATGGTGTCACAGTGACTAGTTAAACTCTAAATATCTCTATATCCATATTTACTTTGGACTAAATCAATGACACTTATTATGGATCAGAGGGAGTAGATAAATGTAATCTTGTAAATGCGTTAGTACAAGATTAACATGTCGCTAGGACGCCTGCTCTGATAGAATTAAATGCAGCTGAACCATAGCTTACCATTTTCCTTTTCATGGAGATGAAGTGATCATAACCAGGGAACATCTAATACAACGTGGTGCACTTGAGGTCTGTCCAGACTTGAACTAGGCTGTAGCTCATATTTGATAGTTGTACTCCATAAGTTGTACGTAAAAAATATATATCGACTACGCTTTACTGATACACAGAGAACGCTTGTTGATGTCTCTAGTTTTCCACCCGAAACAATAGTCGCCTGCCCACCGTTACTCGTGGGAGTACTTATTCACCTGCCAACTCAAAGGCATGCCCACATTTCTTTTGATGAAATGCCCACACTATATCCCTCAGCTTGGAACTATATGTATTCCTATATACCATGCCTCTTTCGTTACTTGGGCATGTCTTTCTTTCTTGGTACTAGCACCTAGATTGGTGCTGATTTAGGATTTTGAACATGATCTGCTACCAAGTAAACCTGTCATTGTGATTAAGTTACTCACCTTACGACCTCTCGTGTTTCATTCCTTCATACGGTCGAACTTTCTTCGATGGGCTAGGTCTTGAGCTGTACAAATGGGAAAAAATCAACAAGAATGTCAGACAGGCTTGTACCAAGCTGCCTCCGGAATGAGTGGCATTAGAAAAATATCAGCAACCTGGATTGATCGCGCTGGTTACTGAAGCTGGTGCACAGCTAATTGTTTAGTGCGCTCCATGAACAGTGGTTGTTTCTCCCTTACCAAGTCACCATCTGTAAGCACATAGTGCTGCATTGCAGGTTAAATCTGGTGCTTACTTTTGCTTCCATGGTAGTAGTATGTTTCAGCAGATACTAGAGACCGGATGATTCGTGAATTAGAAGTATTTCTATGCTAGTCAGAAAAAATCATAGTCGAGAAGAACACCGTTTTGTGAAAAAGGCCAAACTGAGGGTCTTGCTTTGTGATATGACATTGGCAAAAATATTAACTCATTATATCGAGAAGACGATTCCTGTTACCACAGCCGGAGAAGGCAATAATTCATAGTACATTAATATTCTGATCATGATACAGAGGAGCCAATCTAGAAAAATATATGTCTCTACGGCGAGGTCTTTAATCTTGAAGCTCCATGACTCTGGTGTTTAGATATCTGTCGTGTTGTCATGGAATGATAAAAAATAGATCAGCATCTTGCTTCGAACTTTGCTTAATGGTTGTATCCTTGTTTGTAAAATTTTCTTAAATATTTAACAGAAACTAAATCATAATTTTCAACGGTGTTCGTGTAATTCGAGACAAAGAATTATTTATATTCTTGCCTTTCTTCACATTGGGTGACGGTATGAGATTTCTTTTCTATCAGGAGCGGTGGCGCGAGCAAAGGTGGATGAATGGGCGAGGAAAACTGGTATCTCAGATCACTGCTTTGAACAGTTAATTTTGAAAATCATAAGTAGGCCTTTTTTGGTAAACATGAATTTTAATCCATCGCCAATTACATATCTCGTTGACATGGCTCGCATTGTCGTACCGATTTAATTCTCAAGTCTACACGAAATATCTACCGTGTCATGTTTTTGGGTAGGCTCAAGATCCTTTTCTTTAAAAAGAAAAAATCAATTGTGAATTTCTGCTAGTATAACATTAACTCATTCACCTCTAGCTATGCGTATATAAGGAACCTGCATCCCCATGGGGTTAGCTAGATATTTTTTGCTAGCTTCTTCTCGTCGATTCACGTCTCAATTTTTTTTCCAACCTTTTTTTGAAAAAAAAATTCAAATTTTTCTTGAACTTTTGAATTATCTTAACTCGTTTATCTCTCAAATTTCTCATGTTTAACACTAACTTCACTTAATCTTAAGTCAAATTATACTTATGGTCAAACTTCTCGATCGGTCACCTATCCCTAGCACTACTCCACCCGCACGCATAACTTCCTCATTTCATCGCTCCCACCTCGCGCGAAGTACCCTTATAACTTGTTGTCAAGACTAGTATATTAATCTTATTAACTCATATTAGTATGTCATCCGTCTTTATTTTTGAAATTACGAAGAACTATTTAAGTAAACAACAATAAATAAGTAATAATAATATTTTATTCCAATGAAAATAAAAAACTGATTAAATTAATATTTAATTTGGTTTTTGCCATTTATTCATTTAATATGACATAAATAATATCTACAAATCTGTAAATCGAAATTTGAAAAATAATATATCCATTATTATCAGAAAAATGTGAGAAATTCAAATATGACATAAAAATTACTAAAAAATAATTTTTGAAATAACTTTTTTTCCTTTTCGAATTTTAAGAATCGAAAAGAATCCAAAACGGCCTAAGACCGTTAAAATCCAAGAGAATTTTTTTCTACACGTTCTTTCTAACATCGTATGCAAAAGTTATGCCCATTTGAATTTTTCATGACATTATTTTTTTGCAAAATATGTCGAAATTCATATTTGTTAATTTTTGTAACAACTAAATCACTAAATATAACTATATTTTGAAGGATTTTATTTTTGGAATTTTTTATAACCCGCCAATTTTTTTAGTCCCGGTTGATGTCTTTTGTCCCGGTTGGAGATACAAGCCAGGACTAAAGAGTGTTGCTCACGTTTGCACCCGCCTCCACCCCTTTAGTCCCGGTTCGTATTACCAACCGGGACTAAAGGACCCGTTCGAACCGGGACTAAAGGTTGTCGGCGTCCTAGGTGTTGGAACCGGGACTACTGTGAGCATTAGTCCCGGTTCCTAACACATCCGGGACTAATGTTCTGAAGGGCTCTGGACGAAAGCCTTGTTTTCTACTAGTTTCATGTTTCTTTCTCTGGTGTGAATTATATATTTTTAGTATAGTACTACACGTTCCATATTATACGTTTCGAGTAGGCTAATAGTTCATCAAAACGTCTAATCATACGGAACAAAGGAGTAATCGTGTCGAAGTCCTACACTTCAGATTACTTGGAAATTAGCGGCTTCAGGAAAACCCATTTGACTGTACCTTTTTAATAGCGGACCAGCGTCTCTCGGCGCTAAGATATTGTTTGTCTATTACTATGGTAAGAACACCGTTGGTATCTGGTAGGCTAGGAGAAGCAGTGTATTATCCCTAGCCTTCCCGGTGCTAAAAAGGGAGCAACCGAGCAAGCAGCTATGATGAATAAATGCATGGGCGTATGGCCATAACACCTGATAGAAGGTGATGCGAAGTACCTTATGGTGTAACAGTGACTAGTTAGACATTGGATATCTATAGTCGAGAGAGGATTTTATGAGCACGCACTCGAGTGTACACCTCAATTTGGGTTGTCCATAGGTGCATCAAGATCCAAGCTAGCCTTTTTTTTCCTGGGACAACTTCTCTTTCGTGTGTCTCTTGCACCATACAATGTCTTCTCTTTTGTGTGTCTCTTGCACCATACAACACCTCAATTTTGCAGCTCACTGAAACATTTGAGATAGAATGTGGGGAAATAGTTTGGGAATTTTATGGCTTTAAAATGTATATATTTAAGGAGTTTGTTTTGAATTTAAAATATTCTAAAATTTTAAATTTCATAAACAATTCCTAGGCTATTTCCCCACATTCTTGTTGTAATTTTTCAGTAACTTGCAAATTTTCAAATCCACATGTTATATAGTTCGAGAGACACGAAAAAGAAAAACTCAAAAAAGTGCGGGAGTGCACCTGTTATCGTGCTCGCGGTCACAACTTTCCCATCTCCACATCCCTATTTTTGTCTTGTCCACGGACGACTTGCATTAAGTTGTTGGGATGTAATATCTCATCTAGTGATTTTAATGTAGCAATATTCTAGCCTAGCAATGACCAATCCACATTTCATTTGGATAAACATAATCTTGTAAGGGAGATAGTTCACGATAGTAACATGTTGCTACGGTGCCAACTTTGATTCTAATTAAATATCGGCTGAATCATAGCTTTAAATTTTCTTTACTATATGTGGAGATTAAATGATGACAACCAAAGGACATCCAATATTATGTGGTCTAGTGGGGGCACTTAAACTTGGTTGGGCTCATATTGGTCTAGCCACTACCGTAAATTTGTCTAGACATGAAAAATCCCTGCTACTCTTTAATGGTACACAGATTCTCACATCCTGACTGTGGTCTTTAGTTTTCTTCATGAAACAAGGACCCAGCTCACCAAATAATTACCTTTTCACCTATCAACTCAAACTCATGTCTACATATATATCTTGGCTTAGAGTTCATTGTCTTCCTATGCCCTGCATCATAGTTACTTGTGCGTGTTCTTTTTTTCTGAATTAGGATTCTAAACATCAATATAATTATCCTTCCAATATTGAAATTTCTTCAAGAGTATAGGTCTTAATCAATAAAATTGAGAAATTTAACTAGTCAGGCAAAAACCAAATTGCCTCCGGAATGAGCGGTGTCAAGAAAATGTTAGCAAGTTGCAGAGCCATCGCCGGTTACCGTCGTTGGTGCATGGAAAATTATTTAGCATGCTAGGAGAACGGCGATCATTTATCCCACACTATGTCTCCTTTTTGTGGGTACACTCCCTCCGATTCAAGTTATTTGTCGCAGATTCAGTGGATCTAGACAAATTTTAGATAACATTTTAACTAAACTGTAACAAGTAATTTGGATCAAATGCATATTTGATGCATTGTCTACATATTTAAACTAGATTATCATTACAATATAAGATGATATTGAAGTAGATTTCATCAATGGCAGTGTCATCAATTTTGAAGCTCTATGACTCTCATTAGTATCTTCTATTATATACTAAAAGCAATATAAGGGTATCTTCGAGGCACTAGGTTGATCCATATCATCCAAATTATTTCATCCGTTAATCGTATTGTGGGACCAGATTATAATGGCCGAGATTAATTGAACAACATGTTACGCTCATAGTCTACATGTACAAGTCGGATGTACATAGGCACGCCTGACACACACAAATCACGTATTGGTTCCAGCCACCATAACAAGTCGCGCACACGTAATGAAATTCCAAGTCGTGACCTACTAGGGCTCTACATCATGTATACATACGAAGGACACTCAGAATCAGGTCACACACACATAATGAAATTCCAAGTCGTGACCTTCTAGGACTCTACATCACGTGTACATGCGAAGGACACTCTGAATCACGCACATACAAATATACAATGGCTGAGATAAAACCGAACCTAAAATATGTACTCCCTCTGTTTTTAAATATAAGATGTTTTAGTTTTGTGAATGAAGTGTATCTAGATCCCTTTTAGTGTCTTGCAAAACTAAAAGATACACTAAAAGGGATCTAGATACACTTCATTCACAAAGCTAAAATATCTTATATTTTGAAACGGAGGGAGTACGTGTTAGCACTAGAGTCATACGCATTGGACACGACAATCAGACCCGATTGAAAAAACTATCCGTGGAAAGCCATGAATCGGATTGAAGCTGGTGATTTCAACATCTTTTTCAAAACAATAAATTGGATGGATATATCGAGAGTGTAAGCGGAATCTGCCTCTTTGTTCAGTCTGGGTTGCATACCGATTATATTAGATATGGAGAGAAAAGAGAACTCAAATATGTTTGAACTCACATTTGCATCACCCATTCCCTACACATAGAGTTCTTATGTCCGCTAAAACGCCGACTATGATGGCCACACCATGTGGTGCATGAAACGCTCCCAATCACGGATGCTGTCCATGGTGGTGAGCTCAAGAAAGGCATGGGGACATGATCCGCATGCAGCAGAGCCCGACTGCACAATGGAGAGGGCGCTTAAGTTTGTTTATGTTGCATTGCTACTAATATCTTGTGTAATTACGTTCATCTAGGAAACATATATAGGAAATTATAAGGGTCTGAAAAAGCTATTTAATTCGGTGGGATGATCCCAGAGGAATTAAGAAGCAAATATCTGATTGATGCACTAGAGCAACAGTGAAGATGGAGAGCACAGAGTCAAGGGATGTAGGGTATACTAGCATCCCAGACAGTTGGGGTACGTGCAAGATGATTTACTCCAGGATCTCATCAGCAACATCGTCATCGGCGCGAGATTATATAACTTTGATGGTATGAAGGAGGAGATTAGTGGAGTTGGCGAAGTGGATGGAAACATTTTAATTATGTAGTGTTGTCACTGCCCATGAGTTTATTGACGAGGACAACAACCCTAATACATTTATAAATGTGATGCCGCCATTCGATAAATGGAGCAATGGACATAGAGAAATTGCATGTGTCGTCTCCCATGAGTTCCTTGATGAGGACATCTGTCTGCATGCCATGAGATGGGACATGAGCAACTGAGAATGGATAATATGGGACGGTATAATTATTGTTTTCCTTCTTTACTACACGCGCCAAGACACATTATAGCAAGGAAAATACTTGTGTGGAGCAACAAAAGAACTAAGGATTCAACAGTAGTGATAACACATTAAAGGATGGTTCAGAAGGAAACAAGGGCATACATGTAAAAGTGAAGCAATAAAAGACATGCATAGAATAATTTAAGGTTGTACAAAATGATTGTGAGGGAATCAAAATAGTAAGAAGTACTGTAGCAATGTATGATCCAGAGCCGTTGGATTGTGAACTCGACCAAGTTTGAATCCAGGAACAACATTAATTGAATATAGGGTTGCCATCAATTTGTAGTTATTATAAATTTCATAGTAGTAATATGGAATGTAAGAATTTCTTTTTGCCCCATTGGGTTGGTTCATACTTAAGTTTTTATTTAGTTAGGCTCCATCAACTCTTAGATGTCGCTTTGGTCGGCAAAAAAGAACCATTTCTATTAGAAAAATAAAATTTGTAGAAGTGAACTACCCAAATCCCAGCAGTGATAGATCACGACTGTAAACCTTGGTCTGCTTATACTTATGTTGCATTCACACTGAACTACCCGAATCCCAGAACTTATACGAGGAAACTAAAAGGTCACTAGGAGATAAAAACAATCTTGATGACTGAAGATTCAGGATCACCACCGAAGAAAGTAGAACGAACATTGGCAAGAATACAATCACTATCTGTCCAACAATTTTCTGACTACGCTCGATTCAATTATGCATTGTGGCATAACTCCTCCATGTGGCTGGCATGCTCGCGGTTGGCTATTCGTCTTTGGTGGATGTTCCAGTCAATTCTTTAGGACCTGATCAGTTAAGATGAGTTCAAAATATTATTCCAAATCCCCACAAAGTTTAGACATTACATTATATTTTCTGCAAACTCTATTGTAGTGACTATGCCCACAAAATTGTTAATATGCTTTAGTCATAAATCCCCACAAAATGGTTAATATTCTTTTGTCATCTATGCCCTCGCATTTGCGAGGGCCACGGTGCTAGTTTATATTTAATAGCTAAATACATGTGTGTTCTACGCCAAGATAAAAAATATTGAGCATGTTGCTTTGAACTTTGCTTCCCGTTTGTATGCTTGTTTCCTAACTTCTCTGATTGTTTTTTCAAAGGTTTTCTTTGTAACCCGAGACGACATTTTGTTTCCTTTCTTTCGTTGCCTTTTTTCTACTCAGCGACATGGCATGGTTTTTTTTTTTTTTTGCGGAAAGGGGTGGAGCGTGCGGAGGTACATGGGGTGAATGATTGAGGAAAAGGGACCGGAATGCTTGGGTCTCGGATCCACCGAGGTGTCGATGAACAGATCGGGGAATAGCCTCATATAGCCAAAGGAAGCAGGATAACTGAAGTGATAGCATGGAGAGCTATTGCCGACGCCACCCATGGCCCGTGGCTATTGCGCAATAGCTAGCTATAGTGGAATGTGCATCATTTGACTATATTTGTGATCACCCATGGCCCGTGGCTATTGCGCAATAGCTAGCTATAGTGGAATGTGCATCATTTGGCTAGATTTGTGATGCCTTTTGGCCGGTCAATAGATCCTTTAAGTACTATAGAATAATTCCAACTCAACAGCTTCTAATTGTTTTGCATCACCATGTAGAATGGCCTAATGCACGAGAATAGTTCGGCCCACTGCTTTGAACCATTCTTTATGAGGACTGCAAGTAGATTTTTCCAAAACAAAATACAGATAATTTAATCCATTTGAATAAATTAATAAAGAAGGTCGTATGCATCTTTTCGATACAGAGGCCCGGGGTCTCATCCTCCATTTCGATAAAAAAGTAATTTAATCCATTGTCAATGACACATTGCATAAATATTGCTCGTGCATTCTTACTCACTAATACTCTGGTCTATAACTATCTACCACTCGTGTTAGCCATAGACTTGAGTTTCTTTTAAGAAAATGTGTACTCTGACTTTCTGCTTCAACAACCATTCGCTCATTCACGTCTAGCTCTGCATATTTAAAGAAGGTTATCCCCTCCAAAGTTTTCATTCTCCCCGGTTGCATATTTAAAGAAGCCTCACTTAGTTTGATTGTTTCGTTAACATGCATGCTCTCGCATGAACTCTGTCTCTGTAGTACGGTAGATAGATATCACTTCGGAGTTACTGTAGGAACGAGCGGCGGCGGGATAGCCTGTTCAACAATTCCTGTTTTAGATGCTGACCAGCGTCCCACACAAAGATGAGTTTTTGGCCTATTTCTTATACTGGCATCTTGGAATACGCCCTTCAGGGCTTCAGGCTTTTGGTTGATCTCAGAACTTTGCTAGAGTGCGTGAACTTACCTCGTGCTTACTTAGATCTCCTAGACTCAAGATCAACATGCAAGCTATAGCGCACTTTTCACAACTACCAGTTCATCGATGCATGTAGCGCACTTAGTATCTACAGAAAAAGAAAAAAATAAGGGTGTGTTTCGTTGGCCCGACGGACGTTTCTCGCACGGCGCAGAAAGAAATAAGCCCGTTTGGAGAGTTGGGCTGCATGAAATCTCTGCACAACACGGGTCTTAAAGCAGGCCAAATCTTGGCCCGCTGGGAACGCCGATTTCGCCATTTCCACAGAGCCAGGCCCTGGCAAGCGTCGCGTGCCTACCGCTTGCACGCGTGTGGAAGCGCGGGAGACGGGACATTTTCTCCTTAACTCCCAGGCCACTCCGCTCACCATCCAGTCCCGTCCTGTCACCACGATTCCCAACCATGGCCGCCGCTCCTCCTCCTCCTCCCCTCCCCTCCCCCCTCGTTCGGCGGCCCCCGCATCGGCGAGGTGAGCACGCACAACCTCTGGGCAGCTGTCCAACTGGAGAAGATCGCCGCAAGCGGCGAGGCGGCCCTCGCGAGGGTCCTCAGGGCTCCCGCACCCATCTGCGCGCGCGCTACTCGGGCGGCATCGGCGGCGGCCGCGGATGCGGCAGCGTCGCCTACACCTGCGGAGGATGCCACATTTGCGGCCAAGGAGGCCAAAAAAGCCCCCGCCGTAGTCGGGGCTACCCTCGACTAGTCGGATAGGGTTTTCCACTGATGCCGGCAGCCCCAACCTTCACGGACGGAGCTTCTTCTCTCGCTTCGGCGGCGCCCTCTACTGCACCATCGTCGTCGATGGCGCCACCGCCGACAAGGGTAAGTCCCCGATCTACATTGTGGTTAGGGTTCGGCCCCAAATCGATGGTAGTTAGGACTTGATCTTCGATAGTTATAGAGCGATTTGGGGTTTTCGCAGTACGTAGCAAGATATTTGATAATGTGCACACAAACTTTGGGATTTACTTGAGCGAATTTCCCAATTTGGTTGTTGTTCTGGGGCATAGCCCGATTGGGGATTCACAGCGGAATCCTCAAATTAATTGTTGTCCTAGGGCATTGCCGGATTGGGGATACTAGGTTAGTTGTACTTCATGTTTGTACCATGTGCATTGCCAGATTAGACATTGTACTCCATGTTTGTATCCTGTGTGTTGCTAGATTAGGCATTGTACTCCATATTTGTAGCACCTGTGTTGCTAGATTAGGCATTTGTACTTCATGTTCATAGCATGTGTGTTGCCAAATTAGGAAATGCTGCTTGTTGACCTTGTTTTACTTCATGGCAAGGTGCTTAAGTTCGAGTGCGAGACTGTCAGGAGGGGCTGGCACCCCCCCTCCCACCGGGTTTTGCCGACGTGCTCCCGACCAACCACTGGCAAATGAAGCCCATGGCCATTGGCAGGGTGGAGGCGGCTACGAACATGCATAGCAAGAGGGGCAGGCAACCGAAGCTTGGGGACTACCCAATAGTCGCGGTTCCTTGCTGCTTCATCATCCAGCTGGACGCGGCTGACTTGCACATGCTGGTGATCCCGTTGGCGTTCCAGTTCAGCCTAAGGACCTGGATCAAGCAACCTTTGCCGCGCATCGTGCAGGTCACAGCCTGCCGGTGGTGCGCCGAGTTCGTGCAGGTCGAATGGTTCTCTGGCCAGGTTGCCTTCAGGAAGAACTGGCTGGAGCTGGTCTACAAGTATGACCTGGCGCGCGACGACATCCTGGAGTTCAAGCTGAAGGCCTTTGTTATCAAGATGACGATCTACAAGGCCGGCACCTCCAGTGCCAGGCAGTACACCTGCCTAGACCACGGCTAACCGGCGGCAACCTTCATGTCCATGCTTCTATAAGTTTGTAAGTAGTGGTAGTAGTTGATGATGGACAACTTATGATGCTGAACTTAGTAGGTTGATGGTACTTTTGATCAGGGGTGAAAACCTCTAGTGGTGGTTCAGGGGCATCCCATGCCCTAGTTGATGGTTTATTTCATCAGGGATTAAGCCCCTGGTGCTTGAGGGGCAGGTGATGCCCCTGCTGATGGTTATTTTGATCAGAGGTGAAGTTTAGAACCCCTGATTGCTACATGTTAGTGCTTGCTAAGACTGTTCTTGTGTAGCTAACAATGCTAATGTCTGCATATGAATGTTATGGTCATGTTATGGTGATGTTGTGTGTGCATATGACTGTTCTCATGATCATGTCGTCGTGTGTGTGCTGGGGTGGTAAGATCACCAAATTTGAAATGGGTGATCATAGCCCGTGTGATCGGATGCAAAGAACCACACCAAATAGCTGAGAAATGCATCAGCAGGAAAAAAATACAAAAAACAGGGCAACCAAACAACTGGGTTTATTTGCAGGCAACAAAGATACAGAAGTCCAAACAACTTGCCCAACTTGGCCCAAGCCCAATCTCCCACCATGCAGCACCCAGTGGGCCAAAAGTCAAAAACGAGAAATTATGGACCGAGTAACCAAACACGCCCTAAAAGAAGAGAGCGGTACCAAACAGGAAGAGACAAATAACAATGAAGAAATGTCTGACCATGAGACCTGATCGATACAATACGATTTAATTTAAAGGGATTTTATGGTGTCCTAGTGACTTGTTAGGCACTAAATATCTCAATATCAATTGTTGAGTTGCTTTAAGACTCGCCCGAGTTATTTTGTAGAGTCCCTACCTTTTGATTCGAGGAATTACATTGAGTGGCACCGACGACTAAAGTTTGGTATAACTTCAAAATTTATATATGGAAATCTATTGAACATAATGTGCCGAAGACTAATCAACACATTTGTGATTGGATAAATTAAATCTTAGTAGAGGCACTAGTACATCATGACATTGTTCTATGATGCCAGCTCCGACAGTAACTAAATAGTGGTTGAATGACCCCTTACGATTTTTATTTTGATGGAGATGAAACAGGCCTAGCTGAGAACATCCAAAATAATATGGTGTAGGTGGGAGTATCTTCATACTTGCACTTTGCTCGAGTTCATATTTGGTCTAGCTAGTACGGTAAATTTATGTACACATAAAAACTATCCACTGCTCTCTAGTGGTACATAGAGTCTAGCATGTGATGGGCGATATCGGCATCTCTAGTTTTATACAAATAGGGGCCACCAGGCCGATGCTGCTCGTAGAATTACATTTTCCACCTACCGACTTGAACTTATATTTCACATATATATAAACATATCCACTGGCTTAGAATTCATTGTCTGCCTTCCTACGCTCTGCCTCTAATGTTACTTGCGCATATCTTTCATTCTTAAAAGCTTGTTGTGTTAGCCAATCATACTACTCACGCGATGGCCCTTCGTGCTTTTTCCTTCCTGTGGTTGAACTTTCTTCAGTGGTGTAGGTCTTGATCTATACAATAGGGGAAGTCCAACAGAAAACTGCACCCCTGCCTAGGAACGACTGGCATCAGAAAAATACAACTTATCAGTTACTATTGTGGATCAGCTACAAATTGTTTTGCTCATGGAGCAATAATCCTTTCTCCCGCGTGGTGCTGCTGATCCGCGGCGAAAACCACCATTTTGGCAACATGAGAATTCAGCGGAGCTGTGAAGAGGAGTAAACCATCGACCAAGAGGCGGAGCTGAGACCATGTGACCTTGCCGGATAGACGAGTCCAAAGTAGACGTTGTAACGATGATGGAGCTGGAGATGAGGGAATACAAGTATGTCAAAGATGCTAGGACCGTAGGACAAGGGGTTAGAGATTTGGCTGGGTGTTTATTGGCTAGATGAACTTTTCATGCTTGTGGAACGATGGTGGCTAAACGAGACCGACGTACGTCACCAACCATGACCGATTCTGTATTCAGATAAATTTAACAACTAAGGGCTTGTTTGATTCGAAGGAATCTCATAGAAAATTTGGAGGATTTTGATCCTTAGGAATTTTTTCTCTGTGCATCGTTTGATTCATAGGATTAGATCCTTAGGAACTTTTTCCATAGGATTGTGTTGCACTTTTTCCATAGGATTGTATTGCACTATGTTTTGAAAGAAAATTTCTATCACCCAAACCTCATGTTACAATTCCTTTGTCCTTCCGGCGATTCAAACACTCCTTTAAGAAAAAATATTGTAGGCACCAAATCCTATAGGATTAAATTAGACAAGATATTTTAATCATGCACCAAGATGTCCAATGGCAGTGTCCCACCAAGCATCATCATCACCAATATTTGACCCCATGCTTCCACCATCCTCACAATCACTGTCTTCAATGGCTATTGTCTTTCCCTTCACCACATTATGACTTTCTTGAGTTGGAAGATAAGTATCTATGCACACATAAGGTTCATCATCACCTATAACAGTGCGGCCAGTTTGACTAGTGAAAATGCATCCTTCCTTGTCAATAACATAGACACCAGATTTATTGTAATCAATAGGGATAGGTTCTTCATATTGCACAATGGAAGATTATGTTGGTTGACTAGCTTTGGCTTCAGATTTCTTGTTCTTTCTACTTTTGCCCCTCTTTTCAAACTGTAACACCCTCAAATCGGCCCTATGCAAGTTTTAGCCCTTTCCGCCAAACCCGCATAGAAACGATTCAAGGACGCCCACCAGGCACTTTCGTGCGGGTGGAAAACAAAGTAATAACATTACACAATAGTCCTCGATTGGACCCACAGAACAGATATATATTCAACAGCGATTCAACGAGTCAAGAATACAGATATACAATACAAAGATCCAAATCACCTTGAAAACGATAGAGCGTCCGACTACGGACAAGATGCAAATGGGGCTAAGAGCCGTGAAGAATAACCAATGGCGTCCATAACCCTGCCCAGGCCAAGCCGGAAGGGTAACCCTGCTAACGACGTCAATCTCAAACCTGCTAAAACAAAAGGGGTGCCGACAAAGGGCAAAGGAAAAAGAGGAGCGTCAGTACTGAGGCTAGTACACGGCGAGGCTAGAATTCGGCGGCTCTCGCCTACATAGGTATGGTGGGCTGAAGCGGCAGCGCAGCGGCACTAAACAACCTATAGAGACTCGGTATCACTGGCGGCTATTAGAGAGGGGTACGAAAGACCTATTCGGACCCAACCTGAAGCTAACACCAAACAAACCCATCCTGGTATTTCCCCCTCAAGACCAAACGAGGAAGTCGGACCAAGGAAGTCACACAGTTGGCAATTTTACTCATTCTGTTATAGTTGCAGCAATTACTAATCAGATATAGATAGCATGCATCATCCTGAAGCATAAGTAGTGGGCAGTGTTAATTAACATTCCGTTGTAGTTGGAACATTTACTAGTCAGATATAATTGTCCTGAGGAATCCCAAAGCCCAGCAATTGTTGGCACTTTTATCACATTCCATTGGAGTTGCGATACTTACTAGGTAGGTATATCAGCACACGATACGACCAAGATCCACCAGTTGTTGGCATTTTTAATATCCATTCCGTTATAATTGAGCTGATTACTAGTCACATATTAAGTCAAATTTATAGCACTACTTTAGTTATGCTTGTCTATGATCGAGATACCGTGCTCCAAGTCGTCCATAACCGCGGACACGGCTTTCAGAAAGTTTTACCCTGCAGGGGTGCACAAATAGCAACACACACTCGATCAACCTCGGAAAAACCAACTCAAAACCCAACGAGGCTTTCACGACAAAGCAATCACAGGATTCATAAAATATTTCAGGGGGGGCACCCCACTAAGCTACCCGCAACGAAGTTGGCCGACTCCGAAACGGACCCAGGGTTTGTGTCAATGGCTGTAAACGATTGGGAACCCAAAAGTGTGACTGGGCATGTCGATACCGCGAAAACATTCCACGTTCCAAAACAGTACAGGTGCTCCACGCACAATCTTCAGTAAAGCAGTAACATGGCATAAGTACAGGATAGTAATAAAGCCCTAAACTACTTTGTGGCCCCAAGAAATAGAAATGAATCAAGCTCTGGCTCAGGGGGGTCCATAAGGCCTCCCGGATGTGGATAGTGCGAAAAATCAAGGAACAGGTATCAAGTACTCGGGGTCCTACGGGACACAAGTGAGCGTGGAAGAACCAAATAACATCTATTGCCCACCGATGCCTCTGCATTAGTTATATCTAGCATTTTAATAGTTGTATTTAAAGTCATGATCATCTCCACCATAAACATCTGCCAGCAATAAACATCTCCACCATTCCAACAACTGTGGTACTCGACAACACGAGATCGCACCTGAGCAAGTGACTACGACTCGCAAGGCCAACTATCTACCAAACACAGGTAATAGGAGGTGTCCAAGGCAATGGAAACTAAAGCATCCTAGATCAACAGGAGGAAATAAAGACTATAAATGCAAAATAGGTAGAAGGGGGGAGGGATGCTCGCCTGGAAAACACTGCCGGAGATTCATTTCCGGAGAACTTGTCGATACTCGCATCAACTCATCGGCCTAATCCGGGAAGAAGCAAACACTAGCACAAACACCGGATGCACTATTTAATACTACGGCAAAAGATCCGGCATGATTATGATATGATGCATAGATGAACAATTTAATGTGCGACAGACGATAATGTCATATTATTAAATTAATGGGGGTCTCGGATAGGGAATCACATTAGGGTTTGGCGAACTTGGGCTCCGAGGGGTTCGGGGTTCGACAAGGTTCGACAGGGGCAGAAACGGCTCGACGGAATCGGTCTCAGACAACGGAAGTAGATCTTGTCGCATCCAGGAAGAAGGACTTGGTTTGGCGTCGGGGGCGCATCGGATTCGCCCTGGTCGGTGTCGGTCTTGGCGCTCGAGGTGAAGAACCTGGCATCCTCGAGGAAGTACTTGGCGTATCCGTGTCGACGACCTTGGCGTCCGGGTCCGGGTCTCGCATCCGGGAAGGAGTACTTGTCGCATATGTGGTCTTCGGGGTTGCTTCAATCGGATCCAAGACGAAGTACTTGTTGTCCCATGTAGAAGTCCTTGCCGATCCGGGAGGAGATCTTGGGGTTCCACGTTGAAGGCCTTCGGGTACGGGGGTCTCAGTATCCGTGAAGGCGAGCATGGCGATCCATGAAGGAGGTCTTGATGCTGCGGTCGGTGTCGATCTTTGGGTACCGCGTGTCCTCGGCGTGGTTTCTCTCGAGTTCAAGCGTCGGTGGTTCCTCTCGTGGCTCCATGTACGTTCTTTGGAAAACATCGGCACCAAGCCGATCTTGTCGGCGAACGTCCATGGGGAAGATCTTGTCGAGGTTCGTGGTCTTTCACCGGTGTGGCACCTCGTCGTGGGACATTTCTCGAACATATGGGTAGGAACTAGCCCTGTAGGAGACGCATAGCAGAAGGCTGAGCAGGGCTCTAGGCAGCAGCACACCACGGTTGGCGTCACTGGCTCGGTGGGGCTCGCAAAAGCGGCAGGGGTCGAGGACGGCGGCCGGGGCCGGCACTGGTGGAGCGGAGGGGGCCCGCGGCGGCGGGGTCGTGGCCCGAGGAGGCGCGGTAGGGCGCAGGGCTTCGGCGGCCACGGCTGGAGGCGGGGCAACGCGGAGCTTGGCGGCATGGCGGCGGCCGAGGTCGCGGCGGCGGACGGCGAGGCGAGCCCGAGCGGCAGAAGGAGGAGGCCGGCGTGGGGGAGGAGACGGCACCGGGGCGCGGGGTGACGGTGAGGAGAAGGCGCGGGGCTTGGGGGCCCACGGCGGCGTTCTGGGGGGAACGCGGACGGGGGAGATGTGGTCGCGGCGACGGGGAGGCGCTGCTGCCGCCGGAGATCGAGAAGGAGACGAGGTGGCATCGAGGAGCTTGACCGGCGAGGAGGAGGCGCCGCCGGAGCGAGGCGGCGGGGCCGGCGGAAGGCGGCCCGCGGAGTCCCTCTGCCGCGGTACTGGCGGTGGAGATGGCGACGCAGGGGGGTGACCACGGCGCGAGGAAGGCGGGGGCGGCTCGCCGGCGGCTCGGCGGCGACAGCGAGGAAGGTGGAGGCGGCGGGGAAAGGGAAGAGGGGAGGAAGGGGAACGCATGGGCGGGGAAACCGAGGCGGCTGTCGGCGCGTGGAGGGGACGCGGTTAGCGGCAGGTGGGGCCGGCCGAACGGGATAGGGGGGCTGCGTGGGAGTGCGCCTGTCCATACCAGGAGGGTGGGGCCCGCGCGGGCGGGAGAGGGAGACGCGCGCGGCTGGCGGAATCAGCGTGAGGGTGCGCTACTGCGTCCGTGTGGGTGGGGCTGGGATGATGTGGCAGCCTGGGATAGGCTGGGGTGGTGTGGAGGTGTGAGGTGGAGGGAGGAGATTGGCCAGGGTGAGGTGGAGGAGGGGTGGGTAGGCTAGGTTTAGGTAGAAAAGGGTTTGGGGGATCTAGGGTAGGTAGAATTTTTATCTGGAGGTGGCCGGCTAGGCTTTCGAGCCTGGCTGGCTGCCTCCCAAAAATAATTTAAATATTTTATTTATTAAAAACGAGGCTTTTGCAAACCGTTGGTAGACAAAACAGAATATTCCGGAGACCCGGGTTTTAATTTGAATTAAAGACGGGGCGTTTAGAAAACAACACCAGGCTTTTCGAAAATAATTTTATGCAAACAAATGCAAGATAACATGACGATGCTCAAATGCAAGGTGGCATGATGACATGAGCATGCGGTCACGATGATGCAATGCACAAAAACACCGCGATTTTCTGGTAGTGGTTTTTGCGGGATGCCACACAAACAAATACAACACCTTACTTGAATCAAAACGGTCTAATAGTTCATAGATTTTGTAGTTGTTCTCAACCAATTCATCTACCCCTTGTTTTCTGCAATAAATGGAATCCCTCTAACTAAACCCCTTCTCCTCAATAACTGCAACTAAGTTCAGATAAGTAATGTCTCTTCTCTGGCAATTTTTCTCTCTAAATTGTCAAGCTGAATTCTGACCTCCCAAATCTCTGGATCAAGACTACACAAACATAGCAAGCAATAGACCAACTCAGAAAACCCTCCAAATAGGTTAAACCCTAACCCCTAAATCAAACTTTAGAGACTACCGGCAGGGGGGAGGGATAGGGGAAGGGGAAAGATGAATAGGTACTCCATGCCGCCGAGACCAGATATCCACCTCTCGGAATCCAACGGGTTCCCCACCCACAGCTGCGCCAGCATCGCCGCCGCCGTCGATGGCCGAGATGGCCATAGCTCATCCAGATCGTCCATTTGCTCCCTTGTGCCTCCCGCGGCCTCCACCGATAGCACAAGACCCGCCTGTGTTGCCGCTGCCTCCTCCATCGCCTCTGAATCGCGAGTGTAGCGGGAGAGAAAGGGGAGACGAGAGAGTAAGAGCAGAGCACATGGTCTGGTCCAGACCGCACCTGGTCTTGTCTAACCAACACGGTCCTAAGAGACGTCCGTATTCCCAACAGAGCAACGAGGATGTGAGATCTGCTCTCGCCTCTCCTCCTCTCGGAACAGGCGGCGGCTCTCTCTCCCTCCAGATCTCAGCCGGCGAGAGCGCCGGTTCCCTCTCCCTCCGCTTGCCGCTCCGGCGGTAGGAGGGAGGGGGAACCTCGTTTCTCCGCCTAGTAGTTAGGGTTAGGGTATGTCTGCTGTAGGGTGTCGTTGGGGTGGTGGGAGCGACGTCCAGGCAATAAATCTGCCTCAACTCTACTCCCACACCGGCGACGACCTTCACGGTGGCGCCTCGGAGTTGATGGCAAGGTGTGATGTTCGTTCTTTCAGATCGACAGCCTGGTCTTCTCGTCATTCGTCAGATCTGGCGAGATCAGTTTCTCAGTGTGTCGTTGGCGTTCGTTGTTATCCGCGACGGCGCTGGTGGCCGGGGCGAGATGGTTTCTCTGGAGCGAGGATGTTGGTCCGGAGGTGGTGGATCTGTCGTTCTTCTCCGACTTTGTCGATGAGAGGCAGCGGATCTTGGTTCAAGACAGCACGGGGATGTCCCCCAGTCGACGTGCCACAGCGACATGTGCCTCCCTGCGTGCAGCAGGCCTGTTCATCGACTCACAAAGCCTCATTGGCGATAGTGCTTTTTTGGATCTTGCAGTGTTGGAGGTTCGGCGTCTATTCTGGTGTGCGTCTTGGCGTCGCTGGAGTTGGGCGGCGGCCGCTGGCTTTGGTGGTTGCGGAAAACCCTAGGGATCGTTTTGTATTTCTCAGTCTCTTAGGATTTTATTTGCATAATTTTCAGGATAATCATTTTATCCCGGTCTGTCTTTTAGTGTCCACATGTGTTACTCCATGTAACTTGATTTTCGATTAATGAAATATGTGGTTGCTCTAAAAAAAAACACGGTCCTAAACGGTGGGGGAAACGGCCATTTGGCCACGTCCGCCGAACGTGGGCAGCGTCGTCAGAAACGTTATCAACCTCGAATCAGCGCGGTCAGAGTTTCCTCGTCCCAGTGTTGGTACTGAACGTGCCAAAATTACCGAAAGTGGTACTGACTCGTCCTGACTATCTCAATTGTGGTAGTTTTATCCAATTAACTCAATGTATATTATACGTGTCGACTTGAGTTTTTTTAATGGTTACTCTGACTTTCTGCTTAAACAAGTATTCGCTCATTCACGTCTAGCTCTGCATATTTAAAGAAACTTATCCCATCCAACGTTTTCATTCTACCCCGGTTGCTTCTCTCGTCAATTCACGTCTCGCTTAGTTTGATTTTTTTTAACATGCTTCCTCTGGCATGAACTCTGTGCCTATGTAGTATGGTACTAGATAGATATCACTTCGGAGTTAGGAATGAGTGGCTCCGGGACAGCCTGTTCAACAGATCCTCTTTTAGCTGGTGACCGGCGTCCCTCTCTAAGATGAAATTTGTCGTCTATTTCTTACTGGCTTCTTGAAATACGTCCTTCAGGTTCAGGGTCTTGTCCAACTTTGCTAGACTGTGTGCACTTATCTCGTGCTTACTTAGATCTCCTAGACTCAAGATCAACATGCAAGCTATAGCGCACTTTTCATAACTACCAGTTCATCGATGCATGTAGCAGTAGCACACTTGATACCTACAGAAAAATAAGAGAAAATAAAACAAGAGAATGGTACCAGACGTAAAGAGGCAAATAGCGACGATGAAATGTATGATCGTGCATTAGACCTGATACAATACGATTTAAAGGGATTGTATGGATTCCTAGTGACTTGTTAGGCACTAAATATCTTTGTATCAATTGTTGAGTTGCTTTAAGACGCACCCGAGTTATTTTGTAGAGTCCCTACCTTTTGATTATTTGAGGAATTACATTGAGTGGCATAACTTCAAAATTTATATATGGAAATGTATTGCTCTATCCATATCACATTACTGCTAGCAACAATTATGGGAATTGAACTTAATGTGTCGAAGACTAATCAACACATTTGTGATTGGGTAAATTAAATCTTAGTGAAGGCACTAGTACATCATGACATGTTGCTATGATGCCGGCTCCGACAGTAACTAAATAGCGGTCGAATGACCTCTTACGATTTTTATTTTGGTGGAGATGAAACGGGCCTAGCCGAGAACATCCAAAATAATACCGTGTAGGTGGGAGTATCTTCATACTTACACTTTGCTCGAATTCATATTTGGTCTAGTTGGTACGGTAAAATTATGTACACATAAAAACTATTCACTGCTTTCTAGTGGTACATAGAGTCTAGCTAACATGCGATCAGCGATTTGGGCATCTCTAGTTTTGAATACGAAATAGGGGCCGGCCACCAGGCAGATGCTGCTGGTAGAATCACATTTCCACCTACCGACTCAAACTTATAGTATTTCACATGTATATAAGCATATCCCTTAGCTTGGAATTCGTTGTCTACCTTCCTATGCTCTGCCCCTAATGTTACTTGCGCATATCTTTCATTCTTAAAAGGTTGTTTTGTTAGCCAATCATCCTGATCCTGGCACACACGAGTAAGATTCTGAGCATCCACGATACAATTATGCTACTCACGCATGGCCCTTCGTGCTTTTTCGTTCCTATGGTTGAAGTTTCTTCAGTGGTGTAGGTCTTGATCTATACGATAGGGGAAGTCCAATAGAAAACTTCGCCGCTGCCTAGGAACGAGTGGCATCAGAGAGATATCAGCAAGTCTTATACAACTTACCAGTTACTATTGCTGACTGGTCACAAATTGTTTTGCTCACGGAGCAATAGTCCTTTCTCCCTCATGGTGCTGCTGATCGGCGGCAACATGTACCACTTCATTCACAGGGAAATTCAGCACAGCTACGAGGTGGAGTAGCCATTGATCAAGAGGCAGAGCTGAGACCATGTGACCTCGCTGGAGAACTTTGGCTGGCTATACGTGAAGGAGATATGCCCTAAAGGCAAATAATAAAGTGTATTGTTTGACATATCTCTTATATGTTTATAATATGTTCCATACTGTGCTATAACTGTATTAATATGAAACGTTAAAATACATGTATGGCATGCAAACAAACCACGTCTCTAGTTACCTCTAGCAAGCTAGCTCATTGGTCATGAGGATGATCTAGGGTTTCAGGATCATGAGCATTTATGCCAATTGATAATGAGGTCATATCATTAGTTGAATGATGTGATAGACAAACATCCGACTGTTGTATCATAAATGAGATCTAGTTACAAAGTTCACCATTATAATGATAAACAAAGGAAACTTCGCAACCTGATCCTTAGACTGTGAGATAATGCAAATCACCGTTTTGGAGGGAGCTTAGATGGTATCAAGTATCATACCGTGACTGGATGATCAAAAAGGTGTCACTCAGGTTTCCCAAAGGGGCGTGTAGAGGAGTACATATCAAGACCAGGATTTGTCAGTCCATGTAACGAATAGATACATATGTGGCCATCTCGGTGACGTTGCATTAACGAAGCTTGCAAGCGGGTGACTTGGTCACGTAATGCAACGACATGGGAACGAGTAAACAAATTCATTAGTAACGAGATCGAACTAAGGTATGGAGATACCGAAGATCAAGTCTTGGATGAACTAGGTATCGAGAGGCAAAGGGAACGGGAAACAACGTTTACGGTTCGAGCGATAAGATTCGTGGAATGCACGGGGATCATCATGGGCATCCAGGTCCCACTGATGATCATTGATATGAGAGAGGACTCAATCATATTCGGAGTGTTCCCGAACCGAAGGATGTCACGCTTAAGGGTGGGGACGCATAGGGATAGATGTGGTACCGTAGGAGAAATAGAGAGAGAGGAGCCGGAATAGTTCCGGGTAACATCCGATGTTGATCAGAGGGGGTCCGGAAGGAGTTCCGGAGTGAAGGAATATAATAATATGTGTATTTTATATTAACTAGATGAATTAATATTAAAAAAATTATTTTATTTTTAAAGGCAGCCCATTGCTAATGGGCCTCACCCGGAGGGGAGGCCCAAAGGGGCAAGGCGCCTTGGGAGGAGGGCCAGTCGGCCAGGGCTTGGTGGGCCGCCCTAGTGGGGCCCACCTAGGGACGGCGGCTCCCCCTTGGTGGCCGGTGGGTATGGGGTTTAGTCCCACACGCCTGCCCCTTGGATGGTGCCCCTCCCCTCCCACTATATATAGGGGGTCACTGATACATTGCAAATGTATCTATAATTTTTGATGTTCCATACTTAGTTTTATCCACTTTCTTGTGTTTTGTTCCAACTTTGGAGTACTTTTATTATGATTTCTTGGACTAACCTATTAACAAGAGCCACAGTGCCAGTTGCCTGTTTTCTGCTGTTTTTGGTTCCAGGAAAGTCAGAAAATGAATATTCTCGGAATTGGACGGGACAAAAGCCAAAGTGCCTATTTTTTCGGAAGGGATCAAGTGCCAGAATACGAGATGGAGAAGGGCTGGGGGCCGGCCACACCACCTGGCCGCGCGGCCAGGCCTGGCCCGCGCCAGGGGGTGGTCTCGCCGACCCCAGCACCCCCTCGGCCTCTCCTTCCGCCTATAAGTTGCCCTCGGGACGAAAACCCTAGGTACCCGATCAAAAATCCACGAAAGAGTCTGTAGCCGCCGTCATCTCCATCCCTAGATCGGGGGGATCTGAAGCTCTTCCCGGCACCCTGTCGGAGAGGGGAATTCACCCTGGAGGCCTTCTTCATCACCATGCAAGCCTCCGGTGTGATGCGTGAGTAGTTCACCCTTGGACTACGGATCCATGTAGTAGCCAGATGGCTGGTTTCTCATCCTTTGTGCTTTCATGTTTAGATCTTGTGAGCTCCGTTTATGATCAAGATAATCTATTTGTAATCCATACATGTTGTGTTTGCGGGGATCCGATGGATATTGAGATGCTATTTCAGATTGATTATTGATTCTATCATGTCTTTGTTATTTGAGATCTTGCATGCTTTCATTTGTTAGTAGCTATCTTGGCCAAGTAGATGCTAGTAACTCCAAGAGTTAGTATTTATGCTCGATAGTGGGTTCATGCCTCTGGTAATCTGGGGAAGTGACATAAATCTCTAAGGTACTAGATGTGTTGTTGCTACTAGGGAGAAAACAACAATCCTTTGTTCATAGAACAATTGTATTGTTTACTTTACACGCAGTTCGTAAAGCAATAATATATTGCTTGCAACTTAATACTGGAGGGTGTTCGGATGATAACCTGAAGGTGGATTATTAGTCATAGATGGAGTTGGATGGCGGTCTATGTATTATGTTGTAATGCCCAATCAAGTATCAAAGGAGTCACGATGATTAGTATATGCATGTATTGCTTTCTCGGTGTTTGTCAATTGCCCCGCTGTAATTTGTTCACCCAGCATGTTATCTATCTTAAGGAGAGCCACCTCTAGTGAACTATGGATCCCGGTCATTTTACTTTACATACAATCTACAACTGTTTACTGCTTTGTGTTTACTTACTGCAAGCTTTTACTTCTTTCCATTCGATACGTTTAATCCTTTGTTTTCCGCAAAACACGGTGAGATTGACAACCTCATCGCAAGTTGGGGACAAAGTTTTGTGGTTGTGTTGTGCAGGTCTCCACGTTGCTACTAGCACCGGTAGTGCGCCCTGCCAAATCTCAGCTAGTAACACCTTTGGGGTGTTTCCTTGCTCCTACTGGTTCGATTAAACCTTGGTTTCATAATTGAGGGAAAACTTTCTGCTGTGCTCATCATACCTTCCTCTTGGGGTTCCCAACGAACTCTACGTCGATCGTCGAGTGCATCAGTCACCCTCCTCCCCTTTGGAATCATCCCATTCTCTCTCATTTCCATTGAGGGCTTCTCCGTAATATTGGGGAGGACCTCTAGGGTTTTGAGTTCTCCACCTTCGCACTACCGTCGTGTGATCTTCGGTCCGCCATCTTCCTCTTCCGCTGCTCGGCTGGATCGGAGCCCGGGAGACGCCGCCTACAGCGAACGTGTGTAGTACTTCGGAGGCACCACACTTGGAGTGCTTGGAGCTACACGTCTTCACCAGCATGCGCCTTCCTACGTAAGGCATTCATCAGTCTTCAAGGGTATGAATACCATCTTCCTTTTCCGTTACTTATATCTACATAGTATATATCTTGGTATTAGTGTTTGCATAGTTAGAAAATTTTTGTTTTCTACTACGGAACCCTTCAGTGGTATCAGAGCGGGTCTATGGGTAGGCATGTCATACGGATAGAACACATAGCAATATGTGGGCATTGATTGTGTAGTGCTACCCTCTTTTATGTTCTTGTTCATATCGCGGCACTGTTTGATGAAGCGTCCCCCAACCGACCTCACGTGGTGATTCACGAGACTGGTTCATAGATAAGTGGCTTTGGGGGGTGTCTGTCTCTCTGCAGTAGTTGATATGGCATCGACATTTGAGGGCCCTGAAAAGGGAGGGAAAATGGAAATCATTGAATCCATGTTGTGGCTCTACGTTCGTAGGTGGGAAGGGGTTCTACCATGAAAGCCCTTAAAGCCGCGTAAGATTTGCAATAGATAAAGTAGAAGCGTCTATCTTTATTTTGCATAGGGGAATGTGTTGTGACATGGCAATGACAAGTTTGTGGAACTTTCATTAGAGCTCTCGATGGCGATCAAGATGCTACGACCACGTCATAACACTTTACTTTGTGAAGTATCACTTTGTGCATCCTATCTTGCTAATATGTGAACATATACGACGGTAGCATAATAGGATAATCCCTCACAGAATTCCAGTCTTAGTATTCCCCTTGTGTGTGCACCACCAAGAAAGTTCTCCGTTATGAGGCAGGCCATGACGATCGGGTGTCAAACATATCTGCATTTGCATACGGTGGGTGTAAGCCATGTTGCACTGCGAATACACACAAGTTAGAACTGGCAAGCCTAGAATGTGTAGACATGGCCCCAGGATACAAGAGACCGAAAGGTCGAGCATGAATCACATGGTTGATGTGATCGACATTGGGGAATGTCCACCTTTGAAACTGCATTGCCAGCCGTAACGATTGGGGGTGGTGTAGCAGATTGGGATCATGTGATCACTGAAATGAATAGAGGGATGTTCGTTTGAGTGGGAGTTCTTTTGTTTTAGTTTAGGAACATGAAATTAAAACTTGAACTCATTATTATGAACATGGTCTAAACACTTTACAAATCCGTTATAGATGTCTCGCCCACCCACCTTCAACCTTAGCACTTTCCTAGAGAAGGACAAGCTGAAAACTGATGGAACCAACTTCACCGCATGGTTCCGCAATGTGAGGATCCTCCTAGTCCCCTACAAGTTGATTTATGTCATTGAGGCTGAGCTTCCAGCTAAGCCTGCAGATTCCTGCTCCGAGGACGAAAAGAATGTCTGGCAGTCCAAAGCGGACGATTTCTCCCTCATCCAGAGTGGAATGCTCTATGCCATGGAGCCGGAGCTTCAAAAGCGTTTTGAGAAGATGAATGCTTTTGAGATCGTTGAAGATCTCAAGGCTGTCTTTGCACCACAAGATCGGGAGGAGAGGTATGATGCTTCCGAGCTCTTCTTCTCCGCCAAGATGGAAGAGCACAACGGTATTAGTGAGCACGTAGTCAAAATGTGTGGCTACGTTAAGCGCTTGAATGCCCTAGATTGCAAAATCCCGGAGGACCTAGATATTGATAGGGTGTTGCACTCGCTGCCCCTAGCTACAAGAGCTTTGTGATAAACTACAACATGCAAGGGATGACTAAGACCCTTGTTGAAGTGTTCTCCATACTCAAAACTGCCGAGGTAGAGATCAAGAAGGAGCACACGATGTTGATGGTCAATAAGACTACCAATTTTAAGAAATCAGGGGACAAGGGAAAATTTAAGGGCAAGAAGCCTAAGAGAGATGACAAACCAGTTGTCAACACCTCTAAGGCTACTAGGCCGGCCCTAGGCCTGGCACCACGTGTTACTACTACAAAGGGACGGGCACTGGAAGCGCAACTGCCCCAAGTACCTTGAGGATAAGAAAGCCGGCAAGATAGCATCCAAAGACAAAGGTATATGTGATATACATGTTATATATGTGTTCTTACCAACGCCAGGAGTAACACCTAGGTATTTGATACCGGTTCTGTTGCTCACATATGTAACTCTCAACAGGAGCTGCGGAGTAAGAGGCGACTAGGGAAGGATGAGGTGACGATGCGCGTCGGCAATGGCACGAAAGTCGATGTAGTGGCCGTCGGCACTTTACCTCTACATCTGCTGTCTGGATTGATTTTAGTTTTAAATAAATGCTACTATGTACCCGCATTGAGTATGAATATTGTAAGCGGATCTTGCTTGTTGCAAGACCGTTATTCATTTAAATCTAGAACAAATGGTTGTTCTATTTATATGAATGATGTTTTTTATGTTCATGCACCTGTGTGTAATGGTTTATTCTTACTAGATCTTGATTGCAATACTCACATCCATAATATTGATGCTAAACATTGTAAGCATAATGATGATAATCCCATGTTTATGTGGCATTGTCGCCTTGGTCACATCGGTGTAAAGCGCATGAAGAAGCTTCATTCAGATGGACTTCTTGGATCATTATATTTCGAATCTTGATACATGTGAGCCATGCCTTATGGGCAAGATGATTAGGACACCCTTCTCTGGAGAGGGGTACAGACCTACTGGGAATCATACATACGGATGTATGCGGACTAATGAGCGTCTCAGCTCGCAATGGTTATCATTATTTTGTTACCTTTACTGACGATTTGAGTAGATATGGATATATCTACTTAATGAAGCACAAGTCTGAAACCTTTGAAAAGTTCAAAGAATTTCAGAAGGAAGTAGAGAATCAACTTAACAAGAAAATCAAGCATCTTCGATCGAATCGGGGAGGCGAGTATTTGAGTTATGAGTTTAACATGCACTTGAAGGACTGTGGGATCATACCACAGCTTACGTCGGCCGGAACACCACAGTGTAATGGTGTGTCGAAACGGCGTAACCGTACTCTATTGGATAGTGTGCGGTCCATGATGTCTTTGACTGATCTTTCCGTATCGTTTTGGGGATATGCGTTAGAAACTGCTGCTTTTATTTTAAACCGAGCACCATCCAAATCAATGAAGACAACCCCATCTAAGATATGGTATGGTAATAAGCCAATGTTGTCGTTTTTGAAAGTTTGGGGGTGTGAGGCTTATGTCAAGAAACTACAACCTGACAAACTTGAACCCAAATCAAAAAATTGTATCTTTGTGGGATACCCAAGGGAAACTGTTGGGTATACATTCTATAACCATGCCGAAGGCAAAACGTTTGTCTCGAAGAACGACACCTTTCTTGAGAAAAAATTTCTCGCTAAAGGAGTAAGTGGAAGGAAAATTGAGTTAGATGAAGTTGTTGACCCTTCTCTCCAAATTCCGAGTAGGGCAACGGAAGCTGTTCCGAAACCGCTCTCCAACGTGGAAGAAGAGCCCAATGATGATGATCAAAACAACATCGAAACTCCTGCAGTTTGTAAGTCTACAAGAGTTCGTAACACTTCTGATTGGTATAGTAGCCTTGTGATGTCTATCATTCTAGATGAACAGGAAGAACCTGCAAACTACAAAGAAGCTATGGAAAGTGCTAATTCCGAGAAATGGCTAGAAGCCATGAAATCTGAAATAGGATCCATGTATGAAAACCAAGTTTGGACCTTGGTAGATCTTCCGGAAGGCCGCAAGGCCATGGAAAATAAATGGATCTTTAAGAAAAAGACATATGCGAATGATAATGTTACCATTCACAAAACTCGACTTGTCACAAAGGGGTTTCGACAAATTCAAGGAGTTGACTATGATGAGACTTACTCTCCCGTAGTGATGCTTAAGGATGTCCGGATTTTAGTAGCAATTGCTGCTCATTTCGACTATGAAATTTGGCAGATGGATGTCAAAACCACATTCCTCAATGGTCATATTGATGAAGAGTTGTATATGATGCAGTCGGAAGGTTTTGTTGATCCTAAGGATGCTGGGAAGGTATGCAAACTTTAGCGATCCATTTATGGATTGAAGCAAGCATCTCGGAGCTAGAACCAACGTTTTGATCAAGTGATCAAGAGTTTTGGATTGTCCAAAATCAACAAGAGTTCTGTGTTTACAACAAAGCGAGTGGGAGCTCAGTGGTTTTCCTAGTAGTATATGTGGACGACATATTACACATAGGAAATAATGTGGAACTTATGGAAAGCGTGAAAGCGTATTTGAGTAGTCAATTTTCCATGAAGGACTTAGGTGAAGCTGCATACATATTAGGTATCAAAATTTATAGAGATAGATCAAGACGCCTGGTTGCATTAAGTCAAAGCACTTACCTTGAGAAGATTTTGAAGAGGTTCAAAATGAAAGATGCCAAAAGAGGGTTGGTACCTGTAACAAAAGGTAGCATACTGAGTTTGACTCAATGTCCGGTAACGGATGTTGATAGAGAAAGGATGTCTTACATTTCCTATGCCTTAGCCATAGGATCTATCATGTATGCAATGTTAAGTACTCGACCTGATATGGTATTGGCTCTTAGTTTGGCGAGCCGATACCAAAGTAATGCAGGAATGGATCACTGGACAGCTGTGAAAAATATTTTGAGGTATCTCAAGAGAACAAAGGATATGGTCCTAGTCTATGGAGGTGATGATGAAGCTCTAAACGTAACTTGTTACGTGGATGCGAGCTGGAACTCAGATCCGGATGACTCGAAGTCTCAGACGGGATTCGTGTTTCTGGTGAATGGTGGGGCGGTAAGCTAGAAGAGCAAGAAGTAACCAATTGCTGCACAGTCTACAATGGAGTCGGAATACATCATTGCTACTGATGCCGCGAATGAAGCTGTTTGGCTAAGGAATTTCTTCATTAAACTGGGAGTTGTTCCAAGTGTGCAAGACCCCGTGACAATCTATTGTGACAACACGGGCGCTATTGCAAACGCAAAGGAACCAAAAACTCATTCACAACCAAACACATCAAGCTACGATTTCACGTCATCCGACAGAATGTTGACAAAGGCGAAATCAAGATTTGCAAAGTGCACACGGATCTGAATGTTGCAGATCTGCTGACTAAAGGTCTCCTACAAGCCAAGCATGAGCAACACCGGGATGCCATCGGTGTTAGGTTTCTACCGATTGTAAGCTAGATTAATTTGTACTCTAGTGCAAGTGGGAGACTAAAGGAGATATATCCTAGAGGCAAATAATAATGTGTATTGTTTGATATATCTCTTATATGTTCATAATACGTTTCATACTGTGCTATAACTGTATTAATATGAAACGTTAATACACGAGTGGTATGCAAACAAACCACGTCTCTAGTTACCTCTAGCAAACTAGCTCATTGGTCATCAGGATGATCTAGGGTTTCAGGATCACGGGCATTTATGTCAATTGACAATGGGGTCATATCATTAGTTGAATGATGTGATAGGCAAACATCCGACTATTGTATCAAAAATGAGATCTCGTTACAAAGTTCACCATTATAATGATAAACAAAGGAAACCTCGCAACCTGATCCTTAGACTGTGAGATAATGCAAATCACCGTTCTGGAGGGAGCTTTGATGGCATCAAGTATCATACCATGACTGGATGATCAAAAAGGTGCCACTCAGGTTCCCAAAAGGGCGTGTAGAGGAGTACATATCAAGACCAGGATTTGCCAGTCTATGTAACGGATAGATACATATGTGGCCATCTCGGTGACGTTGCATTAACGAAGCTTGCAAGCGGGTGACTTGGTCACGTAATGCAACGACATGGGAACGAGTAAACAAATTCATCAGTAACGAGATCGAACTAAGGTATGGAGATACCAAAGATCAAGTCTCGGATGAACTAGGTATCGAGAGGCAAAGGGAACGGGAAACGACGTTTACGGTTCGAGCGATAAGATTCGTGGAATGCACGGGGATCATCATGGGCATCCAGGTCCCACTAATGATCATTTATATGAGAGAGGTCTCAATCATGTCCGGAGTGTTCCTGAACCGAAGTATGTCTCGCTTAAGGGTGGGGACGCATAGGGATAGATGTGGTACCATAGGATAAATAGAGAGAGAGGAACCGGAATAGTTCCGGGTAACATCTGCGGAGTTCTGGAGTGAAGGAATATAATAATATGTGTATTTTATATTAACTGGATGAATTAATATTAAAATATATTTTTTATTTTTAAAGGCAGCCCATTGCTAATGGGCCTCACCCGGAGGGGAGGCCCAAAGGGGCAAGGCGCCTTGGGAGGAGGGCCAGCCGGCCAGGGCTTGGTGGGACGCCCTAGTGGGGCCCACCTAGGGCTGGCGGCTCCCCCTTTGTGGCCGGCGGCTGTGGGGTTTAGTCCCACGCCGCCTGCCCCTTGGGTGGTGCCCCTCCCCTCCCACTATATATAGGGGTCACCCCCTCCCCTTTGGAATCATCCTATTATCTCATTTTTCGATTGAGGGCTTCTCCATAATATTGGAGAGAACCTCTAGGGTTTTGAGTTCTCCACCTTCCACTATCGTCGTGTGATCTTCGGTCCGCCATCTTCCTCTTCCGCTGCTCGGCTAGATCGAAGCCCGGGAGATGCCGCCTACACAGGACGTGTGTAGTACTTCGGAGGCACCACACTTGGGGTCCTTGGAGCTGCTCGTCTTCATCAACATACGCCTTCCAGCGTAAGGCGTTCATCGGTCTTCAAGGGTATGAATATCGTCTTATTTTTCCATTACTTATGTCTACATAGTATAGATCCTGGTATTAGTGTTCGCATAGTTAGAAATTTTTTGTTTTCTTCTATGGAACCCTTCAATACGAGGCCAAAGTTGACGTTGTAGTGATGACGGAGCTAGAGGTGAGGAAATACAAGTATGTCAAAGATGCTAGGACAAGGGGTTAGAGGTTTGGCTGGGTGTTTATTGTCTAGAGGAAGTTTTGATCCTTGTGGAATGGCGATGGCTGAACGAGACCGACACACGTCACCAACCATGAGCAATTGTGTATTCAGACAAATTTAACAACTAAGGGCTTGTTTGATTCGAAGGAATCTCATAGAAAATTTGGAGGATTTTGATCCTTATGATTTTTTCCTAATATGCATCGTTTGATTCATTAGATTATATCCTTAGGAACTTTTTCCATAGGATTAAATTGCACTGAGTTTTGAAGGAAAAATTCCATCCACCAAAAGCTCATGTTACAATTCATTTGTCCTTTCTGTGATTCAAACACTCCTTTAACAAAAATTCTTGTAGGCTCCAAATCCTGTAGAATTCAACTAGACATGATATTTTAATTCTGCACTTTTCTTATTCCTAAATTTTTCCTACCCTGCGAATCAAATAGGCGCTAAAAGCCTAGGAAAGAAGGCCACAAAAGATGAGGTAAGTGGGTAAGGACAATGCTGATAGGGAGGGAAGTTAGGAAATTTTTGGTATACTGTATATTTTTTCTACCAGGAAAATGTACTCCTATCTATGCTACCTATTCCTACTAAGATTTAGCGCCTAGGAAAGAAGGCCACAAAAGATGAGGTAAGTGGGTAAGGACAATGCCGATAGGGAGGGAAGTTAGGAAAATTTTAGTATACTTTGTAAATTTATCAACCATGACTAGGATATGAGTCATGTTACCATGTGCAAGCTTAAATGGCCCGACCATGTCCAAACACCATACTGCAAATGGCCAAGTGATAGGTATAGTTTTGAGTTCGGAGGCCGACATATGGATCTTACTCGAATACCTCTGACACCCATTGCATTTTCTCACTAAGTCTTCAACTTCTTGCATGACACATGGCCAATAAAACCCATGTCGAAATGCTTTTGTGACTAATTCTCTTGACGAGGCATGATGCCCGCATTATCCTTGGTGAATATCCCGGAGGATTTCCTGCCCTTCCTCCGGGTTAACGCATCATTGCAGGACATTAGTCACACTACTTTTATATAACTCGCCGTTTATAATGGTGTGGGATTTTGCCCTTATTTGCACTTGTTTGGCCGAGACTTCGTCACTCGGCAATGTTCCATCTTTCAGAAAAGAGAAGATTGGTTGTGCCCAAGATGGTACAGCATGAGCCAGGAAAATAACCTCATCAATCTGCATTGGATCCGCCGACATAACTTCTGCCGGGTCAAGCTACGCTATCCCCGGGTTTTGCAAAGGAGTCCCCGGGTCATGCAAGATAGTCCCCGAGTTTGCCGAAGCAGTCCTCGGGTTTCTTAAACCATTTCCCATATCGATGTCCATGGGAACGGCTTCTGAGTCCAGATTGGTCGGGATAAAGATTGACTCAGATTCCGGTGACGGCTTAATAGATGGTTTCCTAAGATGTTCCAGAGCTATGCCGGGCGGGATTGACTGCCGAGATGAGCCGAGTTTGGATAACACGTTTGCTGCATCATTTTCCGCACGAGGCACATGATGGAATTAACATCCTTCAAAGTACCCACTGATTTTCTGAACGTGAAATCTGTAAGAGGCCATGTTTGCATCAAGCGTGTCCCAATGACCCGAAACTTCCTGAACCACCAAATCCGAATCACCAAAGCATTGGATTCGTTGAATACCAATCTTTTTTGCTACTTTAAGCCCATGCACCAGTGCCCCATACTCAGCTACATTTTTTGATGCTGCGAAATGTATCTGCAACACATATCTCAACTGATCCTTTTTGGGCAAGGTGACGACTATCCCGACACCTAACCTGGTTTTCGTTTTTGACCCGTCAAAATGCATCATCCAAAAGTTGGAGTCTGGCAAGGGCGGCTCATATTGCATTTCAGACTTGATTGCATCTCTCCTATCATACTGGGGCCATATAGGGCTAACTCGATGGCCCATTTGGCGACTCGACCACTAGCATCTTTATTACCCAGTATCTCCAACACCGGAGCTTCACATATTACTCGAATAGGATGTTCCTCGAAATAATGTTTGAGTTTCTTGGCCGCCATGTAGATGTCATATGCCATTTTTATAGTGTGGGTAATTTTGTTTTGATGCCGAGAGTACCTCGCTCAAGTAATATACTAGCCTCTGCACTGACTTACCCTCTTCGTCTCGCTCCACCACTATCACGGCATGTAAGAGTAGGTTAGTCGCTGCTATGTAGAGCAACATTGGCTCTTCAGATAGTGGTGAGGCTAACACAGGTGCAGAGGCTAACATCTTTTTCAGCTCATGAAATGCACTATTTGCCTGCGGTGTCCAAATGAACTTATCCGACTTTTTCATTAGTTAATAAAGAGGCAATGCTTTTTTGCCCAGCCGACTTACGAACCGACTCAATGATGCCAAGCAGCCAGTGAAATTTTGGACATCACTAAGACACTTCGGAAGTTCCATTCACTCAATGGCTTTGATTTTAGTCGGATTAGCCTCGATACCTCGGCTTGACACGAGGAATCCGAGTAATTTTCTGGCCGGGACACAAAAAGTACACTTTTCTGGGTTTAATTTCATTTGGAACCTCCTTAATTTTGTGAATGTCTGCCTTATATCTTCTAAGAGAGTATGAATCTTCTTGGTTTTAATTACCACATCATCAACATATACTTGCACATTTTTACCAATTTGGTCATGCAAGAATTTTTGCATGCATCTATGATATGTAGCCCCTACATTGCGTAAACCAAAAGGCATGGTGCGATAACAATAAGCCCCCTACGGGGTAATAAAGGAAGTTTTCAATTGATTAGCCAGGTTTAACAGTATCTAGTATCTGGTAGGAACTAGAATACACATCTACAAATGATAGAAGTTCACAATCGGTGGTCGAGTAAATGACTTGATCTATTCTAGGCAAAGGAAAAGGATCCTTTGGACATGCCTTGTTCAGATTTGTGTAATCAATACACATTCGCCACACCACAGCAACGTTCGGGTCATCCTTCTTCTTTTCAACTAGAACCAAATTAGAGAGCCAGTCCGGATGCAGAATTTCCATAATAAAACCGGCTACAAGGAGCCGAGCTATCTCATCACCAATCACTTTTCTCCTGTCTTCGGCGAAGCGGCGGAGAGGTTGCTTCATCGGCCTTGCGTCTGGCCTGACATGCAAAAAGTGCTCGGCCAGCTCCCTTGGAACACCTTGCATGTCCTGTGTGGACCAAACAAAGATATCCCGATTCTCACGGAGGAAGCTGACGAGCTCGCTTTCCTATTTGTCGGTCAGGCCCGCACCAATAGTGACGATGCGCTCCGGGAACTGTTCATCCACCTGAATCTTTTTTGTGTCCTTAGTCGGCTGGAAAGATACGCTGTCGTGCGGGTTACTTAGTGTCGGCATATTCAGTTGTGCTGACTGAGCCAGTGCGATAGCCTCCTGGATCCTCTTCTTCTTCTGAGTTATCACCAGTTACTCTGCCAGGTTTGACCCGGCTGAGGCACACTGCATAGAACGCTTGTAATCCCCTGCTATGGTGATGATCCCATTTGGCCCTAATAGCTTCATTTTCAGATAACTTATATGATAACTAGCCATGAATTTGGATATCGCTGGCCTACCCAGCAGTGCATGGTAACAACTGTCGAGATCCACAACTTCAAACTCCAAATTTTCAGTCCGACAATTCTCCCTCGTGCCGAATAAAACATTTATCTGGACTTTCCCAATTGGCTCACACGATAACCCCTGCACAATGCCATGAAATGTGGTCTTAGTCGTCTGGAGCATGTTCTCCGAGATTCCCAATTTATGCATTGTGTCTTTCTATAATATATTGATATTGCTGCCATTGTCAATCAACACCTTGGAGAACTTGACGTTCAGATTCGGCCCAATAAATGTCAGGTCAAGTATCAGAGCATATGGTCCTGGACTCGGCATAATCTTGGAATGATCCTTTATGCTCCAAGTGATCTCCTGGTCAGACCAGTATATATACTTCGGCACCGTCGGCATAACTGCATTCACCTCCATATGGCGCCTCTACATGCTCTGCCTGTCTGTTTCCTCTGTCATAGAGACGACATAACTCTGATGGTCTCCCTGTATTCATTTCGACCTCCTTGGCCGGCATATCCACAATCCCCCTGGTTCTGATTCTGATTCTCCACTCGATGCACTTTCCTTCTCTCATGGTTCTCATACCTCGGCGGAGGTGGCGGTAATACCACCTGCTAAGCGTTTGCTCATGTTAGCAGTGACGGCTGAGGTGTCCAAGGTGGACCCATGTCCCATGTCCTGCATGTTGCAGCCACTCGCATTTCCGGGTCGTGTGATTCCCCGGCTTACTCGGATTGGGGGTGTGAAACTTGCACGGCTGATCCAGCATAGACTCATATGTATAGTTCGGCATTCCTCACCTTTCCTGCCATTGTTTCTTCTGTTCAATGGTCCAAGTTTTCTTGACATCAGTTTTTTGTGTCCACTGTTGGCCTTTGCCCTTTTGGCGTTAGCTACTGCCGGCACCAGGTTGATCTTGACTCACTATAGCCACTTGATTTGAACCATACCGGTAATCTGGCCTTTCTTCTCTTCTTTTTCCTCGGAAGTCATTCCTCCTGGATGATTCGGCCCCATCTCGGTAGTAGTACTCCTCATTTGGCTCTGCCAACATAAGAAGGGGTTGGGTCGGATCACCCAAGGCATACGAATCTGCTATCTTGATTGTCTCGGCCAACATAGTTGGCATACCTCGCTGCAGCCTTTGCCAAAATACACTTCCGTGCTTGCAACCTTGCACGAACCATGCAATGGCTTGTGACTCAATTATCCCCTCGCAGGAGTTGCGCAGGATGGCTAAAGATGGGGCCGTATGGAAACTAGTGGAATCCGGGGATGGATAGTGCGGCGATTCCGCACACGATGAACAGATCTTTTATGATGATCAATGGACTTGTACAAGCGCTCCTTGAGCTGTATCGAGAGGAGGAAGAAGATGTAGTGCTTCTCCCTCTCTCCCCCTCTACTACTTGCGTGTGTCAAGAATGGACCGACCCTCTCTTAGGAGGCCCTAGCTCACCTTATAAAGGGGTGGCCAGGTTACATCTAGGGCATACGTGGCCCGGATATTCCTAGTATATGCTTGTACCGAAATAGAAATGAGACCAACTCCTTTCCTTAGTCGCCAGCCTCTGCACGGCAACTGTCCAGAGCCCATGTTGTCTGACCGCCAACGGTCAGACACTGTCACGCTCGTGACCCCTTGCTTAGGCCTCGTTCCAGGTGCACTTGTCCTTAGCGCTTGTCTCCCCAGGAATTCCGAGAGAGAGAGAAGCGCTGACTTTAGGGTTGGCTTACTCCTTCCTGAGTACGCCAACCCATGACTCGGCCCTGACCAGACGACTCGTCCAGGACGGTACCTGCATATAGCAAACAACATAGAGTCTGTGCCGACATAAGTTATATGTCGGTCAGGTATTGCCGGGCTAATCCGGCTTCGGGTAACTCGGCCTTTACTCGGCCGACCCGATTATACTTCGGACAACTGTTACCTCAGTCGAGTTATACCTCGGTTAACCTTGTCTTTATACCTTAGCATGACCCTATCTGGGGTCATCCCCAACATGTATATTTTTTCTACCAGGAAAATGTACTCCTATCTATGCTACCTATTCCTACTAAGATACGACCTCCGTTCCACAATTGATAAAACGGCTTACATTGTGGAACCGAGGGAGTAGTACTAATTCATAGCATATCTTGCCTTTTCATTTAGTCCCTTTGTTTCACAATATAAGCTTTTTTAGCGAGCTGTTTTAGGTTGATAAAAAGGAGCAGTATGTTCATAGCATGTGATCGGGGAAAGTTTGAACTAACTCAAGACCACCGAAACTGTGTAGTATAATACTCCAGGCTAGTCAGACGTTCATTTATTTTTGGCTTGTGTGGTGGGGTGCCACGACTTCTTTGTTTACTAAGTGAACAGTAAAATATAGCGCGGCGTCACGCCGCACCCGTCATGATGGGACAATGCTATTGGATTAAGAGTTAAAATATGGACGGAGACTACGCCATATGTGAGTAGTATTTTTTTCGAAGTTACTGCATAAGACGACCGTAGTATTTTTCCTGTACAAAAGAGACAACGGATGGTGGAATTGGTGAGGTTAGAAATGTTTGTTAAAAAATTATCGCCGAGTAGTTAGAAAAAAAAGGTAAAAATTACCGTCTATATAATTCTTGTTTGAGAGGCAGACGTAAACTGCGGTTGGGAAGTTTTAGCCAAAAAATTTAAGAGCAAAAAAAAGGTTGTTATTGTTCATGCGCGGGTTTCTGCCAATGGGGCGGCGCCAAGTGGCAGGCTGGATGGGGGTCAAAATCTTCAAGCTTTAATATATGGTTATATGAGGTATAGGTTATACAGTGACATCCGTCCCTCTACACAGCGAACGTCCCCACCGAGACACTTCAGTCTGTAGCTCTCATGTCATATCGGCCTGTATTTGTATAGTAGATAAATACATATTATGTGGGCTAACAAGTCCATTAACGAAGAGAAGTGTATTTACCGCTGACTGTCTGGGTTGTATAGTCGACTGGCTAGGGTATGTCTCATCATCATGCGCGTGGTGGATGGGACGCAACCGTGTCATGGTCATGTACCTCTGTAAGTATGCACGGAATAGCTCCATATCAAACGGGCCAGAATCTATTATCCTACCAGAAAAGTGAACCATAACCATCTCAGGCCTCCGAAAAATCAACACTATTAAACAGGTTACATGCAAACATACCATCCTTCATGAATGACCCATCTGAGCAAGATAATGATCTGCCACCTGGTAACCATGTATGCTGATCATCTGGACTAAAGTTGCCAGATGTCATTCGCCACTGTTCTTCTTCAGATGTATACTGGCTTTGACTATTTGGAAAGGACTGTACAACATAGTTGCACGAAGGTGGCACAGATTGTTGGCCCATTGGGTTCATGTGTGTGTGATGAGTGTGGGGATGAACTGGTAGTGTTTGTGCCGATGGGAAAGCACTGAAAGCCCGTCGATGAAAAGATACGCCAGGCTGAAACTGATAACTACCATTAGAAGCTTGTTGTGCCAGAAAGACATTAATTATTACTTCCATAATCTGGTGGCAATGACTGGACAAAATTAACTGGAGCTTGTGCATTTGCTGATCCACCAGGCATGAAGTTTGGCGGATTTCCAATACCTTGAATTGATGAATTTTCTATCAGTTGGTTATTACCCTGCATCAACAGAACTTTATTATTAAGCTAAGAACACAGGAGGATCTGCAAAATAAAGTACATTGAAGAAAAGATTTACATTGGGAGGCCTGAAATATATTCTGGCACGGCAGGCTGATAATCCAATGATGGAGATGGTAGAACAGGTGGCGGGATAGAAGGAAGAGGAGGTGGTGGAGCAGATTGTGGAGGTGGTCCAGATGGCAGGGGTGGCAGCGGAGGTGGTGAAGATGGTGAAAGTGGTGGTGGTGTAGCAGGTGGTGGTGAAGGAGGCAAAGGGGGTGGGGGGAGGTGGTGAATCCAGTGGGGGAGCGGTGGAGGGCCCTCGCTCGGGTAAAGGTGGGGAGGTGGTAAATCCAGTGGAAGTGGTGGAGGGCCCTCCCTCAGGTAGAGGGGGAAGCTCATACATACTGATCAGTCAATGCCTCCTGTGAACCTGCTCCCTGACTTGAATCATGCATGCTCAATGAGGACAGCTCCATCTATCTGTTGACTGTTCCTTGGTGAATCTGTAGCATGCATCTTCCATGACAGCGTCATTAGTTACACTCTCTAGCACCATGTTGTGTTCATCGGCAGAATTTGGAGCGATAGTTTCTACGCCTTCTTGTATTCCACCCCTTTCAACTTGCAGTGAGATATGGTGACAACCCATTAATTAATTCGAGGGAAATCTTCATCATTTTCAAAGACAAAGGTTGTATTGCTGCGCAAAACACACACAGAAAACACATGACACATGTCAAGGATGGCAACAGTGAGTTGAATTAAGATAGCACCACACATAATAAACTCATTAAAATTGCTGGGAGAGGTGGAGGGACCACTTCAAAAGTTCTAGTATAAAGGTAGGCAAGTAAAATAAGCTGATGCAATTGGATCATCGGAACCAGCTGATCAAGGTCGTTATAGAGTACCTAAGGTCCTTGCCTTACTGTGGTCAAAGCAGCATGCGGCATTCACATAGAATGCTACAAGCACGCTTGTACGACACAGATACAGCCATACATGATTTTACCAAAACCGTTATCAGGTAACTACAAAACACGGTTCCTTGTTTTATGCCTTGAGCAGAACAACATGTATCTTTCTGCTGGGACTGCCATCTCTTATAAAATGAAAAAGGTAGATAACCCTAGCTAGTTCAGGTGTCATGGATCTTGGTAGAGGTAAGGGTTTAAAGACCAGGGGTAGAGCATTCACCTCATCTAACCAAGGGCCTGATCTCCAACGTGGTAGCGAGGCTCAGGCTTAGCTGAACTATTGATTCTTCATTGACTAATTAATACATGATTGCCCTTATCTAGGCAAGTGTCTTGATCCACAGGCCGGAACTAAACTAGACTTTTGACCAAACCATAAGTCCATAACTCTATCTTCCAAACTTAACTTGAACCTTCCTAATTTAGAAGACCGAGCCATATTCAACATGGACAGAACTTGTTGTGCTTGACTCTTTATTTCTCTAAATATATCCTATTGTATACCTTTCATATATGCCCACACAAGGCTGCCAGCATGTGCACATGCCACTGCTGCTGCGCACAGGGCTCAAAGCTCATAACATCATACCTCCAATACGTGCCAGATCTACTTAGAAGAGATATCACGAAAAACCTAGAGCTTAATCCAAGAGTTCAGAAATAACTCATTGGCAAGTGTTCATTAAGTGGTACTCATTCTACCAACTAATAACTTTCAGCCGCAAAAATAAAATCAAATAGGCAGTCACAAGATAGTAAGTAGTACTCCCTTCTCTCTATTCTTTTCAATTTTATATGTTTTGATTTCTAGTTTTCTACAGTATTCAAAATGAAATGTAACTTTGACCATTGCCTTTATGTAACTTCCTATTACAATAAATTTATATAACAATATCTTTCAATGAAAAATCTGGTTACGTAGTTCTCTACCCTGAGGATTCTGAACATAATGGTAGTCAGGCTTAACTGTATGGATTCCAAAACATTAAATATGAAAGGACAAAGGGAGTATATAAGGCAACCAAATGGAAGAATATCATTTGGAATTTGGCTTGCAGGTACTGAAGCTCTTCTCAATCAGCAGATATTTGCTCCTATATATGGATGCCTCTAGGTGGTCGGCTTCGTATGTAGTTTCTGTGTTACCACGTGTGCCTGTTGTGCCTTTGTCTATGCTTGGTTTGTACAGTGATGCTGATCGTTCTTTACTACCAGGTACTACTTCCTTTCTTTTTGTTGGTTTGGCCTTTCTTTTCGGTTTCAGCTGCTCCGTCCTATTGTTTGTCTGTCCGTTGGTTTGGCTTGCAGGTACTGAAGCTCTTCTCAATCAGCAGATCTTGGACCTATCTCGCCCCTTCCATCGCTGCGCCGCTGCCCATGTTTAATTTAGCAACCAGTTTGGGCCCTTTGGTGGCGGCACGTGGCCGGACCTCTCGCCGGTGTCCTGGCAGCCACCGTCTTGTTCCGGCCACGGCTACTATGTCCCGACCACCACAGTCTCGTGCGCGACCGTGGTGCTCGCCGTTGGCGACCTGTTCGGCCGTTTGCTGCGCTCATTGATCATGGATAGCTCCGATGAGTTCTTCAACCATGTTATCAACACATCGTCGAACGAATCCGATGATGACACCGAGCTCCGGGTGGCCGTGGCACTTCTCGTCCATGACCACGAGGAGGACCAGAGGCCGCGGTTCAGGGGCTTGGTGCCAAGACGGATCCCAACATTGAACCGAACCGAGAGGCTGACCATGATCAACTCTGGCAAGACTACTTCCACCTCGCCAATCTCTTGTATAAGGCCCTCTTTTTCGTTGATCTTTCAGATGTCAAGAAGATTTTCATGCACATTCTTCATGGAGTGACCGCCTGTGATGACTACTTCCGGCTAAAGAAGGATGCCATAGGTAAGCCTGGCTTCACTTTTAACCATAAATGCACTGCGGCTGTGAAAATGCTTGCATACGGAGTTGCCGGTGACCAAGTTGATGAGTACATGCGCATGAGCGAGTTCGCTTGCCTTGAGTCAATGCAATACAGAGGAGTGGTTCGGGTGTTCGCATGACAATAGTTGAGAGAACCAAATGTTGTAGACACTGCCCAACTGTTGTCATTCAACGAGAGAAGGGGATTTCGTGGTATGCTTGAAACCATAGATTCCATGCACCGGGAATGGAAGAACTGTCCGTTTCTTGGCTAGGACAGTACAAAGTCAATGCAGAATGGTGCACGGTCATACTAGAGGCGGCATCACTAGATCTTTAGATTTGGCACTCCTTCGGCATGCAGACTCTCACAATGACATCAACGTGTTTCAGCGCTCTCCAAAGATGGCATATCATACCAATGGCCACCCTTATGACAAAAGGTATTATCTCGTCGATGGTACCTATCCTCCCTGGACCACATTTGTGAACACAATCCGCAAACCTACAGATGAGGCTAAGAGTAGGTTTGCTACAGAGCAAGAGGCCTCTAGAAAGGATGTGGAGCGGACATTTGTTGTCCTCCAATCTTGTTGGGCCACTGTTCGGCACCCTGCTAGGACATGAGGTCAGGAGCGCTTGTGTGATCATGCACAATATGATCATTGGGGAGGAGTATGGTGATAACGTATATGACAAGGTTGGAAATTTCAGGGTGAATTGGTCGCGTCCTAGTCCGGTCCACCAAATAACTTTGCAGATCTTCTTGCAGTCCATCATAAAATGCGAGACCGGGCAACCCACAACAAACTTCAAAAAGATTTGGTTAAACATATGGAATCATGTCGGAAGCCACTAGTTCTTTCTTTATTTCTATTTGAATTTGAATGCTTGTAATAAACTATGTTTTCAACTATGCATGGAACGACTACTTAGATTGCACTGTGGTGCCTAAATTTGATTCTCACTATTTATATGTGTGCAATCATGGACAAAAAACTCAAAATCTACCCGGCCATTGTCAAATGGGGGGTCTCGTTGGGTGCACTGACCTGTCCTAGGCAACATGGGCCTCCAGCCTATCCGCGGGCCACCGCAAAACAGACCATTTCTGACACTTTCGGTGTTTGAAATGGGGGGCGCATTTGGAGTTGCCCTAACCTTTTTAAAATGATGAAGTAATTACAAAAGTTAGTTTATTTTGTTGAACTAAGGGTAGAGGGTACCCTAATATTGACCCGCTTGCGTCACTATTTTTTTTCTAGGATACACCCTAGGAGGTGTACCAAACACATAGAAGAACTGCTGACGGCAAGTTACAACACCACATGGCGGCAAGTTACGCTGTCAACATGGGTGACAGCTCCCCAGCTCTAAGCCTACTCTCCGCCCATCCACAATACATGGTTCAATCATGCACTTCTCCTACTGCAAAGAACCTGATCACAACATTGGAGGGTGTAAGTACAGGAAAGCTGGACAAGCACCATCTAATGTAGGCCCAAATGTCCCTCCACCACCACCTAATGATGAGGAACCAGTGATTACACAAGTAAACTCAATCATCATTTTGTTGCTTAAATATTTGACTGTCAGTAAGCATATATCTCAATGAATGGTGGATCCTTCAGGAAAATCATGAGGCGATGCAAAACCAGGCTGTTGGAAGAGCCTATCGAGACCTGGATGTTGACAACATCCTTCAGCAGGTAACTATCTCACTGACCTGGCTGTTGACAACATCTTTCAGCAGCTACCTGTTACTAATTATCTCACTCTATGCAGAGACCATTGCCTAGAAATATTGCTACTGGTCCAATCCTAGAATCTACATTCTTTAGAGATGAACAAACAAGGTTGAGTCAACCTGTGAGTGGGCCAAATATAGTAAGGGCAGGTGCAACGGCTGAACAATTACAAGATATTCAACAGTAGAGGGAGAGGGATCTTGAATAAAGTATAACAACAATCTTGGAGGCGATATAAATGGAGCAACTAAGAAGATCTGGTGAGAAAGATAGGCAAAAGTTTGAGCAACAGCAAAGAAAAATGTCAGAAGTTCAGACCAAGGCAATGGAAGCTGCAGAGAGAAGGGAGAAGAGAAAGTATGATGCTGAACTTAACAAAAAGGCAAGAGCAGAAACCAAGAAAATGATTGCAGAGGTTGCCAAAGAGGTAGCTCAAAAAAAGACAAGAATCTGCAGAGCAGAAAGAGGCAGAGAAGAAAGAACTAGGTGAGAAGAAGGAGGCAGAGAAGAAAGCAACAGCTGAAAAGAAGGAAGCAGAGAAGAAGGTAGCAACTGATAAGAAGGAGGCACAGAAGAAAGCAGTAGCAGAGAAGGAGAAAGTTCTCTGAATCACTAAGCATGACCGAGGGACCAATGCTTGATGAGGATCAGGCACAAGCTCCAGCAAAGATGACCAAGAAAGTGAACATGTTTGATGAGTTTAGGCCAAAGTAAACTCAACAAACAGGTTCTGGTGTATATAGATGGGTGTCCTAGTTACTAAACTACTATTTTGAACTTGTTGGTTATGTCCTGAACTTGTTGGCTATGTCCTGATCTTTGGCACATTATGATATCTATTATGTTGCTTATTCTGTTTATTATTTTGTGAATGTGATCTATCACCCTCTTGCACACTATGTTGTAACTTTGGCACATTATGATATCTCTGTTTCATCATGTCACTACGAAGAAATCAAACAAAAGATGAAACATGCACTGGTACATTCAACTTCAGTAGTAACTGGTTCATTACAAGACCACAACACAAAATAACACAAGATAAACTGCCACTTGTTCATTAGTACATCCACTTCACTAGCTACTATAGGTTCAATACTTGATCTACTAAACTAGCAAATACTGGTTCATTAGTACTTGAAACTACTGAAGACAACTATCAGCATCATTTCTTCATCATAATCAGCACAAGAACAAAGCATGTCATCACAATCAACCCAATTGCAAACTTCAGCATGAATACAACTTCTTTGAGCACCACAAGCATAGAGCTGGGCATCTTCAACATCTTCTCATATTGTCCAGTGGATGTTGCTGCCATTTCTTCTTGCTTTAGCTTCATATCTTGTCTTCTGTCCTCTGCCCATCCTAGAGCTTCTATAGCTTGATATCCTACCAGAATGTTGAAATCAATCAAGTAGCACACATATTCCAATTCCTAGTGCCAGAAATTACAGCCACGCTATACAAATAAAACAGACAAAAACCAAACTAAGACGACAATGCAGTAAGAAGATTCAGTTCAAAACCGCAGAGAGCATCAAATCAGCTTGGGAATTGAGCTTACTGCATGCTTTAGACGCCTGTAATACACCTAGCTGTTGTGCTCCTTCGTGCCAGAGCGGGACTGCTGCACCAGGCATTTGCAGTCAGGGCACGTAACGATGGGGATAAAGGGGCCACTGCAGCGTTGTGCAGATAAGGAGGAGCTACCATGAGAAGACATGGAAGATATGTGGAGCTACTCCGGCGGTGAAAGGGGGCAGCCAGGTGAGGGGTGCAGCTAGGGTTCCTCTAGCTCCGACGGCGACAGCGAAGATGATTTGGGAATTTCCAGCGTATAGGGGAAGCTAATAAACTCAATTGCCTAATTACAAAGGCCCCCATACAGGTGTTGTCGGTTCTAACTTAACCCTAACCATATGAGCCACGTGGGCATGCGAGGCGGCGTACAGCGCGTGGACAAGCGACGTGACCATCGATGGGTCAGGGCGCCATATTTAGGTACCGTAAAATGCGTATTCTGGAGGTCGGTGACAGTATCGAACAAGCGAGCCAAGTTTAGGTACTAACGGTGAATTTTACTCATTTTGATATACGTGTAGACGCACCGGATGTTCAGAACCCAGATGACACAAGGAACTCAAGTGTGAACTGCAAAGACTGCTCATTTGTATACTCCCTGTGTTTGCACGGTAGCAAATTATAGCACAGGGAGTACTTTGAGTTCCTACCGTGCCACGTCGAAGCAAATTATAGTTGTCGTGAGGCTGTTACAGCAAGTCTAATGGATGATGTAAAACCTCAAAAAAATGTTTTATAGGGTAGATGGGGCAAAAAAGCTCCAACAAATGCCTTATAGTTATTTGCTGCCCAAATATTTAGAGCAAGCCCTATGTTCTAGCCCATCCTCCTAATATGCGGCAGCGCGGCTGCTAAAAAACATATTCGAGCAGACCGGGCTGCCAAACCGTCACCCTGACTTTTCTCCACCACTCTCCCACTACCCTCCCACAGGCGCCCCCATTGCACTACCACCGAATCCACCCTCATCATCTGCCGCCGCATCGAGTCTCCACCAGATCCGCCCACCACGATCCCTGCTGAGCCATTTTCCCCACCCAATCAAGGCAAATAGAGGCCCTGTCGCTGCCGGCAAAGCTCCATCGAAAATCGGGGCATCCGGGAACGGGTGGGCAGCAATTTCACGGCGGAGATAGTTGTCGACGACGTCCGGGAGTGGCTCAGCACGTTTGATAAGGTGGAAGATGATGTGTGCGCGTTCAATCTCATCGTGTGGCAGCACGGCCTGCCGTGGACAATGCTCAACTTTCCCGACATGGCCAACCTGCAGGAGGCGGAGTTCCTCGCACCCGAGATACGTTTTGCCAACCGCAGGGAGGAGCAGGAGAACCTCGCCACCCGCGAGTCCGACGAGGCGATGATGTAGCGTCTTCGCGTGGCGCATCTCGAGCCCGTATAGGCGGAGTATGAGTTTTATGCCGCGAAAGCGGTGGAGAGGAAGAAGACCGATGAGGCTGGCCAATTGACAAAGGTGAAGGTGGATTCCGATGACAACTCCGGCTTGTCGGACTTCACTAGCACCAACAATGATAGAGTAGTAGTGCATTATCTAGTATGATCGTTTGATCAAACAATGTAGTATCTAGTATACAGTTGTCGTTGTTTGTCAAACTATGTGGTGATTTTCCAACTATGTTTGAACTTCGAAGTTTGGATGTGTGTTGCCCTTTTCTTCATCATCTACTAAACTAATTGCTACCCTATAATACACCATCTAGGATGGCAAAATTCTTTTTCATGCCCTATATCCAAAACTGGTGTCCTATAATACGGCATCCATTATAGTTGCTCTTAATAGCCAACTGGTGAATTCACTCAATCAATATAGAGAACAAAATTATTTGAACTTGGTTGATGATTACAAGATCAAAGCATGAAGGAGAATGGGAAGTCAGAGACAAGGGGCGTGTTTGGTTGCTCAGGTGTCTTTTCCCATAGGTGCAAGTTGCATGCGTGGGGACTGCACGCGCGGATCAGACTTCACTAGCACCAACAATGACCGCTGCACTTTCATATGTCGCCAGGGTATCCGCGTCTTCTTTCTCAACACACCCTGTCAACACACCCCGTGCTCCCGAGCTTCATCAATAGTGGTAAGGTTTCAAACTTCCCTCTTTGTGGTCTAGCACCATAGATCTGTAGTTTAGAGCACAGTTCAACATTGATATGCATGCTAGATTTGTATAGATTTGGCGTAGTTCTAGATCCAATTGTTAGATTTTTTTCATTTCTGGTCTTGCGCTATAGTTGTTGCGTCAGTAATTAGATCTACATCTGCAGCGGTAGGATAACAATTCAATTTGCAACACATCTCTCGGTCCAAAGCTCTAGAAGGTATCCTTTACTTCTGTTACTCTTGTGGGTAAATTAATATTTGAAATTGAAAAGTCTGATAGTTGTTTTTCATACAGTATTATCATCTACAAAGATTACTTCTAGATTACATACTGTAGGAATAATACCCAGATATAAGATACTCGTACAATCTAAAATATATTTCTAATACCAAAGGGCGCCCAAGATACACTTGCGTTGCCAAAATGTGCAGCCTTACAAAACGTAAATCGGGGCGGGTTTAACGGGATCGTGAGCCAAGGCACACCACTAAATCTAGTTAAGCATAGAGCATGCTCCAAGTCAAGGGCACTGAAATTTTTGTTAACTCAGGTAGAAATTGTAGAACAACGTAGAACATGTATCAATTTACACTAGTACCTCATGTATTCTCGAAATATGTTAATATATTCAAAAGCAAATTCAGTTGCAGAATCTAAGAGGGGTCAAAATCAGCTTGTTCTGCTTTGTTTCAAGAATACATAGATGTCCAGGGGCGGATTTGGGCCCCGGGCAGCCCGGGCTACAGCCCGGGTCTTGGCCCACCTAGTACCTGTAATTTCTTTGTAAAATTCAGGAAAAAAAAGAATAGCCCGTGCTGTTGGGCCAGAATGACCGGGGCTTGACTTGGGAAAGCCCAGGAAGAAAATCAGAAACTACCCTCGGTCACCACGATCGATCGCTCGCATCCAGGACTGCTCGCATCCAGGGACTACGCGTCTGCTCGCATCCCGCACAGTTCGCATTCATCCGTAAAAAAAAGGAAAAACTGCTCGTACCCGACCTCCTCGTCTCCCTCGACTCGATCGACCAGCCTCTCACCGCCCAGGCGTGGCGCCGCTACCGCCGTGGCGCCGCCCCGCCCAGGACCGACCGAGACTGCCTCACTTCGCGTGGACTGCGTCCGTGCCCTTCCCTGCAGTCTGCAGAAGCAGAGGCTGCTGAGCGACGCCTAGACGTGGAGACGCCCTTCTGTAGTTCCGCCCAGAGCCAACGAATCGGCACACCGGTGCTCGGACTGCACATCATCGACTCAAGACTGCATCGATTAATCGCCTCCAAGCTGTTCCAAGCCTTTCTAATTGGTAATTTCTCTCTTTGAATTGATTGATTCCAAATTTCCAATGAAGAAACAAATAATCAATTTCAGTGCTAGTACTGCTATCATTATGTTCTGCTGATTTCGAATTGTTTCCTCATTTTATTTTGTCTGATTGCATAGAGATAGAGGATGAAGGGAACAAAGAAATCAAAGACATGTTCATCAATTAGACCAATGTCATCTTATTTTCCATCACTATCACAGCTTGCCAATTCGAACCAATCTCCTACGTCTGCAGCAGAAGAAATCGATAGCACACAACAGCAGTCCTCTGCCCAGCAACAACAGCAGCAAGATAATCATGATATTCATATTGTTGTTAGTACAGAAGAGGATAACACTAACACTAGCACCCATGTTGAGAATGCTAGTGTTGACCTTAATCCGGATGACATTGTTGCGGATCCTGGGCTTCAGAAACCAATTGAGGAGCTAGATGTGAAGATCGGAGATGCTGCTAGGAGAGAGTATTTGGTAAAGGGTCCATTCCAACCAGTTGGTCACAAATATCCTGGAAAATTAATTGCAGGTCAAATGCGGAGATTTCAAGAAAAATGGTTTAAAAGGTATGACTGGTTGGAATATAGCGTATCTAAAGACGCTGCATTTTGTTTTTATTGTTTCCTCTTTAAGCAACCACGGGCAGAAAATTTTGGTACAGAATCATTTACAAGGGTTGGTTTTAGTTATTGGAAGAATGGAATTGAAGCTTGTGATCAACATGTTGGTAAGAATATGAATAGCGCTCACAATAAAGCTAGGAAATATTGTGAGGCTTTCAAAAATCAGCGGCAAGGCGTGGATTATGTATTGGCAGCTGCAACCAAGAAGGACGAGGAAGAATATAAAGCGCGCATGATGATTATGATAGGCATTGCAAAAAAATGCTATTGCAAGCTCTTGCTTTTCGTGGGCATGATGAGTCTTCTAGCTCAAACAATAGAGGGAATTTTCTTGAGATGTTGAAATGGTATAAAGGGAAAGATAAAAAAAGCTGCAAAATTGCTTGATAGTGCTCCTACAAACCGTCAAATGACCGCACCAAAAATACAAAAACAGATTTGCAAAGCTTGTGCTCATGTTACCACCAAAGCTATTATTGATGACATTGGTGATAAAAAGTTTGCTATACTTGTTGATGAGGCGCGAGATGCATCTATTAAGGAACAAATGGCCTTGGTTTTGAGGTTAGCTTATACGGCTTCTATATTTCTTTGATTCGAGTGTTTCAAAATTTTAAATATGCTAACACTGAGTTTCTTGTCTTATATAGGTATGTCAACAATAAGGGACAAGTCATAGAGAGGTTTGTTGGTGTGAAGCATGTTCCGGACACGACATCTGCTTCACTAAAGATAGCTTTGGATGGTATGTTAAAATCTCTTGGCTTATCTATCTCTAGTGTGAGAGGTCAAGGTTACGATGGGGCCTCAAATATGAGGGGACAATTCCATGGATTGCAAAGACGCATATTAGATGAAAATCCATATGCCTTTTACATCCATTGTTTTGCCCATCAATTGCAGCTAGTGGTTGTCTCGGTTGCCAAGTGTTGTTCCTCTGTCTTGGACTTCTTTAACTATGCAATCATGATCGTCAACACGGTTAATGCATCTTGTCATAGAAAAGATAAATTATTGCAAAGTCAGCATGATGAGATTGTGAACCAAATTGAGGCCGGTGATATCTTCACAGGAAGAGGAAAGAACCAACAAATTAATCTAACAAGACCAGGGGATACTCGTTGGGGCTCTCACCATAAAACCTTGTGTCGTCTTGTTCACATGTGGAAACCTGTCCTACATGTATTAGAGAATTTGAGTGATGATGCTACTAATGCAACACAAAAAACCACAGCTTCAGGTTTGTTGGAAAAAATGGAAAGCTTCAAGTTTGTATTGATAATGCATCTTATGATCACAATTCTTGGAAAGACTAATGACCTATCAACATGCTTGCAAAGGAAAGATCAAAACATTGTGCGTGCTGTAGGGCTTATTGGTACTACATTAAAGGAAGTAGAGAAAATAAGAAACAACGGTTGGGATGAGCTTTTGGAAGATATAGAAGGCTTTTGTCTTGCGCATAATATCGTTGTGCCAAATATGGAAGATAAAATACCAGCTAGAGGTCGTTCGAGGGGTCGTGGCAGCCAACTAGTTACTTATTATGACCATTTCCATCATGAAATATTCAATGTGGTGCTTGATCAAATTATTGTTGAGTTCAATAATCGCTTTGCTGAAAGGTCTACTCAACTCTTGAGGTGCATAGCTTGTCTTGATCCAAAGAATTCATTTTCTAATTTTGATAATGGTAAGTTAGTTGAACTTGCAAGAATGTATGCCGATGACTTCTCTCAGTATGATTGTATAGTCCTTAGGGACCAACTTGCCACATTCATTGTTGATGCGAGAGATGATCCGAGCTTCGCAAATTGTATTGATCTTGGGAACCTTGCTCTCAAGATGGTTCAAACAGAGAGACACAAGACCTTTCCATTGGTATATCGACTTATTGAGTTAGTCTTGATTTTGCCGGTTGCAACGGCAACAGTGGAAAGAGCATTCTCAGCAATGAATATTATCAAGACAGATTTAAGGAACAAGATGAATGATGATTGGATGAATCATAGCATGTTGTGCTATATTGAGAGAGACATATTTGCAAGCATTGAAGAGGATAAGATTTTGGATTGTTTCCAAAGTATAAGGTCACGCAACAAACAAGTACCATGTGTACCAAGTGGTAAGTTACTTTTTACCAATAAAACTTATGTCTCAATTTTCATGTATTCATCCATACTATTTTTGATTATTGTTTTTCTTGTATTTGTAGGTTCCGGTTCTTCTACTATGATTGATGCGGAAATGGTAGGCTAGTATGAGAGCAAGGATTTGTTATTAGGTACTAAAAATGCATCTTGATTATTAGATTATACCATCGCATGTTTTATGCTTTCATTATTGTACTTGGTTAAATATTGTTATCAAAACTCAACTTATGCATTTTTTTACCGTGCTTAGGCTATTATATGTTGTTATTTAGAGGGGATTCGAAGGAAAAAAAATTTCAGAGTTTAGGGGTATTAGAAATTAGCCCTGGTCTTTCCCGAATTCTCGGTCCGCCACTGTAGATGTTAATTGTTGAAGTGACATGAAACGTGACCGTTTCTCGCAAGGCGCGGCCATTTCTCGCCTGTTAGCGCTCCACGCTTTCCGTTCAGCGATTCTTTCGTTCAGTTACTATAGATTTAAAAGGTATGCTTTTCATGCTCATTTTATTGTGCTGATTGTTGTCTTTATACAGCCTGGTTCATACCGATATCTGTATGTTTTGCATATAATTATTTGTTTTAGCCTTACAATTAAGTGTACTCTATGTAACTTGCAACAGGTGATGGGGAGGTCTTCACCAAATGATAAGCTTTTATTTGTTAAGGCACCGAGGAACAGAGGTCATGTTGTTGCTGTAACTGGAGATGGCACAAACGATGCCCCAGCACTAAATGAGGTTTGGGAATTACTGATGTTCATTTTTGTTGGCAAGTTGTGAAGCAATCTTCTTGATGGTTCAGGAACCATGATCCGAACTTACACAATTCTCGATCTTTTAGGCAGATATTGGTCTCTCAATGGGCATTCAGGGGACTGAAGTTGCCAAGGAGAGTTCTGATATTATTATCTTGGATGACAATTTTGCTTCAATTGTGAGGGTATGCACGATGTGTTCTCTTATGTTATCCTTCCACTATTGCAACATCTGATATCTTGTTTTTGGATTTAGGTTGTTAGATGGGGTCGTTCAGTTTATGCAAACATTCAGAAGTTCATACAGTTCCAGCTAACCGTAAATGTCGCAGCATTGATAATTAATGTGGTTTCAGCCGTCAGTTCTGGTGATGTCCCCCTGAATGCTGTCCAGGTTTGGTTCCTTAGTGCCTGGGAACTTGTGGATTTCAGCAAAGTTCTTTTTTCACTATTTTTCAGTTCTAGTTGCTGTTGTTTTTGGGTGTTTATTAACTGTAGTTTTTTAAGTTTTCTTTTATGCTCAGATTCTTCAAGTATTTATTAGACAAATATAAGCTCCTTGCTCTAGTTTCTGTAATGGTGAGTTATATTTTCTATTGATTTTGCTCCCTTTGTTTACAGTTGCTCTGGGTTAATCTAATCATGGACACTTTGGGAGCGCTTGCATTAGCGACCGAGCCACCAAACAACCATCTTATGCAGAGACCACCAGTTGGACGGAGGTTTGTTCTCTGACTTGTGACATCGTTCTTCAGATATCTTTCTTGCATTGGTTTCTCGAGATAATATTTGAATTGATTTACCAATTTGTTTCTGGACTTGATAAGAAGAATCATGTTTTCTTGGCCTAACTGCCTTAAGTAGTGACTATTTACAAACATTTTTTTTGAAGAAATGGATATACAATATTCTTTTCCTTTTTCCTGTGTTGGATGTAGCTGTCAACCACTGCGGTAGTGACTGTATACAAACAATTTTGTGCAGAACGGATATACAATATTGGTTTTCATTTTTGTTTCTTGGATGTAGCTGTGAACGGACCGAGGTTGAGTGAGCCTGGAGCTGGGCTGAAACTTGGCTGTTCTATGCTTTTTTTAGCAGAACCACCTGCAAAAGGAAAAAATAGCCTCTGGACCAGGGCTCGTTTTCGCTTGGTAACAAAATCACGCGTGATTCATATGAGTGCTAGAAATTGTGGGGATTCATCTCTGACCACTACAGGACACCAAGGCCAAAAAAATCACCAAGACTAGGAGGTCACGGTGCCTCCTTCCTTGACATCTTTTGGGAAATCACACTGCTAATTCATCCAGACCATAAAGATCTTTATCTGCTTATTATCGTTAATCTGTCAAGACCAAAAGTTGGGACGTGTGTGGTATGTTGGGCCTCGGTTCTGTGCGCTGTGCTGCCATAGTGTAGTGTAGGTGTGATGGTTTGTGCAGGGTTACTCGTCTTGCTGGGCTTGCTGAACTTCTTGTCTGGCTTGAGCTCGGGTTGAATCTAGCTCAAGTAGTTTGTGTTAGTACTAGTGACATCAAACTGCTTGATTACTTGCAGTTGTACTAAACGTCTTCCAATACATTTGTGTTGACACTAGTGGTAGCTTAATGATATTGATTATATACTTAACACATGCATTTGTATCACGCGCTGTGCTGCCAGCTTCTATTCTGCAAGTGTCAAAATTGCTTTGTGCCCGCTGATGGTGTCTCAACCTGCTTGTTTTCAGGGAGCCTTTGATAACAATATCATGTGGAGAAACTTGCTCATAATGGTATGCTACTTACGCAATGCACTCTTTTCATATTGGAATCTGAATATCTGATATCTTTCTAATGAGGACTTCTTCCTTCAGGCTTTCTATCAAGTTGCTCTTCTTCTCACTCTTAACTTGATGGGTCAGAGCCTTCTGCAGTTGAAACATGATAACGCAGCGCATGCTGAAACAGTGAAAAATACCCTTCATATTCAACACCTTCGTTCTGTGCCAAGTGAGTTCCTTCCTTTTGCTCTAATCTGACTAGGAGAATATGCATACAGTTGATGCATGCAGTGGGGTTAAACTTGGTCACTCAATCTTTGTCTTCCTCAGGTGTTCAATGAGTTCAACGCTAGGCCAGAAACCAGATGAGCTAAATGTTTTCAAGGGTATTAATTACAGGGAACCACCTCTTCATGGCCATTATAGCGATAACGGTTCTACTCCAGGTAAAGGCGCTAAAATAGTGTTTTGTTTATGGCAAATGTGGCTATCTTGGTTTTGCTGTTGTCATGGGCTTATATTCCTGTATTGTATTATATCCAGGTACTCATCATCGAGTTCCTTGGCAAGTTCACGTCAACAGTGAAGTCAGGCTGAGCTGGCAGCTGTGGTTGGTGTCGATAGGTCTTGCTTTTGTCAGGTAAGATTCTTCAGTTAGTAAAGAACAGAAGGTTTATGATTCTGATGTGTCTTGTTGTGGAACGATTTTTTTGGTATTATACAGTCAATTTTGCTGAAGATTTTGTAGACACTTTCGTTTAGAAAAGTAGCTAATGAATTTCTTGTATTTTATGCAGCTGGCCATTGGCGCTCCTGGGAAAGCTTATCCCTGTTCCAGACCGTCCGTTCTCAGAATTATTTGCATGCTCCTGCCCGCGGAAGAAACAGGGTATATATGTTTGAACTGTGAGTATATCCTCCTCCCCCAAACCATATCATCTGAACATGGCCTGGTATTAACCAGGCCTGAACAACTAGCCTTTCTACATCTGATTGTCCAGGCCTGGTTATGATTCTTGCTTCGCAACTAATTCTTCCAGAGATATTCGAAGAGGTAAGCGCATGGATGTTTCACTCTGATTCTCTAAAAAGGTAGTTATCCAAGTATAATCAATGTGGCCTCATGTTGATTTTGATATCATCACAAATATTCTTTTAATATCCCATTACGACCATGGAGGTATATATGGTGGAAAATACTTGATTGGTCAGGCTCATTGGGATAGCCTTTTTGTTTGAAATTTGCCGGCTGAGTTTTTCTTTAGCACGAGCACCTAAAATTTTCACAAATACATTATTATATATGTGTGACGATTTTGTAATATTTTCAGTTTTCACTTAGATAATAAATTTAAACTTATGATGTGGTGAGATATGTTTTAATATTACACGTTGCACGTGCACTTTTACTAGTATAAGAAAGCAATTGAAGATTCACTATCAAAGAAGGCGAATTTATTTTCCGAGGCTAAAAAAGGAAGTGAAATTTCAAGTAGGGCCAAATAGAGAATTATCTCTTATTTTAAGGTTCGGCCAGATTTACGGGATCTGGTAGAGTTGCTCTAAGCTATTACTCCCTCCGTTTGAAGGAATTGTTAGAGTATATTTGTATATTGTAGTTTCCCCATATGTTAGGGGCTTTCTGTATATTTGCATTTGTACATATACTATATATTCTGGCTTTTGGCCCTTTGGTAATACAAGATCTATTACCCTAACATGGTATTAGAGTCGTAAGGTCTTTTTTTTCTCTCTTCTCTCGCCGCCGCCGCCGACACCGCCGCCGCCTGCCCTGGCCCCTCGTCGCCGCCGCTGGCCGCCGCCGCCGCCGCCCGTCTCGGACCCCCGGCCGCCGCCCGTCACTCCCCGACCCCCGGCCGCCGCCCACCGCCGTCGGATCCGCCCCCGCCGCCGCCCGCCCGCCCCGGATCCGCCCGCCGCCGCCCGGTCTACGCCGCCGCCGGCCGCCCCCGTCGCCGGCCCCCTCCCGCCGCCGCCGCCCACCGTCGGCCGCCCCTGCCGCCGCCGGCCGCCGCCCCGTCCTCTCCCTCGCCGCCGCCCGGATCCGCCCCCGGTCCGCCCCCCGGTCGCCGCCCTCCAGCCACCGCCCTCCAGATCCGTTTTGATCTGATCTCGTTCGGCTTGAACAAAAAATGACTTCCTCGTCGGGCTATGTTGCGATTCCTCACTGCCCGGTGATTTTTGATGGCGCGAATTATCCTGATTTCGCTGCCTTCATGCACGTCCATATGCGCGGTCTTCGCCTTTGGGGTGTGCTTTCCGGTGAGGTCTCCTGTCCACCGCGCCCCGTTGTGCCTCCAGTGCCTCGTGCCCCGACGCCCGTTGCCCTTGCCCCCGATGCTACTCAGGCGGTCAAGGATGCAGCCCAGAGTGCTGATGCTTCTGCTCGGGCTGATTATGAGCGCCAGGTCCAGGAGCATTCTACTGCTACTACGACCTACCGGCTGGATCTGGCTGACTACACTCAGTGGATAGATGAGGATGCTCGTGCTGCCGCTGTTCTCACTTCCAGTGTTCTGCCTCAGTATGCTGCTGAGTTCATGGGTCTTCTCACTGCTGCTGCTCAGTGGGCTTTTCTTCGCCAGCGCTATCAGCCGTCTGGAGATGCTCTTTATTTGTCTGTGGTTCGTCAGGAGCATGATCTTAAGCAGGGTGATTCTACTATTGATGATTTCTATACTCAGAGTGCTGCTATTTAGCGTCAGCATGACTCTCTTCGTACAGCGGTGTGTAACACCTGTCCCTGCTGTCTGATTGTGCGCGCGGATCTGGAGTTTCAGCACGTCTTTGAGTTCTTGTCGCGGCTCCGCAAGGAGTTTGAGCCGCGTCGTGCCCAGCTGCTTGCCCATGGTCGTGTTCCGCTCTCTGAGGTACTGGCTGAGCTTCGTGCTGAGGAGACTCGTCTTCGTGGTGCTGGTCTTCTTGAGGTTCCTTCTGTTCTTGCTGCTCGTGGTCCCCCCGTACCGCCGGCTTCGTCGCGGTCTCTCGCGCCGCCGCTACTTTCTGCTCCACCGGCCCAGGGTCAGAGTCAGTCTCAGCAGCCCCGTAGTTCTCGTCCTCCCTGTGCTCACTGTGGCAAGCCTGGCCACGATATCTCTGGTTGCTAGACGAGGGATCCACGCTTACGTCAGCAGTATCTTGCTCGTCGCCAGTCTGGTTCTTCAGGATCTTCTGTTGTTGCTTCTGGACCTCCTACTAGTGCTTCTGGACCCCCTGCTGGTGCTCTGTCTGATCAGGATATTATTCGTGGTCTTCGTAGTCTGCTCGCTGCTACAGGCTCCTCCTCGTTGGGTACTGCTGGTTCTGTGACTAGTTCTTCTGGCACCGCGTGACCATCATCTTCTACACAGTCAGGTACGTCATCCCCGTGGTATCTGGATTTTGGAGCTTCTTTTCATATGACTTCTGCGTCTTCTATTCTTTCTGCTATTCGCTCTCTTATTTCTCCTGTCCGTGTTATTACGGCTGATGGTACCTCTCTTCCTGTTTCCAGTCGAGGCACCCTCTCTACTTCCTCCTTCTCTGTTCCTGATGTTTCTCATGTTCCCAGCCTTAAGATGAACATTCGCTCTGCTAGTCAGCTTACTGATTCTGGTTGTCGTGTCATTCTTGATGCTGATTCTTGTGTTGTTCAGGACCGTCGTACACAGGCTCTGGTTGGAGCTGGCCCTCGCAGCATTGAGTCTCCGGGGCTACGGGAGTTAGACTGGCTTCGCGTTCCTTTCGCTGACACTTCTTCTGCCACTTCTCATGCGGCACTGGCTCGTTTCAGCAGTGGCATCATCGGCTGGGTCATCTTTGTGGCTCCCGTTTATCATCCTTAGTTCGTCGTGATCTTCTGGGGCTTGTCTCAGGAGATGTGTCGTCGTTACATTCGTGTCAGGGTTGTAGGTTAGGTAAACAGATTCAGTTTCCCTATCCTACTAGTGTGTATGTATCTCAGCGACCTTTTGATTTAGTTCATTCAGATGTGTGGGGTCCGGCTCCCTTTGCTTCAAAAGGGGGCCACCGATACTATATTTTGTTTATTGATGATTTTTCACGGTACACCTGGTTATTTTTTATGCGCTCTCGCAGCGAGGTGCTTGCTATTTATCAGCGCTTTGTGGCTATGGTTCGTACTCAGTATTCCACGCCTATTCGTGTGTTTCGTGCTGATTCTGCAGGAGAGTATATCTCCCAGCACCTGCGTGGCATCCTTGCTGAGCAGGGCACCCTTGCTCAGTTCTCGTGTCCCGGCGCTCATGCTCAAAATGGTGTCGCCGAGCGTAAGCATCGTCATATCTTGAGACTACCCGCGCTATGATGATTGCTTCCTCTCTTCCGCCGCATTGCTGGGCTGAGGCTATCGCTACGTCGACTTACCTCATTAATATCCAGCCTTCAGCTGCTCTTCAGGGTGGCATTCCTCTCGAGCGTCTCTCTGGCTCCTGTCCAGACTACTCGACTCTTTTTTTATTTGGTTGCGTTTGCTATGTCCTTCTCCCTCCTCGTCAACGCACCAAATTAACCGCTCAGTCTATTGAGTGTGTTTTTCTTGGCTACAGTGATGAGCATAAGGGCTATCGCTGTTGGGACCCCGTTGGTCGTCGTATGCGCATATCTCGTGATGTCACGTTCGATGAAACGCGTCCTTTCTATCCTCGCCCCACCTATGGTACTTACCCAACGGATGATCTCTCTTTTCTTCTTTTTCCTGATACACCTTCTGCTGTCTCTTCTCTTCCACCTCCTCCTTCTGCTACGCTGTAGCATCCCAATTATCTAACAATTGTAATGCTACTCGTCCTAGTAAGATATTGGCTACTTTATATATATTATTGTTGCATCATAATGATATCATGCTCATGTCATCATGCCACCTTGCAGTTGAGCATCATATAAAACTCCTTTTCTTTTGGTTCTTCTATCACATGCATTATTGATTGTATTTGCCTCTTGATATTGTATTTGGTTATTGATATATTGTTTAAATGCCCAAGTTGAGTTGGGGGCATATCTTTTATTTCCATTCCACCACCTTTCTTTCTACCACTTTATAATTCCACCAACCTACTAGACCATGAGCTTGTTTGCCTTTATTTTGGATTTCTCTAGCTCATGTGCAATAGGGTGGATCTAGTCCTTGATTCTTTTGCATGGTTTTATTCCACTTCTTGGAAATGCAAAAGATTAATGCCATCATATTAATATTGTTTTCACAAAATAATTCATGGCATTATTATTTTGCATGGGCCATGCACCATTCTTCACCACCTTTTTGCTCCTTTGGTTTTCCTTTATTTTAAGTGGATCTTTACTTCATGGGTCATCTTTTTCCTTCCCCCATTTCCAAATCCTCATCTATATCTATTTCTTTTATTTCTTTTTCTCTCATGCATGAACCACATGAGGCTTATTCCACAATTCTTTTCTTTTTATTTTCTTGGAATTCTTTTTCCCCTCCACCTCATGTCAATTCTAGCACTCACCATGTTCCACTTGGGATGATCTTACCACATTCTTCTCTTTTATTTTCTATTTATATACATGCATGAGCCATGTGTGATCTTTTCCACCTAATTCTTTTCTTCTTCTTTCTTTCTAGTTTCTTCTCTACATTAGTCCATGCAAGACCAAGCCCTTTTAGTTCTTCTTGGATTAACCTCCTACACCAAAATTCCAATCTAAATACTTAAAAATAATCAAACGTAATAAATTCCTTTATTCTTCCCATAACCCTAATCTCTACTAACCCTCTCTCTCTCTCTAGCTTGGCCTCCATGCCAAGCCCCTCTCTCCACCTGGCCACCCTCTCTCTACCTGACCCACCACCCCAGCCTCTCCTCTCTCTAACCTAGCTCACCCAAACCCTAACCCTAGCTAAACCTAACCCGAGGCCACCATCTAACCTAACCCGAGCTAGTCCCTCCCTCTCTTCTCTCCCTCATGTCAGCCCCACCCTGCAGCCTCACTGCCTCGCCCTGGACCAGCCCCAGCCAGCCCAGTCGGCCGAGCACGTGCTCGAGGAGGAGGAAAAAGGTGGCACGAGGCCACCTTTATCTTGCCGTGCCCCAGCTGCCCTCCTTCCCCTCTCCCTCCTTTCCCCCTCTCCCACGCCTCCTCTGGCCTCTCCAGATCTGCCCCGAGACGCCCTCCTCTTCTCCTTCTTCCTCCCCGACGACTGCCACCTGCCGCCGGTCGTCGCCAGGTCCACCTCGCCCCAGTCGATCCCGCCGTGCTGCTTGACCTGGAGGTGGCCTGGGAGGCCGAGAACGCCCTACTGCACCACCTCGACCGCGCCTAAGCGAAGGAGAAGCTCCCCAACATCCCCGCGCCTCGCCGCCCTATAGGAAACCCTAGCCGACGGGACGCCAGCGACCTCGCCGTTTCGCCGCTCCTCGCGCCGATCCAAGCCCACGAGCGAGCCCGCGGTGAGCATCTCCACCTCCCTGACAACCTCCGCCTCGCCGTGCCGCCATAGAGCCGCCGATCTTTTCATCGAACAGTCACCGTGCGCCGTAGCTCGCCGTCTTCTGCAGCTTTTCCCGCGCCACGCTCGCCCTATCTAGCCCGCGCCCACCTCCCTGACAGCTCCCCTAGCACGCCGCACTGGTTAGCCACCCCAGCGCGCACGCACACGTCCCCGGATCGAACCCCTGCCCCGCGCAGTGCGCCAGATTCGCGTCAGACGCGAGGAGAAGATAAACAGTACCGGGCCCATGGTCGATTTGCAAAAAGCCCCTCCCCTTTTTAATTACTACAACCCGCGCTCCAAACGGCCCCACCTGTCCGTCGCCTGGCCATCTTGCAGAGACCCCCTCCTGTTTTCTCGGCCGTAACCCGCGGTCCATCTGGCGCCCCACCAGTCAGCCGCTGGGGGTTTTCCACTGGCACGTGGGCCTTCAGCCGCTGGCCCCACCCTATCAGTCTCTGTGGGCTAGCCCAGCCTGCAGTGCAAAAAGAAATTTCCGCGCGCGCGTGGCCCAGTCAGCGCAGCCCCACCTGTCAGTGTCTGTGGATAGAATTGCCTGGGTATAAAAAGTTTTTCCCTGAGTCTGTTTTATTCAAATCTTTTCCAAATTAATATAAATTCAAATTCTTTTCAGATTCAAATAATTTTAAAAATACAAATCCAAATAATACAAATAATATATGTTTTGGAATCAGAAAAATGAGAGGAATTCAAATATGCCCTTCAAAATATATTTTGCACACTTTAAATTTCGAGTTGATTAAAATTACAAGAAAATGCCCTTTTACTTGATTAATTAATAACTTTTGTTTTATAATTCCAAATTTGGCAAATAATATGTCTAAATCGATCAGCGCGACGAGCCCGTTCTATTTATGCAATCCTTGTTCTGAATTGAAGCATGCATCATGTTGTCATTTAAAATCTGAACCGTTCATGACAATAAAACTTGGACAAATAAATGATAAAGTGCTTTATTTCTTGTATCCACGCCTCACTTTTGCCATGCTACTTAAATGCCATGTAAATTGTGCATCATGCATCATGGCATGCTTGTTTGCTTGTCGCATTTTAATTCATATGCTTGTGCACTTTATTTATGTTGGCCCTTGTTTGTTTGGTTCTTCTTCGAATAGACGCCCCGCGGGAGAATTACCAGGATTCACAGGAGTATTACCCAGATCCATCTCTCGCTTCAACTGAGCTGCCAGGCAAGCACTACCACATGCTTGCATACATACAGTACCTATTGCCTCTATCTTATTCTCGCATCATTGAGTCGCGATTGCATTAAATTGAATCCCAAGTACTGCATAGCCTTTACTTTTAAACCACACTAAGCTTGTTCCGGTCCCATGAGCCATTACTACAGGAGTTGTTTGAGCCATGCAAGTCGTAGAAAAGCATGAGTAGGGTATGTGAGTGTCTGATGGATAATGAGGTACCTAAACAACATAACCTGAGTAGTAATGGGATAGCTAATGAAAGAGGCACCGGTGAGCAATATCTGCTATTTGGTTTTTCATGCTCACTTGTGTCCCGTAGGACCCCGAGTACTTGATTCCTGTTCCTTGACTATTCGCACTATCCACATCCGGGAGGCCTTATGGACCCCCCTGAGCCAGAGCTTGAGTCATTCTTATTTCTTGGGGCCACAATTAGTTTGGGGTTTTATTACTATCCTGCACCTATGCCATGTTACTGCTTTATTTAAGATTGTGCGAGTAGCACCTGTACTGTTTTGGATCGTGGAATGTTTTCGCGTTATCGACAAGCCCAGTCACATTTTCGGGTTCCCAGTCGTTTACAGCCATTGACACAAACCTTTGCGTCCGTCTCGGAGCCGGCCAACTTCGTTGCGGGTAGCTTAATGGGGTGGCCCCCTGAAATATTTCTGAATCCTGTGATTGCTTTGTCGTGAATGCCTCGTTGGGTTTTGATTTGGTTTTTCCGAGGTTGATCGAGTGTGTGTTGCTATTCGTGCACCCCTGCAGGGTAAATCTTTCTGAAAGCCGTGTCCGCGGTTATGGACGACTTGGAGCACAGTTTCTCGATCATAGACAAGTATAACTAAAGTACCACTTTTAAATTGACTAAGTACTTGACTAGTAAATAGTGCAATACTCATGGAATGGTTAATAAAACTGCCAACGGATGATGGGGGTTGTTCGTCCGCTTCCTCGTTGGTAAGCGAGGAGGAGGATGGATCTGTTAATTATACTGTTAAAACTGTTGTTCTTAATTCATGGACTTCCGTCTATCATTGGTTAGGCGGAAGGTTAGCGAGTCTCTATAGAATTGTTAGGTATTATCTTTTGCTGCAATTGCGTCACCCCAGGTTGTGTCCCCTTTAGTGGCATTAAGACTTGCTGAGTACCCCTAGGGTCTCACACGATAAATTGTTTGATTCGGATGAACATGTGTACCCGCAAGATGGATACTGGGTGGAAGAGATAGATGATGTTGGCAACGATCATTCGGTGTAGAGATTCCGGGAACGGGGATCCGTGTGATCTGTGCGCGGGATGTGTTTATTTATGGGGCATCTTAGGCCAATTTGCTTCTTATCCGTACTCGGATCTTGTTTTCCGCTTCCGCCTGATACTCTGATGTGTGATGTATGAGGAGCTATCCTAAATTATTATATCTATCTAGGATGTTTGGATCTTGCCGTATGGCGTTGCACTATTTCTATTTCTTTTAGATGGAATGGCTCTGATGTACTGTTGTATGTGGCTTGCATACATACTCACTTGTGTATGTAGTTGATCCCTTCGCCTGCCGATTACGCCGCTCGTTCTTGTCCCATTGTCTGAAAGTGGTTAGGACGGCCGAAAGGTCTACCGTGAGTTGCCCTGGGCCCCACCGTACTATTTTAACCACTTTCGTTCATCCAGGCATTAACTAAGAGCGTAATTCACCGAGATAGTTACATACGCCTCCTTTGTCTTCGGCGCCATCCTCTCCTCCGTCTAGTTCCCCTAGTTCTCCTCGATCTCCAGCTTCGGATCCTTCCTCCGCGCCTCCTTCTTCCTCCTCTTCTAATGAGTCATCTTCCGCGGATGAGCTTCCTTCCTCACGACCCGTTCGTCAGCGTCGTGCTCCAGACCGTTACTCCCCTAGTCAGTATGGTCTCTCTGTAGTTTCCGAGCCGACTTCTTATCGGGATGCTGCGTGTCATCCTGAATGGCAGCTTGCCATGGCTGAGGAGATTGTTGCGCTTGAGCGCACAGGCACCTGGGATCTTGTCTCTCCCCCTTCTGGTGTTCGTCCTATCACGTGTAAGTGCGTCTATAAAATTAAGACCCGCTCTGATGGATCTCTTGAGCGCTATAAAGCGCGTCTTGTGGCTCGTGGTTTTCAGCAGGAACATGGTCGTGACTATGATGAGACCTTTGCTCCTGTGGCATATATGACCACTGTGTGTACTCTTCTTGTTGTTCCTTCTGTCCGACGCTAGTCTGTGTCCCAGCTTGATGTTTAGAATGCTTTTCTTAATGGCAAGTTGAGTGAGGAGGTTTATATACAGCCTCCTCCTAGGTATTCTGTTCCCGATGGGATGGTTTGTCGTCTTCGACGTTCTCTTTATGGCCTGAAACAGGCCCCTCGTGCCTGGTTTGAGCGCTTTGCCTCTGTGGTGACTGCTGCTGGTTTCTCTCCCAGTTCTCATGATCCAGCGCTTTTTGTTCACACTTCTCCTCGTGGACGCACTCTTCTCCTTCTCTATGTTGATGATATGATCATTACTGGTGATGATCTTGAGTATATTGCCTTTGTCAAGGCTCGTCTTCGTGGTCAGTTTCTTATGACTGATCTTGGTCCTCTTTGCTATTTTCTTGGGATTGAGGTTTCATCCACTTCTGATGGGTTTTCTATCTCTCAGGAAAAGTATATTCAGGATCTTCTTGCTCGGGCTGCTCTTGCGGATGAGCGCACCGTTGAGACTCATATGGAGCTTCATGTTAAGCTTCGTCGTACGGATGGTGATCCTCTTCCCGATCCCACTCGTTATCGCCATCTTGTTGGGAGTCTTGTTTATCTTGCTGTCACCCGTCCTGATATCTCTTATCCTGCTCTTATTCTGAGCCAGTTTGTCTCAGCTCCTACCACTGTTCACTACGGTCATCTCCTCCGTGTCCTTCATTATCTTCGTGGCACGATTACTCGTCGCCTTTTCTTCCCTCGTTCTAGCTCTCTCCAGCTCCAGTGCTACTCGGATGCTACGTGGGCGAATGATCCTACGAATCGTTGTTCACTTTCTGCTTACTGTGTGTTTCTTGGTGGTCCGCTTGTTGCTTGGAAGACGAAGAAACAGGTCGCGGTTTCTGTTCGAGTGTTGAGGCTGAGTTGCGGGCTATGGCTTCGGTGACTGCTGAGGTGACCTGGTTACGGTGGTTGCTTGCAGATTTTGGGGTCTCTGTTACGACACCCACTCCGCTTTTGTCAGACAGTACAGGTGCTATCAGTATTGCACGTGATCCGGTCAAGCATGAGCTGACCAAGCATATTGGTGTTGATGCTTTTTATACACGTGCTCAGGTGCAGGATCAGGTTGTTGCGCTCCATTATATGCCTTCAAACTTGCAGTTGGCAGATTTCTTTACAAAGGCATAAACCCGCGCTCAGCATGATTTCTTACTCTCCAAACTCAGTGTTGTGGATCCACCATGAGTTTGAGGGGGGGGGGGGTGTTAGAGTATATTTGTATACTGTAGTTTCCCCATATGTTAGGGGGCTTTCTGTATATTTGCATCTGTACATGTACTATATATTCTGGCCTTTGGCCCTCTGGTAATATAAGATCTATTACCCTAACAGGAATAAGGTGCACGTGCATTCCAAAGCAAAATTGACCGAATAAATAGAGCAACTAAAATTTAATTATATATTGTGTAAAATTAGTATCGTCGTATATAATAAGACGTAAGGAATATTTGGTAAAGCCTTAACTTCTTATATTGATCATCGGCACTTCAGTATACTACAGAGCCATATTATTTGATACATCACACATCCCACGATAGTTACTACATGTTTTTATTCAACATTCTTTTTTGCAGAAACACCTCGCCGTAAATATTGGTATAGTCTCGAACACGACACACTCCCCATCGGTAAAGCGCTTCTTGATGCAGTCCTCAAGACATTTATCGGCACTGCATCGAACTTGCATAAAGCTCCCGATATCTTCTTTGCAGGTCTTAGCTTCCAATCCTACAAAACAACGACCACAATATGGTGTGTCAAAAATATCACGTCCCGCAATATAATGATCCACAAAAGCAAAATAGATAGATGTGCAATGGAGTAAGAAGTTCATATATGAGTGGCAAACATATAGATAAATGCATTGAGGAAGTGTGCCTTGTTTATCATACGAAATTTGCAGACGATCGATGCTTACCAGGAACAAAGAGGAGTGGCGTCAGCAGTAGCATGCATAGCAGGATTGGCACCTTGACCCCTTCCATGATTTCGAGAATCTATACCTAATAATAATAAAGGACGGATTGTTTTTTCCGGTCCAATATTTTTTTGGACGGATTTACCCTCCCACAAAACCACGTATTTTTGTCCGGCGTTCTCCCTTGGATGGTTCGTCTGTGCAAAATTTGTTCCTTGCGTTAGATATCGATTCATGTACGTACCCCTAGGCCTCCTCTCAAAAAGAGTCCAACTCAACATGCACGCACGCTTATTATATACCTCCCCGTCGAGATATACATCGACCAACATGATCACCGCGTCTGCCGCCACTCGCGGAATCCCACCTATCCACCGCAACCTACCCGGGCTGGACGGGAGTCGGCTGTTCGCCGCCGCTCGCCGCACCTGTCTGCGCTTGACGAGAGCCTGTCCACCGCAGCTCGATTGCACGCTGGATGAGATCAACCGTTTCCTAGGGTTTTGCTCAGGTTCTTGATCAAGTGCATCTCGGGGATTATCCATATATGCTTCTTTGGCTTTGGATGGGATCGACCAGTAATCTACCTCAAGATAGTGTGGTCACCATAGGGATCTGCCTAGAGGAGCAGCGACGAGCCACAAGCATCTGTTTGTGTACCGCGCCCGAAGTCGCCCCCGTCGGCTCGCTAGGGCCATCATCTCCTAGGTCCGAGTGACGCCGGGGCGCTTCTGCCTCAGGCTGCATTGACAGGATCAGCCAGGATGAGGGCCGCCGGCCGCAGGTGATTGGATCAAGACAGCGATGGATTTATTCACCCGTACCATAAGAACAACAGGTCGTTGTTCTGAATTTGCTTCACTGTTTAATTCCATCAGACTCCAATTCTTCTCTTCTCTACTGTTTGTGTGTTTTTGCTATCGATAGGTTTTGTCCTTCTCTCCATCCCTTGCGCGCCACGCTAGGCGGCGATGGTCAGTGCCGGCCCTCCGCATCCCTCCTGGTGCTCGCCTGCTGCTTCTCTCGATGTATCAACCACTAAAAGACCAGGATGCATACGCGTGACATCACGAGAAGTGCAGGGTCTGGCAGCATCCATGGCAAATTCAAACGGTACAAACCCCAGTCTGACCATATTCAGTTATGCACGACAAATTCAGAAGCTTTTCAGGGTTGGCTCACTGCGTGCCAGGGGCTGGAACAACTACGAGAAATGAGGCGGGTCAATTGACGGCGAGAGGCTGCTCCTTGATCAGGGAAGACGGCCCAGCTTCGTCCAAATTTTAGTTTCACTTCAACGACTTCATGACAAGATCAAACCCTGATTTGTACAACTCCGTCATGCCAACAATACACTCAATGAATTGGTACTACGTACCTTGATTTCCCATGCCCACACAGACTGAGATGTTATTAGCACTCCATCGTCACAATATGAGTAGCACACAATATTCTGCAAGATGTGTCCAGATTTCTAATTTTCCATGTATTTAAGACTTGATATTTGTCCATTTACCGAATCACCTCTTATTTTTTATCTCAATTTAGATATTTCTTCTTTCGTGATTGTCAGCTAAGGTTCTGCAAAAACGGCTGTGATTCACCAATTCAAGATCAACAAAAGTAGTTAAATACGTATTTTTTTTCTTCTAATTTGTGTTTAATTCAAATGCAGACATATTGTTTTGTCTGGCTATGTGCATCGGCTATACTACAAGATATTCTTGTAGAAGGTATTATGTTTTACCGGCAGCTGACAGCTGACATCTCATGAACCATCCAATCTGTATTGCACTCAACAACAAAACACCCTCCTCATACTCTTCGTTCCCCTCTCTTCTCTTTTACAGTGCCAGAGGAGGCGAAAGGGGAAGCGAGCTCTCTGCCGGCGCTGGATCCGGCGACTCCTCTTCCCCGAGGGCCTCGGGCTCTCTGGTGGAAGGGAGATCCACGGATCTGGCGCCCGGCTGTGTATAGCTGTAGACTAGATATGGGCTACTTAGCTAATCTTTTGGGCGCTCGCCGTCGGCCGGTGAGGCGGACGGCGCCGCCGAATAATTCTCTCTCAGATCTGAGGCCTGTGATGTCGTCGCCGGTCGCAGATCTTGAGGTGGTGTGGCTGGATTTGGCCGGCAAGACGGCTTCGCTGTCCAAATCAGGGCCTTTTGTGCTTTGGATCCATCGCCATCGTGGCAGAGCCCTCTCCGACTCTGGCCGGGGATCCATAAGCCTATGCAGGAGCTTGGTGGCCGGCGTTGAGCTCTTCAGCGCCGATGCTTGGGAGGTTCGGAGCTCTGGTCCAAGGAAGGTGGTTCGAGGCGGCGGATCTGGTGTGTTTCCGTCGACGACGTCGCGCGGAAGCGTCAAATCCAGGGGCGAGGAAGCACGGGGAATGCCCTGGTCGACGCGCCCCAACGGACATGCCTCGCCGGCCATGGCGAGGTCCTTCTTCGACTCTCAAAGCCACGTTCGGCGTTGGTGCGACCTCGGCTCTCTTGGGAGGAGGTGGCTCGTGCCCTCCTCCGGCGTCCTCTGGCGACGGTGGCGGGTCGCGGGCAAGGGATTGGCGGCAGAGGGACCTCACAGGGACCTTACTGTAATTTATCATTATTCAGGGGTCTTTTTTCCTTTTTTCTGGGGCCCTTTTTTCTTCTCGAGCTCTCTCGAGTTTTCTGCATTGTATCGTGCTTGTTAGTGTAATCTGTCGGTTGAATGCAGTTATCTTCTCAAAAAAAAATATGTATTGCACTCTTATATCTTAAAGGAGTGACTAAGTACGTTGCGCTGGTGCCCCCTCACATTCTGTGAACTGATGATTGTGGAGATGCATGTGTGCCGTGCGTGCTTGCTGTGATGCTTAGAGATTCTTTTCCTTTTTCTTTTGTTCTTGTAGAGATTGATTGATGCATGGCTTGTGGACCAGATGAACTTTAGCTCAAGGAAGCATTATTGATTTTAATGATTCGGAGACTAATTCATGACAGGAATCTAAGTTAAAGGTTGATGGGGAAGTTGATGCAATAGGTTTGTTTCTCCAACGGTTTCTTACAGCGCCTTCATCTTTTATGACCTCTGATGCATTTTTCATATCGTTTAGTACTTTTTTAGTTTGAACTCTGAACATTCGGAGGCGCTGCCTATGAAATTGCATGTTAAAGATCTTAGTTAAAGGTGCATTGAAGCTATTAGGAAAAAATAGAAACTCTAAGATGAGATGACCTAACCATCGAACAAGCAATTTGTATGTTGACGCAAATTTTGTTATTACGCCTCAAGTGTGGATGTATGCATGTGGGGCGTGGCCAGCGAGGGCACAATGAATGGATGCATTCATGCATGACACGATCGGCGGGACAAGTTGGTGGATGGACATGTCGCAGGACGAGGATGGTGGGGCGTGGCCAACGAGCCACAATGAATGGATGCATTCATGAATGACACGATCGGCGGGCCAAGTTGGTGGATGGACAATGTCGCGGGACGAGGATGGTGGCCACGGTGGAGCAACCCGCGACGTCGTGGCCCAAGAAAATTACGGATGTGAAGGAGACGACACAAGTCCATAGTGGCCAGGTCGGCTATGGATACCGATTGCTTACGTGGAGGAATCTCCCTGGCCAGTAGGGGTGGCCACCTACAACTATGAAAGGCAGTAGACGTCGTGCAAGATACGAGAAACACAAGAATTAAATGATGTAGTCGAAATGTAGAAGTTAACCCGTAGCAACGCACGGGCATTTTGTGCTAGTAATACTAAACGGTAAGAAAGGCTAGTACGCGAGTGTACAATAGATGCGCACATCAAAAAAAAATATAGGCTCAGAAGATGAGACCAACAAAAAAGTCAAAGATTGTGATAACCACATATCTGCTGTAGTTATGATAGGGGATTCGATATTGATTGCCGATTAATTTTCTGGCATACGCATATGCTGCAACTGTGAGTTACTAGTGGTATTTTCCTGGGATTCGGCATCAATTGCCCATTAATTTTGTGGCAACTAATGCTAATTATTCCTAGGAAATTAGCATTAGTCGGCAATCAATACGGAATCCCCTATCGTAACTATGGGTTTATTCTGTCAAAAAGAACTATGGGATTATTCTCTCCTCCCGTGAGAAAAAGAGGCAGCGGCTAGGGTAAAACCCTAGCAGCCGCCACGATCTACTTCGTCCTTGCCGTCTGCGACCGAGCATCGACGGGTCTCGCCTCCTCTGCTTGTCGCTCCGGCGGCGGGAGGAGGTGGGGACCTCGGACCTGCGCTCGGCGGTGTAGAAGGGTCCCTAAAGTTAGAGTTTGGTCATCCGGCATCGTCGTTATGGTGGCTATGGCGGCGTTGTGCGGGACAAGAGTAAGGTATACCCGCCTCCTCTTCCACCTCGTCGGCGACGATCCTGCTGCTGGCGTTGAGGAGGGTGGGGATTCGTCTGGTCGCCGCTTCTATGGAGTGGTGGATCTCGTCCAGTCTACGTGTGTTTTAGGTTTGGTGCTACAAGTTTCGAATCAATTCAAGGGTTCAATGGCGACAACTTCATCTCTGGGGCGCTGGTCCTTAGGGGCAAGTGCACGAAGACTTCCCGACTGTCATCAACAATGGCATGCCGGCTCCGGTAATGGAGCGGCGACAGCGGCGCGTTGACGGCTCGCTCTAGCGGCAGTAGTATTCGTTAGGTGGTCCAAAGACCTCGATGTAATTTTTATTATATTTAGGATACTTTGTACTTCTTATGAACTCATGAAATAGATCCGGATCTTTTTCCGCAAAAACAAAGAACTATGGGATTATTATACGGAGTATGTACTCCCTCCTATTTTAGGACCGAAGACCCTTTTCAGATATTTCAAGATTGTTAGACTAGTCATAATGTCGTGTGCAAAGCGTGGGACCCTACTTTTCTTTCTTCCCTACACGCGCCGCCAGGAGAGAAAAAAGAGCTCCTGGCCCTAGGGCACTCGCCTTCCAACGCCGGCCTCCGGCGGCTCCCCCCGCCGGCGACCTAGGTCGTCGGTGGTGAGGGGGGGTCGCCGGATCCACGCGTGTGGATAATTTTAGTCTAACGTAGATTCATTTTTAGGTTGTTCATCGTCTTCGCTTTGGGGATGAAGATGATGGCGCTGAATAAATTTTCTTCAGATCCTTCCCCAATGGATTTGGAGATCAGTCTATCCAAGCAAGGATGGTGCGGCGGTGGCGCCATCCTCATGGTGGATTTGTGTCCTCAGGCTTCGCCGCTGCGGCGGCGTTTGCTCCAGCGTCGGCGCGGAACCAGGGAGGTAGTCCAGGAGCGGATGCAGATTGTGATCTGCATCGACGGCATCTGGAAGATGGTGGATCGTGTTGGGTATGTGGTTCGTGGATGGCAGGTGTGGCTTCCTTCTTCGACGTCTTAGTCGTGCGGAGGGGCTAGATCTAGAGCTCGATGGCGTGTCCGGGGTGTTGCCCCGATCTGATTCGTTCAACGGCAATGGTTTCACCTTGGATGAGCCACCTTGGAGGTCCGCAGAGCTGCATGTCAACGATGGAGCCGCATCGAGCTCGGGTGAGGAGGTGATCCATCTTTCTTTCCTTTGGTGGCCGTTATGGTGGTGCCAGAGGCAAGTGATGGGCGTCGGCGTCATGCTCAGAGGTTTCTTCGGTTTAGATTGTTTTCTTTCTTGGTCGGTGGTCCTTTGCGCAAAAGCTTGCATTTTGCTATCTTTTCAGTTTTGTCAGGTACGTGGCTTGTACTATGATCTTTATGATATATAAATGAGACACGTATTACCATGGAAAAAAAGACTAGTCATAATGTATAGTGGTATCATATACTATATGATGCTAGTATATGCTACTATCTTCATTAATGCACAATATCATGTAATAGTATCATGAAAAAAGTGCATTTCAAATCCTGAACTTGTAGAGATCTGACGCTTTGAACCCCAACGTCGAAATTTTGCACCCTAAACTATTGAATCCTGCTCTATTTTAAACCCTGAACCGGTTTGACCAAGTTGACAGATGCCACATAGGAAAAGATTATAACAAAACCCCTAGATAATTGTCTATTCGGGTCATAGGTCCCTAACTCTCCGTGTTGTCTCTCTCTGGACTCAGGTACCAAGCCACGCACGCACTACAGGCAAGTTAACAAGATCTGCTAGTAGCAAACTTAGCACGCACACACGCAGGAGACTAGCAAATGTGCCGTGACGCGCACGTATAGGTACAATGGCCAAGCCAAGCTAGTACAAATTGGCCATGCGCGTTCTACACCCACGTGTCCATCGTCGAGCTGCGCGTTTCATGCTCGCATGTCTGCACCGCGAGCTGCGCTATGTTCCAGCCGCCGTGCCTGCGCGCCGTTTGCATGCGAGCCGGCCGGCCTACCCCGACGCGCGCTTGCCGAGCTGTGTGGTAGCGGAGCCGCGCGGCGCATCGAGTGCTTCGTTTGCGCCTGTGCGTGCGTAACCGTACACCAGGTTACAAGCACGTTACACTGTCGTCACAGGGCCATCGAATAGAGCCTGGTCGTCGAGCATACGGCCAGGGAACCCAGGCAGATGCATAGGGAGCACGCGGCCGTCGAGCACACGGCCGGGAACCCATGCGTGCTAGACTTATTGCCGCCACACACGCATGTATAAGAAGAAGGACTATGGAGAGAAAAGGAGAATTAGGGAAGAAGGTTCTTATAAGTACGGTCCATATTCAGTGGGAGTTGCTGGTAATCCTGGTAATCCTAGCCGGGATCGTAGCTTTCCCGATCTGCCACACAGCTCCAAGGTTTGATTTGGACCGGGATCATATAGTTTAGGGTGCGAAGTACCAGGATTTCGACTTGAGGGTTTAAACCGCCAGACCTCTATGAGTTCATGGTTTGAAATAGACTTTTTCCTAGTATCATACACTACTAGGAAACCCCTTATCAGTGGCGCACCTTTTTTTCACTATCCATAGCGCATATGTTAGTCGCCACTGATAACTATCTTCAGTGACGCATTTTAAAATGCGCCACAGAAGTCTCAAACTTCAGTGGCCCATAGGGTCAATATGCGCCACAAAAGTTTTTTCCAAAATTCAAAAAAAAAGGCGGGCCAAATCTCAAACTTTTGTGGCGCATATGGCCAATATGCGTCACAGAAGTTTTTTTCAAATTTCAAAAAAAACCGGGCCAGATCTAGATCTGGCCGAAGTTGGTGGTGGTGGTGATGGTGGCTGGAGGAGGGCTAGGAGGAGGTTGTCGGAGTTGGTGGTGGTGATGGTGGCTGGAGGAGGGCTAGGAGGAGGTTGCCGGAGTTGGTGGTGGTGATGGTGGCTGGAGGAGGGCTAGGAGGAGGTTGCCGGAGTTGGTGGTGGTGATGGTGGCTGGAGGAGGGCTAGGAGGAGGTTGCCGGAGTTGGTGGTGGTGGTGGAGGAGGAGGAGATTACCGGAGTTGGTGGTGGTGGAGGAGGAGGAGGTCGCCGGAGTTGGTGGAGGAGGAGGTGGTCGCCGGAGTTGGTGGAGGAGGAGGTGGTCGCCGGAGTTGGTGGTGGCGGAGGTCGCCGGAGAGTGGAGAAGGAGGAGGGAGGAGAAGGGGAGAAGTGTGGAGGGGAGGAGAAGTGGGGAGGGGAGAAAAAGGAAAAAGGGAGGGAGAAGGGCGCTGGTGGGATTCACGAATCCCGCCCAAGACTTATGTGGCGCATATGGGGAAATGCACCACAGAAGTTTCTCCCCCTTTTTTATTTTTTTGCAGTAAAAAATCTTCTACCCTAAATAACTTTTTACTCTTTTCGAATTTGGGGATTCTATAAAATTTGAATTCGAGTAGGGAATTTCGAGACGATCGTTTTGATAGGTTAAAGATTTTTTTTCCGACATCGTATGCAAAAGTTATAGCCGTTTTACCGTGCCATGACATATTTTTGCAAAATACATCGAAATTTATGTTTTTCAATTTTGTCTAGATCTATACCCTAAAATCTAACTACAACTCAAAGGAATTATTTTTTGAAATTTCTATTATTTTTGTTTATTTTTTACCAAACTGAAAAGGCGATCCATTGGGAATCTGTTTTTCCCCTATATGCTTGTTCTGTGGCGCATACACCTATATGCGCCACAGAAACATCACTTTCTGTGGCGCATATTGACATATGCGTCACAGAAGTTTCTCCCCCCCTTTTTTTGCTGCTTGGTCCCATCAACCTTCTGTGGCGTCACAGAAGTTTGGCATTTCAGTGGCGCACACGAAAATATGCGCCACGGGAATATGAACTTCTGTGGCGCATATTGGTTTCGTGCGCCACTGAAGTGCCAAACTTCTGTGGCGCATTTTTTTTAGTGCGCCACTGATACATATCTGTGGCGCATGGTTTTACATATATGTCACTGAATATCTTGTCTATCTATAAGCTATTTCCTAGTAATGATAGTCTTAATGTATTTATTGTTTTGTAGAACCTCAATATAAAATTATATACAATTTTTTTTATCGTATCCACTGTTTTATTGAACGGGACAGTGATTACACTCAGATTGAATTGCATCAGCCAGAAATCCAGGTATTACATCAAAGCGAATAAAACTAACTTCGCTTAAAGCTTCCTTTAAGCCCATATCAGGATACATAAAAAGCATAGGACATACGTCGCTTAATAATTTACTGGAGCCTCTAGGGAAAACAGACAGAAGCTGGAGTACCTAGAGAGTCATGCATTGATCGAAGATGTGATGTTTCACTGGTAATTATTCTACCAAAGAGAAAATAATTAGACTGGTAGTACAAAAGGAGAATCAGGTGTTCATGCAAACACCTGAAATTTGTCTCATTAAAAAATAGGTAAACATATTAGCAAATTAATTTCAACAATTGTTATTACCTGAGTTATTAAATGTGGGTAAAATATGCACTCACGAGTTGCTTAGCGTGCATCTGATATACCAAAGAAAGTGCTAAGAACACTGAAGATATACCTGCAAATCATATGATTCTGAAGGCTAGATGAGATACGTTAGAGGAAATCCACGATTGACTTCCTTGGACCATTCAGAAACCTAGTTTAGCTCCAGAGAACCAATGAAAACTCGAGTACACGTTCATTTTTTCCATGTCCATTGCCATAATTCTGGATAAGTAACATTGAGGCATGGATTAAACCCTTAAATTATTATATACTAAAAGCAATATAAGGATGTTTTTCGAGGCGCCACGTTGATCCACATCACTAAAATAATTTATGATGGTTGGATCTGATATCCATGGCTAGGATTTGATTAAATTTTATGTAACATAATTATGTATCCACGTACACAAATCAAGTCTTTGTCACGTCTTTGATCTCTCTCCACGGTTTAAGAAAATATACAAATACCTTCTCTGGCACGTCAGCTCTAATCCACCGTACATTCACGTAAAAAAAAGTTAGGTGTACTTTTTTTTTGAGATGAGGTGTACATTTCTTAGAAGGACGTATTCAGGCTTTCGTGATACTATCAAGTACTCCATCGTGATGTTGCCAACCTACAGGTGCGCATCACCTGTATCGGTTGATCCAAATTCGAAATACATCACAAACATTGAATTTAACAATTGATATGGACATGTGGGATATATCAAATGATAGAATGATAGAACTGGAAAAAAAATTACGGTCGCAAGATCTACAATTAGTGGAATCGCTTGAATTAACAAGAGATTGTGAGTACGTAGTACTCCTATATTCATGTGATCCGATTAATAGATAGAGTCCATGTCAAATACAATAGTTCTACAAAAAAGTACACCACTTGGAAATTATAATCGCTAGATTTCATTGGTCTGGACCGATCTATATTAGATTGTACAAAGCAAACCTCAAATTCTACTTCAATCCCCCTCCGTCACGCTCTACTCTCATCCTCTCTATTCAATTGAACCGCCACAGTTTGACTCAACTAGACCACCACATGAGGAACATAGTATCCGCTTCATGGTCCGTTGAGTCTGAATTTTGAGGGGTGCTCATCCGGTGCTTGGTTGGTGGTACCTAAGGTCATCTTTAGGGTTAAGCCACCAAGTCATATGGGCATCGATTTGTTACAGGGTGATGTGTGCTTATTAGATGTTGGATCATATCTGTGAGGTTGAATAGTTAACAAAGGAAATCCCTATATATATGCATGCCATTTTGAAACCAATTGATTTGTCAATGCCAGGAAAGGCAATAAGGACCGCACAAAACTTCTTTTTTAGTTGAGCGTGAAAATTTCTTCTTCGGATCTGCAATGTATTTGTAGAAATGTTTGGGTCCAAGGTAAAGGATGAGGTAGAGGAGCACATCCCTACAAAAGTACTACAAATAGGTCTGTATTGCACTTTGATTCATAATGTTTAGAGTCTCGGTTGGTTCTAATCACACATGATGTTTTAATGAATAACTTCATCTGGATTAGTTGCTGAGAGAATAGGAATGAGCCATTAGAGAATTGCCTTAGGTGTTTTAGACTTGGATGATGTGCACTTAACAAAAGGGTACAGTTGGGAAGTAAATGATGTCGTTTTCATTTCAGTCGAGAAAGATGAATTTGGCAGAATTTAGCCTTCACGCTTTGCTACCTCTAAGAGCTGAAAAGTCCAACTTTAGTCTACTTATATTTGAATCGAGGGTTTTAATCATTGTGTTGGAGACATTAAGCTGGTTTTGAGTGGAATTTTCTATATTTTCTTCATCAAAATGACGTCTCAACTTAACAAATCATTGCCAACATTGATAAATAAGAATATATGCTTTATATGGTACTTTATCTAAAAGATACTCACTCTAACATTACAAGTTAATTGTTGGTATGCAAAACTAATTGGAGATTTAGTTGGTCCAAAGCTAGATGGCATGGTCACCCACAATACTTTTTTTAAATTACTATTGAATGAAAGAGAGATCCAGTGAAAGATGTGCACGGGATGGAGGCTCAATTGTCGTCAGTGGGTATGTGTTTACACAAGAGCGGGTGATGATCGCTCTTAGAAATATCAATACCAAATACTATTTTTCAGGAGAAAACACGTATATGATCTCCCCTTCGGTGTGGGCATCACACATCTTGTGCCCGTTATCCTACATGAATTGGATATATTGAATACTTTATACCAATGTCTTGGAGATATTTCATATATGTTACCTGACATGAAATATATGTGAGAGGAGCGTATAACAACTTGGACAAGAGTAGAAAATAGATAGCCTTGTACATGCCTTGTAGTCAGCCTTCCCCAACTTTATTGACAAGTATTTTGTTACAAATATTTCTTAATTATTTACTTAAGTTTTTTTGCAACACGCGTAAGCAAAATAATAGTCAAGTTGACTTCATGGAACAGTTCATGTCGATAGAATGATAAAGAATGTTGTATATCTTACAATAAAGGAAATTAGCAATGGAAAGAAGATATGCATCAAGTAAAATGAGAAATATATTTTTTTAGTTGGGCAACCTTTTAATCATGATAAATTATGCTATGTTTCATTTCAATACAATTTTTTTGTCATTCCATTGAAAAAGTCACCTCAAATCATCTCACCATTATTTGATGTCCATAATTATAATTACCATAATACATTGTACTCCATTGATATGCATACATTTACTACAAAATGACCAACAATATGTGAATGTTGACTTTGCATACTCCTGTAACACCATATAAAAAGTATAGACTAGATTTAGACATTTTAAATATATGTACTAGTTGAATATCATGATCTGAGTGACATGTAAGGTCAAAAAAATACAAGGATGTCCTATGTTGTGTAGTGGAAATATCTTTAGAAATTTTATTTTGTAAATTAAAAGGAGAAAGCCTGATTCAATTTCTCACAATAGTCTAAATTTATTCCATGTGGGATGGTTGTGTATTTGACCCACTAAAGGTTGCAAGGTTTAGAGATATAGCCAATTGATGTTACATGTGGTTTAATTAAATTTGTAGATAAGTCGAAATCAAAGGCCTGAAGAAATTGATGACAAGGATAGTTCGCACGATGAGATAGACTATCAAAATTACACTTAGTTGGTTTTTGTTTTAAGAATTATAGATATACATCATCACTGATATGTAAAATTCGAGATTATCATGTGATGATCTAATTAGTAGAGCATTTGAAATGTCTATAGAATGGTGTTTTTTTCTTTTTACATAATATATATATATATATTTATTTATTTATTAGAGAATATCAAAATCTTAGTTACTTTTGATAGTGAAAGATGATGCCCTCGCAATTGCGAGGGCCACCTTGCTAGTTTGTATAGAAAAGAGAAAACACAAAAAATGTTATGCTTGAGTAGACATGACATGCAAACATCATGCTTTAAATCGACATTTTCCCTTCATTCTCAGTTATCACTCAAGCAGAGCCAAGGATCCCCTGCCAAACCAAGAAAAGAACACAGGCAAAGCCTGCAAAATAACTCAAAGCATGTACTGTACAGGTGAAAGGCCAAGAACACAAAGAGGAAGTGCCTCGTGGAGATTTCCTAGAGGGAGAGAGAGAAATGTGGTGTTAGGCTTTTGCATTATGGATCCATTGATTTTATCGACTAATCTACAGATTAGTAGTTAGGATGGATAATTAAGCTTTACATTGTGCATCTGTGGATTATTATCAACTAATCTATAGATTAGTGTTGCTACTGTACACATGCTAACTTGAACTGAAAAGGGGAAGAATAGAAGACACGACAGAGACCGCCGGAGCACCTGCGCCGTTGGTCACCGGAAGAGTTGCGACGGTGATGCACATCATGCTCCTAGTCCTCCAACAGCTGCGATTGGCGGCATGGCTAGAAGGCGGTGCCACAGTAACATCTTGAAACCCATGACGCTGATGCGGGACCGGAGGACGCGACACAGAAGGGCGCCAACCTTGGCGGCGGCCAGTGGGAAAACGTATACTCGTCGTAGAAATCCTAGAAGAACACATCAAAATCAAAGCAAACACAATTAAGGAGTAAAAAAATTCACCTACAGGAACCTGCAGCCAAACCTGAGGTGGGTAGGAAAAACATCGGCAGATCGTAGAAGAGCAAAGAACACGCATTATTTTCTTCTCCGGATGATCCCTGTCACCACACATGAGCTTTTGGTGAGCAAGTATAAGAACCAGGAGAGGGCCAAGTCGGTCGCGTCACTGCCGGCGAGAACCCATGAGGTTCATGGCCGTGTTGCGGTGGAAGGCACGGACGCCACGGCGACTCATCGAAGAGAGGAGAAAAGGAGACGCCCCGGTCGCTCTCCTCCCCAGCGGTGGAATTCTTAGCGGCGGCCGATCCATCCGGGAGCTCCTCATGGCGCTGGTCCCAGCTAAGCCATCCACCGCCATTGCTGCAGAAAGGAGAGACACTGTCCGCCCCCGCCATCGCTGCAGAAAGGAGAAAATATTAGATGCAAGGGGAAAAAGAGGAGAGAAGAAGACATGCTTGACTCAATCAACGAATCCTCTTTCCTCCACAAACCTGAGCATTCCCTGGGCCTTACATCCAGCTGACGCCGTCGAGATGCCGCCACTGCCGGTCAGCACGGAGGCAGGGACGCGTAGGCCGGCAAAGCTGACTGCAGGAAGGAGATCGGGGCAAGAGGGCTCGGGCAGGACGGGACAGGGGTGCAAGGGCAGGTCCACGACGACTCACCTGCATCTTCCCGTCGGCGTTGCTACTGTCCTCTGCTCCGTTTGCGCCGATTGTCGGGTGGGCTATGGAATCGGGCCGCACCGTCCAGGCGAGGAGCGGGAGACGACGCTCTCGTTAAGCCTCGCCGCGACGACCGGATAGCAGCCCAGCACCACCATAGAGTCGCCGGCGAGGAGCGGGAGGTTGTGGCAGGGGAGAGCTTGGGCGGGCAAAAGGTGAGGAGACGACGGCTGGACAGGAGGAGGAGCTCGGCCAGAGGGAAGGTGGAGGGAAGGTGACGGGAGCGAAAGCATTGATTGAGAGAGATAAATCATGAAGAATTTCGTCCACCGCTTAACCCGAACCGTGGAGAGGATACGCCGAAGGGAAAAAAAAGTAACGCACCGTAGATGGCCGGTACTGTAGATGCGCATCTACAGTACATCTGCAGTACCGCGCGCTGATTTGGATCGCCTCATCGATCACTCAACTGGTTCACTTTCATATATGTAGTAATATGAGGTATAGGTTATACAGTGCATCCGTCCCTCTATACAGATATATGACCATATATAAAGGCTTGAAGCTTTTGACCCCCATCCAGCGAGACCATGAACAGTACAACGATGAACAGATCTTTCGCTTTTTTTCCCTCTTTTTGGTCTGAGGTTTCACCCTCCATCTTGCACGCCACTTGGCATGACCCGATTGGTAGAAACCCGTGGATGAACAGCGACAAACAGTAATAGATAAACAGTACCACAGTAACAGTTCCTTCTTTTTTTTTCTTTTTTTTTGGCTAAAATTTCCCAACTGTAGTCTATGTAGTCTACGCCTGTCTCTCAAACAAAATTTATATAGACGGTGATTTTACTTTTTCCTTCCTAACTACTCAGCGATAATTTTTTGACAAACATTTCTAACCCCACTAATTCTACCATCCGTTGCCTCTTTTGTTCAGCAAAAATACTACGGTTGTCTTATACAGTAACTTCGAACAAAAATACTATACCACATATGGCATAGTCTCCGGCCATATTTTTAACTGATAATCCGATGACACTGTCCCATCATGACGGGTGCGGCGTGACGCCTCGCCACATTTACTAGTTGCTTTATAAAGGAAGCAGCTCGCATTCACCACAGACCTCCTCATGTCAACCTCTACTCTGTTTCGAGACATTGTCTAAACCTACCATTTCGCAAGGAAATTGGTCATATTTACTGCTTCTAGAATCATGGGTAGCAACAGCAGAGGCGATTGGAGCTCATGTAATGATATACAGATTTACATACACCGCTGCCTCTGTTAATGTTACTTGTATGCAGATTCGCATGCTCAGCCGCTGGTGATTCTACAGCAATGACGAGTCCAACTCCGGTTTCCAGGTCAGAAACCTCAAAGGGACCTCTCGCTGATCCTTCTCGCCCTTGGCCTGGTTTGGCTACCTCTCAGATTCCAAACAATGTTAGCTGGTTCTTGTAAGGGCCAAGATCAGGCACCATTTGTCATCAGTGGCTGATATTTCACGTAATCTATCCCATTCAACCTAACGCAGCATAAGACCTGCTCCGGCAATTCTTCCGGCTTATTTCCCTGCAGAGTAAGAAGCAAGCACATCAACTAATCTATCTTGCATAGCAAAGTAAAAAAAGAGGGGATCACAGTTATGCAAGTTGCTAGATCAGGATCATTTACATGATCGACATACCTGAATGGTTAGCCCAACATCAAGCATGCATATTTTTAGCCTGTCAAGGAATGTTTCAAACCCTTTCCTTGAGATGTAGCCAAATCTATGCATGTCAATGTCAACCTCAAAGTAATTGTCACCCTGCACAGAAACATAAGATGCTATGAACACTCCTTGAATAAGTAACTCAAGTACAGGGCCATAAGATGGCATCTTATATAATATACTCCTACAAAGTATACAATTTGTAAAAGCGCCAACTAACCAGGAAAAACTGATGCTGAGGTCTAGAAAGCACAGGCTTCTCGTTATACGCATGCATTAGCTTCCTCTCTGCGGCACTTAAAGGAAGGTCCTCCAGATTAGCCACTCGTCCAAGTATCTTCAGCCGTTCTCGAAATGGTATAGTTGTTTCCATTGGAAATGCTTTTATCTTTTCTACATCATCGTCAACCAACTTCTGTTTGGGAGTCAAACAAAAAAGTCACAATGTTGTAACTTCTAAAAATATTTATAGGACAGGAAAAAAACTAACTACTGAGTGCTTTTAAACGCAAAGGTGCCGTCAAAAAAGTAAATGGTAGTCACCGACAAAACATCGACCACAAATCATGTATTTCCTCCGTTAACTATTATAAGGTGTTTTAGGTTTTTCGAAAATGCCTGCATTCAAGAGTCTAGACGTGTTTCAGTGTGTAGGTTAACTCACTTCGGTACGTATCTATTCCATATTAAAATATCTAAAAGGTCTTACAATAGTGAACAGAGGAAGTAGCATTTATAAAAATATCTACATAAGTCACAAACACACCTCCTATACTGAACCACATTTTAACCCTATTATCCAGAACTGTCAACCATCAGTCAATCAATCCGCAATGCATCAAAACATGGAGTACCTTTTAGTTTTTTTATCTTGATCAACTACAGAGTTCAATATGCCTAGGAGGTTGACCTTTTTACCTTGGTCAGATATTAAAGTTTTTGGCTCTAGGACCCTGAAAAGGTCTTTCAGTTATCACTAAACTGGTGTTCTCAGGTTTAAATCTAGGGAAATACTGTTCATCAACCTAAAAGTCCATTATATTACTTTGAACCATGTAGTATGGTAATCTCCTTCTCATGTCCTTCATTATAGTTGCCTGAACGATATCAAATAGATATAGCAGTTTCACTTTAATGCTGTTGTTAATTTCAAACAAGACAAACTATATGAGTATATGTATAGGATCACTACTTCCATAATCATTATGGATATTTAAATGTATATAAGAACCACACAGATTGTAAATAGTTTGTGAAACTGTAGAAGAGAATATGAGACCATCAAAATCTTACTCTGATATTCTCGATAAATAAGGGTGGAAGCTCTTTTGAGTAACCTTCAGAAAGCCTAAAATACAAAACAAAGCTCATCCCTTCCCCATCGGTTTCATTCTGAAAGAGTGAAGCAGGATACAGTGGAACCTGAGAAAATGCATAAAAATGTCATTGTCAAACCACTGACCAAATATTAACACGGGAAAATAATGTCGGTAAGGAAAAAAACAGTAGTTAAACAAAAAAATCATTTTATCTTAGTTACACACAAGTAACAATTCTCCAACAAACTGCTGCAACTAATTCAGGCAAAGTATTTCATTAAGCACAGTTCATCAGGGGCTCATGCCTCTTCATAGTAGCGTTCTTCTGAAGACTAGGTGATAGCACACTGGTGTGACTGGGAACACTAGTCTCCTTGGCAACCTATTTCACATCCCAGTGGCTTGTTGATTTCTTGGTGGGATTAACAAGCCTTGCCTCACTTATAGTCATAATCATGGAGCCTTCGTAAGACAAAAATCACATTATTTTCCTTCCCCCATTGGTCTCTTTGTGTCCTTATCCAGAAAGCATTGGTGGTGAGTGCATTGTCTCAGCTAGTAAACATCCTGAAGTCGCATAAGCAACTGGTAGGAGGGGAAGCGGATGTGGATTTGGAATGTACACGCCCACTGCCCACTAACCACGTTCAAGTCCAATTCAACTTGAACATGGTACCTAACTATTCAACTTAATTAAATCGGTACCTGGTTGCTCCTAGGTATCCATCATACTTATAAGAAATTAGCCATCATCACACAATTACGTGACACATTCCAGCCTTGTAAAAAATAACTTTTTCATTTTGAAAAATTGCACATCGTACTAAAATCATAATAACAGCTAAAAGCACAATGACTCGAAGCATATAGGCACGCAGTTACATCTTCACAAAAATCTAGCTAAACAAACAAGAGTTTTCATGTGTAATAATTACACAAAACTGAGCATCAATTGAAAGGGGGTTGTATGCATAATCTTCACTATGGACTGGATCAACACTGTTTCTGAACTCTTAGAACATTTTTTAGTAAATGCAACTATTTGACACAATTTAACACACCTGTACATTGACCACCAAAAGAGGTGGGAGTTTGCTGGAGATTTGAACATCAGGAAGTTTGACAAATCGAGATATATGATTAAGTTTTTGTGGCGATAAGTATACGTCAACTCCAAATGGATAGTATGCCGCACAATTTTGAGCAAGCTCTTTCTTTTTATCCCTGAAGAAGTTCAATTGAACGGAAGATCAGTTGCTTTCCAAAAGAATCCAGCCTTCCCAAATAAATGTGCACTGTAGAAATGTACAAGGAGCTAGTATGTATGAAATTAAATCAGTGAATGATGTTTACCTAAGATAGTTAGATCCCCGGACTCGGAATGTACCAGGATCAATATGAGACCAGCTATTCAGCACTTTCTTTTCCAACAAACATAATTGTACTTGAGAACCTGCTAGAGGCCTTTCAAGGAAATCTTTTGTAGACACTGAAAAAAATGCAAATGTTGCTTAGTAATTTTTATGATGACAAATATTCAGGATTGACATACCCCGTATGTAAAGCAAACATATTCCAAAAATCAAGGCGCAGTAGCATGTGGATGTTACCAGATGAATCAGAGATTTGATACCTAGATCAATGATGTTTCTTAAAATTCACTGATATGGCTCAAAATTATAACCATGCACATAATGAGCAAATACTATAGCAGCATTGCATATGAAGATTCAAGTGAATAAGTGTGAGCAATTAAGAGTCATGTCGAAGATTAACATGGTCCTTTATACGCTATATGTTTCGGATTTATTTCACAGTCAATTGCTCCAGATTCGGGATGCAGGCAGACGTCCGCGTAGGCATCAATGCCTGTCTGCCAATTCGTTCTCCATGCCGATTCCTTAACCAATTGTTCATGCACTAATTCAATACACTAACTACACGGCTGTCCGCCATGTCCACCGGACAGGCAGCCTGCATGACTACTCCACATGTCCATAGTCACAAGTGCAGAGTCAAAATAATCATCAAAAGTGAAATGGTAAATCATTTTTTGGCTTCAAAAGCAACAGCTGGAGATCAGTAGTGCAACTGAAATCATGCTGAATTTACTTGATGCAAACTGTACCAGTATTCATCCTCAGGAAAGTGATCTTAAACTATAACTCAGATTATCTCTTCATAACCAATTTTGGCATGATATTTCCCCCAAAAAAAAGAGCAGTAACAACCGTCAAGCAGTAAGGAACAACGGAATAGCATGCATATAAAAACAGATGACACAGCAAATATTCCTAATTGCTTCAAACGTAAGATGGCTGACTAGATAAACCATTTGTGCTGCACAGATTGAAATAGTACCCACTAGTTGGAGGTCTCATCTCTTGCACAACTTGTTTGGTTTCTCTCTTTATGTTTCTTAATAGTTTGTCACATCAGTCTATAGGTTTGCTAATAATAAATTATGAAAGAGATAACACGGGAGAACGTGACAATATGGGAAAACTGTAGCTGACTACGAAATACTGTATTAATTTCTAGAAGAAAATAACAATATGACCCCAACAGTGGATGATGAAATGCTTACATAGCGTGGACGATGGGTTGGCTTCCCCGGACTTCTTCTTGAATGAGAGCTTCAACGATGGCATCTTCATGGAATGAGTCGGGCTTGTGGAAAGAGCTCTCTTCTTCTCATTTACACCAACAGCAGAGGCCATACAAGGCAGGCAGTTATTTGGCAGGAGACCACAGTCGTCCAGTATCCCTCCTCCACCGTTGGGGCTCTCATCGCCTGAAGCACTCACCACGTCCTCGTGGCTAGCAGAGGACCTATTCTCCTTTGGCAGCTCACTGGACCTTGGCTTCCTGTGGTGGAGTTCAGACGGATGGGCAGCTCCATTGAAGCTCCCACCGTTGGCATCCCTCATGCTCAATGCGGCTTCGTTCTCTGAGCCATTCAACGAAAAAGCATCTGCAGAGTCAACAAGAGCTCCAAGGTTCAACAGTGTAGAAATCAACACAAAAGGGGGAGGGAGCCAAGGCCTAGTGCATTGCGCATAGTATTACTTACCGTCGTGCACGCTGTGGAAATCGTCCTCTCCATCAGATTCGCTAATGGCGTACGAGTCGTACCAGGCCTCCTCCATGCTGCCGGTCACTGCAGGAAGAGAAGTCCCCGAAATTAACGTCAGGTGCCTGCCAATCCGCAGTAGTACTGCATACTACTAGCGAGCGAGTACGATGCCGCGAATCACCATTCATTGCCGCAACAAACTGGCGCGTACAGCTAATTACGACGCCCACCACTCTATGGAACAAGGAAGTAAAATTGAAAAGCAATAAATCAGCAGAAGAAGGGAGAAAAAGAAAATCCCGGGTTGTTCCTCGACGCGCACGATCCCCAGATGCAGTAGTAGTGATTTAATTAGTCCCCAGCAGGCCAAGGACGCGCAATCTCACGTCCCCATGGTCCCCCGAGATCAAATCTATTCCGGATACGAGCAGAGGCAGAAAAGCGGCCCGCGGAAAGCAGCAAGTCGCCCACCCCATCCCACCCACCTTGGAACGCCGGATTGCTGTACGTCCTGCAATCGACCGAGGCCGAGGCGGAGGCGGACCCAGCCGCGGCCGACGACGGCGGGGCGGGGCCCTCGGCCTCCTGGATGGTCTCCATGGAGGCGGCGCGGGAGGGCGCCTTCCTCCGTCCCTTCCCGCGGCGGCGGCGCCTCCGCGCGCCTCCCGCCCGGGCGGCGTCGCCGGAGCGCGGCGTGTTGGGCTTCCCCACGCAGGCGCTTGGGCGCGAGACGCACGCGCCCATGGCCGGCGCGCCCCCCGCGACCGAGGAGGGAGAACGGGGCCTCCCGTTGGGGGCGGGAAGGCCGAGATCGCGGCGTGGAGGGCGGGGCGGGGGGCGGTGGTGGCACGGCGCGCCTCGTCGCGCCGCGTCGCGTGGGGAGATGCGGTTGCGTTGGGAGATTTTTTATTTATTTTTATCTGGCCGTGCGCGAAGTTTGTGGCCGTGGAGGAGAGGGGGGTGGTGGTGGTGGTGGTGATGATGGAGGGGGAGGTGGTGGTGGTGGTGGTGGTGATGTCTGCTGTGCTGCGCTGCGGTGTGCGGGCGGGCGCTGCGTGGGCTCGCCTTCCCACACGAGTGCGGGGTGGTGGTGGGGGAGGAGGGGACGACGGGGAGGGCGCCGCTGCCTCGCCTGGACGCGGTCCTTGGGTGGGTGCGCCAGCGCCACTGGTCTCTCGTCTCCTTTTGTTCGTGCTGCCTTTGGCCTTTCTGGTTGGGTGGGGCCCGCGGCTTTTCTTCTTCTGGTAGGGTAGGAAGGAGTTGGGGAGGGAGCGAGAGAGACCCGTGAACTGTGTAGGTGAAATCGGATTTGACGCCTCCAAGGGTGGCATGCGGTTTGCACGGTACTTGTCCACCAAACTTGTTTCCTTTTTCACCGCGTTTAGCCTCAGAATATTCCCTCCCTTCTAAAATTGAAGGTATATATAACGTTAATAAAAAGTTAAATCCTACTAATTTGATCATATATTAGGAAAAAATATTTGCATCTAATGAACATATTAAGAAAATACTTTATGGAGAATCTACTGATATTAATTCGGGAGATGTTCATAAACTTGCTCAAACTTTTTTTTGTTTGAGAAACCAAAACTTGCTCAAACTTAAAACCATTGTCTTTCGACTAATTTTAGACATCTTACATTTTAGGACGGAGGACTAGTCCAAGTAACTTAGACTACTACGATATTGATTCGGTAGATATGCATGACACTAGTTCAAGTTATCTCGGGCATCTCCACCAGGCCGACCTAAACAGGCGACCCACATCAGTTTTTGTCTTCTTGGATCTGGCTGCGGTGGGATTGGGTCGTGGTCCGATCTATTCGGTCAACCCCATGCAGCGGTGCGACCCATCTGTTCGTGCTTGGCCAACGATTTAAAAAAAATTAAAATAGAAACAATTAGGCGCTAAAACCAGCAAAGTTCATATATATTTATACCTAATTTACATTAAATAAATTAATTAAACTAGCCTAGCCCTATCAACTGATCTTCGCCGTCGGCGCCACGCCGCCCATCTAGGGGTCGAGGTCGATGTACTCCAGCGACGCTCAGAGGTGTGCCGGTGGCAGTCCCGAAGCAGACGCGGACACGGCCTAGTCGATCACCTGCGCAAGCCACGCTGGCCACTGATGACCCACAAGTATAGGGGGTGTATCGCAGTATTTTCGAGGGTAGTGAAACCTAATTTATTGATTCGACACAAGGGGAGCAATGAATATTTATAAGCCTTAACAACTGAGTTATCAATTCAGCTGCACCTGGAAACAATCTTGCTCACAATAGTTTATCAGTAGCAACAGTTTTGTAGTAACAATAGTAAAATAGCAGCAGTAGTAAAATAAAGACAGCAGTAACAATAGCAGTGAACAGTAGGATTCGAGTCCGGTAGGCATAGGGATGGATGGACGGGCGTTGCATGGACAAGACAATTCACATAGCAATCAGAACATAGGGCAATTGCAGATAAATAAGATAAAGCATTGAAGTACTAAATAATCCTAGGCATGTGTTCCATATATAGTCATATGTGCTCGCAATGAGAACTTGCACAACATCTTTTGTCCTGCCACCCCGTTTGCAGCGAGATCTCAAGAGAACTACTGGCAATTAAGGTGCTCCTTTTAATAGAGCACCGGAGCAAAGCATTAACACTCTATGAACACATGTGATCCTCACATCAAAGCCATTCCCTCCGGTTATCTCGATTTCTGTCACTTCCGAGCCTTTGGTTCCGGACAACAACGTGTGTATACAACTTGCAGGTAAGACCATAACCAATACTATCATAATGAATCAATAACATGTTCAGATCTAAAATCATGACACTCGGACCCTAATGACAAGCATTAAGCATAATAAGTCGCAACAAAGTCAAAAAGCACTAATAATAGATTAGGCACCATGCCCTAACAATCTGATACCATTATATGAACGATCTCATCCAATCCCTACCATCCACATAGCCTACAGCGGGGGGGATTACTCACTCATAGATGGGGGAAACATGGATGGATGATGGAGAAGCGATGGTGATGATAATGGCGATAATCTCTTCCAATTCCCCGTCCTGGCAGGGTGCCAGAACGGAGTTTCTGGTGCTGTTTCGTGGAATCTGGTGGTGGCGGCAGAGCGGAACTCCTTTTGGAAAAACGTCGAACCCCCCGGAGTTTTTAGATCAGAAGGCTTCTTATAGGCGAAGAGGGAGACCGAGGGGGTGTCTGGGCGGCCAGACCACCCCCTGGCGCGGCCAGGGCTAGCCCGCGCGGCCAGGTGGTGTGGCCTGGGCCCAGCCCCCCCCCCCCTCCGTCTCGTATTCTGGCTCCTGGAGTCTTCTGGTGAAATAGGATTTTTGGCATATTTTCCGGGATTTTTCCTGATAATTGATTTTCTACATAAAAAGTAGACAACAGGGCAATTCTGCTGAAAACACCGTCAGTCCGTGTTAGTTGCATCCAAATCACACAAGTTTAGAGGAGAAACAATAGCAAAAGTGTTCGGAAAAGTAGATACGTTTTGGACATATCAACTCCCTCCAAGCTTAGCTTATTGCTTGTCCTCAAGCAATTCAGTTGAAAACTGAGTGCGATAAAAGAACTTTCACGAACACATTTGCTTCATATGATGTATATATTCTCAGCATGTGATCAACTACTTAAACAATTCATAATAAAGAGTATGCAACTAAGTTCACTTAATAAGCAATGCAAACTATGAAGAGATTCCAACTTAAAAATAATAAGTAGCAAGAAACATAAACATAAGCAACATTATAATGCTCATAACAAGGTATGATAGAGTGGTATCTCGCTTGCCTTTGATCTAAGGCACCTCTAAAGTTCAAGTGAAGGCTAGAAGTAAAGATGTTAAAGATACAAGCATCAAAGTCATAACACAAATAATCAAGTTTTAAGGCAAGCACATTACACTAAGAATGACAAGTATGCTCTCAAGAAGGTGCTCATAGAATATGTGGAGACTCAACAAGGAAACGCAAAAGGTTTTGAATAGTTTGAAAGGCTTCCAAATGCTGAAAGTATGGTACTCGTTAGCTTTGAGCTCTCATTGCCTCTATCATAAGCATCTTTAAATGGTTAAGGTTAAAGTAACACAACTAAGAGGATATGCTTGACAAGTTATAAATCGAAGTCTCATGCCCCTTACTTACGAAGACCAATCCTCATGCTACTCAAATTCAGTCACAAGTAAGCTCTTGTCATTGTAATTATATACGTATCATAGAGATCCGCCAACGGGGTACCCCTTGCACATGATACAGGAGCTATCCCATAATCAAAAATGACAAGGCGAGCAGACAATGAGCATCTTAGCGATATTTTTATTTACTATGTGCATAGAATTTTATTGAGGATGCTTCATAGAATGCTCATTATGGTTATGTTGCAAGTTTCCACCAGATTAGGCATGGCTTAGGCTAGCGGCCCAGGCGTTTCCCTAACACACATACAAACTCCATGATCTTACAAGTTCCACTTTTATTTCACACCGCCGGGATCCATAAGCAAAAAGAATCATGATATCAACGGGGTACAAAGTACCCGTGGAATGTTGAAAGCGTTCCCTATGATACATGGTTCTGATAACTTCAACTTATAAAGCGCAAGCATATACGCAACAAAGAAGGACGCAATGGTTCATGTTTATTAAGTGCAAGAAAATAAAGTGTGCCATCAAGTTCGTGAGAGCTTTACTAACTAACTTTCCCAAAACAAACAGACATTCTATTCGAAAGAAAACAAGGCATGTTGAATATGCACGGAAATAGCAAATAATGCTAATAGGTAGGTATGGTGGGCACTTTGGAAATATTTGGTTTAGGGAGTTGGAAACATGAGTAAAATACTCAGTAAAAGAGAAGGCTAGCAATAGTAAAGGAGCGACAAACGAGAGAGCAATAGTTGTCATAATCATGCTTGCAACAAAACAGGACTAATCATGGCACGAAAGTGATTCAAGATCCTCAAGGCAAAATAATTCATCGAGGCTTAACTGATTATTTCAGTCATATGCATGCGTGAGCATGTGCCAAGTCAATTCAAATGAAACATTCAGAGGAGGATACCACGGTGTCATACCAAGTTATGAATAAAGTAATGCAAGCAAACATTCATAAGACATGCTACAAACTATTAGCAAGCTGGAACTAATCATACGAAAGCAAGAACTACTAAGCATCCAAAGATAACATACACCCTACACGAACAGGCTAAGCATGCCCACAATGATGAGTATATGTACAAAAATGAAAACAAGTGGAGTTCGTTACCAGCCTCTTACCACACCTCAAGTTGTCATTAATCCTCATTATTGCCCTTCACTTGTGTGGCTTGGATAATAATATGAAACCAAATCCCACTGAGGACTGCTGAACCCTTTAACAAACTCACAAAGCCAAAGAAGAACAACAAATATTTTTCTTGTTTTCGATTTTTAAACAAGAACCAAAAAGGGAAGAACAAGCAAAGCAAAATATTTTTGGGTTTTTTGAATAGTTTAAACAAAGCAAAAAGGGGAAATCAAACCAAGGCAAAAAGAAGAAGAAGCAAACCAAAGAAAAACAACAGAAATATTTTTGGTCTTTTTGTGTTTTAGAAAGCAACAGCAAAGAAAGAACGAAAACTGAAAGGAGAATGAAACATGAATATACAAAGTACCGACGCAACATGATATGGAGATGAGTGCGATGTCGACGTACCTCCCCCCAAGCTTAGGCTTTTGGCCTAAGTGGGTGTCAATCCAGATACGGGTAAGGGTTCCAAGCAGGAGGATCATGATAAGAATGATCGTAGTTGGGCCCGTGGGAATAAGAAGAAGCTCCCCAATCATAAGCAGGCTGCTGATATGAAGACTCCCCCTCATTCGAGGGCTGGACCGAATCATCTGTGACCTCCCTTCTAGTATCCTGCTCCTGCTAGGAAGCTCTCCCAAATATGTATCAAACTCCTCCTCCGTGAGAGACCATCCTACCCTATTATCAAGGTTAAACAAAACAGGTGCAGGCAAAAGAACAACACGCTCGGACTTGCCCCTTCTCCAACCAACTTTGAGAAAGGTTATTTCATAAGACAACTCACTCAAACTAGCCCACGAGGAAATAAATTTATGCTCTATCATGGAATTTAGATCAAGCCTTTCTATGGGAAACTATAGGTCTAGATGATGAGGCACTAAACCATGCAATGCTAGTAAATGAGAAGCAATGAGGCCCCCACAAATTCCACCTTTCTCGCGGTTAGCGGCAAGATGGAAAGCTAACAAAGCACCCAAGTTGTAAGACCTATCTCGTTTAAGAGCAGCACAGATAAATGCTAGATCATAAGAGGATAACTTATTGGCAGTTTTCCTAGCAAGAACACACTTGGCAATAAAGTAGGCAAAGTAGCGAATGGAGGGGAGATGAATGTTACGGATTTTTCCACTCTCCTTTGAGAAGCTGCTCCCTTGGCAAATTTCTGCGTATAAATCCATGAGTGGTTCAGGTCGCTCTTTAATCCTTCTACATGATCCCCACTGAGGTACCTTAATAGCTGCACAGAAGTCATCGAGAGAAAGGTCGACAGCAATATTGTAAATTTTGTAGTGGACCATGGGGTTAGGCAGAGAGTAACTAAATGGAAAGTCATGCACCATAGACATGGTTAGCTTCACGAATTGACAAGATTCATCTTCCAAAAAGTGCTCCAATCCTACATTAGAAACCAAAGTGTGGAAATCTTGGAGAATTCCTACAGCTCTCATGAACTCAGAGCATGGATAAATGAAAGGAAAAACTTCCTCCTCCCAGTGGACCTTCATAACCTCAGGCACCCATAGTTCATGTTGGTTTAGTTGATGCTCATTCATCTTCTAGTCTGAATTTAAACACCTTTTAAACAAGTGATTGCAAAGTGAATATAATGAAGGGTGTTACTCATAGGGACTTGTAAGAGGCCTAAACATGCATCAAAATTATATCTCTAAGCATCAAACAAGCTTACAAGCTCTCATAACCTGTCACCTACAGCAGCAAAATACTCAAGATATAATCCACTAAACACAAATCTACTTGGGCAAGCGGAGGAGTCACATATTGGTGAACAAATGCTCCAAATTTCAGCAACAAAGATGGGCTGAGCAAGGATATCTAAGAAATCGAGAGCAAGCACAGCAAGAACACGATTTTTAGCAATGAACTGGAGCTTGCTCGGGAGAGAGAAGAAAGTGGCAGGTGAGAGAGTTAGTGGAGGGCCAGGGGTGGCCCACACCATGGCATGGCACCACCCAGGGCAGGCCGCGCCACCAGGTGGTGTGCCTGCCTGGTGGGTCCCCCTGGTACCTTCCAGACACTCATCATCCCCTTTTTCACGTAAAAATTTAATATAAATTTTCTGGAATTTTTCGAGACACTTTATTTTTGAGCAATTTTCAGGCATAGAAGAATGATTTTCTGACAGACAGATTTTTTTTCGGAAAATGATGCAATGACAAAACAAGGCTAGAACTACAGGAGTTCTAAGACACTCTAACATTCAAGCAACTAACAACAAAAAGGAAAACTAAACGAAAACAAAAACTAAAATGGATAGAATAGAAGTAAGCGGAGATAATCATAGTGAAAACATTGTTTTGTTCAACGAAATCCTTTTGTTAACAAGGTTGATCAGGTCTTGTTATCAAAACAATTTCATATGAGACAAAACTTTGTATTCCACTAATGATTATGTTACCTGAACCTTGATAGCAATGGTCCCAATCATAATAGTTTCAAAATTTTCTCTTGGTATGGGATAATATATCTCTCCAACTTGAATGCCCTCAACATGTTCAATTGAATTCAAACCATAAGCCCTTTCAATCTTTTTGGGGAAATAGACAGTATGTTTCTTGTCATTAACATTAAAGGTCACCTTTCCTTCATTATAATTAATAACAGCTCCTGCAGTATTAAGAAAAGGTCTCCCAAGAATAATAGACATATTATCGTCTTCAGGCATTTCAAGCACAACAAAATCAGTTAATATCAAGCAATTATGAGCCTCTTGAACAGGTACATCCTCACATATACTAACGGAAATAGTGGTAGATTTATCAGCCATTTGCAAAGATATATCAGTTGGTATCAGTTTTTCAAGTTGAAGCCTCTTATAGAGAGAGAAACGCATAACACTAACTCCAGCTCCCAAATCACACAAAGCAGTTCTAACATAATTGTTCTTAATAGAGCAAGGGATAGTTGGAATCCCTGGGTCTCCAAGTTTCTTAGGAACCTTACCATCAAAGGAATAATTAGCAAGCAAAGTAGAAATTTCTTCATTAGGGATCTTCCTTTTATTCGAGACAATATCCTTCATATACTTTGAATAAGGAGGCAATTTAATAGCATCAGTCAAAGGAATTTCCAGGAATAAAGGTTTCATCCACTCACAAAACTTATTATAGTGTTCATCTTTCTTTGACTTGTGTTTCTTATAACGGAAAGGCATAGGTTTTTGGACCCAAGGCTCTCTTTCACTACCATGTTTCTTAGCAACAAAATCTTCTTTAGTGTATTTAGTATTCTTAGTGTGGTTTTCAGGTTCTTCTTCAACTTTTTCTTTATTAGAAACAACATTTTCTTCATTACCACTTTCAGTTTCAGCATCAAAGATAGATATACTATTAGGATCTATTGCAGGTTTAGAGGGTTCTACAACAATTTTTTATGTTTATTTTTCCTTTTTTTACGAGTAGAGACACTATTTTGATCTTGTTGAGAATCCTGCTCAATTCGTTTGGGATGCCCCTCAAGATATAGAGGATCCTGGGTAGCAGCACCACTTCTAGTTCTAATTTCATAAGCATGTTTTTCTTTAGCAGCATTAACTAGCAAGTCTTTTTGCACTTTAATGAGTTGATCTATTTGAGTTTGAACCATTTGAAAGTGTTTAACAATCGTTTTAACATCATTAGAGGTTCTTTCCACAATATCTTTCAACTCAACAATAGCTCTAGTGTTTTCCATTAGATGATTTTGCACCCTTTTATTAAAATTATCTTGCTTAACAATAAAGATATCAAATTCTTCTAAGCATTGATCATGAGGTTTAGAGTAAGGGACATCACCTTCATCAAAGTGTTGGAGAGAGTGTACCTCAATAGTGGATGAGTGGGGAATTGGTTTACATAATTCTTCTATAGGAGGTAAATTCTTGACATCTGCAGCTTTAATTCCCTTCTCCTTAAGACATGTCTTAGCTTTCTTCATCGCTTCATCATTTAATTCAATAACTCCCCTCTTCTTTTATGTTGTAATAGGCACTAAAATAGTTGGTTCAGGTATGATTACTTCAAGTATAGCTGATTCAGGAGGAGTCCAATCTTCATAATTCTTGCTTATTTTAGCCATTAATTCCTCAGCTTTCTTAGGAGTCCTATTCCTAAAAACACAATCAGCACAACTATCTAAGTATGTCCTAGATTCTTCAGTTAGTCCATTATAAAATATATCAAGAAGCTCATTCTTAGGTAATAGACTTTCAACCTGTGCATGAACCAAAGCACAAAACCGTGCCCATGATTCAAGCAATATCTCTTTTCTCCCTGTTTAAAATCAAAAAGTTCCTGCAAAATAGCATGTCTAGCACTAGGAGGAAAATATTTCTACAGGAAAGTACTAATCAAACAATCAGGGCTATCAATAGATATAGGAGGTAAATTACTAAACCAAGTTTTAGCTTCTCCTTTCAGTGAAAAGGGGAAAATCTTAGCAACAAAGTAAGTACGCATCTTAATATCATCAGAAAACAAGCTACTCATGGTAGAGAGCTCATTCATATGTGCTACCGCACTTTCATTCTTAGTCGCACAAAAAGGTTCTTTCTCAACAATAGCTATGTAAGATAGATCGAGAGAGAAATCATAAACTTTATCTTTAATATTTATGGGAGAAGCAGCAATCTTAGCAATAGGAGACAATTTGGGTCTAATAGTACGCCTCTCAAGGAGACTCTTAGCAGCGCTCCTATCATGGGTGTTCTTACATTCTTTAATAAATTCATCGGTCATTGATACATTGCAAATGTATCTATAATTTTTGATGTTCCATGCTTGGTTTTATCTACTTTCTTATGTTTTGTCCACACTTTGGAGTACTTTTCATATGATTTCTTGGACTAACCTATTAACAAGATGCCACAGTGTCAGTTGCCTGTTTTCTGCTGTTTTTGGTTCTAGGAAGTCAGAAAATGAATATTCTCGGAATTGGACGGGACAAAAGCCAAAATTACTATTTTCCCAGAAGACTCACGGAGCCAGAAGGAGAGTCGGAGAGGGGCCACAGGGTGGCCACACCCCCCTTGGCATGGGCCAGCCTAGGCCGCACCAGGGCATGGTGTGGGCCCCCTGGCTGGCCACCGACCTTGCCTCATTCGCCTATAAGAGCCTCCCGATACCAAAACCCTAGATCGCCAATCAGAAATCCACGAAAAGTTCCGCAGCGCTGCCACCACCGAAGGGGAGATTCAGGAGACAGCAAGTCTCTGTTCCGGCACCCTGCCAGGACGGGGAAGTGCCCCCAGAGCCATCTCCATCGATCTCCACCACCATTGCTAATTCCCATGATGAGGAGGGAGTAGTTCTCTCTCGAGGCTAAGGGTTCTACCGGTAGCTATGTGTTCATCTCTCTCTCTATGCATGATCATATTGTGATCATGAGTTTTGTAATCAAGTAGATCTACCTTGCTACTCAAGTGCTTTAATAGATCTCTGCTCTCCCCATGTGTGTGAAAGTGACAGCGTGCACACCATGGTGGCACTTAGGCTAGAGATTACAGATACTTGTAATGAGTTATATTTGGAGTTAGATGTCTTTATGAAATTGTGGTGTTTGTTGAAATCATCTAGTACTCAAGGTGACAATGTGGGGTTTTCTAGATGGGAAAGGCTTACTTTGAGATGTGTTGTTATGGCCCTACTATCGATCAGAGTGTTCAACCGGAGAGTAGTTAAGAGTAGTATCATAAAGAGAAGATATTTATATGAGAGTGTTCACTAGTGAAAGTATGATCCCTAGGCCTTGTTTCTAAACATTGAAACACGGTTTGCTACCAGATCTGTTACATGTTTGCTTGCTTCCATCTTTATTTCAGTTTGCTTTTAGTCTCTTCCACGCCATCAAGTTATTTTCTAGCACCGTTACCACTTATCATTATCCATACCACTTGTATTTCACTATCTCTTCGCCGAACTAGTGCACCTATACACCTGAAGAGATTCTAGGAAGAAGAAGAAGAGTCAAAGAGGGTAGGATACTTGGCACGGAGCTCATCCTCACGTTCCCAAGTGGCTTCATCAACGGAATGGTGCGACCACTGCACCTTGCAGAACTTGATGGACTTGTTGCGAGTCCTTCTTTCTGCGACTTCAAGAATTTTTATGGGGTGTTCTTGATAAGACAGATCTTCTTGTAGATTGATGATTCATGGTCCACGGTCCTGCCGGGATCCTTGAAGCACTTCTTGAGTTGAGAGATGTGGAAAACATTATGGACTTTGAGTTGTTTAGGGAGTTCAAGAGCATAAGCAACTTCTCCTCTTCTTCCACGAATTTTGAACGGACCGATGTATCTAGGAGCCAGCTTTCCTTTGATACCAAAACGGTGCGTGCCTCTCATGGGAGTGACACGAAGGTAAACAAGATCACCAGGGACATACTCCATGTCCGTGTGCTTTCTGTCATAATTGCTCTTCTGGCGACTTTGAGCAATCTTCAGGTTTTCAAGAATGATGTGAACTTTCTCCTCCGCTTGAGTTACAATGTCGGGGCCAAACAATATTCTTTCACCTGCGCCCGACCAACCAATCGGAGTTCTGCATTTCCGACCATAGAGAGCCTCAAATGGTGCCATCTTTAGACTTTTCTGGAAACTGTTGTTGTAAGAGAATTCAGCATAAGGAAGACATTCTTCCCACTTCATGCCGAAAGAGATAACGCAAGCACGGAGCATATCTTCCAGAATCTGATTGATCCTTTCAACTTGTCCTTGCGACTGAGGGTGGTAAGCTGTGCTGAAGTTCAATTTTGTTCCTAAAGCATTTTGGAAACTTCCCCAGAACTTGGAAGTGAAGATGCTTCCACGGTCTGAGCTGATCTCAAGAGGAACCCCATACAGAGAGACAATTTTAATGATATAGAGCTCAGCCAACTGAATTGCAGAAATTGTTTCCTTGACTGGAAAGAAGTGAGCTACTTTGGAAATCCTATCAATGACAACAAAGATTGCATTGTTGCCCTTCTGCGACCTTGGAAAACCAGTGATGAAGTCCATCTCTACTTTCTCCCATTTCCATTCCGGAGGCTTCAATGGCTGTAGAAGACCGGAAGGTTTCTGATGGACAGCTTTAACTCTACGACAAACATCACACTCCGAGACATACTTGGCACAATATCGTTTCAAACCAGGCCACCAATATTGTGTTTTCAAGTCCATGTACATCTTAGTGCTGCCAGGGTGGATAGAAAGAACAGAATCATGCGCCTCCTTGAGAACTTGCTCTCTTAAACCCGGGTAGTTCGGAACAAACATCCGGTGTTCAAAGAAAAGAGTGCCTTGGTCATCAACGTGGAAAGACTCATACTTCGGAAGCTAAATGTTGGAGATGATCTTTTTAGTGTAAGGATGACCAAGTTGAATAGAGCGAACTTTTTCTTCCAAGAGCGGTGTTGCCAGAAGGTTTAGAAGATATCCTTGATCCACAATTTCACGGTTGAGCTTGCGGAACTCCTCGCACAAGAGAGGTTGTTGTTCTTCCACCATGAGGTTGTTGACATAAGATTTTCGGCTGAGAGCATCGGCCATGACATTGGCTTTGCCCGGAGTGTAGTTGATGGTCAAATCAAAATCATTGATTGTTTAAATCCACCTCCTCTGACGAAGGTTGAGATCCGGCTGTGTGAAGATATACTTCAGAATCTTGTGATCAGAAAAGATCTCACAACGGTTGCCAAGCAAGTAATGCCTCCATACTTTCAAAGCAAAGACAACTGCTGCGAGTTCGAGGTCATGTGTAGGATAGTTGATCTCATGCGTCTTCAACTGACGAGAGGCATAAGCAACAACTTGCTTTTCTTGCATAAGGACCGCACCCAATCCTTGCAATGAGGCATCACAGAATATCTGGAAAGGCTTTGATGTATCTGGAGGAACCAAGACTGGTGTGGAAGTGAGCTTCTCTTTGAGTGTTTCAAAGCTTGCTTGACATGCAGGAGTCTAAAGGTATTTCTTGCCTTTCTTGAGGAGATCGGTAAGAGGCTTCGCAATCTTTGAGAAGTTTTGAATGAAGCGACGATAGTAACTGGCCAAACCAAGGAAACTTCGGACTTCTTTGACATTTATGGGTGGAAGCTAGTCCATAATTGTCTTAATAGTTTCTGGGTTGACGGCAATGCCCTTGGCAGAGATGACATGACCAAGGTAGGTGACTTGAGGCAGCCAGAATTCACACTTGGAGAACTTTGCATACAAGCGGTTCTCACGAAGCTTGTTTAGGACACACCGAAGGTGTTCTTCATGTTCTTCTTTTGACTTAGAATAGACTAGAATGTCATCCAGATAGACCACAACGAACTTATCAAGATACTCCATGAAAACCGAGTTCATAAGCCTCGAGAAGGTGGCAGGTGCATTGGTGAGGCCGAAAGACATGACCATGTACTCATACAGGCCATAGCGAGTGGTGAAAGCTGTTTTAGGAACATCTTCCTTGCGGATCTTGATTTGATGATAACCACTTCTCAAATCAAGCTTAGAGAATACCACAGCCCTAGCTAGCTGATCGAAGAGATCATTAATCCACGGAAGGGGATATTTATTCTTGATGGTTTTAGCATTGAGTGCCCGATAGTCAACACAAAGTCTATCAGTCTTATCTCGCTTCTTCACAAAGATGGTTGGACTACCCCAAGAAGAAGTACTGTGCTGAATGAAACCCAACTTCTCTTGTTCATCCAACTGAAGTTTGAGTTCAGCCAACTCAGCAGGACCCATTTTATAAGGTCGCTTGGAGATAGGAGCGGTACCAGGTTCAAGTTCAATGACAAACTCAACCTCACGATCCGGAGGCATACCCGGCAACTCTTCAGGAAAGACATCTGGGAACTCACAGACTACAGGAACACTCTGAATACCTTCCATAGCACCATCATTCAGAGCCGCCAAAGAATAAAGCTGAATTGTAGGAGTCAGACTTGGAGAATAGACTATATGGCCTTCAGGAATTTTTAGAGAAACCGAACGTTCAGCACAATCAATCACAGCTGCATTTGCTGTCAACCAATCCATGCCCAAGATAACATCATTATCAGAATTGCCCAGAATAATTAAGGAAGCCGGAAACGAAGAGCCACCAATCTCAATTTGATTGTCACGGCTGATTTTAGAAGCCCTCATGTTTGATCCAGGAGATTGCACCATAAGGCGAGTTGGTAAAGCATCAGAAGGTAACCCATTACTCTCCGCAAACTTGTATGACACGAAAGGAAGAATGTGAAGAACCAGAATCAAATAAAACTCGTGCAGGAACTGAGTTAACAGGAAGCATACCAATGACAACTCCAGGTGCATGCTCAGCTTGAGCGACGTTGACATAGTTGGCACGAGCAACCGTAGACCCAGGCTTGGTGTTGATGTTGAGAGCCCGAGGTGGAGGTGCATGAATCATAGGAGAACTTGTCGTAGGTCTTGGAGGTGGTGGTGGAAGAGCTTTGTTGTTCATTGGACAATTCCAGTGCTGATGCCCAGTGTTTCCACAAGTATAGCAAGCACCAGGTGGACGTGGAGCAACGTAGCCAGGGACTCCGCCAGGCGCTCCAGGGTAGTTGTGGTTGTAGCCCCTGGGAGCCGCAGTGAAGGAGTTTGGTGGCCTTGTTGCGTAGCTTGACGGTCTTGGTGGAGCAGGGATTGACGGTGGGGTGTTAGGAACCCAGACATGACGCTTAGAAGGAGCTGTCATAGCAGAAGAGCTTGATGTATCACGGCTGTGTTTCTCTGACTCCTCAAACACTTGCCTACTTGCTTCTTCATGCAGAGCTGTGTGTTGGAGTTCCAGAAAAGACGCTGGCCTTGCATGAGTGATAGCATATTTGATGGAAGCATTGAGGCCTTGCCGGAACCTCTTTTGCTTCTTCTTGTCATCAGAGATCTCATCGCCACCATAACGAGAAAGGTTCATGAAGTTTCTGATGTAGGTGTTGACATTGCCAGTGCCCTGCTTGAGGTTGAGAAACACTTCCTTCATCCTTTCCATGACAATTTCTGACAGATATTGCTCCTTGAAAGCAGCAGTGAATTGCTCCCAAGTAGGCTGAAAACCAGAGAGATCTGCCTTGAGGTAATTTTCCCACCAGAGAGCTGCATCTCCCTTCAGAAGGTGAGTGGCACATTTGACCCATTCTTGCTCGGGAACATCCACAGTCATCAGCAACCTTGACACTTCACGAAGCCAATCATCCGCATCAAGTGGCTGATCAGACACCTTAAATTGGCGTGGGTTGAACTTGAGAAAATTCTTGATGTCTCCTCGCTTGGGAGGTGGCGGTAACGAAACAAACTCATTCCTCCTCACGGTTTCCTCGAAGCGCTGCTGGTTCTGCTGCATAGTGCCCAAAGCATTTGCAATACTTGCCAAAGCAGCCCCAAGTTCAGGTGGTATGTCCTCCTCAGAGCGGCGTGGTGGTGCCATCCTGTGATTGATATAAAACACAAGTCAGTACTATAATGGAGAATGATAATAATCCAAAATAGTACCAAAATGGAATTAACCAAGATTAAAGGATGCAATTCACTGAGATGATATTAAAATATCAACAAAGTTCAAGGCAACTAGAAGATATTAAGCATAACGCACACGACTGAACAAGGAGTGTGGTACACAAACTAACAAAGAAAAAAATTCCGCAAATTTCGGCATTAAAATACCACTATATGCGCAAAACCACTCAACGAATCAAGATTAGTAACTCTACTAGTTCAATATACAAAAGCAAATGATAAAAGTAGTGGTATGGTCGCGACTCCATCCCGCACTCAAATCATTACTCCGCACATGAATAAGTAAAATACGTATCCCAACACCTTCTTCTTAAGATGAACCTAAAGATTGGTAACTACGAAAAAGAACACCCCAGCAAGATAACATCGGATAACAAAGAGTAAGACAGATCGCATCGGTATACAACGAATCAGATAGATCGCGTCGGTTTACAAAGGCCTGTCGGTATGGAATGTACCAACAGTTGATAACCAAAAGGCAGATAGTGATAACATTTGGATGCAACAGATAGACAAGGAATTCACACACACACACACACAACCTATGGTACTACGGAACCCAGAACACGTGAATCCTAGTTTGAATTTTAGAAGAGGATTGAAAACGTTACACTTGCTTACTAGAAAAGGGTGGGTGGGTGGGTAAGAAGAAAAATGGAAGCAGTCCTACTCTCACGTTTTGTTTTTCCCTAGTATACATAACTACCAAAATATTTGCTAGACTAACAACGACCATTTTGGCTGAGACCCTGAAGGGCGGGATGGCTCTGATACCAATTGTAACTACCTCGGTGAATTACGCTCTTAGTTACATGCATGGATGAACGAAAGTGGTTAAAATAGTACGGTGGGGCCTAGGGCCACTCACGGTAGACCTTTCGGCCGTCCTAACCACTTTCAGATCATCGTGACAAAAACAAGCGGCGTAATCGGCAGGCGAAGGGATCAACTACATACACAAATGAGTATGTATGCAAGCCACATACAACAGTCCTCATAGTCATTCCATCTAAAAGAAATAGAAATATCGTAACGCCATACGACAAGATTCAAATATCCTAGATAGAGATAATAATTTAGGATAGCTCCTCATACAACAAACATCAGAGTATCAGGCGGAAGCGGAAAACAAGATCCGAGTACGGATAAGAAGCAAATCGGCATAAGATGCCACATAAATAAACACATCCCGCCCACAGATCTCACGGATCCCCGTTCCCGGAATCTCTACACCGAGTGATCGTTGCCAACATCATCTGTCTCCTCCACCCAGTATCCATCTTGCGGATACACCTGTTCATCTGAATCAAACAATTTATCGTGTGAGACCCTAGAGGTACTCAACAAGTCTTTATGTCACTAAAGGGGACACAACCTGGGGCGACGCAATTGCAGCAAAAGATAATATCTAACAAGTCTATAGATACTCGCTAACCATCCGCCTAACCAATGATAGACGGATGTCCATTAATTAAGAACAACAGTTATAACAGTATAATTAACAGATCCATCCTCCTCCTCGCTTACCAACGAGGAAGCGGACGAACAACCCCCCATCATCCGTTGGCAGTTTTATTAACCATTCTATGAGCATTGCACTATTTACTAGTCAAGTACTTAGTCAAATTAAAAGAGGTACTTTAGTTATACTTGTCTATGATCGAGAAACTGTGCTCCAAGTCGTCCATAACCGCGGACACGGCTTTCAGAAAGATTTACCCTGCAGGGGTGCACGAATAGCAACACACACTCGATCAACCTCAGAAAAACCAAATCAAAACCCAACGAGGCATTCACGACAAAGCGATCACAGGATTCAGAAATATTTCAAGGGGACCACCCCATTAAGCTACCCGCAATGAAGTTGGCCGGCTCCGAGACGGACCCAAGGTTTGTGTGGACGGCGGTAAACGACTGGGAACCCGAAAATGTGACTGGGCTTGTCGATACAGCGAAAACGTGTCACGATCCAAAACAGTATAGGTGCTCCTCGCACAATCTTAAATAAAGCAGTAACATGGCATAAGTGGCCCCAAGAAATAAGAATGAATCAAGCTCTGGCTTAGGGGGGTCCATAAGGCCTCCCGGATGTGGATAGTGCGAATAGTCAAAGAACAGGAATCAAGTACTCGGAGTCCTACGGGACACAAGTGAGCATGAAAAACCAAATAGCAGATATTGCTCACCGGTGCCTCTTTCATTAGTTATCCCATTACTACTCAGGTTATGTTGTTTAGGTACCTCGTTATTCATCAGACACTCACATACCCTACACATGCTTTTTCTACGACTCGCATGGCTCAAACAACTCCTGTAGTAATGGCTCATGGGATGGAGGAACAAGCTTCGGTGGGGTTTAAAAGTAAAGGCTATGCAGTACTTGGGATTCAATTTAATGCAATCGTGACTCAATGATGCAAGAATAAGATAGAGGCAATAGGTACTGTATGTATGCAAGCATGTGGTAGTGCTTGCCTGACAGCTCAGTTGAAGCGAGAGATGGATCTAGGTAGTACTCCTGTGATTCCTGGTAATTCTCCTGCTGGGCGTCTATTCGAAGAAGAACCAAACAAACAAGGGCCAACATAAATAAAGTGCACAAGCATATGAATTAAAATGCGACAAGCAAACAAGCATGCCATGATGAATGGTGCACAATTTACATGGCATTAAAGTAGCATGGTAAAGGTGAGGTGTGGATACAAGAAATAAAGCATTTTATTATTTATTTAACCAAGTTTTATTGTCATAAACAGTTCAGATTTTTAATAATGACATGATGCATGCTTCAATTCACAACAAGGACTACATAGGTAGAACGGGCTCGTCGCGCTGATCGATTTAAACATATTATTTGTCAAATTTGGAGTTGTAGAATTAAAGTTATTAATTTATTAAGGAAAAGGGCATTTTATTGTAATTTTAATCATCTCGAGAATTTAAAGTGTTCAAACATTATTTTGAATGTCATATTTGAATTCCTCACATTTTTCTGATTCCAAAACATATATCATTTGTATTATTTGGATTTGTATTTTAAAATTTGTTTAAAATCTGGTTTGAATTTTGAATTTAAACATTTACTGAAAAAGTTTAATTAAAACAGAAAAGCAGAAAACATTTTACACTCACGCAAACCCAGCCCAGACGCTGACAGGTGGGCCAGCTGCTGGTGGGACACACGCACGCGGAAAAATCTTTTCTCACCTCGGCCTTAGCTAGCCCAGGCGGCTGACATGCGGGCCCGACGGTGAAGTAGGTCCCACGCGACAGCGAGTCGGGAGGGTCAGCCATGGGTCGCGGCAAAGGGAGCGCGGGTTACGGCCTGAGGAACAGGGGGACTTTTCTGCAAGAATGCCAGGGCGGCTGACTGTGGGCCATGAGGTACCGCGGGTTTAGGGAAACAAAAAAAAGGGGGGGCTTTTGAAAATTTGCCAACATGCCCTACTGTTCTTCAGCTTTCTCTGAACCGCGGACAGCTCCGAGATCGACCGACGCAGGGCGCGGCGCGCGGGGTTCGAACTCGCGTCGCGGGCGCGCGCGCTGCGGCTGATTACGGGAGGATGACGGAGGAGCGGACGGCGGCTAGATATGCCTCTGCGAGGCGCAACGCGGAGCAGACGGCAGCGGCTACCGTGCACCGAAGGCGCTCGGCAAAAAGAACGGCGAAGCTAGACGGCGACAACGAGGCAGAGGGTGTCAGGGAGGAAGAGGGTCGTACCGCGGAGAGATCGGTGCGGTCGGAGCGTGCAGGGGGGCGACGTAGGGGCGAGGACGCAGACGGCCCGCGCCGCTAGGGTTTCGAAGGGCAAGGTTGATCTCCGGCGAGCTGGGCCTCCTCCACCTCGTACGCGTGCGCCGGGACGACGACGTGGGACGACGCGGCCTTCCCCGACACCGTGAACACCCGCCCGCCACCGTGCTTTCGTGGAGGAGATGGGAAAGGCAGATGGTGGCCGTCGGTGTGCAGATGGGGTAGAGGGGAGGGAAAGAACGGCGCGAGGCCAGAGAGGGGTGGTCGATGGTGTACGACAGAGCCGGGTGGGGGTAGATAAGGAGGAAGGTGCTGGGAGATGCCGTGGGGCGACGGTGGTGTAAAGGTGGCCTCGGCCACCTTTTTGGCCACCTCCCTCACGTGCTCGCAGGGGTGGTGAGGGACTGTCGGTGGGGTCTGCAGAGGGGAGAGGACAGGCAGGAGAGAGGCTCGGGCTGGAGGGGGCCCTCATGGCAGGGAGAGAGAAGAGAGGGAGAGAGAGAGGGGTAGAGCTCGGTTAGGAGCTAGGGTTGGAGGAATAGGGGTGGCTCGGGTTAGGGCTTTAGGGTTGGGGTAGGCTTCGGCCTGGGGTAGGGTTAGGGCTGGTGGAGGCTGCCAGGTAGGCCAGGGAGAGAGGAGGGGAAGGTGGGCCTTGTGGCAGTGAGAGAGGAGAAGAGGCCGAGAGAGAGAGAGGGGACTCGGGTTAGCTAGGTGGGTCTCGGGTTAGGGTTTTGTTAGGGTTAGAGGATGGTGTGGGGGTTAGGGTTTTAAGGGGAAGGATTTGGAATTATCGACACAAGGCATGCATGGATGGGGATGGTAAGGAAACAAGGTCAAGGTGATGATGTTTGGGAGGGAGGGAGTAGACCTCAACAAAAGAGGTGATCCACTCAAAAACAAAGAACAACCAAAAGAGATCAAATGGTGGTGATGGTTGCATGACCCATGCAAAAGCATTAAATGCCATGTGTTATTCCTATGAAAACAAAATAAATAATCATGGCATATATTCATGTGCATTCCAATAATATGGAGAAGGCCAAGCTAAGAATTAAAAGAAGGTTCCACGTGGAGTGGATGGGGAGGGTCATATTTGAATATATTTTGGACATGCTAGTGTGTGTATTCCACTATGTGCATCTTATCCTCAAAATATTCCAACATGAATAACATTCCCATGTCAAGCCATATGGAAGCATGTAGAATGGAAAGGATCCATTCCAAACAACATGAGCTAGAGATAAACTCGAATAAAATGCAATGCTCACATATGGTGGAATGGTGGAATGATGGGGTGGTGACAAGAAAGGTGGTGGAATTAGACAAAAGATATGCCCCCAACTCGAATTGGGCATCAAGCATTTATCAAGAACCAAATACAATATATCAAGAGGCAAGTACAATTAATAATGCATATGAGAGAAGAACCAAAGAAAGAGGGTTTTATATGATGCTCAAATGCAAGGTGGCATGATGACATGAGCATGATATAATTATGATGCACAATTATATACAGGAAGTAGCCATTATCTTACTAGACCAAGTAGCATTACAATTGTTATACAATTGGGATGCTACACATGCTCCCTCCCTCTATCGCTGCTCGCACTCCGCCAAGCGGAAGTAGCGGTGGGGATCCTCCTCCACCTGGCGCACGGCGGGGCGGCGGGCGAACTCCTGGGGCAGCGGCGGCACGACGCCTCGGAGGAAGGCCGGCAGGCCTGCCCTCCTACCTGCGTCGACTGCTTGAGCCGGATCCGCACGCCTCGTGGTTGTTCTTGGCCTTCTTCTTCATCCAGCCCAGTGTCTTCATCGTTGGTGTTGGCGGTGGTGGTGCTGGGAGGGATGTATCTGGCGACGGCGGAGGCACTAGGAGGGATGTATCTGGCGATGGCGAGAGGTGGGGAGCGCGGCACCGACAGGCGTAGGGGACGGTTAAGTAGCCCTCATGCGAGCGCGCGCAGGTTCTCGCGCCTTCGTCATCAATACCAGCGCGGGAACTCAGCCGGTATCTCGTCAGTCATAGGCTGACGTCCCGTCGGTATTGATGACGAAGGCTGTCGCCGGTCAAGCTGCCATGCCCGCCTCAGAATCGCTGCCGATGTGTTTGTGAATTGGTGTCGGTGTGCGTCTGAATCGGTGCCGCGATGACCGGTAACTGACGGGGTGGACCAGTGACACGTGCGGGAGGACACGCCCTCAAAGCGCCCGCGTCCGCGCACGATGCATCGGCAACACAAATTTGGTGTGCCGATGGATCGAGCCGTACGCGTCGGTCTAGATGGGTCGTGCCACTGAAGAGGCCGTGCACGTCCGTTCAGATGTATTCCGACGGGTTAGGTCGTGCAGGTGGAGATGGACTGGTCCTATGTTCCTGGGGCGCCCATTTCGCGATCTAGAAATCTCAAGCGTCACGTGTAAAAATGTCAACTGTGGGTTTGATGATCGATCCAATATTACACGGCGCAGGGAAGTACGATGGCAGGTCTAAACAAACGATGCAATCGCATGTCGCCATGTTTCTTCTAGTTGAAGCAATGTGTACGCGATCTCACGCATTGACCGTTGACTAGATTTAATCAGATTTGGGTGATGGAGAAGTCCAACATGGTGAGCAGCTCTACCAAGCATCCAGGTGCCCGAGCATCGTGGGGGACTTGTCACTCGTTGTCCTGCATGGCTGGCTACACGGTGCGGCGTGTACCTTTTGTTTACCTTATCGATGAAAACTTATTTCCCCCCTCTTTATCTGGCTTTCCTGGTTCAAGGCAAAGGAACAAAGAGCAAATTTCATATTTGACGATAAGGAATACTCTCCCCATTCAGGCTTACTACATTTGTTTTAATGAATGAACAAGGCTAGTTTAATTTTGAAAAGCAAAAAATTACAAGACTTTTATAAAAACTACTACCAAGAACTATATTACTATGCAGATATCATATGAAAATATATTTTATAATAATCTTTACTAAAAAATTGGTCAAACTTTACCTAGTATAACTTTTAGGAAGAAAAAACAGTATTATTCACAGTTCTGGAAGGCTACGCCGGCGAACTCCCATGGACGTCTTATGTCTGGAGATTGCTGGTCGGAAGGAATCTAATCGTGCGCACTTATGTTTTATGGCTGCTCGTTTGGTTTCATAGAGAGCGTTGCGAAATTCTGCTATCTGTTACCATCATGTCATGTCTTTGAGGATTTATGGTGAAGTCAGATGCGAACAATATCATGAAAGCAATATCATGAAAGCGGGGATATGAGGGCCAGTGGTGGTGTCTGAGTGTTTGTAGCGATGAAAAACTGGCTTGGTGTTCTGTGAGTCGCAACAGCGACTGTTAGTGGCAGTGACAACATAGGAGGAGTTCACAGTCTTATCTTATAAGGTGAAAATCCAAGGTTGACCTTAATTGGTTGTGTCTGGCAATGATCTTGTTGAAGACATTATTTTGTGAGCGAGAACTTTCTGTAGGATGAAAACATATGATCTTTGATCGGACGACGATGATGTTTGTGCATTGTTTCCTTCTTAAAGGCATCGCTATTGAAGATGTTGGACTTCTGGTGCTGTTTTGGTGGTGTTAATATCGCCTACAAGAAACTGACGGTTGTAGTGTGATTTTTTTTCTTTTTTATAACATTCTTTTTCTTGGTTGTGTATATCCGTAAGACCGTTGCGTTTGTTGAAAGGCTAAATATAATTAGTATCTTCACGATATAAATATATACCTTTATGAGAAAAAATATTCATTAGAACGGAGGTACTACTGGGTCCTAGCGAATTTGGAAAAAATCGGAGAGATAGGCTAAGATCAGCAATTAATACGTAATTATCTCCTGGGAATCACGCGGCTGCGTGTGAACACGATTAAGCATGGCCTTCTCGCTTCACTCTCCCGCGTTTTGCTTCATATTTGTAGTGGCCGTTGCCATGATCGCCACTTAAGTTAGGAAACATCTTATGAGGGTGTTAGGTTATCTCTCCCAAGACTAAACAAAACTGCGAAGAAATCGGTCCGTTTCTATTCGGATGGGTCGGCCACGGATAGAAAAATGAGTCGCGGTCTGGCAAGGCCGATCGGTACACCCAGTGCCTCAACGCATTTTGACCGTCCCCGCCCGCTATCAACGATTAACGACATCGCTCTAATGGCGACGGGACATTAATGGCGACTGGACATTGGCAATCACCGCCGGCGGCTTCCCGCGACTAGTGTTTCCTGTTCTCGTTGGTTCATGTTTCCCGCGGCGGATTCCCACCCATGGTCAGAAACATCCCTCGCCCAGCCAGCCGTTTCCCACCATGTTCGCGCTCTATAAAAGACGGCCGCAATCTAGGGATGAACACCAATCCTAGCACCACCGAACGCCACCAAAAACGCACCTGCAAACATCAGCCATGCCTCGCCGCAACATTGCCAACTGGACGAAGATCAGGGAGAGTAGGAGCGTCGTGCGGCGAGTGACCGCGTCTGGCGCGAGGCGTAGGAGCGTCATGCGGCGAAAGAGCAACTAGCAGTGCCGGCGACTCGCGCTTTGGTGGAGCTCGCCAAGACGGCGGCAGCAGAGGAGATCGCCATGACGGCGGCGAAGGAGCTCGCCAGGACAACGACGAGAGAATGTGTTGGCCCTTCGGGGGGCGGATCGGCAGAGGGCAGCGACCTAGGCGGCGGATCGTGGCAGCCTTGCTAAGCGTCGCTGTCACCGAACGGCGCCAACAACACGCCATCTGGGCGGCGCGGGCCGCGATCGACGGGGGAGAACCCTCCGGTAACGGCGGCAACGACGACGAGTAGCCATACGGACGACGATTAGTATAGGCCATTTTGTTTTGTTTACCTAGGCCTTTTGTAACGTGCACGTATCAAATCTAAATGGAAGGTAGAATTACTATTAATGTTTCACTTATATATGGGCTCAAGCTGGCAACTAGAGGACACTCGCGTGGTCCGTACACTGTCCGCCTGCAATCATTGCCAAATTTGTTGCCTCGATGAGTCGAGACGGACGCATCGGTCTAGATGGGTCGTGCTGGTGGAGGGGATGCTCCCGCCTCTCGCATCCGATCCGACCAGTTCGGACACGGGAGAACTAAGTGAATGGAGTATAAAAAAAGGTGTGCTTCGGTGTTCTCCCTCTCTCCCAAACTTAGAAAATCAAGAACACAGGGAGAGCCATGATTAATCAATACCCTTCGGTTCGAAGACCATGAAAGGTATCGGTAAATCTTGGTTATCCTCGTGTTTTCAGTATTCTAAATTGTAGGAGGAGGATACCGGAGCAACACACTATCTATAAAAAAAGATGCTCTGCTGCGGAAATTAAAGCGACAAGAAGCGACAGGTGCGTCTCTCTAATTAAATGTTTCCTCAATTTGAAGGCTGCCCTCCTTCCCCTTGGGATCCTTTTTTGGTGCCGGTGGACGCCGTCCACGGCGGCTGTCGTCGGCGGGCGTCAGCAACCTGCAAGTGCGGAAGATACCGGCGGCGCTAGGTATAGTGCCTTGCCGGTATGCCTTGATTCATTAGACTAATCCTGTATTATCCCTTCTTTATGGAGTAGTGGTATACTAGTACTATTTTCTGGGTCGCAGAGCTGCAGGATGAAGCTTCCTGCAGGGGCGTATCATTTCCCATCACGAGCAGCCTATTTTTGAACTGCTCCGGTCAAAGCAGCTGCGCTACGTAGGTGAAAGCGGTTGGCTTTCACGTCGTTTTACCAGTCCGTGGCGCCGTGTCGTTCCGCACACATCTCATGCGGTCATGACACCGTGGATTCTTTACTCTCTAAATTCGTACGAATCTAGACAAAGTTGCGAACAATAATATGGATTTTTTACTCTCTCCAACAAAGAGATGAAAAAACCACGGATGCCACCCAGCGGAACTTCACTATAAAAGAGAGTGTTTACACAACACCATGGATTTTCATAGATACAACTCATCCCACCGACAGCTTACAAGAGGTATGTATATACCAGTTGAAACCTAGGTCTTAAACGATCCGTACCATGGGAGTGCCGCCTTAATTGAATTTGGATCATACTTCAACACAAATTAGCAAAACCTGTCTAAGATCTAACGTAATTCTCGGCCGACTAAGAATTAGCAAAACACTTTTAATAAATGTTTTGGTTGTCTCTATGGTCGGATAAAGGGTTGAAGGCGGTGTTGGCACCATGAATAATCGTACTCGTTTTTTTTTTCGTGAATAATCGTACTGAAGATGTTATTGGATGACAATGAAGTCCTTGGATAAGCTGTATATACGGAAGCTACTTTCGAAACTTGAACATGACAGGAGAGAGCGCGGATCCCATGCATTTCTAGGAGAGCGATAGAGATATTATATTACGTGTCAGGCTGTGTAATCTAATCGCTATCTACTGTACTTCATTTTAGTGGGGAAGGGTAGTGGTTATCTAGGCAGGCACTCAGCTCAACCATTCAGAAAGAAAGTTTAGCCGACACCGTACCAGAAACCAAAAAGATCGTCGATCATGCTCGGGAGAAAAAGGCAAAGGGCGACTCGTCCTGACGGACATGGACCTTTCACCTGTACGTACGTACCCGTGCGTCGTGTGGCGGGCAACATTCCCGTGTTCGCTATTCATCGACCCCCCACTTTAATCGCATATGACCTTCTTTTTTTGTTTTGCGAATGGCCGGTGCCGCCTTGTTTGAAGCGATTCCCCACCACCGCTACCTACGGCCGCCGACGTCGAACTGCTTTGCGCGCGTCTGATCGGTCGATTTGGTTGCTGCGTGTGCGCACGGGTTCTCGCGTCTAGAAGAAGGCGGCGAGAGCTTCTGGACTTTTGCTCGAGTTGATTGGGTCGTGTAGTGTAGATGTTAGAGTGTCGTCAAGTGCTCCTGCAAGTCCTAGGATCCTAGCTATAGGTAGGTACGTGACGTGGTCGACAGAGTACAAAACGTGCTGACAAGGTAATTTGGTTTTGGTGCTGACAAGGTAATTTGGTAATTTGGTTTTGGTCCTGCAATTTGAATCTTTCTTGGTTTGAAACTTAAGCTATGCAAAGAAACAACCGAATCGCTTGGTTTTTTCTAGTGTAATTGAAGCCATGTGTATGTAATTTCACGCATTGACCATGGACTAGATTAAGTAGATTTGGCTGATGGAGAAGTTCAACACGGTGAGCAACTCTATGATGCATCCACATGCACGCGCATCGCTGGGAGAAAATTGCAAAAATACAATCACAGTTGGGACAACTTCAACAAAAGATTGCCCGGATATGACAAAATTGCGCATAACACCAGACTTTGGTGTCAAAGTTGCACAGAACACAGAAACAAAAGACTTGTTGCAGCTGATCTCAGCTTTTGGTCTAATCGTTGCACCTAGCCCAAATATAGATCAAATAGAGATTATTGTGTCTTAAAAATGTATCTAATGTGTATGTCCGTATTTCTATCCCGTATATCACTCGCGTGGGCCAATATTTCTTTATTTATATCCTCTAGTGAACAAAGATCGGTCCAACGTATCTGACGTTGCAATCGAACTCGGCTTGATACCACTACTACAACATCTATGTATACAGGTACACTAGAAAAAAATTGAACGACTATGTACAAATAAATTCAGAAAAATAACCTTGATGTGGTCAAATATGGACGTTACAAGCATGCAAATTTTTGATGTGAAGTACCTTGTATTTTAGGCTCATCAAAAAAGACAAATTGGATAAATTATAGAAGATTTAAAAGTTACATCTTCATGCTCCTAGATCTGCACAAGAAGGTAGAATAAATCATTAGCTACGTTCTGATATCCTGTTTGAATTTTTCGAAACTACAAATTTATTTATTTATTTAAAAGAGATCTCTGGGAACTCATTTGTCAAATTGACGCTCTCATATTTCTACCACTATGATATCTATTTTTAATTTACATAAAATTGTGGTATACCGTATAGAAATATGTGCCCACGTGTGTTAGATATACTTTTAAGGCACTATATACTTGATTTGGGCTAGCTGTTGTTGGAATATTAGGCAATTTCCCCATAAGATTAATTACCGAAATCAATATTATGTAAGCACTAGCAGATTTAAACACATGCAGCCAAACAATCATATCTAATAAATCTGAAAATCTAGTAAGAACTAGTACATACAAAGAGAAGAGTGCACGTACAGGTTGACCGGGAAGGTCATCACCGCAGCAGCACCTTAGTCATTGTTGTTGTCGCCCATGGTGCTGATGAGGTCATCGGTTGATGAAGAAGAACACGAACGGAGGCGAGCAGTCGCGCTGAGACGCTCCCCAAAAACCTTATCGCCCGTCTCCCGGTGCAGGATCTCAACGGACGGGGTTTCGGAGGCCTGCTCTCCCGGACAGCAGTGCACGCAGCCGTCGGGATGGGAAAGCCAAGAGAGCAGCGCAGCAAGAGGAACACACAGCGAGAGAGACTGAGAAAAGAACTGGATCCGTCTAGATCTGTCTGTCTCTCGTTCTATAGCCTGGGAGGTGAGCCGACCGAGTCGTCACACGTTGGAAGACAAGGACACGCGTCAAACATGCACACTAATGTTGACACGTACCCAACAGCTAGTGCACCAAGCAAAAATTTAGTCATCCACAAAACGAGTTTCTAACTCGAACTCGATTCACGAAACGCGATGCGCGCCCGCGCGTGCGGGCGAGGCGAGGCGGGCGGAGGAGGAGGAGTGCGCGTGGACTCCTTCTCTTCTCACTCACTTACTGGAAGTGAAACAACTCACCTTATAAGCTGGTCCAACTCTCTCCCAACTAGCAATGTGGGACTAAACTTTGTCTCCCACAGAGCTCCCAAGCTGCCATATTAGATGGGCCTTAAGATTTCAGGATTTATTAGACTAGATAGGCTTCCTACATGGTCTGCAGCCCATATAAATCTAACAATCCCCCACCAGATCTCAGAGGCACATCATATGGCTCATTAGTTCCAGTCACTGTTTAACATACCTACAGTTCAGTGGAGACTGTTAAGTTGAACTTCCACCTTGACAAAGAGATACGCTTGCTACAACTGAACAATGGACTATGCCTTGAATTGCCAGTCTTGTGCAGCAAGTTTCACTCAATGTCGTTACCGATACTTGGCTGCCATAAGCTACCCCTCGGGTGGAGCTTATAAGTCATACTCCTCGGCCTTTCATGAGCTTCATAGAGATTCACCCAAATCTCATACACTGTGACCATTAGTGTAGCTCATATAGGTGTGTTCTTTGAAGATCGCTTTGTAGGGCAACGTCTTTGCTCCCAAGGAGACAGTCAGAACACATTAAGATGTAATCAACCTTCCTTACAGAATACCATGAGAGAATTGCATCTGCAACAGAGTGGGAGTTTTGAAAGTTTCTTCAACTTAGTTGTTTTCATTTGTTTTCCCAGGTCCTAATTCACGGGATCTCCGATCACATAGGTTGGGTTATCGCCTTGACAACTCACGTGGGTCTCAAACCTATCTCCCTCGATGCATTTTCTATCAAATTTCTTGATAGTCCTTTCGTAAAAGGATCTGCCAGCTTCTTAGCCGTTTGGACATAATCCAATGTTATAACTCTAGAGTTTCTCAGCTTTCTGACAGACTTCAGTCTTCTCTTGATATGTCTTGAACTCTTCATATTGGCCTTAGAACTGTTTACTTTGACAATCACAGTTTGGTTGTCACAGTTCGTAAGGATTGCTGGTATTGATTTTTCAACCATAGGCAAATCTATTAAGAGTTCACGAAGCCATTCTGCTTCGATAGTCGCAGTGTCTAATGATGTGAGTTCTGCTTCCATAGTTGACCTCATTAAGATGGTCTGCTTGCAAGACTTCCATGAAACAGCACCACCACCAAGAGTGAATATATATCCACTTGTGGCCTTTATCTCATTAGCATTTGATATCCAATTTGAATCACTATACCGTTCAAGTACTCTAGGATACCCGGTATAATGAATTCCATAGCTCACGGTTCCCTTTAGAAAGCGCATTACTCTCTCAAGAGCATGCCAATGATCATCTCCCGGGTTGACCACAAACCAGCTAAGTTTGCTCACAACAAACAATATGTCAGGCCTCGTAGCGCAAGCTAAACACATAAGTGAGTCAATAATCTGAGAGTATCTCAATTGATCTCTATCTGAATTTTGATTCTTTCGAAGCAAAACACTAGGATCATAAGTTGTGGGAGAGGATTTGCAATCATCATATCCAAATCTGCTCAACACCTTCTCTACATAATGTGATTGCACAAGTGTAATCCCATTATTCTCATCTGTCAGTAGCTTGATGTTTAGGATAACATCAGCTTCTCCAAGATCCTTCATCTCAAAACATTGAGACAAGAAGGTTTTGACCTCATTAATCACTTTGAGACTTGTCCCAAAAATTAGTATGTCATCAACATAGAGACATATGACAACTCCCTCGCCCCACCATGGCGGTAGTACACACATTTGTCGGCTTCATTCACAACAAAGCCCATAGATGTAAAAGTTCTTTCAAACTTCTCGTGTCATTGCTTGGGAGCTTGTTTGAGGCCATACACAGATTTCTTCAATTTACACACCTTTCTTTCTTGACCTTCTAGTACAAAACCATCAGGCTTTTCCTCGTCCAACTCTCCATTTAGGAAAGCCGTCTTAACATCCATTTGATGAACGAGAAGACCGTGAGAGGCAGCCAGTGATAGTAGTACTCGAATTGTGGTCAATCTAGCCACAGGTGAGTAAGTACCAAAGAAATCTTCGCCTTCCTTTTGGGTATAGCCTTTAGCCACAAGCCGAGCTTTGTACTTTTCAATAGTACCATCAGCCATAAGCTTCTTTTTAAATACCCATTTACATCCTACAGGTTTACACCCATACGGACGTTCAGATATCTCCCAGGTTCCATTAGCCAAGATGGAATCCATCTCGCTTTGAACTGCTTCCTTCCAGTCGTCTGCATCCACAGATGCAAAAGCTTATAAAATAGAACTGGGAGTGTCATCCACTAGGTACACAATGAAATCATTACCAAAAGACCTTGCGGTCCTTTGTCTCTTGCTCCTTGTGGGAGCTTCATTGTCACCCTCATCCGAATCTAAACTCTCAACATCTGATTGTTCATCAGTCTCTATGGGAGTTTCTGGTTCAAAAACTGGATCATATTCCTTATTAGATATGCTAGGCATATCTCTCATAGAAAATATATCCTCAAGGAATGTAGCATCTCTTGATTCAAAAATGGTACCGACACTCATGTCGTCCATTTCAGATTTCACCACAAGAAATCTGTAAGCAATGCTGTGAGAAGCATAGCCAAGAAAGATACAATCCACAGTTTTAGGTCCAAGCTTATGCTTCTTGTTGATTGGTACGTTGACCTTTGCCAAACAACCCCAAGTTCGTAAGTATGAGAGTGTCAACCTTTTCTTTTACCATTCTTCAAATGGTTTAATATCTTTATTCTTAGTTGGAACACGATTTAGGACATGACACGAAGTCAATATAGCCTCTCCCCACCATTGCTTGGATAAACCGGCAGTGTCTAACATGGCGTTAACCAAATCTGTTAGAGTCCGGTTTTTTCTCTCAGCAATCCCACTGGATTGAGGGGAATTGGGAGGTGTCCTCTCATGTATAATACCATGCCCCGAACAGAATAAATTGAACTCATTATAAAAGTACTCTCCACCACGATCAGACTGAATTATTTTGATCTTTATCTCAAGTTGATTTTCAACTTCTGCCTTATAGATTTTAAAGAAATCTAAAGCCCCGTCTTTAGTTTTCAAGAGATATACATAATAGTACCTAGTAGAATCATCAATCAAAGTCATGAAATATTTCTTTCCACTAATTGTCAACACACCATTCATCTCACATAGATCTGAATGTATGAGCTCTAGAGGTGCCAAGTTTCTCTCCTCCGCAGGCTTGTGAGGCTTGCGAGGCTGCTTTGCTTGCACACAAGCATGACACTTAGAGCCTTTGACAATAGTAAATTTCGGAATTAAACTCATACCAGCAAGCCGCGACATATAACCGAAATTAATATGACAAAGTCGTGAATGCCAAATATTAGTTTCATTACTAGTAGTGCAAACATGGTTCACTACATCATCACAGAAGTCTACCAATGAAACACGGAACATCCCTCCGCATTCATAGCCTTTTCCAATAAAGGTTCCATACTTAGACAGTATAACTTTATTGGACTCAAATACCAACTTAAACCCATCTTTCAGAAGACGGGAACCACTAACGAGATTCTTTTTTATAGAAGGGACATGCTGCACGTTCTTCAATTGCACGATCTTGCCCAAAGTAACTTCAGATCTACTGTGCCAGCACCAAGAACAATAGCATGTAACCCATTCCCATAATGACCGAGGAATCTCGAGCCTGATAAGAGGTGAACATGGAAATGGCAGCACACACATGGACATTGGCACCCGTATCAACCCACCATTCTGTGGGTTGAAATACCGAAAGAACAGTACGTAATAAATTACCATACCCACAACCTGAAGTTCCTGCATCAGTATTGCCAATGACCATGTTGACAGATTTAGAACTCTGTCCAGCCTGACCCTTCTTGCCTTTCTTCTGTGGATAACGATGAGCCCAATGGCCAATCTCCCCACACACCCAACAAGGTTCTTTCTTTTCCTTCTTCTGCCCCTTCTTCTTCTTCTTAAAGTTGGTAGTCTGACATACTTTGTTATTTCCCTTGAACTTGTGGGCATTTTTCTGCACCATATTGGCAGCAGAATATCCCTCGGTTCCACTAGTGTGTTTGTCTTTTGCCCTCGCCTTCTCTTCAACATCCAGAGAACCAATAAGGTACTCAACAGAGAGCTCATGCCTCTGATGTTTCAGAGAAGTGGCAAAGTTCCTCCACGAAGGAGGAAGCTTAGAGACAATGCATCCCGCGACAAACTTGTCTGGAAGCACACACTTGAGGAGTTCGATTTCCTTTGCCATCATCTGTAGCTCATGAGCCTGTTCTACTACAGATCGGTTTTAAACTATCTTGTAGTCATTGAACTTCTCCATAACATACAGTTCACCACCGGCATCGGCAGCACCGAACTGAGCGTCCAGCGCATCCCATAGTTCCTTGGCATCACGAATATGCAAATATGCATCAACCAACTTGTCTCCAAGCACACTGAGTATAGAGCCCACGAAAAGTACAGTGACCTCCCTGAACGCTCTCTCTTCCTCGAGAGTAAGCGGACCTCTGGGAATGCCATTTGCAACCTTTTCTATGCCCATTGCAGTGAGCCACAAGAGGGTTTTCCCTGGCCATCTCTTAAAATTAGCACCCATAAAAGGGCTCGGTTTCAGCGATGCAGCAAAGGCAGTTGCCAAAAATTGCCTAAATAAATAAGGTTTTTGGATTGTTGGAATATTAGGCAATTTGTCCATGAGATTAATTATCGAAATCAATATTATGTAAGCACTAGCAGATCTAAACACATGCAGCCAAACAACCACATCAAATAGATCTAAAAATCTAGTAAGAACTAGTGCATATGAAGAGAAGAGTAGCACGTACAGGTTGACCGGGAAGGTCATCACCACAGCAGTACCTTGGTCATTGTTGTTGCCGCCCATGGTGCTGATGAGGTCGTCGGTTGATGAACAAGAACACAAACGGAGGAGAGCAGTTGCGCCGAGACGCTCCCCAAAAACCTTATCGCCTGTCTCCCGGTGCAGGATCTCAACGGACGGGGTTTCGGAGGTCTACTCTCCTGGACAACAGTGCACGCAGCCGCCGGGATGGGAAGCCTAGAGAGCAGCGCAACAAGAGGAACACACAGCGAGAGACTGAGAAAAGAACTGGATCCGTCTCTCTCTCGTTCTATAGCCTGGGAGGTGAGCTGACCGAGTCGTCACGCGTCAAACATGCACAGGAATGTTAACACGTACCCAACAGCTGGTGCACCAAGCAAAAATTTAGTCATCCACAGAACGAGTTTCTAACTCGAACTCGATTCACGAAACGCGACGCGCGTGCGGGCGAGGTGGGCGACGGAGGAGGAGGAGTGCGCGTGGAGTCCTTCTCTTCTCACTCACTTAGTGAGAGTAAAACAGTTCACCTTATAAGCTAGTCCAACTCACTTCCAACTAGCAATGTGGGACTAAACTTTGTCTTCCACAGAGCTCTCAAGCTGCCATAATGATGGACCTTGAGATTTTAGGATTTATTAGACTAAATGGGCTTCTTACATGGGCCGCAACCCATATAAATCTAACAGCTACAACTGATTAGACAACAAAACGGACTAGCTGCAACAAATATTTTTTTCCTGTGTTTTGTGCAACTTTAACACCAAAACCTGGTGTTAAGTGCAATTTTCTCCCCGGATATGATTTTTTTTGTAAGAGACCACGCAGTGACATAAATAATGATCCTTCAGTTTAATCTCGTTAACTCAATTTCCAACCGATAGTGCTAGCTATAGGTGATGACGCGGCACATTTGACCAACAAGGTGAAATTCCATCCACTTCTCAAACGGGCCGAGCCCGTGCGATAAATCTAAAAAAAATACGTCAATTCCAATTTAATCACAAATCCGAGAAAATACAGTTTAGGAAACTTAGTTCCGATTATCGGAACAGAACCCCGCCATCGACATGCATCTTTTTTATGTAGAGCTTATTTTAAATCAAGCATGGTTGAAGGAGTAGATGAAGAAAGATTAAAGAAAGGAGATTAAGAAAGGCGAGAGAAAACACTGCTCACATACGAGTGAACAAGATTCTGTCGCTTGTGCACCGAGCCCAGCCAAACTATCGATTCTGCTATTCCTCCAGGGTTTGACCCGGGTGTTCTCTAAGAATTGTACGGGCTACAACGTGAAGACCGGGCAACCGTCAACCCAATTTTGTTGCAAACGGGCTTGTGTCTATCTCATGCGGGCTACCAAACGTGACACTGGGAGAACAATCTATCCCCTCTCCCCTCCTCGACTGAGAGTTGACTGGGTATTACCGGGCCAAACTCGGCCCTTCTCCGGTGGCTCTGCCGACCGGAGATGGCGAGGGGAGGCGCCGAAGTAGTTTTAGGCTCTAGATCTAGGTGTTTTGGCACTTTGCCAGTAGTTTGGAGTAGAACGCAAGTCTTCTTTGGCCAGATCTTGCGCATCTCGTGGTGGTTGCCGCTGGATGCAGAGCTCCGATGAACGTAGTGGGCGGCTCGGTTCTCCATTGCCAGCAACTCGATTAATAAGGCCAGTTTCTGCTATCCTCTGCTCCACTATGCTACTCCGCTGGTTTTACTCCTTCTGGCCGGCTGAGGCGATGAGGGGAAGGAGTTGGGAGTGGTGGAGAGAGCGGAACTACTAGGTGACCGGGGTGTTTTTCCACTCGTGCGCTCATGCGTGGCGCTGGGCGGTCGTCCTCGCGTCGCTCAGTTGTGCCTCCATGGAGGAGGACGACGGAGTGGATGTGCAGGGCGAGCCCCTTCCTCATAAAGCGCAACTGCTGTTGACGTGGTGGCCAGGCCCCCTTGCCTCTCCTTGGACAGCCTCGGTGGCGAGGGAGTGGAGGCTGGAGCGGATCTCGCCGCTTGTGCTCGGAAGTGGCGTGTGGCTGCGTGCCCTGATGGTGTTCATCCGCAAGGGTACAAGTGTACGTGCCAAGGTGGTGTCGGTGCGTCCGCTAGGATACTGCCCTTTCTGGTCGAATGTCGGCCTGATGGTTTAACCTCCGTCGGAGGCCTAGTGCGAATCTTGCACCGGAGCTCGTCGCCCTTTTGCAGCCAAGTGGTTTGTTCCCAGAGGCATCGAGGTAGCCGGTGGCAGTGGTTCTTCGTCAGAAGGGAGATCACGAGCAACTTCCTCCAAGGACCCGGCTTTGCCTTGAGGTCGCCGGCGACAAGTGGTGGTGAAGACATAGGACCTGATTGCTTTTCTAAGTTTTGTCTCATGGTCCTTTTTGCATTGTCTGTGGCCTCTTCTTCAAATACTAGGTTTGTTTGGGCGATAGATGCAAGGGGCCTCGATGCAATTTGTACCCACCTGTTCCTTCTAGATCCTTCCCCGTTCAAAAAAAGAAGGTGACCCCGACGATTTTAGAAAACCGGAGAGATACGCTCAGATTTGCAATTAATACCAATTATCTCTCTCTCTCGCCAGCGTTTTTCTTCCTAGTAGTATATCTACTATCCACTAGTAGAAACCGGGCAATTTGCCCCGGTTCGTAAGGGCATTTAGCCCCGGATTTCGAACCGAGGCTGCGAAAGCGGGACTAAAGGTCCAAGCTTTAGCCCCGGTTCAGTTACGAACCGGGGCTAGAGGTCCAACCACGTGGCCTGCTAGGCGCGCTAGGCGGCAGGACATTTAGCCCCGGGTCGTGTTACGAACCGGGACTAAAGGTTCCCTGCCGCGGCAGCATTTTGTGCCATTTGGCTGCCGCGGCAGGGGATGGGTTTTAGGGGTTTGTGTTTTTCTTTTCATTTTGTGTTTTGTGTTGAATTATTTTTCATTCTATGTTTTCATTAGAAACAAGTTTTCGTATACATACAGAACGCTACTCCCTCCGTTCGGAAATATAAGACGTTTTAGCTTTGTGAATAGAATATATCTAGATGTCTTTTAGTGTATAGGTTCATAGAGGTTTGGAGTGAACCTACACACTAAAAGGGTCTAGATACACTTCTTTCACAAAGCTAAAACATCTTATATTTCTAAACGGAGGGAGTACTACACAGTACTTGGCCACATTGACGCAATATATAATATAATTACTCTTACAAGCTTATATGGAGTCCCAACAAGGTCCAGCGCATGTCTATTTGATTACATGGAGATCATTACATGGATGCTTTAGGGTATACTTATACAGTATTCTCCGCGTGGGTCTATGACCTCGTCGAGAAAAAATTGCAGCAAATTCCTCTTGGATTGCTATTAGGCGGTCCTCTGGTAGGAGCTTGTCCCGCATCGCGTCACACTATGTAAAAAGGAGATCGTATGGATTAGACTCAACACGATTTTTTGTAATAAAAATAAAGGGTGAATATATTGTTTACTTACTCGAACATTTTCCGAGGGCTTCTCAATACTGATGCGAATGAACTCGCACACGTAGAATCCACATAGAATAGTTCCATGTGGCTGCCTCGTGCACTTTACAAGAATAGAATTCAATCAAATAATAACGCTAGAATGATAAATGCACATAAACTATAAATAGATGCACGGACTTAGCTCGTACTACTTACCGAGAGTGATTTAAAAAATAGCTCCTCACGCCATTGACCGCGGACATGTTTGTTGAACTATGTCCAAACTCTATCCGACAAAGAAAATTAATGTATGAGTTAATAACTACTTGATATCCCAGAAAATGAACGAAAGAAACCGATATAGTGCGATAATGGTTGAAATTACCTCTGGAGCGCATCGATAATGATGCAGTAGTTTTCAATGTCTTTGTTTAGTGAGTCCATGCTGTGAACTCTTCCCATGTCAAGTTAAATGCTTAGAAGAATCCAGTGGTACCTACGCAAGGCTTACATACGTCAATAAAACTCATCATTTACACTGAACATCGAGTAAGCAAAAGTTAATGTGTACCAAAACTCACTTGCCGTTGTGGTAAGGAAATAGTATTTCGTTACAGAAATGCTGTTTCGTGAGAAACCGCAACAAGTTGTGCTCGGTCTCCAGTGGTTTATCCTTTAGTATAGCTCCATGAACTCGATGTGGGTCAATGTACCCAAATCCGTTGATAGCCTTTCTTTTACAATCGAGCATCTTCATTCTGCATCATTATATATAGCGTATAAAAGAATATAGTGAGTATACTTACCGGCAATGAATTAAAAAAGCTAAGATAGAGACCTAATTACATAAATAAAGTAATCACTTACAAACAATACGAACTGAGGATAGTTTTGTCGAGTTCCTTTAGATTGAATAACTGAAATAATTCTGTAAATTCAATAGGGACCTCGTCTTCAATGAAGTAATACGATTTTCGAACTTTTCAGTATGAGCCAATTTCGCTGTTCTTTTGATGCTTTCATGTACCATTCATGGAATCGTTGCATTTGTGTTGGCATATCCCGAAGCCTCTCAGAACTGACCATAGGATCCCCGTTAACAAATTTGGGTGCTACCTCAGCCTTGGGCATATCGCCGTGAATAATTTCATGAATAGGCATACCACATTGCTCGGCCAATAGCCTAGCCGTTTCCGGATCCATAGGTTCTTCCTCATATAGTTGAGGTTTGGGTATGTTCACCTGGAGTGGGGGGAGCGATTGGTTTGCTTGTTTCCCCAGCTGGAGAACATCTCTTTTGGTTCTTCGGCTACCACTCGATTGTTTTGCTTGTTTCCCCAGCTGAGGGACGTCTGTTCTGATGCTTCCGCTACCACTCGATTGTTTTGCTTGTTCCCCCTGCTGGGGAACCTCTTTTTTGATGCTTCCTCTACCGCTTGATCTCTTTTGTTTCAATGTATTCTGAAGACATCGTGTATAGTCATCTGGCGCATTTAACTGAGCTTGGGATGGCTGTGTCAGTAATTTCCTAAAGTGCTCCTTGGTTTCCGGTTTTATTTGGACCTCTGGCTCAGGTTGTTTCTTTTTAAAATGAGCATCCACTTCGGCACGTACGACCACATCGGTCTCCTTATCGGTCAGGTCGTAAGCCCTCTTGGGAGGAACCGGCGGTACTCTTGGGAGGGGCGACAACTGTCGCTTCGGGCGTTGGTTATCGCTCGACGGAGCGGTGGTATTCTTCCGCTTTTGCCCCTTAGTGGGTGGAGGCGGCTGCGTAGATTGAGATGGACTCGTGTTGGGGTCATGGATTGGACTATTACTGGGAGGAGACGGTGCACTTGGAGGTGGACTTGGAGGAGACGGTGCACTGGGAGGAGACGGTTGCCTTGGTGGAGAAGGTGGCCTTGGTGTCGAGCCTGGAAACTTGATGTATTCTTTTTTCCAAAGAATGAAGCCACTCGTGACTTCTCCCAGTGTCGTCTCCCCTTCACCTCCACGGATGTCAAGCTGTAGTGACTGACACATAGGTAGAATTTCATCCACACCGACACGAGCATAGCCAGTTGGAATCGGATTGCAATGGTAGGTCGCTCCCGGTGCAGAAGGTAAAGCAAAGCCGACCACCACCTTCATGGATATATTCTTCAGTTCAACATGCAGCTCACAACTAGTCTTCTCCTTAATTGCATCCACGGGGTACACATCCATCGTTGCATCATTACCGTGGCCCTCCGTGGAAGCCACGCTGCTTTTCCATTGCGATGAGCCGACCGTACTGTCTAGTGTAGGATCTTGCTGTCGGAGTCCTTTAAGTTCATTAAGCTCTTGGCGATACTCCTGTAGCGCGGCTTCAAACCTCGCGAACCGCTCCGTATACTCCTCTTTTTGCCGGTTTGTTCTTCTCGATCGGCTTTTGTACGTGTCACGGTGCTCGGGAAACCCGATAACCCATGGATAAGAAGGTCCGAACCCTCTTGTTCGTCCAGCCTTTGTCAGCTCATCGTTCTCTCTGTCGGGAACAAACGTTCCCTCTTCAACCTCTTTCATCACTTTAACAAGTTCTTTCTTGGGTGTAGAAATTTCTTCGGCTGCAACAATCTCGCTTGTTTCTGTGTCTAATGATGCCCCATGCCCGAATACCCAATTTCTTGACCTCAAGGGCCAACTAGACGTAGCTGGAGTGACCCCTTTAGCCTCTAGGTCAGCCTCAACTTTATCCCACTTAGACATGGCACTCCTGTAGCCACCTGTGCCCATATGATGGTGATATTCCTTTTTGGCTGTATTTTCCTTATTTTTTGCTGATATTGCCTTAGTTGGTGCTGAGGTCTTGTATTCCACAAATGCGGCCCAGTTATCCTGCTGCAACTCTAGTGGGCCAACGAATGGAGGAGTTGTTTCCTTCAAGACATACTTGTGGTACAATCTTTTTTTCCATTCCTTGAATAGTTTGGCCATCTTCTTAAGAGCAAAGTGCTTGACTTTCCTCGTCATTTGCTGTGTGAGCTCATCAGCCTCCAAGACAGGTAGGATGAAATGTGTCATGAGAGAATTCCACATTGTATCTTTCGCTCTGTCATCTACAAAACTAGCCCTAGCTGGATCCTTTTTCTTTCCTGGCTTGTTCCAGTTTCGCATGGTGATCTGGACTTTGTCTCTAACAATCACTCCGCATTGACTTGTAAATGCATTCGCAGCTTCTTTGGGCTCCAGCGGTTGACCCTGCGGAGAGACTAAGTCAATGCTGGAACGGACATCAGCGGGCAACTTGTGTGTCGGGCCTCTTGTATTTGTAGAAGATTGGCCAGAAGCGGAGGTCTAAGAGAAGAAACATTCGTCAGTACATATATACGAATCAATTAGTGCATCTATACTAGTGAACCATCGATAGAGGCTTTATATACCTTGACGTAGTTTTTCATTATTATGGAGTCTTCACCATGGTCTCCACAATGGTCAGCACCATCGTCTCCACTATTTGGTCCACCATCGTCTCCTCCAGACAAATTAAGATATTCAGAGCCATCATAATAAGACCCCCCAGTACCCTCATCTATAATGTCGAGGAGCTTCTCTTTATTCTGTCTACCGTCCATAGCTTAACTAATACAGAAAAAGAATATTGTATTAAGTAAAAGAATATTACAACTGCGACAACTCAGATACAGTACTTAGTGATTAAGATAAATTACAATAATATAAGATAAAGTACATTATTAATACATCACCGGAGAATAGCTCGGGTGCATTATAGGATAAAGTATAAGATAAAGTACATTATTAAGATAAACTAGCGAACGCGGCTGCCGCGTTTTGTGCTACGGGAGCTCTGCAGCCACAGAAGAGGAACCATCACCGGAGAATAGCTCGGGTGAGATCCGTGAACCTGCCAGATATTGGAGAACCTAGTCTCCAAAAGATACACGTATCGCCGTACATGCTCGTCCTCCTCCCTGATACGACGACGTACCACCTCCTCGGGGGCTGGCTCCCTCTGCGCCGCTCCTGGACCTCGTGGACGCCACCAAAGAAGCTCCGGGTCGACGATGATACCTGGATTCCTCACCAAGGTAATAGTCCCGACAGGTAGCACCTCCTAGTGCCAACCCGGCGGAGCCCAGACTCAGACATCCCCGACGGAGTCTAGTAGGCTCGGACGAGATGGACGCGGCATAACTAAATAATAGCAATAAACAATCATTGACATGGGTATGCCCAATAGGCACTCGACTACAACCTACCTGGTGCAGTCTGACGGAAGGCCCACTCGACGAATTGCTAAGGTCCATGACGCCTATGACAGTTCGAGTGGTATGAAGCCCATATGGACACGGACTCCCAATGTACAAGGCAAGGAAAGCTCAAGACTAGAGTTGTAATCTAACTTGTAACCAACTCGTATTGGTACCTGAGACCTAGCCTCCCCATATATAAAGGCTAGGAGGGTCTAACAAGGACGACACAACCTAAGACACGCTACGCCACAATAGATCTAGACATCGCGACTCCCACAATAGACAATAGATAGATCTACGATCTCTCATACGCTAGATCCAATCTGCGCGACATCGCCATCGGCGATATTGTAATCCTTCGGATGATCATCAATCAAGAGCAGACAAGCAGGAGTAGGGTCCTCTACGAGGCCTGAACCTGGGTAAACCTTGCGTCCCTGTGTGCTTGTCTGTTAGCCGATTGAGACTTCCAGTGTTTCCCTCCTTCTCCAAAACTCAAGTCCATAACAATAGGCATTGATGAGTTAAACCCTCGTCAATTGGCGCCGTCTGTGGGAAATGGGAGCGCTGATGTTGCGATCTCGACGGCTCCATCACCAGCAATCTACGATTCGACAACTATCGGAAAAACAGATCTACTCTGAATTCCATACGTCATCATCCAGACTGGATCGTTCATCGTCCACGGCAGCCAGATCGCATCTGGCCGACAATTCACGTGGAGGCGTCGACATCTTCATCAGCAGGACTGGTAGTAGCATTGCTTGGATTTTTCGCCAATACGTTGGTGCAGCCAGCAGCCGTCTAAATCTATTCCGCATCGAAGGGGGACCAAGCAGTGGCAGCTGCCTTTATGTCTACGGATTGAGCTTGCTCCCCTGCCATGTGGAATCCTCCATATGTACGCACGGTCAAGGTGGAAAAAGTATATCGAATTTTGATCAGATTTCTGAACCAGTTCGCTTAGGAGGATGAAGCAGAGAAAGAATAGAAATAAGGCAGAAGTCATACGTATTAAGTACAATCATCGAAAGATCAGCTTCCAAGACAAAGATTTAGATGGACTCTAGTAAAAAAAAGGGGAGGGATCAGTCAAAGCTAGTCGCGTGAGCGACATGGAGACTACTCCGTCCAGATTGATGAATTTGTGTAATAAAAATCAGTATAAGAGGGATGCAAAGACAGACGACACGGAGACGACTACATCCACCGCGACGACCACATCCTCCATATGACTCCGGCCATGATTTCGACTACGTCCGTGGCTCAACTAAGTCCGCCACGCGACTCTGACAGTGGCCTGACTCCCGTCCGTCGACCGCCGCAATATGTCCGCCATGTAGACTCCATGTCTACTGCGTGACCAATTGTCCGTCTTGCCACTCGCCATCACCTCGCTTCCTCCAAACAAAAAATCCGGCGATCCCACCGTGACCATTCCGGTCCGTCGACCTCGACTACACGACCACGTTAACTCTATATTCGGGGCTGCGTCGACTCCGTCGTGTGAGCCACTACGGTGTTCGATTGCGGTGACCTACTACGGTCTTTGGCCGCGTCGACCTGCTGTCGCTCTTTGGCTCTGGCGACTCGGGAACTCCTTCGGCTCAGGTGACCTGCTGCCGCCATCGGCTACAGCGACCTACGATCTTCGATTGCGGCAAAACTACTACCGCCATCGTCTTCGGCAAACCGCTACCACGTCGACTCCGGTCCGCCGCATCAGCCCTCGAACGTTACCTCGACTACATCAACCACATTGACATTACAATCTTCGACTCCGTCGGGAGGCCCATTGCCGCCCTCATCTCCAGCAATGCACTGCGGTCTTCAGATCCAGCGACCCGTTCCGGCCTTTGACTCCGCCAATCTACTGAGTCTTTGACTCCATCACGCGACTCACTGCGGTCTTCAGCTGCGGTCTTCGGATGAGGTGACCCGATACGGTTTTCGACTGATGTGGCCCGTTATAGTCTTCATATACGGCAACTCGTCATCACCACGTGACTCCGATCCGCCGCGTCGACTACGTCCGCCTGTGACTCGCTGCCACGTCAACTCTAGTCTTCAACTTCAACGACCCGCTACGATGTTCGACTCGAGGACTTCTTCGACTCCGGTGACCAGGTGTGGTCCTCGACTCCAGCAACTCGGGGGGGGGGGGGGCGCCCTGAGCATTGGTGATCCAGCGACTCGCTATGGTCCTCGACTCCGCCGACCTACTGAGTCTTCGACTCCATCACGCAACCTGCTGCCGTCTTCGACTCCATCGACAATCCGCTACGATCTTCGGTTCCAGCGACTCGGGGGCTCCCTATGGTTCGGCAACCACCGCAGTCTTCAACTTCAATGACTGGCCATGGTCTTCATATCGGGTGACTCGAGGACTTCCTCGACTCCCGCGACAGCGAGCTGCTACAATCTTCGACTCCATCATGTGACCTGATGCAGTCTTTGGCTGCAGTAATGCGCTATGGTCTTCGACTTCGCCGACCTGATGTGTCTTCGACTCCTTCACGCGACCTGCTGCCGCATCAACTACATCCGCGATTGCATCGACTTCGTCCATAATGACTACCAATAAAGCTAAGTTACCCTCTATTAGATATGCTTTCTTTCTTACTTTAATCGCACTCGAAACACTCGGGGGTTCACCCTCTTCGAGTAACCTAATGTGTCATCGATTCCACGCACTCGAGCACCTCATACGCAACAGCCCGAGTAGCTGATTCTGCCTGATCGTCGAATCCTTGAACTCCGAGCACCTCGGCAAGGCACTGAGACTAAGGGTAATCAGGCTAACGAAAAGGCCTAGCATATAGTGCAAAAGTGTCGACTCGATTGGCACCAGAATTTTACTTTACAAGCTAACAAGCAAATACTCTCTACAAGATACATATACTTCAGGATTCTTAATGTTTTATGCAGCTTATAAGGATGTCGACTGCGTCGAGCTATTCTATCGGGTCCTCCAACAGGAGTCGACAAAACAACTGGCTACGACATACACTCAAGACCCGTGTCGAGTCCCTCCTCGGATGGTTGCATCGCTTGATGCTACACACACGCGACGTTGGCCGCGCATCCGATAAAAGTGATTGCGTCGAATCCATCCGCATCATTGACTCACCTGTGGTTTCTTCTGGCATGATTGGCGACTACATCTACAAAGATACAAGCCTCGAGGCTTTGCCCGAGTCTACGACTCCGCCTGACACTCGGGGGCTACTCCCATAGGGAGCGCTGTCCGCGCACCCAAAGAAATTTGTGAAGATATCCAAGCATCATGAAAACCCTTCACTCGAATCAGTGATTCGATTGTAGACTTCGGGTTACTCCCATAGGGAGCGCTGAAAGCATATTCGACTGAAACAAGCAACAAAAGACAACAGCAGTCGCAAAAGTTATTTAGTCCCTGCCTGAATCTTCGACTGAAACAAGCAACAAAAGACGACAGTAGTCGCAAAAGTTATTTAGTCCCTGCTTGAGTCTGCGACTCAACCAGGCACTCGGGGGCTACTCTCATAGGGAGCGCTGGCCGCGCACCCTATGATTATTTTCTTCCTCGTACATCGTACTGTGTGTCGATAACATCCACACTCGAAGGCTATGGCGACTCCGCCTCATATTTTCCCTACAAAGAGATTACGTCTCCTGGGCCACCCGAATCATCTCCGCGATGACAAAAAATTTGGAGGCCACGCTTACAGCGTGAAGATAAAACCTGAATAAGGCCTGGCAACGCATCTGCTGCGTACTACCAGAGATATATCCGTGCCTACAGGTACGATGAATATGCCTTGACGGACGCGTCGAGTGCTCACATTTGTACACTGGAATTCGACTCCTGTAAGACCTCCGCGACATGAGTCGAATTACGCCAGCAATTTCCGGATTCGAGTCCGGGGACTCGAGTTTGAGTAGGTAGCGTTGTTTTTGCCCTAGAGCAATTAACTGGTCTCGATCCATCGAACACACCAGGCACGTTTACCATCATCCCTATGAACTACTATAATTTTGACTGACCCGATGAATTTCTGGGAGAAGTGCTTCGCACTCGACACAATTGTCCACTCCGACATCCTAATGAAAAGATCAAGACTTCTGAGTCTCCAGCCGAATCTACGATTCACATGGACACTCGGGGGCTACTGACATGGGTATGCCCAATAGGCACTCGACTACAACCTACCTGGTGCAGCCTGACGGAAGGCCCACTCGACGAATTGGTAAGGTCCATGACGCCTATGACAGTTCGAGTGGTATGAAGCCCATATGGACACGGACTCTCAACGTACAAGGCAAGGAAAGCTCAAGACTTGAGTTGTAATCTAACTTGTAACCAACTCGTATTGGTACCTGAGACCTAGCCTCCCAATATATAAAGGCTAGGAGGGTCCAACAAGGACGGCACAACCTAAGACACGCTACGCCACAATAGATCTAGACATCGCGACTCCCACAATAGACAATAGATAGATTTACGATCTCTCATACGCCAGATCCAATCTGTGCGACATCGCCATCGGCGATATTGTAATCCTTCGGATGATCATCAATCAAGAGCAGACAAGCAGGAGTAGGGTCCTCTACGAGGCCTGAACTTGGGTAAACCTTGCGTCCCTGTGTGCTTGTCTGTTAGCCGATCGAGACTTCCAGCGTTTCCCTCCTTCTCCAAAACCCAAGTCCATAATAATGGGCATTGATGAGTTAAACCCTCGTCAATCATAAACAGTAACTAAATGACTAAGTATATATTACCCTAATAACAATAACCCTAAACCTATCACTAACTAAACTAAACCTCATTAACTAAGTATTCTAAATACTAATACTACTAACACTAACCCTAAAACTAACAGTAACTAATAGTACTAACTAACACTAACCAAAATAGTAATACTATCTAAATACTAATACAATTAACATTAACTAAAATACAATCTAACCATAACACTAATAGTAACTAAATACTAATACAATTAACACTAACTAGAATACTATCTAACCATAACACTAATAGTAACTAAATACTAATACAATTAACACTAACTAAAATACTAATACTACTAATTAACACTAACTAACATACAAATACAACTAACACTAACTAACACTAATTAACACTAACTAAAATATTATCTAACCATAACACTAACACTAACTAAATACTAATACAATTAACACTAACTAAAATACTAATATACTACTAACTAACACTAAATAACTAATATACTAATATACTACTAACTAACACTACTAACCAAAATACTAATAACTAATACAATTAACACTAACTAATTAATAATAAATACTAATATACTACTAACTAACAGTAACACTACTAACTAAAATTAACTAATACAATTAACCCTAATTAACCAAAATTAACAATCTAGCACGGCGATCACCTGAAGACGTACGGCGAGGCGGCGCGGAGCGGAGATGACGCGGGGCGGAGAAGGTGCGGCAAGGAGGCGGCGCGTCGCGGCGGCTCGAGGCACGGCGACTCGGCTCGGGGCGGGGCGGCGCGGCGCAGGGCGCAGACGGGCGCGGGCGGCGGCGCGGGGCTTCTCACGGGCACGGGCGGCGGTGCGGCGGACGGCGTGGGCGCGGAGAAGAAGAAACTGGCGATCTCCGAGTCGTGGCTCGACCTGGGGCGGGGGTGGTATTTATACCCCCCCCCCTTTAGCCCCGGGTGGTAATACGAACCGGGGCTAAAGGGCCCCTTTAGCCCCGGTTCGTATTACAAACCGGGGCTAAAGGTATTTTTGGCGCCAAACCCAAAAATGGTTTATAGTTTTCAGAAAATTATGTATTATATATCAAAATTTTCAGAAAAAGAAGATCTATAATTTAAATCTATTATCATACTTTATTGTACAACTTAAATGAAATTATCTATTATCTAACAAGTATTATATTTAGTAGAAATGTTCACAAATAATAATAAAAAATATAGTTTATTATTTAAAAATGGAAAACTACATATAATATAGTAAAATATTCACAAAAATATAGTAGAAATGTTCTCCCGCCATTTCCCCCGCTTCCCGCCATGTTCTCCCGCCATTTCCCCCGCTTCCCGCCATCTTCTCCCGCCATTCCCCCGCTTCCCGCCATGTTTCTCCCGCCATTTCCCCCGCTTCCCGCCATGTTCTCCCGCCATGTCCCTCTATATCTAGGCCGACTGCTATTTCCATCGACACATCCACACCTTCTCTCTCACAACAATGGACACCACTTACTGGGCTTTTCTGATGCTCGAGGAGACCGAGGCGCTGTGCGCCTCCAGCTACCCATGCACGCCGGGGTACCGGCTGCCCGCTGGCTGGATGCTGAGCGCTGGAGGGGTTCCTGTTCCTCCTATGTCTCAAGGTTCGGCCCGCCAGGCGGCCATCACGAACCACTTCTACCTCGAGCTCACGCCGGAGCAGCGGATGGATCCCTATTGGGATCCCGACAATCTCGACACCTGGAATGCCTTCTTCGCAAACCAGCAGGAAAGGGAGCTCGCCAGGTACGAGGGTGACGGCCCGCCCCCAGTGAACCACAACGAGGCTGGTCGCTGCCTGTGGTGGGAGAACCGAACTATCGCCGGTGTGATGCGCTACATCGCCATGGGAGACCATCCTCGCCTGAGGTACCCGCACTTTCACCAGTAGCATAGCCACAACAATGGTGGTGGCTGTGAAGGCCTAGGACGTACTAGGGTCGTCATCCGGGAGCCCCCTCCCCCGTGCGTCGTGAATCCGAGGCCGAAGGATCCATCCGCGTGCTACGAGGAAGGGCTGAGGATCCATCCGCGTGCTACGAGGAAGGGCTGAGGATCCATCCGCGTGCTACGAGTGACGACGACGACGACGATGACGATTCCGAAGACGACCCAGCAGCTGTCTACTACAGGGCTAGATATGATTATGACTAATTTTTATGTTTTAATATTAATAAATGTCTGGCCGCAACAAGTTGCAGTACTACCTATTGAGATCGAGAAAGTTCATATCCATATACATATAAGAAGATCATTAAAAATAAAGGTTTAATAATATTGTACATCACCAACATCCACACATGTTAGGGTTTTCTTCTAATCCGTAACCATGGAGCATCTTCCTTATTTAACGGGATGCTTGGGTCATCCTTCAAAATGAAGGGAGGAATTTCATGAAACTTATCATAATCGTCTGACATGCCTGTCTTATCCTCCACCCCCACGATGTTTCTTTTTCCTAAAAGAACTATGTGGCGCTTTGGCTCATCGGATGCTGTATTCTTTTGCTTATCTTTCCTTTTTCTCGGTTTGGTAGACATGTCCTTCACATAAAAAACTTGAGCCACATCATTGGCTAGGAAAAATGGTTCATCTCTATACGCAAGGTTGTTGAGATCCACTGTTGTCATTCCGTATTTCTTGTCTACCTCAACCCCGCCTCCTGTCAGCTTGACCCATTTGCACCGAAACAAAGGAACCTTAAAAAAAGATCCATAGTCAAGTTCCCATATCTCCTCTATGTAACCATAATATGTATCCTTTTGCCCATTCTCGTCTGTTGCATCAAATCGGACACCATTGTTTTGATTGGTGCTCTTTTTTATCTTGGGCGATCGTGTAAAATGTATTCCCATTTATCTCGTACCCTTGGAAAGTCAATATAGTCGAAGATGGTGACCTGGCCAACAAGTACAACTGCTCTCCAACATTTATGTCATTCATGAGATGTGACTGCAACCAACCACCAAAAGTCCTCATATGTTCATCTCTAATCCAGGAGCCAGGCTTCCCCAGGTTGTTGGAGTGTAAAATATTCTTGTGTTCCTCGATATACGGAGCCACCAAGGTGGAACTTTGCAGAACTGTGTAGTGTGCTTTAGTGAGAGAATGTCCGTCCATACATATCCTTGCTTTCTTTCCTAGCGTGCATTTTCCACTAATTCTACCCTCATGTCGTGATTCAGGAACACCGATGGGCTTAAGGTCAGGAATAAAGTCAACACAAAACTCAATGACCTCCTCTATTCCATATCCCTTTGAGATGCTTCCTTCTGGCCTAGCACGGTTATGAACATATTTCTTTAACACTCCCATGAACCTCTCAAAGGGGAACATATTGTGTAGAAATACAGGACCAAGAATGTTAATCTCATCGACTAGGTGAACTAGGAGGTGAGTCATAATATTGAAGAAGGATGGTGGGAGCACCAACTTGAAGCTGACAAGACATTGGACCACATCTTTCTGTAACCTTAGTAGACTATCTAGACGGATTACCTTCTGAGAAATTGCATTAAGAAACGCACATAGCTTCACAATGGGTACTCGAACATTTTCCGGCAGGACTCCCCTAAATACAATCGGAAGCAGCTGGGTCATAAGCACGTGGCAGTCATGAGACTTTAGGTTTTGAAATTTTTTCTCTGCCATATTTATTATTCCCTTTATGTTCGACGAGAAACCAGACAGGACCTTGATACTGTAAAGGACTTCAAAAAAGATTTCCTTCTCTTCTTTGGTAAGAGCGTAGCTAGCAGTACCTTCAAACAGCTCTGGATGCATGCCGTCTTGGTCTTTTATACGTTGTTGGTCCTGCCGTGCTTCAGGTGTATCTTTGCTCTTCCCATACACGCCCAAGAAACCTAGCAGCGTCACGCAAAGATTCTTCGTCAGGTGCATCACGTCAATTGTAGAGCGGACCTCTAGGACTTTCCAATAGGGTAGCTCCCAAAATATAGATTTCTTTTTCCACATGGGTGCATGTCCGACATCGTCCTTCGGAACAGATTGTCTACCAGGACACTTTCCAAAGATTAGTTTTAAATCCTTCACCATGTCAAATACATCATCACCAGTACGGCGGATAGGCTTACACCGGCTGTCTGCCTCACCATTGAAATGCTTACCTTTCTTTCTTAGGATGTGCGAGGGTGGAAGAAAACGTCGATTCCCCGGGTACACATTCTTCTTACATTTATCCAAATATATACTTTCAGTATCGTTTAAACAGTGTGTGCATGCATTGTATCCCTTGTTTGTCTGTCCTGAAATGTTACTAAGAGCAGGCCAATCATTGATTGTTATGAACAACAACGCTCGTAGGTCAAATTCCTCCTGTTTGTTCTCATCCCACACACGTACACCTTGTCCATGCCACAACTGTAATAGTTCTTCAACTAATGGCCTTAGGTACACATCAATGTCGTTGCCGGGTTGCTTCGGGCCTTGGATGAGCAATGACATCATAATAAACTTCCGCTTCATGCACAACCAAGGAGGAAGGTTATAAATACACAGAGTCACAGGCCAGGTGCTATGACTGCAGCTCTGCTCCCCAAAAGGATTCATGCCATCTGTACTTAGACCAAACCGTAAGTTCCTCGCATCACCTGCAAAGTCTGGAAACTCTCTCTCGATTTTTCTCCACTGCGACCCATCAACGGGGTGTCTCAACATCTCGTCTTTCTTACGGTCTTCCATGTGCCATCGCAACAACTTGGCATGCTCTTTGTTCCTGAATAAACGTTCCAACCGTGGTATTATAGGAGCATACCACATCACCTTGGCAGGAACCCTCTTCATGCGGCGCTCGCCCTCAACATCACCAGGGTCATCTCGTCTTATCTTATACCGCAATGCAGTGCATACTGGGCATGCATCCAAATTCTCGTACTCGCCGCGGTAGAGGATGCATGCATGTATCTTCTGCACCTCTAATCCTAGAGGGCAGACAACCTTCTTTGCTTCGTAGGTACTGGCGGGCAGTTCGTTATCCTTTGGAAGCAACTTCTTCATTATTCTCAGCAACTTTTCAAATCCTTTATCAGTCACACCGTTCTCTGCCTTCCATTGCAGTAATTCTAGTGTGCTATCCAGTTTTTTGTGCCGATCTTCACAATTTGGGTACAACAATTTTTTGTGATCCTCTAACATCTTCTTGAATTCAACCTCTCCCTTTCAGTTACGCATTCTTCCTGGACATAAGCAATGGCCCGACTAAGATCATCATCGGGCAGATGTGATGCCCGTTCTTCATCTTTTTCTTCATCAGTGTCTTCCATTGTAGTACCATCGTATTCAGGGTAGTCGTTGTCATTCTCTTCTTCTTCGTTGTCTTCCATCATAACCCCTCTTTCTCCGTGCTTGGTCCAACAATTATAGCCAGTCATGAAACCGGACCGAAACAGGTGGCTATGAAGGACTCTTGAGGAATAGTATTCTTTATGATTCCGACAGACATCACATGGACAAGACATAAAATCACTCCGCTTGTTTGCCTCGGCCACAAGAAGAAAAGAATGCACGCCTTTAATGAACTCGTTAGAGAGTCGGTCAGCGTACATCCATTGCCGGCTCATCTGCAATATATAATTAATTAAGTACATCAAACATAATCATAATTAATTAGTACTAATCTAAAACCAGCAATCGGGACTAAAGATATGATGAACCTTTAGTCCCGGTTGGAGGCACTAACCGGGACTAAATGTGGATGTGGAGACAACATGTCGACACTATGTCCTCAGTGGGCAGCACTAAGCCAGTAAATTAAATGCCGACACTATTTTGGGTGGGTGGCAGCACTATGCCAGCGTGAGTGTGTCGACATTATGTCATCAGTGCCCGACACTATGTTGTGCTGCTTAATCTATAAATAAGTATGCATTCTTGTGAAGAACTGCAAGATGGTGTGTGAGACCTGGGACACCACTACGGCGGAGCTTCTCGAAGATGTCTTAGAACCTCGTCCTCAGGCATCTTCGAGGAGCTCGCCGTAGAGGCACTCTCTAATATGTGAAATTAGTTAGCTCCACCAGCATACTGATTTAGCTAGAGAAGATATAAACCGAAAGATGGTGTGTGAGAGCAGGGACACCACTACGGCAGAGCTTCTCGAAGATGTCTTAGGATCCCGTCCTCAGACATCTTCGAGGAGCTCGCCATAGAGGCACTCCCTAATATGTGAATTGTGATGTCTTTTTATCAAGCTTTTATGAATTAACCCTATCTTTGTTACAAATTTTTCAGTTTGTTGAACGCAGGTAGATGAAGAAGGGTATTTGGCCCAGCTAGCTAGTCAGTTAGAATGATGAACTCACACATGTGTGTGCTTCTAAAATCAATTTTCGAGACTCTATGTGCCAAAACAAGATATATATTGATAGAATAATCCACATATTGTGATATTTACCTTAGAGTTCCTTACATTAATACAAGATAGATAGAATCTAAACATTGATATCATGCTATCACTGCAAAAATTACTACCAAACTAAATCCACAAATCCATCTATAAGATAGAGCATGAAATGAGCTAATATAGCAATAAGAGTTCAAAGGATGAAGTTGCTCACCTTTTAGAACCTTTGGATAGATGGGGCACCACAAAATCTAGACAAATCTTGAGGAAAAAAAGGGCATGAATTCGAGCTTGAAGGAAGAAAGAGAGTGAGAGGAGAGCCACCAGCTTGAATGGTGGCTCGAGCAGGGGAAGAAGAAGATATAGCCAAACCGGTTCGTGTTTAGAACCGGGGCTAAAGGTCCACCTTTAGCCCCGGGTCGTGTAACAAACCGGGGCTAAAGGTCTGACGCCCGACCTAACCTGCCTGAAACCCTTTAGCCCCGGTTTATTACATGATCCAGGGCTAAAGGTCCCGTTCGAACCGGGGCTAGTGTCTGCCACCCTCTAGGGCCGGTTCTAGCCGTTGGACCGGGACATTAGTCCCGATTTGTAGCAAAACCGGAGCTAATACCCTGCCAGTGGCCCGTCGCCATGATCGGCAGTTGAGTAGAAAACATCTTTATCCTGCGAAGATCAAAGCGACAAGAAGTGTCAGGTGCGTCTCTCTAATTAAATGTTTCCTCGATTTGAATGCTGTCCCCCTTGGGACCTTTTTGGGTAGTGGTGGACGCCCGTCCACGGCGGCTGTCGTCGCCGGCCGTCAGCAGCCTGCAAGTGTGGAAGATACCGACCGCGCTACCACCGACGTCACCACTCCGGTGAGGAGTACACTGCCTTTTCCGGTATGCCTCAATGGATTAGATTAATCCCGTAAATTTTTTGAACTGCTCCGGCGGTCAAAGCGGGTGCGCTGATGCGTAGGCGAACCAGAGAGCACGATTTGACTTTCATTCACGCCGTTTTACCAGTCCGTGGCGCCGTGTCGTTCCGGCCAAATCTCATGCCACCACGTAACTGGAGTAGACACCATTGTCCTGCCTCCGGATTCTTTATTTTTTTGCGGGAAGTAGAATGCGGATTTATAAAAGACGTGGGAGTTGTTATTAAACATCTTATCGTCTATTGTTTACTTCACAGCTATTGTTGCACCTTTATATCACCCATGAAAAAAAAGGTTCCAACCTGTTTCCACCGAACTAGTACCACCGAACTGGGGATGTGCTTTTTAATAAGGATATGTCTAATTCTTTAGCATATGAGAATTAGGTGATGTTATGCAATCTCAGTGACAATCTATTTGTAACTTAAAATATCAGTTGTAATCTCACTTGCAGCTGAAATTTCAACCTGCGGCACCACTAGAACTGACAAGACCCATGAATCGCGATACAAATCTGATGTCCAATTTAATTCTCGGTCGACTGAGAATTAGTAAAGCCCTTTTAATAAATGTTTAGGTTGTCCCTATTGTCGGATAAATGGCTTGAAGGTGGTGGGACACGTATATCGAGTGATTTTATGCATTTTAAACAAATATAAAAAATCATCACATTGCGCGATTTGATGTGCCGTGGCCTACAAATTTTGAGCGGGAAACAAATAAGTTGCACATTGTAAAGGGGAAAGAAGAGAGAAGAACTAATGCTCAGTTTGGTAGGGTAGCATATTCTAATTTAGACAAATTTAGATACATCCAAATTTAGATAAATTTGCGATACCCTTTTCTGAATGGAGGGAGTATTTTAAAACCAAATTATTCCAGCGCCTGGCTAACAAATACCATGACTTTTCCCCTTTCTTAATTTTAGGAAAAAATCAGGGTAAAACCTCTTTCTCCAATATCCAAAAAAAATAGTGTCGCTGAGTACTTCTGGTTTAAAACTAAAATATTTATTGGATCCAAACACTTTAAAGTATTTAATACTTTAGGAGCAATTATACACATTTTTTTCTTTTTGGCGAATCACATAGTGAAGATGTTATTGGGCGAAGATCAAGTCGCTGGATAATTTGTATGCCGAAGTTACTTTGGAAACTTGAACATGATGGGAGAGCACGCGTATCTATCCTCGAAATTGGCTTTCGCCCCGCTATATTAATATAGCAAGCAACCGATACAACCGTGGCACAATGTTGGGGCAGACAGCACAAATCCAGCCCAAAAGAAACAAGAAAGAAAGCAAAGAGAAAAAAATGCCGACACCAGCAGATCAACAAAAATGGAGATGACTCACCACCGCTGCGCCATCCGGAGAATTTCCACCACACTCCTAGCCCTCTGACGCGTCGCGTATCAAGCAGCACCTCCAAGAAGGGAGCGACGACAACGACGCTGCTGCCCGGACCAATCCAAGGGTTTCCCCCGAAACATGTTCTAGGGTTTCCCCTGATACGCTATGGGGGTAGGGAAGGGGGTGAAGGAAATATGCCTTGAGAGGCAATAATAAAGTTGTTATTATGTTTTCCTTATATATGATAGATGTTTATTTTCTATGCTAGAATTGTATTGATCGGAAACATCAATACATGTGTGTTTAAGAAACAAAAAGGGTTCCTAGTTATGCCTCTCTTATAAACTAGCTTGTTGATTAACAAGATGATCAAGGTTTCCTGATCATGGACATTGGATGTTGTTAATAACAAGGTCACAACATTTGTGAAATGATGTGATAAACATTCATCCGAAGTATAGCATTACGATCAAGTCATTATGTTTACATTGCTATAACATCATACGAAGTAATGTTTATCCTTAGACCCTGAGATCATGTTAACTGCTAACATCGGAAGAGTAACTTGATAACATCAAACGTCACACTGTAACTGGGTGACTATAAAGATGGGTTCAGTGCTACGAAGGTGTTATGTTGAGGCTCATGGATCAAGAGTGCAATTTGTCAATCCCGATGACGGATAGATATACTCTGGGCCCTCTCGGTGATATCACATTAAGGTAGCTTGCAAGCAACTGATGTGATCACTAGAATGTTATATCACGGGAACGAGAAAAGAGTGCATGTCGGTAACGAGATCAAACTAGGTATTGGGATACCGATGATTGAATCTCGGACATGTATTATATCAAGAGACAAAGGGATTAAATTACAAGCGTTAAAGGTTCTCACGATCACAGAAGTCATCGTTAAATATGCAGGAGTCAGTATAGACCTCCAGGTCCCGCTTCTGATTATTGATCTGAGAGGAGTCTCAATCATGTCTGCATTATTCGCGAACCGTAGGGTGACACACTTAAGAGTTATCGGACACCATTTTGGAGCACATATGTTTCAGACAAAAGAATTGCAAAGCGCATGAATTGTTTCGATAGAAACTGGAAATTGTTTCGGGTGAAATTGCAGAAAGTGGTTCTGCATGTGATATTGAAATATTGCAAGGGGTTATATGTGAATGTTTGTTAATTAAAGTAATTAACAAAATTCTGAATAAATTTAATAAAATAGTTTTATTAAATGAGAGAGCATTAAACTTGGAGAATTTTAATGCATTTAAAGTAGGGACTTTAAAGGGGAATGTGAAGAGGCATTTTAATATGGAGGGGTTACCACCACATGAATGTGGGAGGTGAGGAGTCACCCCTCCATGTGCCGGCCATGAAGAGGAGGGGAACCCCCCTCCTCCTATAAAAGGCCCCCCTCTTCCTCCTTCTTTCTCACATCTCCTTGTGAAGGATCTTTCTCCCCCTCTAGAATTATTCCCGCATGGTCTCAGATTAACGAGATACATGTTCTCGGTGGCATTTTGTCTGGAAGGAGTTGCTGCTTCTGCTGGATCGCTGGAGCGAGGAGGTGGAGGTTGTCCGGTGGCTTGAATGTGTGTGCGAGTGTGGATGCGCTGCTGAGTTGCGGCGCTCGGACTTCCTCACGATCTTGAGATCGGCAAGTGTACGACTACATCAACCACGAGTTCCTACTCGTTAACAAAACTCGTTGTCTTCGAGGGTAAGTTCTCGTTGGATGTATGTCCACCCGTTGCTCTGTACCTAGTAGATATATCTTGGCGTGTAGTTCTCATCGTAGGAATTTTTTTATTTTCTATGCTATGGACCCAACAGGGGGTACTCCTGACGACCTTCAGGAAGGACAACGACACCCCCAGGCGTCATCGCATCGGTGCCGAGAAGGCAAGGATTTCTCCCGACCCCCAAAACCAGACCCCCGGACGCTTCGTAACGCTCCACCAATCTTACCATCCACTAGCACACGCCACCACGTCCTTGCAGTCATCACCACCGTCTCACCGTGGCCAGGTTGTGAGGCCGGTAAACCGGAAAGAAAAAGGCTTGGCGAGGTCGATGGAGCAATGGCACGTGGGAGGGAACTACCTCCGCCATCGGAAGGCGGCCGCCGACTGGATGCAGTAGCAGGGCAAACTAGGCCCTTACCGGCCCGACCGAGCCCAAATGGACCCGTAAAGCCCCCGCTGCCGCACTGCAATAGGGGCGCCATCGACACCACTAGACTCGGCACTAGCTCCTGCTTCACGGTCCTCAAGGGGAGCTCCCACCGCGCCAGAGAGGGCCCGCCCAGACCCAGATGAGGCCTGATACATTGCAAATGTATTTATAATTTTTGATGTTCCATGCTTGGTTTTATCTACTTTCTTGTGTTTTGTTCCAACTTTGGAGTACTTTTCATATGATTTCTTGGACTAACCTATTAACAAGATGCCATAGTGCCAGTTGCCTGTTTTCTGCTGTTTTTGGTTCCCGGAAGTCAGAAAATGAATATTCTCAGAATCGGAGACAAAAGCCAAAGTTACTATTTTCCTGGAAGACTCACGGAGCCAGAAGGAGAGTCGGAGAGGGGCCATAGGGTGGCCACACCACCCCTAGGCGTGGGTCTCCCTTGGCCGCGCCAGGGAATGGTGTGGGCCCCCTGGCTGGCCACCGACCTTGCCTCCTTCGTCTATAAGAGCCTCCCGATACCAAAACCCTAAATAGTCAAGCCTCTAGCGACAAAAAGTTCCGCTGCGCTACCGCCACCGAAGGGGAGATTCGGGGGACAGAAAGTCTCTATTCTGGCACCCTGCCGGGACGGGGAAGTTCCCCTGGATCCATCTCCATCGATCTCCACCGCCATCTCCATCAATGTTACTGATTCCCATGATGAGGAGGGAGTAGTTCTCTCTCGAGGCTAAGGTTTCTACCGGTAGCTATGTGTTCATCTCTCTCTATGCGTGATCATATTGTGATCATGAGCTTTGTTATCAAGTAGATCTACCTTGCTACTCAAGTGCTTTAATAGATCTCTACTCTCCCCATGTGTGTGAAAGTGACAACGTGCACACCATGGTGGCACTTAGGCTAGAGATTAGAAATACTTGTTGTGAGTTATATTTGGAGTTGGATGTATTTATGAAATTGTGGTATTTGTTGGACTCATCTAGTACTCAAGGTGACAGTGTGGGGTTATCTAGATGGGAAAGGCTTACTTTGAGGTGTGCTGTTATAGCCCTACCAATGATTAGAGTGTTCAACCGAAGAGTAGTTAAGAGTAGTATCATAAAGAGAATATATTTATATGAGAGTGCTCACTAGTGAAAGTATGATCCCTAGGCCTTGTTTCTAAGCATTGAAACACCGTTTGCAATTAGATATGTTACATGTTTGCTTGCTTCCATCTTTATTTCAGTTTTCCTTTAGTCTCTTCCATGCCATCAAGTTATTTTCTATCATCGTTACTGATGACCCACAAGTATAGGAGGTGTATCGCAGTATTTTCGATAAGTAAGAGTGTCGAACCAAACGAGGAGCAGAAGGTGCTGGCTAGTGGTATGGATCAGGAATTCTCTGCAAATACTTAGCAAACGGATTTTTAGGGGTTTTCGATAAAGCAAGTAAACAAAGTACGAGTAAATAAAAGACAGTAAGAATGAATGCAGCAAGTGGCCCAATCCTTTATGCAGCAAAGGACAAGCCGGTTGTATTTCTATAGATGACCAAACATTCTCGAGGACACATGGGAAGACTGTCGAGTGCTTTCGCTTCATATAGTCGATTAATCTTCTTTAGCTTGCTAAGTGTTGTGTGGGTGAACCTGTGCTAATGTACCGCCCCATCCAAGACTAATACATACTTGTGATTAAACCCCTTGCAAACATCTGTAAGTATAAGAAAGTAATTAAGGTAGAAACCTAACCACAGCTTTAAACTCTAAGACCCTTACGTCCCTTGTGCAATGGTTTCCTAACAGGGGTTCAGGTTTCTGTCACTCCGGCAACCCCTACGATTAGTAGCCAAATACACAATGTATTCCCCTAGGCCCATATAGGTGAAGTGTCATGTAGTCGACGTTCACATGACACCACTAGAAGAAGTACACCACAACTTAAATAACAATCTATTGAATCTTTCTCAACGCAACTCCACTACTAACAACAAGACTTCTACCATGTCCTTAAGAACAAAACGAACTACTCACAAGACATCATATGGATCATGATCAGAGATGGAATAATGATGTATAACAATCTGAACATAAACAATAATTCAATGGTTAACTCAATAGCTTCAACTATAAAGAGTAATCAATCCGGGGAAAGTTTCCCCTATGAACTATGCAAGATTCAACGCAATTGTTACAACAATATGGAGATGGTGATGAGGGTGCTGATGGTGATGATGGTGGTGATGATGGTGATGATGATCCCGATGAAGTCCAGCTTGATGGTGGTGTTGATGGTGACGATCTCCCCTCTCGAGGAAGGAATTCCCCCGACAGAAATCTGTCTGCCGGAGAGATCTTTCTCTCTCGGTGTTTTCCACCCCGCAGAGGCGGCGGATTCTTTCTGTGGTCTCTCCCTCAGTCTTAGGGTTTCGGGAGGATGATATACGCCAGAGGGGAGAGGCTGGAGTGGGCCAAGGCGGCCACACCACCCCTAGGCGTGGCCTAGGCCTGCCCGCGCCATGGGGTGGTGTGGGCCCCCTGTAGCCCACCTCCACTCCATCTTCTGGCATCCTGAGTCTTCTGGAAAAATAGGATTTTCCGTATATTTTCCCGGATTTTCTGATCTTCGCGAATTTTGCCTCCAAACAGCACCTTTTCCATCAGAATCCTGACTGCAGCGGTCCATGCTCCAAAAGTCATCAACCATGCAAAAGTAGATTAAATAACATAAGTATCACCTCTCAATACAAAATATATCAATGAATAATAGTGAATTAAGACATAGAATAGTGATGCAAAATGGACGTATCAACTCCCCCAAGCTTAGACTTCGCTTGTCCCCAAGCGAAACTGAGCTCAATAAACATGACCTCAGGTTTCTGGAGTGAAGAGTCGATAAAATAATATGGACAAGAAGCATCATATTCATCAAAAACATAGATCATAATAGAAGACAACTCACTATTATACAACTCAACTTGCAATGAGTAAAGGAAACACAATAAAGATACATAAAGTGAATCATAATTGGTAATGGCAAACTTAGCTCTTGGTCGAAGAATAGTTGATATTTTGCTAGAGTTCACAAATAGCTGGTTTTTCAATGAAAGCTTTCAAAGTAGTAAACATCAAGATAAGAGCAATGTGCAAAACAAGGAACATAAGAAACATGATTGAATAAATCACCATATGAATGAATGAAACACATCAACTCAAGTTCTCCCTAGGGCAAAACATGATCAACACCAGAACTCCATGGGTGTTAGATTTATCACTATATGAACTAGATTATTGTCTCTAGTGCAAGTGGGAGACTGAAGGAAATATGCCCTGAGAGGCAATAATAAAGTTGTTATTATATATTCCTTATATATATGATAGATGTTTATTTTACATGCTAGAATTGTATTGATATGAAACATCAATACATGTGTGTTTAATAAACAAAAAGGGTTCCTAGTTATGCCTCTCTTATAGACTAGCTTGTTGATTAACAAGATGATCAAGGTTTCCTGATCATGGACATTGGATGTTGTTAATAACAAGGTCACACCATTGGTGGAATGATGTGATGAACATTCATCCGAAGTATAGCATTACGATAAGGTCATTATGTTTATATTGCTATAACATCATATGAAGTAATCTTTATCCTTAGACCATGAGATCATGTTAATTGCTAACACCGGAAGAGTATCTTGATAACATCAAACGTCACACCGTAACAGGGTGACTATAAAGATGGGTTCAGTACTACGAAGGTGTTATGTTGTGGCTCATGGATCAAGAGTGGAATTTGTCAATCCAGATGACGGATAGATATACTCTGGGCCCTCTCGGTGATATCACATTGAGATAGCTTGCAAGCAAGTGATATGATCACTAGAATGTTATATCACAGGAACGAGAAAAGAGTGCATGTCGGTAACGATATCAAACTAGGTATGGAGATACCGATGATCGAATCTCGGACATGTAATATATCGAGAGACAAAGGGATTTAGTTACAAGCGTTAAAGGTTCTCACGATCACATAAGTCATCGTTGAATGTGTAGGAGTCAGTACGGATCTCCAGGTCCCGCTGCTGATTATTGATCGGAGAAGGGTCTCGATCATGTCTGCATTATTTGCGAACCGTAGGGTGGCACACTTAAGAGTTACCGAACACCATTTTGGAGCACATATGTTTCAGACGAAAGAATTGCAAAGCGCAGGAATTGTTTCAATAGAAACCGGAAATTGTTTCGGGTGAAATTGCAGAAGGTGGGTCTGCATGTGATATTGAAATATTGCAAGGGGCTATATGTGAATGTTTGTTAATTAAAGTAATTAACAAAATTCTGAATAAATTTAATAAAAAGAGTTTTATTAAATGAGGGAGCATTAAATTTGGAGAAATTTAATGCATTTAAAGTGGAGACTTTAAAAGGGAATGTGAAGAGGCATTTTAATGTGGAGGGGTTACCACCACATGAATTGGGGAGGTGAGGGGTCACCCCCCATGTGCCGGCCATGGAGAGAGGGGGCACCCCCTCCTCCTATAAAAGGCCACCCATTCCCTCCTTCAGCCACACACCTCCTTGTGAAGGATCTCTCTCCCCCTCTAGAATTATTCCCCCATGGTCTCGGATTAGCGAGATACTTGTTCCCGGTGGCATTTCGTCTGGAAGGAGTTGCTGCTTCCGCTGGATCGCTGGAGCGAGGAGGTGGAGGTTGTCCGGTGGCTTGAACATGTGTGCGAGTGCGGATGCGCTGCTGAGTTGCGGTGCTCGGACTTCCTCACGATCTTGAGATCGGCAAGTGTATGACTACATCAACCACGAGTTCCTACTCGTTAACAAAGCTCATTTTCTACGAGGGTAAGTTCTTGTTGGATGTATGTCCACCCGTTGCTTTGTACCTAGTAGATAGATCTTGGCGTGTAGTTCACACCGTAGGAATTTTTTTGTTTTCTATGTTGCGGACCCAATAGTGGTACCGGAGCCTGATCTATGCGTAGGTGCTTAGCACGGGTAGTACACATATGTTGATATGTGGGCGATGATGATCATGTTATTGCATCTTCTATGTATTTTGGATATTGGTGGCATAGTGGGATGAAGCGGCCCGGACCAACCTTACATGTCATCGTACATGAGACTGGTTCCACGACTGACATGCAACTTGTTTTGCATAAGTGGCTGGCGGGTGTCTGTCTCTCCTACTATAGTCAATATCTGATTCACAACGAGTTGCTAATAACTTAGTTATCCTCGTTGTGGTTCATGTTCGTAGGTGAGAACGGTTCTATCTCCGAAAGCCCTAAGCCACGTAAAACTTGCAACTGATAAATTAGAGGCGTCTAGTTTAGATCGTTGCTGGGCTAGTGTATTGATATGGTATTATTGTAAGTAGATGTATGGTAGATACTCTTACAACACAGTCAACATGTAAGTTCCATAGACCTTGGCCTTACACACAAAGGAATGATAGAGATCATACCACGATGCAAGTGATAGAGATCAAATGCATGGACCATATCATCTCACTTTACACATTAGATGTTAGCATCTTATACTGCTAGTTTGGCGCATTTGGTAGCATTATAAGATGATCCCTCATTTAGATATCAAAATAAAAATGTGTTCTTCCTTGAGTATGCACTGTTCTATGGATCGTGTTTCGAGACATCACGTGATGATCGGGTGTACTCGAATCTACGCTTTCATAGGAACGGGTGTAAGACAGTTTTACACACGCGAATACTAAGGTTCTTACTTGGCGAGCCTAGCATGGACAAACATGGCCTCGAAACACGAACCGAAAGGTTAAGCATGAGTCATATGGTTGATATGATCCCCATATAGATGCTCGCCTTTGAAGCTATATCAACTCACGTGATGATCGGACTTGGTGTAGTGGATTTGGTTCATGTAATCACCAAAAGGACACGAGGGATGTCGTTTTTGAGTGGGAGTTCATTAGTAATTTGGATTAGTTGAACTCAATCTATCATAAACTTAGTCTAAATAAACTTTACAAATTCTACTGTAGATGGCACCGCCTGCTTTTAATTTCAATGTGTTCATGGAGAAAGAGAAACTTGCTGCGAATGGTAGCAACTTCACCAACTAGGCTATGGATTTGAGGATTCTCCTCACTGCTGCACAAAAGCAATATGTGCTAGATGCGCCGCTAGGCCCCCCACCAGCTCCTGATGCCCCTGACAAGGAAAATAATGTCTATGTGACTCGTCAGGAGGACCACAACTTAGTTCATTGCGGCATACTGTATGGGCTAGAGCCAGAACTTCGAAAGCGTTTCGAAAATGGCAATGCCTTTGATACCATGGGAGAATTGAAAATAATTTTCGATACCCATGCTGCCGTAGAGAGTTATAATGCTACAAAAAAGTTCTTTAGCTACATGATGGAGGAAAACAGCTCCGTTAGTGAGCACGTACTCAAAATGTCTGGGTATGCCGATAAGCTTGTGTCCTTGGGAATAACGATTCCCATTGAGTTAGGCATACATCGTGTTCTCCAATCTCTGCCACCTAGCTACAAGAGCTTCGTGATGAACTATAATATGCAGGGCATGAAGAAGTCTCTTCCCGAGCTTCTGTCAATGCTTAAGACTGCAGAAGTGGAGATTAGGAAAGAACATCAAGTGTTGATGATCAATAGGACCACCGGTTTCAAGAAGGACAAGAAAGGCAAGCACAAGGGAAAGAAGGGTGGCAAGTCTGTTGCCACGCCTGAAAAGAAACCCCGGGCTGGCCCTAAGTCTGACACCGAGTGCTACTATTGCAAGGGGACTGGCCATTGGAAGCGCAACTGCCCCAAGTATTTGGCGGACAAGAAGTCCAGCAAGGCAAACAAAGGTATATGTGATATACATGTTATTGATGTGTACTTGACTAGTACTCGCAGTAGCACCTGGGTATTAGATACCGGATTGGTTGCTAATATATGTAACTCGGTTCAGGGGCTACGGAACAAGCGACAACTAGCAAGGGATGAGGTCAGGATGCGGGTCGGCAATGGATCAAGAGTTGATGTGATCGCCGTCGGGACGCTACCTCTCCATTTGCCATCGAGATTAGTTATAAACCTAAATAATTGTTATTTGGTGCCTGCACTGAGCATGGACATTGTATCTGGATCGTGTTTGATGCAAAGTGGTCATTCCTTTAAATCTAAAAACAATGGTTGTTCGATTTATAAGAATGATATCTTTTATGGTCATGCACCTATGTTGAATGGTTTATTTCTGTTGGATCTCGATAGTAATATTACGCACATTCATAATGTTAATGCTAAAAAGATTAAACTTGATGATGATATGTCTACATATATGTGGCACTGCCGTCTAGGTCATATTGACTTTAAACGCATGAAGAAACTCCATTCTGATGGACTTTTGGAATCACTTGATTTTGAATCATTTGATACATGTGAGCCATGCCTTATGGGTAAGATGACTAGAACGTCGTTTTCTAGTTCAATGGAACGGGCGACAGATCTATTGGAAATCATACATACTGATGTGTGTGGACCAATGAGTGTGTCGGCGCGAGGTGGATATCGTTATTTTGTTACTTTCACGGATGATTTGAGTAGATACGGGTATATCTATTTGATGAAAGACAAGTCTGAAACTTTTGAAAAGTTCAAGGAATTTCAGAATGAAGTGGAAAATCATCGTAATAGAAAGATCAAATTTCTACGGTCTGACCGTGGAGGAGGGTATCTAAGTTACGAGTTTAGCACACACATGAAAGAGTGTGGAATAGTTTCACAACTCATGCCTGCCGGAACACCACAACGTAATGGTGTGTTGGAATGTCATAATCGTACCTTATTGGATATGGTTCGATCTATGATGTCTCTGACTGACTTACCTCTGTCATTTTGGGGTTATGCACTGGAAATAGCTGCATTCACTTTAAATCGGGCACCATCTAAATCCGTTGAAACGACACCGCATGAATTATGGTTTGGAAACAAACCTAAGCTGTCATTTCTTAAGGTTTGGGGATGTGGTGTTTATGTGAAGAAACTTCAACCGGATAAACTCGAACGCAAAGCGGAAAATGCGTCTTCATAGGATACCCTAAGGAAACAATTGGGTATACCTTCTATCACAGATTCGAGGGCAAGGTTTTTGTTGCCAAGAATGGATCCTTTCTTGAGAAGGAGTTTCTCGCGAAAGGTGTGAGTAGTCGGAAGGTAGAACTCGAAGAGGTTATTGAACCTTCTCTTCATGGAATGGCGAGTGACGCAGCACCGGAAGTTGTTTCGGAGTTGACTTCACCTGATGAAGAGAGAGCTAATGATAATGATCATGAAACTCCGAAAGAGGACACTACCGAACCTCGCAGGTCAAGCAGGACACGTGCAGCTCCTGAACTGTACGGCAATCCTGTTGTGAATTTCATGGTTGATGAAATGGACGACCCTGCGACGTATGAAGAAGCGATGATGAGCCCGGATTCCAGAAAATGGCTAGAAGCCATGAAATCCGAGATGGAATCCATGTACGAGAACCAAGTTTGGAACTTGGTGGACTTACCTCACGACCGAAAGGCCGTTGAGAATAAATGGATTTTCAAAAGAAAAACTGATGCTGATGGTAATGTGACCATCTATAAGGCTCAACTTGTCGCAAAGGGGTTTCGACAAATTCAAGGAGTTGACTACGATGAGACATTCTCTCCCGTAGCGATGCTTAAATCGGTTAGGATTATGTTAGCAATTGCTGCATATTTCGATTATGAAATATGGCAGATGGATGTCAAAACTGCGTTCCTCAATGGTAAGATTGAAGAAGAGCTGTATATGATACAACCTAAGGGTTTTGTCAATCCTAAGGATGCTAATAAGGTATGCAAACTTCAGCGATCCATCTATGGACTGAACCAAGCATCCCGGAGTTGGAATCTCCGCTTTGATGAGGTGATCAAAGAGTTTGGATTTGTCCAAACTTATGGAGAGGCTTGTATTTACAAGAAAGTGAGTGGGAGCAATGTGGCATTTCTGTAATTATATGTGGATGACATATTATTGATTGGAAATGATATAGATCTTTTAAACAGTGTTAAAAGTTATCTAAACAGCAAATTTTCGATGAAAGACCTTGGTGAAGCGTCATATATATTAGGCATTAAAATCTATAGAGATAGATCAAGGCGCCTAATTGGGCTATCGCAGAGTACATACCTTGATAAGATATTAAAGAAGTTTAATATGGACGAAAGTAAGAAGGGGTTCTTACCTATGTTGCAAGGCAAGACATTGAGTAAGACTCAAAGTCCGGCTACGGCGGAAGAAAGAGAGATGATGGATAAGATCCCCTATGCCTCGGCCATACGCTCTATTATGTATGCCATGCTATGTACAAGACCAGATGTGGCACATGCTATTAGTTTGACTAGTAGGTACCAATCTGATCCAGGTTCGGAACACTGGATAGCGGTAAAGAACATCCTCAAGTACTTGAGAAGAACTAGGGATATGTTTCTTATATACGGAGGTGAACAAGAGCTAGTCGCTAAGTGTTATGTCGATGCTAGCTTTGACACCGATCCGGATGACTCTAAGTCTCAATCCGGATACGTATTTCTCTTGAACGGAGCAGCAGTTAGTTGGAGGAGTTCCAAACAACCTGTGGTGGCTGGATCAACGACGGAGGCGGAATATGTTGCTGCTTCAGAAGCGGCGCAGGAAGCAGTTTGGATGAAAGAGTTCATTACGGAACTGGGTGTGGTTCCCATCGTGTTGGACCCGATGGTGATATTGTGACAACAATGGAGCCATAGCCAACGCAAAGGAACCGAAGTCTCACAAGAATTCCAAACATATTAAGCGCCGGTTTCACTCCATCCGCGAGCATGTCAAGGATGGGGATATAAAGATTTGTAAAGTACACACGAACCTAAATGTACCAGATCCGTTGACTAAAGTTCTCCCTAGGGCAAAACATGATCAACACCAGAACTCCATGGGTGTCAGATTTATCACTATATGAACTAGATTATTGTCTCTAGTGCAAGTGGGAGACTGAAGGAAATATGCCCTGAGAGGCAATAATAAAGTTGTTATTATATATTCCTTATATATATGATAGATGTTTATTTTACATGCTAGAATTGTATTGATATGAAACATCAATACATGTGTGTTTAATAAACAAAAAGGGTTCCTAGTTATGCCTCTCTTATAGACTAGCTTGTTGATTAACAAGATGATCAAGGTTTCCTGATCATGGACATTGGATGTTGTTAATAACAAGGTCACACCATTGGTGGAATGATGTGATGAACATTCATCCGAAGTATACCATTACGATCAAGTCATTATGTTTATATTGCTATAACATCATACGAAGTAATCTTTATCCTTAGACCATGAGATCATATTAATTGCTAACACCGGAAGAGTATCTTGATAACATCAAACGTCACACCGTAACAGGGTGACTATAAAGATGGGTTCAGTACTACGAAGGTGTTATGTTGTGGCTCATGGATCAAGAGTGAAATTTGTCAATCCAGATGACGGATAGATATACTCTGGGCCCTCTCGGTGATATCACATTGAGATAGCTTGCAAGCAAGTGATATGATCACTAGAATGTTATATCACGGAAACGAGAAAAGAGTGCATGTCGGTAACGATATCAAACTAGGTATGGAGATACCGATGATAGAATCTCGGACATGTAATATATCGAGAGACAAAGGGATTTAGTTACAAGCGTTAAAGGTTCTCACGATCACATAAGTCATCGTTGAATGTGTAGGAGTCAGTACGGATCTCCAGGTCCCGCTGCTGATTATTGATCGGAGAAGGGTCTCGATCATGTCTGCATTATTCGCGAACCGTAGGGTGGCACACTTAAGAGTTACCAAACACCATTTTGGAGCACATATGTTTCAGACGAAAGAATTGCAAAGCGCAGGAATTGTTTCAATAGAAACCGGAAATTGTTTCGGGTGAAATTGCAGAAGGTGGTTCTGCATGTGATATTGAAATATTGCAAGAGGCTATATGTGAATGTTTGTTAATTAAAGTAATTAACAAAATTCTGAATAAATTTAATAAAAAGAGTTTCATTAAATGAGAGAGCGTTAAATTTGGAGAAATTTAATGCATTTAAAGTGGAGACTTTAAAAGGGAATGTGAAGAGGCATTTTAATGTGGAGGGGTTACCACCACATGAATGGGGGAGGTGAGGGGTCACCCCCCATGCGCTGGCCATGGAGAGAGGGGGAACCCCCTCCTCCTATAAAAGGCCACCCATTCCTCCTTCATCCACACACCTCCTTGTGAAGGATCTCTCTCCCCCTCTAGAATTATTCCCCCATGGTCTCGGATTAGCGAGATACATGTTCCCGGTGGCATTTCATCTGGAAGGAGTTGCTGCTTCCGCTGGATCGCTGGAGCGAGGAGGTGGAGGTTGTCCGGTGGCTTGAATGTGTGTGCGAGTGCAGATGCGCTGCTGAGTTGCGGCGCTCGGACTTCCTCACGATCTTGAGATCGGCAAGTGTACGACTACATCAACCACGAGTTCCTACTCGTTAACAAAGCTCGTTGTCTACGAGGGTAAGTTCTCGTTGGATGTATGTCCACCCGTTGCTTTGTACCTAGTAGAGATCTTGGCGTGTAGTTCACACCGTAGGAATTTTTTTGTTTTCTATGCTGCGGACCCAACAAGTTATAACTTGAAAGGCATCAACATCTTCATTGTAAGAATCTCCAGCGATATAGTGTTTCAGTCGCTGTGCATTCACTACTTGTGTAGTATTATCTTTTAGAGAAGAAATTTTTATTGCTCCTGAACGGTATGCTTCTTCAATGATGAAAGGTCCTTCCCATTTTGACAGTAGCTTACCTACAAAAAATCTGAGACGAGACCTATACAATAGAACTTTCTCACCAATATGAAATTATCTCTTAAGTATTCGCTTATCACGCCATCTTTTAACTTTTTCCTTAAAGAGCCTAGCATTCTCATAGGCTTCACTCCTCCATTCATCTAAAGAACTTAAGTCAAATAATCTTTTCTCACCAGCTAGCTTACAATCTCTATTTAGTTCTTTCACTGCCTAGTAAGCTTTGTGTTCTAATTCTAAGGGTAAGTGGCAAGCTTTCCCATAAACCATTTTATAAGGAGACATTCCCATAGGATTCTTATAAGCAGTTCTATAAGCCCATAAAGCATCATTCAACTTCTTAGCCCAGTTTTTTCTAGACCTATTAACAGTCTTTTGCCAGATAGATTTAATTTCTCTATTTGATAACTCTACTTGCCCGCTAGTTTGGGGGTGATAATCTGAAGCAATTCTATGATTAACATCATACTTAGCGAGGGTCTTTCTAAAACCGCCATGAATGAAATGAGAACCCCCATCAGTCATGAGATACCTAGGCACTCCAAACTTAGGAAAGATAACATCTTTAAGCATTTTTAGAGAGGTTTCCCCGTCAGCACTTTTTGTAGGAATGGCTTCTACCCACTTAGTAACATAATCTACGGCAACAAGAATATGAGTATAGCCTTCCGAAGGAGGGAAAGGACCCATAAAGTCAAATCCCCAACAATCAAAAGGTTCAATAACTAGAGAGTAGTTCATAGGCATTTCATTGTGTCTAGAAATATTACCAACATGTTGACATTCATCACAAGATAGAACAAATTTTCTTGCATCCTTAAAAAGGGTAGGCCAGTAGAAACCTGATTGTAATACCTTTTGTGCAGTTCTATCTCCTGCATGATGTCCTCGATAGGCACTACCATGGCATTTGCGCAATATCTCTTTTTGTTCATATTCTGGAACAAATCTTCGCATAATACCATCAACTCCTTCTTTATATAAGTGTGGGTCATCCCAAAAATAATGTCTCGGATCATAGAAGAACTTCCTTCTTTGCTGAGATGTAAAGGTTGGAGGCAAATACTTGGAGACAATAAAGTTAGCATAATCAGCATACCAAGGGCTTCCTCGCGAGCTCACTCCCATTGTAGCTAACTGTTCATTCGGGAAACTATCATTAACAGGCATAGGGTCAAAAGAGATGTTTTCCAAATGAGATAAATTATCATCTACAGGATTTTCAGCACCCTTTCTATCTACTATATGTAGATCAAACTCTTGTAAAAGCAGTACCCATCTAATAAGCCTAGGCTTAGCGTCCTTCTTCGTCATAAGATATTTAATAGCAGCATGATCATTATGAATAGTTACTTTTGAGTCCACAATATAGGGCCTAAACTTATCACATGCAAAAACAACAGCTAGAAATTCCTTTTCAGTAGTGGCATAATTCCTTTGAGTAGCATCTAAAGTCTTACTAGCATAATGGATAACGTTTAACTTTTTATCAATACGTTGCCCAAGGACAGCCCCTACAGCAAAATCACTAGCATCACACATTATTTCAAAGGGTAAACTCCAATCAGGTGGTTGAACAATAGGGGCTGTAGTTAAAGCCTTCTTAAGAGTTTCAAAAGCTTCCCTACAATCATCATCAAAAATAAAAGGTACACCTTTTTGAAGAAGATTAGTGAGAGGCTTTGATATCCTAGAGAAATCTTTAATAAACCTCCTATAGAAACCAGCATGACCAAGGATACTACGAATACCTTTGATGTCTTTTGGGCATGGCTTCTTCTCAATTGCCTCAACCTTAGCTCTATCAACTTCTATGCCTCTTTCAGAAACTTTATGCCCAAGAACAATCCCTTCATTAACCATGAAGTGGCATTTCTCCCAATTAAGAACAAGATTAGTTTCTTCACATCTCTGCAAAACTTTATCAAGGTTGTGCAGACAATTATCAAAAGAAGTTCCATAGACAGAAAAGTCATCCATGAACACTTCTACAATTTCCTCACAAAATCCATGAAAGATAGCAGACATGCACCTTTGGAAAGTAGCAGGAGCATTACATAAACCAAAAGGCATACGTCTATAAGCATAAGTTCCATAAGGGAAAGTAAAAGTAGTTTTTTCTTGATCTTGTTGTTTAACAGCAATTTGAGAGAAACCAGAATATCCATCAAGAAAACAAAAATGGGTATTTTTAGACAACCTTTCCAACATTTGGTCGATAAAAGGAAGCGGGTAGTGATCTTTCTTAGTGACTTTACTGACTTTCCTAAAATCGATGCACATCCTATAGCCTACCACTATTCTTTGAGGAATAAGCTCATCATTATCATTAGGGACAACGGTAATACCTCCCTTTTTAGGAACACAATGAACATAACTAACCCATTCACTATCAGCAATAGGGTAAATAATACCAGCATCAAGGAGTTTCAATACCTCATTCCTTACCACTTCCTTCATTTTAGGATTTAAACGTCGTTGGTGCTCCACTACTGGCTTCGCATCTGGCTCTATGTTAATAGAATGCTGACATATAGTAGGTGAAATCCCTTTCAAATCATCCAGAGTATAGCCCATAGCTCCTCGGTGTTTCCTCAAAACCTCCAATAATCTTTCTTCTTCCTCCCCTGAAAGTTTAGCGCTAATAATAACAGGATATATCTTTTTATCATCAATAAAAGCATATTTAAGATCATCAGGGAGAGGTCTTAGATCGAAAACCGGATCCTTTTTAGGTGGCATCGTGGTACCCAAGTCTTCCATAGGCAAGTCGTGCTTAAGCATCTTAGGTTGATCACGGAGGATCCTGTCAATCTCATTCCTTTCTTCCATGAAGATTCCACTTTCACGATCTTCCATAAATTGCTGCAAAGCATTGTTAGGAGCAAGAGAAATAGAAGCAAGTTGTTCAACCCTAAAATCCTCATTATGGGTTTCCTCTTCGCAAGGTTCTTTAGCAAATTTCGAAAAATTAAACTCATAGGATTCCCCATCAAACTTAGTCAAGATTTTATGCCTCTTGCAATCAATAATAGCTCCACAAGTACTCAAGAAAGGTCTACCAAAAATGATAGGATAGGTTTTACTAGCAGCCGAACCAAGTACTAGAAAATCAGCAGGGTACTTAATCTTACCACAAAGAACTTCCACGTCTCGTACAATACCAATTGGAGAGATGGTCTCTCTATTAGCAAGGTGAATAACCACATCAATCTCTTCCAACTTGCAAGGACTGATTTCATGCATAATTTCTCTGTAAAGCTCATAAGGAATAGCACTAGAACTTGCACCAATATCACATAAACCATAATAGCAATGATCACCAATTCGAACAGAAAGCACATGAACACTAGCCTTTTTAGTTCTATTGGGATGTGAAACAATATTAGAAGCATCCTCACAAAAGACTATGTGCCCATCTTCTACGCTTTTAGTGACAAGGTCTTTCACAATTGCTACCACAGGCTCAATGTTTATTTGTTCATCAGGTTTTACAGTTCTTTTTTCACTTTTGGTGATTACATTAGTTATCATAGGATGGTCCTTTACCTTTTCGGGGAAGGGAATCTTCTCGATATAAGGTTCGGGAAAGATGGGGTCAATAATACAATATTCAGTACTTCCAATAGGAGCATAGTCAACAATATCTTTGTAAGGTGCATGGTATTTGTTCCATCCCCTTTTTGGAATTTTGATATAGGAAGCAAAAGCTCTAAAGCAATTCGTAATAACTTGCAAATCAAGACCATAAATATTACTAATATTTTGAAAGTCTTCAGTTCTCATAAAAGATGACTTTCTACCTTTGTCATTCTACCTTTGTCATTCTCCCAAGCTTCAGCATTGTCTTGAATACGGTCTAGAAGGTCCCATTTAGCTTCTTCTTCCATACGAGTGAATGATCCCGCACAAGAAGCATCCAATAAATCCTTGTCATGTAGAGGGAGCCTTGCAAAAAAGTTGTTGATAATAATATTGTTGGGGAGCTCATGAATGGGACATTTGAGCATTAGTAACTTCAATCTCCCCCAAGCTTGAGCTGTACTCTCTCCATCAAGAGGCCAAAAGTTGTATATTTGATTCCGATCTTTATGAATCTCACTAGGAGGATAAAACTTTGAATAAAAGAGAGGCACTATTTCCTCCCATTCCAGAGCTTGACCATTCTTTGGCAGCTTATACCATTCCTCAGCTCTTCCTTTCAGCGATAATGAGAATAACTTCTTCTTAACTTGATCTGTAGTAATACCTGCACACTTGAACAACCCGTATAATTCGTGTATAAAGAGTAAATGATCACCGGGATGGACAACTCCATCCCCAACATAGTAGTTATCCATAACACGGTCAATAATTCTTGTAGGTATTTTGAAAACATCATTCTCAGCAGGTGGTGGCTTATCTACTACCTTAGCAGTGGTAGTAGCATTACCAAATAAGAAACTCAGTGAATTATCCATAACGAAAATAAAGCAACTAACAGAAGTAAACAATACTCACAATAGAAGTTTCATTTACCAGTTCCACTCTCCAATAGCGCTTCACTCCCCAGCAATGGCGCTAGAAAATAGTCTTGATGACCCACAAGTATAGGGGTGTATCGCAGTATTTTCGATAAGTAAGAGTGTCGAACCCAACGAGGAGCAGAAGGTGTTGGCTAGTGGTATGGATCAGGAATTCTCTGCAAATACTTAGCAAACGGATTTTTAGGGGTTTTTGATAAAGCAAGTAAACAAAGTACGAGTAAATAAAAGACAGTAAGAATGAATGCAACAAGTGGCCCAATCCTTTATGCAGCAACCATGCAAAAGTAGATGAAATAACATAAGTATCACCTCTCAATACGAAATATATCAATGAATAATAGTGAATTAAGACATAGAATAGTGATGCAAAATGGACGTATTAGTTACCACTTATAATTATCCATACCATTTGTATTTCACTATCTCTTCGCCGAACTAGTGCACCTATACATCTGACAAGTGTATTGGGTGTGTTGGGGACACAAGAGACTTCTTGTATCTTGATTGCAGGGTTGTTTGAGAGGGGATACCTTTGACCACTTCCTCCCTGAGTTCGATAAACCTTGGGTAATCCACTTAAGGGAAAACTTGCTGCTGTTCTACAAACCTCTTCACTTGGAGGCCCAACAACTGTCTACAAGAATAGAAGTGCATAGACATCAAGCTATTTTCTGGCGCCGTTGCCGGGGAGGTAAGGTAAAAGGTATTCACACCGGAGGATTAAATAAGAAGAACCTCCCACGGCAAACGCCTATTTTCTGGCGTCGTTGCCGGGGAGGTAAGGTAAAAGGTACTGACATCCTCCGGTGTGAGTGCTCGAAGTTATTTCTTTTAGATTCTGCAATTTTGTCTTTTTGTTTCTTGTTTTCACTAGTTAGGAATGGAAAACAGCAACAAAATTAGAGAGCTTTATAGTATTTATCTTGAGTTAGGAAGTGCTACAGTAGCTAGTGTTTTAATGGAAGTTTTATTGGTGTTGAAACTAAACCCAAGGACTTATTATCTTGAGTGCACTAATGTTTCTAATAAAGATTGTGTGAAGTTTTGTATGAAGGAAAAAATTTAGGTGTATGGAAGGAATGAGTAATAAGATGAAGGATGGACTAAAGCTCAAGCTTGGGGATGCCACGCGTGTCACCTCAAGAAATATCCAAGACATACAAGCGTCAAAGCTTGGGGATGCCCCAGGCATCCACTTCTTCATCAATAAAAATCACAGGTTTCTCTCAAACGCTTCATTTTTATTGTTTCATGCACGGTTGTGTTGTTCTTGGAGCGTCTTCGTTTTCGTTTTTGTTTTTCGTTTGCTTTTGTTTGCTTAGTTTTCTAAGTAAATTGGTTGGACCCCCTCTTTCATACATTGGTTTGCAAATAGTTTGGTTTGATTTGGAAAAGAGTAGGAAAGTTCATGCTTATGTGGTAAAAAGAGCTTCTTTTTAACTGTGGCCTATGCTTTGTCATGCCATGCTTGATATTGTTTTGGCTTTATGCTTAGTATTCTTTGCTGTAGCATGACTTGTTATAAACATTTGAGATTGCTTAATGTGCCTTGGATGAATCATGCGTTGTTTTAGCATATTAAAGCATAGTATATTGGTATTCTCCTTTGATGCTTTATTTGGGTTGACTTGGCACATGCTCACACCATGTTATGACTATCTCAAGTCATCATAGCCTTTATGATCCTTTAGTTTTCAACTTCTAGTATCTCTTTATGCTTTGATCATTGATGTTTTGTCGCTCTGCATGATTATGGCCATTATTGCTCTCTTGGTTTGTCGCTCCTAGTCTTTTGCTAGCCTCCACAACAAAGTATGAGTTCCACTCATGCATCCAACTCCCTAAACCAAGTTATTCTAAAGAGTCCACCATACCTACCTACTAGCTTATGCTATTCCAAGTATATTCATGCTTTTGTTTACCTTCCAAATTAAACTTGTTATGAGAAAACTAGTGATTAAAGCTCTCACGAACTTGATGGCACACTTTACTTTTCTTGCCCTTAATAAACTTGAACCATTGTGTTGTCTATGTTGTATATGTTTGCACTTATTTGTTGGGAATTAGCAGAGCCATGCTTTCATGGGGAACGCTTTCAACATTGCACTTGGTACTTGTACCTAGTTGATATCATGCTCTTTTGTATATGAATGTCGTTGGTGTGAAATGAAAGGGGAGCTTGTAAGTCCATGGAGTTATGTATATGTGTTAGAGAAACGCCTGGGCCGCTGGTCTAATCCATGCTGACATGGTGGAAACCTGCAGCGTAACCATAATGAGCTGTCTATAAAGCATTATTCTTATAAAAAAAGAGTCCTATATTGACAAAAAGAGAAAAAGAGAAAAAATGAGATTATGAAAAGAGGAAAGAGAGAAAAAAGCACCATATTCCCATGGTAAATAAGAAGAATGTTGAGATGCTCGTTGTATGCTTGCCTTGTCATTCTGATATGGGGATTCTTCCGTATCATCGGGCAAGAGGTAACCCGTTGGGGGTTCTCTATGATACACATGTACTTACGATGACAAGAACTTACCGGTGACTAAACTTGAGTAGCATGAGGAGCGGCCCTCGTATACAAGGGACATGAGATTTCTAACTTATACTTCGTCAAGTATGTACACCATAGTTTGTTCACTTTAATCTTAATCACTTCAAGATGCTTATGATAGGGGCAATGAGAGCGGAAGGCTATAAGTACCATAATTTTTGGAAGCTCTTTATGAGACTTGAATCCCTACTTCCTTTTATAAAGGCCTTTCTTCCACCATTATATTGAGTCTCCACCTTCTACCTTTATGCACCTACTTTGAGAGCATAGTGGTCATTCTTAGTTCTATATGCATTGTCCTAAGACTAGTTGATTGATGCATAACTTGATATTGCTTGTTTTAAACTATTTGTATCTAGTCACTCTTATGAACTTTGAAGGTGTCCTATGCATTTATATTTGCTACTCTATAAGGGACAAGCTGAATACTATTATGCTATGTTTTCTTTATGTGAAACAAACAAACGTCTTGCAAAGTATTGTTATTCATGAATCTTTTGTTTGTACATTTTCATGTTGTAACATAGTTTCTTTGTCTTATTGCTAGAACTATGTCTTTCATGTTATGATTGAAGTACTATGATCTCAGCTATGAATGTTTTACAAATACTTTGATCAAGTTTATGATGGTGCATGTCACCTAAAAAATTATTCTTTCTTTTTATCACTTAGGACTCGAGGACGAGCAGGAGTTAAGCTTGGGGATGTTGATACATTGCAAATGTATCTATAATTTTTGATGTTCCATGCTTGGTTTTATCTACTTTTTTGTGTTTTGTTCCAACTTTGGAGTACTTTTCATATGATTTCTTGGACTAACCTATTAACAAGAGCCACAGTGCCAGCTGCCTGTTTTCTGCTGTTTTTGGTTTCAGGAAGTCAGAAAATGATATTCTCGGAATTGGACGGGACAAAAGCCAAAGTTACTATTTTCCCGGAAGACTCATGGAGCCAGAAGGAGAGTCGGAGAGGGGCCAGAGGGTGGCCACCCCCCCTTGGCGCGGGCCAGCCCAGGCCGCGCCAGGGCAGGGTGTGGGCCCCCTGGCTGGCCACCGACCTTGCCTCCTTCGCCTATAAGAGCCTCCCGATACCAAAACCCTAGATGGTCAAACCTCCAGCCACGAAAAGTTCCGCAGCGCCGCTGCCACCAAAGGGGAGATTCGGGGGACAGAAAGGCTCTGTTCCGGCACCCTGCCGGAACGGGAAAGTGCCCCCGGAGCCATCTCCATCGATCTCCACCGCCATCTCCATCGCCATTGCTGATTCCCATGATGAGGAGGGAGTAGTTCTTCCTCGAGGCTAAGGGTTCTACCGGTAGCTATGTGTTCATCTCTCTCTCTATGCGTGATCTTATTGAGATCATGAGCTTTGTAATCAAGTAGATCTACTTTGCTACTCAAGTGCTTTAATAGATCTCTGCTCTCCCCATGTGTGTGAAAGTGACAGCGTGCACACCATGGTGGCACTTAGGCTAGAGATACAAATACTTGTTATGAGTTATATTTGGAGTTGGATATCTTTATAAAATTGTGGTGTTTGTTGGACTCATCTAGTGCTCAAGGTGACAATGTGGGGTTTTCTAGATGGGAAAAATGAACTTTGAGGTGTGTTGTTATAGCCCTACCAACGATTAGACTGTTCAACCGGAGAGTAGTTAAGAGTAGTATCATGAAGATAAGATATTTATATGAGAGTGTTCACTAGTGAAAGTATGATCCCTAGGCCTTGTTTCTAAGCATTGATACACCGTTTGCAATTAGATCTATTACATGTTTGCTTGCTTCCATCTTTATTTCAGTTTGCTTTTAATCTCTTCCACGCCATCAATCTATTTTCTGTCACCGTTGTCTTATATCCATACCACTTGTATTTCACTATTTCTTCGCCGAACTAGTGCACCTATACACCTGACAAGTGTATTGGGTGTGTTGGGGACACAAGAAACTTCTTGTATCTTGATTGCAGGGTTGCTTGAGAGGGGATACCTTTGACCACTTCCTCCTTGAGTTCGATAAACCTTGGGTGATCCACTTAAGGAAAAACTTGCTGCTATTCTACAAACCTCTGCACTTGGAGGCCCAACAACTGTCTACAAGAATAGAAGTGCGTAGACATCAAAGCCCAATCAGGCCTAGATCTGAGCCAGGAGGACGGGCGCCGCCGGCCGCTCAGGCCAGCCCGCGTCCGGCGACCAGGACTCACCGCACACCAAACGGCCGCCCCACCGCCACCCTTCCCACCCGGAGCTCGCCGGACCGCCGCCATGCCGAAGTGCTCCGCTGCAGGAAGCATGCGCCGCGCCGCTGCTCCTCACGCGCAGGGAAGAAAGCAGCCGCCGCCGCCGGCACTGGCACCACACAGGCAAGGCTCGGCGGCCCGCCCCAACGGCGGCGACGAGGGGGAGGTGAGAGTAAGGGTGAAGGAGGTGGCGACGATGGTGTTCCCCTGTTCGCCCGCGCAGGGGCGAGACATGGGACGGAGGTTTTTTTTTTTCTCGCGTCGTCTCTTCTCACGCGCACCCAGCTACTTTCCATCACCTTTGCCTGATATTTAATTGAGCGGGAGTGCTTCTGTTTTTACATTTGTAAAGAAAATGTCTATTTCTAAGAGAGCGGGAGCGACTGAGATTATATTACGTGTTAGGTTATGTAATCGCTATCGACTTCTTTTTCCTAGTGGGGAAGCTAAGCTTTACCTAGGCACTCAGCTCAATCATTCAGAAAAGAAAGTTTAGCCGACGCCACGAACCAAAAAGATCATCGATCATTCATGCTCCAAAGAGAAAGGCGAGAGGGAGACTCGTCCTGACGGACAGGGACCTTTCACCTGTACCCGTCCGCTTTTTTTTTTTTGGAAGGATTCATGGACGCTCGCTTTAATCGCACGAGAAAAGGAAGAAAAACAACAGATGACCATTTTTCTTTTGCGAATTCAACAGATTGGCGGTTCCATTCCACCGGTGCCGCCTTGTTTGAAGCGATTCCCCACCACCGCTACCTACGGCCGCCGACGTCAAGCTGCTCTGCGCGTGGCTGATCGGTCGATTTGGTTGCTGCGTGTATGTACGGTCCTCTCTAGTAGAAGCTAATAGAAAGCGAGAGCTTCCGGGGTCTCGACTTTTTGCTCGAGTTGAGTCTGTGTACGATAATGTCTTTCTAACGTGCACGCTATGTTTCAATCAGTTTTGCTGATTTTCAGTTAGTCCAGATTCTACAAAACATAGTAAAACTTGATGATATGTCGTAGCACGAATCTAAAAGAACGAGATCGACGGGAGAGACACACACGGGATATAGCATGCATGTCAAATTCGCCGCTTTGGGCTGTTAGGGCATCTCCACCGGGCCGACCCAATCGCGTGGCAGAAAGGTCCGTTTCTGTCCGTTTGGGTCGGTTCGCAGTCACTTTGGGACACAGTCCGGCCTGTCCGGCCAGTCACGCCCAGCCGTGCGATCCAAAACGGACAAAATCGGACATACCAGCTTAAGAGAGAAGAGAACTATTTTGTGCATGCAACTAGGCAAACCTCTATTTAAACCGGACAGGCTGGACCATTTGGATAGAGCCGGTGGAGATGCCCTTAGACTGTCGTGAAGTGCTCCTGCAAGTCTGAGGATCCTAGCTATAGGTAGGTACGTGATGTGGTCCACAGAGACAAAACGTGCTGACAAGGTAATTTGGTTTTGGCAGGCTATTTCATACTGGACTTAAATGGACGGAGGAAATACCAAACATGTTGCAAGTTGGACATACTTCCTCCTCCCACAAATAGGTAGACAAATATCTTGCTTTGAAACTGAAGCCCATGTGTATAGAAAGATACAATCGCTTCGCTTGTTTTTTTTCTAATTGAAGCCATGTGTAGGCAATTTCAAGCATTGACCATTGACTAGACTAAGCAGATTTGGCTGATGGAAAAGTCCAACATGGCGAGCAACTCTAAGATGCATCCACGTGCGCGCGCATCGCACGGAGAAAATTGCAGAAAATACAATCACATTAGGACAACGTTAACGAAAGAATGCCAGGATATGATTTTTTTTTCCGTAAAAGACCACGTCGTGATAAAAAAAATGATCCGTCAGTTTAATCTCCTTAACTCAGTTACTGATCGATAGGACCTTCTATAAGTGATGACATGGCACCAAGTATTCATATCGTTTGACTATATTCTTAAAATAGACCTGGGACTCAAAGGAGATTGCCTGTTTCATCACGGACATCGACAACTACTTTTCCGACATCAACAACCTCTTCGACGACATGGCTGAGGGCAACATCAACATCAACGTGAACGGTTCATCCTCTGTTGGGTCATATGTGATATTTTTTCATCTTATTCAAATCATGTTCTAAACTTGCATCCTCTCTGTTAGATTGCATGACTACTTTTATTCGTATGTTATTAGTCATGTTTTATCCACTACTTTTATAGATTAAATCATGTGGTAAATTATTCACATATTTCAACAATTAAAAAACCTTATTATATGAGATGACATACGAGGGTGCGCATTACAAGAGATGGCATACGAGGCAAACAATGAGATGCTATAACGCCATCCAAGACAAACCTGAGGAAGAGCTTATTCCTAATCCGATGGAAGCTTTTCAGAAAACAGATACACTGTTTTTGAGAAAATATTGTTGACCCATATATGTCAGTTAATAATGGCAAGAACATGTGGACGGCGCTCGAGGCCAAGTTTATAGTCTCGGAGCTGGCGGTGAATTAAAACTCATAGATCAATTTTATGACTACAAGATGGTTAATGACATCTTATTTGTTGAGCAGGCTCACAAGATAAAATCACTTGCCAAGAAACTTAAGTACTTTATTTGTGAGTAACCGAACAATTTTAATGTCGGCGACATAATTGCCAAGCTTCCCACTTTACGAAGGAACTTTGCTATTTCGTTGAAGCACAAGAGGCACGAGTTTTCCGTCATGAGTCTCTTGGATCCTGATGTGGAAATAAGGCTAAAGACATACCTGCTTGAGGTTCTAACAGACAGGTTCTAATACCATCTTGGTACAGAAGAAGAAATTCTAGTACCATGACAAAGTGAAAGGTTAACTATACCAGAAGTGAATGCCACAAAGATGGCGACAAAATTGAAGTCACCAAGTGACAAGTGTGTTACACTAAGAGCATCTCTAGCAGACCCCGCATATGTCCGACCCACAAAAACCGTATGCGGAAAACTGTATAGGCACATTTTGCGATGAAAAGCGGTGGTGCGGAGCATATCCTGCATATGCGAACTGCAAAAACAGATATTATCGCATTGCCACTGAAGATTTAGTTGAAATTCAGTTCAGAAGTTTGAATAATACGATCGAATTCGATCAAACACGAATTCACATGAAATCCCAACCTAGACTACTTTGCAAGTACCACTACGAAAATAGCAGCGTAATAGCAAGCTATGTTCCTCCTCTTTGCATTTAACTGTATTTTCTTCTTCGCAACTTCGAAGCACTCATTTGTCAAATCGTCCATTCCATCAGTCGTCATCATCGTGATCTGCAGCTCGACCTCGGCGACCGAAGCTCCCCCTCCTCTTCCATAGCTTGGCCATGAGCTCAAGATGGTCAACATAATGTTTCTTCCTCTTCCCGTCAGCATATTCTTTGCACGAGCATTCGATGCCCGACTTGGCATCCAGCTCCAAATTGGCATATATGTTCAAACCACCAAGCCAAGAACTAACCGCAAGGGAGATATTTGGGAAATTTCAAACCCACGCGGACAAAGGGGACCGAACTTACTTGTCGAAACATCCAGCAGCATGTTCATCCATTCCTCCTTCAGTTGTATGGGAAGGCCTTCAGGTTCCTGTACCCGGCCGCCTTCCCAGCCTTGTAGTGTGACTTATTGCAGCGGCGACCAACGCCACTGTCGGAATCGGAGTCGGCAGCAACGAGAGAGGGGTGCGCGAGCTACGAGCGGGAACAATGCACAAGAGGGAAGCCCATGGTGACGATAGTGGCACTTGGGGGTTCGATGGTGGTGGTGACGCGTGGGCGGGAACCTAGCGCTAGAAATTTTCCGTCCCGCAAAGTGAATGAAACAGATGCGAGAAGCGGCATATGAAGCCGCCGCGTGACTGTGACCCTCGTATAAGCGGTATTTCGATTCGGGTTTGCATGAAACAAGAAAGAAATTGCGGGATGGCCATTTTTTCAAGATATGTGGTATGTCCTTAGAGCACGTCCACTCGCCCCCCTTTATGGGCTCCGACGGTAGCAAATTTTAGCCCATTTGGGGAGGCGCCGGCTATTTTTTAGTTTAAGGGGGAGAATCGTTCCCACTCACGCCCCCTCCAATAGTTTATGTATTCAATTAATTTTAACTATTCACATAAATAGATTAATATTGAAAGGGAGATTCGATATCACCAACTCCGTACCATCCTAATCAACTATGCCGCTTTCACCGTCGTTGTCGTCCTCCTCCTCCGCCCTCGTGTCGGCCTCGAGGTCGACGATCCTGGTGGCCTCCGTCCTCCTCTTGAATTCCTGACGATGTGCTGCCTCAGCTTGACGGCGCGCCTCGTCGATAGCGATGTACACCGTAGGCCCGCGTACTGCCCAAAAGTGCTCCCTCCCTTCGGGGTTGCGCAGATCCGGGTGGAGCTGCCACCTGTGAGCTCGGCATAGCGCGAGCTCCTTCGCTCGCTCCTTCTCTGGCAATTCGTGGCGGCGCTCCTCTATCTGCATCACCAACTCGGTGCCACGCAAGGGCGGCGCCATGGGCAGGCCGGCGTAGCTGAGCTCGAAGCCAGCCGAAAGCCTCGCGCGCGGCGGCACGAGGATGTCTTAGTGGGTGAACATGACGACCTCGTAGAAATTGAGTTTGGGCCTCTCCATGGGGGCTGCGGTGGCGGTGGGAGGGTGAACGAGGGAGGAAGGGACGCGTACATATAGCAAGCAAGACTATTTTTGAACTGCTTCTATCGAAAGTGGAAGGTGGTAGGTGAAAGGAAGCAAGACTTTCGCATCATTTTCAGCACTCCGTGCCGCCGTATCGTTCCGGCAAAATGACATGTGGGAGTACAATACTTATTGTACTACTACCGTGGAAGTGTGGATTGTTTATTTTTTGTGCAGGCGTCATGTGGGTTTCAAAAACTGCCGTGACAATGTAAAAGTATTCTAGTATATATGTGCGTTGTTTGTAGTAGTGCCATGGTAAAAGAAGTGACATCATCCGCCGTTTACCACTTGGAAGCTAGTAGTATTGTTGAAACGGTTTCAACGGCTTCCAACGACCATGCGATTGGCTTTTCTGTCGATGTAAAAAAGTAAACTTAAAAATTGGGTCGTGTTGTTGCTTTGAGTATTCAGGACACACATGCGTAGTAGCAGTAGTATGATTCTTATAAAAGAAGAAACAAAAACCCTGCTCGATCCCATCCACACTGCACGCAGAGACACTACGGAGGGAGAGCAGCTTCCCGTTTGGGTCCCTTGGGAAGAAGAAGTGGAGATGTTCCTTTTGGCGCAGTTGGATCGATCGATCAGGGCTGGGTGGCTGGAACCACGTACAGTACGCCCTGTCCCTCTCAGGCTCAGCTTGGCCATTCCGGCCGGGAGTGCTTTGTTCTGTTGTGGAGCCGTATCCTGTTGTTGGCATTTGTCCGGTTCGTCTTTTCTGCTTTAGCCCTGTGATGTGATGACGGTAGACGATGACGGCTCGTCCCCATCTGAATTCTGAAATGCTGCCGACATGTCAATTTCGCTAGGGATCAAATCTGCGGTCAAAAGAAAAGAAAAATACAGATTGGCCTACGTGTTACTGCTAGCTTAACCATTATCTCGACGACAGCTCAATTATTATTCATCAGAAAAGAAAAAGTCCAGTCGACATCACAATACCAGAACGAAAGATCACCATGTTGAGAAGAAAAGTAAGACGTTTTATCTTGGTGAATCGAATGTATCTAGATATCTTTTAGTGTATAGATTCGTAGAGATTCGGTGTGAACCTATACACTAAAAACGTGTAGCTACATTTATTTCATAAAGCTAAAATATCTTCTTAACAGAGGAGGTAGTACTATACTGGAGTAGTATGAAATGTGTGGACTGCGCGGGTACACGAGAAAACCTGAGCCATTATTGATTGATTCCCCCAAGACGTGTAAGGTGGCGAGGGCGCCGGCCGCCTACCGGTGGAATCTTCCCTCTTCCGCCTACAGATGGTCCGAGAGCGATCCGAGGACGAGGGCGCCGACGTCAAAAGCTCCGCGTGTAGTGTAGGTACACTACTTGGTTTTGTGCGTGTACGTACGGTTCTCTCTCGTCGCGTCATTCCACAAGAGAAGAGCAGCCTTTGGACTCAATTTGCTCGAGTTGTCACGTTGTAGCTCTTGAGTGCTGGGAACTGGTACTGTTACCACTGCTCTGCTACCTACTGCGCAAGTACGTACCTAGTACTACCACGTAGGCGCTGCAGCAGTTAGCCACACCCAGCTGCGTGCCCTTGTTTGTTCTTGCAAGCAGTAGCTACTTTTGCTTTGACTTGCAGAGCCAGCGTCGGCTCCTGCATACATACGAATTTATACAAACTTAACTCATTTGTTTTGAAACAGAAAAAATACTAACAAAGTAGTAATACTTCTCACACCAGATATTCATATATCGATTGAAAACCACGGCGCAAATATGGTACCTACAAGAAATAAACATTACCTCTTGATGCACGGAAACAGCGGAAACAAAAACTGTAGGTTCTCCATGATAAACGGAGTTCCTGATCAACCGCTGTTCCATGCGAAGAGAAAAAATAATTCAGAGTTGAAGTATGAAGTGTGCGTTTTCCATTTCTTTTCATATTCGAGTCCCTTCTTCCCCTCAACTTCCGACATGTGTGTGTGTGGGGGGTCTGCCTCCATAATAATAGTAACGTGCATGTAAAAGACTGATGAAGCCCGTACACGTGCCATATGATTACTGATGAAACGCGTAGTACCTTTGGCACGCGTACGTTGAACGCATGCATGCATGGATCTCGTGTTTCGTCTATATCTTCTCTAGCTTCCGCGCGTACTACGAAAGGTCTAATTGTTCACTTGTGGGGGAAGTAGTGTTCCCTTGTTCCAACCGACACGATCTTTTCTGATATGCTCGCGCTTGTCATGGTATTTATTTTGGGGTTGGTAAGGCCCCATCAACTTTCCGCTTTATAAATAATGTACTATTCAGATATATCTTGCGTCTTTTGTACAATTGCAACTCCCACAAACGCGTGGACGATGCTTTTTAAAAGAAAGAAACCCCAGAGCTTTATATATAAGTAGCCAGCACCTGCTGAATGTTCAAGAGATTGGATGCACGATCCATTTTCGACATATATAGAGAAGCCGCTTGACCGCAGATATTCTAAAAAACGAAGGTCTCGATATTCCATTTTCGACATATACAAGCTCTCGATATACCACTCCTTATCTCATGATACCGGAAGTGTCAGCGAATACATAACATTGTAGGACTCTGTATAGTTGTACTCTAACTTGTACTTGACCCCACCTGTAACTATTGTTGATCTATATAATAAAAATCCCTGGATCCCACGCGTGTGCGTTGAGGCATCCCCAAAATATTGTATCCCTATTGTTTCACATGGTATCAGGCAGACCTCGGTTCCTAACCCTAGCCGCCGCCGCCTAGATCGCCGCCGCCGCTGTCATGGGATCTTCCGCTGCCTCTACGTCCTCTGCTCTCTCCGCTCTTCTCCCCTCCTCGGTGTTGCCGCTGTCCGCGAACGCGTCAACCATCACCCCGTCGCCCGTCCACTTTGGGAATCAGATCACCGTCAAGCTCTCCGCCGCCAATCACCTGTTCTGGCGTGCGTAGGTCGTGTCTCAACTCTAGAGCCACCTGCTTCATGGCTATGTCGAGGGCACCTTCCAGTGCCCCGCCTCTCATGTCTCCGTCGCTGTGACGGACAGTAATCCCGCCGGCCAGGTCATCAACCCGGCCTATGCAGCCTGGATCCAACAGGACCAGGCAATTCTGAGCGCCTTCCTCGCCTCTTCATCCGTTGAGGTGGGCAGCATGATAATGTTTGCCAAATCCTCGCGGGAGGCATGGGTCACCATTGAGAATAGCTTCGCTGCTCAGTCTTCGGCGCGAGCTACGCAACTGCGTGATCAGCTCCGTGAGACTCACAAGCTGAACCAGCCCATGGCTGTCTACTACAACAAGGTGAAACCAGCCCATGGCTGCGTAGTACCTTTGGCAAGCGTATGCATGCATGCATGGATCTCCTGTTTCGTCTTCTCTTCTTACCTTCCGCGCGCATGAAGTGTTTGAAGAGAAAATTAGAAAATCTATAGAACTTTATTTGCATGCTAATAGAAAGGGAAATGATAGGATACCCCCGAGAGATGAAACGTTTTCATCCCCTGGGTCCGTCTCGCTCGCTAACCGTCTTCAACCTCGTGTCGAACTACAGAGACGCATCTGTTGCGCGCCCGCCGAGCTCGCTTCACCGCGTCGCGCGCGCCGGAGATCCTCTACCCCGCGTCCTCCTCCCCCTCCCCTTCCACGACGACGCGGCTCGTGCTCCCCCCCGCTGCCCCTCACGCCTCCGCCGCCGGAGCTCTAGCGTCGCCGTCGCGCCGGCCACGCGCGGTGCCGCGCCCTGCCTCTACTCCTCCCCCCCTCCACGACGACGTGACTCGTGATCCCCCGCTGCCCCTCACGCCTCCGCCCCCGGAGCTCCAGCGCCGCCGTCGCGTCGGTCACGCGCGGCGCCGCCCCTGCCTCTATGGTTTGCTACAACCCGTCAGTGATTTTCTACATCGGCGTTTAGGATTTGCTACCACAGGCCGACAGTGCTACGTGCAACCAGTGGTGGTGCTACATGATGGCCAGCGGCATCGCTTACTACCATGGCGACGTCGCTTTTTGCTACATATGGCGGTGACGTTTGCTACAACAACAAGTGCGCTTTGCTACAATAGGCAACATCGTTTGCTACCATGGGTGTGGGACCTTGCTACGACGTGTCCGGCGAGGTCTCCCGACGGAAGTCTCTGGCGAGGTGTTCTTTTTGCTACATTATCACATTTTTTTGCTACCACTATTCTGTGGTTTTGCTATAATAGCGCAAAGTTTCTACTACAATGTCTCCGGCGAGGTCTCTCGGCGAAAGTCTCCGGCGAGATCTCCGGCGAGGTCCGGCGTTTGTTACATTTGCTGACTTTTTTTCTACAACTGTATCGTGGTTCTCCTACAACGGGTGAAAATTTCTGCTATGATATCTCCTACGAGGTTCTCCCGGCGAAAGTCTCTGGGGTAAAGTCGGTTTTGCTACATTAGAATAATTTTTGCTACAAGTGTCCGACAAGGTCTCCGGCGAAACTCTGGCGAGATTTATCTTTTTATTTTTTGTCTCGTGGACGAACCTTTTTTGCTACATGTAGCAAAAGCGGGGTTTTTTGCAGCAAAAATAGGTGGTTTGTAGCAAAAGCGGGATTGGAGGTGTTTTTCTGGGACACGTGGCATGCAGGAGACCCAGGGGATCGGGGGAGCTATCCCCCGGGGGACGCGTAGCGCTGCCCTAATAGAAATGTTGTTAGTATGAATTCTTTGGACACCATTATTGCTAATGCTGTGGAAAAGTCTTAGCTTGGGGAAGCTGGTTTTGATGAAAATGATCTTTTTAGTCCCTCATCTTTAGAGGAGAAAATTTACTTTGATAATACTATGTCTCCAATATATGATGATTACAATGATGAATATGATATTTTCGGTCCACCTACTATTGAGGAGAAAATTAATTATGATTACAATATACCTCCTATATTTGATGATTATGGTGATGAGAATAATAATGATAGCTATTTTGTTGAATTTTCTTCCACTATAATTAATAAGAATAACTATGCTTATGTAGAGAGTAATAATGATTATATGCATGTGGCACATGATAAGAATGTTTCATGTGATTGTTATATTGTTAATTTTATTCATGATGCTACTGAAAGTTATTATGAGAGAGGGAAACATGGTTTTATGCATCTCAATAATATTAGGTTTCCTCTCTTTATGTTGAAAGTCTTGAAGTTGCACTTGTTCTGCTTTCCTATGTTTGTTGCTTTGTGCTTTCATGACTTGTTTCTTTACAAGATTCCTATGCATAGGAAGTGAGTTAGACTTAAATGTGCCTTAAATTTGCTTCTGGATGCTCTCTTTTATTTCAATTCATATTTTTTATGTGAGCATCTTCTCAAACTATCATGCCTAACTTAAAGGCGTTAAAGAAAAGTACTTATTGGGAGATAACCTAAAATATTTAGTTGAGTCTTGGAAGTTATTGCCTTTGTAATAACCTCTCATTATCCTTTTTGTGTGGTTTTTGTGCCAAGAGTAACCTCTGATGAGAGAGAAGTAATGCTTGGGAAAGTTGCTGTCCCGAAACAGATTCTTCACAGTAAAAATTCGTGTAAAATCTCTGTACATTGTTTTGAAGCGATGAAGAAACCATGGTGGTTCAAAAAGGCCAAGAACGATCACGAGGTCGACGGATCCTGCTCGAGCGGCCGACGCAGGAAGGGGAGCGGCATGTCAGCCTTTCTTCGGGGGGTCGTGCCGCCATTGCCGCGACCGCAGGACTTCGTCAGCCTCTCCGCCCCGCGCCAACAGGAGGAGGAGCCCAGCCGCGTCCGCCGCTACTTCCACATGGCGGAGTGCGAGCGACGGTGGAGGGAGAGTAGAGGCATCACCCACCACGATGTCTCCCTCCCCATGGGTTGGCACCTCAACTAGGAGCGGGTACCCGTGCCGCCTGCGCCCGAGGAGGGCAAGGGCTAGAGGAGGATATCGCCCGCCGCATCCGCAAGCTCTCGCCGGCCCTCCGGTACGACCGCACCTACCAGAACAAGATGTTCTAGAAGTTCCTGCAGTGGGAGGACATGACGCGACGCACGAGCTCCTACCACGACGACTTCGAGCGATGGGGGTCCTACGCCCTCCCCGCTTTCGAGCCCGACGACGATGGCGCCGTCAACCACTCTGATGCCGACGATGACCTCGACATCATCGTCGAGGAGGAGGGCGCATCCACCGCCGCACACCTGCCCCCGAAGTATCAAGAGATCCTAGCGCAGGGCTACGACGAGGATGCCTTCCTTGAACAGGCCATCGCGGCTAGCGCGAAGGAGGAGGAGGACATGTGGGACGGCTATCAGGAGGCCGTCCAGCTCACCGGCCTGGTGGCGCAAGTGAATGTAGGGCTGCCTCCACCGTTGTCGCTTTCGAGGTGGGCTGCTCCGCCCCCGCCGCCGGCAGAGACGGATGCATGGCCAACGTGGCCTGGACAGGTGATCGACCAGCCCCCTCCCCCGCCCGCACTCGCGCCTGCCACCGCCGCACCTCTGGACGCCGCCAGAGTACATCGACCTCGATCCATATATGGACGGGGCGTCGCCGGCGACACAAGATTAGTAGTTTTAGGTCTAGTTTAAATCTAGGTTTTTGTCTTTGCATGTAAATTACTTATAAATATGTATGAAATTCGTTAGTTTTAGCGCGTATTGTTTCTATTTGATTTTTTTTAATGTTGTGGTCCAGCTGCACGGACAAATGCGTCGCGATGCTGGGCTCAGTTGGCCGGACATGCCATACTACGACCAAAAAATGACCGTGATCTGAACCAAAGAGACAGAATTGGACATTTTCGATCACCCGTTTTTGTCGGGCCATGTGGAGATGCCCCCTAAATCACCGGTGCTTTCTTTGTTTGCATGATACTCCTTATGATACTCTCACTAGGGCTAGCCTTAGTCCTAGCCGTTGAGTGTCGGGAAGTGATTTTGTTTTTTTTTCTTATAAAATAATGGGATTTGCCGCGCAGTGGAAACGATAGGAAGTTAGGACCACTCGTTTTCTCTAATTCTTTCATCTTCCTTTTCTTTTCCATATCCACCACGTATGCCCTGGTTACAACATGTCGATTTGGCAAGCGTGCAATCCATGTTTCATACGGGCTTTTATCAGGGACGGATCCAGGAATCTAAGGTGTTCAAATTTGAACCAACAAAAAACATAAAGGAGAAAAAAATGAAAATGGTCCATTCCTTCACACCAATAAAAATACAAATTGAATTATAGCAACATATCTCAAAAGTCTACGAAACATGTAAAATAATAAAGAAAATTACAATACGATCATACGTTTGGTCATAGCATGAAAGCGATATGTGACGACATCATCTTTCACCTATAAGAAGAATTCCCGCTCACTAAATATAACCAAATAGTTATTTATGAGTGGCCGCGCCACGCGGGGCGGGTCCCACCCCTCCCCGGCCTCGTTCTCCCTCCCGCGATCTCCCCGCTTGCCGCCGCCGCCCGGATCGTCGCCGAGCAAAGACCTGGTGGCGTGGCGGCGACGACGGTGACCCTGGCTGCGATCCGGCGGGGAAAGGTGGCGGTGCCCGCACCTGGCTGGTTCGATGGCGGTGTCGTGGCTGGCGGCGGCCGGAGGTCCTCGGCCCAGATGGCATCAAGTGGGAGTGGAGATTCGGGCCTAGACGGGCTGCGATCTGCTCCGTTCGTCGCCCTCGACGCCGGCACTCAGGTTCCCCGGGCCATGTTCGCGACACAAGTGCGCCCGGGGCATCTGCCCCCAACATGGTGGTGGTGATCTAGGTTCGGTTTCAATAAGGAGACAGTTTGGATCCCTCTCAAGCCTCCAAGTTTAGTATCTTTACATATGTCCGCCTCTTTTTTTTCCCGTCAAACAAGTGTCGGCCGAGAGTCGCGGTAGGCAGTGGATCATGACTGCTTTGCTAATTGCTATTGGTTCAGTTGGGCTACACGGACGTAGACACTGGCCCTAATACTAATTTAAGGTTTGAGCTTTTTTCCTGGACAACATCTACACTAGGAAACATTCATACATGTGCCAACTGAGATACGTATTTACTATAGATTATATATAGGATTTTTTTCTAGAAAAATTTGGGTGTTCAGCTGAACATCCATGACCTATGCTGGATCCGTCCATGGCTTTTATACTACCAAGAATTGCGTTGAACCAATTCTAAAGCAAGTTGCCTCATATATCTATTTTAAGTGAGATCAGAATATAGCACTCCTAGTAGTAGTAGTAGTACGATTCTTAATAAAATAAGAAAAACAAAAACCTGCTCGATCCCATGCACTGCACGCGCAGCTTCAGGTTTGGGTCCCTTGGGAAGAAGTGGAGATGTTCCTTTTGGCGCAGTTCGATCGATCAGGGCTGGGTGGCTGGAACCAGGTACGTCCCTCTGAGGCTCAGCTTGGCCATTCCGGCTGGGAGTGCTTTGTTGCGGAGCCGTATCCTGTTGTTGGCATTTGTCCGGTTCGTCTTTTTTGCTTTAGCCCTGTGACGGTAGACGGCGACGGCTCGTCCCCATCTGAATTCTGAAATGCTGCCGACTTGTCAATTTCGCTAAGGATCAAATCTGCAGTCAAAGAAACAAAATAACCCTCCCTCATTGCGAATTGCTGCCGACTTGTAAATCCTGCCAGGAATCAAATATGTGCTCAAAAGATTCAGAATAAACCCGCTCGGATGTGTACCTATGCTTCCTGCCCCCCCCCCCCCCCCCTCTCTCTCTCACGAAACTTACATTCTTCCCTCGACTCCTTCGGTGTCAGCTCGCGCAGTGTCAAGGCATGTAGAATGATGCCATAACATAGGTGGTAAGGCCGCCGATTCATCATTCTTGAACAACGATCGCATCGTTGGCTCTTGCTTGCCGTACATATTTATAAGGAAAAAAAGTCCAAAAACAAACTTTAGACTCTTTTAGGCACAAGCGAAATTGATCCCCAAACTCCTAGTCTCTGGAATCGGGACTACAAATTTATCAATCCTACTCTATTTTAACGCCGGGGATCACAAATGTAGAGTGGAGGTTCACGGGGACTAGATGAGAATAGAGATTGGGGGAAGAAGGTTCTAATAGGTGGGCTCCACGTGTCAGCCAGAGTAGATTGTAATCCCAAGAAGTATCATAACTTCCCCGATACACCAAACAAGATGGTTCATAATAGACTGGAATTAACAAGTTTAGAGTGCCAATTTCACGGATTAAGAGCATGTTTGCTTTCTCGAGACGGAATTTCCCGTTTTCCGGCGGAAGTTGCATGAGGGGAGGTTGAGCTAGGACCTAGATGGGCGTTTTATTTGGTAGCATGTGTTTTGGTTTCCGAACGAGGGGAGCATATATTCGCACTTTGTTTGGTTTTCCAGAATGGTCTCGACTGATGGACAAGGCGAGGTGTGACTTTTTTCTTTCTTTGAGCGGGTGGACCTTTTTTGAGGTGGGGAGCGGATGTACCAAAGGTTTTGCGATATTATTTTAGCAATTCCTATTTTGTGTCTTGTAGTTGTAGATAAAATTGCACAAACCATTAAGACATCATTTCACGGATTGGTAGCTTTAATATTTATTTGCACAAAGTAGTGACTGTAGGGGTAATTTTTAAACCCTCCCAGAAAACGCTCGCGTCGCTCCTAGGATGGTTCGGTGACCCAGCATACCACTGCATGATGTAGTACACTATAGTCGTTGACATAACACCAATGAAACACCGTTCACTAGTATTACATCCCTCAGAGTTGTACAACAGAAACACAGCAGGTCCAAGACATGACTATAGATTACAACTCGACTCTTTATAAAAGATCTAGAGAACACTCTAGGTTAAAGAGAGAGAAATAACTTCTTACAAGGAAGAACTAGGAGTAATATCTCAGAAATATCTAGTAACTAAGACTAGCATCTAAACTATTTGGCTTGTCATTGCTGCTATTGCAATGCTCTACAGAAATAGGTTTTATGTCTAGAGAATCTACTCCTATAAACCGACACTTTATCTTCACTTCAACTGATGTATATGTTGACTTCATTGACTTTATTGAAGAACTTGAGTTGTCGATGATGGTTTCTTGAGCAGAAATTGATGTTGACATCGTCTTCAATGGCTTAGAACCTAGCAAGGGTTAAGAAGGTACGGTTGAGTACGAGCGTACTCAACAAGTTCACTAAAAAGGAGTGTATGATGCACTATCTCTATAGCCATAGACCATAGGTCGTAGGCAATGAAGGTTTTCATAAACATTTCTTCAAAGGTTGCTTTTATTTTGAAAACTATGTCCGATAGCCTTCACAGGTTGACCAGAACCTTCATGGGGTTCCTTTCCTGCCGCATTCGTAGCTCCTTCCCAGAACAGGGAGTAACATGTCATAATTCTTACACTCTGTAGAGGTGCGTCACTTTTTCCACAAGAGACATTAAGCTTTGTTGCACAGCCGGGAGTATGTCCACGTTCAAACTTCCATGGCTTGAGGCCCAACTTAAGATCTGATACGTCCATTTTGCATCAGTATTCTATGTCATAATTCACTGTTATTCATTGATATATTTCGTATTGAGAGGTGATACTTATGTTATTTCATCTATTTTTGCATGGTAGATGACTTTTGGAGCATGGACCGCTGCAGTCAGGATTCTGATGGAAAAGGTGCTGTTTGGAGGCAAAATTCGTGAAGATCAGAAAATCTGGGAAAATATACGGAAAATCCTATTTTTCCAGAAGACGAAGGAAGCCAGAAGGAGGGCTGGAGATGGGCCACAGGGGGCCCACACCACCCCCTGGCGCGGGGAGCCCTAGGCCGCGCTAGCAGGTGGTGTGGCCACCCTGGCCCACTCCAGGCTCTCCCCTCTAGCGTATATCATCCTCCTGAAACCCTAAGACTCGGGGAGCGACCACAGAAAGATTCGCCGCCTCTGCGGGCCGGAAAACACCGAGAGAGAAAGATCTCTCTGGCAGACAGATTTCTGCCGGGGGAATTCCTTCCCGGAGAGGGGAGATCGTCGCCATCAACACCACCATCAAGCTAGACTTCATCGGGATTATCATCATCACCACCACCGTCAGCACCCTCGTCACCATCTCCATATTGCTATAACAATTGCGTTGAATCTTGCATTAGTTCATAGGGAAACTTTCCCGATGTTGATTACTCTTTGTAGTTGATGCTATTGAGTGAACCATTGAATTATTGTTTATGTTCAGATTGTTATACATCATTATTCAATCTCTGATCATGATCCATATGATGTCTTGTGAGTAGTTCGTTTTGTTCTTGAGGACATGGGAAAAGTCATGTTGTTAGTAGTAGAGTTGTATTGAGAAAGATTTAATAGATTGTTATTTAAGTTGTGGTGTACTTCTTCTAGTGGTGTCATGTGAACGTCGACTACATGACACTTCACCTATATGGGCCTAGGGGAATGCATTGTGTATTTGGCTACTAATAGTAGGGGTTGCCGGAGTGACAGAAACCTGAACCCCCGTTAGGAAACCATTGCACAAGGGACGTAAGGGTCTTAGAGTTTAAAGCTGGGGCTAGGTTTCTACCTTAATTACTTTCTTGTACTTACGGATGTTTGCAAGAGGTATAATCACAAGTATGTATTAGTCCTAGGAAGGTCGGTACATTAGCACAGGTTCACCCACACAACACTTAGCAAGGTAAAGAAGATTAATGAACTATATGAAGCGAAAGCACTTGACAGTCTTCCCATGTGTCCTCGAGAACGTTTGGTCATCTTAAGTAATACAACCGGCTTGTCCTTTGCCGCATAAAGGATTGGGCCACTTGCTGCATTTATTCCTACCGTCTTTTATTTACTCGTACTTTGTTTACTTGCTTTATCAAAAACCCCTAAAAATCCGTTTGCTATGTATTTGCAGAGAATTCCTAATCCATACCACTAACCAGCACCTTCTGCTCCTCGTTGGGTTCGACACTCTTACTTATCGAAAATACTGCGATACACCCCCTATACTTGTGGGTCATCAAGACTATTTTCTGGCGCCGTTGCCGGGGAGTGAAGCGCTATTGGAGAGTGGAACTAGTAAAGGAAACTTCTACTGTGAGTATTGTTTACTTCTATTAGTTGCTTTATTTTCGTTATGGATAATTCGCTGAGTTTATTATTTGGTAATGCTACTACCACTGCTAAGGTAGTAGATAAGCCACCACCTGCTGAGAATGGTGTTTTCAAAATACCTACAAGAATTATTGATCGTGTTATGGATAACTACTATGTTGGGGATGGAACTGTCCATTCCGGTGATCATTTACTCTTTATACACGAATTATGCGGGTTGTTCAAGTGTGCATGTATTACTACAGATCAAGTTAAGAAGAAGTTATTCTCATTATCGCTAAAAGGAAGAGCTGAGGAATGGTATAAGCTGCTGAAGAATGGTCAAGCTCTGGAATGGGAGGAAATAGTTCCTCTCTTTTATTCAAAGTTTTATCCTCCTAGTGAGATGCATAAAGATCGGAATCAAATATACAACTTTTAGCCTCTTGATGGAGAGAGTACAGCCCAAGCTTGGGGGAGATTGAAGTTACTAATGCTCAAATGTCCCATTCACGAGCTCCCCAACAATATTATTATCAATAACTTTTATGCAAGGCTCCCTCTACATGATAAGGATTTATTAGATGCTTCTTGTGCTGGATCATTCACTCGTATGGAAGAAGAAGCTAAATGGGATCTTCTGGACCGTATACAAGATAATGCTGAAGCTTGGGAGAATGACAAAGGTACAAAGTCATGTATAAATTATGATTATGAATGCATTAAATCTTTTATGGAAACTGATGACTTTCAAAATATTAAAAATGCTTATGGTCTAGACTCTAAAGCTATTGCTTTGCTTCCTATATTGAAGTGCCTAAAAAGAAGTGGAATAAGTATCATGAACCTTATAAAGATGTTGCTAAGATTGTTCCTGCGAGAAATACTGAAGTTTATACTGCTAATCATGTCTTACCTAAACCTTACATTGAGAAAATACATTTCCTAGTTAAGATAAATGAGCATTCTATGATAGCTAGTATGGTTGATGAAAGTATGAATAAGGCTGTTGAACCTGATAAACAAAATGTTGATGAACCTATTATAGCAAATGTGAAAGACTTTGTTACTAAATATGAAGAAGAGGGACACACTATCCTTTGTAAGGATACCTCTAATATTTTTTCACAAAGTAGTATTATGAGAGCTAGTATTCCTGTGTTTTCTGTTAGGCTAAGTAATATCGTTTCAAACCAGGCCACCAATATTGTGTTTTCAAGTCCATGTACATCTTAGTGCTGCCAGGGTGGATAGAAAGAACAGAATCATGCGCCTCCTTGAGAACTTGCTCTCTTAAACCCGGGTAGTTCAGAACAAACATCCGGTGTTCAAAGAAAAGAGTGCCTTGGTCATCTACGTGGAAAGACTCATACTTCGGAAGTTGAATGTTGGAGATGATCTTTTTAGTGTAAGGATCCCCAAGCTGAATGGAACGGACCTTTTCTTCCAAGAGAGGTGTTGCTAGAAGGTTCAGAAGATAACCTTGATCCACAATTTCAAGGTTGAGCTTGCGGAATTCTTCGCACAATAGAGGCTGTTGTTCTTCCACCATGAGATTGTTGACATAAGCTTTTCGGCTGAGAGCATCGGCCATGACATTTGCTTTGCCCGGAGTGTAGTTGATGGTCAAATCGAAATCATTGATTGTTTCAATCCACCTCCTCTGACGAAGGTTGAGATCAGGCTGTGTGAAGATATACTTCAGACTCTTGTGATCAGAAAAGATCTCACAACGGTTGCCCAGCAAGTAATGCCTCCATACTTTCAAAGCAAAGACAACTGCTGCGAGATCAAGGTCATGTGTAGGATAGTTGATCTCATGCGTCTTCAACTGACGAGATGCGTAAGAAACAACTTGCTTTTCTTGCATAAGGACCGCACCCAATCCTTGCAATGAGGCATCACAGAAAATCTGGAAAGGCTTTGATGTATCTGGAGGAACTAAGACTGGTGAGGAAGTGAGCTTCTCTTTGAGTGTTTCAAAGCTTGCTTGGCATGCATGAGTCCAAAGGTATTTCTTGCCTTTCTTGAGGAGATCGGTAAGAGGCTTCGCAATCTTTGAGAAGTTTTGAACGAATCGACGACAGTAACTGGCCAAACCAAGGAAACTTCGGACTTCTTTGACATTAATGGGTGGAAGCCAGTCCATAATTGTCTTGATACTTTCTGGGTTGACGGCAATGCCCTTGGCAGAGATGACGTGACCAAGGTAGGTGACTTGAGGCAGCCAGAATTCACACTTGGAAAACTTTGCATACAGGCGGTTCTCACGAAGCTTGTTTAGAACACACCAAAGGTGTTCTTCATGTTCTTCTTTTGACTTAGAATAGACTAGAATGTCATCCAAATAGACCACAACGAACTTATCAAGATACTCCATGAAAACCGAGTTCATAAGCCTTGAGAAGGTGGCAGGTGCATTGGTGAGACCGAAAGACATGACCGTGTACTCATACAGGCCATAGCGGGTGGTGAAAGCTGTTTTAGAAACATCTTCCTTGCGAATCTTGATTTGATGGTAACCACTTCTCAAATCAAGCTTAGAGAATACCACAGCTCCAGCTAGCTGATCGAAGAGATCATTAATCCGTGGAAGGGGATATTTATTCTTGATGGTTTTAGCATTGAGTGCCCGATAGTCAACACAAAGTCTATGAGTCTTGTCTCGCTTCTTCACAAAGATGGTTGGACTACCCCAAGAAGAAGTACTGTGCTGAATGAAACCCAACTTCTCTTGTTCATCCAACTGACGCTTAAGTTCAGCCAACTTAGCAGGACCCATTTTATAAGGCCGCTTGGAGATAGGAGCAGTGCCAGGTTCAAGTTCAATGACAAACTCAACCTCACGATCCGGAGACATACCTAGCAACTCTTCAGGAAAAACATCTGGAAACTCACAAACTACAGGAACACTCTGAATACCTTCCATAGCATCATCATTCAGAGCCACCAACGAATAAAGCTGAATTGCAGGAGTCAGACTTGGAGAATAGACTATATGGCCTTCAGGAATTTTCAGAGAAACCGAACGTTCAGCACAATCAATCACAGCTGCATTTGCTGTCAACCAATCCATGCCCAAGATAACATCAATATCAGAATTGCCCAGAACAATTAAGGAAGCCGGAAAAGAAGAACCACCAATCTCAATTTGATTGCCATGGCTGATCTTAGTAGATAACAATCTTGCCCCGGGAGAAAGAACCATTAACTTTTTATTCAGCTGGTCCATAACAAGCTCATGCTCATTTGCAAATTTGTGAGAAACGAAAGAATGTGAAGCACCAGAATCAAACAAAACTCGTGCAGGAACTGAGTTAACAGGAAGCATACCCATGATAACTCCAGGTGCATGCTCAGCTTGAGCGACGTTGACACAGTTGGCACGAGCAACCGTAGACCCCGGCTTGGTGTTGATGTTGAGAGCCCGAGGTGGAGGTGCACGAATCATAGGAGCACTTGCCGCAGGTCTTGGAGGTGGTGGTGGAAGAGCTTTGTTGTTCAATGGACAATTCCAGTGCTGATGCCCAGTGTTACCACAAGTATAGCAAGCACCAGGTGGACGTGGAGCAACGTAGCCAGGGACTCCGCCAGGCGCTCTAGGGTAGTTGTGGTTGTAGCCCCTGGGAGCCGCAGTGAAGGAGTTTGGTGGCCTTGGTGCGTAGCTTGACGGTCTTGGTGGAGCAGGGAGCAACGGTGGGGTGTTAGGAACCCAGACACGACGCTTAGAAGGAGCTGTCATAGCAGAAGAGCTTGCTGTATCACGGCTGTGTTTCTTTGACTCCTCAAACACTTGCCTACTTGCTTCTTTCTGCAGAGCTGTGTGTTGAAGTTCCAGGAAAGATGCTGGCCTTGCATGAGTGATTGCATATTTGATGGAAGCATTGAGGCCTTGCCAAAACCTCTTTTGCTTCTTCTTGTCATCAGAGATCTCATCGCCACCATAACGAGACAGGTTCATGAAGTTTCTGATGTAGGTGTTGACATTGTCAGTGCCCTGCTTGAGGTTGAGAAACACTTCCTTCATCCTTTCCATGAAAATTTCTGACAGATATTGCTCTTTGAAAGCAGTAGTGAACCGCTCCCAAGTAGGCTGAAAACCAGAAAGATCTGCCTTGAGGTAATTTTCCCACCAGAGAGCTGCATCTCCCTTCAGAAGGTGAGTAGCACACTTGACCCATTCTTGCTCGGGAACATCCGCAGTCATCAGCAACCTTGACACTTCAAGTCAAGGTGGCTGATCAGACACCTCAAATTGGCGTGGGTTGAACTTGAGAAAACTCTTGATGTCTCCTCGCTTGGGAGGTGGAGGTAGCGGAGCAAACTCATTCCTCCTCACGCTTTCCTCGAAGCGCTGCTGGTTTTGCTGCATAGTGCCCAAAGCATTTGCAATACTTGCCAAAGCGGCCCCAAGTTCAGGTGGTATATCCTCCTCAGAACGGCCTGGTGGTGCCATCCTGTGATTGATATAAAACACAAGTCAGTACTATAATGGAGAATGATAATAATCCAAAATAGTACCAAAATGGAATTAATCAAGATTAAAGAATGCAATTCACTGAGATGATATTAAAATATCAACAAAGTTCAAGGCAATTAGAAGATATTAAGCATAACACACACGACTGAACAAGGAGTGTGGTATACAAACTAACAAAGAAAAAATTTCCACAAATTTCGGCATTAAAATACCACTAAATGCGCAAAACCACTTAACGAATCAAGATTAGTAACTCTACTAGTTCAATATACAAAAGCAAATGACAAAAGTAGTGGTATGGTGGCGACTCCATCCCGCACTCAAATCATTACTCCGCACATGAATCAGTAAAACACATATCCCAACAACTTCTTCTTCGATGAACCTAAAGATTGGTAACTATGGAAACAACACCCCAACAATATAACATCGGATAACAAAGAGTAAGATAGATCGCATCGGTGTACAACGAATCAGAATAGATCGCGTCGGTTTACAAAGGACTGTCGGTAGGGAATGTACCAACAGTTGATAACCAAAAGGCAGATAGTGATAACATTTGGATGCAACAGATAGACAAGGAATTCACACACACACACAAACACAAACACAACCTATGGTACTACGGAACCCAGAACACGTGAATCCTAGTTTGAATTTTAGACGAGGATTGAAAACGTTACACTTCCTTACCAGAAAAGGGTGGGTGGGTGGGTGGGTAAGAAGAAAAATGGAAGCAGTCCTACTCTCATGTTTGTTTTTCCCTAGTATACATAACTACCAAAATATTTGCTAGACTGACAACGACCATTTTGGCTGAGACCCTGAAGGGCGGGATGGCTCTGATACCAATTGTAACTACCTCGGTGAATTACGCTCTTAGTTAATGCCTAGATGAACGAAAGTGGTTAAAATAGTACGGTGGGGCCCAAGGCCACTCACGGTAGACCTTTCGGCCGTCCTAACCACTTTCAGACAACGGGACAAGAACGAGCGGCGTAATCGGCAGGCGAAGGGATCAACTACATACACAAATGAGTATGTATACAAGCCACATACAACAGTCCTCAGAGCCATTCCATCTAAAAGAAATAGAAATATAGCAACGCCACACGGCAAGATCCAAATGTCCTAGATAGATATAATAATTTAGGATAGCTCCTCATACATCACACATCAGAGTATCAGGCGGAAGCGGAAAACAAAATCCGAGTACGGATAAGAAGCAAATTGGCATAAGATGTCCCATAAATAAACTCATTCCGCCCACAGATCACACGGATCCCCGTTCTCGGAATCTCTACACCGAATGATCGTTGCCAACATCATCTGTCTCTTCCACCCAGTATCCATCTTGCGGGTACACCTGTTCATCTGAATCAAACAATTTATCGTGTGAGACCCTAGGGGTACTAGCAAGTCTTTATGCCACTAAAGGGGACACAACCTGGGGTGACGCAATTGCAGCAAAAGATAATACCTAATAGTTCTACAGATACTCGCTAACCTTTCGCCTAACCAAAGATAGACGGAAGTCCGTTAATTAAGAACAACAGTTGTAATAGTATAATTAACAGATCCATCCTCCTCCTCGCTTACCAACGAGGAAGCGGACGAACAACCCCATCATCCGTTGGCAGTTTTATTAACCATTCCATGAGTATTGCACTATTTACTAGTCAAGTACTTAGTCAAATTAAAGCGGTACTTTAATTATACTTGTCTATGATCAAGAAACTGTGCTCCAAGTCGTCCATATCCGCGGACACGGCTTTTAGAAAGATTTACCCTGCAGGGGTGCACGAATAGCAACACACACTCGATCAACCTCGGAAAAACCAACTCAAAACCCAACGAGGCATTCACGACAAAGCAATCACAGGATTCAGAAATATTTTAGGGGGCCACCCCATTAAGCTACCCGCAACGAAGTTGGCCGGCTCCAAGACGGACCCAAGGTTTGTGTCAATGGCTGTAAACGACTGGGAACCCGAAAATGTGACTGGGCATGTTGATACCGCGAAAACATTCCAGGTGCTCCTCGCACAATCTTAAATAAAGAAGTAACATGGCATAAGTACAGGATAGTAATAAAGCCCCAAACTATTTGTGGCCCCAAGAAATAAGAATGAATCAAGTTCTGACTCAGGGGGGTCCATAAGGCCTCCCGGATGTGGATAGTGCGAATAGTCAAGGAACAGGAATCAAGTACTCGGGGTCCTACGGGACACAAGTGAGCATGAAAACCAAATAGCAGATATTGCTCACCGGTGCCTCTTTCATTAGTTATCCCATTACTACTCAGGTTATGTTGTTTAGGTACCTCATTATCCATCAGACACTCACATACCCTACTCATGCTTTTCTACGACTCGCATGGCTCAAACAACTCCTATAGTAATGGCTCATGGGACCGGAACAGGCTTGGTGTGGTTTAAAAGTAAAGGCTATGCAGTACTTGGGATTCAATTTAATGCAATCGCGACTCAATGATGCAAGAATAAGATAGAGGCAATAGGTACTGTATGTATGCAAGCATGTGGTAGTGCTTGCCTGGCAGCTCAGTTGAAGCGAGAGATGGATCTGGGTAATACTCCTGGGATTCCTGGTAATTCTCCTGCTGGGCGTCTATTCGAAGAAGAACCAAACAAACAAGGGCCAACATAAATAAAGTGCACAAGCATATGAATTAAAATGCAACAAGCAACCAAGCATGCCATGATGAATGATGCACAATTACATGGCATTAAAGTAGCATGGCAAAGGTGAGGTGTAGATACAAGAAATAAAGGAATTTATTATTTATTTACCCAAGTTTTATTGTCATAAACAGTTCAGATTTTAAATAGCAACATGATGCATGCTCCATTTCAGAACAAGGACTGCATAGATAGAACGGGCTCGTCGCGCTGATCGATTTAAACATATTATTTGTCAAATTTGGAGTTATAAAACAAAAGTTATTAATTAAATAAAGAAAAGGGCATTTTCTTGTAATTTTAATCATCTCGAAATTTAAAATGTTCAAAATATATTTTGAAGGGCATATTTGAATTCCTCACATTTTTCTGATTCCAAAACATATATTACATGTATTATTTGGATTTGTATTTTAAAAATTATTTGAATCTGAGAAGAATTTGAATTTCAAACAATTTGGAAAAGATTTAATTAAAAACAGACACAGGCAAAATACTTTTGTTACTCAGGCGAAATCAACCCCAAAGACTGACAGGTGGGCCTTGGTGCTGACTGGACCACGCGCGGGGAAATCCTTTTGTCACCGCGTCTCGGGCTAGCCACTGTGACAGACAGGCGGGGCCAACTGACGTAGGCCCGCGTGTCAGCGAGGAGGTAAACAGGGGCTGACAGGTGGGGCTGGGTCTGGAGCGCGGGTTGCGCCGGGAAAAACAGAGGGGCTTTCCTCCAAAAGTGTTAGCGCGGCTGACTGGTGGGGTCGCTAGGAGCGCGGGTTACAGGAATCAAAAAGGTGGGGGGCTTTTTGCAAATCGACCACAGCCCGAGTTACTGTTTTTCTTCTCCACGTTCTGGCGAGGGAAAACGGCGCGCGGCGCGGGCGGGGTTCGATCCTGGGACGCGAGGGAGCGCGCTGAGGGAGCGGAGCCACTGCAGCGGGCTAGGGGAGCTGGCAGATGAGGGGCTGGGGCCTAGATGGGTGTGGCGCGGCGCGGGAAGGCTGCAGATGCCGGCGAGCGGCGCGCACTGAGAGCGCTCGACAAAACGGTTGGCGACGCTAGACGGCGACGGAGAAGAGGAGGTTGTCAAGGAGACGGAGGGGCTCACCGCGGTTTGCCTGGTGTGGTTGGATTGGACGGGGGCGTGGCGGATCATCGACGACGCAGACGCTCCGGCGGGATAGGGTTTCGGAGGACGGCGAGGATCTGGCGGTGCTGGGGAGCTCCTCGTCCAAGTCAGCATGTACGGGGTGGTGCACAGGGACGTCCACGATGCTCCAGGCCACCTCCACGACAAGCTTGCTGGCTGGAACGGCGGGGACGCCGAAGTGCTGGCGGCGAGCGGCGGCGGGAGCTGTCGGTCGGAGAGGAAGAAGGAGAAGAAGGGGGCGGCTCGGCCAGATCTGGGAGAGGCCAGAGAGACGTGGGGAGGGAGGAAAAGTGAGAGGGAAAGAGAAGGAAGGCTGGCGGGGCACGACAGAGATAAGGTGGCCTCGGTGCCACCTTTCTCTCCTTTCCCCTCGAGCACGTGCTCGGCCGGCTGGGGTTGAACCTGTGGCTGCAGGTGGACCAGGTCGGGAGAGAGGGACAGGCTGGAGGAGGGCCCTCGGGTCAGGAAGAGAGAAGAGAGGGAGGGTTAGCTCGGCTAGGGTTAGATGGGGCATGGCTCGGGTTAGGGCATGGGCTAGGGTTAGGATGGCTGGGTGGCTGAGGTGTGGGCCAGGGGAGGGTGGCCAGCAGCTAGGGAGAGAGGGCTGGGCATGGGGTCATGCTAGAGAGAGAGAGGTGTGTGAGAGAGATGTGAAGTGGAGTTAGGGTTTAGAAGAATTTAGAGAGAGTAGCTAGGTTTGTTTTTATTAGGTTTTTAGATTGTTAAAACTTGTGCAAAAACCAACCCAAGTGAAGCATGATGAGTATTGGGTTAACATGAGAAGAAGGTGAAAGGGAATTCCAAGAAAAGAAAAAGAAATAAAAAGATGGATTAGGCCTCATATGGTTCATGCATGGGGAATTAAAAATAAGAGGAAAATGAGATGGATGAGGTTGGGAGGATGGTGTAATGGTGGTAGATGGCCTCCCAAGATAGGATCCATTAAATTCAAAGAAAAACCAATGGAGTAAAAAGGTGGTGGAGAAGGTTGCATGGCCCATGCAAAAATAATAATGCCATTGATTATTTGTGAAAACAATATTAATATTATGGCATTACTCTATGCATATCCAAGAAGTGGAGATAAAACCAAGCACAAGAATTTAGAGGATTTAGTCCACCCCAAACTGTATGAGCTAGAATTAAATAGCAAAAGAAAGAGAAACAAGCTCATGGTTAATGGGATGGTGGGATTATAAAGTGGTGGAAAAGAAAGGTGATGGAAATGAAATAAAAGATATGCCCCCAACTCAACTTGGGCATAGAACAATATATCAATAGCCAAATACAATATCAATAGGCAAATACAATTAATAATGCATGGGAGAGAAGAGCCAAAAGAAAAAGGGTTTTATATGATGCTCAAATGCAAGGTGGCATGATGACATGAGCATGATATAATTATGATGCAATAATAATATGTAAGAAGTAGCCAATATCTTACTAGGACAAGTAGCATTACAATTGTTAGACAATTGGGGTGCTACAATGGGGAGGTCCGGATTAAAGAGGTTCAAGGCCCTAAAGGTGAAGGAAGTCTGGAGGACAGGATGGAAGCACTAGAGCAAGAAGTCTTTAGGTATAAGAAGATGGCGGAGCACGAAGTGGATATCAACCATAAGATTTGTTCCGAACTCATCACCGAGCACCAAAAGGAGACTGCTGAACTCAAAGACGAAGTCCTCTCACTCCGCCAAACAACCAACGAACTGCAAGCACAGTTCTATGATGTTCAAAATCAAAACTGTGAGTATGAGGCTAGGTTTAAACGCATAAGTGCTGCTGCAAGTTTCAGGATGTTGGAAACCACGATGTCCTTTGTTGATGGGAAGCCCGTACCCTGGAAGACGGACGAGGATAAGAGGATACCACCACCACTTAAGGAGTAATTCTTCATCAGGTTTGGCATCCCTTTGGTTTGTTCCAAGCTTGGGGGAGTGCCGCGGTATCACATCACTATGTTCTATCTATTACCTTATTAGTAGAGTCATATCATGAATAGAGAAGTTATTATATAGGATGGTTTGCATTATGGAAGTGTCCCCTCTCTCGTTAGATATGTATCCCTTGGTGTGAGTTGTCGTTATGGATTATTAATGAGAAGTTCTATCATTCACTCTTTTGCATAGCTTATATTAGTTTTCAATTCGTGGTTATATGATTGATCTTGTTGTTAGTATTGGTATCACTTTGGGATCATTGAGTTAATTTAGTTGGTTTTGAAAAACCTGGCTCGGTTAGTAGCAACACTTTTTGAGAGTTGAATGAAAAGATAAAAGTACTCTAAAGAAAAATAATTTCATCATCTTTCTTTCTTGATTTGCTCATAAGTTTAGTATTCTCTAGTTAAGATCTTTGGTGCTTCCAAGGAAGATTGCATGTTTGTCTTTATCACTTGTATGTTTGGTTGTTTCCTTCAACTCTTATACTTGCTACCCAGCCTTGCTAGCCAAAAACCTGTATTGAGAGGGAATTCTTCTCGTGCATCCACTCCTTTAAACCAAAACCTTTGCCATTTTTGTCCACCATACCTACCTATTAGCATTATTGCTATTCCAAGTAAATTCTTGTTTTGTCTACCTCCCAAATTAAACTTATTATGTGAAATCTAGTGATTAAAGCTCTCACGAACTTGATGGCACACTTTACTTTCTTGCACTTAATAAACTTGAACCATTGTGCTCACCTATGTTGCGTATATGCATGCACTTTGTAAGTTGTGAATTAGCAGAACCATGCTATCATGGGAACGCTTTCAACATTGCACTGGTACATTGTACCTAGTTGATATGATGTTCTTTTGTCTATGAATGTCGTTGGTGTGAAATGAAAGGGGAGCTTGTAAGTTCATGGATTTATGCATATGTGTTAGAGAAACGCTTGGGCTGCTGGTCTAATCCATGCTGACATGGTGGAAACCTGCAGCGTAACCATAACGAGTATCTATGAAGCATTCTTCCTATATTGAGAAAAAAGAGAAAAAAAAGATATTATGAAAAGAGGAAAGAGAGAAAAAAGCACCATATTCCCATAGTAAATAAGAAGATTGCTGAGATGCTTGTTGTCTGCTTGCCTTGTCATTTTGATATGGGGATTCTTCCGTATCATCAGGCAAGGGGTACCCCGTTGGCGGTTCTCTATGATACACATGTGCTTACGATGACAAGAACTTACCGGTGACTAAACTTGAGTAGCATGAGGAGCGGCCCTCGTATTCAAGGGACATGAGATTCTCAATTTACAACTTGTCAAGCATATCCTCATATTTGATCACTTTAACCTTAATCACCTAAAAATGCCTATGATAGGGGCAATGAGAGCTGAAAGCTAATAAGTATCATAATTTTTGGGATCTCTTTATGAAACTTGCAATCCCTGCTTCCCTCTTTGAAGGGCCTTTGTTTTACTTTGTAGTTGAGTCAATAAACCTACTCCCTTCTATCTCAGCAAGTATTTTGAGTCATTGTGTTTCATTCATTCATATGATGATTTATTTAATCATGTTTCTTATGTTCCTTGTTTTGCACATTGCTCTTATCTTGATGTTTACTACTTTGAAAGCTATCATTGAAAACAGTTATTTGTGAACTCCAGAAAATTATCAACTATTCTTCGACCAAGAGCTAAGTTTGCCATTACCAATTATGATTCACTTTATGTATCTTTATTGTGTTTCCTTTACCCATTATAAGTTGAGTTATATAATAGTGTGTTGTCTTCTATTATGATCTATGTATTGATGAATGTGATGCTTCTTGTGCGTATTCTTTTATCGACTCTTCACTCCATAAACATGAGGCCCTGTTTATTGAGCTCAGTTTCGCTTGGGGACAAGCGAAGTCTAAGCTTGGGGGAGTTGATACGTCCATTTTGCATCACTATTCTATGTCATAATTCACTGTTATTCATTGATATATTTCGTATTGAGAGGTGATACTTATGTTATTTCATCTGTTTTTGCATGGTTAATGACTTTTGGAGCATGGACCGCTGCAGTCAGGATTCTGATGGAAAAGGTGTTGTTTGGAGGCAAAATTCGTGAAGATCTGAAAATCTGGGAAAACATACGGAAAATCCTATTTTTCCAGAAGACGAAGGAAGCCACAAGGGGGGCTGGAGATGGGCCACAGGGGGCCCACACCACCCCCTGGCGTGGGCAGCCCTAGGCCGCGCCAGCAGGTGGTGTGGCCACCCTGGCCCACTCTAGGCTCTCCCCTCTAGCGTATATCATCCTCCTGAAACCCTAAGACTCGGGGAGCGACCATAGAAAGATTCCACCGCCTCTACGGGGCGGAAAACACCAAGAGAGAAAGATCTCTCCGGTAGACAGATTTCTGCCGGGGGAATTTCTTCTCGGAGAGGGGAGATCGTCGCCATCAACACCACCATCAAGCTGGACTTCATAGGGATCATCATCATCATCACCACCACCACCATCACCATCAGCACCCTCATCACCATCTCCATATTGTTGTAACAATTGCATTGAATCTTGCATTAGTTCATAGGGGAAAGTTTCCCGGTGTTGATTACTCTTTGTAGTTGATGCTATTGAGTGAACCATTGAATTATTGTTTATGTTCATATTGTTATACATCATTATTCCATCTCTGATTATGATCCATATGATGTCTTGTGAGTAGTTCGTTTTGATCTTGAGGACATGGGAGAAGTCATGTTGTTAGTAGTGGAGTTGTGTTGAGAAAGATTTAATAGATTGTTATTTAAGTTGTGGTGTACTTCTTCTAGTGGTGTCATGTGAACGTCGACTACATGACACTTCACCTATATGGGCCTAGGGGAATGCATTGTGTATTTGGCTACTAATCGCAGGGGTTGCCGGAGTGACAGAAACCTGAACCCCCGTTAGGAAACCATTGCACAAGGGACGTAAGGGTCTTAGAGTTTAAAGCTGTGGTTAGGTTTCTACCTTAATTACTTTCTTGTACTTACGGATGTTTGCAAGGGGTATAATCACAAGTATGTATTAGTCCTAGGAAGGTCGGTACGTTAGCACAGGTTCACCCACACAACACTTAGCAAGCTAAAGAAGATTAATGAACTATATGAAGCGAAAGCACTTGACAGTCTTCCCATTTGTCCTCGAGAACGTTTGGCCATCTTAAGTAATACAACCGGCTTGTCCTTTGCTACATAAAGGATTGGGCCACTTGCTGTATTTATTCCTATTGTCTTTTATTTACTCGTACTTTATTTACTTGCTTATCAAAAACCCCTAAAAATCCGTTTGCTAAGTATTTGCTGAGAATTCTTGATCCATACCACTAGCCAGCACCTTCTGCTCCTCGTTGGGTTCGACACTCTTACTTATCGAAAATACTGCGATACACCCCCTATACTTGTGGGTCATCAAGATCCAAGCCAATCGTTGCCCTCTCCGCGGCTCCATATGTCTGCACGATCCTCCGAGGCTGACTACACCTGCGTTAAGCCCCCTTTTGGGCAAGCTACAACCCTGGTGAGTTCCCGAAGACTCTATGAGCTAGTGATGCCCCTGAAAAGCTTCAGAAACGTCCGACTATACCTCCGGCAGCCACTCATAGATAATCTAGATACCAAAATTATGTGGCCTAAGGGTGCCCATCCATATGCTGGATCCACACAAGGAATCACATCGTCACGATAAAGTCATCTTGCCTCCATATGAAAAAAAGAAGATACAACTGACTTCTCTGTCCCATTCCAAATCTCATGGTTAGCGCGTAATATACGACGCTAGAATCACTAGCGACATTGGTTATTAAGTCCTAGATATTATGTTCCTTTACCACTGGAACTGTATCAATAGATAATTACCAATTGATAAATAATTCATAATCATATTATTATGAAAATAGTATTTTCTGTCCTTTTTGAAATGCAGGTGATGACACAGTTGAGTTCCAAGCATAGAAAATAATCAAAGGACATGAGCAAGTTGTGAACTTGCCTTTTGTGATTGCAAGATTATGCAGTCACGGTCTTTGAGATACTAGAAGATCCAAAATCTGTAAATAGCATCATTGGTCCGGTAAGGACTAATGTTTAAAGAAGCAATATGCTTATGCATAAGTAATGTAATGCATTTTGTAAAATCCCGAGATAAATCCCCAATAACATGAATGAGTTTATTTTGGGTGACACCTTTGAGATTTGGCTATTTCTCATGTTTTACTTCACAAGTAAAGATAACTACAAAGAATTTAAATGTTTAACATGCAAAGTGTGCACGTAAAGTGTAATAACACTTTGAGATTGAGGTGAATTACTATCTAGTAATTATGATGGATGTTGGTGTGATAGATTGTTAAGAGTTTAAGAACTTATTTATAAGGTGGTCGTTTGAAGTGGCAAAACGAATAGCCTTTGAGGAAAATATTACGCTGATAAGGTTTAAACAATCGTTCGTATGGATAGATTATAATTTATGACATTTGCGTTGGCTTGATAAGTTTGCACTCGAGATGCTTTAAGGTTTAACTGAAACAGACAAAATTTAAATATAAAAACATATTTAAACTTTATACATTATCTATATAATTTTATGGACCAAAGTTAGCTTTGAAACATAAATAGACCTAGGGTGTGATGTGTTTAAAGTATTTAAAAGTTTTAAGCTTTATAATAAGCATGTTCGAGACTGTGAGATCATTCACTTCCGATTTAAGTGAATGATGAGTTTAAATGTGCTTGTTTATTACGAATTTGATTTGACTTATTAAATAAAGAAAATTTGGCTAATAACATTAATGTGTTAGGGTTTAAAAAAAATCATGTTAAGTATGATGTAGTTGAGAAGTAAAGAGCATTTACTTTTATCATAAATGAATGATGTTTAAAACTTAGTTAAAATTGTTGGTTTACTTGGATTTAAGGTTTTATAAGATTTTTATAAAGTTAATAGTTTATACTTTAAGTTTTGCATAAATCCAAGTTATGGTTTTGGAACTAGCATTTGAATATAAAGGGTTTAAGGTTTTATATCATATTATGATTATTTCTTATTTAAGAAATGTTTCTAAAGAATTTATAAAATAGGTATTTTATATAATAGATAAGGATTTATTACTTTAAAAACCTTTGGAACCATATATCTAGTATTTTTATAGTAGACTATATTTATTCAAGATCTTAAAAATAATTTTTATTTATTTATAAGTATTATTCTTACTTTTATAAAATTCCACAAAGGATTATTTGTCTTAGAATATTTGCTTCAAGTTTTATTTGTAAAAAAATAAGTTAATAATTTTATAAGGTAGTATATTGAGTCTAATACACATAAATGATTTTTATGTATTTTTTATGATTTTTACTTATTTTATGAAATTTCATATAGAATTTAATAAGGTTAATACTTATTTGCGTTTTTTATTAAACTCAAACAAAGAAGCTTATATTTTTTATTTGATAGAACTTATTTTTATGGTCATTTTGATATATAATATGTATTTTTATGATTTATTTACATTTTTCTAGAGCTTAAACATTATTAGCGTATTTAGGTAATTTTATTTTGCAACTTTTTTCTATCTTCTCTATAAAACTACTTCTGGCCCACGGGCTGGTTAAGTCCAACCCGGCCCAGTTGGGCCTAGAGTCATACCCCACCGCAGCCCAACCCCTTCTCCTCCTCTCACTCACACGCACGCACACGACACAGCCTCGCACCCCTCCTCACGCGTGACTGCATCGCTACCAGCACCGCCGCCTGCCACTCCGGCCGCCACCGATCGCACCAGCCGCGGGCGCTCGTCGACTAAGCTTCGCTCCAGGCTCTCCACCTAATCCCCGCCACCTCTATCTGCGCATGCGCCCCTACGCGCGCCCCTGGAAACCCTATCCCTGCCCAGGGTTCGACCGCCGGCGTGGTTTCCTTGGTTCCAACACCTCCGGCTGCTGCTCGAGAATGACCACAACCTCTTGTCCGTCGACCTCGCCCCCTAATGCTTCTATTCGACCCAACCAACCTGGTATTCCCCATGGTGGTGGGTGTTGCGGCTGCCTTGAGTTGTCGCCTCCATGGCTGGTCGTGGTGTGCTATTGTCCTGTTGCAGCCGTGCCATCATGCTCTGCCTCGAGCCCCTGCTCTATCATGTCCTATTCGAGTTGATGCCGGTGGGACGGCGCTGACAACGCAACCCCGGTGTCTTCGGCGCTTCCTCTAATGCGAGGATAGTGTTAGACAAGAACTGCTCCTTGCCTCCGTCAAGCCTACGCTCCAAGTGCTCGACATCCTTGGTAAGTTCTTCCCCTTTGTGACTAGCCTTTGCGCTGATGTGCTGCCACAGGTTGAAACTAGGGTTCAATGGTGATGTAATGGTTGTAAGCCATGGGTTTGTGCAACTTGGCGATGATGATTTGCTGTGCTCTTGAATGAATACTTATCCTAGCTAGATGATTTTATTATTATAAATACTAAGTATTTCTAGCTAGATTGTAGCTGTAGCTTTATGAATAATGGCTCCCCTAATTACATAGACTCCTAGAGGTTTCATTAAGATGTATACCTTCACTTCTACATATGGTTTTGAGTGTTATAAATTGCTGGTTTGATGTGTGTTCAGGTGATTGCTCCAGTGGTACCTTCTTTTTAAGATATACATGCTATTGTAAGCCTGCATGATTTTATTCATGAGTTGAGTTCTACTATTCCTGGTGATCTTGTGGTCACCAAAATGCATGTAAGATGTTCCTGATCATGGCTTATATTTTGTTAACTGATGATCCTTAAATATATAAGAACATATAATATACTATTAAGATGTGCAATAGTATATGGGCAGCTATGGGAAATGGTATAAGTTTGCTTGTTAATTGGTTATAAGCCCTTTCCCCTGTTATGCTGTTGGAGCACAAGCAAATGTTCATGTTTTACTTTTCTGAACCTACTTTCCTTAATGAGGTTAGTAAATTGGACCTCGTCTCTTATATTACTACATGCTCTGGTAGCCTTTATGATCATTAATAAATAGATCAACATTTCTAAAGTGGTGTGATCATTTGTATCCAAGGATGGAGATGGTCCACATACACTCACATATATTTCAAGCAATGTGTAGATGATGCATTGAAGTATGTATTCCTCTATAGCCAGATCTGCTATTCCTACTAGCTGGCTGTGCTTTAATCACATATAAGATATACTTGGAGAACTGAACCTATGGTTCAATGATGATTTAAAATGTTCTCTGGACAGGTTGCTATTTGAACTATACAATTCCTAGGTAACTAAACTAGGAAGATGATCTGGGATTTTCATTTGGTGGCTGGTAAATGGAACAAAAGCATGTTGCCTTATTAGTCATGTTGCCAATTAACTTGAGTGGCTTCCGTTAGTTATAACACCTAACACTCTAATGTGGTGCCTCTATTGAGTGTGCACAGTAGTGTAGTTCACAGTTTTATGATTTGCTACTATTTTGGCTAGTCTGAAAGATCCTGGATCATTAGTTCTTGATGATTTGTGGGTACACATGTCCCAGCCTATGATGCAAAGGCTGAGGCCCAATTTTAAATAAAAGCAGATCTGGTACTGGTTTTTGTGTTTAACCAACTTGGTGGCTTCTGCTGCTACAAGATCTGCTATTGTGGTGCCTCCCATGTGGAGTGTGCACAATAGTAGGTCTAAGCAACATGATCTGCTACTTTCTTTCCCTAAATACTCAATGATGATCTAGACATGCCACTTGCATGCTAGACTGAGAGTAATACCACATCAATCCAACCTTAGCTCTGCATTCATAAAAGCATGTGCTAAATGACGAGCTTAAGAATCAACCTACTACTGGTGATGTGGTTGTTGTTACTTGCACCTAGGGTTCTCCTGCTGACCTTGATCTTCTACTGGCCTTCCTATTGATTGTTGGCTAGTTCCTCCTCTTGAGCTAGCTTATGATCCTGTCCCGATCCTCTTGGTGCTTCTTGGGCTAAATCTTGATCTAGGAATCCATGTGATATTGGTTGGTGATTTGTGTGGACAGAGCAGTGATAAACTCATGGTTTCTTAGCTCTGTGATGGAACATGTGTGTTCTGCCTTGTAATTTAGCTCCTACGACAGCTCTCTCCTATCCTATTCTGGTGAGTTGCTCATGTGTTGATAACACATCATGTGCATGCTGTGTGTGAGCAGCCTATCTGTCTATTGCTAGGTGTGGATCAGATCAAGTACATCCTGATATTTCTTGGGGTTTTTACTTTTGTCTTCTACTAATCTGGTGAAACTTGCCCCTGCCTGTGATATTGGACTGAGGCAAAAGCCTGATAAGAATAGATACGAAATGGCCCCTTTTTAAATACATACTCGATGATGAAGTCAAGCTCTAGCATTTCTAGGCCAAATCTGAGAGTATAACTAATAAACTAACCCCCTATTTATCATTTACCTTGTGTGTCTATTTCTTTTGCAGGAACAAGGATATGGAAGATATAAAAGATGAAGGAAATAGTTAGGAAATTTAATCTATCGCTGTGTGTTTGTAATTTTCTTTATCCCTGATGTAAACTTTATATTATTCTCATCGTAATTTATTTATTCATTTGGAAAAGACATTGTGATATATATATTGTTTTGTAATAAATAATTCTTTTAGTTATTTCATTTATGTAATTTTATTTTCTATTTATTTGTTTACTGTAATTTACTTTCATTCTTTTATTGTAAAAGAACAACAACACTATATGTATATATGTAATAATAAAGATTATCCCTTTCCATTATTAAGTCTTGTATAATATTCATTTTATTTACTCATTGTAATATTTGTATAACATTAAGGAATTCGATAACTTATTTTTTTATTTATAACCTAATTCAAATTTCTTTTGAATTCAAATTTAATCATTTGTATTTTCGAATGTGACATGATTCCCCTCAAACACAAAGATACAATAGAGGTCATGTCAAAGTCTATCGTACTTGCCCAGATGTGTCCATCAGAACAAGAGAGACCCCGACCCCTCATTGGCTCCTTTAGTTTTGCGCGAAAATCCCCCGGATTTTCTATGCATGAATGCAATGCACACACCTTATTTCAGCTTATTTATAAGCTCTAATGCTGAGACGTTACAGATGGGCTCTCGGGGGTAGCCTAGTCTGGACCCATTGTTCTGGCTTACGAGTTTCTGAAGATCCATCGGAAATCTTCATTCGGTGCTTCATGCCTGAAGATTGCTAGATCTTATGAGATATGCTTGTGTGCACCCCTAATTTTTGCCACGCAACTTCAGGAGGGTGAGATGCAAAACTTCTTTCTCTGACGTCTTATGAGACGTGGCGTGTTTCGATTTACATGGTGAAGATAATTGCGGAGAATATCATGGAGGCTAAGGTCTTGACTTATAGGAGATGTGGACTTTGCTTGGTGGTTCTTGACTTATAACAGCAGCATCGGCAAGCGGGAGTGGTAGCACAGAAGAAGTATAGAGTCTTATCTTTCAAGGTGAAAAATCTAAGATATGATCTTAATTGGTTGTGGCTGACAATGGCTTTGTTGGAGGCATTATTAGACTTTCTTCGTGGTGAAATCTAAGATATATGATCGAACAACAACGACACTTGAGCACTGTTTACTTCTTCAAGTCGTTGCTTTTAGAGAAATTGGATTCTAGGTCCTGTCTTGGCAGGGTTTATATTGCAGCTACAAGTTTCGATAACTGTAGCGTATCTTTTGTTTTTTCTTTTTCTTTTTATTATAGTATTATGTGCATCCGTAATATCGTTGGATATTTCGTTGTTGCAAATTTTTATCTCTGAGATATTAGTATATTTTTTTATTAAAAAAATAATTGGTTTAACAACGATGTTCTTACTACTCTCGGATCGACTACTAACTCGTGGCCCCCTACTCTACTAATCCATCCATAAGGGGTGGCTTTAAGCCTCCGGACCCATGTTTATTCAGCGGGCCTAGGAACTCAAAAGGCCAGATATTTTCCCCGTACAAGAGCAAGGGTCAATAATACAGATTGCCTACGTGTTCATGCTAGCTTAATCATTATCTTGACGACAGCTCATTTATTCATCAGAAAGGAAAAACTCCAGTCGACATCACAATGCCAGAAAGATCAGCATGCTCGGAAGTGTTAAAGATAGAATTGAGAGACATTCTAGATATAACACAAATGATTCAACTGTTTTTCCCCATTGATGATTCTCAGCATATATACATACACAGGAAAGAGACACGAGCGAAGAGTCGTGTCCGTAGGTTTGGGATGGAAACCGCGGAGGTGCAGGCAGAGCTTGATGCTCTCCCCGCCTTTCGCGGCGCCCTGAGCGACCCCTACGTCGCTATGTTGGCTGCGACACCTCCACGCCCTACTCCTGGTGCGGCGTCGCACGTGCGCCCGACACCGCTACCACGCCGTCGAGCTGCAGCTCCCCGCGGCTCCGCCTCTCGTACCTTTCTGATAACAAGCTCGCCGGCGGGGGCTGGGGGCGGGTGTTGGCCAGGGATGGCAAGGTGGTATGGGAGGAGGGGTGACCTTATCTGTTTGTCATTTTTGCATCTTGGCCTGGTTTTTTTTTCTTATTTGAAAATAGTCCTTGTTTCTTGTATTAGGCTGACAGGTGGGGACCACACACTGCCATGTCGGCAAATACATCGATGTGTCCAGGCCATGCCAGTGTCCGTAGATAAAACAAGGAACCATATGTAAGTACCATACACCATGTATTCCTAAGGTGGGTAACCGTATCAAATTTAGGTTGCAAGTATAGATACCTTAGGAGAATTTTTTTTACTCCGTAATCATTATCTAGACGACACCTCAATTATTCAGAAAAGAAACGTCTAGTCGACATCTCAATACCAGAAAGATCAGCATGTTGAGAAGAAAGGTGAAGGGCTCGACTCGTCCTGGCGGACGGAGACCGTTGACATGTATATCCGCGCGTGTGTGTTTTGTGTTGTGGAGCCGTATTGTTTGAAAGGAAATTATTACCCCCAGGAGAGATAGTGTGCAACAAGCAAAAACGTCCATCTGCTCAACAAAAGAAAACCCACGATCCTGAAGAGAAGAAACCACTATCTGCCAAAGGGTCGGGTAAGAAGACTCGTATGATGTGTGGACTGCGCAGGTTACACGAAAAAATCCCAGCCATTAATTCTCAGAAGACGTGTCAGGTGGTGAGGGCGCGAGCCATAGGGCTTGTTTGGATGTACCAGGATTTTTTTTCCAGGAAATCAAATCCTGACCGAGAAACCACGAAAACAGTTCAAAACACCGGGATGATCTTGCTCCAACCGACATGATCTTCTCTGATATGCTTGCTTGTCATATTTAATTTGGGTTGGTAAGGCCCCATCAGCTTTCTGCTTTATAACTAATTATCTCGTGTCTTTTGTACACTTCTAAGTCCACTAATCGCTTGATGCCTTTTAGAAGAAACCTCAGAAACTTCCCACATGCAAAAATAAGCATTCGCGCATGCAAAGCAAGGGCATCTCCAGCCGGGACACGGGCGGTCCGAATCAGTCCGCGCGAACAGGGGTTGGGGAAAACCCACCCCAGCAGTGGGACCCAGTTGATCACGCGTGTCCGTGCCGATCGATTCCTCCCCCAAAATGGGCTGGGAACGAAGGCGTCGCCGTGGACGAGTAGCGGAAGCCGCACGCGTCCGATTCTGTCCGGGCGAGTCAGCTAAGAGCAATGACATATTAATGGTTAATTAATACTAGTTCGTTAATTAACTGTTCTAATAATTACAAAAACCCGAACTACGATGGCGGCGATCAAAAATCTGCATGTCGTCCTGCCCTGCTACCTACGACGACGATGATCCAAAAATGTTTCTTGTCGCCATGCCCTACATCGGCGGCGCCATCTGCTGCTCGGCGTCGGGGGGGGGGGGGGGGGGCTATGTTGTCACTGCCTTGCACGACGGTCCGGCGATGTCGTAGCGCGCCCTCCGGATGACGGCGAAGGCCGCGTCAATCACGGCCTGCAAGGCCACCTGCTTGACGGCCGCGCAACGGCGGCTCCTCCTCTCGCAGTTGCGCACTGAAGTCAAATAGGTTGGCCCGCTGGGGCACTCCGCACCCCAAACGAATCGAGGCAAAAAATCTTGTTTTGTGTCCGCGGACCGATCCAAACGGACCAATTAGGATACATTATGTGTTCGAAATGATCACCCGTGCCCTAACAAGCAGCCATAGAACTAAAACGGCTGAAAGGTGGAGAGTGGGGTAGATATCTACAAAGTTCATCCCATGCATGCTCGCAGACCACCTCCATTCGAACGGGTTCTGATCTGCGCTCCAACTACAGGTTCAGGGTTTGGACCCACAATCATCTCGATCGTCTTTTGGGCGCCCCGGCTGGGTCCCGTGTTTGTCCTTTTGCATTTAGACCTTGTGATTGTGACGACGAGCCGACGAGGAGGGCTCGACCTCGATCGTCCTCGTCTACAAGCACTTCATGCCGACTGATCATTTCTACCGACTGAGGATCAGACCCGAACCGCTCTCGATCGCACCAGCAGCGAAAAAGAATCACACGCCTTACTCGCTTTCGTTGGGGTCGGTGCAAGTGGTCAGGAGATGTAACTATTGCGTACGGGCGACATGTTGGCAAATGTTGGCCACGAAAAAACATGAGAGGTATATATGGAGTGCGTTTAGTTTTTGACCAAGGCTACCTTACCAAAAGTTATCCTTGCTCACAAATTGGTGAACATTGGCTACAAAAATTGAACTTTAGTCGTTAGCAAAGCGTTGGCATGGCAAAAAGTTGGCAACTATCCAAATAAGTACCAACTCTTTTTTTTTAAACCGAAGTATCCACTCTTTGGTAGTTTTTTGTTGTTGTTGAGAATAACTGCTCTTTATTAATCAACGGCTAAGTAACAGGAATTAACAATGTTGCATGGGGTTCTACAAGCCACACATGCATGGCGCCCCGGGCCTAAAGAGAGTGCAAAACGAGCTAAATTATGAGCTTCTTCATTTGAATTCCTTCCTTCATGAGTGAATATAACCTCCTGGAACTCTGCTCGGTGCATGATTATCTCCTGAATCACTGAAGCATGCCTGCCTCCGATGCTAGCTTCAATATCCTTAGTGATATGTTTACAATCACTTGCAATGATCATCTTCTGTAAAGTCAGATCTTCCGCTAGCGCCGGAGCTTCACGCCAAGCAACGTTAGTGTGTCGTTCCTAGGCCTTTGGACGAAGCCTCTTTGGTGGGCCGTGCCCAGGCCTTTGACCAACGGGCCTTGGTGAGTCGTACCATTCCTGGCACGCTAAGCCCTTAGCAGGCCAGCCCGATGGCCAGGTTGGCTCACACCAGAAACCTCAACAAATTCTTTCTTTATCTAAAAAAACAAATTCTTCATTTCTCTTTCTCTTTTTCTAAAAAAAATCTAAAGTGTCGCAAGTGCGAAACCTCAACAACGGAGGCAGGTAGGGGAGGGAGACGGTGGTGAACTCGATATATCGCGGTGACCTCCACCGGGGCGGGGACAATGCCGCGTGCCATTTGCAGGTGCCCCCGCCCACCATCCTCGCGTCCTGTTTCCACCGCCTTGTCCGTAGTCGCTCCTTCGCCATCTCCCACCTCGAGAGGGCTCCCCGACCCAACTCTCCAAGCTCTTCCCCCGACTCCCGCCTGGAGAAAGGCCCCGCGGGGCCTGTCGGAGAGGCGGAAGAGGTAGACGGGGGTTAGCAGCCACAACAGGAGGAGGGGCATGATGTGTTGCCCTAGCAATAGGAGGAGGCAGGGCATGATGTGCAGCAGCAACATGTGGAGGAAGAGGGGCCGGAGGAGCACCATCAGTAAGGGGACGACAGGGGAGAAGAGGAGGAGCAGGAGGAGGGGGTGGTGGAGGATGTGGAAATGTACAATGCGGGAGAGGTGGTCGTCGAAGGTGGCGATGCTAGCGACAATGGTGATCCTGAAGAAGGTCAAGGCGAAAGTGAAGGCTATGACCCCAACCCGGAGGTGGGGCTTGTCGAAACCTCTTGGTTTCTGGTAAAGAGCCTAAGTAAAGTTTTGATGACAAAACAACAAGCATCAAACAACCACGAGCTTGAGTAAAGTTTTGGTCCGACCGACTCCGTTAGTCGGCCCGAAACTCGGGGACTACACCTAGTGGGTGTACTCCCGCGCCCCCACAAAATTTCAGAGTCAAAGCAAAGGAAAATTAGCTTCGAACTGGTTGTACCCTCCAGCCGACCCGAACCTCGGGGACTACACCCACTGAGTGCGCTCCCGCGCTCCCACGTAAGGACAAGCACCCGACGAGTATGCCCAGAAAATGGAAAATTTCAAAGTCAAGAGCAAAATGCACTGACATAAAAACATCTGTAAGACGGAGCTCCCACCAGTTTTCAACAAGCACAAGTTGTTCAAACACACAAACAGAAAGGAAATTGTTTCATACAACTCCACCCGATATCCCGGGGATTGAAGCTCAAGGTTGAGGAGTAGAGTCGGTGGTGGCAGACGCAGTTCCGTTATAGGAGGCAATGTCAGCGCGGCCGGGTCGGTGTCCGACAGAGGAGTGGCGGTCTCACTGTCGGCTTCAGCATCATCCTCTCCTTGAGGACGAGTTTCTTCAACAGATCTTACAGGTTCGCCGCAGGCTTGGGGTTGGACGAGCCCCCCTTCCTAGGTATGTTTGCCGCCATCGATTTCCCAGCCATGATCGGAACCGATCTTCTAGCACCTGCCTCCCGACTCCAGCACCCGCCAAGGCCGGGAAGACGCACGAGGTGTCCCCTTGATCAACCCGAACAGGGTATAGACGAAGGAGGGAGTAGGAACGAGATCTGGACCGGAGTATGCCTTCCGCCGCTGAGATCGCTAGCGGGAGTCAAGAACCCTACCAAAGTCATGTTATGATGGGGGCCATTTATCAGAGCTCTCGCCCACTGCAACCGTAATTGACCCATTGCCAAGCTGAAAAAACCGTTGATAGAAAACCGGGAGGGCCTAATAACGAAGCTAACAAGCCCAACTAACTGGTACGCATGGACTTGGTTCAGGGCCTAGTAAACATCCGTCCAAGAGAACGCGCAAAGCTCAGCCGAGAAGGTCCAACGGTGGCACCGGAGCCCACGGCCGCCGCTGCCCTCTCGCACGGTCGCACCCAAAACCTCGCGATTCTTTTTTTCTCTTTCTCAAAAAAAAAAAAAAACCCGAAGCGTCGCAAGTGCGAAACCCAATTGGCGGAAGCAGGCAAGGGGAGGGAGATGGTGGCGATCTCGATGTACCGCGGCAACCTCCACCGGGCCGGGGACGACGCCGCGCGCCACTGGCAGGTGCCCCCGCCCACCCTCTCCGTCTCCCGGTTCCGCCGCCTCCTCCGCAGCCGCTCCCTCGCCGTCTCCCGCCTCGAGGGGGCTCCCCGGCCCAACTCCCCAAGCTCTTCCCCCAACTCCCGCCTGGATGAAGGCCCCGCGGGAGAGGCGGAAGAGGTTGAAGGGGGTCAGCGGCACCAGCAGCCGCAGCAGGAGGAGGGGCATGATGTGTTGCCCCAGCAGCAGGAGCCAGGGCATGATGTGCTGCCGCAGCAGCAGGTTGAGGAAGAGGGGCCCGAGGAGCAGCTGCAAGGGGACGACGGGGGAGAGGAGGAGGAGCAGGAGGAGCAGGAGGAGGGGGCGGTGGAGGATGTGGAAATGGACGATGCGGGAGAGGTGGTCGTCGAAGGTGGCGATGCTAGCGGCAATGGTGATCCTGAAGAAGGCCAAGGCGAAAGTGAAGGCTATGACCCCAACCCGGAGGTGAGGCTTGTTAAACCTCTTGGTTTCCGGTAAATCCCTGCTGATCTATGTGGAATTGTAGCTGAAATCGTGCAAAGTGCTATCAACCCTAAATACCGTGACACACATAGATTGAGGGTTTGTGCAGCTTGTGAGATTTAGGCCATAGGAAGATGTCCACTTGTGGAATCTATAGATTTTTAGAATTTGTATTACTTTCATGGTCTTGTACTCTTGTGGTGGTTCTGTATTAGAATCTAAATGTTTAGCAGTGTGGCAAATAGGATGGAATTCCTGGGTTGGACCGTTCTGTTTCTAGATTCGAACAGGAATCTAGAAATTAATTAAGCTTCTAGCTGCACTAGACAACAGTCGTCGGCTCTTTGATCAGAATCAAATATTGTCGGTTGCTTCTGAACACCAGGTTTGTTGAACAACAATTGAGTTTTTTTTGCATGGATGTTTTGTCGGTGCTTTGTGATTCCTGAGTAGAATTCATTAACCACAACGACTAGCCACGTACGATCGGGTACCTAACCACACAGATCATCTACATTCTTGTTTTTTTCACTGGAACCTCTGATTCTGAGTTCTGTTTCTGTTATAGGTGAGTTACCATGATGGAGTTGAAGACAGGAAGAGGGACTTGACTGACAAGCTGGATACCTTAAGCAAGAAAAAACACGATCTCGTGCAAATGCTGAAGCAGGTATTGTTTGTGCCAACTCTTTTTTCTTTCTCTGTTGACTGTGATTGTGGCTCAAAACTAGTGGCTATGTGCTTCATGCCATCTACTCTGTTTTTTCGCTCAAGTGTGTGACTGAATGTTACTGGGTAATGTCGGGTGGTAGACAACTTCATATTTGATAATTTCTCCAGGTTTGTCTGCTTCTGTCATCTGTCCAGTACCCCATTTGAAAGACATTGATTCAAATGAGCCTCTCTTCCGTTTGAAAACGTCTGAATCTGAAAATAGTAGAGTTGCTCCTGAATATGAAATCGATTAAATAATGAAGTCCTAGTTTAAATAGGAAACTATAAACACAGGAAGAGTTCTTCAAAGTAATTGGAGTTGCGTATATCTATGTGAACTGACATAATACACTACAAACTTCCTTCCGGGCTTTTTAAATTGTACAAGTTATAACATTTCCTTCACTTGTTATTCTCCTTACCAGATATTTTATAAATATATTAATCATGTTGCTGCATTTGCAGTGTATTCAAATGTTGTACATCATGATTATATAGTTCTATTAGTACCAGAGTTGAAGGGATATTGACTGGTCAATGGATGGTGGTACTTCATTAACCCTAAACCCTAAACCCTCAATCTTCTTGTTGATCTTTGTTTCTACTAGGTTAGATTTGGGAAAGCAATCTGACCATTTCTGGATATAAATGGAACTTAGCATTCAATGATTTTGAATCAGCTCCAAAGTAAGCCTAGTTGTTAGTGTTGGTGGTGGTTGTTTGTACGCTTATTTTCTTGGAGAAATTTATCCTTTGGTTTTAATCATTCAGTGCACTAAGCAGGATTATTTTTTGCTGTTTGAACAGATTTTAAATGCTGAAGAAGAAATCAGAAGGCGTAGCGCACAGGCTTCGGCGCGTGCTGCCATGCCTCAGCCGCCAGAAAACGCAGCTGATGGAAGCTATGTTCCTAGACAGGTGCCTAGAATGACGGTCGATGTCAATTTCAGCGAGTTTGCTGGGGAGTCAGATGCTGGTTCCAACCAGGGCACTCCTGGACGCCCCATGCATCATGCTCAGAATATTTCTCCTTCAGCAGCATCTTTTGCTAGGTCTCCATTTGGTTCGCTCCACCACAACTCTGTAAGTTGTTGCACTGGTCTTTTTTGAAGCTCTAATCTACATCACTCTGTTGGATGCTTTAGTAAATCAGTGTTAGGTAATAGTGAAAACGAGACTACATATAGTGAGTCTAACTACATTCGTCGATGCATTTTGGTAATAATCCTGATTTTTTGAAAGTTCTCAGGACTGAGATATGTGTTACCCTCCGTCTCCTATCGGGAATTTGTCTAAATTTGGATGTATCTATATACTCCCGCCGTCCCAAAATAACTGACTTTGAGTTTGTTTAGATTTAGATGTATCTAGACACGTTTTAGTATTTAGATACATGTGAATCTAAACAAACCCAAACCAGTTATTTTGGGACGGAGGGAGTTCTAAATAGTGTCTAGATACATTCAAATTTAGACAAACCTGCGACATCTATTTTGAGACAGAGGGAGTACATGTTATCAATTTTTTTGTATTAATCTGATGGGTTTGGCTAGATGAAGCATTTCTAGAATATAACAGTTTCTGTGATAGAACAGAGTACTTTTGTTCGTTTTTTAGCTACAATTATTTGTGATTTATCACAGGGCCACACTCCAAGAAGTCCAGTGACTTTCTCTACAGCAAGTCCATCTCGCTTCGCAGGTGCTGGGCATCAAGGGCATCCCTCGGCATCACTACCAGGAAGCAACTTTGTAGCCTCGTCCCCTTCACCTGCTGCATCCGGTGGCTCATCTTCCGTATTCAGAGACTATCGCCCACCCAATTCAACATAATCTCAAGATCAATGATATTAGCATCGACAAGGCAACAACGTGCATGCGAATCGCCGTGGATAGATAATACTGTTGTACTCCTCCCCTCGTTACTTTGTTGAAGATATTATTAGTATGTGGATAGCACCTCTAGGAGAATAAATGTCATGCTAGGCATCATTTTGTATCTCGGGCGGTGATAGTGCTATCGCAAGGAAATCATGTTCTACGTGTGCTGATATCAGAATGTATTATCACTCTAACTACGTATTAAAACAAGAGTACTGTTATTCTAACCTAAGAGACCTTCGACAATGTAAAATAGGTTCACTGATGCCACAGAAAGGATGAGCTGAAACTGAAAGCCTGAAAGATTATATAAAATACTAATCCATATCTATTTTTAATTTGTGGGCACAAAATAATATTCCTGCCAAGACGTTCTTGAGTTTTTATCCCAGATGACATTCGCTTACTGCAGCACATCACTGTGGTCATTGCTAACTGGCACACAGAGAGGAAACTTGTGGGGAGACTTGCATAGTTTCTGACAAGATGATGATACATACACCACTTCAGAAGTGTTATTGTATAGAAGCATGGAGCACACAGCATTAGTTTGGACTAAAATAACCAATACATTTTCATAAGACCGTGTGACTCCCAAACAGATCAAAGCTCAGACCACAGCATGAGTACCATATAGAAGTCGTGGAGGACATTCTCTAACAAATGCGAGTGTAGCGCTCCTTTTCCTTCAGGACGCAGAAGGCTGTAAGCTACAGCAGGCAGTATATATATTAGTCCAAGTGATCTGAAATTAACCAGATCATTAGATGGTACATATAATAAGAAAAAACTATGTACTCCAGCAAAATACAGTAGTACTAGTTCACACATGTGCTACGACCAGCAAGATATGCTAGTATGCATCAACATAATGGTGCAAGAGGCCAACCAACAGCTTAAATTTGTCGGCAAGGACACCCGGGCCATCATCACTACTCTGCATTTACTGTGTTCAATGCCTAACATTCAGTAGGTGATTGTCAGAAATCTGTGACCAGCAATAAGGCAAGCTTGTCAAAATTATGGCCCATTCTGACCAACTCTTGGATAACATGATATATCGACACTTGTTATTTGTCCATAAGGGGAGATGGGTAGTGTTACACTTGTTATTTGGTGGTTGGTAACAGTATTAGAAGGCATGTAACTAAACTGAACATGTTAGGCTCTATGTAGGAGTTTCATCACAAGAAAGACCCAGAAGAAAAGTAGAGTTTGTAAATAGAGAAGTCTGCCAATCGATGTTGAAAAAGAAAGCAAGGTTCTATGTAGTTTTAAATAGCGGAAACTAAATTTTGATCAAATTGGACATGTTTCTTCATAGTCATAGCAACGGAGCCACTACCACATGCATACTACCAATTCCCAAACCATGTGTGCCTCACAGAAGAGGATCCACCGCAAATTCAAAATGTAAGATCACGAACAAAAATGATTGGAGCATCTACAAGTAAGCCTGTGCAAACCTGGTTTGACTGGTTTGGCCGGTTTGGGCTAGTTCAAAATTTTATACTAACTCTAAAGCTTGGATTTCACTTGTGAAGGAAAATGAACTAGAGTATAAGTGGCCGGTTTATCCGGTTTGGCCGGTTCCAATTTCTGCACAGGCTTATCTACAAGGATGTAAACAAAGGCAGGTGAACCGAAATTAAGATCATGCATTTACCTCATGTGATGCTGCAACAAAATTATAGACCTTCCACATCCCCTAAATTTGGGCAAAGAAGTCCTGCAAAGTTCATATATTATATTTAGAAAAACAAGAAGTTAATGTAGTAGTCAGCTAGAACATCGAAGATATGGTGCCATGATAAAGACATATTCCTCCTGACCACAACTCTGATGTACAAGTACAACCTACAGCATTATCTACAAGCCATGTGCAATCTTTTTGAAAGAAAATTAGTGCAGACAGATCAAATTCAGGAAATAATAACATGTTACAAGTGTTCACACCACGTGGATCTTTATTGTCCTAATAATCAAATGATATGTCGAGTCAAAGAGGAGTGAATACCTTGGCCAATCTCAAATTCAACACTGGCCAAAGAGGGGAATGAACAAAGCAATCATCTATATGGTTAATATTACAGTGGTATTGCTCCGTATCATCGAAAAGGTCATCTAGCTGTAAACGTTTTACAGCCATTTATCCATGGGCCCTACAAGTTATCCTCATATCGAGTGGTGCTTTCCAATTTACACTTCTTTGAGATTGCACAAAGCTATTTTTCTTTAAGTTATACTAGCTAGTATCGCCATTCAGGATACACAGCTCAATAATGGCACAACACCACAAAGAAAACACTGGCAAGGTCAACCTGCTTATTGCAATTCATTTATATCTCTACCAGCAATCACCTTGCTTACTAAAGTACTACTGGATTTGCAGTATAGTATTATATTCCTTTTCAAGTAAATGTGAAATACATCTCTCAATTATAAGATATAGTACCTTGTTTATGACCACTCTAGGAAACTTGCCAACAACACAACCACACACATTAATTTTCAACTGAATATGTCCCACCTTTCGTTTTCCATGTAAAATTTGGACAAAGGAAGCGGCTATGAGCTTGTTTTCCCTTGAGCATTACGCAACACGTACCTCAAAAATGTACTGCAAGTCGAAACCAACTACCAAACGAGTAATAAGTCTCTAGAAAGAATACAAGTCACCCACGAAACTAATACTAGCCAGTATGGTCCACGAAAGCTATTTTTCTTTAAGTAATACTAGCCAGTATCGTCATTCAGGATACCCAGCTCAAGAATGGCACAACACCAGAAACCAAAAGACTGGCATGAATGTCAAGCTGCATATTGCACTTGATTGATATCTCTACCAGCAATAACCCTTGCTTACTGAAATGCTACTGGTTTTGCAGTATAGTACTACTACATTCCTTTTCAAGTAAATGTGAAATACATCTCTCAATTATAGAGTAAGATATATCTTGTTTATGACCAGTCTAGGAAACTTGCCGACAACACAACCACACACATTAATTTGCAATTGAATACGTCTCATCTTTCGTTTTCCATGTAAAATTTGGACAAAGGAAGCAGCTACGAGCTTGTTTTCCCTTGAGAATTACGCAATACGTACTCCAGAAATGTACAGCAAGTCAAAACCAACTACCAGAGGAGTAAGTCTCATACTAGAATACAAGTCGCCCACGAAACTGAACTGATCTAATCTACAGAGTATGATCTAATCAAGACTGAAGAAATCAATAATCTATCGAACTGAAATAGTAGTCGCGCAAAATAGCACCAGGGGGTAAATCAAGTCAACCCATCAGACGTGGAACCATGTGGCGGCGGTGGCGAGCGCGGAGGAGAGGCGGCATATTGATATCTCTACCAGCAATCACCCTTGCTTACTGAAATACTACTGGTTTTGCAGTATAGTACTACTACATTCCTTTTCAAGTAAATGTGAAATACATCTCTCAATTGTACAGTAAGATATATCTTGTTTATGACCAGTCTAGGAAACTTGCCGACAACACAACCACACACATTAATTTGCATATTGAATGTGTCTCATCTTTCGTTTTCCATGTAAAATTCGGACAAAGGAAGCAGCTATGAGCGTGTTTTCCCCTTGAGCGTTACGCAATACTACCTCAGAAAATGTACAGCAAGTCAACACCAACTACCATAGGAGTAAAGTCTCTAGGAAGAATACAAGTTAGCGCACGGAACTACTCGATAGCTCAATCTTAGCATGATCTAATCAGGACTGAATTTAGCAACAGAACAAGGTAGTATACAATGAATCGATCAACAACCTATCGAACTGAAATAGCACCAGGGGGGAGGGAAATCAAGTCAACCCATCATACCTGGAACCATGTGGCGGCGGTGGCGAGCGCGGAGGATAGGCGGCACCTCCTCTTGGAGTCCTCGCAGTCGTGCAGTGTCTGGAAGTCGCTGGCGGGGAGCTTGCGCGTGATCCATCCGATGTCGAGGTAGACGTAGAGCGAGGGCGGGGGCAGGTCGACCTTGACGCGCTCGACGTCGAACCAGAAGAGGAAGCGGCGGACCTGGACGCCCTCGATGTCGGTGAGGGAGCCGTAGCGGAGGACCCCCGTGACGCGGGCTTCGAAGTAGGTGAGGTACTCGAAGTGCACGCTGCAGGGCCCCGCGAGGTCGACGGTGAGGCTGCCGTTGTCGGCGAGCGAGAAGGCGGTGACGGTGGAGGGGAAGAGGCCCGCGGGGAGGCCGTAGAGCGGGAGGAGATCGTAGAGGGTCTCGTTCTTCTCCGGGGGCGGCGGCGGAGTCGAGGGAGTGGGGGTCGGGGACGGCGGCGGCGGAGTCGAGGGGGTTGGGGTCGGGGATGGCGGCGGCGGAGTAGAGGGAGTTGGGGTCGGGGGCTCCGCCGCCGCCGCGGCCGCCACGCCGGCGAGCAGGAGGAGGGGGAGGAGGAGGAGAGAATTGGGCGGCATTGGGGGGAAGATGGAAACTGAAATGCGTTTTTTGTTTTCTTCTCTGTCTCTCCTCCGTTTCTCTCTACTACTAGGTGGGGAGCCTGCCCAGCTGTCTAGCTGATGACCTGTTGCCGGATGGGTTTGGGTTTTATGTCCTTCGTGGGTCAAGGATGTCTTGCTTTCCAAGTTGGAGCACCGCCGGTGAGGCGCTCCAAGAGCCCAAGATCGATGGGAAATGGCTTGAAGCAACCAAACTCAAAGCTCGAAATCTCGAATCAACCAGATGGATATACCGTGACATTGATCGTGACTCAACTTACCGCTGTGCAAATGCAGCCATTGTAAGAAAACATATTTCGAAATATCAAAAAATTCAAAAATTAAATCATCATATATATATTAGAACATTTTATGTTGGTTCATAAGTTTTCGGGATAAAAGAACATTTTATGCGTTGTGCATAAAAAAGACAAAATGTGTTACAGAAATATGACTTTCACATAACATTTTTTATATTTTTATACACAACACATAAAATGTTTTTTCATCCCAAAAACTTGTGAACCAACATAAAATGTTTGAATGTATATGTAGAATTTTTTTCGAATTTTTTGATATTTCAAAATATATTTTCTCACAATAGGTGCATTTGCACCTATGAGCCTAATTGCCGCCTCCAGCCGAGGAGACCTTCTCTCGCTTTTATCCCACTATATTAATATAATAAACGCCTAATACAATCAACGAGGGCAGAAGCAAACACACACCCAAAAGAAAAAGACAAAAACAAAATGAAAACCGAGGCGGATCGACTAAGCAAAGGTAACCCGCAACCGCTGCGTCCACCGAAGAAGTACCACCACACTCCTAGCTCCGAGTCGTCAAGTACCAAGAAGCACCTTCAAGAAGGAGAGTGAATGTTGCTACACGGACCAGCGTCCTAAGGTTTCCCCCGACACACTGAGAGAAGTGGACGGAGGATAGCCATGACACCCTCCAGGAAGGAAAGGTGCCACCCGATGGCGGCACTGCATCAGTGTCGGGCAAGCCGACAAGGGTTTCTCCCGAAAAACCCTATCCACAACCCCCGGATGATCTGGCACGGGAGCCCCGTGAGGACGAGGCCTCGACATCACCAGACTCGCCACCCACCAACATGCACCCACTACAATCACGAAAATGCCATCACCATCTCACCAAAGCTATCGTCACGAGGTCTACTAAACGGGGGCAAGGAGTAGCTTGAACCGGGGCCAACTATACAGCGACTGCGCGGGAGGGAACTGCCTCCACTGCCTTCGCGTTAGTCGACCGGATGAGGCTACAAGGCACACCAATCCCAGTTAGGTCCGGCTAGGCTCCGCGAGCCCATAAAGCCTCCGCGGAGGCACACCAGAGGGTTCGGCCGGATCCAGTGCAGGCTCGTAAAGCCCGTCGCCACGCCGCAACAGGCCGATCGTCATCGCCGCTACACCTGACACCTGTTACACCACCCCTATCAGCAGAACGCGTCGCTCGCAGGGTAGACCCGCCTACCCCAACCCAACTGGAGCCCACATGGCCCAGATCTAGGCCGAGGGTGCAACCAGCGCTGCCCGCTACAACCCGGCGCGCTGCGCTACCCCCACAACACCACGAGCACGCCGCTGCCACGCCACCACCCTGCATGTGCCAAGCCATTGGGCCCTGGGAGCACCGCCGCCGGAGGGAAGGAGCCCCGACTCCGCCTCCAATTCGTGTGGGGAAGAGCAGGCCGTCGGTGCCCGGGCTTCGCCCAGCAACACCGGCCGGCGGCGGCAATGGGGGAGAGAGGAGGAGGGAGGGGCTGAGGCAAGGGAGAGGGGGGAGACGGGAGCGCGGGGGTATTCTTTACTTCCCTCTCGAGGAGACCTTCTAACGGATGATTATATTGTGTGACGTGTGTGATGATGTAAAACCTAACGTTTGCATCACTGGAGGAAAAAAACGTGTGTGGTGATCTATTCTTCATCGATGGGGCACAATCTCCACCCATTTTTCAAAAGTGATTCGCATGCTAGGCACAAGTTGATATTCCAAACCCAAGTGGTACCAATAGCTATTTGTACGGTTGTTCATATGCTTGTGATGAAAATAGTTTCGTTTAAATAATGGGGAAGAGACTGAAATAGGTGATCCATTTTACATCACCTGTTGTGGCACAAGTGATCTATTTTATATCATCTGGAAAATGAGAAAGTACACAAGTGATGTAGAACACCCTATTTTGGTGATGTAAAACTTTTACATCGTCTGTTTTGGGTGCCCTATTTTACATCATCTGTTAGAGTTGCTTTTAGCAATTCGTTTTTTTTTGGTATTGTGGTTTAGACATGTCCACGTTGAGATATTGTGGTTTAGACATGTCCACGTAGTCATGAACATGTCTGTTAGTCATCGTTTTCAGCACAAATGCGGCCTAGGTTTGCATCCCACATGAATCGAAGATGTGTTCTCCCGTGTCCATCATAGGGCCACACATAAGTGACACAACACCCTCTCGCATATCCCATCTGGTACTTTTTAATGGGGACCGTCCACATCCTCATCCCCACTCCCACTGCCGACTCCCAAACCCTAGTCAAACCTCCCTCCCCATCGTTGGTGATGACGAACGACTCGTGGAATGATGGATGATGTCACTAGAGAGTGACATGATGATGCAAGGCAGGGGATCATGGGGAGGAGGAGGGAAGCGGTGAGGGGTAGAAGCCATGCTCGTCCAACGTTTGATGACTCTTACTTGCATGGCGGCCTTGGTCATGGTGGTGATGCTTGATGATTTCATGGTGTTCTAGGCATTTTGGTAGGTCCTCTGCGATGATGATGCAAGAAACTATGTTAATTGTCGTGTTTGGATGTTTAAAACTCATTTAAATTGTGGGAACTCTGGTTAAGCCTTGCTAAATTATCGCATTTCTCTCTTTTAAAGTTTCAGTTTGAGGGCTCGAGCGAGCTGTGGTCGGGCAGGTACCGCATAGATGAACGGTTCTATTTTACCATTCATCTATGCGGTGTCTGCCCGGCCACAACTCGTGTGAGCCCTTAAAACTAGTTTTTTGTGGCCCTTATATGAGTTTTAGAGGCCTGCACGATTCTGTGTCTGCTAGAGATGCTCTAATCTGGTAAATGGATTGAAACAACCAAATCCGAAGTTGGGATCACATATGGTGAGATTGATCGTGAGTCGCTAATTTAAACTTGTGAATGGTACTCCGCAACATTATAGACGCTAGTTCAAAATCAGCCCGCATAAGCGCTACTCTACATTATCTAATTTCTTAAGCCTGACATGCAGGGAGGCTTCTCAGCGCTCCAGCATTGCGTCATGCAATCACTGTGTCTATATGTGGGCCTTCTTGGGAAATCTAACGAAAGGCGCCGCACATCGTGCTCTCTCCTGCGGCGGTGCGCTGAGATACCCGTAACGAGTGTAACGGGTCGATTCATTTTTTATCCCGCATCCTTATCCCACCGAGCTCTCCTCCTGGCATCACAATCCTCACTCTCTTCTCTTTTTCACACCGTCATGGAGGAGCAGGAGCAGCGCCGCGTGGCCGGACGTTGAGGAGCGTCGAGGCAGGAGAGGAGGGGGTCGTCGCCACTCAGCACACGCAGCAGGGAAGCACCACACCGGGAGGTTGAGGAACGCCGCCCGGAGCCTGAGGAACACCGCGTCGGGAGGCACACGTTGATCAGCTCACCGCCGTTGAGCATGCTGCGGGGCGACGCCATGCCCGGGGAGGTGGAGAAACGCAGCGCAGGGAGGCACGACAGGAGGAGGCCGCTGCCGATGGTGCATGCCCTGACGAGCACATGGAGCTACGCGGCGTGAGGAGCAGTTCGTTTATTCATGTTCATATGCATTCTCCATCTGTACTAAGTAGCCTAGAAAATCTTGACCAGTTAATCTGGCAATTATTATCGTTTATACTTAGGAAGTGCGCCAAATTAATCTGGCAAGCAAGACAAGTGCACCAAATTAATAATCGGGCAATTAGTAATACAATTATGACCAAATTAATTGTTACTCCTAATTGATCCGACAATTATTTCTACTCCTAATTAATTTTTCAATTACTCCTATTTAATCTAAAAATTAGAATACTACTACGTATGGAAAGTAGGATCCACTTAATCTAGCAGTTACGAATAATTAATGGGGCCGCTACCAGTAATTAATATGGCAATTAGTAATAACATTGGGTCCGCCCGGTCGCCCGCGCGGGGGCGACACAGGACGCGGGTGGGGGCGACACAGGACGAGAGGGTGAGTATTAACCTCGCTAATCAACTATATGTGTATTATAAGGCTACCGATAATATTATAGGCATAACAGATAAAGCACACCAATCTATAATAGTATTTGTTTCACGGGAACTAGGGGTGTTACAACTGATAAAAAAAATGATCCAAAAAGCATGCAAATCTTTATTGTATACTGCATATTGTGAAAACGCAATGTAGACGGCACGGTGAAGCGCGCTTACCCACCTAGTCCATAACCAATCGTGACCAATATGCCGCTGCATCAGATATTCAGATATGGTTTAGGCATAAACAAGGACTCAACATAACTCTCTTTTTTCTGCGAAAAATCCACTGAGCTATTCATATTCCTCAACAGTAGTACAAGAAATATAAATATAACAAAAATTACAAACATGTCATTGGACCACCTAGCAATGACTACGAGCACTCGAGCGAGCTGAAGGCGTTGCGTTGTCCTCGCACTCGCCTTTACCGGAGCTGTGCAAAGCTTGCGTGGTATAATTTGTTGTAGTTGTAGTAGACAAACGATGAGTCATTGTGATAATGACCCAAAGGACCAGCGCAAGAGAGCGACAACCATCACTAATGAAAAAAAACGTAGACTAGAAGGAACACCGACAAAATCCGGTGAGATCCACCGTAGACACATCTCCACACACCCTCCGGTGATGCTACATGCACCACCGGGACGGGGGCAGGACTTTATTCTATCTTTAAGAAGTCATCAATGCCACACCTTCTGAGTAGGACACAAACCCTGATCAGATTGAGAAAAACACAAAAAAATATAGCCCCCCGCTGACAAGGACTGAATTCCACTGTGTCTCCCTAGCCCTAAGGCCACAAGAGACAAGGCATATCGATGATGACGCCGATGGGAGGCAAGAAGACTTAAATTTCCCGTTCTTCTCTCCCGTGAACGAAGGGGTTACATGCGTGACTAATATAACTCTCCCCAGGAACCACTTTCGTGTTTTGTTTGTGTTGTACTCTCTTTGTTGGATAATTATTGTCATGCTTGAACTAGAACCATGACAATAAATATAAAAGAGAAAAACGTTAAAATGGTACACGAACTTGCCGCGAATGAGCAACTTGGTCACGAACTTGCAAAACATCAAAAGCGGGTTAGCAACTTGCCGCACATGACCATTTTGGTCACTCCGTGAGGCAAATGTTAGTTTGCTAATGTGGCCGACTATTTTTTTGCGATTCACCCCCTAAATTGATGTTTATTCTCACCGGTACATCCTCATGGGTTAGAAATTTTATCAAACACGTTGCATCGGTAGATCCACTTGCTCCTTACCATCATCCACCATTGTTATTGTTGATGGCCTCCTCTATCCGGCACACCGCCTCCTCGACGCCCATGAGGCCACCGCCATAGCCCTCATATGGTTCCATGAAGCAGTCGCAATGCGCCAGGGGCACGAAAAGGTACCTCGAGCAGAAATACCTCAATTAGTTGGCATCACACCCATGTCCCTCCTCCGTCTAGAGCTCACCACTGTCTATGAGCTCTCCTCCATCGTCCCTGCTTCATCCGAGTCCGGGGTTGAAAGGACAATGGATGTCTCCTCGAGGGGGTGTGTGTGAATAGGATTTAAAAATAATTACGATTTAGGCTCTAATGAATGCGGAATAAAACTAACGTTTAATTTATTAAATCACAAAACCTAAAACCACTAGGTTTACTAGGTGCACCAACAACTTGTGCTAAGCAAGACAAGCAATAAGGTGATAGCAAGATAAAATACTTTAAGCACGATGGCTATCACCATGTAAATTGCATAAGTAAAGGGGTCGGTTGAAAGATAACCGATGGACGCGGAGACAATGATTTTTATCCTGAAGTTCACTTCCAAAGAAGCTACATCTTCGTTGGAGAGGTGCGATGATGCAATATACTCCGAACGCCACAAATGACTCACCTTGAGGTGTGGTGGCTCGATGCTCAACCAACGCGACACAAGGCCTCACCCCAAGATGTGAAGGCATGCAACTCACCGGTGCCATAGAAGGCTCACCCTATTCCCCCGCGAGCTCGCCACAAGGTCCTACTCACGATACACTATATGACACTTGAGGACGGTCAGCGAACCCGTACAAGGCTTGGGGCAAACTCCACAACTCAATCGGAGGGCTCTCAAGAAACACCACAAAGTCCACAAGCTTGAGGAATCTCCACAATAATTGGAGGCCCCAAGAATAATGCCACAACATGCCACAAGCTTGAGGAATCTCCACAACTCAATTGGAGGCCCCAAAAACTCACCACAACTCTACACAACCATCTAGGGTTCCAAGACCCAAGAGTAACAAGCCCAAGAGCTTGAACTCGCTGAATCTCCGAGGTAAAGTCAAACCTATGCACTAAATGCAAGACCCAAGTCCTTCACTCTCAAATTTCACCAAAGCTATAAAAGCTATTGGGGAAATAAGAGAGGAAGAACACAATAGGAGAACACAAAACTCTCCAAGATCTAGATTCCAAGGATTCCTTCACAAAGAAGGGATTTGGTTTGGTGGGGTTTTAGATCTAGATATCCTCTCTCAAATCTCTCAAAAAGATGCAAGAATCATAGGAGGGGGATGGGGAGAGGACAAGCTGTTCAAGGTCAACAACGGAGGAGAAAGAGAGAGAGGAAAAAAGGACCAAAGAACTCGTACCCACGAAGGGGAAGAGGAGCCCTTTTTAAAGGGCTCCTAGATCTGACCGTTTGGACAAAACCGCACCTGGCCAGTAGTACCGGTGAGCTGAAGTTTCGGTCACCCCCGGCTCCAATGGCTCAAAAGCAGTTGAAATGACTTGGTTATACAGGCCGGAAGTTCCGCCCGACACGGACTAGAACTTCCAGTCGGTACTACCAGTCAACTACCACCCCAATAATTGATAAATAGAACGCAACCAAACAGAGAGAAACCTGTGGGCTGTCATGGGCTGAGCGGAAGTGAGCCGGAATTTCACCTAGTTATACTAGCGACAATTCTCCCTGAGCGCTACTTCCGGCGCCTGCTGGTACTTCCTCGTGCGGACGGTACTATCGCCTTTACTTCCGACCGAAGTTCCACCAAATAGCATTCACCAAATAGAGAAGTTACTGAATCGAGACCAGGATGAGCGGAAGTAACCCTGGTACAACCCCTGGTACTACCGACGGCAAAAATGCCCTGGTAGTACTACTGGTGGTGCATCAGAACTTCCTCCCATGGAAACATTAGAAACAAAACTGCCATAGCTTTCGCATCCAAACTCTAAACGAGATGAAACCAATTTTGTTGGAAAGATAACAACGAGTAGAATCCAAGGTGTGGAGTCGGAAAACCTGCAAGATCAAAAAATGCTTTAAGATATGCAAGGGAAATCAGTTTTTAAAGAACTAGAGCTTGTTATGAAGATAACCATAAGCTCTAGATCGACAAGAGCCAAAGAAAATCAAGAAGGATGATGCTATGTATGCAAATGTTTGAGCTCTCTCAGAATGATATGATCGATCACTCACTCGAGAGCCCCTCTTGATAGTACGTCTATATATCCTAAACCCGGTCTCCCAACACTATAAGAGATCGTTAAAATAGAAAACCTATCAAGATCATACATTTTCCTTTAGCATTCCACTTAAATTTGAGGTAGACCATCTTATTCTTCTCAAGATGGAACCATAGTTTTAAAAACCGGACCAGCGATTTAACCGGAAAAAACCAGAACCAGAGGCCCCTCCGGTTATTTAAGAGCAGTGGACCGGACACGCAAGTGAACCGGAATAAACCGCCCGGACCGTGGTCAAACCGGCGATTTTAGTCATTAAACCGGGTGCCGGTCTGACCGGCTCAACTCTCTGAGTGGAGTCGAACCTTGCATCTGCACAGGTGGGAAACAAGCTCAACCATCTCGTCCACATGTGTTTGCTATTAATAGGAAAGTAAGACCTTTTTTTGTAGTTATTCTAAACGCTTAATTATTTTTTGCACTCTCATTGTTAAAGTATGGTTGTGGTCAATTTTTGCACTCTAGTTGTTAACGTATGGTTGTAGTCTTTAATGAGTCACGTAACATATTAGGAGTATTCTCATATTAGTGAGACATGCACAATGGATTTGTCCGAGACACACCATGTTGGAATTTGGAAAAAAGTTTGAAATTTGTATTATGATTTACAACTAGTTATGTATGTTATTGTGATTTGAGAGTATTTACATGTTGTTACGTGAATTATTGTTTTGCAGATTCTAAGTCTAGAAACACTACCATCTTTTTGCATGAATATTTATCTATTTATTGCAGTATTTATCAGTAAATATATATGATTATGTATCTTAAAAAATTAGATAGTGAACCAGTGAACCATCGGTCCGACGAGTAAAAACCTGAACCGACTGCCTCATCGGTTCAATCACCGGTCTGGTTTTTTAAACTATGGATGGAACATCTTTATTGATTGATCTTGCTTGATGAAGACTTGCAAATTGATCCCCCATACACCATAGGGAGACTTCTTCCTTAAACTTGTCTTCATCAAACCATGCTCACCGAGAATGTCAAGCTTTAAGCATGAGATCTACTAGAGATGGCGCATCTTGAGCTTGTACTTCATTTCTTCTATCCCCATAAGGATGATGTCTTGAGGATGCACATGAGGACTCCATCTTCTTCTTCAAGACACTCTTGATCTTCTTCTTATTTTTTCAACCCTGAGACCAATACATGACCCAAGCGATGCCAATGGATAAACCTATAGGTAAAACTTAATTTGCACATTAGTCCATAGGGATTATCATTAATTACCAAAATCACACATGGGGACATAAATGCCCTTTCAGGGGTCATGACCATGGCGAGCCAAAGTTACTCCTGGACCTCTTCCCCTTCTCTCTCTTATTCTCGGACCGTCGTTCGGGTGGTTGTTGAAGTCGCCTCCGCCTTCCCGTTCCAATGAGTGTTTTGCGCTCGCCCTTCTCTGCTCGCTCTTGAGCTCGCGTACATGCCTTAGTACCGCCATCATGAGGTCCTTTTCCTACACATTCAATAACAAGATAATCAGTAGAAACCATTTTCCCTAGGATCTTTGTAAACACTCCTTCAGCTATTCCAATGGGTAATATTGTGGCATTATTAGTAAGAAATACTTCTTCTCCTCCTTCAGAAAGTCTCCAAAGATTCAAAGATTCATAGACATCTTTAGGCATAAGACAAAATTCAGACATGATATCATAGCGAGCTTGAAAAGTTTTATTATTTATAATAATCTTTACTGTGGGGAGCCACTTTGATGGTTCAGAATTTATTAGAACATAATCATGATGCTCTCTAAGCGTGTTATAGCAATCCTTTAAACTAGTAGTGCGGGTCTCAAGAGTGTTCAATCTAGCAATATGTTTATAAAGGAAGAATCAGATTTGCTAGGCAAGTTGTAAGTAAAGATCAACTTTTTATGACATTAACAACATCATCCTCATTACATTGGAGGAAATCTCCTCCCACAACAGCATCCAAAGCATATCTATAGCAAAGAGCAATTCCAAGGTAAAAATTGCTAAGGAACAGGCTTTGAGTCATTTTAGGTTTAATTTTTTCATTTAGATCAGAGATTCTAGACCAAGCTTCTTTGAAACTCTCTTCAATTCCTTGTTTAAAAGTGAAAATCATTTCCTCAGGTGACATAGTGATTGGAGCAAAGCTAGACATAATGGCAACTTAAGATAAGAACTAATTTTTTGTGTGTGTTTCTAATAAAGAAAGCAAACTTGCAAAACTAATTTTTTGTGTGTTTTTGATAAAGAAACAAGCAAGAAAATAAACTAAGCAAAATAAAAATAACAAAGTAAAAAGATTGGTTATGAAGGACTCCCCTTGCGAAGATGTCCTTGACTCCCCAGCACCGGCGCCAGAAAATATGCTTGATGGCCTAAAATATATCGAGCTCGTTGAGGAACCCCAAGAGGAAGGTATGATGAGCACAGCAGTAAGTTTTTCCCCTCAGTTATGAAACCAAGGTTATCAACCCAATAGGACCAAGGAAACACCCCAAAGGTGTTGCTAGCTGGACTTTGGCAGGGCGCACTACCGGCGTCAGCAGCAACGTGGAGACCTGCACAACACAACCACAGAACTTTGCCCCCAACTTGTGTTGAGGTTGTCAATCTTACCGGTTTTGCTGAAACAAATGATTAAACGTATCGAGTGGAAGAAAGTAATAGTTTGCAGAAAGTAAACACAAAGCAGTAAACAATTGATTGTAGATTGATGGTAAAAGAAAGGACCGGGATCCATAGTTCACTAGTGGTGGCTCTCCTTAAGATAGATAATATGTTGGGTGAACAAATTACAGCGGGACAATTGACAAACATCGAGAAAGCAATACATGCATATACTAATCATCTTGACTCCTTTGAGACTTGATTGGGCATTACAACATTATACATAGACTGCCATCCAACTGCATCTATGACTAATAATCCACCTTCAGGTTATGATCCGAACCCCCTCCAGTATTAAGTTGCAAGCAACGGATAATTGCATTACGAATTACGTGTAAAGTAAACAATACGATTGTTTTATGAACAAAGGATGGTTGTTTTATCCCTAGTAGCAACATCACATCTAGTACCTTAGAGATTTTTATCACTTCCCCAGATTACTAGAGGCATGAACCCACTATCGAGCATAAATACTAACTCTTGGAGTTGCTAGCATCTACTTGATCAAGATAGCTATTAACAACGAAAAGCATACAAAATCACAAATAACAAAGACATGATAGAAACAATAATCAAGCTGAAATAGCATCTCAATATCAATCGGATCCCCGCAAACACAACATGTAGTATTACAAATAGATGATCTTAATCATGAACGGAGCTCACAAGATCTAAACATGATAGCACAAATGAGAAGAACCAGCCATCTAGCTACTACATGGACCCGTAGTCCAGAGATGAACTACTCACGCATCATACCGAGGCTTGCATGATGATGAAGAAGGCCTCCAGGGTGAATTCCCCTCTCCGGCAGGGTGTCGGGAAGAGCTTCAGATCCCTCCCAATCTAGGGATGGAGATGACGGAGGCCGCAGACTCTTTCGTGGAATTTTAATCGGGTTCTTAGGGTTTTCTGTATCGAAGAGATCTTATAGTCGGAAGGGGAGGCCGAGGGGGTGCCTAGGGCGGCCACACCACCCCCTGGCGCGGCCAGGCCTAGCCCGTATGGCCAGGTGGTGTGACGGCCCTCTGGCCCCTCTCCGTCTCGTATTCTGGCTCCGTGTCCCCTTAGTGAAAAACTGACTTTGCCTTTTGTCCCGTCCAATTCCGAGAATATTCATTTTCTGATTTTCCTAGAACCAAAAACAGCAGAAAACAGGCAGCTGGCACTGTAACATCTTGTTAATAGGTTAGTCCAAGAAAGTGTATAGAAAGTACTCCAAAGTTGGAACAAAACATAAAAAAATAGATAAAAACCAAACATGGAACATCAAAAATTATGGATACGTTAGCAACGTATCACCGGTCTAGAATTTTGGAATGGAGTAGGCTCGCTGCTGAAGGTTGGGGCGTGTACGCATAAACGTCCAGAATGTGGGCCAAGTGTTGGGGCTAGCCTGAGTGGACGCTAACACGTAAACTTGATAACTTCCATGTCAACGATCTCCATGACTTCGTCTCTTCCGATTGCCCCTTCCCTCTTCCATCTCCAGCATATAATTGTCTTGTGCCCACCGATGTCTCATAGACGTGCGGTGCCCTTTTATGTTGCTTCCATTATTTATTCATGGATCTCAACGAGGGAGTCTAGTAGCTGTTGGTGTCAAAGATGGCTCCCTACACTTGTTCTTCACAATCACAAGATAAATAGGTGTCCACCTGAACCAACCTAGTTAAATACCTCGCGGCAACGAAAGCATGCAACCTATGGTCTTAATCCAGTTCAACCTAAAATCTTAATCCAAAATTGCCCGAACTTTGTTGTCATTAATTTCTAGGAAGGTCGCACATTCTTTTCAAAGAAATGAATGTCATGCCAATAATCGTCATTTAATGGGACGATGGACCGTAGGAAAATGATTCCACTCGAGACAACGATATATAATCATGTTGCCCACAAGTGGCCAAAGTAAGAAATTCGGTTTGAGTGTACATAGTTAGTGGATTAGAGTTATATTTATTAACTGTAACACTAACTCCGAGTTTTGAGCTATCTTTTAGTATGAATTTATACTATACATATACATATTTTATCTTTTCTTAAAAATAATGGGTGTACATTAGTAGACCCATGTCCTTACACTGGGTCCTCCCATGTTGCCCACATTTATGCATAAGTTTTAGAGTACCTCCACTTTTACATTGTACTTCCCCCGTCCGCAAATAAGTGTCCTTCTATCTTTATCTTAAGTCAAACTTTGTAAAGTTTTCATAGTTTTATAGGAAGACGTAGCAATATTTATGACACTAAATTGATACCACTTGATTTGTTTTCAAATTTAGTTTCATAATATAACAATTTTATATAATATACGTTGCTATATTTATCTCTAAGATTGGTCAAATTTAATAAAATCTTATTTACGGAAGGAGGGAGTATGCATTTAGAACAATGATGTCTTCATGATGCTTTTAATGTTCCACTTTTACGCCAGTATGTCAGAAAACTGGTTGACAGAGGCTAATAGATAGTAACTCCCTTATGTTGGCTATATATTTCGATATAATATCTCTCCATTCAGAAATAATCAATTCGGATTTCTCTAGATTTTCATGTATCTAGATGCCTTTTAGTGCGTAGATACGCGCGTATTTAGAAAAATTCAAATCACTTATTTTCGGATCGAGGAAGTATTATATTCCGCTACCTCAACTTAACAAACAATCACTTTCGGATTTTTTTTCATAGGCGCAATACTTATCATAGCTTGTGGAGCGAGGTAGTACTGGTACAATCCATTCACGGTAGTAACTCTCGAGTTCTTTTGTGGTACCCTCAAATAAATAATAGTCCTCTATTTTAGTGCATCTAAAGGTTCATAATATTTTATACTAGTGTAAATGTAAAAAAAGACTAGTATAATTTATACTAGTGGGGAATTCGACACCACAGGATAGACAGGCTGTTATTGGGCCTCGGCCCAAAATTCTTTCCGCCCCAAAATCTAACAAGGAATCGTGACTTTCTTTCTTGTCGTTGTTCCTGCACAACGGGGGCGTTTACAGGTCTCAAGTGAAGTTTGATTTGCAATGCAAATTCAGCTTTCATGCACGTTGAGGCTTGCTAGCTGGTGCAAATTGATGGATCGATCACCCAGCTAGCTCGTGCAGATCTATTGTGTTATTCCCGTCCCCGTTGTATATACTCCGTACTACTCCCTTCGATCCATATTAGTTGACTTGGATTTATCTAAATTCGGATGTATCTAGTAATAAAATATGTCTAGATGTATCCGAATCTGAACAAATTGAAGTCAACTAATATGGGTCGGAGGGAGTATATTAATTGAGTTGAGTTACTGATGTAAAAATCTTGCGTAGACAGCTAGTGACACGCAGCCCAGCGGAATTTGTCCAGCTATTCAACAAGCCTCTTTGCGGTCAATTCCTGAATGAGATTAATTCAAAAAATAATCCCGAATCAGCTGACACGCAGCAAGCGGTTAGAGAAACCAGCAGCAGCCGACGAGCGAGGAGGCTAGTCCGCCCGCTGCCGGCGCCACGAGGAGGGTGGTCTGTCCATGGGTAGATCACTCGTGGTTGCGCCGTCGGGCGATCGGCTGGGGCGATTGTTCCGATCGGCTAGGCTATCAATTTTGTATCGTTACGGTGAGATTCGTCGCCGCTCCTATGTTCTTTTTTTCCGTTCGTCCACGCCTCCCGAAGATTCTTGTTTATCAGCGCGGAATCATATATTTTGTGTCCATATAATTATAAGCTGGGTCTGCTGGGTCAAATTTTTCTAGCTTTCGGATCAAATTATACTAGTCACGTTTAGGAGTAGAAAAAGGTACTATAAAAGACTGTTCACCCGATATGGATGACAGTCTAGCGACATGATCAACAATAAATAAGTCATAAAAAGGTAAAGTGGGAGGCCGACTACATTATCAAATCAAATATTTAACCAGCTTGTCTCCATTAAGATCGTGATGGGTTTCCGTTTGGTAGTCTGCTTGATTCAGACAATGGCTGTTTGGTTAAACATGTCTCATCTCCGAGAAGAAACAAACTGGGATTTTGCGGTTTGATGCCCGTCTATCACAGATCATCCATACAACGCTATAGTTTTGTTTCATTTCTGCAACCAAACCGTATGGATAATGTGAACCACCCCTCTTGTTATTTGCGAGCTAAACTCATCAGGGCTAAGCGTCTCTCACTTTCCTCCTCCTCTCTCAGACCCCGATTGCCTCTCCGAGAGGGGGATCGAGGGCCCCTTCCTCTCCGGCGGCCAAGACCCCCTCCGGCCGCCGCTGGCGAGCGCTGCCGAGCGTTGCTCGTGCAGCGTCTGCACGATGACCTTTCTTCTCCCTGCTTGGATCCGGGCAGGCTGATAGCTACACGGGATAGTGTTACTCCCTGGAGGATGATCATGGAGGTGGCGAGTTCTGGGTGGTGACCACTAGTACAGAGCGACACTAAGGACACCCCCATATAGCAATGGAAGCGATACAACCAATAGTTAGATAAATTCATCCGTGGCCATAGGCGGGTGATAGTACTGGACGGCCCGACGGCCTATACTCATTGGCAACGGGTCACATTTTCAGCATGTTGCTGATCAAATCTCATCGCAAACAGACAAATGGCGTTCTCCGTTTCCAAGTTTAGCAGTTATAGAAATCGCCCACTCCTTTTATTTGAAAGGAGCATATATTAATATCAGAGGATACCAATTACACCCAACCTCTACAACAACGCATTGCCCTAACGACCATACGAATGCACACAACTAAAAAAGAAAGAAGAATTACAAAAAAGAAAGTCCCGCTACAGTTCCTCATTCATTAAAACAGTAGTACTACCACCACCAAGACAACACCAGAAGTCCATCTTCTCCAAAAACGACGTCTCCAAGAAGGGAACAGTGCACAAATACTATCATCGCCCGATCAAAAATCTAGGTTTTCACCCTGAAGAAAGTCCACGCTCTCAAAACAATACCTTCAAATGGTCATTGCCAGGCACAAGCAATTAAGGCCAGACCCTAGGTTTTCACCATGAAAGATAGGACCATGATCTTCACCTGTACTGTCGCCCCCTCTTGCATACCACTACTCCAAATCACAAGTCACCAAGCCAATTCCTCATCATCACCCACACTTGAACCACCATTGTCAGTCCTTAGATCTCGGTCTTCATGATATTCTGCATCGGCACCATGGAACGAGAACATGTCCCATGATATTAACAGCCAACAGAGCTTCGAAGCGCTCCCTCTGAACCCAAACGGCAAGAGTAAAAACATGGGTGCGCACGACATAATCACACCCGATCCAGCGATCTCTCGGCATATGTGCATTCTGGAGTTCGCGGACGGAGCCTTCCGAAACACGACAATGCAACCATATCAATGGGGACAAACATCAAGCATGTCTTTGTATTTGCGTGAGATGAACCATAGGACCACTCTCTTTATTCAATCCGAGCCAGCAGCCCCCTCGCTACCAGCCGGAGGTAGACGAGAAGACAGTCCAGCATGCCACCGAAGTGGCTCGCCAGAACCCAGCATGCAGCTGCCTCCCCAGCCAGAGGTCCATAATGGATCTGGGCAGACCCGATGCAACCGCCGCCCATCATGGCGGCCGCACGTCAGCGCCGTCGAGGAAGTCCTCGCAAGATCACCTCCAATGCTGCCACCACAACACCTCCTCCTCCCCAAGCCCTCGATCCGCGCCGCCCGGAAGAAAACGGGCCTAGGTGGACGCCCTAGGTCCACGGCGTGATGCCACCTCCTGAGTAGCTGCAGGAGCACCCGCTGCCGCTTGGCCGAGGTCGCCGCCCCGACCACCGCCCCGACCCGCTCCGTCGGTGCCGCCCGTCCGAAGAAGACCGCTGTAGCCGCCACCCCTAGCACCTTAGGTATTAGGGGGCCGCCGCCACCGCGGCCGACGTCGGCGGCAGTGGCAGAGGGATGGGATCTAGAGGAGGGAGGTCGGCGGCGGCAAAATCTGGGGGCCCTTCGGCGGCGCCTAGGGGTCACCACGGGAGGGTTACGGGAGGGTTCAGAGAGGTAGCCACACGCTCTCAGTCTCACCCTCTTCAACCCTAGCCACACACGTCCATCAACTTCCATGAGTTTCACTAGTTAAGCTTTGCCTTCTCGCTATCGTGCTCGGCGGTAGCGAACCCATCCTCCTCCACCAACTTCATATACGATCACATAGTCCCCGCTGCCAACCGCGATGGTGCACGGCTGAGCGGCATTAGCTGCTCCGTAGCCGGTCGTTAGAGCTTCCTAGATGAGGAGTACATCATGCAATGTCGGAGCACCCCTGCGAAGACCCCCGTCACCGGCTGCCCCAATCTCCTCATATTTCTCGTCCTCGTTGGAGGATACAGATCCAGATATGAAGGTTGCACACCTTCTTTCTCGTGTCAACTTTGAGTGCGGGTGCATCGACGGCCAGATCCGGGAGGTGGCGATGGCAAGGGCCATCTGCATCACCGTTGTTGGCCAATAAATTCAGTAGGATGAAGAGGCGGTGTTCCAGACGCAGCTCCGGGCCACCATGGCCATGTTTCTGCTCCCCACGTGGTGACTGTGGAGGAGGAGAAGGAGATGGAGGAGGATGCAATAGAGGATGAGAAAGAGGTGGAAGAGGAGGAGGAGGACGACGACGAGGCAGAGGAGAAGGATGCAGACGAGGAGAAGGATGGCTCTAACTCATCTAACAGTGGCTCCGACACCGGTGTGTCGACTGATGCTAAGCAAGCCCACCTCGTCTAAGGTAAAAACTCTAACCCTAAATATGTACAGAAATTATCTTAATTGGATTACCTGTAATATTATTTATGTACTTCATGTAATTAGTTTACCAATGCAATGGATTAAGTTTTTCACAGAACTGAATGAATCTGGTTTTTCAGTTCTGGTTTGCATCTGATTAGTTGTGATGTCCTGAATTTAGTTCCGAATGTCCTGAATTTAGTTCTGAATCTGCTGAATTTAATTCATAATGTACTAAATTTAGTTCGGAATGTGCGGAATTTAGTTCGGAATGTATCATATCCAACCAAAATATTAAGTTCTGCAAAAAATCATGTCAGGAAACTGAATGACTTCTTTTATATCACAACTAAAAGATTTAGTTCTTCACAACATGGAATTGTTAGTTCATATATTGAATGTATAATGTTTTGAATCATTTAAGGTCAAGAGGAAGCGTGGCGGCGACCGTAAAGACGTTGGTGCGGGGCTCCGTCAATGGTGCAGTGAAGCCGACGTGTCTGGAATACCAAGACTTTTGTGTAGTAACGTATAAGCTGAAAGAGAACAGGACACCAGGATGTTGGTGACGAACCGACGATCCTTAGATCGGAAGACACACCAAGCCTTTTCTTATATGTAATCCTTTTTTGAAACGGTCATGAACAATCCCTTTAACAAACAATTAATACAATCATTGCCAATATATTATAGCCAACATCTAAAATCTTCGTATCATTTATCCGTTGCCGATGGGGATTTCGACTCATATCCATAGGGCCGCTCTGTAGTAGTGGGCGGTGCTCAGCCGGCCTGGTACATCATGGCGATAGGGGCTTTACGGGCCTGATTTAGGCTCGCCCGGGATCGTCTAGGCCTAGTATGCCCTGCTACCGCGTCCGATCGGCTACTGCAATAACGGTGGGGTAGTTTCCTCCCGCACGGCTGCAACATTGCTAACCCCGTCACTTGCTATTTTCTGTTTTCCGCCCTCTAGAACACACACCGGTTCATAGAGAGACGAAGGTGGTGGTATCAAGACCATGGTGGCGCGTGTTGGTGGACAACGTTGATAGGTGGAAGACTATGAGCATTTGAGTAGTGGTATTTTGGGGGTCCGGAGAAATATCTATCGGTCTTTCAACACCGACAGGGTGTCATCATTCCTTCTTGAAGGACGTCGGGTGTCCTCCTTTCCCACTGACCTCCGCGTACGGGGTAAACCTTAGGAACTGTCCGAGCAGCAGTGTCGTCATCGTCATATTCCATCCCAAAGGTGTTGCTTGGTACGCAACGTTACAGATTTCTAGGAGCACGGTGGGACCTCTTTGGAGGGCGTACTACAACCATATTTGCTTCTCTGATCTATCGCGTTGGCATTTTTTCCTTTTTCTTTCTCTCTTTTTTCGTTTGGTCTTGACTATGCTGCAGCCACTAGTCAGTTTTATCGGGTGGTTGTTGTATTAATATAGTGGGACGAAAGCCTGTTTCAAGAAGTCTGTGGAACTCATCCCGAGTCCCATGTGCTCCCATCTCTAAGAATCTTTGAAATAGGAATATTAACCGGAAAATCCTTTGACTCTCGAGTTCTAGTGCTTCCTGCATAAAAAAATCAAAACTATATTTACAAGTATCATAAAATTGTGAAACAAAATCTTACATGTAGCTAATGTTGTATCACATAAGCAACAAAATCTCAATTTAAAATGTTTTGTATTTTAAGCTACACAAAAATCTCAATGTTCGTTTTTTTAGATTTGAAATCACTATATATAGATCTATAATTTTATCATTTTTGTGTAGCTTGAAATACACATTATTTTCAATTGATATTTTGCATGTTTTTGGTATACAACACTGCCTCCAGATTTATTTTCAGAATTTTGGAAACTTGAAAATATGTTTTTTGATATATTTTTTTAAAAAATCACTGATGCACCAAATCTCTACTACTATATACTAACAAATACACAAAAAGTCCTCTGTAAAAGTAATGGAAAGGCGCAAAATTTATTTCACAAGAAAATTACTGCCATAATTTGTCAGGGTCCTGAAGCTCTCCACTCACCATCCTCACCCGCGCTACCGTCCGTCCCCCCCCCCCCCCCCCCCCCCCCCCAGGGCCCACACCACACGGAGGCGCCAGCCATCTCCCCGCTATGTTCTCCGCCTTCTGCCCTCAATCTTCTCCATTGCCCAAGTCCAGGAGCAAGAAATCCAAACCTTGCACTCCCACGGTCGACGAGGACGACCCGGACCTGCCACCACGGGAGGGGCGAGGAGGCGGAGGTTGGCGCGGAGGACCGGGATGCGCTCCGCCGCCCCCGCGCGATTAAGGCAGTATAGTGATGCGACTGAGATCACGCGATTTAGGGTTTGAGGTTTGCCGTATCTGCTAGAGATGCTCTAAGGCAGTATGGTGATGCGGCGGAGTTCACGAGGGCGTTTATCCTGATGCCGTTAGAGGCTAGGAACAAGGGGATGCTGGGGGCACATAGGGTGAAGGATGGGTTGGCTCATACCGTTGACAGGACATTGCTCATCTGGCGCCTTGTGGTGGCGGAGATGACCCACCTTGGCAATGGGACGAGGGCTGATTGGTCGTGACATTATGGTGCTTACCTGCAAAGGCTCATCTGGAACAAGAGGCCGGGCCTCTTCTTGCCGCTGCCGGAGGCACTTGTGGTGGATGCATCACCAGAGGAATCAACACTGCGGCGACCCCAGAAGGCACGACACAGTCACTGGACAGAAGTCGAAGATAATCAAAAGCTACATTCAGAGCCTGAACCAAGACCCAAGATGCTTGATGAACGTCCCAAACTCCAAGTGAGGTCTACGAAGGTTGAAGTGAGATCCAAACAGCTTCACACAGTAACTGTGCACTTAAGGAATCAAAGGAAACGTTGCACGCAGTTGAGTCACGCTCTGTTTTCCAAGGAATCAAAAAGCAATGAAAAGTTGCAGCGAGCTGGAATATGTAAGCAAGAGACTAGGACAGTTAAATGATGGGATGCATGCGGTGGAGTTCCTTAACAAGGCTCTAGCTACCAAGGAAGCAAAAAACAAGGATGAATTGCTGAAAGTTAAGAAAGAGCTGATAGACATGAAGAAGGTTGGCTCCCGAGCTCATATGCACCCTTTATATGAATTTGATTTTTGTCAAAATTTCAAATGCCAAAATAATTCAAAAAATTATGTGCACGGTAGAACTTCAAGTTTTAGGTGCGCGCAAAGTTGTTTCACGAAAAATAAATATTTTGGGTGACTTGTGCAAAAAGACAAAATTTGGTGCTAAATTAACGTGCTGCACAAGAAAACTTTTTGTCTTTTTTGCATAGCCAACAAAATATATCGGTTTTTCGTGGAATGACGTTTGCGTGAACCTAAAACATGAAGCTACACATAAACATATTTTTTTTTAAAAAATTCAACATTTTGAAATATGTTATTTTTGTACCGGGTGCAAATGCACCCGGGTTCAAAAATGGATTTCCGATGAAGAAGAACTAGCACATTTACAGGGGGGGATGAACAGTAGAAGCAAGATCCAAGCTGCTTGACACTAGGTCGAACCAGCTTGAGGCGAGGTCTTAGGAGGTTGAAGCGAAATCCAAAATGCTTTGACACTAGGTCGAACCAGCTTGAGGTGAGGTCAATAGAGGCTGAAGCAAAATCCAATCTGCTTGGTGCAAGATCGAACCAGCTTGAGGCAAGGTCTATGGAGGTTGAAGCGAAATCCAAGCGGCTTGATATGCTAGCTGCACAACATGAATATAATAGGAGGCACCTTGAAGAGGATAAGGAAAAGTTTCGCCGTGATATGGATGTGATTTGGTCACTTAACAAGGCTTTTCTTTCCAATGAAGCAAAAAGCAAGGATGAGTTGCAGCGGAAAGAGCTGGCATATTTTATGGAGCGACAATCACAATTGCAGGATGAGATGCACGAAATGGAGTCATTCAAGCGGCTGCCAAGGAAAGAAAAAAGCAGCGACGAGTTGCAAGGCATTCGGAAAGAAATGTCAGATGTAACAGATGACCGGGATGACCTGGAGTCACTCAACCATGTTCTGCTAACCAAGGAAATAGGAAGCAACAATGAGTTGCAAGTCGTTCGGAAGAGGCTAATAGATGTAAATGAGCAACGAGTACCTTCTTTTTTCGCCTACCGCCGTTGCGATTGATCTGTTCCAACGACGGCTGGCATGGATTTCCAATTCTGCACCACATTTCATTATAAACACTAATTCTCCTTCTGATTGATCTATTCCAACGATCTCTCACATGTTCATGTTATACTTTTCATTATGAATCACTATATTGTCAATGGTTTTCGCTGTGATTAATCTTCTGCTTCTTTTGCAGGGCTTGCAGGAGTTTACAAATGGACGAGCAAATATAGGTGTCAAAAGGATTGGCGAGCTTGACCTTAAAGTATTTGCAAATACTTGCAGACAAGATTTATCACAAGAGGATGCACAATTTACTTCTGCTTCCCTTTGTTCAAATTGGCAAGCTGAGATTGCAAACCCAAAGTGGCACACTTTTAAGCTGGTCATGGTAGATGGTAAACCGATGGTATGGACAGTCTCTCTGCTACTCATTTGACATGTAGTCTTTATGTCCTAGCTCTGATAGCTTTCTTGTATCACCTCTAGTTGTGTAAACGTTTACATATTTTTGTAAGACTTGCCAACATTTATCTGATTCCATTTGACAGTACATGCATTATCTGGTGTAGGAAATTCTCTCGGAGGATGATGATAAGCTTCGGAAGCTAAAAGAAGAGCACAGTGAAGAAATATACACTTCAGTAACAAAGGCGCTGCTTGAAATCAATGAGTACAACCCCAGTGGCTGCTATGCTATACCGGAGCTGTGGAACTATAAGGATGGCCGGAAAGCAACACTGGGAGAAGCCATCCACTTCATCCTGAAACAGTGGCAATCACATAAGAGGAAGTTTTGAGCGGTGTAGTTTTCATGTTTGGAGGGGGAAATGCACTTATTTGAATTATATGCTGGAAAGTTTAACCTTGTTTTAACATGTTAATTTATTGATTTCCAACATAAGATCTCTTTTATGTGATTATTCTATTGTGGTTCATCGTACTACATTATTACTAAGAATGTTGTTTTGAAGTGTCATTTCACATTTAGACATCTAGTGTTACCAGGCAAACATTGACTCTTTACCAAGTTCTGCTACCAGATTCATATCATTTATTCACTTCTTCTTTGCCTGCAGTGTTCGTTTTCCACTGGCAGATCAAATTTATAAGTTCCATTTACAATTCCTGCATGAATTTGCAAGTATACGGTCTATATATAAGCTTAGTTTGTTACTTGAAGCCTCTGAACTTGATCCTACTAATCATACTATGCCAGAATATAGAGGTATAGTCTTTCTTTCATTTTTCTCACTAGAAGTTTGGCTGGATGTCCATTTATTTCTGTTACCATACTTTTATTTTTCTAATTTGGTAGTCAGAACAATGATAGTTCCATGTGCTATCCCACCGTTTATTTGTGGGCATTCACATATGTGTGGGCTGTCATGTTGTTACACACTTCTATCTTTTGTTTCAAATGTTCTGGTCATAAGCTTGATTAATTGCATTTTGCAACGAGCTTTAGTTTTCCGAGATGATTACTTTGGTTGGAAAAAAAGGGAGATTTTATGAAATATAGTGTCAATAATTTGGAGTTCATTTAGCACCTGCTGTTGCTTCTTGAAGGCATGGGGTTTCTACCTTATCTTGACACCTATACTGACAAATGTCGTGCTGGTTTGCCGCGTCTTCTGCATGTTATGCTGTCGCGTCGGTGATAATTGAACTCAACCACCTGCTTGATATATTCTTAACAGTTTGATTCTATGTATAGATGAAGAGATGACTGGTGCAAGTATTCGGTGTGAAGTTTCGGTGCTGTCTAACAAGTGTGTTGGCAACAAGGATGCCTAAATGGGCGAGAGAAGCCATCCACAAGTGTCAGCGAGGCTTCTTCTGGACTGCCTGCAATGAAGCCAAATGGTGGAAATTGTGCGGTCGCGTGGCAGGATATTTGCCATTCGGTTGACCGTGTCGGCCTTGGAGTTAATAAGGACTTGCGCAAGATGGGCTGGGCGCTTCGTGCCCGCTGGCCATGGTTGTGTCCCGTCGGTCCGCCCAAGCCATCGATCAGTTTTCCAATGAAAGTTAATCGCCATGTTGCCGGTCTTGTGCATGCTGCTTCGAAGGTGATCGTCGGTGACGGGACCTGCGCGTTGTTCTGGACAGACGGACGCATCACTGGCCAACCCATTTGGCGCCCACTCTGTTTTCAGCGGTTCATGCAAGAATCTCCAATTCATGCCTTGTCTCTGATGCTCTTGTCGCTGCTCGCTGGATCCAAGGACATTTCAGGGACTCTCAATGTGCAAGGGATCGTCGGGTTCCTCAGTGTGGCCGAAATCGTCAATGCTCATTACTCAAGCTCTCAGTCCTGAAACTGAAGATAGCTTCATCTGGATCTTTTTATTGCTTCCTGCAAAAACTGTGCCAAGTCAGCCTATGATTCTCTTTTTGAGGGAGCGATCGAATCATCATCCTGGAAGCCTACCAGGGACTGTTTGGCACCGCTTCGTTAAAAGATCTAGATCTCTGCGTGCAACTAGTAGGAAAAGGTCTAGTGACGGCGTTTAGAAAAAAAGGTTCTGGTGTTTAGCCCGCACGCCACCAACCTCGCACTGATAGGTCGTAGTGGTGGTGTCCTCTATGAACACCAGCATTATCGCTCATACTGGTGGCGTTCGGTCTGAATGCCACGACTAGGAGATGCAGTGGCGGCGTTTGCCACGCAAACACCAGTACTATACGTACTGTTTGTGGCGTTTCAACCAAAGTCAAACGTCGCAAGTATAATTTTCAAAATTTTAAAAAAGGTGCTACATGTTGTATCTCACTATGCCATGTTTTCACACCATTTCCCCCGCTTTCCGCCATGTTTTTCCGCCATTTTCCCTGCTTCCCGCCATGTTCTCCCGCCATTTCCCCTTTATATCTAGGCCGACCGACATGTCCATCCACACATCCACACCTTCTCTCTCACAACAATGGACACCGCTTACTGGGCCTTTCGGACGCTCTAGGAGACCGTGGCGCTGTGCGCCTCCAGCTACCCATGCCCGCCGGGGTCCCGGCTGCCCGCCGGCTGGATGCTGAGCGCTGGAGGGGTTCCTGTTCCTCCTGTGCCTCAAGGTTCGGCCCGTCAGGCGGTCATCACGAACCACTTCTACCTCGAGCTCATGCCGGAGCAGCGGATGGATCCCCATTGGGATCCTGACAACCTCGACACCTGGAATGCTTTCTTCGCAAACCGGCGGGAAAGGGAGCTCGTCAGGTACGAGGGTGACGGCCCGCCCCCAGTGAACCACAACGATGCCGGTCGCCGCCTGTGGTGGGCGAACCGGACTATCGCCGGCGTGATGCGCTACATCGCCATGGGAGACTATCCTCGCCTAAGGTACCCGCACTTTCACCAGCCACATAGCCATAAGAATGGTGGTGGTGGTGAAGGCCTAGGGCGTACTGGGGTCGTCATCCGGGAGCCCCCTCCCCCGTGCGTCGTGAATCCGAGGACGGAGTGGCAGGTGCCCCCTCCCCCGTTCCCCCGTGCACAAGCTAGGGAAGTGCTGAGGATCCAGCCACGTGCTACGAGCGACGACGATGACGATGACGATTCTGAAGACGACCCTGAAGCTATGTACTACAGGGCTAGATATGATTATGACTAATTTTTACGTTTTAATATTAATAAATGTCTGACCACAGGAAGTTGCAATACTACCTATTGAGATCGAGATAGTTCATATCCATATATATAAGCAGATCATTAAAAATAAAGGTTTAATAATATTGTACATCACCAACATCCACACATCTCTATTGTTAGGGCTTTCTTCTAATCCGTAACCATAGAGCATCTTCCTTACTTAACGGGATGCTTGGGTCATCCTTCACAGCGAAGGGCGGAATTTCATGAAACTTATCATAATCTTCTGACATGTCTATCTTATCCTCCACCCCCATGATGTTTCTTTTTCCTAAAAGAACTATGTGGCGCTTTGGCTCATCGTATGCTGTATTCTTTTGCTTATCTTTCTTTTTTCTCGGTTTGATAGACATGTCCTTCACATAAAAAACCTGAGCCACATCATTGGCTAGGAAAAATGGTTCATTTCTATACGCAAGGTTGTTGAGATCCACTGTTGTCATTCCGTATTTTTTGTCTACCTCAACCCCGCCTCCTGTCAGCTTGACCCATTTGCACTGAAACAAAGGGACCTTAAAATACGGTCCATAGTCAAGTTCCCATATCTCCTCTATGTAACCATAATATGTATCATTTTTCCCATTCTCGTCTGTTGCATCAAATCGGACACCACTGTTTTGATTGGTGCTCTTTTTATCTTGGGCGACCATGTAAAATGTATTCCCATTTATCTTGTACCCTTGGAAAGTCAATATAGTCGAAGATGGTGACCTGGCCAACAAGTACAACTGCTCTCCAACATTTATGTCATTCATGAGATGTGTCTGCAACCAACCGCCGCAAGTCCTCATGTGTTCATCTCTAATCCAGGAACCAGGCTTTCCCGGGTTGTTGGAGTGTACAATATTCTTGTGTTCCTCGATATACGGAGCCACCAAGGTGGAACTTTGCAGAACTGTGTAGTGTGCTTTAGTGAGAGAATGTCCGTCCATATATATCCTTGCTTTCTTTCCTAGCGTGCCTTTTCCACTAAGTCTACCCTCACGCCGTGATTCAGGAACACTGATGGGCTTAAGGTCAGGAATAAAGTCAACACAAAACTCAATGACCTCCTCTGTTCCATATCCCTTTGACATGCTTCCTTCTGGCCTAGCACGGTTATGAACATATTTCTTTAACACTCCCATGAACCTCTCAAAGAGGAACATATTGTGTAGAAATACAAGATCGAGAATGTTAATCTCTTCGACTAGGTGAACTAGGAGGTGCGTGATACGTCTAAAACGTATCTACTTTCCCGAACACTTTTTCTATTGTTTCTCCTCTAAACTTGTGTGATTTGGATGCAACTAATGCGGACTGACGCTGTTTTCAGCAGAATTACCTTGGTGTCTACTTTTTGTGCAGAAAACCAACTATCAGGAAAAATCCCGAAAAATATGCCAAAAATCCTATTTCACCCGAAGGCTCCAGGAGCCAGAATACGAGACGGAGAAGAGCCAGGGGGTGGCCACACCACCTGGTGGCGCGGGCTAGGCCAGGCCGCACCAGGGGGTGGTGTGGGCCCCCAGGAACCCCCTTGGCCTCTCTCTTCGCCTATAAGGAGCCTTCTAACCTAAAAACTTCGGGGGGTTTGACGTTTTTCCAGAAGGAGTTCCGCTCCACCGCCACCACCAGATTCCACAAAACAGCACCAGAAACTCTGTTCTGGCACCCTGCCGGGACGAGGAATTGGAGGAGATCGTCGCCATCATCATCACCATCGCTTCTCCATCGACCATCCATGTTTCCCCTATCTATGAGTGAGTAATCCCCCGATGTAGGCTATCGAGATGGTAGGGATTGGATGAGACTGTTCATGTAATGGCATCAGATTGTTAGGGCATGGTGCCTAGTATCTTTTATTAGTGCTTTATGACTTTGTTGCTGCTTGTTGTGCTTAATGCTTGTCACTAGGGCCTGAGTGCCATGATTTTAGATCTGAACATTTTATTGATTCATTATGATAGTATTGTTCTTGGTCTTATCTGCAAGTTGTATACAACGTTGTTGTTCGGAACCTATGGCCCCGAAGTGACAGAAATCGGGATAACCGGAAGGGAAAGGCTTTGACGTGAGGATCACATGTGTTCACGGAGTGTTAATGCTTTGCTCCAGTGCTCTATTAAAAGGAGCACCTTAATTTCCAGTAGTTCCCTAGAGGCCCCGCTGCAAACGGGCTGGCAGGACAAAAGATGTTGTGCAAGTTCTCATTGCGAGCATGTATGACTATATATGGAACACATGCCTATGATTGTCTAGTACTTAGATGCTTTATCTTATTTATCTGCAATTGCCCTATGTTCTGATTGCTATGTGAATTGTCTTGTCCATGCAACGCCCGTCCATCCATCCCTATGCCTACCGCACTCGAATCCCATTGTTTACTGCTTTTGTTACTACTGTCTTTGCTTTACTACTGCTGTTACTTTACTATTCCTACAACAAAACTGTTGCTACTGATAAACTGCTGTGAGCAAGATTGTTTCCAGGTGCAGCTGAATTGACAACTCAGTTGTTAAGGCTTATAAATATTCTTTGTCTTCCCTTGTGTCGAATCAATAAATTGGGTTTCACTTTCCTCGAAAATACTGCGATACACCCCCTATACTTGTGGGCCATCAAGACTATTTTCTGGCGCCGTTGCCGGGGAGCATAGCTTTATTTATCAAGTTCACTTGGATTCTCTATTGTTCGCTGCTATCCATCCATCATGGGTAAGTCTCGTGATGGCAAGGTTCCTATTTTACCATCCACTATAAGAAGAGGTACGGTTCTGAACACCTCTGCTGCTCTTGATTCACCGTCTGTTTTGAGTAAGTTCCTTACACCACCACATACATATGCTACACACACTGCTACTACTGCTGAATCTGAAACTTCTGATGCTTATGATGCTGCTTCTACTGTGCTCTATAAGAGTCGTTCATTAGGTCCTTTCCTAGATGCTACGATTGCTAGAACTATAGCTGGAAATACCGAAACTCCTAATGAAGACACTACCACACCTGTTAGCTCACCTGAGTCTAGTGAGAGTTATGATATTGAAGATGGTTATGTTGAGATGACCGATGAGTTTATTAAAGAATGTAAGAACACCCATGATAGGAGCGCTGCTAAGAGTCTCCTTGAGAGGCGTACTATTAGACCGAAATTATATCCTGCTGCTAAGTTTGCTGCTTCTCCCATAAACATTATAGATGAAGATTACGATTTCTCTCTCGATCTATCTTACATAGCTATTGTCGAGAAAGAACCTTTTTGTGGGACTAAGAATGAAAGTGCCGTAGCACATATGAATAAACTTTCTACCATGAGTGGCTTGTTTTCTGATGATATTAAGATGCGTACTTACTTTGTTGCTAAGATTTTTCCCTTTTCACTGAAAGGAGAAGCTAAAACTTGGTTTAGTAATTTACCTCCTGGATCTATTGATAGCCCTGAGTGCTTGATTAGTACTTTCCTGCAGAAATATTTTCCTCCCAGTGCTAGACATGCTATTTTGCAGGAACTTTTTGATTTTAAACAGGGAGAAGAAGAGGTATTTCCTGAATCTTGGGCAAGGTTTTGTGCTTTGATTCATGCACAGGCTGGAAGTCCATTACCTAAGAATGAGCTTCTTGATATATTTTATAATGGACTAACCGAAGAATCTAGGACATACCTAGATAGTTGTGCTGATTGTGTTTTCAGGAATAGGACTCCTAAGGAAGCTACGGAATTATGGCTAAAATAAGCAAGAAGTATGAAGATTGGACTCCTCCTAAACAAGCTATACCTGAAGTAATTGTACCTGAATCATTTATTCCTGTGCCTATTCCAACATCAAAGAAGAGGGGAGTTATTGAATTAAATGATGAAGTGATGAAGGAAGCTAAGAAATGTCTTAAGGAGAAGGGAATTAAAGCTGCAGATGTCAATAATTTACCTCCTACAGAAGAATTATGTAAGCTTATTCCCTACTCATCCACTATTGAGGTACACTCTCTCCAACACTTTGATGAAGGTGATATCCCTTACTCGAAACCTCCTGATCAATGCTTAGAAGAATTTGATATCTTTATTGTTAAGCAAGATAATTTTAATAAAAGGGTGCAAACTCATCTAATGGAAAACACTAGAGCTATTGTTGAGTTGAAAGATATTGTGGAAAGAACCTCTAATGATGTTAAAATGATTGTTAAACACTTTCAAATGGTTCAAACTCAAATAGATCAACTCGTTAAAGTGCAAAACGACTTGCTAGTTAATGCTGCTAAAGAAAACATGCTTATGAATTTAGAACTAGAAGTGGAGCTGCTACCCAGGATCCTCTATATCCTGAGGGGCATCCCAAAAGAATTGAGCAGGATTCTCAACAAGCTGAAAATAGTGGTTCTACTCGTAAGAAAAGGAAAAAGAAACATAAAACTATTGTAGAACCCTTTGAACCTATCTCTGATGCTGAAACTGAAAGTGGTAATGAAGAAAATGTTGTTCCTAATGAAGAAAAAGTTGAAGAAGAACCTGAAAACCACACTAAAAATACTAAATACACCAAAGAAGATTTTATTGCTAAGAAACATGGTAGTGAAAGAGAACCTTGGGTCCAAAAACCTATGCCTTTCCCTGATAAGAAACACAAGTCAAAGGAAGATGAACACTATAATAAGTTTTGTGAGTGGATGAAGCCTTTATTCTTGCAAATTCCTTTGACTGATGCTATTAAATTGCCTCCTTACTCAAAGTATATGAAGAAAATTGTCTCGAATAAAAGGAAGATCCCTAATGAAGAAATTTCTACTTTGCTTGCTAATTATTCCTTCAATGGTAAGGTTCCTAAGAAACTTGGAGACCGAGGGATTCCAACTATCCCTTGCTCTATTAAGAACAGTTATGTTAGAATTGCTTTGTGTGATTTGGGAGCTGGAGTTAGTGTTATGCCTTTCTCTCTCTATAAGAGGCTTCAACTTGAAAAATTAATACGAACTGATATATCTTTGCAAATGGCTGATAAATCTACCACTATTCCTGTGGGTATATGTGAGGATGTACCTGTTCAGGTGGCTCACAATTGCTTGATACTAACTGATTTTGTTGTGCTTGAAATGCCCGAAGATGATAATATGTCTATTATTCTTGGGAGACCTTTTCTTAATACTGCAGGAGCTGTTATTAATTGTAATCAACGAAAGGTGACCTTCAATGTTAATGACAAGGAACATACTGTCTATTTCCCCAAGAAGATTGAAATGACTTATGCCTTGAATTCAATTGAACATGTTGAAGGCATTCAAGTTGGAGAAATATATTGTCCCATACCAAGAGAAAAATTTGAAACTATTATGATTGGGACCATTGCTATCAAGGTTGAGGTAACATAATCATTAGTGGAGTACAAATTTTTGTCTCATATGTAATTGTTTTGGTAGCAAGACTTGATCAACCTTGTTAACAAAAGGATTCCATTGAACAAAATAATGTTTTCATTATGATTATCTCCATTTATTTCTATCCTTTGCATTTTAGTTCTTGCTTTCGTCTAGTTTGCTTTTTGTTGTTAGTTGCTTGCATGTTAGAACTTCTGTAGTTCTAGCCTTGTTTTGTCCTTGCATCATGTTTCCAAAAAAAACTGTCTGTCAGAAAAATCATTCTTCTATGCCTGAAAATACCCAAAAATAAAGTGTCTCGAAAAATTCCAGAAAATTCATATTAAATTTTTACGTGAAAAAAGGGGCAGAGGAGTACCTGGGAGGTACCAGGGGGGCCCACCAGACAGGCACACCACATGGTGGCGCGGCCAGCCTTGGGTGGCGCCATGCTCTGGTGTGGGCCACCCTGGCCCCCCACTAACTCTCTCACCTGCCACTTTCTTCTCTCTCCCGAGTAAGCTCCAGTTCATAGCTCAAAGTCGCGTTCTTGCTGTGCTTGCTCTCGATTTTTTTGATCTCCTTGCTCAACCCATCTTTCTTGCTGAAATTTGGAGCATTTGTTCCCGGGTATGTGACTCCTCCCCTTGTCCAAGTAGATTTGTGTTTAGTGGATTATATGTTGAGTATTTTGCTGCTGTAGGTGACTGGTTATGAGAGCTTGTAAGCTTGTTTGATGCTTAGAGATATAGTTTTGATGCATGTTTAGGCCTCTTGCAAGTCCCTATGAGTAGAATCCTTCATTATATTTACTTTGCAATCACTCGTTTAATAGGTGTTTAAATTTCAGAATACCAAGCATGAACAACCATACTTTTGGAGAGATATTTGAGAGTGATGCACCTAGGAGGTCGAGGCCCTCAAGAACAGCCTCTCAAGCTAGGCCATCATACAATGAAGATCTCATTGCAACTCGTATTGGTAGTGAAAGGGATGATGGGGATGCTCACCCATCCTCTTTTCCTTGTTTTACTTTCTTGCAAGCTGCATGTATTCTTGATGATTTCTTGCTACTGATTGAGAGGGTTGGTTTGACCTCATATATGCAAGATGAGAGTGCACATTACGCTATGCTCACCAAAATTTTTGTTGAGAGCTTCACGTTTACTAACACACCTTATCAGTCTACTGTCTCTTTTAAAATCTATGATCTGCCCTTCACCATGCCTTTGGAGAGATTTTGTAGTATTGTAGGTGTGCGTATGACAGGGACCGTGAATAAAATTCAAGGGCGACCCGCTGATTTGTTGGAGCTTTACCGAGGGGTGACCAATGATGATGACCGCGTGGCGCAGCATGGAAAGATAAGAAATACCCAACTCCCTGCTCTTAGATACTTTGCATATTATCTTGCCACTAGTGTATTGGGTAGGGATAACACTAGTAATAGTAATATCTCCAACTATCATTTAGCTTTCCTTGCTGCTGCACTTAACAATGATACTCGGTACAATCTTGGCTCACTTATTGCTCGCCGCCTAGCTGCTAGGGGGCCTATCTACGGGGGCATCATTGCATCGCGCATAGTCAATGCATTAGGTCTTTTAGTGAATCCCTTAGATGCTATGCTGGCACCACAGAGGCTTGACCTTGTTGCCATGAAAACTCATCACTTTGTCACTGCTACCTCTGATTTGAACAATCTAGTATATAGGATGCTTTTCACTGAAGGGGATGAAAGGGAGATCCTTTTGCCACAGCCTGCTTTGTTTAGTGTTCACAGGAGACCATGGTCGCGCTCCAAGGAGGAGGTGGACGAGCAGCTTCGCTTGCTGGGTTTCCACGAGCAGAACCAGGAGGATGTGCCCTCCTATGATTACTCCGCGCATTACGGAGGGACGTACTCGAGTTCGCACCAGGATGAGGGGACCTCTTCGTCGTACCAGGGTGACACTTCATCCTGGCCAGCTTGGGATTGATACCCACTTAGGCCAAAATCCTAAGCTTGGGGGGAGGTACGCCGACACCGCACTCATCTCCTTATCATATTACGTCGGTACTTTGTATATTCATGTTTTCGTTCTCTTTTTAGTTTTCATTCTTCTTTGATTTTGCTTTCTAAAAACACAAAAAGACCAAAAATGTTTTTGTTGTTTCTCTTTGGTTTGCTTCTTCTTTTTGCCTTGGTTTGCTTTTCCCTTTTTGCTTTGTTTGAACTATTCGAAAAAACCAAAAAGTTTTTGCTTTGCTTGTTTTTCCCTTTTGGTTCTTGTTTAAAAATTGAAAACACCAAAAATATTTGTCGTTCTTCTTTGGTTTTTGCGAGTTTGCTTCAGGGTTCGGCAGTCCTCAGTGGATATTGGTTTCATATTATTATTCAAGCCACACAAGTGAAGAGCAATAATGAGGATTAATGACAACTTGAGGCGCGGTAAGAGGCTGGTAACGAACTCTATTTGTTTTCATTTTTGTACATATACTCATCACTGTGGGCATGCTTAGTCCGTTCATGTAGAGTGTATGTTTTATTTGGATGCTTAGTAGTTCTTGCTTTCTTATGATTAGCTCCAGCTCGCTAATAGTTTGTAGCATGTCTTAGGAATGTTTTCTTGCATTGCTCTATTCATAAATTGGTATGACACTGTGGTATCCTCCTCTGAATGTTTCATTTGAATTAACTTGGCACATGCTCACGCATGCACATGACTGTGATAATCAGTTAAGCCTTGATGAATTATTTTGCCTTGAGGATCTTGAATCACTTTCATGCCATGAGTAGTCCTGTTTTGTTGCAAGCATGATAATGACAACTATTGCTCTCTCGTTTGTCACTCCCTTACTATTGCTAGCCTTCACTTTCACTGAGTATGTTTTACTCAAGTTACCAACTCCCTAAACCAAACATTTCCAAAGTGTCCACCATACCTACCCATTAGCATCATTTTCTACCTCCGTGCATATTCAATATGCCTTGTTTTTTTCCGAATAAAATGTTTGCTTGTTATGAGAAAGTTAGTTAGTAAAGCTCTAACGAACTTGATGGCACACTTTATTTTCTTGCACTTAATAAACCTGAACCATTGCGTCCTTCTTTGTTGTGCATATGCTTGCGCTTTATGAGTTGAAGTTAGCAGAACCATGTATCATGGGGACCGCTTTCAACGCTTCATAGGTATTTTATACCTAGTTGATATCATGTTCTTTTGCTTATGGATCCCGGCGGTGTGAAATAAAAGTGGAACTTGTAAGATCATGGAGTTTGTATGTATGTTAGAGAAACGCCTGGGCCGCTAGCCTAAGCCATGCCTAATCATGGTGGAAACTTGCAACATAACCATAATGAGCATTCTATGAAGCATCCTCAATAAAAATCTATGCACATAGTAAATAAAAAGATCGCCGAGATGCTCATTGTCTGCTTGCCTTGTATTTTGATTATGGGATAGCTCCCGTGTCATGTGCAAGGGGTACCCCGTTGGCGGTTCTCTATGATACGTATATACTTACAATGACAAGAGCTTACTTGTGACTGAAGTTGAGTAGCATGAGGATCGGTCTTCGTAAGTAAGGGGCATGAGACTTCGATTTATAACTTGTCAAGCATATCCTTTTAGTTGTGTCACTTTAACCTTAACCATTTAAAGATGCTTATGATAGGGGCAATGAGAGCTCAAAGCTAATGAGTACCATACTTTTAGCATTTGGAAGCTTTTCAAAATTATTCAAAACCTTTTTCTTCTACTTGTTGAGTCTCCACATATTCTTTGAGCACCTTCTTGAGAGCATAGTTGTCATTCTTTGTGTTTGTTCCATTACTTGATTATTTGTGTTATGACTTTGATGCTTGTATTCTTGATATCTTTACTTCTAGTCACCACTTGAACTTCAGAGGTGCCTTGGCATTCATAATCAAAGGCAAGCGAGATACCACTCTATCATACCTTTCTATGAGAATTGTAATGCTGCTTATGTTCGTGCTTCATTGTACTTATTATTCTTGAGTTGGAATCTCTTCATAGCTTGCAATGACTATTAAGTAGACTCAGTTGCATACTCTCTATTATGAATTGTCTAGGTAGTTGATCACATTGCTGAGAATATTTACATCATATGAAGCAAATGTGTTCGTGAAAGTTCTTTTATCGCAATCAGTTTTCAACTGAATTGCTTGAGGACAAGCAATAAGCTAAGCTTGGGGGGAGTTGATACGTCCAAAACGTATCTACTTTCTCGAACACTTTTTCTATTGTTTCTCCTCTAAACTTGTGTGATTTGGATGCAACTAATGCAGATTGATGCTGTTTTCAGCAGAATTGCCTTGGTGTCTACTTTTTGTGCAGAAAACCAACTATCAGGAAAAATCTCGGAAAATATGCTAAAAATCCTATTTCACCCGAAGACTCTAGGAGCCAGGATAAGAGACGGAGAAGAGCCAGGGGGTGGCCACACCACCTGGTGGCACGGGCCAGGCCAGGCCGCGCCAGGAGGTGGTGTGGGCCCCCCAGGTACCCCCTCGGCCTCTCTCTTCGCCTATAAGGAGCCTTCTGACCTAAAAACTTCGGGGGGTTCGACGTTTTTCCAGAAGGAGTTCCGCTCTACCGCCACCACCAGATTCCACGAAACAGCACCAGAAACTTCGTTCTGGCACCCTGTCGAGACGGGGAATTGGAGGAGATCATCACCATCATCATGACCATCGCTTCTCCATCGACCATCCATGTTTCCCCCATCTATGAGTGAGTAATCCCCCGCTGTAGGCTATGGGGATGGTAGGGATTGGATGAGATCGTTCATGTAATGGCATCAAATTGTTAGGGCATGGTGCCTAGTATCTTTTATTAGTGCTTTATGACTTTGTTGCGACTTGTTGTGCTTAATGCTTGTCACTAGGGCCCGAGTGCCATGATTTCAGATCTGAACATGTTATTGATTCATTATGATAGTATTGTTCTTGGTCTTATCTGCAAGTTGTATACACACGTTGTTGTCCGGAACCTATGGCCCCGAAGTGACAGAAATCGGGATAACCGTAAGGGAAAGGCTTTGACGTGAGGATCACATGTGTTCATGGAGTGTGAATGCTTTGCTCCGGTGCTCTATTAAAAGGAGAACCTTAATTGCCATTAGTTCCCTAGAGGCCCTGCTGCAAACGGGCTGACAGGACAAAAGATGTTATACAAGTTCTCATTGCGAGCACGTATGGCTATATATGGAACACATGCCTAGGATTGTCTAGTACTTGGATGCTTTATCTTATTTATCTGCAATTGCCCTATGTTCTGATTGCTATTTGAATTGTCTTGTCCATGCAACGCCCGTCCATCCATCCCTATGCCTACCGCACTCGAATCCCACTGTTTACTGCTTTTGTTACTACTGTCTTTGCTTTACTACTGCTGTTACTTTACTATTCCTACTACAAAACGGTTGCTACTGATAAACTGCTGTGAGCAAGATTGTTTCCAGGTGCAGCTGAATTGACAACTCAGTTGTTAAGGCTTATAAATATTCTTTGGCTCCCCTTGTATCGAATCAATAAATTGGGTTTCACTTCCCTCGAAAATACTGCGATACACCCCCTATACTTGTGGGTCATCAGTGCGTCATAATATTGAAGAAGGATGGTGGGAACACCAACTCGAAGCTGACAAGACATTGGACCACATCTTTCTGTAACCTTGGTAGACTATCTGGACTGATTACCTTCTGAGAAATTGCATTGAGAAACGCACATAGCTTCATAATGGGTACTCGAACATTTTCTTGCAGGAGTCCCCTCAATGCAATCGGAAGCAGCTGGGTCATAAGCACGTGGCAGTCATGAGACTTTAGGTTTTGAAATTTTTTCTCTTCCATATTTATTATTCCCTTTATGTTCGACGAGAAACCATACGAGACCTTGATACTGTAAAGGACTTCAAAAACGATTTCCTTCTCTTCTTTGGTAAGATTATATTTAGTAGTACCTTCAAACAACTCTGTATGCATGCCGTCTCGGTCTTTCATACGTTGTTGCTCCTGTTGTGCTTCAGGTGTATCTTTTCTCTTCCCATACACGCCCAAGAAGCCTAGCAGCGTCACGCAAAGATTCTTCGCCAGGTGCATCACGTCAATTGAAGAGCGGACCTCTAGGACTTTCCAATAGGGTAGCTCCCAAAATATAGATTTCTTTTTCCACATGGGTGTGTATCCGACATCATCCTTCGGAACAGATTGTCTACCAGGACCCTTTACAAAGATTACTTTTAAATCCTTCACCATATCAAATACATCATCACTAGTACGGCGGATAGGCTTACACTGGTTGTCTGCCTCACCATTGAAATGCTTACCTTTCTTTCTTAGGGTGTGCTGGGCGGAAGAAAACGACGATTCCCCGGGTACACATTCTTCTTACATTTATCCAAATATATACTTTCAGTCTCATTTAAACAGTATGTGCATGCATTGTATCCCTTGTTTGTCTGTCCTGAAATGTTACTAAGAGCTGGCCAATCATTGATTATTATGAACAACAATGCTCGTAGGTCAAATTCCTCCTGCTTGTTCTCATCCCACACACGTACACCTTGTCTGTGCCACAACTGTAAGAGTTCTTCAACTAATGGCCTTAGGTACGCATCAATGTCGTTGTCGGGTTGCTTCGGGCCTTGGATGAGCACTAGCATCATAATGAACTTCCGCTTCATGCACAACCAAGGAGGAAGTTTATAGATACACATAGTCACATGCCAGATGCTATGACTGCAGCTCTGCTCCCCAAAAGGATTCATGCCATCTGTACTTAGACCAAACCATAAGTTCCTCGCATCACCTGCAAAGTTCGGAAACTCTCTCTCGATTTTTCTCCACTGCAACCCATCAGCGGGATGTCTCAACATCTCGTCTTTCTTATGGTCTTCCATGTGCCATCGCAACAACTTGGCATGCTCTTTATTCCTGAACAAACGTTTCAACCGTGGTATTATAGGACCATATGACATCACCTTGGCAGGAACCTGATGGCTCGGTGTTGATGTAGAGCTCGTTGGGAACCCCAAGAGGAAGGTATGATGAGCACAGCAGCAAGTTTCCCTCAGTTATGAAACCAAGGTTTAATCGAACCAGTAGGAGCAAGGAAACACCCCAAAGGTGTTGCTAGCTGAGCCTTGGCAGGGTGCACTACCGGTGCTAGTAGCAACATGGAGACCTGCACAACACAACCACAGAACTTTGTCCCCAACTTGCGATGAGGTTGTCAATCTCACCATGTTTTGCTGAAAACAAAGGATTAAACGTATCGAATGGAAGGAAGTAATAGTTTGCAGAAAGTAAACACAAAGCAGTAAACAGTTTATAGATTGTATGTAAAGAAAAGGATCGGGATCCATAGTTCACTAGAGGTGGCTCTCCTTAAGATAGATAACATGCTGGGTGAACAAATTACAGCGGGGCAATTGACAAACATCGAGAAAGCAATACATGCATATACTAATCATCTTGACTCCTTTGGAACTTGATTGGGCATTACAACATTATACATAGACCGCCATCCAACTGCATCTATGACTAATAATCCACCTTCAGGTTATCATCCGAACCCCCTCCAGTATTAAGTTGCAAGCAATAGATTATTGCTTTACGAACTGCGTGTAAAGTAAACAATATGATTGTTCTATGAACAAAGGATTGTTGTTTTCTCCCTAGTAGCAGCAGCACATCTAGTACCTTAGAGATTTCTGTCACTTCCCCAGATTACCAGAGGCATGAACCCACTATCGAGCATAAATACTAACTCTTGGAGTTGCTAGCATCTGCTTCGCCAAGATAGCTACTAACAACGGAAAGCATGCAAGATCACAAATAACAAAGACATGATAGAATCAATAATAAATCTGAAATAGCATCTCAATATCCATCGGATCCCCGCAAACACAACATGCAAAATTACAAATAGATGATCTTGATCATGAACGGAGCTCACAAGATCTAGACATGAAAGCACAAAGGAGGAGAACCAACCATCTAGCTACTACATGGATCCGTAGTCCAAAGATGAACTACTCACGCATCACACCGGAGGCTTGCATGGTGATGAAGAAGGCCTCCAGGGTGAATTCCCCTCTCCGGCAAGGTGCCGGGAAGAGCTTCAGATCCCTCCCGATCTAGGGACAGAGACGACGGCGACTACAGACTCTTTCATGGATTTTTGATCGGGTACTTAGGGTTTTTGTCCCGAGGGCATCTTGTAGGCGGAAGGGGAGGCCGAGGGGGTGCTGGGGTCAGCCAGACCACCCCCTGGCGCGGGCCAGGCCTGGCCGCGCGGCCAGGTGGTGTGGTGCCCCCCTAGCCCCTCTCTGTCTCGTACTCTGGCCTATGATGACTTCAGGAAAAATAGGCACTTTGGCTTTTGTCCTGTCCAATTCCGAGAATATTCATTTTCTGACTTTCCTGGAACCAAAAACAGCAGAAAACAGGCAGCTGGCATTGTGGCTCTTGTTAATAGGTTAGTCCAAAAATCATATGAAAAGTACTCCAAAGTGTGGACAAAACACAAGAAAGTGGATAAAACCAAGCATGGAACATCAAAAATTATAGATACATTTGCAATGTATCAGAACCCTCTTCATGCGGAGCTCACCCTCAACATCACTAGGGTCATCTCGTCTTATCTTATACCGCAATGCAGTGCATACTGGGCATGCATCCAAATTCTCGTACTCCTCGCTGCGGTAGAGGATGCAGTCATTAATGCATGCATGTATCTTCTGCACCTCTAATCCTAGAGGGCAGACAACCTTCTTTGCTTTGTAGGTACTGGCAGGCAGTTCGTTATCCTTTGGAAGTAACTTCTTCATTATTTTCATCAACTTTTCAAATCCTTTGTCAGTCACACCATTCTCTGCCTTCCATTGCAGCAATTGCAGTGTGCTACCCAGTTTTTTATGCCCATCTTCACAATTTGGGTACAATAATTTGTTGTGATCCTAACATCTGCTTGAACTTCAACCTCTCCCTTTTAGTTATGCATTCTTCCTGGCCATCAGAAATGGTCCGACTAAGATCATCATCGGGCAGATCTGATGCCCGTTCTTCATCTTTTTCTTCATCAATGTCTTCCATTGTAGTACCATCGTATTCAGGGGACATAGTAGGGTAGTCATTATCATGCTCTTCTTCTTCGTTGTCTTGCATCATAACCCCTCTTTCTCCGTGCTTGGTCCAACAATTATAGCTGGTCATGAAACCGGACCGAAACAGGTGGTTGTGAAGGACTCTTGAGGAAGAGTATTCCTTATGATTCCGACAGACACCACATGGACAAGACATAAAACCATTCCGCTTGTTTGCCTCGGCCACAAGGAGAAAAGAATGCACGCCTTTAATGAACTCGCTAGAGAGTCGGTCAGCGTACATCCATTGCCGGCTCATCTACATTCTATAATTAATTAAGTACATAAAACATAATCAGAATTAATTAGTAATAATCTAAAAAACAAAATTAAAGCCAACAACCGGGACTAAAGATATGATGAACCTTGAGTCCCAGTTGGAGGCACCAACCGGGAATAAATGTGGATGTGGCGACAACATGTCGACACTATGTCCTCAGTGGGCAGCACTAAGCCAGTAAATGACGACACTATTTTGGGTGGGTGGCAGCACTATGCCAGGGGTGAGTGTGTCGACATTATGTCATCAGTGCCCAACACTATGTTGTGCTGCTTAATCTATAAATATGTATGCATTCTTGTGAAGAACTGCAAGATGGTGTACGAGACCAGGGACACCACTACGACGGAGCTTCTCGAAGATGTCTTAGGACCTCGTCCTCAGAGATCTTCGAGGATCTCGCCGTAGAGGCACTCTCTAATATGTGAAATTAGTTAGCTCCACCAGCATACTGATCTAGCTAGAGAAGATATAAACTGAAAGATGGTGTGCGAGAGCGGGGACACCACTACGGCAGAGCATCTCGAAGATGTCTTAGGATCCCGTCCTCATACATCTTCAAGGAGCTCTCCATAGAGGCACTCCCTAGTTTGTGAATTGTTTTAGTTACCTAGAGTATTAATCTATAGCTAGAGAAGTTATTAACTCCAAGATGGTGCGAGAGGGACACCACTACGGTGGAGCTTCTCTTGAAGATGTCTTAGGATCCTATCCTTAGACATCTTCGAGGAGCTTGCCATAGAGGAGCTTCTCGAAGATGTACTGTGATGTCTTCTTATCAATCTTTTATGAATTAACCCTATCTTTTTTACAATTTTTTCAGTTTGTTGAATGCAGGTAGACGAAGAAGGATATTTTGCCAAGCTAGTTAGAATGATGTGTGTTCTTCTAAAATAATTTTTCAATACTATGTGCCAAAACAAGATATATAGATAGAATGCACATATTGTGATATTTACCTTAGAGTTCCGTACATTAATACAAGATAGATAGAATCTAAATATCCACCTCATGTTATCATTGCAAAAATTACTACCAAACTAAATCCACAAATCCATCTACAAGATAGAGCATGAAATGAGCTAATATAGCAATGAGAGTTCAAAGGATGAAGTTGCTCACCTTTTAGAACCTTTGGATAGATGGGGCACCACAAAATATAGAAAAATCTTGAAAGAAAATTGGGCATGAACTCGAGCTTGAAGCAAGAAAGAGAGAGAGGAGCCACCAGCTTGAAATGGTGGCTCGGGCAGGTGGGGGAAGAAGATATAGCCAGACCTTTAGTCCCCGTTCGTGTCTAGAACCGGGACTAAAGGTCCACCTTTCATCCCGGTTCGTATAACAAACCGGGACTAAAGGGTCTGGCGCCTGACCCAGCCTACCTGAAACCCTTTAGTCCCGGTTTGTTACACGAGCCGGGACAAAATGTCCCGTTCGAACCGGGGCTAGTGCCTGCCACCCCCTAGGGCTAGATCTAGCCGTTGGGACCGAGGCATTAGTCCCGTTTTGTAGCAAAACCGGGACTAATACCCCTGGACTAAAGGTCCATTTTCTACTAGTCTGTGTCACTTTTGAGGTAAATTTCCTTCACTAATCTCTAGTATATCACTACTAGGAAAAGGCTTATCAGTGGCGCACGTATTTTACATATCTGTGGTGCATATCAGATGCATCACTGTTACCTCGCCACTAATATTTTTTTCTATTACGCATATTGATATGGGCAATATGCGCCACAATTTTTTTTTTCAAATTTCAAAAAAAGGCGGGCCAGATTTCAATTTTCTGTGGCGCATATTGCAATATGTGCCACACTTTTTTTCGAATTTTAAAAAAAAAGCGGCCATATCAGGCCGGAGGTGGGGGGTCGCCGGAGGAGGGGTTCATTAGAGGTGATGGCCGGAGGAGAAAGAGGCCGTCAGAGGTGGTCAGAGTAGTAGGAGGAGTAGGAGGCCATTGGAGGTGGAGGAAGGGCTCACTGGAGATGGCCGAAGGAGGCCTTGGAGGTGGTGGTGGAGGATAAGGAGGTCACCGGAGGTGGAGGACGGGGTTGCCGGTGGTGTTGGAGGTCATCGTAGGAGGAGGTCACCGAGGTGGAGGAGGAGGAGGTCACCGGGATGGAGGAGGAGGCCATGGCTGGAGGTGGAGGAGGAGGAGGAGGAGGAGGAGGAGGTCACCGGGGTGGAGGAGGAGGCCATGGCCGGAGGTGGAGGAGGAGGTTGCCGGAGATTGGAGGAGAAGGGAAAAAGTATGGAGGGAAGGAGAAGTGGAGGGGAGAAGAAGGAGAAAAGAGAGGGAGAAAGGGAGGAATATAAGGAGAAGGGGAGAAGAAGTGGAGGAGAGAAGAAGTGTGGAGGGGAGAAAAAGGAGAAAAGAGAGGGAGAAGGGACGCCGACGGGATTCAAATTTCGAATCCCGCCCAACAATTTTGTGGCGCATATCGGAGATATGCGCCACAGAATTGTCTCCCCTTTTTTATTTTTTTGTAGGAATTTTTTTCTTTTGCCATAACTTTTTGCTCTTTTCGAATTTGGGGATTCTGTAAAATCCAGCCATTGAAATCGAGTTGAAAATTTTGAGACGATCGTTTTGATAGGTTAAATATTTTTTCTGACATTGTATGCAAAAGTTATAGCCGTTTTACTGTGCCATGACTTTTTTTGCAAAATACATCGAAATTCAAAATTTTCAATTTTCCCTACAACTACACCCCAAAATATAACTACATCTTAAAGGGATTGTTTTTTGAAGTTTTTATCATTTTCATTTATTTTTTACAAATCTGAACAGGCCATCCGGGGATCTGTTTTCCACTTTCTATGGTGCATATAGACAGAATAATCACTTTCTGTGGCAGCATATATGTATGCGCCACAGAATTGTCCCCTTTTTTGGTTCTGAGTCCCATCAACTTTCTGTGGTGCATATGTCTATATGCACCACAAAATCATCACTTTTAGTGGCACACGGGAAAATATGCGCCACATAAATCCATATTTTTGCGGTGCATATGGGTTCCGTGCGCCACTGAATTGCCAAATTTTAGTGGCGTTATTTTCTATATGCGCCACCGAATTTTTTCTGTGGCGCATGGCTATGTATATGCGCCACAGAATAGCTTGTCTATCTATAGCTGTTTTCCTAGTAGTGTATACATAATTTACATCGTATTCTTGAGCTTGCACCGGTTTCACGAGATAGCAGTTAAAATTAGAATTATTCTTGAACATTATGAACTTCCTTAACTTTTCTCCTAAAATACGTACATATATGAAAAATATTATTGAGATTACTCTTGATCGACATGCCCCTGGTGGTTGTTGATGCACGCTTTGTCATTTGAAGGGTCAAGCTTTGCTGTTTTGATTGGCCAACTACCTACCGATAATGGATGACTTTCTCGATTACATGAGCCGTCTGTTGATTGGCAGTAACTAGGCAGCATGGCCTGCACCTTTTATCTTAATTATGTCTTTCTATCGAGTTTATTGTTGCATTTTTCTCTAATATTTCTTCTAAATGCATTCTTTTCTGGTAGTGGTTCTCAGGGATTTGAAAGGTATGCTTGGAGGTATATTATTTTCTTTCTATCAGGTAAATTTTCTTACTAATTAGAATAGGAAACGCTTTCATCTTAGTACTGAAAATAATTTCTTTACCTATGAGATAATTATGGTTGGCTGAGCTAATTTGATTGGCCGGTCAGTTATTTGTCTGTACTCTGTATTCATTATTTTATCTTCATTTCCCACCGGTAATCCAACTTTGATAATAGTGCTAACATGCGATTTTTAGTTGCAAGCCTTATGAATGACCTTGGTAATGCTAAACTGAAATCATATTATTTAAACGTTAATATGCTGCAAGCTGATATAATTGTTATACTTCCGTTTTCCCTCCCCTGCATTTCTTCTCTTGTGAGTTGTGCCAAAGTTAGGTTGTGTGCCAACCTTTTGAGCTTGGCGTACTATTCTTATTCCTCATTGCTTACCCAACTCGAGGTTTTTGTCATCAATTTGCATGATAAATACGAAACATATTCTGCTAGTAGGAAAATGGTTTGATTTCAATCTACGGATGTTCCTGAAAGTATTATCGTCGGCAATTGGTAACTTGAAGTCCAATGCCAAACACAGATGGCTTCACTAAAGAGAATAAGACCTGCATGCTGTAAGGGAAAAAAAGGAATAGTGCAATGGGGTTAACTTGATCTTCAAGTACCTCATAATGCAAACACGAAGCTTCTTTTGCTTTTGGGAGAGATGTCAATGATGATCTTGGCTAGTTGTTCAATTTTTTTTTGTGTGTAAATTTTCTCTTTCATGTAATAGAAATAACAGTGCTCCTGTCGCCTTTTTGAAAAAAAAGATTTTGCTTTTAAAAACAAGAACTTAATATAGTACCCGCTTGTGATATTTAACATCCGGAGGAAAATCTTCAGGTTTGTTCACTGGTGTCAAAAGGCTGGCAGGTGATCATGACAGTTGAGGTCTATGATACTGGATTTTTGGCATTCAGTAACCTACGCCATAGTCTTTATTGTGTCTTGAGCTTCTGATGTATTGGAGTCATGTTAATTTACTCACTTTTTCCTATCTGGATCATAAGAGGTCGCCTGGGAGTCTCTGGGACTAACATATATGTCTTGGACCGATCATTGTTTCACTAATTTCTAAATATGCTATATGTCTTGAGTTATGAAGATTAATATGCCTTTTGTTCTTCGGATATTGTGAGCTCCTCCTATTAAGCCAGCCACAACATATATCTGATGTTAATTTCAGATGTTTTGTCCAATGTACAGTCTATTAAAGTACTATTGTTAGTTATCAGAACTTTTTTTTCTCGAAATGGGGCATACCCGGCCTCTGCATCAATTGATGCATCAATTGTTAGATATCAGAACTTGCCTAGTTATTTTATTAGGTGACACATTTCAACATGTAGCTTTATGGTTGTTTGGGGGATGACTCGTCGGGGTGGACGATCCATCGAGATCCAAGTCTTGGTCTGACAGAGAATTGTAATCCTTGTCTTCCCATCTTCTCCAATCTGTTGGATTGGGGGATATGACTATCAGCTTGCAGCAGTTTTTCTTCCTTCCAATACCCTCTGTCACCCTGCCAGCTTCCTTTTTTCCTTCTTGGACCATCTCAATATGTACGTAGTCAAGATCGAGATCCACTTTTCCTCTAGCAGTTGCTAGCTAGAGTGAACAACAATGCCTACATGATTCAGCACGAGAGCCATTGCTTGGCAGGAGTACTACCTAATCTTCTCCTGATGCCTCCCAAAACCAATCAGCCTGTATAACAATTGTGGTAAACACAACAAGATATGTTATGTTTCTAAATCAACGTAGCTTAACACATAGCAGTTGTTTGCACAACAACTAGTTCCGTGAAGACATATCTCCCTGCCCTGCCCCTTCCTCTACTACTAGTTCACCTTTGAGATAGTAGTTATATATACTGTCGATGTAGAAGATATATAGGAAGAAACTAAAGGGTGTCATAATTCATATAGAAGAGTAGGTAATAGCTTGTGTTTAATAATATATCGCTGAAGATGAGGAATCGCGCTTAGTTGAACATTATCACTAAAGACGAGATCTTACATTGTTAGTTGGACATCATTACGAGATGATAAAGCACTAAGAGGAACCTACCAGAGTTCTATACATTATGACACGTACTTGAAGTAGTCATGATAATTGTTATTCGAGAACTATAGTTGCACTTACTTGATGATTGCACTTTAAAGAAAAGGCTGGCGTACTTCACTATAACAACTATATTACAGCCTGATTAAGTATCAGGTTGAACACTGCATTAGCTTTCTAGTATGCTAGTTTGTACCTCCGAAGAATGTTGTCAGTGCTAATATGTCTTGACCATACATGTGCAAAAGACAACATTGCTAAAATAAATTGGTAAGGAAGTAAGAAATGTGTTTTTGCCATCATGATGAGGCAATCAAATATTTATTTTCCCCTTGCAAATTTTTTGGTACTATATGGACAGTCATCCAAATGGCTTATGGACTGTATCCTCCTACTAGTGTTGCCAACATCTTTGGTAACTGGTTACGTGAGATTGATTACAAGTACAAAATTCTAATTAGGGGAAGGGGAGCACTTTCCCATTATATGGTCATTTTGTCCATGTAGGATTGACAAGGCTTTTAATGACAAATCTTCTTCTCTTATGCACGTTATCTACCGATACAGCGCTATGCTCCGTTTATGATCACGTCTACATCATGTGGAGTTTCGAGACCTATTTACGGAGGTCTGTACACGTTTGGAGGATGCAGCGAGGAATGTTGGTTCTCGACATGGATGGTAGGGTGATATCAGGATCAGCCCCCACCCCCTTAGGTGTTATACAGACTCTGATGATATCATGTATTTCGCCTTTTCCTTTTATTTGTTGATTTCAGAACTGCTTGCAGCTGTTTGCATCCCAGTTATGTAGAGACCTGGTGTAATAATTAAACCATTTAAATAATAATTGTCCATTATAAAAAATGGACAAAAATGTGAAAGAGCAATTGCTCAAGAACTAGGGAGCAGGCTTAGCTCGAGACATGAGAATATTGTTCCTGGTAAGTTTCTTATCTCCGGTTTGAAATTTGTAAAACCTTGCATCATAATTCTGTAATAGTCCCTCTGACCCATATTAGTTGACTTGGATTTGTCTAGATACAGATATATCTAATACTAAAATGTGTCTAGATACGGATCCGAATCAACTAATATGGATCGGAGGGAGTATATTAATTAACTACACAACTAGCCGATAAAAATGAGAAAATATACATGCTAGATATTTTCTCCAAAAGGAAGGTTCCGTGAAATGTGATGTGGCAAACCAAGGTTTTGCCATATCTTGGTGCATTACAATTTTGAGTATTGCATTGCTTGGATTAAATGTTGTTCTCTAATAGTTGGTTCATTTTGTGGACAACTATGGTGTTGCCATTTATAAAGTATTTGCCACTAGTGGAGAATGGGCCTTTAGTCTCGGTTCTGATAACCGGGACTGGAAATGCGGGACTAAAGGCCCCCTCCACTAGTCCCAGCCCGCTTACCAGCCGGGACCAATGTGCATCCAACGTGGCCGTCTCTGCGGGCGCGGGGTGCCCCCCATTAGTCCCGGTTCGTATTATGAACCGGGACAAATGGTTCTCTGCCGCAGCAGAATTTTAGGCATATTCTCTGCCGCGGCAGAGAATTCAATTTGTATCTTGTTTTTTTTCATTTCAAAATAGTTTTCTACGCTACCACATACCGTACATGTTCGTGCATACATAAGATAACTTCTCTTAAGATCGAACATACAAATATATACATGATAGTTACATATAGAGATCACAATTATTGGGACTAGAGCCCGTCTATTCAATTACACGGTCGGGGATCATCGGCGCCTATTCACACTAAATTCTCCGACGGTCATCTATCATCTCGTTTATCAAGAATCCTGCCAGTTCTTCAGCAATTCCTACTACGCGTTGCTCTGGTAGGAGCTAATCCCACATTTTCTCGAACTTTATAAGAAAAGGAGATCAATATAAATATCAATCATGATAACAAAAAGTGGCGGTAATAAAATAATGTTGTGAATGTATTGCTTACATCGACTCTATAATCATTCAACTCACTATTAAACGTGCGAATGAACTCGCAAACGTAGAATCCACATAGATTCGTCTTCGGTGGCTGCCTTAGGCACTTTACGAGAATAGAATTCAATCAAAATAATAATCTAGCATCATAATTGTATTGAAACTAGAAGTAAAGAGATGCGCGTACTATTTATCGAGACCGGCTTAAACGTCAGCTTCTCACTAAAGTCACCCGTAACCGCACTCTTGAACTGGTTCCAAACCCTGCCCGGTAAAGAAAATGAATGAGTTATTTATTACGTGATATTTTAGGAAATCAACGAAAGAGACCGATGTAGCGCAAAAATTACCTCTAGAGCATGTCCTGCATGTCCCTAAACAATTCCAGGGGTCTCTTTAATGGGTCCATGACTTCAACTCTTCCCTTATCAAGTTGAATGTCTAGCAGAATCCAGTGGAAAGTGCACACGTTTATATATATATATCAGTAACTCATCAATTACACTTAACATCGAGTAAGCAAAAGTGAATGTGTACAACAGAGTAAGACCCTCACGCGAAATTGTAAGGAAACAGTATGTGGTCACAGAAATTTTACTCCGTTAGAAACCTTAGAAGGTTTTCCTGCGTCTCCTCGGGTTTATCCTTTAGCGTCTTTATATGTATTTTATCTGGGTCAATGAACCCAACACTAAAGATTGACCTTCTTTTACATTCCATGATCTTCATTCTGCATAATAATAGAGTACAAAAGGATATACTTAGGATAATTACATGCAAAACTGAACAACTAAAAAAATGAACAACTTATATATAGACAATGAATTTAACAACTTACAGACAATAGGAAGTCATGAGACTTTTGTCGAGGGCGTCAAAAGTGTATAATTGGAAGAGTTCTAGAAACTCAACATGGACCTTGTCGGCTCGGAAGTAGTAGTCGTGTGGGACTTTCGCCACGATCATTATTCTGTCCTCCTTTATGGCTTTCAAGTACCATTTATGTAAACTCCGCATTTGTGTTGACAGTTGTTGGAACTGCTCAAAGCTGACCAGAGGCTTCCCTAGGACATATGTAGGGACTACCCGAGCCTTGGGTAACTTTTCATCCTTGGGACCTAGCAATTCCTCAACAGTCACATTCATAGAGGCCGCAAGCTTCGCAGCTTCTTCCATATTCTGCTGGGGAATGTCATGGGATACCACCTTGAGGGGTGGGGTCGATTTTTTAGCCTGTTCCCCGAGCTAGGGGACGTCCTTTCTTTTCCCGGTTGCACTTTGACTTGATGATTTGCTCCCGCTTGCACTTCTTGATTTGCTCTTCTTCACTTCCTTCTGAAGTGCGCGTAGATAGTCATCTGGCTTATGGTGCAAGTCATTTTGCGGTTTTGTGTTCAGAAAAGAAAGTGCATACGCTTTTTGCTTCTCGGTGTATACCAGGGCGGGCTCGGGTTTCTTCTTTTGAAGCTGCGCAACACATTCGGCCTTTACGATCATGTCGTTTTCCTCATCAGTATGATCGTAAGGTATGATGGGAAGATTCTAATGAGGTACTTGGGATTGGCAACATTTGTCATTTTGGGCTGCTACATCGTTTAGTCCTTATCGACAGAGCATGCTTCCGCTTTTTGTCCTTACCGGCAGCAAAGGCGGCTGACCCTGCGGCGGAGATCGAGATGGACTCGCGCTGTGGTGGTCGTACTCATGGGGTGGGCTTCTTGGAGGTGATGGAGGTGAAGGTGACATGGGGCGACTCGGAGGCGGTGTTGGCCTTGGCGCTGAGCCTGGAAGCTTGATGTTGTTGTTCTTGTCCCATAGAATGATGCCACCCAATACTTCTCCGAGTGTCCTCTCACCTTCAGGTCCAGGGATGTCAAGCTCCATTGAGTCCCACCCCGTTGCGATTTCATCCACCCCGACTTTAGCATAGCCAGCTGGAATCTCACGGCCATGCAAACGTGCGTTAGGTGGAGAAGGTAAAGCACATCCGACCGCCACCTTGATGGATAGGTTCTTCACCTTCTGATGGAGCTCACAAGATGCCTGCTCCTTGATTCCATGCACGGGGTAGCCGGGACCGCAATCTACCATCCGTGCATTGTCAGACGGGACCTTCGATTCAGCCACGCTGCTTCTCCGCTGAGATGGGACGGCGGTAATATCGAGTGCAGGATCTTCCTCGAAGTTCGTCAATCTATTGTTGTTGCTTTTCAAGTCTTCCTAGCAACTCGTTGAACCTGTCTCCCTCCTCCTGCCGTCGCCTCTTTGCTCTATCTCGGCTCCTATAAGTATCTCTATCTTTGGGAAACCTAATCTCCCACGTATAACTAGGGCCAAGGCCTCGTACTCGTCCTCCGCATTCGTCATTCCCGAGGACCTTTGTTAGCAAGTCTTTCTCTCTATCGGGACGGAACTTTGTTGTCCCCTCTTTAATTTCCTTCACCACTCTCTGCCATGTCTCCCGGGGTATCCTAACCCCGTGACTGCAGATAAGGTCCCCTGCACTTTCGTCATACTCACTCCCATGCCCAAGGAACCGATTTCTTGCCATCAGATCCCATTCTTCGCGTATTGGTTCTGGAGTGATCCCTTTAGCAATCAGCTCACTCTCTCTTTAGCATCCCACCTTGGCATGGCAGTCGCATAGCGCCCTGGCCCCAGGTGATGGCATGGCAGTCGCATGGCGTGATACGAACCGGGACTAATGGTCCCCCCTTTACTCCCGATGCGTGCCATGTACCGGGACTAAAAGGTTTTCGCCCCCCCCAACGGGCGCGCGCCAACGCCACACCTTTAGTCCCGATGTGTAGCACGCACTGGGACTAAAGGTCCTTTTTTCAATTTTTTGACCCAAGGGGCGCGCCTGATTAAAAAACTTCAATTTGCATATTTTTTAAACATTTGAATTATACAGTTTTTGCATACTTATGAATTTGAGAAAATTTTCAACATGAATAGTTCTTGAATTTTAATAAGTTATCCAAATCTATTTTCTATTTTATAAAATAATTATTCTAACTAGTGAAACTAATAACTATTTTGCCATTTTCAATTTAAAAATGCATTAACTATTATATTTTGCATATTTTTGAATCTCACTAAAATTTTAACATAAAAAAATGCTTGAATTTGAATAAATGATTCAAATCCATTTTCTGTTTTATAAAATAATTATTCTAACTAGTCAAACTATTAACCATTTTGCCATTTTCATGTGATTCCGACGCTCCGGTGGTCTTCCTCCGGCGAAACCCTAGACGGGGGCCCCGGATCGTCTACCTCTATAGCTTTCTCCGTACGAGGGTAGCACGATGGACCTTTCTATTTGTTTTGGTTTGTTTAGGACATATGTACATGGAGAGTAAATGTTGGGCCAACTTTGCCACATTCTAGGCCCCGGTTGTCCCGCGGCGGGAGTTTCCACGTACAGATCCAGGATTTCACTAAGTGTTAACGCATGTCTAGGAAGGGGGTCACACCTGGGGCCTACACATGGCACCTACCAACCTTGTACCACTCTCACACACATATCCTAGGGGCACATGCAAGTTTTCATGTGATTCCGACTCGCTGGTGGTCTTCCTCCGGCGAAACACCACACATCCACACATTCCCTAGATTTATGTCTCAAATAAAAGGTTTAATACATTACATAGATTTATGTCTCAAATAAAAGGTTTAATTAATACAGTATTACACATCACCAACATCTAGTGTTGTGGTTTTCTTCTGCACCGTAGCCATGGAGAATCTTCATCATTTAACAGGATGCTTGGGTCAGTTTTCACTTTGAACGGCAGAATTTCATGAAACTTATTGTAATCTTCTGGCATGTCTGTCTTGTCATCCACTCCCACGATGTTTCTTTTCCCTGAAAGAACTATGTGGCGCTTTGGCTCATCGTATTCTGTATTCTTTTGCTTAACTTTCCTTTTTCTCGGTTTGGCAGACATGTCCTTCACATAGAAAACCTGAGCCACATCATTGGCTAGGACGAATGGTTCATCCATGTATGCAAGATTGTTGAGATCCACTGTTGTCATGCCGTACTTTTGGTCTACATGTATTCCTCCTCCTGTCAGCTTGACCCATTTGCACCGAAACAAAGGGACCTTAAAAGTAGGTCCATAGTCAAGTTCCCATATCTCCTCTATGTATCCATAATATGTGTCCTTCTGCCCATTTTCATCTGTTGCATCAAAGCGGACACCACTGTTTTGGTTGGTGCTCTTTTTATCTTGGGCTATCGTGTAAAATGTATTCCCATTTATCTCGTACCCTTGGAAAGTACATATAGTCGAAGATGGTAACCTGGCCAACAAGTACAACTGATCTCCAACAGTGGTGTTATTCATGAGATGTGTCTATAACCAACTGCCAAAATTCTTCTCGTGTTCCCCTTTAATCAAGGAGTCAGGCTTCCCCGGGTTTTCAGAGCGTAGAATATTCTTCTGTTTCTCGATATACGGAGCCACCACGGTGGAATTGTGTAGAACTGTGTCGTGTGCTTGAGTGAAAGAATTCCCGTCCCTACATACCATTGATTTCCTTCCTAGTGTGGCTTTTCTAGTCAGCCTCCCCTCATACCGAGATTCAGGAACACCAATCGGCTTAAGGTCAGGAAGAAAGTCAACACAAAACTCAATGACCTCCTCTGTTCCATAGCCCTTGGAGATGCTTCCTTTTGGCCTAGCACGGTTATGAACATATTTCTTTAATACTCCCATGAACCGCTCGAAGGGGAACATATTGTGTAGAAACACAGGACCGAGAATTCTAAAATCTTCGACTAGGTGAACTAGGAGGTGCGTCATAATATTGAAGAAGGATGGCGGGAACAACAACTCGAAGCTGACCAGACATTGGACCACATCAATCTGTAACCCTGATAGACTTTGTTGATCAATTACCTTCTGAGAAATTGCATCGAGGAATGCACATACCTTCACAATGGCTACTCAAACATTTTTTGGTAGAATTCCCCTCAGTGGGCAGCACTAAGCCAGTAAATGACGACACTATTTTGGGTGGGTGGCAGCACTATGCAAAGGGTGAGTGTGTCGACATTATGTCATCAGTGCCCGAACTATGGTGTGTTGCTTAATCTGTAAATAGGTATGCATTCTTGTGAAGAACTGCAAGATGGTGTACGAGACCAGGGACACCACTACGGCGGAGCTTCTCGAAGATGTCTTAGGACCTCGTCCTCAGACATCTTCGAGGATCTCGCCATAGAGGCACTCTCTAATATGTGAAATTAGTTAGCTCCACCAGCATACTGATCTAGCTAGAGAAGATATAAACTGAAAGATGGTGTGCGAGAGAAGGGACACCACTACGGCAGAGCTTCTCGAAGATGTCTTAGTATACTGTCCTCAGACATCTTCGAGGAGCTCTCCATAGAGGCACTCCCTAATTTGTGAATTGTTTTAGTTACCTGGCGTATTAATCTATAGCTAGAGAAGTTATTAACTCCAAGATGGTGCGAGAGGGACACCACTACGACGGAGCTTCTCTTGAAGATGTCTTAGGATCATATCCTTAGACATCTTCGAGGAGCTTGCCATAGAGGAGCTTCTCGAAGATGTATTGTGATGTCTTCTTATCAATCTTTTATGAATTAACCCTATCTTTTTTACAATTTTTTCAGTTTGTTGAACGCAGGTAGACGAAGAAGGATATTTTGCCAAGCTAGTTAGAATGATGAACTCACGCATGTGTGTTCTTCTAAAATCAATTTTCAATACTATATGCCAAAACAAGATATATAGATAGAATCCACATATTATGATATTTACCTTAGAGTTCCTTACATTAATACAAGATAGATAGAATCTAAATATCGATCTCATGTTATAATTGCAAAAATTAGTACCAAACTAAATCCACAAATCCATCTACAAGATAGAGCATGAAATGAGCTAATATAGCAATGAGAGTTCAAAGGATGAAGTTGCTCACCTTTTAGAACCTTTGGATAGATGGGGCACCACAAAATATAGAAAAATCTTGAAAGAAAATTGGGCATGAACTCGAGCTTGAAGCAAGAAAGAGAGAGAGGAGCCACCAGCTTGAAATGGTGGCTCGGGCAGGTGGGGGAAGAAGATATAGCCAGACCTTTAGTCCCCGTTCGTGTCTAGAACCGGGACTAAAGGTCTACCTTTCGTCCCGGTTCGTATAAAAAACCGGGACTAAAGGGTCTGGCGCCTGACCCAGCCTACCTGAAACCCTTTAGTCCCGGTTAGTTACACGAGCCGGGACTAAAGGTCCCGTTCAAACCGGGGCTAGTGCCTACCACCCCCTAGGGCCAGATCTAGCCGTTGGGACCGGGGCATTAGTCCCGGTTTGTAGCAAAACCGGGACTAATACCCCTGGACCAAAGGTCCATTTTCTACTAGTGTGTGTCACTTTTGAGGTCAATTTCCTTCGCTAATCTCTAGTATATCACTACTAGGAAAAGGCTTATCAGTGGCACACATATTTTACATATCTGTGGTGCATATCAGATGCATCACTGTTACCTCGCCACTAATATTTTTTCTGTGACGCATATTGATATGGCCAATATGCGCCACAATTGTTTTTCAAATTTCAAAAAAAGGTGGGCCAGATGTCAATTTTCTGTGGCGCATATTGCAATATGTGCCAGTGCCACACTTTTTTTCGAATTTCAAAAAAAAGCCGCCAGATCAGGCCGGAGGTGGGGGGTCACCGGAGGAGGGGTTCATTAGAGGTGGGGGGTCACCGGAGGAGGGGTAGGCTGTCGGAGGTGGTCAGAGTAGTAGGAGGAGTAGGAGGCCATCCGAGGTGGAGGAAGGGCTTGCCGGAGATGGTCGGAGGAGGCCGTGGAGGTGGTGGTGGAGGATAGGAAGGTCGCCGGAGGTGGAGGACGGGGTTGCCGGTGGTGTTGGAGGTCGCCAGAGGAGGAGGTCACCGAGGTGGAGGAGGAGGAGGTCACCGGGATGGAGGAGGAGGCCATGGCTGGAGGTGGTGGAGGAGGAGGAGGAGGTCACCGGGGTGGAGGAGGAGGCCATGGCCGGAGGTGGAGGAGGAGGTCGCCGGAGAGTGGAGGAGAAGGGAAAAAGTATGGAGGGGAGGAGAAGTGGAGGGGAGAAGAAGGAGAAAAGAGAGGGAGAAGGGGAGGAATATAAGGAGAAGGGGAGAAGAAGTGGAGGAGAGAAGAAGTGTGGAGGGGAGAAAAAGGAGAAAAGAGAGGGAGAAGGGACGCCGGCAGGATTCAAATTTCGAATCCCGCCCAACAATTTTGTGGCGCATATTGGAGATATGCGCCACAGAATTGTCTCCCCTTTTTTATTTTTTTGTAGGATTTTTTTTCTTTTTGCCATAACTTTTTACACTTTTCGAATTTTGGGATTCTGTAAAATCCAGCCATTGAAATCGAGTTGAAAATTTTGAGACAATCGTTTTGATAGGTTAAATATTTTTTCCGACATTGTATGCAAAAGTTATAACCGTTTTACCGTGCCATGACTTTTCTTGCAAAATACATCGAAATTCAAAATTTTCAATTTTCCCTACAACTACACCCCAAAATATAACTACATCTTAAAGGGATTGTTTTTTGAAGTTTTTATCATTTTCATTTATTTTCTACAAATCTGAACAGGCGATTCGGGGGATCTGTTTTCCACTTTCTGTGGTGCATATAGACAGGATAATCACTTTCTGTGGTAGCATATATGTATGCGCCACAGAATTGACCCCTTCTTTGGTTCTGGGTCCCATCAACTTTCTGTGGTGCATATGTCTATATGCGCCACAGAATCATCTCTTTCAGTGGCGCACGGGAAAATATGCGCCACATAAATCCACATTTCTGCGGCGCATATGGCTTTGTATATGCGCCACAGAATAGCTTGTCTATCTATAGCTGTTTTCCTAGTAGTGTATACATAATTTACATCGTATTCTTGAGCTTGCATCGGTTTCTACGAGATAGCAATTAAAATTAGAATTATTCATGAACATTATGAACTTCCTTAACTTTTCTCGTGAAATATGTACATATATGAAAAATATTATTGAGATTACTCTTGATCGACATGCCCCTGGTGGTTGTTGATGCACGCTTTGTCATTCGAAGGGTCAAGCTTTGCTGTTTTGATTGGCCAACTACCTACCGATAATGGATGAATTTCTCGATTACATGAGCCGTCTGTTGATTGGCAGTAACTAGGCAGCATGGCCTGCACCTTTATCTCAATTATGTCTTTCTATCGAGTTTATTGTTGCATTTTTCTCCAATATTTCTTCTAAATGCATTCTTTTCTGGTAGTGGTTCTCAGGGATTTGAAAGGTATGCTTGGAGGTATATTATTTGCTTTCTATCAGGTAAATTTTCTTACTAATTAGAATAGGAAACGCTTTCATCTTAGTACTGAAAATAATTTCTTTACCTATGAGATAATTGTGGTTGGCTGAGATAATTTGATTGGCCGGTCAGTTATTTGTCTGTACTCTGTATTCATTATTTTTTCTTCATTTCCCACCGGTAATCCAACTTTGATAATAGTGCTAACATGCGATTTTTAGTTGCAAGCCTTATGAATGACCTTGGTAATGCTAAACTGAAATCATATTATTTAAACGTTAATATGCTGCAAGCTGATATAATTGTTATACTTCCGTTTTCCCTCCTCTGCATTTCTTCTCTTGTGAGTTGTGCCAAAGTTAGGTTGTGTGCCAACCTTTTGAGCTTGGCGTACTATTCTTATTCCTCATTGCTTACCGAACTCGAGGTTTTTGTCATCAATTTGCATGATAAATACGAAACATATTCTGCTAGTAGGAAAATGGTTTGATTTCAATCTACGGATGTTCCTGAAAGTATTATCGTCGGCAATTGGTGTCTTGAAGTCCAATGCCAAACACAGATGGCTTCACTAAAGAGAATAAGACCTGCATGCTGTAAGGGAAAAAAGGAATAGTGCAATGGGGTCAACTTGATCTTCAAGTACCTCATAATGCAAACACGAAGCTTCTTTTGCTTTTGGGAGAGATGTCAATGATGATCTTGGCTAGTTGTTCAATTTTTTTTGTGTGTAAATTTTCTCTTTCATGTAATAGAAATAACAGTGCTCCTGTCGCCTTTTCGAAAAAAGAGATTTTGCTTTTAAAAACAAGAACTTAATATAGTACCCGCTTGTGATATTTAACATCCGGAGGAAAATCTTCAGGTTTGTTCACTGGTGTCAAAAGGCTGGCAGGTGATCATGACCGTTGAGGTCTATGATACTGGATTTTTGGCATTCAGTAACCTACGCCATAGTCTTTATTGTGTCTTGAGCTTCTGATGTATTGGAGTCATGTTAATTTACTCGCTTTTGCCTATCTGGATCATAAGAGGTCGCATGAGAGCTCTGGGGCTAACATATATGTCTTGGACCGATCATTGTTTCACTAATTTCTAAATATGCTATATGTCTTGAGTTATGAAGATTAATATGCCTTTTGTTCTTCGGATATTGTGAGCTCCTCCTATTAAGCCAGCCACAACATATATCTGATGTTAATTTCAGATGTTTTGTCCAATGTACAGTCTATTAAAGTACTGTTGTTAGTTATCAGAACTTTTTTTTCTCGAAATGGGGCATACCCGGCCTCTGCATCAATTGATGCATCAATTGTTAGTTATCATAACTTGCCTAGTTATTTTATTAGGTGACACATTTCAACATGTAGCTTTATGGCTGTTTGGGGGATGACTCGTCGGGGTGGACGATCCAGCGAGATCCAAGTCTTGGTCTGACCGAGAATTGTGATCTTTGTCTTCCCATATTCTCCAATCTGTTGGATTGGGGGATATGACTATCAGCTTGCAGCAGTTTTTCTTCCTTCCAATACCCTCTGCCACCCTGCCAGCTTCCTTTTTCCTTCTTGGACCATCTCAATATGTACGTAGTCAAGATCGAGATCCACTTTTCCTCTAGCAGTTGCTAGCTAGAGTGAACAGCAACGCCTACATGATTCAGCACGAGAGCCATTGCTTGGCAGGAGTACTACCTAATCTTCTCCTGATGCCTCCCAAAACCAATCAGCCTGTATAACAATTATGGTAAACACAACAAGATATGTTCTGTTTCTAAATCAACGTAGCTTAACACATAGCAGTTGTTTGCACAACAACTAGTTCCATGAAGACATATCTCCCTGCCCTCCCCCTTTCCTCTACTACTAGTTCACCTTTGAGATAGTAGTTATATATATTGTCGATGTAGAAGATATATAGGAAAAAACTAAAGGGTGTCATAACTCATATAGAAGAGTAGGTAATAGCTTGTGTTTAATAATATGTCGCTGAAAATGACGAATTGCGCTTAGTTGAACATTATCACTGAAGACGAGATCTTACATTGTTAGTTGGACATCATTACAAGATGATAAAGCAATAAGAGGAACCTACCAGAGTTCTATACAATATGACACGTACTTGAAGTAGTCATTATAATTGTTATTCGAGAACTATAGTTGCATTTACTTGATGATTGCACTTTAAAGAAAAGGCTGGCGTACTTCACTATGACTACTATAAGTATCAGGTTGAACACTGCATTAGCTTTCTAGTATGCTAGTTTGTACCTCCGAAGAGTGTTGTCAGTGCTAATATGTCTTGACCATACATGTACAAAAGACAACATTGTTAAAATAAATTGGTACGAAAGTAAGAAATGTGTTTTTGCCATCATGATGAGGCAATCAAACATTTATTTTTCCCTTGCAAATTTTCTCGTACTATATGGATAGTCATCCAAATGGCTTATGGACTGTATCCTCCTACTAGTGTTGCCAACATCTTTGGTAACTGGTTACGTGAGATTGATTACAAGTACAAAATTCTAATTAGGGGAAGGGGAGCACTTGCCCATTATATGGTCATTTTGGCCATGTAGGAATGACAAGGCTTTTAATGACAAATCTTCTTCTCTTATGCACGTTATCTACCGATGCAGCACTACGCTCCGTTTATGATCACGTCTACATCATGTGGAGTTTCGAGACCTATTTACGGAGGTCTGTACACGTTTGAAGGATGCGGCGAGGAATGTTTTTCTCGACATGGATGGTAGCGTGATATCAGGATCAGCCCCCCACCCCCTTAGGTGTTATACAGACTCTGATGATATCATGCATTTTGCCTTTTTCCTTTTATTTTTTGATTTCGGAACTGCTTGCAGCTGTTTGCATCCTAGTTATGCAGAGACCTGGTGTAATGATTAAACCTTTTAAATAATAATTATCCATTATAAAAAATGTACAAAATGTGAAAGAGCAATTGCTCAAGAACTAGGGAGCAGGCTTAGCTCGAGACACGAGAATACTGTTCCTGGTAAGTTTCTTATGTCCGGTTTGAAATTTGTAAAACCCTGCATCGTGATTCTATAATAGTCCCTCTGACCCATACTAGTTGACTTGGATTTGTCTAGATACATATATATCTAATACTAAAATGTGTCTACATACATCCGTGTCTAGACAAATCTGAGTCAACTAATATGGATCGGAGGAAGTATATTAATTAACTACACGATTAGCCGATAAAACTGAGAAAATATACATGCTAGATATTTTCTCCAAAAGGAAGGTTCCGTGAAATGTGATGTGGCAAACCAAGGTTTTGCCATATCTTGGTGCATTACAATTTTGAGTATTGCATTGCTTGGATTAAATGTTCTTCTCTGATAGTTGGTTCATTTTGTGGACAACTATGGTGTTGCCATTTATAAAGTATTTGCCTACGGCTAGTTAACATCTGATAATCTGAAGCCCCCGTGAGCAGTTTGATGCTATAAATTATGCTATAACAGTTGTCATTGTGTGTGTTCTTGTTATGTCTAGCATGCAACATTTAGCATGCACCAGTTAGGAACCTAGGAGAAGAATCTTGTTTATGATTTTTCATAATTGTTTTGCACTGAAATCTATCAACCTTTAGATCACTAATGTCTTAATCTTTTGCTCTCCTAAACAACACGTATCCAAGATCATCACGTCGGATATTCTGGAGATCTAGAAGCGGCCATGTTCAACACTTGTATGCTAAAACATACATGGCTGATATAGCTACTCTCTCATATGTATATCACAATAGTTCAAATGATTCTCGCTTCACGACAGTTCTTCTTTTGATCGCCACAAGAGAAGCCATTATCGTCCTCATCATGGTACATAGCAGTACGACTTATACTACCTCAACTCTGAGGTTATATATAATTCTAAACTGTCATAAAGACAACAAGATATGCTCTCTTTCTAAAGCAACGTAGCTTAAGAAATAACACTATTGTGCACAAGTACCTCCTTGAGCACAACAAGTATCTCCTTGGAAACATGATCACCCCACCATTTCCCCCTTCCTATACATCTAGTTCACATTTGAGATAGTTATATACAATGTCGATGTAGAAGATAAACATGAAGAAACTAAAGGGTGGCATAACTCATGCAGTAGAGTATGTAGTAACTTGTATTGGATATATCACTGAACATTTGAGATAGTTACATATACTATCGATATAGAAGGTAAACATGAAGAAACTAAAGGGTGTCATAACTCATACATAAGAGTATGTAGTGACTTGTATTGAATATATCACTGAAGATGAACTATTACAAAATGTTGACCAACGTAGAAGTATCCATGCCTTGGCTAATACGTTTTTGGGTATATGAGACCTCTCTAGCATGCAGTTAACACGGGATAGCACCCGGTTTATTCTGAGTGCTTCACCTACAACTCGAATCCGGGTGGGCTGGCTCAGCACCCTAAGCTTTAGTCACCAAGCCAGCGCTTGGTTCTCTAGTTGGATATTACTACGAGAGGATAGAGCAATAAAATAATCATGGTTTAAATGTGAGATAATTTGTTTACCTATGAGGATAAACACTTTCATCTTACTACTGAAAATAATTTGTTTACCTATGAGATGGTTTGCTAAGATAATTTGTTTGGCCAGTCAGCTATTTGTTTGTACTCTGTATTCATTATTTTTTCTTCATTTTCCAATGGTGATCAAACTTTGGTAACAATGCTCACACGTCATGTTTAGCTGCCAGCCCTATGAATGAAATTGGTAATGCGAAACTGAAATCATATTATTTAAATGGATAATATGCCGCAAGTTTGTATAATCGCTATACTTATGTTTTCCCTCCCCTGCATTTCTCCTCTTATGAGTTGTATCAAAGTTAAGTTATGTGCCAACCATTTGAGCTTGGTGTACTACTCTTATCCCCCATTGCTTACCCAACTCGAGGTTTCTGTGATCACTTTGCATGATAAGTAGGAATTATTTAATTTCTCTAACATATTCTACTAGTAGGAAAATGGTTTGATTCAATCTGCAGATGTTCCTAAAAGTATTATCACCGGCCTCATTTGTACTGGTGTCTTGAGGTCCAATGCCAAAATGGATAGCTTCACTAAAGAGAACAAGACGTCATGTTGTAAGGAAAAAAGGGAATAGCACAATGGGATCAACTTGATCTTCAAGTTCGTACCTCATAATGCAAACACAAAGCTTCTTTAAGGCTCTCGATTTTGCTTATAGGAGAGAGTCCAATGATGATCTTGGCTAGCTGTTCAGTGTTTTTGTGTGTGTAAATTCTCTCTTTCATGTAATAGAGATGATAGTGCTCCTACCACGTTTTTCAAAAAAAGAGAATTTTCTTTTAAGAACAAGAACTTAATATAGTACCTGCTTGTGATATTTAACATCCGGAGGAGAATCTTCAGTTTTGTTCACTAGTGTAAAAAGTCTGGCAGGTGATCATTTTTTTCGAATCATGCACGAGAATTGCATGTATATATTTAGAAGAAACACCCACAAAATGGGAAAGAGTACATAAGTATTAAACAACTAGAACAACCAAAACAAATAGCCCAAAACTCATCACACCACAAGGGGAAGAGCTAAACCAGTAATCAAACAAGGAAAGATAAATTAGGACAAAAAAATTGACCTTGACTTGTGAGAGCCCACATTATTGCGTCCGATTTTATCTGCTCGATGAAGATGTCCATAGGCTTGAATATTCCATCGAAGACCCTTCAATCCCTTTTCCTCCAAATGCTCCAAGTGACCAATATAACAAGAGTACTGAGCCTTCTTTTGGAACCGGCATGCAGACATGAGCTCGCTTGAAACCACCAACCACAGAGAGATTGTCCCGTCATTGGCATAACCTGGGAAAGGCCAGCCCATGCGAAGCCCAAACACCATATGATTTTGATCATGACGCAACCTATGAAGAGGTGGCTTGTGTTTTCATCTACCGATTTGCAGAAGACACAAGCATTAGGATGTTGCAATCCTCTTTTCACCATACAATTCTGCAGTCTAGATTCGATCACGCACAAAGAGCCACATTGCCAATTTGGAGCGCAAAGGCGCCCAAGTTTTTCAAATTGGCGTCGCCATATCGCTTGGTACAAGGATTTAGTCGTGTAACAACCATTCGGTTCCCACGACCATGTCCATATGTCACCAACTCAACGCCATTAGCTGAACATCGTTGACATGCTCCCATATCTCAAGAGCTTGGATGAAACTTTGAATATTTATGGGTTTCTTGATATGGCAGCTGATCATGACCATTGAAGTCTGAGATACTGGATTTTTGGCATCTAGTTACCTATTCCATATTCTTTATTGTGTCTTAATCTGCTAATGTATTGGAGTCATGTCTAGTTTTACTCACTTCTGCCTATCATAAGAGGTCATCTAGGAGTCTCTGAGATTTGAACACATCTGTCTTGGACCGGTCACTGTTTCACTAATTTCTGAATATGTTATATGTCTTGAGTTCTGAAGATTAATATGCCTTTTGTTCTTCAAATATCGTGAGCTCCTCCTAATTAAGCTAGCCACGACATACATCTGATGTTCATCTTCGGAATTGTTTTGTCCAATTTACAGTCTATTAAAGTACTGTTGTTAGTTACCAAACCTTATTTTTTCGAAATGGGGGGATCCCCGGCCTCTACATCCTAGGATGCACACATCCATTTATTAAAAGGTAGTAAAAGGTGTCAAAGTATTACATCTCAAGGAGCAGACAAGGTTGATATAAACACCAACCATCTGAAAAAGAAAATGAAAGTTCTCACATGAGATCAAAAATTAAAGTAGTCAATCTACTAGAATGACGCCACGAAGATTGGTTGACAAAATCCGTAGTAACCGTCACAAGATAGATACACCCATTTCAACATGTAGCTTTATGGCTGTTTGGGGGCTACTCGTCGGGGTGGATGATCCATCGAGATCTAAACCTTGGTCTGACCAGAGTTGTGAGTTGTTACCCTTGTCTTCCCCTCTTCTCCAGTATGTTGGATTGGGGGTTGTGGCATTAGCTTGTGCCAGTTTTTCTTGCTTACAATAACCCATCTGGCTTCGTCTTTCCTTCTTGGACAACATATCTCGTGTATAGGCGACATCCACCCGAAAATGATTCGCGCAACTGTTACTCAGAAAAGTCATGGGAGAAGATTGGGAGTCGGAGGGCTGCAGCTCGTACATAATCAAGATCGAGATCTACTTCACCTTCAACATTTGCTAACTGGAGTGAATAGCAATGCCTACGTGATTCAACGCAAGAGACTATGTTTGCTAGAAATATTACACGATCTTCTCCTGATGTCTCCCAAAACTAATCAACATCTAGATACGGTTGTCATAAACACAACAAGATATGTTTTGTTTCTAATGCAATGTAGATCAGAAAATAACCCTAGTGTGCACGACAAGTACCCCCTTGAGCACAACAAGTAGCTCCTTGAAAAAATATCACCATGCCCTTTTCCCTCTTCCTCTACTTCCAGTTCACACGTTTGAGATAGTTATATATATACTGTCGATGTAGAAGATACACATGAAGAATTTAATGAGTGTAATAACACATGCAGAATAGTACTATGTCACTGAAGATGATGACTTGTGGTTAGTTGAACATTATCACTGAAAACGAGAACTTATGTGGTTAGTGAAATATTATTATGAGAGGATTAACCAATAAAAGAAACCGACGGGAGTACTATACTTTATAACAAGTACTTGAAGTAATCTTGATAATTATTCCATGAGTATTATTGTTGTATTTACTTCATGATTACACTTTATTGGTTATGCTAACTCAGGCATATCTTAGAGAAAACGCTAAGCGTACTTCACTGCAACTAGTATATTACATAGTGACTAAGTATCAGGTTGAACATTGCATTCCAGCACGCAAACCCGTGCCTCTGAAGAACACCCTGGCAGTGCTAACATTATTAAACATCATGTACAAAATGTGAGAAAGAGCAATCGGGTTAAGAACTAGGGAGCAGGCTTGCCTAGAGACATGGTAAGCTCTCATTGTCTAGTTTGACATTTGTAAAAACTTCCATCATGATTCTGTAATATATTAATTAACTACATGATTAACTGATAAAACACCATTGAGAAAATAGTACATATGCTACATATCTTTTCCAAAAGAAAGGTTGCGTGAAATTTTCATATGTATTCAAATGTCATGTGGCAAACTAAGTTTTTGCCATATCTCGATGCATTAAAGTTTTGAGCATTGCATTACTTGGCTTAAATAGTCTGCTCCAATGTTAGTTCATTTTGTTGCAATGGTAGCTATGCCATTTATAAATTATGGCACACATGCTAAATCAAACATGCAAGCATCCTCTAGATCGCCTATGTCTGACGCATTCTGGAGAGAAGGGGCCCTGTTCCACATTGGTAAACATATAGGGGTCCGATATCTCTTATTTTGTTACCACAATAGTTTCAATCATGCTCACTTCAGGACAATTATTCTTCTGATCGCAGCATGGGAAACCATTCTTATCCTAACTTAAACTTTTAACTCACGCTAATATGGCCGAATCGAGTAAGTGATTCTTCCTCACTTTTCTCGTACCTCAGCAATAATGTGTTGCTTCGTGCTAGCACTAGATCAACTCTAGCATCTTGTCTTGACACCACTATTAGGCCTATAGGATCTTACTAGGATATATCTAACCGGGTAGTACTATCTAGGGTTCATAACATGTGTCGGTATAGACTAGTTACTGAGAGAAAGAGATCGGAGGGTGTGTACCTTCTCCTTATGTCGATGAGCCCGTGGTGTTGGCCATGGCGGAGGGCGACGGTGACGGCGAGTGGTGGGATAAGCGGTGGTGGCGGAGTGATGGCTCAGTATTGATATAGAGCTTGTTAGGAACCCCAAGAGGAAGGTATGATGAGCACAACAACAAGTTTCCCTCAGTTATGAAACCAAGGTTTAATCGAACCAGTAGGAGCAAGGAAACACCCCAAAGGTATTGCTAGCTGCGCCTTGGCAGGGCTCACTACCGGTGCTAATAGCAACGTGGAGACCTGCACAACACAACCACAAAACTCTGTCCCCAACTTGCGATGAGGTTGTCAATCTCACCGTGTTTTGCTGAAAACAAAGGATTAAACGCATCGAATGGAAGGAAGTAATAGTTTGCAGAAAGTAAACAAAAAGCAGTAAACAATTTGTAGATTGTATGTAAAAGACAAGGACCGGGATCCATAGTTCACTAGAGGTGGCTCTCCTTAAGATAGATAACATGCTGGGTGAACAAATTACAGCGGGGCAATTGACAAACATCGAGAAAGCAATACATGCATATACTAATCATCTTGACTCATTTGGAACTTGATTGGGCATTACAACATTATACATAGACCGCCATCCAACTGCATCTATGACTAATAATCCACCTTTAGGTTATCATCCGAACCCCCTCCAGTATTAAGTTGCAAGCAAGAGATTATTGCTTTACGAATTGCGTGTAATGTAAACAATACGATTGTTCTATGAACAAGGGATTATTGTTTTCTCCCAACTAGCAACAGCACATCTAGTACCTTAGAGATTTCTGTCACTTCCCTAGATTACCAGAGGCATGAACCCACTATCGAGCATAAATACTAACTCTTGGAGTTGCTAGCATCTACTTGGCCAAGATAGCTACTAACAACGGAAAGCATGTAAGATCACAAATAACAAAGACATGATAGAATCAATAATCAATCTGAAATAGCATCTCAATATCCATCAGATCCTCGCAAACACAACATGCAGAATTACAAATAGATGGTCTTGATCATGAACCGAGCTCACAAGATCTAAACATGAAAGCACAAAGGAGGAGAACCAGCCATCTAGCTACTACATGGATCCGTAGTCCAAGGATGAACTACTCACGCATCACACCGGAGGCTTGCATGGTGATGAAGAAGGCCTCCAGGGTGAATTGCCCTCTCCGGCAGGGTGCCAGGAAGAGCTTCAGATCCCTCCCGATCTAGGGATGGAGATGACGGTGGCTACAGACTCTTTCGTGGATTTTTTTGATCGGGCACTTAGGGTTTTCGTCCCGAGGGCATCTTATAGGAGGAAGGAGAGGCCGAGGGGGTGTTGGGGTCGGCCAGACCACCCCCTGGCGCGGGCTAGGCCTGGCCGCATGGCCAGGTGGTGTGGCTGGCCCCTAGCCCTTCTCCGTCTCGTATTCTGGCATCTGATGACTTCCGGAAAAATAGGCACTTTGGCTTTTGTCCTGTCCAATTCTGAGAATATTCATTTTCTGACTTTCCTAGAACTAAAAACAGCAGAAAACAGGCAGCTGGCACTGTGGCTCTTGTTAATAGGTTAGTCCAAGAAATCATATGAAAATACTCCAAAGTTGGAACAAAACATAAGAAAGTGGATAGAACCAAGCATGGAACATAAACAATTATAGATACATTTGCAATGTATCAACATCCCCAAGCTTAACTCCTGCTCGTCCTCGAGTATGTAAGTGATAAAAAGAAAGAATAATTTTTGAGGTGACATGCACCATCAAAGACTTGATCAAAGTATTTGTAAAACATTCAAAGCTGGGATCATAGTACTTCAATCATAACATGAAAGACAAAGTTCTAGCAATAAGATAAAGAAACTATGATGCAACATGAAAAGGCACAAACAAAAGATTCATGAATAACAATGCTTTGCAAGATGTTTGTTTGTTTCACATAATAAAAACATAGCATAATAGTATTCAGCTTGTCCCTCATAGAGTAGCAAATATAAATGCATAGGACACCTTCAAAGTTCATAAGAGTGACTAGATGCAAATAGTTGAAAACAAGCAATATCAAGTTATGCATCAATCAACTAGTCTTGGGACAATGCACATAGAACTAAGAATGACCACTATGCTCTCAAAGTAGGTGCATAAAGGTAGAAGGTGGAGACTCAATATAATGGTGGAAGAAAGGCCTTTATAAAAGGAAGTAGGGATTCAAGTCTCATAAAGAGCTTCCAAAAATTATGGTACTTATAGCTTTCAGCTCTCATTGCCCCTATCGTAAACATCTTGAAGGTGATTAAGGTTAAAGTTACACAACTAAGAGGATATGCTTGACAAGTTGTAAACCGAAATCTCATGCCCCTTACTTGCGAAGACCGATCCTCATGCTACTCAATTTTAGTCACAAGTAAGCTCTTGTCATTGTAAGTACATATGTATCATTAAGAACCGCCAGAGGGGTACCCCTTGCACATGATACAGGAGCTATCCCATAATCAAAATGACAAGGCAAGTAGACAATGAGCATCTCAACGATCTTTTTATTTGTTATTTGCATAGGTTTTTATTGAGGATGCTTCATAGAGTGCTCATTATGGTGATGCTGCAAGTTTCCACCATGATTAGGCATGGCTTAGGCTAACGGCCCAGGCTTTTTTCTAACACACATACAAACTCCATGATCTTACAAGTTCCACTTTTATTTCACACCGCCAGGATCCGTAAGCAAAAGAACATGATATCAACGGGGTACAAAGTACAAGTGCAATGTTGAAAGAGTTCCCCATGATACATGGTTCTTCTAACTTCAACTTATAAAGTGCAAGCATATACGCAACAAAGAAGGACCTAATGGTTCAAGTTTATTAGATGCAAAAAGTAAAAGTGTGCCATCAAGTTCGTGAGAGCTTTAATAACTAGTTTTCTCATAACAAGTTTAATTCGGAAGGTAACAAAAGCATGAAAATACTTGGTATAGCATAAGCTAGTAGGTAGGTATGGTGGACTCTTTGGAATAACTTGGTTTAGGGAGTTGGATGCATGAGTAGAACTCATACTTGGTTGTGGAGGCTAGCAAAAGACTGGGAACGACAAACTAAGAGAGCAATAATGGCCATAATCATGCAGAGCGACAAAACATCATTGATCAAAGCATAAAGTGATACTACAAGTTGAAAACTAAAGGATCATAAAGGCTATGGTGACTTGAGATAGTCATAACATGGTGTGAGCATGTGCCAAGTCAACCCAAATAAACTATACTATGCTTTAATATGCTAAAACAACGCATGATTCATCCAAGGCACATTAAGCAATCTCAATTGTTTATAACAAGTCATGCTACATCAAAGAATACTAAGCATAAATCCAAAACAATATCAAGCATGGCATGACAAAGCATAAGCCACAGTTAAAAACAAGCTCTTTTTACCATATAAGTATGAACTTTCCTACTCTTTTCAAACCAAACCAAACTATTTGCAAACCAATGTATGAAAGAGGGGGTGCAACCAATTTATTCAGAAAACTAAGCAAACCAAGCAAACGGAAAACCAAAACGAAAACGAAAAAGAAGACGCTCCAAGAACAACACAACTGTCCATGAAACAATAAAATTGAAGCGTTTGGATGAAACCTGGGATTTTTATTGATGAAGAGGCGGATGCCTTGGGCATCCCCAAGCTTTGACGCTTGTAATTCTTGGATATTTCTTGGGGTGACATGCGTGGCATCCCCAAGCTTGAGATTTAGTCCATCCTTCATCTCATTACTCATTCCTTCCATACACCTAAATTTTTTTCCTTCATACAAAACTTCACACAATTTTTATTAGCAACATTAGTGCACTCAAGATAAATAAGTCTTAAGGTTCAGTTCTAACACCAAATAAACTTCCATTAAAACACTAGCTACTGTAGTTTCCCTCCAAAAGCTCAATTATCCAAAAGAACTCAAAAAGGAACCAACAAGAAGCAAATGCAGAAAATAGCAGAAATCTGTCAAAACAGACCAGCAGGTAAAGACGAATCTTTTCGAAGACCTTATGTTGCTCAAATCAAAAGGTGTTGAACTAACAAAAGTTAGATAACAACCTGGGGTAGAAGCACAAAAAGTCATGCCTCAAAAAGACGTAAGCACAGAAATCTGTTTTGGGACAGCAACTTTCCCAATCATTACTTCTCTCTCATTAGAGGTTACTCTTGGCACAAAAAGCAAATAAAAAGGATAAGGAGTGGTTATTACTGAAGTAATAACTTCCAAGACTCACCTAAAACTTTTGGGTTATCTCCCAATAAGTACTTTTCTTTAACGCCTTTAAGTTAGGCATAAGAAGCAAGAAGAAGAATCAAGTGTTCTCAAATGAAGAAGCATTAAGACCAAATTTTGTTTTCATAGGAGAAACAAAAGAAATCTTCTCTCTTTTCTTAGGGAAGTGTTCTATACTTTTCTTGAGTGGGAGTTGATATTTAATGGTGCCTTCTTTCATATCAATAATGGCACCAACAGTTCTAAGAAAAGGTCTTCCCAAAGTAATAGGATAAGAAGCATTGCATTCAACATCCAAAACATAGAAATCAACGGGGAAATAGGCATTGTTAACTATAATAAGGACATCATTAATACTCCCCATGAGTTTATTTTTAGCATTATCATCAAGTGGGACATTCAAATAACAATCTTCAAGTGGAGGCAAATCAAGCATTTCATAAATCCTTCTAGGCATAATAGAAACACTACTATCAAGATCACATAAAGCTTTGAAATCAAAGTCATTCACTTTCATATTAATGATGGGTTCCCAACCATCTTCTTGTTTTATAGGAATAGAAGCTTTATGTTTCATCTTTTCTTCTTTAATCTTTATGAGAGCATTAGTAATGTGTTTTGTAAAGGCCATGTTCATAGCACTAGCATTAGGACTTTTAGCAAGATTTTGTAGGAACTTAATAACTTCAGAGGTATTGCAACCATCAAGATCAAAACCATACTTATCATCTAGAGTAGTAGAACTATTACTAGCCTCAACACTAGTGGTGGTAATAGTAGAAACACTAATGTTTCTAGCAATTTCATCTTCTCTTTCCCAGTTAGCATGTAATTCAGCTAATAGTCTAACATTTTCATCAATTATTACTTATATAGCATTAGTAGCTGCAAAGGGATTATCATTAGTTTCAGGTTTAGCAGCCATTTTATTCAAAGAAGATTGAGCTTCAGCCAAAGATGCTATATTTCTTTCAACATTAGAGAGTTTTTCCTCAGTAGTTTTATTAAAAGTAGTCGGTTTACTAATAAAGTCCTTAAGCATAACTTCAAGTTAAGAGGGAACACTCCTATTATTGTTGTAGGAATTTCTGTAAGCATTACCATTGTTGGGAGGATATGGCTTATAATTGTTGTTACCAAAATTATTCCTATAAGCATTATTGCCAAAATTATTATTTCTTATGAAGTTCACATCAACTTGCTCTTCTTGAGCAACCAAAGAGGCTAAAGGGACATTATTTGGATCAATATGGGCTTTCCCATTAACAAGCATAGACATAATAATATCAATCTTATCACTCAAGGAGGAAGTTTCCTCAACAGAATTTACCTTCCTACCTTGTGGAGCTCTCTCAGTATGCCATTCAGAATAATTAACCATCATATTGTCCAGAAGTTTCGTTGCAGCACCCAAAGTAATGGTCATAAAGGTACCTCCAGCAGCAGAGTCCAATAGGTTCCTTGAAGAATAGTTTAATCCTGCATAAAAAGTTTGGATGATCATCCAAGCAGTCAGTCCATGAGTGGGACAATTGTTTACCAAAGATTTCATTCTTTCCCAAGCTTGAGCAACATGCTCATTATCAGATTGTTTAAACTTCATTATTTCACTTCTCATAGATATAATCTTAGCAGGAGGATAGTATTTTCCAATGAAAGCATCTTTGCACATAGTCCAAGAATCAATACTATTCCTAGTTTAGGAATTCAACCATTCTTTATCTTTTCCTCTCAAAGAGAAAGGAAACAATTTCAGCTTAATAATATCACCATCTATATCCCTATGCTTTTGCATCTCACAAAGTTCAACAAAGTTATTTAGATGGGCAGCAACATCTTCATTACCAATACCAGAAAATTGTTCTCTCATAACAAGATTGAGCAAAGCAGGTTTTATCTAAAAGAAAGTATCTTCAGGCACAGGTGGAGAAATAGGTGTGCTCATAAAATCATTGTTGTTGGTGCTAGTGAAGTCAAACAACTTAGTGTTTTCAAGAGGAGTCATTTTTTTGTATTTTTAAATAAGAAAGCAAACTAGTAAAACTAATTTTTTTGTGTTTTTGATAAAGAAACAAGCAAACAAAGCAAAAGAAACTAAGCAAAACAAAAAATAACAAAGTAAAGAGATTGGTTATGAGGGACTCCCCTTGTGAAGATGTCCTTGACTCCCTGGCAACGGCGCCAGAAAAATGCTTGCGCGTGGTTGACATGGGAGCTTCTTCTTGTTCTTCAGTCCCCGGCAACGGCGCCAGAAAAATGCTTGATGGCTCAGTATTGATGTAGAGCTCGTTGGGAACCCCAAGAGCAAGGAAACTCCCTGATACATTGCAAATGTATCTATAATTTTTGATGTTCCATGCTTGGTTTTATTCACTTTCTTGTGTTTTGTCCACACTTTGGAGTACTTTTCATATGATTTCTTGGACTAACCTATTAACAAGAACCACAGTGCCAGCTGCCTGTTGTGATTATACCCCTTACAAACATCCGTAAGTACAAGAAAGTAATTAAGGTAGAAACCTAACCATAGCTTTAAAATCTAAGACCCTTACGTCCCTTGTGCAATGGTTTCCTAACGGGGGTTCAGGTTTCTGTCACTCCGGCAACCCCTACGATTCGTAGTCAAATATACAATGCATTCCCCTAGGCCCATATAGGTGAAGTGTCATGTAGTCGACGTTCACATGAAACCACTAGAAGAAGTACACCACAACTTAAATAACAATCTATTGAATCTTTCCCAACGCAACTCCACTAATAACAACAAGACGTGTCCCATGTCCTCAAAAACAAAACGAACTACTCACAAGACATCATATGGATCATGATCAGAGATGGAATAATGATGTATAACAATCTGAACATAAAAAATAATTCAATGGTTCACTCAATAGCATCAACTACAAAGAGTAATCAACACCGGGAAAGTTTCCCCTATGGACTATGCAAGATTCAACGCAATTGTTACAGCAATATGGAGATAATGATGAGGGTGCTGATGGTGATTATGGCGGTGATGATGATGATGATGATCCCGATGAAGTCCAGCTTGATGGTGGTGTTGATGGCGATGATCTCCCCTCTCCGGGAAGGAATTCCCCCAGCAGAAATCTGTCTGCCGGAGAGATCTTTCTCTCTCGGTGTTTTCCGCCCCGCAGAGGCGGCGGAATCTTTCTGTGGTCGCTCCCCCAGTCTTAGGGTTTCGGGAGGATGATATACGCCAGAGGGGAGAGGCTGGAGTGGGCCAGGGTGGCCACACCACCTCCAGGCACGTCCTAGGCCTGCCCGGGCCATGGGTGGTGTGGGCCCCCTGTGGCCCACCTCCACTCCATCTTCTGGCATCCTTAGTCTTCTAGCAAAATAGGATTTTCCGTATATTTTCCCGGATTTTTTGATCTTCGTGAATTTTGCCTCCAAACAGCACCATTTCCATTAGAATCCTGACTGCAGCGGTCCATGCTCCAAAAGTCATCAACCATGCAAAAATAGATGAAATAACATAAGTATCACCTCTCAATATGAAATATATCAATGAATAATAGTGCATTAAGACATAGAATAGTGATGCAAAATGGACGTATCAATTCCCCCCAAGCTTAGACTTTGCTTGTCCCTAAGCGAAACTGAGCTCAATAAACATGGCCTCAGGTTTATGGAGTGAAGAGTCGATAAAAGAATACGGACAAGAAGCATCACATTCATCAAAAGCATAGATCATAATAGAAGACAACTCACTATTATATAACTTGTAATAGGTAAAGGAAACACAATAAAGATACAAAAAGTGAATCATAATTGGTAATGGAAAACTTAGCTCTTGGTCGAAGACTAGTTGATAATTTGCTGGAGTTCACAAATAGCTAGTTTTTCAATGAAAGCTTTCAAAGTAGTAAACTTCAAGATAAGAGCAACGTGCAAAGAAAGGAACATAAGAAACATGATTGAATAAATCATCATATGAATGAATGAAACACATCAACTCAAAATACTTGCTGAGATAGAAGGGAATAGGTTTACTGACTCAACTACAAAGCAAAAGAAAGGCCCTTTGCAGAGGGAAGCAGGGATTGCAAGTCTCATAAAGAGCTCCCAAAAATTATGATACTTACTAGCTTTCAGCTCTCATTGCCCCTATCATAGGCATCTTTAGGTGATTAAGGTTAAAGTGATCAAATATGAGGATATGCATTGACAAGTTGTAAGTTGAGAATCTCATGTCCCTTGAATACGAGGGTCGCTCCTCATGCTACTCAAGTTTAGTCACCGGTAAGTTCTTGTCATCGTAAGCATATGTGTATCATAGAGAACGGCCAACGGGGTACCCCTTGCCCGATGATACGGAAGAATCCCCATATGAAAATGACAAGGCAAGCAGACAACAAGTATCGCAGCAATCTTCTTATTTACCATGGGAATATGGTGCTTTTTTCTCTCTTTCCTCTTTTCATATATCTCTTTTTTTCTTTTTCTCTTTTTTTTCTCAATATCGGACTCTTTTTTTATAAGAAGAATGCTTCATAGATACTCGTTATGGTTACGCTGCAGGTTTCCACCATGTCAGCATGGATTAGACAAGCGGCCTAGGCGTTTCTCTAACACACATGCATAAATCCATGGACTTACAATATCCCCTTTCATTTCACACCGACGACATCCATAGACAAAAGAACATGATATCAACTTGGTACAAAGTACCAGTGCAATGTTGAAAGCGTTCCCCATGATAGCATGGTTCTGCTAATTCACAACTTACAAAGCGCAAGCATATACGCAACATAGGTGAGCACAATGGTTCAAGTTTATAAAGTGCAAGAAAGTAAAGTGTGCCATCAAGTTCGTGAGAGCTTTAATCACTAATTTTCACATAACAAGTTTCATTTGGGAGGTAGATAAAACAAGAATTTACTTGGAATAGCAATAATGCTACTAGGTAGGTATGGTGGACACAAATGGCAAAGGTTTTGGTTTAAACGAGTGGATGCACGAGAAGAATTCCCTCTCAGTACAGGTTTTTGGCTAGCAAGGCTGGGTAGCAAGTATAAGAGTTGAAGGAAAGAAACAAACATACAAGTGATAAAGACAAACATGCAATCTTCCTTGGAAGCACAAAAGATCTTAACTAGAGAATACTAAACTTATGAGCAAATCAAGAAAGAAAGATGATGAAATTATTTTCCTTTAAAGGTACTTTTGTCCATTCTTTCAACTCTCAAAAATAGTGTTGCTACTAACTGAGCCAGGTTTGCCAAAACCAACTAAATTAACTCAATGATCCCAGAGTGATACCAATACTAACAACAAGATCAATCATATAACCACAAATTGAAAACTAATATAAGCTATGCAAAAGAGTAAATGATAGAACTTCTCATTAATAATCCATAACGGAAACTCACACCAAGGGATACATATCTAATAAGAGAGGGGACACTTCCATAATGCAAAACCATCCTACATAATAACTCCTCAATTCATGATATGAATCTACTAAAAAGGTAAAAAGATAGAAGATAGTGATATGATATCGCGGCACTCCCCCAAGCTTGGAACAAACCAAGGGGATGCCAAACCTGATGACGAATTACTCCTTTGGTGGTGGTGGTATCCTCTCGATGAGCTCTCTGATCAATTTCCCCAAGTCCTCAATCTCGAAAGTGAGAGTACGAATCAACTCCGAGTTGTGCTCAATACGGCTCATGATCATTTCAGTTTGTGGATCCCAGCTCTTGTAATTCTTTTTCCGTTCTTCCCTCTTGGAGTCTTCTTTTCCTGCATGGTTATGGATAAAGGTATGGAAGGGATTCTTGGTGTGTGGAGGAAGTGACCGTGGAGCCAAACTGTGACAGGGAGCTTTCCCCCAGTCTGCATCCGTGCCGTCCTTCTAACCCTGGCAGGTTTCGTCACCACTCCAATGCTTGCAATGGTAGTGCCGGTATGCGGACGTTGGCCTTGCTCCTCTTCACCTTCACTCTTGATCTCCTTCTCCTCCCCGGGGTCTTAGAGGTCTTCCTCCACGGGCTCCTTCCCTTTATCGTTGGCGGACACAATTGTGCTTCTAAGCCTTCAAAGAGTATGTCCTGGCAGAAACAGATCGAAACGAAAACACGATATACGAACCTCGGAAGATCCGGGGGTTATATATTACGAAGTTTCATATCAAAAGGAAGGTACTGGGAGAAAATGGGTCGGAGGCAGAGTGTGGGGTGGACTCACCACCTGGTGGCGTGGCCAGGGGAGGGCCCGCGCCACAGGGTGGTGTGAGCCACCCTGACTCCGTTTCCGTCCATTTTTCGCTTCGTAGCTCTCCTTATTGACTAAAAACTGCAAAAATATAGTTAAATTATATTTTCGCGGAACTTTTCTTACCAGAACTGTTACCTATTTGGAAACGGACTCTGTAGGTATCTAGTAGATTCTTTCGGAGTCACCACTTGAATAACATTAATATGTTCATCTTCATACACTTATTACTTGAGTCATAAAACCCTTCTCTTCCTTATTACACCATTGTCTCCACTTCCTGGAAATTTCTTTCACACAAAACTTCACACAGTTCTCATTAGCAACATTAGTATAAGTGAAGTGATAAAACCTTTTGAGTCCAACTTCAACTGAAAACCATCAAAACATAAGCTACTGTAGCAACTCCTTCCGAAAACCCAGAAAGAATTCAAAAAGGAAATCGAATAAAGAAGTAAATGCAAGAGTGGCAAAATCTGTCAAAACAGACCAGCAGGTAAAGATCAAATTTTTCGAAAATCTTCTGTTGCTCCAATCAAAAAGTGCAAAACTAACTAAAGTTAAATAACAACCTGTGTCAGAATCACAAAAAATTACAGCTCAATCCGACATACAGAGATCTCTCACGAATATTTACGGTGAAGCACCAAAATCTGTTTCGGGACAGCAACTTCCCCAAATATTACTTCTCTCTCATTAGAGGTTGATCTTGACACAAAAACCAAAAAAACGGATAAGGAGTGGTTATTACTGAAGTAATAACTTCCAAGACTCAAAGAAACAAAAACAAACTGAAAGCAAAACAAATTGGGTTGTCTCCCAAAAAGCTCTTTCTTTATAGCCATTAAGATGGGTATGATAATTTTGAAGAAGCTCTCATAGGGATATGAATTGAAGTGAAAGAGAGCATTAAAAGCAAAAACACACACACATTTAAGTCTAACCCACTTCCTATGCAAGGGAATTTTGTAAACAAACAAGTTGTTGAAACCAAAGGCAACTTGCATGAGAAGGCGAAACAAGTGCAACATAAAAACTTTCACCATAAAACGAGGAAACTTGATATTATTGAGTTGCATAAGAACACTTTTCCCTCTCTCATAGTAAGTTTCAATATCATGTATAAACTTAACAATATATCTATCAAAAGTACCATCATAGCAATGATCACTTATTCTAACAGAAAACACAGGAATACTAGCTCTCATAATACTACTTTGTGAAACAATATTAGAGGTATCCTTACAAAGGATAATGTGTCCCTCTTTTCATATTTAGTAACAAAGTCTTTCACACTTGATATTATAGGTTCAATAGCTTTACTTGTACTTTCATTAACCATACTAGCTATCATACAATGTTCCTTTACCTTAACTGGAAAAGGCATTTTCTCAATATAAGGTTCAGGGAAAACATGATTAGCTGTATAAACTTCAGTATTTATTGCAGGAACACTCTTAGCAATATCTTTATAAGGTTCATGATACTTATTCCACTTCTTTTTAGGCACTTCAATATAGTAAGCAAAGGCCTTAAAATAAGAAGCAATAGCTTGAGAGTCTAGACCATAAGCATTTTTAATATTTTGAAAGTCATCAGTTCCCATAAAAGATTCAATGCATTCATAATCATAATTTATACCTGACTTTCTACCTTTGTCATTCTCCCAAGCTTCAGCATTGTCTTGAATACGATCTAGAAGATCCCATTTAACTTCTTCTTCCATGCGAGTGAATGATCTAGCACAAGAAGCATCCAATAAATCTTTATCATGTAGAGGGAGCCTTGCATAAAAGTTGTTGATAATAATATTGTTGGGGAGCTCATGAATGGGACATTTGAGCATTAGTAACTTCAATCTCCCCCAAGCTTGAGCTGTACTCTCTCCATCAAGAGGCCAAAAGTTGTATATTTGATTTCGATCTTTATGAATCTCACTAGGAGGATAAAACTTTGAATAAAAAAGAGGCACTATTTCCTCCCATTCCAGAGCTTGACCATTCTTCAGCAGCTTATACCATTCCTCAGCTCTTCCTTTCAGCGACAATGAGAATAACTTCTTCTTAACTTGATCTGTAGTAATACCTGCACACTTGAACAACCCGCATAATTCGTGTATAAAGAGTAAATGATCACCGGGATGGACAGTTCCATCCCCAACATAGTAGTTATCCATAACACGATCAATATTTCTTGTAGGTATTTTGAAAACATCATTCTCAGCAGGTGGTGGCTTATTTACTACCTTAGCAGTGGTAGTAGCATTACCAAATAAGAAACTCAGTGAATTATCCATAACGAAAATAAAGCAACTAACAGAAGTAAACAATACTCACAGTAGAAGTTTCCTTTACCAGTTCCACTCTCCAATAGCGCTTCACTCCCTGGCAATGGTGCCAGAAAATAGTCTTGATGACCCACAAGTATAGGGGGTGTATCGCAGTATTTTTGATAAGTAAGAGTGTCGAACCCAACGAGGCGCAAAAGGTGCTGGCTAGTGGTATGGATCATGAATTCTCTGCAACTACTTAGCAAACTGATTTTTAGGGATTTTTGATAAAGCAAGTAAACAAAGTACGAGTAAACAAAACACAGTAGGAATAAAATGCAGCAAGTGGCCCAATCCTTTATGCAGCAAAGGACAAGCCGATGTATTTCTTAAGATGACCAAACGTTCTCGAGGACACATGGGAAGACTATCATGTGCTTTCGCTTCATATAGTTGATTAATCTTCTCTAGCTTGCTAAGTGTTGTGTGGGTGAACCTGTGCTAATGTACCGCCCCATCCAATACTAATACATACTTGTGATTATACCCCTTGCAAAAATCCGTAAGTACAAGAAAGTAATTAAGGTAGAAACCTAATCACAGCTTTAAACTCTAAGACCCTTATGTCCCTTGTGCAATGGTTTCCTAACGGGGGTCCAGGTTTCTGTCACTCCGGCAACCCCTACGATTAGTAGCCAAATACACAATGCATTCCCCTAGGCCCATATAGGTGAAGTGTCATGTAGTCGATGTTCACATGACACCACTAGAAGAAGTACACCACAACTTAAATAACAATCTATTGAATCTTTCTCAACGCAACTCCACTACTAACATCAAGACTTCTCCCATGTCCTCAAGAACAAAACGAACTACTCACAAGACATCATATGGATCATGATCAGAGATGGAATAATGATGTATAACAATCTGAACATAAACAATAATTCAATGGTTCACTCAATAGCATCAACTACAAAGAGTAATCAACACCGGGAAAGTTTCCCCTATGAACTATGCAAGATTCAACGCAATTGTTACAACAATATGGAGATGGTGATGAGGGTGCTGATGGTGATGATGGTGGTGATGATGATGATGATCCTGATGAAGTCCAGCTTGATGGTGGTGTTGATGGCGACAATCTCCCCTCTCTGGGAAGGAATTCCCCTAGCAGAAATCTGTCTGTCGGAGAGATCTTTCTCTCTTGGTGTTTTCCGCCCCGCAGAGGCGGCGGAATCTTTCTATGGTTGCTCCCCCAGTCTTAGGGTTTCAGGAGGATGATATACGCCAGAGGGGAGAGGCTGGAGTGGGCCAGGGTGGCCACACCACCTCTAGGCGCGACCTAGGCCTACCCACGCCATGGGGTGGTGTGGACCCCCTGTGGCCCACCTCGACTCCATCTTCTGGCATTCTTACTCTTCTGGAAAAATAGGATTTTCCATATATTTTCCCGGATTTTCTGATCTTCACGAATTTTGCCTCCAAACAGCACCTTTTCCATCAGAATCCTGACTGCAGTGGTCCATGCTCCAAAAGTCATCAACCACGCAAAAATTGATGAAATAACATAAGTATCACCTCTCAATATGAAATATATCAATGAATAATAGTGAATTAAGACATAGAATAGTGATGCAAAATGGATGTATCAACCACCCCCAAGCGTGGGCTAGGCCTGGCCATGCCAGGGCATGGTCTGGTCGCCCCAGGCACCCCCTCGGTCTCCCTCTTCGCCTATAGGTTGCCTTTTGACCTAAAAACTCAGGGGGGTTTGACGTTTTTCTAGAAGGAGTTCTGCTCCACCGCCACCACCAGATTCCACGAAACAGCACCAGAAACTCTGTTCTGGCACCCTGCTGGGACGGGGAATTGGAGGAGATCATCGCCATCATCATCACCATCGCTTCTCCATCGACCATCCATGTTTCCCCCATCTATGAGTGAGTAATCCCCCGATGTAGGCTATGGGGATGGTAGGGATTGGATGAGATCATTCATGTAATGGCATCAGATTGTTAGGGCATGGTGTCCAGTATCTTCTGTTAGTGCTTTATGACTTTGTTGCGACTTGTTATGCTTAATTCTTGTCACTAGGGCCCGAGTGCCATGATTTCAGATCTAAACATGTTATTGATTCATTATGATAGTAGTGTTTTTGGTCTTATCTACAAGTTGTATACACACGTTGTTGTCCCAAACCAATGGCCCCGAAGTGATAGAAATCGGGATAACCGGAGGGAATGGCTTTGATGTGAGGATCACATGTGTTCACGGAGTGTTAATGCTTTGCTCTGATGCTCTATTAAAAGGAGCACCTTAATTGCTAGTAGTTCCCTTGAGGCCCCGCTGCAAACGGGCTAGCAGGACAAAAGATGTTGTGCAAGTTCTCATTGCGAGCACGTATGACTATATATGGAACACATGCCTAGGATTATCTAGTACTTGGATGCTTTATCTTATTTATCTGCAATTCCCTATGTTCTGATTGCTATGTGAATTGTCTTGTCCATGCAACGCCCGTCCATCCATCCCTATGCCTACCGCACTCGAATCCTACGGTTAGTGCTATTGTTACTGCTATCTTTACTTTACTACTGCTGTTACTTTACTATTCCTACTACAAAACTGTTGCTACTGATAAACTACTATGAGCAAGATTATTTCTAGGTGCAGCTGAATTGACAACTCAGTTGTTAAGGCTTATAAATATTCTTTGGCTCCCCTTGTGTCGAATCAATAAATTGGGTTTCACTTTCCTCGAAATTACTGCGATACACCCCCTATACTTGTGGGTCATCAAGACTATTTTCTGGCGCCGTTGCCAGGGAGCATAGCTTTATTTATCAAGTCCACTTGGAATCACTATTGTGCAAGCTAATTTTATTTTCGCCTTGTTTGCTTGTTTCTTTATCAAAAATACAAAAAAAAAGTAGTTCCTACTCTAGTTGTTATTTTCGTTGGACTATTATTGTCTTGCTTTATATTGCTTGTTGTCAATGGTTGGTTTCTTTAAAACTGAATCTTATTGGCAAGATGGGTTCATGGAAGATCAAAAATATTATTATAAGGAACACCGCTTGTCACAAAAAGGGAAACACTTATGGGAACAACATTCATAGATTGTATACCATTGCTAGAAACGTGTGCTCTACTTATAATGTTACTTATTGCTGTGATAAATCTTGTTGCTGTAAAAGGTATAAACACCTCCCTTTTCAATGTGAGTATAATGATAATGTTACCATATCTTCTTAGGTTAAAGGAATTTATGACTTTTATGATGCGGAACAAATTGAAGAATTTATTGCTTGGAAGGGTGCTTTTGAACTTTCTAGTTTGGTTGAAAATGTTGATGATTCACCTTACAAATATGAGGTTTATGGTATACTTAAATTTTGCTTTGATAATTACAAGGAATAAAATGGCTATATTCTTGAATATATTAATAGATGCTTTCCACAAATGGAAGAGACTAATTCCTTGTAGGATCCTATGGAAGAAGAAATTGATGAACCTGAAATCTCATTAGATGAAAAAGAGGAGGAGAGTGATGAACAAAAGGAGGAAGAATGGATTAGCTACCCATGTCTACCTTATAATGAGCGTAACTCTTTATCCCTAACATTATTTGATTGTCCTCCATGCTTACTAAAGGAGGATGAATGTTATGTTCCTGAGGATTCTTTTGAAAATGTTTATAATAAAGCTCTAGTGCTTGTAGATCATGAAAAGCATGCTTTATGTGATAGTTATATTGTTGAGTTTATTCATGAGGCTACTGAAAATTATTATGAGAGAGGAAAATATGGTTTTAGAAGTTTTCATGGTATTGAAACACCTCTCTATGTGCTGAAAGTTTTGAAGTCACTCTTGTTTTATCTTCCTATGCGTGTCACTTTGTTCTTTGTGAATTTATTTGCATACACGATTCCTATGCATAGGAAGTGGGTTAGACTTAAATGTGTTTTGAATTTGCTTCTTGATGCTCTCTTTTACTTCAACTCATATTTCTATGTGAGCATCCTCTCAAACTATTATGCCTGAAGATGATAATATGTCTATTATTCTTGGGAGACCTTTTCTCAAATACTGCATGAGCTGTTATTAATTGTAATCAAGGGAAGGTGACCTTCAATGTTAATGACAAGGAACATACTGTCTATTTCCCCAAGAAGATTGATAGGACTTATGGTTTTGAATTCAATTGAACATGATGAGGGCATTCAAGTTGGAGAAATATATTGTCCCATACCAAGAGAAAAATTTGAAACTATTATGATTGGGACCACTGCTATCAAAGTTGAGGTAACATAATCATTAGTGGAATACAAAGTTTTGTCTCATATGGAATTGTTTTGGTAACAAGACCTGATCAACCTTGTTAACAAAAGGATTTCAATGAACAAAACAATGTTTCACCATGATTATCTTTATTTACTTTTATTTTTCTGCCTAACTTAAAGGCGTTAAAGAAAAGTACTTATTGGGAGATAACCCAAAAGTTTTAGATGAGTCTTGGAAGTTATATGCTCCTTATTCTTTTTATTTGCTTTTTGTGCCAAGAGTAACCTCTAATGAGAGAGAAGTAATGATTGGGAAAGTTGCTTTCTCGAAACAGATTTATGTTCTTCACCGTAAAAATTCGTGTAAAATCTCTGTACGTCCTTTTGAGGCGTGAATTTTTTTGATTCTGCCCCAGGTTGTTATATAACTTTTGTTAGTTCAAAACTTTTTAATTTGAGCAACAGAAGGTCTTTGAAAAAATTCGTCTTTACCTGCTGATCTGTTTTGACAGATTTCTGCCATTTTTTGCATTTTCTTCTTGTTGGTTCCTTTTTTGAGTTTTTTTGGGGAATTGAGCTTTTTAAGGGAAGTGCTTCAGTATCTAGTGTTCTAATGGAAGTTTATTGGTGTTAAAACTGAATGTTAAGACTTATTATTTTGAGTGCAATGAGTAATGAGATGAAGGATGGACTAAAGCTCAAGCTTGGGGATGCCACACGTGTCACCCCAAGAAATACCCAAGAAGTAGAAGCGTCAAAGCTTGGGGATGCCCAAGGCATCCCCTTCTTCATCAATAAAAATCCCAGGTTTCTTCCAAAAACTTTATTTCTATTGTTTCATGCACAGTTGTGTTGTTCTTGGAGCGTCTTATTTTTTGTTTTCATTTTGGTTTTTAGTTTGCTGAATAAATTGGTTGGACCTCCTCTTTCATGCATTGGTTTTCAAATAGTTTGGTTTGGGTTGGAAAAGAGTAGGAAAGTTCATGCTTAAGTGGTAAAGAGAGCTTGTTTTTGACTATCGCCTATGCTTTGTCATGCCATGCTTGATATTGTTTTGGCTTTATGCTTAGTATTATTTGCTGTAGCATGACTTGCTATAAACAATTGAGATTGCTTAATGTGCCTTGGAAGAATCATGCGTTGTTTTAGTATATTAAAGCATAGTATAGTGGTATTATCCTTTGATGTTTTAATTGGGTTGACTTGGCACATGCTCACACCATGTTATGACTATCCCAAGTCACCATAAGCCTCTATGATCCTTTAGTTTTCAACTTGTAGTATCACTTTATGCTTTGATCAATGATGTTTTGTCGCTCTACATGATTATGGCCATTATTGCTCTCTTAGTTTATCGCTCTCAGTCTTTTGCTAGCCTCCACAACTAAGTATGAGTTCCACTCATGCATCCAACTCCCTAAACCAAGTTTTCCAAAGAGTCCACCATACCTACCTACTATCTTATGCTATTCCAAGTATATTCATGTGTTTGTTTACCTTCCAAATTAAACTTGTTATGAGAAAACTAGTGATTAAAGCTCTCACGAACTTGATGGCACACTTTATTTTTCTTGCCCTTAATAAACTTGAACCATTGTGTCGTCTATGTTGTATATGCTTGCACTTATTTGTTGGGAATTAGCAGAACCATGCTTTCATGGGGAACGCTTTCAACATTGCACTTGGTACTTGTACCTAGTTGATATCATGCTCTTTTGTGTATGGATGTCGTCGGTGTGAAATGAAAGGGGAGCTTGTAAGTCCATGGAGTTATGTATATGTGTTAGAGAAACGCCTGGGCCGCTGGTCTAATCCATGCTGACATGGTGGAAACCTGCAGCGTAACCATAATGAGCTATCTATGAAGTATTCTTCTTATAAAAAAAGAGTCCTATATTGAGAAAAAAAAGAGAAAAAGAAAAAAAGAGATTATGAAAAGAGGAAAGAGAGAAAAAAGCACCATATTCCCATGGTAAATAAGAAGATTGCTGCGATACTTGTTGTCTGCTTGCCTTGTCATTTTGATATGGGGATTCTTCCGTATCATCGGGCAAGGGGTACCCCGTTGGCGGTTCTCTATGATACACATGTACTTACGATGATAAGAACTTACCGGTGACTAAACTTGAGTGGCGTGAGGAGCGACCCTCGTATACACGGGACATGAGATTTCTAACTTATACTTCGTCAAGCATGTACACCATAGTTTGTTCACTTTAACCTTAATCACTTCAAGATGCTTATGATAGGGGCAATGAGAGCTTAAAGGTATAAGTACCATAATTTTTGGAAGCTCTTTATGAGACTTGAATCACTACTTCCTTCTATGAAGACTTTCTTCCACTTATATATTGAGTCTCCACCTTCTATCTTTATGCACCTACTTTGAGAGCATAGTGTCCATTCTTAGTTCTATGCATTGTCCCAAGACTAGTTGATTGATGCATAACTTGATATTGCTTGTTTTAAACTATTTGTATGTAGTCACTCTTATGAACTTTGAAGGTGTCCTATGCAATAATATTTGCTACTCTATGAGGGACAAGCTGAATGCTATTATGCTATGTTTTCTTTATGTGAAACAAACAAACGTCTTACAAAGCATTGTTATTCATGAATCTTTTGTTTGTGCCTTTTCATGTTGCATCATAGTTTCTTTGCTTACTGCTAGAACTTTGTCTTTCATGTTATGATTGAAGTACTTTGATCCCAGTTTTGAATGTTTTGCAAATACTTTGATCAAGTCTTTGATGGTGCATGTCACCTCAAAAATTATTTCTTTTTATCACTTACCTACTCGAGGACGAGCAGGAGTTAAGCTTGGGGATGTTGATACATTGCAAATGTATCTATAATTTTTGATATTCCATGCTTGGTTTTATTCACTTTCTTATGTTTTGTCCACCCTTTGGAGTACTTTTCATATGATTTCTTGGACTAACCTATTAACAAGAGCCACGGTGCCAGCTGCCTATTTTATGCTGTTTTTGGTTCCAGGAAAGTCAGAAAATGAATATTCTCGGAATTGGACGGGACAAAAGCCGAAGTGCCTATTTTTCCGGAAGACTCACAGAGCCAGAATACGAGACGGAGGAGGGCCAGGGCCTGGCCACACCACCCCCAGGCGCGGGCTAGGCTTGGCCGCGCTAGGGCATGGTCTGGCCGCCCCAGGCACCCCCTCGGTCCCCCTCTTCGCCTATAAGTTGCCTTTTGACCTAAAAACTCAGGAGGGGGTTGACGTTTTTCCAGAAGGAGTTCTGCTCCACCGCCACCACCAGATTCCACGAAACAGCACCAGAAACTCTGTTCTGGCACCCTGCTGGGACGGGGAATTGGAGGAGATCATCGCCATCATCATCACCATCGCTTCTCCATCGACCATCCATGTTTCCCCCATCTATGAGTGAGTAATCCCCCGCTGTAGGCTATGGGGATGGTAGGGATTGGATGAGATCGTTCATGTAATGGCATCAGATTGTTAGGGCATGGTGCCTAGTATCTTCTGTTAGTGCTTTATGACTTTGTTGCGACGTGTTATGCTTAATGCTTGTCACTAGGGCCCGAGTGCCATGATTTCAGATCTAAACATGTTATTGATTCATTATGATAGTAGTGTTTTTGGTCTTGTCTACAAGTTGTATACACACGTTGTTGTCCCGAACCAATGGCCCCGAAGTGATAGAAATCGGGATAACCGGAGGGAATGGCTTTGATGTGAGGATCACATGTGTCCATGGAGTGTTAATGCTTTGCTCCGATGCTCTATTAAAAGGAGCACCTTAATTGCCAGTAGTTCCCTTGAGGCCCCGCTGCAAACGGGGTAGCAGGACAAAAGATGTTGTGCAAGTTCTCATTGCGAGCACGTATGACTATATATGGAACACATGCCTAGGATTATCTAGTACTTGGATGCTTTATCTTATTTATCTGCAATTGCCCTATGTTCTGATTGCTATGTGAATTGTCTTGTCCATGCAACGCCCGTCCATCCATCCCTATGCCTACCGCACTCGAATCCTACGGTTAGTGCTATTGTTACTGCTATCTTTACTTTACTACTGCTACTACTTTACTATTCCTACTACAAAACTGTTGCTACTGATAAACTACTATGAGCAAGATTGTTTCTAGGTGCAGCTGAATTGACAACTCAGTTGTTAAGGCTTATAAATATTCTTTGGCTCCCCTTGTGTCGAATCAATAAATTGGGTTTCACTTCCCTCAAAAATACTGCAATACACCCCCTATACTTATGGGTTATCACACCCCAAAGGTGTTGCTAGCTGAGCCTTGGTAGGGCACACTACTGGTGCTAGTAGCAACGTGGAGACCTGCACAACACAACCACAGAACTCTGTCCCAACTTGCGATGAGGTTATCAATCTCACCGTGTTGTCTTGAAAACAAAGGATTAAACGTATCGAATGGAAGGAAGTAATAGTTTGCAGAAAGTAAACTCAAAGCAGTAAACAGTTTGTAGATTGTATGTAAAAGACAAGGACCAGGATCCATAGTTCACTAGAGGTGGCTCTCCTTAAGATAGATAACATGCTGGGTGAACAAATTACAGCGGGGCAATTGACAAACATCGAGAAAGCAATACATGCATATACTAATCATTTTGAATCCTTTGTAACTTGATTGGGCATTACAACATTATACATAGACCGCCATCCAACTGCATCTATGACTAATAATCCACCTTCAGGTTATCATCCGAACCCCCTCCAGTATTAAGTTGCAAGCAACAGATTATTGCTTTACGAATTGCGTGTAATGTAAACAATACGATTGTTCTATGAACAAAGGATTGTTGTTTTCTCCCTAGTAGCAACAGCACATCTAGTACCTTAGAGATTTATGTCACTTCCCCAGATTACCAGAGGCATGAACCCACTATCGAGCATAAATACTAACTCTTGGAGTTGCTAGCGTCTACTTGGCCAAGATAGCTACTAATAACAGAAATCATGCAAGATCACAAATAACAAAGACATGATAGAATCAATAATCAATCTAAAATAGCATCTCAATATCCATCAGATCCCCGCAAACACAATATGCAGAATTACAAATAGATGATCTTGATCATGAACGGAGCTCACAAGATCTAAACATGAAAGCACAAAGGAGGAGAACCAGCCATCTAGCTACTACATGGATCCGTAGTCCAAGGATGAACTACTCACGCATCAGACCGGAGGCTTGCATGGTGATGAAAAAGGCCTCCAGGGTGAATTCCCCTCTCCGGCAGGGTGCTAGGAAGAGCTTCAGATCCCTCTCGATCTAGGGATGGAGATGACGGCGGCTACAGACTCTTTCGTGGATTTTTTTGATCGCGCACTTAGGGTTTTCGTCCCGAGGGCATCTTATAGGCGGAAGGAGAGGCCGAGGGGGTGCTGGGGTCGGCAAAACCACCCCCTGGCACGGCCCAGGCCTGGCCACGCGGCCAGGTGGTGTGGTCAGCCCCCAACCCTTCTCCGTCTCGTATTCTGGCATCTGATGATTTCCGGAAAAATAGGCATTTTGGCTTTTGTCCCGTCCAATTCCAAGAATATTCATTTTCTGACTTTCTTGGAACCAAAAACAGCAGAAACCAGGCAGCTGACACTGTGGCTCTTGTTAATAGGTTAGTCCAAGAAATCATATGAAAAGTACTCCAAAGTTGGAACAAAATATAAGAAAGTGGATAAAACCAAGCATGGAACATCAAAAATTATAGATACATTTGCAATGTATCACGGAGCTTCCCGTTACTGTTGCACGACCTAGATTGGTAGCGTGTGTTGGTGGGGTGTACGGCTCGCGACGAACCTCGTGTTGCAAGCCGCCATCCCCATCTCTTTATATACACATTATAAAATGGGTCGCCAACCATATTGGTTTGGACGCCCCTGATCAGGGCGGGAGTCAAGAGGGTCCAGTGGGCCGTTGGGCCCACTCAAGAGAGATCAATCTAATATTCCCCCTTGATCTCAACATATACTCTTAACTATACTTTTCACTTTACTCGTTCATCATTGATTAGTACGTGGAGCATGTTTCATCATCACAACTCATCAATTGCGGATAGAATCAGACAACTACATCATACCTCTTTGTTTTGAAACAAATTTTGTTTCTTTTCGGGCCTATCATGATCCAGAAATCATAGGTTTTCCTTTAAATCCATGCCGACTATGTGTTACTTGAACACATTGGGTGATAAGCGTTTCGTAAGCGGATCTGCAAGCATATCTTTTGTCCTTTTATGCTCTAGACTTATAGTATGATTCTGGATTTTATCTTTCACAATATAATACTTTATGTCTGTTGGTTTGGTAGCATTACTAAACTTGTTGTTATGAGTAAAGAATAATGTGAGCTAGTTGTCACAGTACATCTTTAGTGGATTGTCAATGCAATCTAGCATTTTCAAGTCGGGTATAAATTTCTTTAACAATATCGGATGCCCCGTGGCCTCATAACATACTATAAATTTTACATACATCATGGATGATGCAACTATAGAACGTTTGGAGCTTCTCCACTAAATAGCCCGGCCTGCGAGAGTGGATATATATCCACATGTGGATTTTCTATCATCTTTGTCTCCCGGAAAATCTGCATCTAAATATCCTCTTATCTCTAGGGAATCAGATCTTCTATATGTTAGCATCAGGTCCTTTGTGCCTTGCACATATCGCAATGTTGGGTTCGTAGCATGGAAAACAAAAAATTTCTACCGCAAGAACGAACAAAACCCAGATCTAATCTATTAGACATGTGCAACGAGATAGATCTGTACTATCCCTTGTAGATCCGAAAGCGTTACGAGATTGGATCTCGTGGTTGATGTAGTTGATCACTTGCTGATCTCAAGATCGAGTGGACGATCCTTCCGGCGCCGCGTTCCGGCAGCGCTTCCGCAGTCGGTCACACGTGCGGAGTCAAAGCAGACCTTCCTCTCCCCGTTCCAGCGAGCAGCGGAGGTAGTAGATCTTCTCCACGGAATCCCAGCAGCACGATGGCGTGGTGGTGGTGGAGTAGAGAATTCTGCAGGGCTTCGCCTAAGCCTGAGCAGAAGAAAGGAGGAGGAGAGAGGCGGCTAGGGTTTGGAGTAGTGGAGGGGGCCAGGGGGTGGTGCCTCCACCCCTCTATTTAAAGGAGGGAGGCGCCATGGGGAGGTGGAGTCCTTGTAGGACTCCCCTCTCCCTTGGCCGGTGGATTGGGAGGGGGAGGAGTCCTCCTCCCCACGACTCCTTGTCTTGCCCCACAAGGACTCCTTGATCCTTTCTTGGTTTTCAAGCAAACTCCAAGAAATCTTCCAGAACCTTCCGGAACATTCCGAAACCTTCTAGAATCCTCATACAAATACTCCGGAACATTTCCTAACTCAGAAAATGATCCCAAATATATGAATCTTATTCTCCGGACAATTCCGGATCTCCTCGTGATGTCCCAGATCCAATCCGAGACTCCGAACAACATTCGGTCTCCAACGCACATTCCATATCTACTTAAAACAACTTCAAACCTTAAGTGTGTCCCCCTACGGTTCGTGAATATGCAGACATGATGAAGACACCTCTCCGATCAATAACCATCAGCGGGATCTGGAGATCCATAACGGCTCCCACATACTCAACGATGACTTCGTGATCGATAGAACCATTAACATACGAAACCAATTCCCTTTGTCACGCGATACTATACTTATCCAAGGTTTGATCGTCGGTATCTCCATACCTAGTTCTACCTCGTTACTGATAAGTACTCTTTACTCGTTCCATGTTATGTCATCCCTTGTGACCCAGTCACATGCTTGCAAGCTAACTAGATGACATTCCACCGAGAGGGCCCAGAGCATATCTATCCGTCATATGGATGGATAAATCCCAATCTTGGTCCATGTGCTTCAACACATACTTTCAGAACACCCAATGACACCTTTATAACCACCCAGTTACGAAGCGGTGTTTGATGTCATCAAAGTACCCATCCGGTGATGGTGATTAACACAACCTCATGGTCGAAGGATTAGGTTACTATGCATTTGAAAGCTTATAGCAATACGAACTTAATGACTTGATCTTATGCTACGCTTACTATGGGTGTGTGTCCATCACATCATTCTCCTAATGATATAACCTTGTTATTAATCACATCCAATGTCCATGATCAGGAAACCATGATCATCAATTAATCAACAAGCTAGTTCAACAAGAGGCTTACTAGGGACTCTTTTATGTTTACAAAACACACATGTATTGGTGTTTCCTAATAATACAATTATAGCATGGGATGTAAACATTTATCATAAACACAAAGATATAATAATAACCACTTTTATTATTGCCTCTTGGGCATATCTCCAACACGCAATGCTTTCTTTACCATCTTCCAGTGCTCTATGCCTGGATTTTCTTGATATCTACCGAGTACCCCGGTGATAAAAGCTAAGTCAGGGAGAGTGCACACATGTGCATACTATATGCTTCCAACATCCGAAGCATATGGAACCACTTTAATTTGATCGATCTCGTATTGGTTCTTGGGACATTGAAAATTCCCAAAACTATCGCCCTTGACTATAGGAGCAGGTGTGGCATTACTCGCATGCATATTGTAATTCTTTAGAACCTTTTCTAGATATGCCTTTTGCGATAGTCCTAGAAGTACATTTTTCCTATCTTAGTGAATATCTATGCCCAAAACATATGATGCTTCATCAAGATCTTTAATATAAAAATTTGAGGACAAGAACTTCTTTGTTTCTAGTAGTAGACTGACATCACTTCTAGCAAACAAGATATCATCCACATACATAATTAGGAAAATATATTTCCCACTTTTAAACTTTGATTAAACATAGTTGTCCTCAACATTCTCTTTAAACCCAAATCTCTTAATTGTATGATTAAACTTTAGATACCACTTTCTAGGGGCTTGCTTTAATCTATAAATGGATTTCTTTAGGCGACATCCATATCTTCCTTGCCTTCCATGATAAAACCATTGGTTTGTTTCATGTAGACACTTTCTTCTACGTCCCCGTTTAGAAATGACGTCTTTACATCCATCTGATGTAGCTCTAAATCAAAATGTGCAACTAATGCCATTATGATTCTGAAGAAATCCTTACATGAGACTGGATAAAATGTCTCATTGTAATGTAAATCATTTTGCCACAATTCGTGCTTTATACTTTTCTACATTCCCATTAGGGTCATAGTTAGTCTTGTAGACCCATTTACAGCCTACTGTTTTGGCTCCTTTAGGAATTTTCTCCAAGTCCCAAACATCGTTGGAACTCATCGATTTCATCTTGTCTTCCATGGCTTCCATCCACTTCGATGATTGAGGAGAACTCATGGCTTCTTCATATGAAGTGGGATCACCCTCCACATGAACCATTTTTGTATTATAAACTTTATAATCAGTTGAAATAGCTGATTTTTAGCTCTTTGAGACCTTCTAGGGGCCTCATTCGTTGGCACATTGTGTCTCTCAACTCGTGGCGTATCTTCTAGGGGTGGTTGTTGCTACTCCCTTTCATGCGCAATAGTGGATTCAATCGGCTCCTAATGGATAGGTTCTGGATCTTCACTCATTGTTGTCACAGGTGGAGTTGCAACAGGTGCTTCCACCACAACCTCGGGGATTGTCGGTGCAGGAACAACATGTAGTGAGAAAAACGGCTCCTAAGTCATCGTATTAGTTGCATACACCCTCTTCCCCTCAAGATCAATTTTCCGAGCTACCATGCTCCCCTCACCATTTCGTCCGCTAAGAAGACTACATGCCTTGTTTTTACAAACTTTGTGTATTTGTCTGGGTAGTAGAAACGAAAATCTTTTGATCTTCCAGGATAGCTAAAATGGTAAGTGACTGTTTGAGAATCTAGCTTCGCAATGTTTGGATTAAACACTTTGGCCTCAACTAGGCTCCCCCACACCCTCAAGTAATACAGAGAGGGAACTCTTCCTGTCCACAACTCATACGGTGTTTTGGGCACCGACTTGCTTGGTACTCTATTGAAAATGTGAATGGAGGTTTTTAACGCCTCCATCCACAATCCCAATGGTAAGTTGGATTAACTCATCATGCTGCGCACCATGTCCATAAGTGTACGATTACGCCTTTCATCTACTCCATTTTGCTGAGGCTTGCCCAACATTGAATACTGGGCCACTATGCTAGTCTCCTGTAAGAACCTTGCAAAAGGTCTAGGGACTTGGCCATATGGGGTGTGTCGACCGTAGGACTCCCCTCCATGGTCAGATCTTACTATCTTTATTGTTTTATCATGTTGATTTTCAACTTCAGCTTTGAATATCTTAAATTTATCCAATGCTTCTGATCTTTCTTTGATTGGATAAATATAACCATAACAGGAGTAATCGTCTGTGAATGTTCTGAACGGGTCATAGCCATCCACACTTTTGATAGGAAATGGTCCACAAATGTCAGTGTGAATGATTTCTAGTGATCCGGTGCTTTGTTTTGCATCATTTTTTATTTGCTTTACGTACTTTCCATTTATGCAATCTATGCATTTCTCTATGACTGAAAACTCTAATGGAGGAAGAATATCATTTTTAACTAGTCCTTCTATTCTCCCCTAGAAATATGGCCTAAATGATAGTGCCATAATTTCAACGATGAATCATGAGTTCTCTTTCTTTTCTTTTGATCTTTTTCTGACACGGGAACATGTTCATTCACATTACAGACATAATATACCTTTTCACATAGGGATAACAAATAAAGCTCATTGTTAAGGAACACAACACCCACACAATCATTATTACACCATATGGCACTTGCCATGTCCAAAATAACATTCATAATAATCTTTGTCCAAATGTGAAACACTAATCAAGTTTTTGTGTAATGAAGGAACATGAAAAACATCTCAAAGCAGGATCATGAATCCATCAGCTAGCTCAAGGGAGCTATCGCCAACAGTTTTAACGTATGCTTGGACCCCATTTGCAACTTCAATGCATCTTTCGCTTCTTTGCGTAGTCCGTGTCGAATGGAATGCCTACAAAAAATTGCAACATGAACAATTGCACCTGAGTCAATCCACCAAGTATATTTCGAAAACTGTGTATACAAGAATTCATTTACAAAGGAAACAATGTTGTTACCTTTCTTTACCATGATTGACTTTAGCCAAACAAGGCAATATTTCTTGTAATGTCCGGTCTTGTTATAGTGAAGACATGTATCTTTGTCCACTGGAAGAGGCTTTTGCTAATGCTGATATTGCATGGGATCTTTTCCATGTGGCTTTGAAGCGGAACCTTGGTTGCTTTGATTGTATCTTATTATCCTTCACATAGTTCAGAGAACCATGTGAGGTTTCAAGTCTTTCCTCTTGTTGTGAATATACCAAATAGGTATACCTACGGCATAGTCTCATACCGGCAAGCCCGGGTGGCCACGTATGGTGCTTGACCGGGCGGCCCAGTTGCTGATAGACAAGATGGAGGTCCAACCAGGAGATAGAAGGTGATGTGCCACTTCCTAAGATGGAAGCCATCGCCCTGGAGGACAAGACAAAGTTTATGTATTAGTCTAGGAATCTGTAATTGTATCTGGCTAGCACTCTCCTTGTAGCCCTTGGCCCTGGCGTCCTTATAAGTTGGCCTACGGGAGCCTTTAGGGCAACACACAATATCATAAACAAGTGCATAGCACTACTCACATATAGTGAACCCCACAATCTCTGTAATTCGTCGTATTGCCATCATAGTGATTTATAGCAAGAGTAGGATCTCGCACCATTGTGGGATCTGAATCTGGGTAAGCTGTGTCACATCGTTCTGGATGCTCTCCGCCTTCCCCCATGTCTCTAAACTCGCCGTTGGGATACCCCATGGTGTACGTGTCGACAATATCACGATAGTTGGCGTCCACCGTGGGCAAGAGGCGCTTACAGCATGGATCCGGGCGGGATCCTTCGTCGTCTTCTAAGGCAGACAAGTCGCATCTTTGCTGACGCTCCGACTTCATCATCACTCTTGAGAGTATTAAGATCTTGAGTGTGTGGCCAAGTCGGCGGTGTCGCAGGATCTCCCATTAGTTTCATTTGCCAGATTGCATCTGATCGGCTCATCAGCCTCGACGCATACGGCTTCACATCGCCGGCGCAGATCGATCTCGTAAACTAGCAGGCTTTGCCATGGACGAATTGGTCCCTGCCACGGCTACTTCGACGCGCTCGGCTTCGCCATTGCCCCTTCGTGCGTCGATGGAGGCTTAAACATGTCTCCAGCGCGAAAGTCTTCGTCAACACGTCTAGGTGAAGCGCAGATTTCGATGTCCCAATCGCCACTGTATCCGCGCTGGTACTTTTTTTTTTGGAAAATAGTATATATTAATATCACAGTGATACCAATTACACCCAGCCTCTGCAACAACGCATGCCCTAACGGCTCTACGGATGCACACAGCCAGAAAAAAGAAAGAAGAATTACAAAAAAGAAAAGGCCTGCTACAGAGAACTAATCCTCAAAGCAACGACACTGACACCATCAGAACAACACCAGTAGTCCACCACTCCAATAACAACGCCTTCAAGAAGGAAACTGTGCCCAAGCGCCATCATTGCCCGATCAAAGATCATAGGTTTTCACCCTGGAGAAAGTCCTCGCTCACAAAACAATGCCTTCAACAAGGTCATTGCCAGACACAACCAGTTAAGGCCAGACCTTGGATTTTCACCCTGCAAGGTAAGACTGCGAACTCCCCCTGTGTTGTCTTCCCGCACCAGCAGCCGCTGCAACGAGTCCCAGATCACGCAGCCAGATCTCCGTCGCCACAAGAACTAAAATCACCATCGCTACCCTCATATTTCCGCTTTCCTGACAATCTCTGCATCTGACTTCACCATGGCTCTAAGAATGGCACTTGGAACAAACAACAGAGCTTCGCAACGCTCCCACTGAAACCAAACAGCCAGAAAAACAAGGTGCGCACGACCGAATACCTTCCGATCCAGCAATCTCCAGGCATGATACGCCCATGGGAGTTCGCCGGCGAAGCCTTCCGGAACCCGCCTCTCCAGACCAGATCAACGAGGGCAGACAACAAGCAATTCTTCGTCTTCGTGCGAAAGAAACCAAAGGACCACCTCTTTTATTAGATCCGATACAGCGATCCCTACATCGCCGGCCGGTTCCGGAGAATTGGATCGAGCAGGCCGACCATCGGTGCCGGATCAGGCTTAGCACCGCCACTAAGGGCGCGCCATCGCCTCCATCCTCAGCACCATCCGCCGCTTCCCCCAGATCCCGGCCAACGCCGCCCACGGTCCTCGTCGCCTTGGTCCAGCAGCCGCCGGCCCCGAGCACGAAACCACCGCTCCACGCAGCCCTCCACGCCACAGCAGGGTGACGCCACCGCGCGAGCCGCGTCACCTAGCCGGGCGCCGCCGCGCCTCGCGCACGCACGCCGCCGCCGGTCATCGATCTTGGCCCGCGCCTAGATCTGGCAAACCAGGGGGAGAATAGGGCCCCGCCGCCACCGACGCCGAGCGGCTTTGCCGCTGGCGTATCTCGGCGGCGGCAAGGAGGGAGGAGCGGAAGGGGGCAGAGTTTCCCCCGGTCGCTCACGGGAGCGACGCGGGAGGGGTACGTGGTTTGGGGGCAAAGTTTCCTCCGCGCTGGTACTTATCCGTACGTCCAAACTGAGACACGATCGGATTCTCAGTACTCGGCAGTTGCACGGAGCAGGCGGTGATATATTCGTTTTCGTGCAGCTGTACTGGGCTAAGCCGGATAGAGCTGGCTGAACATGCACTGCGTATACGCATATCAATTCAAGAAAAGCATGGATGGTTCAATTTCCAAGGACAACCCACACCTGGTACCGCTTCACGTAAGGTGAAGGCAAAATCGATTAAAGAAGTTATACGTGCGTGGACTCCGAGCCACGGTGCCAAACTCCGATTCCCGGAGATATTTTCCGTGAGGCTATTGATATTGCCGGATTCAATTTGGTCTTCATCTTCGTGGTACACTCGTCCCAGGATACTCGTCCGAGGGAAGACACCGATAGTCTACTGTGTTTATACGGCACGACTCTGACTTCATCCCGGTTAGATTCTTCTTCGCCGCGAACTACACCGACTCTGCTCAAACAACTAAGTCTCTATTTATTCTTTAATATTTCAATTGTTTATGTTTATAATCATCAGATTAAGATTGATTCACTCGTATCCTGAGTTTGTTACCGTTTTCATTTTGATCATACCTTTTTCACAATTTGTCTTACGCTCGTGAGTATATGTTTTTTACTAGTTTTGACAGTTTAAAGCCCCAGTGCCATGCAAAAAAACCGCCTTCGGATGTTAGCTTAATTTTTCTGACTACACGTTTTCTATTGTTTTATATGTGGATTCCAGAGTAGGGTTCTCGATTGTCTCGCTATTAAGCGTGATCGCCTTAGCAGATGTTCTGTGCTTAAAGTTTTGCCGTCTCACGAAAAGCCAAGCATATAAGACCGGAAGAACGGATAATCCAGCACTTGCTTAAACAAAATTTTACATAAACTGTTCAAGTTAGTCGAGTTTTTTCTGCCTTGATAGTCTTTATGTTGTCCAACTGCTGCACTGTTTCAGCCGTAAAACATTTGTTCAAAGGCCATATTTGTTCCGCCTTACATATGTATGTTGGACACAATTAAAGGAACAATCTAATACAATTGTGTTTTTATGTTTATGTCTCAGGTATATGAAACTTGGACGTTTTGGCGGTTCTCGGATCAAGGTGTTTTGAGCTAGCTTAGCACTTGGCTCGACACCTGGGGCTGCAATCATAGTTGTTGACCAAGACTTGAGACGCCTTTGAAAAAGTCGACTTACACTCGGGGGCTTGACATCTTTAACTTAAGAGTTTTGTTCCGCCTTACGTACAAGCCGGAACAATCCTCAGGGGCTACAGTCCGTTGATCTCCAAGATATGGTGAAAGTTCTCTTTGAGCATCAAGTAAGAAAATTCAAGTGAATTCCACCTTGACACTCGGGGGCTACACCGATGCTAAATTTTTGTGAAGTTCTCTTTGGAGCACCAAGACGAAATAATTTCCGACTTGACGCTCGGGGGCTATGCTATTCACATTTTTGCCAAAGCTACTCTCAGAGCACCAAGGAGAATTTCTTTTGAAACTCAGACTTAGCGCTCGGAGGCTACAATCATTTGATATATACTGACGCATGTCCTTTTGACCATCAAGACGCATTCATGGAAGACGACTCGATGCTCGGGGATATATATGTCTATGCCAAGAAAATTTTCAAGACGGTGAGAAATCTAGCTAGTGAAACCCGGAGGCTTGAGATCGACTTTGCCTTCATGGAAATTTCCTGGGTTACATGGCTAGACGGCCTACATGTCCGTGACATGAGATGCTCTAAGACCTTAACTCGGCAAGCTCCTATATCCATGACTTTGCAGGCTCTAAATCGGCAATTTAACAGTGTTTATGACCGTGGCCCAGTAGCCATGATTTTTTCCGGCTTACCTACGACATAGTCTCATACTGGCAAGGCCGGGTGGCCGACGTATGGTGGTTAGGCTATGGCCTAACCAGGATGCCTAGTTGCTGATAGACAAAACGGGGGTCGTGCCACTGTCTAAGATGGAAGCCGGCGCTTTGGAGGACAAGACAATTGTTTATGTGTTAGTCTAGAACTCTGTAACCGTATCCGGCTAGGACTCTTCTTGTAATCCTTGGCCCTGACGTCCTTATAAGCCGGCCTACGAGAGCCTTTAGGGAAACACACAATCTCATAGACAAGTGCATAGCAGTACTCGCATACAGAAAACCCTACAATATCTGTAATTCAGCGTATTGTCATTATAGTGATTTATAGCAAGAGTAGAATCTCGCCACCATTGTGGGATCTGAACCTGGGTAAGCTGTATCACGCCATCCTGAACGCTTTTCTCCTTCCCCCACGTCTCTAAACTCTCTGTTGGGATACCTCCTTGGCGTACGTGTCGACAATACCACGACACTTCTTCTTGCACGCACATGACTATTGTGTTTTCAATGTCCCACTTTTCTGACGACATGTTGTAGTTGGCAAAAAAGTTGTCAAACTCTATTGGAAGTGAAGTCATAACTAGATGAATAAGGAGTGCAGGCTTGGGCTCTAGATCAGCATCCATGGGCTTCAGTTTAGCTGCCATGTTGCTCATCCTGAGTATGTGCTCCCTTATGCCATGTCCACCTCTAGTGTACTTTTCTATCACCAGCTGGGTTGCATAAATCTTTGAAGAGACAGTTCACTGGCTCTTTATCTTTTCAAGATACTCCACTACGAAGTCACACTTTGCAATTGAGCCCACAATGGCCTACTCAATTGTGTTTTTATGAAAGCCATGCACTTTTTGTTGGCGGTGAGACACCTTTTGTTCTCTAGGGTATAGGCCATCGCCAACCGATCATAATCCCTCTTCCTTTTGTCCCAAGTAGTATCATTATGTTTATCATCTCAGAGTGGCTCTGTTGGTTTGGTGGACTGCGGAGTCTCGCCAACCCAGTCCACCCCAGCACAGACAAAAACCAAGTAGACTTTCTGTCTCCATTCAGAGTATGTAAATTATCACCACTGAGGATTGGAACATTCTTGATACAGCTCATCAAATAGTACTCTCCTGAAAGCCACAATGAAGTGATATTATAATAATAATTCCATGTATTAATCTAACATTAGTCAAAACTAACGTATACAACTGTTTGTGCAATTAAATCTATATCACTGTTGGGCAAAAAATAGAGTTAAATGCACAAAAGTAACCACTAATCATGATCATGCTATTAACAACGTTGATTAGAAAAATAACATGAACATAACTAGAATAAATTCTTTAACATACTCTTAAAATTTAATTGTCACTTCTATTCTATTTAAATTTAAAAGAGCACTTTTAAACTTTTCGTAGCAGAAAAATATGAATAAAAATTCATAGACTTTATACTTTCTAGAAGCATTACTTTGTAAGTTTCTATTTCTCTAATCAAACGTCGTTGGTTCAGTTTGAGCAGAAAAAACTTGACGAAAAACGTCAAAAAAAACTAGACAAAAATTGTAATAAAACTGCATCTATAAAGTTAAAACAGGAAAATTGGGCGTTGCCTGTGCGAGCCGGCCTACCTGCGCACCTCGCCTGCGGCCCATCACCGCGGCCCGCGGCCTGTCACCGCCCAGACAGCTCGCGCCCAAGCCTCCTGGCCAAAAACGGCCCGCCGGCCTACTAAACACTGCGCACGCGCGCGTAGCGGTCTGATTCATCCGACGGTCGGGCGTGCGTTTCAATGGGATCAAAACCAGCAGCGACCTAGCGATCCCTAACCCTAACCCCATATTTCTCTATGTCTCCCGCGATGCTCTCGCTCGCTCTCTCTGGCGGCGGAGCCGCATCCCGTTGGTCGTCGTCACCCTGGCTCGGGGAAAGCAGCGCCGCCCGGCACGAGGCCGGCGACATGCCCGCCCCACCCTCTTTCTCTCTACCCTAGAACATCAGAGAGACTCAGCGATACGAAGAGGCATGGCGGCGCCCCTGCCCCCTTGTCGGCGTGTGCGTCCACCCGAGGATGGGCGCACCGCCGTCAAGCGGCGCAGCGACGGCGCCCTCTGCCAGCACGGCGTGCCAGCGGCCCTTTTCTTCTTACTAGGATAGATCTAACCTGGTAGTACTGTCTAGGGTTCATAACATGTGACGGTACTAACTAGTTACTGAGAGAGAGAGAGAGAGAGAGAGAGAGAGAGAGAGAGAGAGAGAGAGAGAGAGAGAGAGAGAGAGAGAGAGAGAGATGTCGACGATAGGCGGCGGCGGCGGAGCTTCTCATTTGCAGCTTCTGCATGACCTAGATCGGTAGGGTGTGTCGGTGGGGTGTACGGATCGCGATGAACCTCGTGTTGCGAGCCGCCGGCCCCACCTCTTTATATAAGCGCAGTGTAACATGGCCCGCCAACCATATTCGGTTGGACGTCCCCGATCAGGGCGCGAGTCAAGAGGGCACGATGGGCCAGGAGCGATCAATCTAACAACCACTAGATGCTCGGAAGGCCTACTTATGATTTACTAAGCGTTTCTTTTGTGCTAATAGAGATTATGATCTGCCCTTTCCATGCCAATTAGTACATATGATTCTTCTATCAGTTTCTTACGATAGAATAACAAAATGATCAGTAGTCAGGTGCGTTCTTTCATATCCAACATTCAGAACTCTGAAGAATCACAAGTGGTCGAAATCTTTAGTTAACAGACGCTTCAGTTATGGTGCTAATTCATAAACTATGATATGGCTATGAGCTTATTATGGAGTAACTTGATCACTGGTTTCTCCTTTTGTTCATTAACAAGATTATCAGCCAATAGTCAGGCTTTTTTTTCTCTAGCACAAAAGGCTATGCTTGTTCTGATGTGACATGTAATCATTGTACAACTGAAAAAGTCCTTCAGTTTGATCTTCGATCGAGAGATTGGGGAGGGTTCTCCATTCCTTTTCTCTACTCACCGCTTTTGCTCTCGCCCCTTCGCATCCGCTCATCAGATAGCCTCGATAATCTTGTTCTTATTCCCTCATAAGATAACCACAATGTCGTTGTTCTTGCTAGATCTGCAACCAATCTGTTGGATTTGGGGGCTCTTCTGGCAGATTGTGTGCCCCTTTTTGACCACTTCGAGGCTATAATAATTCTCACAGCTACTCTGTATTAAAGGTGTGTGGAGAGGATTGTACGAGTGTCCGAGCACTTCACCATGTAGGTAATCAAGGCGATATCCATTCGACACTCGCAACAGCTAGCTGGAGCGAATGGCAACACCAGCAAAATTCAACGCCAGTGCAAGTGTGAAAGAACAATTGCCATAGGTTGGTGGAAGTTCTACACGATTTTCCCCTGATGCCTCCCGAACCTGATCAACCTCTATATATGGCCTTCATAAACACAACAGTATATGTTCTGTTTTAAAGCAACATAGCTAAACACGTAACACTATTGTGCACAACAAGTAGCTTGTCCTGCCCCCTTTCCCCTTTCATCTACTTGTATGTTCTAGCTGGCCTTCGAGATAGTTATATACTCCGCTCGATGTAGAGGATATACATGAAGAAAATAAAGGTGCTGTAACTCATGCAAAAGAGTAGGTAGGAACTCGAGTGAAGATGGTAACTTGTGGTCAATTAAACATTATGACTGAAGATGAGAGGCTATATGGTTAGTTGAACATTTTTACAAGGCGTAACCAATAAAAGAGACCTAATGGAGTTCTATGCATTGTGATTATTACTTGAAGTAATCATGATAATCATTCTCTGAGAACGAGAGCTGAATTTACTTGGTGATTGTAGTTTGTATTGGTTATGCAAACTCCGGTTTATCTTAAAGCAAAAGCTAAGAGTAATTCACTACAAGTATGCTACAACTTGGGTAAGTACTATTTTGAACATTGCATTAAGTTTCTAGTACACAAGTCTGTACCTCCGAAGCACTCCTTGGCAGTGCTAACATGTGTTGAATATTCAGGTTCAGAATGAGAGAGAAAGAGCAATTGCTCAAGAACTAAAACACGCTGAACTACCAAAAGTTATAGTACGTATCTTCTTTTTTAACTTGGCTCTATTGATTAATCGTGCATAATAAGGTCTGTCGAGAAGCCCGCAGCATAACACAAAATTGGATGATCCTGCCACGAGAGCATGATATCATGAAGAATATCAACGCCTACATCACTAAAAGCCGTGTCTTGTGTGCAAACGGAATTGTCTGCCATTCGTTGCAATCTACTTCCTCCGTTTCAAATTACTTGTCTTAGATTTGTCTAGATGCGATGTATCTAGTTATAAAGACCTCTAGTTTGCTAATACACAGACTACACATATACAACCATATATCTATATAAATACAATATGGTTATATATTCTAACACGCCCCTTCCTAGTGACACGGGGAAACCCTAGCCACCGCCCCCCTCCCCCACTTTTCTCCCTTACAAAATGTCCACTCAGGGACCTAAAACCCACCTAAAGGGCTATATTGGGGGTGTTGATGCCGAAAATCACGCCCAACTCGCCTCCCAATTCGTTTTTGCACCGGAGCAACTTGTTTTGTTATCCCGCGCCTCCAGGCCGAACCCAACCCACAGGGGATCTAGCGGGGGCGCCAGATGGAGCTGAAAACGATGCGGATCAGCCCTGGCAGTAAGATAGGTGCTTCGTTTTTTAGAGCCAACGCATCCCCTAGCATGGCCACGATGGTGCGCCCTATCGTTCCCACCCTTTCCAACTCTTCTAGCCCAATTTTCCCGCCCTTTGACACTATATCTAGAGCGGCCTCCATTGCCATCCACAGATCCACACCGCCCTCTCTCACCATGGACACCCCACACTGGGCCTATCCCACCCATGAGGAGACGGAGGCCTTGTGCGCCTCCATCTACCCATGTCTACCGGGCTACCGGCTGCCCCCCAATTGGATGCTGAGTGCCGAAGGGGTACCTGTCCCCCTGTGCCTCGAGGTTCTGCCAGCTCGGTGGGCATCACGATCCACCACTACCTCGAGCTCAAGCCAGATCAGCGGATGGATCCCAATTGCTGCCCCCACACCATCGCGACCTGGACCACCTTCTTCGCCAGTCAGCGGGAAAGAGAGCTCGCCAGGTACGAGGGCGACAACCCTCCTCGGGTGAACCGCAATGAAGCCGGCCGATGGTTGTTTGTGGGCGAATCGGACCCTCACCGGTGTGATGCGCCATATCGTCGACGGAGATCACACTCGCCTGCGGTACCTGCATTTGCAGCCACCGCGGAGTCCAAGTAAGGGCAGCAACGGTCACGCACGCCTACTTGTACACCGCGGAGGACGACAAGGTGGGCTGCTGCAGTAGCTGCGGCCGCTGGTCCCCGTAGCCTGCGTTGATCGACGGTCTCCGCTACCCGTTGCAAACCGCGGAAGGGCACAAGCAGTGGCGGACCTAGAAGATTCCAGAAGCCTGGGCAAACATGTCTAAGACGCTATTTTTCTAGACGAAATCGCTATAGAAAAATAAAAAATATAAGGCAACATGTGTCGGCAAGCCTGTGCGACTGCCCGGGCTGTAGGGATGGTGGGTCCGCCCATGAGCACAGGTTCTAGCCACACGCGCCAAGCGACGATGCCGACGACCCCGAAGCCGTGTACTACAGGACTAGGCAGGATTATGACAAGTTTTATTTTTCGAACATGTAAAATTGTCGCTGAATAATAAATACCACAATTTTATGGATGTACGACTGGGAGCCCACGTCGCCCAATTTGTGAACCAATCCGGCGTCCCCCATACGGACCAAAATTAGGTCGCGCGGATGCTATAGTGAGGGGGGAGGGGGAGTGGAGATGCTCGTATCCATCTCTCGCCGTCGCCGGAGGGACAAATGAGGCTCGCCCTAGGGAAGGTGGCGGCAAGGAGCCGTCTCCCCTTGCTAGCGGTGCGACACGGGCCATGGCTGTCGGGAGCGCGACGTTCCGTGTGAGACGGAGGACGTGGGTGGAGAGTTTTGGTTACCGGGAAGGTTACCGCGGTTACCGGCCGATAACCCATTTTACCGACACCCCCCGGTAAATTCGTTTTTGGAGCAAAAAATTCCGGTAATGTTTGAATTTGGTCTATATTTGTACAATGTTTGAAAAATTGGTGGTAACCGACCGGTAACCAGGCAGTCACCGGCCGGTAACCAGATATTTTAAAATTTCTCGGTTTTAAATTCAAATTTATTCTGAAATATCATTCGGTAATTTTCGGTAACCATCCGGTAACCACATTAATCCAAAATACCGAGCACCCCCGGCCAAAACCTTGGGTGGAGGTCGGTGGTGGGTGTTCTCGACAGAGCGGGTGATGTCGGGAGCGCAGCGATGCGGTCTCCTCGGTCTCCTCGGTGGCAGCGCGAGACTATTAAGAAACAGTAGAACTTAACTATCTAGGAGCCACCACAAGCATTCGAAGTTGTGAGCCATCCGATTGCTTTACTGGATCCTCTAGATTGCTTCGTCCTCCCACCGCACCTTTGTGGACGTTTTTACCGTCACCCCGGGGGTGCTGTCCGACCCAAAATTTAACGGGCGTCTACTCTGCAAACCAAGCTATGCACATTCTCATGAATCGGGCAGTATTCTCGTTCAGCAGGCCTCTCGCACCCTCTTTGTTTGCAAACCTGGCCCAATATAGTCTCTCCTACACGTGTTGTGGTCATTATTACACTTCCACACCTATTTTTGGATAATGCACAGTTCAACTTTTGCCATGTCTCTGTATCCCATATATCATCAAGTATGATAAAGTACCTGCAGAGTAGTTTAATGAACAAAATATATCAAATAATAACTTTTTGTCCAGAATTTTATACTGAATGCATTACTACAGATTTTCGGTCATCACCCTATATGTTGTCTGTGTTAGAATTTGAGGTATTTTAGTGCTTTGGCCCATTACAAATACAAATTCTGTAATTCACTTTGATCCATTAGTACATGGCAACATGTGCCTATGTAGTGGAGCTAAAAGTTAAGTCTCATATTGCTAGTTGGCAGGGTGTTGCACCACCTTATATAGGAGGTTGTTTTAGCACTACTAAGTGAGTGAGAAGAGAAGTAGCTTTTGTGCACTTCTCCTCCGACGCTACGCCACGTCTCGTCACGATATGACGCGGGTTGTAGGAATCTCGCTGATTCGAATTTTATCTTGCTCATCGGGAAAATTAATTATGAGTCATTAACCGAGGCGTTAATTAGCTAGACCTTTTGATCATGGGCTATGTTGACTTGGACATGGGCTGTGCCTACTACCTACCTGACGACACTGTATAAACTACCCGCAAACCCTACGCGGCTACAACTCATCATACGCACCTCTTCCAGTACATTGATCAACAAATAACCCTAGTGTGCACAATAAATACCCCCTTAAGCACAACAAGTAGATCCTTGAAAAAATATCGCCATGTCCTTTCCCCCTTCCTCTACTTCTAGTTCACAAGTTTGATATAGTTATATATATCCTGTCGATTAGAAGATACAAATGAAGAAATTAATAATTGTCATAACTGTAGGTACTCCCTCCGTCCCGGTATATTAGGCACAGACATAGTTTAAAAAAATGTTTGACCATTAATTTTTGTAAATAAAATACGCAACATGTGTCTCAAAAATATATCATTAGAAACTTCTTTTAAAGATGAATCCGATGGTATAATTTTTATGACACATTATGTAAAAGTTGTTGACTAAAATTAATAGTCAAAGTTATTCTTAAACTACGTACGCGCCTAATAAATCGGGACGGAGGGAGTAGTAATTTGTGTTGACTATGTTGACTTGTGGTTAGTTGAACATTATCACGCAAGACGAGAGGATAAAACCAATAAAAAGAACTTTCTGGAGAACTATATACTTTATGCCAAGTATACTTGAAGTAATCATGATAATTATTCCAAGACTAGTATAGCTGCATTTACTTGATGATTACAATTTATTGGTCATGCAAAGTCAGACATAACTTAAAAGAAAAGGCTAAGCGTACTTCACTACAACTAGTATGGATGAACAAAGTAACCAGCACACTACTAGGAAAAACGTTATCAGTGGCGCTAAAAACCGATTTCTGTGGCGCATCTAGTGGTCGCCACTAAATTATCGCCACTAAAATTATATTTCTGTGGCGCATATGCATATGCGCCACAGAATTCTCAAAATTTTGTTGCGCATATAGCTATATGCGCCACAGAATTCTATGGCGCATATAGCCATATGCTCCATAGAATCTGTACAAATACAAGTATATAACAGGTATATTACAGGAATACACAAAAATTAACAGAAACTTAGAACCGAATAAGTGTACAAGTATATTTCACAAGTGTTCATCTCACTAACATAACTTACAACCGCACGATGTTGTCACCGCCTACCTTAGGATAGAATGTAGTACACTGTAACCGCGATGCCGGTGAGGAGGATATAGCTACATGCCACCGTAACCGTGAGAATTAATATATGTGATTTAATGTCAGAATTCTGGTGATTTAATGGTCAAAATTCTGGTGATTCACAGGAGGAGAGTTAATACAAATTCGTTTTATTGCAAAGGTAAGTTCTTGAGCACCAGTTGTCTGCAGAGCATACCCGGCCTGAAGAACACAGATAGCCCAAAATCAATTGCCTTTAGAGGAGAACTCTCCTTCTTGTTTGCATATAAGAAGTTTTCTGGTTTAAGGTCCCGATGGATGACGCCATTCCTGTGGCACATCTGTCACAACAAAAGACAATGAATACATGTCAGATTCCACAGAACCTCTAATGGCTCAAGAAGCTAAGATGTAAACACATGGTGCAGCATTGGCAATGTGGAACCCAAAGCCCACGGAATATATGGTCAGAAATTGGAATACTACCATATTCGCAGTGTGTATTGGGATGCTCCGTAAAGCCATTTCATTAATTGCCAGGTCAGTTAAACATTTAAAGCCAACAAAACGAAGACCCAGGACTAAAGAGGTTCCTTATCAACTGAACCAGTTAATTTGGTTCAGAAGCTTTATCTGAACTTCTGAAGCTCAGCTAAGGTGAAAGCTACCATGAGAGCCTCTTCCTTACGAATCGAGAATATTGTCCCATCACAAATTCATGGGCACTATAAATCCATGTGTGGAAGAGCTAGTGGTAGCAACTATTGACACAGCTTGAGCAGTAGCCAACATGCCTTGTCACATGAACCAATCTATGGGATGGGCACAACCACCACCAGTACTAGCTAGCTATCGTACTTGTGTTAGCAACAGGCAAGAAGAAAAACAAATCAAGCGGCGTTATTTACCTGGACGACCTCGACGATGGTGCGCGTGACGGCCGCGGCGGCGCGCTCGGTGTAGTGTCCCCTGGCTACGATCCTGTCGAAGAGCTCGCCGCCCTCGCATAGCTCCATGACGAGGTGCACGGCGTCGTCGTCCTCGTAGGCTGCGCTGAGGCTGGCGATGTTTGGGTGCGGCGGCATGTGGCGCATGATCTCCACCTCCCGGCGCACGTCCTCGACGTCGACGGGGTCCTGAGCTTGCGCTTGGAGATGGACTTGCAGGCCATCCGGGCCCCGTGGTGGCCTCCGTGCAGAGGTAGGTGACCCTGAACTCCCCGCCCAGCACATGGCGCGCGTCTAGGTCCCGCAGCACCACCAGCCCCGGCCGCGCCGGCGCCGGGCGTTTGTATGCGACCGTGAAGGGGTTCTGCTTCTGCTTCCGCCGGTCCTTCTTCCGGGCCCCGCCTTTCCGTATAAAGATCCGGTCTCTTTTGGTGGTGAGATTTTCTGGAATTGGTGCTGAATTCTAGCGGGTTTAGCACGGGCTATAGGGGGCATAATCTATCTATCTATCTATTCTATCTACTAATTTATACTAATTTACGTTGTGGTACGTTTGTCAGCGGTCGAAAAACTCCGTCTACCCTTGTTTTGACGTTTTTGCCCCCAGCGGTTTGTGATATTTACCCACTTTGCCACCGATAAGTCAAAGTGACGATTGCATTTATTCATCCCTCCCGTCGGACAGCCTTCCTCTGCTCCCCTGTTCGGCGCCGCACAAACAGACCACCACCGTACCTGACCCTCTGCTCACCTCACGCCACCCACCCAACCCTTCGTCCTGAACGGAATCCCGACTGCAGCCTGTTTCACCCGCTGCCGCCGCCGTAGTATCCAGCTCCGTCGCCAGGTCTCCGCCTCCGGTGCCCCCAGGAACCCACGTCGGTCCTCAGTTGTCGAACCCGCGCCGTGACAATCACGAAGACCCACTTCTCCGTGCAGTGTCCCAGATTGACACAAGTTCAGGATACAGAACATGTATGACTGAAAGTAAGGTAAATCCATAACGATAGCAGATAGTTATAGCACTGAGATTTTCCCCCTCCTTTGTTCTGCTGTGATTGTCGATCCGGTGGCAACCCCTATGGCGTGCGCGAGAACAAGCTCGAGTTCCCTGAACTGTCCCCTACTCCCCTCGCGTGGTGGACTTTGTCGCCGCCCACAAGCCATTGTCGAGCCAGAGGGCCGATGCCCGCCTCCCTCCATCGACCACCGCCTCCCGCCCCTCCCTGCTCCTTCTACCCAAGGTCGTTTGCTACTCCCGGTGCTGGACTGGCTCCACGGGATAGGGCCAAGCAGTGATTCAGTGACAGTGAATGAACAACCAGTCCGTAGCCACAGGGGCCACCCTAATTTTCAAAGTTGTTAGTTCATTTCAAATGTCGATTCTTGATTTTGTTTGCGGCTGGTGTCCGGTGGTTCCTCTCCTGGAGTTTTTTTCAAATGGACGGCTGGAGGGGATCGGATAAGCACGAGAGTTAACCAGCCGGGTGGATCAGAGATTTCCATTTGGACCGGCCGGCCAAATCAGCTGGACAGCTTATTCTTTGCCTCTGCCTTTGTTGGCGACATGGACATACGCTGAAAAGCCAGGAAGCGTAGAAGCATAATCGAGTCAAAGTGCAGGCCACGAACAACCTAACGATCTTTGAAAAAGCACTAGCTAGCTAGCTACTTTGCAGTGTATGCTTGGTTACATATGGTGCTAGCAGACACTCATTGTGCTCTGAAGTCGATCGTCGCTGGCTAGGATTGGCTTTGCTGTGTCTATTTAGCACTTGGCATACCAAGGGTGATTTTAGGAAATGCGAATTGCTGGGTCTATATTCCTAGATTTATTCATAGAGCAAGCAGCGTGCATTTTTTCTCTTTAAAAAAGATTTGGAGGTCAGCTTTTTTTGTAAGATTTAGAGGTCAGCTGTTGCCATTCACCTTTCAAAATTCTAGATTTGTTTTGTGTAAATTTAAGATAAGTACGGTCAAATAAATTTTAAGAGAGCCAAATTATTATCAGTGTTAGCCTTAGTCTCTGAGACCAGCGCACAATGGTGTAGCTAGATTTAGTTATAGTAACAAGATTACTTAAAAGATCTGAGTTATACAAATGGCAATGATGTCGGCGTCACCGTAACAACACACTTCAAAGGAGATTTAAACATTTTCAAAACTTGTCCTGAAATTAACCAGGTTCCAAAAAAGTGTTTAACATATTATTATTTGATTTTATTTTAAAAACAAGAAATTGGGAAAAGGGTGTATAACCCTCAAATAATTAGCACATATATTTTTAGGATTTATGTTTTATAAAAATATTGTTAAACATTTTGTGCAATGTTTATGTGAAAAAAATCTATGTGACAATGGCATGGTGATGCATACAAAAACAAGTAGAAAAGAAAAGGGACATGGAGATTTGGCTCCGAGATCTAAATGCACCTATTATAATAAATGTATTTTATATTAATTTCAAAATTTTAAAAAATTCCGAAACAAAATCCCGAATGTGCATCCGGACATGCTATGTCATCACAACCAGAACTAATCTATTTAAAATCCTTTTCTTGTAGGTAATATATTTCAGATTTGTAACAATGTATAATGTGTGTATTGTTCTTCCCTTTAGAAACTTATTTGTTGATCAAAGTTTCTAACCGTGCTTAGATCGCATGCCAAAAAAAGCGGAGGTCAATGTTCAGAGGTAGAGTTATGTAGCATGTCTGAAATGAGACGGAGCCAACATGACAAGCCATATATGTACTCGGTCATCCATCTCCACCTAAAATGTTGTCTAACATATCGTTGTTTTACATTCTCATTATGTTCATATCTTACTAACCGTACTAAGAAAAAAATTAACACACCGCCACCGCTTGGCAATGATGCTTCATGCTGAGTTAGAGAAGTGGAAGTGCGGTTTAACATTACACCCAATGCATGTGCCTAAGTAATTGTACACCTGTTTAATCTATATATTTGTTTCCTGTCGCATCACACGGGCACTTAGCTATTCCTAAATAATATATCTAGGTTCGTTTCTTTTTCAAACTTGTAAACCGAATTGGGCTAACTACTACTCCCTGAGTCCCAAAATAAGTGGCTTGAGTTTGTCTCAATTCAAATGTATCTAGACATGTTTTAGTATGTAGATACATGTGAATCTTGACAAACTCAAGTCACTTATTTTGGGACAAAGTAAGTATTATATTAGGTAGAAAAAAATAAAAAAGTATATAGAAACTGACTGTGATTAAATTCATTTCTTAATTATGTATTCTTTAGTTAAAATTAATATGCTCATTTCTGGTGTATATAATATAAAAATAGCATGGGTATTACAAATAAATATTGCTTCAGAAAATAACAATCGGACAAAAGAAAAATTATACCATTGATTCAAAAAAAGTCTTTGTCCCGACAATTATGTCGAGACTTCATATATTGCTAATGTTAGAGAATTAAACTATTTGATCTAGCGAGTCCGTGGCAACGCACGGGCATTCAGCTAGTAACGGGATAATCTCGTCTCGTGGAGGAAAAACAGGGCAGTTGGTGCGTGTTTCTAGACGGTTGAGTGGTTATCGTCCGAGAAATAATAATAATTCAACCGCCGCTTTTTTTAATCTTCGAATAAGTCCACGAGGAATTTAGCATTAGGATTTTCAAACAGCTTTTAATAATCGTACGGTTTATTGTAATAGCAACGTGTCGGCTAAAACGATACTCCTACCTTTTTTTTTAAAGGGTTTTGTGAATGATGTGAGATTAGTAGTACAGGATTAACGAAAGTGTGATTTAATATAAGTGGCGGTTACGGTGTACTACATTCTATGGCATGTAGCTATATGCCACCGACATTAATATATGTGATTTACTGTCAAAATTCTGTGACGCATATAGCTACATGCGCCACAGAAAGTGAGAATTCTGTGGTGCATATGCTATATGCGCCATAAAATTTTGACATTCTGTGACGCATATATCCATATGCGCCACATAATTTTGGCCTGCCCATGTGCTGGGTCAGGCCCACATGAGCCCACAGGGATTCTGTGGCGCATATGGCTATATGCGCCACCGAATTCTCACTTTCTTTGGCGCATATATCTATATGCGCCACATAATTGAAGGAATTCTGTGAAGCATTTGCTACATGCGCCACAGAATTAATTTTAGTGGAGCATTTTTCATATATGCGACACAGAATGAAAATCTACCTATAATCGTTTTCCTAGTAATGGCAAGATCATTAAATTAGCAACAAGTAATTTCAAGAAATACATACCACATTCGTTTTCACCATCCCATCTTTAAGAACATAGGGCGCTGGATGTAGATCAGCATTCTCAAATACATATTTACTTGCAAAGCCGAGCACATGAAAAAAGTAAACGTTTTTTTCCATCAGTACACCGTTCTTTTGAATCCATTCAGCTACGAGGCCCAACACTATGGAATTGATAAAAAACAGCAATAATATTCTTCCCTGGAGATTATCATACCCATTAATACAAACAGTGATCAACAAATTAAATGGACAATAGAGATTGCAGATAAGTTGCAGTATAGTGCATCCGTACATCGGTGGTGAATTGCAGACCACGAAGAGGATGGGTGTTCAGAGGAATACCATTTGATTCGATGGGTCGCAGGGGACACAGATTGGTGGTGCAGAAAAGCCACAAGATGACGTATAAAGGGGTGAGGCGATGTCAAATCCTCCCACTCCTCTCTATCCTCAGCTCCTCGCCCTGGCTGCGAATGACCGAGCCCCGGTGCTACCGTCGCCGCTACGGTTTCCTGCACGACCTTCGTGCAATGGGGACACAGATGCGGGATACGGCATATCCTGGTCTCCTGGATGGTATGGGAGAGGGGAGGGCTCCCCATTCACGTACCCCAGCAATCTGATTCTCCATGACCGAAAAGAAGCGCACGAACTGGGCGACCTCTTCGAGCAAGATTGGCAGACATCGTTGCTACCTTCGCGTCGCCGGTTCATCACCAGCGCGAATCGGTTACGGATCTAAGCACTGATGAGGCAAGGGCGGGCGGGAGGGGAACGACGTGCGACCAGGGAGAGGGGAAACACTTCTTCTTTTACTCCCCGAGAGAAGAATAGAAATGGCTCGATCGGTACGACCCATATGATCGTTTTGCGGCCCAATTAAGTAGGAGTGGGCTAGCTTGTTACGTGGAGCAGCAGCCCAGCAACGAGATTCAAGTCCTCCTCGCCACGAACGAAGTAGTCCGTTGCTGTAATCTGGTTGCTGTAAGGACGTTTCAGAGCTAAGTTAGTCGCTGCAGACCATTAGATGGACAGAAGCTTTTAATTAGGCAAGTTATACTGTTTCTTATAATGTGTTCCAAATGAGCTCCAAAGCTACAGTAAACATCCATATTTCTAAGCAAGTTTTCATTTGACCATGTCTAAATCAGCACAAAAATTGACCTATATAGTGTTTATGCAAATTCTCACTATTTATTGGATTAATCTTCATATTTTTTTTTGAAAAACATGGTTTAATACAAAATCATGTCGCTGGTAGGTTTGGGTCAAGTGGGGAGAGAGAGAGTGAGAGAGGAAGAGAGAGAGAGCGAGTGAGGGAGGGCCAAGATGATGCCTCCAGGGAGGAATGCATCCCCGTCGGGACCGTGCAGATGATCAGGGATTTCTTTGGCCTGGATTCCGAGGCTAGCACCCTGACTTGTCTGGGACATGACACCACAAACAACGATGAGCACCCGCAAGTTCCACGCCGTCCACATTGCTGAGAAAGCTAAGCTTGAACACATGGAGAACCGTTTTACTTCATACACAAGTAGTCAGGAATCCCCTAAAAAGTAATTTTTTTTAGTTTATAGGAAAAAAAGTAATGACTAGGAATATTGGCATACTTGCATATCTTACATCTCAAATGAAAAAATAAAACATATATAAATATGGTGACTGCCCTTTGGGTATAAACTGAAATTGACATGTTTACGATATATCATTCCTTCTGCTTGATGGCATTGTTTAGGATATTCGATCGTTGTCGAATCTTGCATGCAGACGACGTAGGGTTGTGAGCGGGGGATCCCTCGTAATTCCGGTTTCTAGTTCATCTGGGAATTTTCTAGTTCAACTTTTATCAAAAAGTTGATAATAAAAGTCGAACTAGAAAATTCTCAAACAAACTGAAAGCAGGACTCTGACGGGACTCTGCCTGCAACCCTAGAACGGCGTCGTAGATGGATGATCTTCATGCTTTTCTCCCGGAGAAAATGCATGAGGCACCGCGTGCGGGCCGCGAGCGCTGCACGAGACGTACACAGTAATAAGCACATGATAAAGATAAGATCTTTCTGCAGCAAATGCACTAGATTAAATGACCGTAGCCAGGGAGGTGACACCTGTCGGCAACGTCTAGGTGCGCTTGTGGGCCGCCGGTGGCGTGGAGTCGCTCGTCTTCGTCGGTGTACACGAACTGCCTGAAATGCAACGGGGCACGCGCTCCTCCTACTCCTTGCCATCGATCTTAACAATGATTGACTGCTACTACTTGGATGGATGGATCAATCTCTGCCTACTCTGCTAGGCATGTCCCATATATACGCATGTTAACACGACGGTCTGCCTATATATGTCCGCCGGAGGTCACGCATATGCCTAATTAACGATTGGTTACAAGCGGTGAATACTAAATTTGCTTGCCACATGCAGGCAGGCATTCTGACTTTGATGAAAATTATCCATATCTGTTTTTTTTTAAAGCTATCCATATCTGTTTGTTAACGTCACAAACCGTATGCACCTTTCACTCGATGTAAAATTGCCGCCCACGCACCACGGCTACCTCCTTAGAGAAGCTATAACGGAGACCTTAAAGTCGCGCAAACTGTAGATAAACCGTCATTTTTCGGTTTCCGCGAAATAGTGGAGCTCTATTGGTAACCATAAAAGCCGCCGGTCCTTAAAAAATTTTGCGGGCGACGGAGAAAACTGCCGATCGATCTGTACATTCGCAGGGCAGGCGGCTGATCCGAGCGCGAACACTATTCTCACTGCGGAGGTTGGCACCCTGATATTTCCCCTCCCTCTCCCACTTCGCCTACCGCTGCCGCCCCATCCTTATCGCCTTCCCCCAACGCTCTGCACGCAGGCGAATAGATCTGACTACCACGCGTTCCGCTCAGCGCGATGACGCTGCCGAAAACGCCGAAATCACCGGAATCGACCTCGCCTACCACGCCGCGATAAGATCTGGTCCCCTTGCCACTACCGGCCAAATCAACCTCGCCAACCACCTTCTTGACGACCTACATGTTTGTTGCAGATGTCTTCGGAGCTGAGCGAGAGCGAGGAGTTCTTTTGTGATGACTCATCCTCCTCCGACTATTCCAACCTCGATGAGCTGCTCCACGACGACGACACCAAATAGTTAGCCATCATCCTCTCCATCAAGGAGATTGAGGATAGGTTCATGCTCATGAATCGGCGACACGGCTCAGTGCCCGGTCGTATTTGCCGCCCGCGCAACCGCTCACTCGTCCACCACTCCCTCGTGCAAGATTACTTTGTTGAGGTACCAAATGCGCCGAGAATTGTTCGTCAAAATCGTAGAAGCTTGTGAGGCCAACAACACATACTTCCAACACCGTAGAGACGCAACGGGGGTTCTTGGGTTTAGCGCTTTCCAATTCTCTTGTACGGGTCGAGTTTGCGGGTTCCATTCCGCGCTGACTATCTTCAGACAGTACAAGTGGTTTTCCATGACATGTAAACGCGATTTGCATTTCGCGATTTTAAGGTTCTATTAGAGCTGCTCTAACTCCATCGGCATGCGTACCCCCAATTTACTCGACCACCTTCATCACCGACCCTTGCGGGAAAATCCCTAAAAATGTTCAAAATGCTGCTCTAGCATATACCTGAAATGTCTTCCAATCCTCTAAAACTACTCATGGTGCAAGTAATATAATGATAACATGCATGCCACCTAGTCAAACAAAATGATGTTCCAAGTAATTAATAAGGAGAGAGAGAAATAGAGTAACATAATATATTAGGCTAACCATAGCGGGAGTATCATGTACTCCCTCTGTTAGAGATTATAAGTCCTAAGAACTTTTTTAGAATATTAGGAATTATAAGGCCTTTCTTAATTATTATCATCTCTCCTCCAATGCATGGCTTTCCTTTTATTTCTGTTCTCTTGTGCATGTAGTAATAAAGAGGGTGAGTTTTTTATTTTATTAATCATATCAAAGTGGCTCATAGACCTTACAATCCCTAACGGAGGGAGTAGTATATATCGTGCATATGATATTACTATATGATATTATCTCTATAGTGCATTATATAACTTTGATGCCAAGAGTGAGGTGTGTTAATATTGTTTGTGTGGAAAACCATAAATACAATCAAGTAGAGGAAAACTTATATGACTTTGATATATATTTTGTTGTCCACTTTTGGTAATGATCCTGAGAATAAATATTGGGGGGAAGCAGCATTGGACCATCAACATGATGAAGATAACAAGGATAAGAATTGGATGGTAAAGGACATGAAGTTTGTTTCTCAAGATGCAGCATATAATTTTTACAACAAGATCACAAAAGATCATGGTTTCAGCATTAGGAAAGACAAAGTGAAGCGGGGGGAAGATGAGAATGGAGAAATACAAATATACTACATGAGGTTCAAATGTTCCTAGTCCGGAAAATGTGAAAGCAAGTGGTTTAATTTGGACGGTCGTAGCCATAGGGAACGACATGTGTCTCGTTGCAGTTGTAAGGTGCATCTCATCATCAAGTTGAACCCAACCACTAGGCTTTGGTATGTTTCCAGTTTTAATGACAATCACAACCATATCTTAGCTAGACCCGACGAAGTCTCTTTTCTTTGATCTCATAGAAAGGTGAAGCCTTATCAGAGAGATGAGATCATATCATTGCAGCAAATGGTATGATAACGTGCCAAATTATGAGAACTTTCATCAGAAAGAGTGGAATGTATGCTGATGTAGGCTTTGTTAGAAGAGATCTCTACAATTTGTGTTGCAGGTAGAAAAGGAAGCTGATTGAGACCGGTGATGCTAACACAACCACTGGCATTATGGAGAGCCGAAAAGCAGCTAACCCTGATTTCTTTTTTGACTACCGACTAGATAAGAAAGGACGGTTGAAAACCATGTTCTGGTGCGATGGACAGTCACGCCAGGACTATCAGGACTACGATGATGTGCTGGTTTTTGACAATACATACAAAATGAATCGATATGGTAAGCCATTCATTCCATTTGTAGGTATGAATAATCACCTAAATACAATGGCTTTCGGATGCGCCATTGTATCAAACGAGAAAATGGGTACATATTCGTGGCTGCTACAAAAATTTCTAGAAGTAAATTGTTAGAAAAAGCCAATTGCTGTTATAACTGATGGGGCACTTCAATGATCAAATCTATTCGGTAAGTCCTCACATGTGTGTGGAATCGCATATGTGCATGGCACATTGAAAAGAATAATAAGAAACATTTGAGTCACGAGTCTTTAGATGAGTTCCGGCCTCTTCTATACTATACTACTTTTGAAGCTGTATTTGAGGAATGATGGAATGCGTTTGTTCGGACTTGGAAGACGGACACCACGACAGAATTGCTGAACATGATGTACAAGAATAAGAGATATTGGACTGGTGCGTATCTAGCCAATGGATTGTTCCTAGGAATGAAAAGTAGCCAGAGGAGTGAGAGTTTAAACTCATGCCTACACCTTCACCTTGACTTCGTAATGACCGTAGTGGATTTTATTGTGCACTATGGGAACACCATTGTCCATCTCCGTCAGGAATATGCGCACCTGGACTGCACGGACTCACAGACATTACCCTTGGCTGTTACTAAGTACAAAGGACATCAAGTTGTTTGCTTCACATGCCTTCACTACAACAAATTTCTATATTTTGCAACAAGAGCTGAAGCATATTGGTGGTATGATGAATTTTGACACACTCTTAGGTGATGTCAATGTAAAATACTCTGTTGCATGGGAAAACAAATGTCGGGCCAATAGTAACTAGGGTACCACATCCTATCAGCTGTTGGGCCCTGACACTCGGGGCGCAGAACCTCGGAGAGACCCCCTCACGGAGATAGATGAGCATCATGAAGCAACCAAGGGACTCCTCTCGGAGGGACATGCTTCTCCCTGAGGATCAGGAAATGCCGCTAGTGGAGCACTCTTCGACACCAAGCAATGATGAAGCTGGGACAGGGTAGTTGTCCCAGTCCACGCTTGTTTCCCAAGGGAATCATCTTCCCCTTATCCAAGTCACTAGTGGGCGGCCGTGAAGCCATTGCATCCATGGGCATTGTTTCATCATTGCTTCTTCTCTCGAGAGTAATTCAGATACCTTTTTTATTGTATTAATTTCTTCTCTCATCGACCTAGTTCTGACAAAATATGCCCGTAGCTTTTGCAAATTAACCAACTGTGGTTGGATGGCTAGGAGGATGGTTGTACCCCAGCCACCAGAGTTCGAACCTCAGGTTTGACACTGTGTGTTGCATAAAAAGCGGAATATTCTTTCAGTGGGAGGCGACGTTTCCGTTGACAGCGAGGCGTCTGTGGTGACTTTTTCAATCTCAAGACCCGATCCACTGGCTCAGTCTTTCGGAGGTGCTCATAGGGGTAGGGCGTGCGTGTGTGCGTTCATAGGGGTGAGTGCATGTACGTGTTGTGAGCGTCTACAATCCTACTATGTTTCTCAAAAAAAAAATTACCCATAAGACCTTGAGTTGTTTCCTCACGGGTCCAAACTCCTCGCTCTCTAGTGCTTGCATACCCTCTATTCCGCCAAGATCAGGTTTCCATGTAGATGACACTACCTCATTGTATCGTTGTGGCATGTCCACGTATTTTCAAATTAAAAAGGTTTAGCACCAGCTCCTCCTTGTAGCACTAGAGCAGTGAGGTTTAACACCAGGTCTCGAGAGCTTCTCTTCCTTTTTTCTCTCACCGGTTCTCCATAAAAACTAGTGAAACTCCAGTTTCCACTCCCTATCCGATTGTTTGAGACAATAGAATCGATGTGAGACCTGCTATAAGATTTTCCACTCACCACCGAGTCGTTGTTTCAGAACAGCACAAGCCCTCCACTTTGAACCCTCAGTTTTAACACCAAAGGCATTCTCAAAACCAAAACGAAATAGGAGATTTTGTGGCCTGTGTTGTGACATTTTTGTTTCCGAAAGGAACACCAAAGCCGGACGATGTAGCTGAATCAAACTGCACACTTAATTACAGCCTGGTCGTCCAGTTGCCCTAACCCCCGTCAATCATGATTGGCAGATTCATTGGACTGGCTGTAGGTAGCAAATACTTCCACTCCAAATCTCCAAACCATTGTTCCTATATTCAAATCCCCGAGAATTGCACACAGAGCAATGCCAAGGACGAAACCAGTCGGACCCCTCCGTCGCCCCCGCATCGCCTCCCCAGCGACGCGACCGGGCTGCCGCCCCATCCATCCCATTGCAGCACCTCCCGCCCTCCTCCTCCCCTGCTGCCGCCGCCGGCGGGCGTTGCCCGCGCGGTGCCACTAGGTCCGGCGGTGGCGGCCCCTTCTTCTACCCACGCTAGGGCGCCCTGCTGGGAGGGTCCTAGCGGAGCTCCTACGCTAGCGGTGGTTCTAGCGCTTGCGGATGGTGGCAGGGTGAGTGGCACGGCCGGTTGGTGGTGCAGGTGTCGTGGTGCCGAGGCTGACTGATGAGTTTATTTTTAAAACATATTTACCTTATGTTTTTTCATAAGTAGAGTAGGATTTTTGGTATTTTACTGCGCTCGTGCACACCTTTTGTCCTTGTTCCAACAAGATCCCGAATTATTATGTTTTTTGTGAATATATCAATTAGGACTATCATATTATGCAGTAATATGATATTTCTAAGTGATAAATGTCATTTAAATTTTTCCATACACATGAGAGAAGAGAGGATGCAAGGAAAGACTACAGAGGGTTTAACGACATGTGGTACGGGCGGAGCTTGCCCGTACCACTTGTCAGCGCGTCCGCTTCGTCAAATACTCTCACCTCGCGAAGAGGATCACATATTCGACATTCACAGAAACTTCTATCCTCGAAATACCACACCAGAGAGGGATCTATAGGAGGAAGTAGGAGAAGGGTGAATCCTTGCTTCATCATGGATCATCGGAGGACATCACATCATCCCTGCATCTCCATCACAATTACTATTCCCCTCTTTCATACATTAGATCTTGTTATAATTCTAAATACAATTGTGGTTTCCATTAGATTTATCTTTACACTTTTATCTTTACATATGAATATGATGATGTTGATGATTGTTTCCATGTGTGAATAGTTCTCTTTGTTCGTAGGAAGATGGAGAAACCCTAGCATTATAATGAAATGAAATAATGATTTATTACTTTGGTCCATGATCTATTGAAATATGATATTGTGTTAAATCTCTCTCTTTTGATGGTATATGAAGTCGACCACATAGCACCTGTCTTTGGGACTAAAGAGAGGGAGATACCTTTGGGACGTGTATGTGAGTATGTCCAGTGTTACTTTATGACTACAAGCATTGCTTATAACCTACATGGTCCAAGGGGTAATTAAGAGAGATTCACTAAACTTATTACGATATCCATGGGGAACCCTTAATTGTGGTGGTCTGTATGAGTGATTACTCTCAGGAATCATACTGTTTATTTAGAGATGACCTCAATACCTGATTCAAGAAGCGGCTACTCACGAGTCTTCTAGTGAACATATTATTATGGAGCTCTCTCTATACATATCATGACGAAAGAAATAGATTAACCTAATCATGAATAATTTTCATATGCTAGTGGTGTATCCACATCCCCGAGAACGCTTTATCCTTATTGAGTTCCAACACTATTTCCCAACACTTTCATTACTTGTTTACTTTACTTGCTTTTATTACTTTCTTGCACTCTTACACAAAATCCTTCAAAAACCCTTTACTTGAAATCAAAGGCATCTTGCAAGTATCTTTTGGTAGATAGCGACGAGGGGTATAAATACCTTAACCAAATAGCTCTCTATGGGTTCGATACTCTTATTTAGAAACTAGCTACAATTGATATCTGTTCTTGTAGTCATCAAGCTATTTTCTAGACCGTTGAAGGAGAGATAAGCGTTTTTGGTCTTTGTTCTTAGTTGCTAATCCTATTATTTGTTTTACTAAAGTTGTTTACTAGTTTTAGGTGAGCACCATGACTGCACTCTGGCTGATGAATCAGCTTGATGCAAATAAATACATCGAAAAGTTTAATAGAGGACTCATTAAAGAATTCCTGAGTGGGAGCGACCCAAAATTTGAGGTTAACCCTCATTTTATCGCTATTATAAAGGAGAAAACTTTTGCAGGAGATGATCTAGATGAGGATCCTTACACTCAATGCATTTTACCAAGTTATGTTGTACACTTAAATTGAGAGGCTATTCTGATGATGAATTGAAATTTAATTTGTTTAGCCAATCTCTAACCAACACTGCTTTACTGGTATAGAATTTTCCATGCAAAAAAATTGATACTTGGGAAAAGTTAAAAGGATAATTGTATTTAAATTCTTTCCCAAGGTAATGAGTGCTGAAATAAGGAGGGAAATCACGAATTTCAAGAACCGCACAAAATAAGGTTTGGTAAGATCCTTCAAAGGTATAAATCCATCATTAATATATCCTCCATCATGATTTACCTGAATGTTACGTTCTACATATTTTCTATGGGGACTTAATCAAGAGATTAAGCGGAAACTTGACACTAATTCCGGAGGTTCTTCTATGGACAGTTTTTAACTAAAGCTTGGGAACTCTTAGAACGAATTCGTCGCAATAGAGAAACTTGGCGATTTGATTTACGCGGCAAAGGAGGGATATAAATTGAATATGGTTGTCTCAATACTTATAAGAAATCTAGTAAGGTTAAGGAAACTGCTAATGAACTTCAACTTGATGACGATATTAATCGGCAAATCCTTTAGTCTTTTATATAACACATTGAAGCTCCAAAAAATATTGGCTTCAATATACTCCACCAACCGAGCAAATTGAAGATGTTGAGATAAAGTGTGGCCTCTGTAGAGCCATTAAACAAAATAAGAACCTTATGTCGAACCCCTTCCTTTTCCAAAGATGGCAAGAAAACATATGGCTGCGCAACAACTTAAAGAACAACTTGAAGAGGAAAGGATGATCCTCAAGAAGTTAGGAGAAGATATAAAAATAGAAGAAAGTAATCAAGGAGGTATACAAGAAATGGGTGATCCAACTAAAGAAGATATATTAACCATGTTTGCACATTGCAATGTAATCGAGCTAGAAACCAAAGCTTCTCAATTTGTTAAAGGAAATGTAAAAGCTAAAAATGTTGGTAAACATATTCTTCCTTGCACCTTTGGTGAGTATTCTTCTTATGGACTTTGTGATATTGGAACAACTGTTAATCTAATACCTTATAATTTTTACTTTAAAATAAAAAATGAACTCATCCAAAATGAATTAGACGATACTGATATGACAATTATGCTAGCGGATAAGACTCTTAGAATCCCTATGGGTATAATTAGAGATGTTCCAATTTGTATTGGACCTTAGAAGTACACTATTTATTTCGTACTCGTTGATATGACATCTGATGTTTATTGTACAATTATTTTTAGAAGAACCTTTCTGAACACCGCAGGGGCAAACACTGATTGCAAGAAGGAGTTGATATCTCTCAAATTTGGCGAGGATAAAATGAATTTCCATTTGTCTAAATTTCATCACAGGCCAACTATTGAGAAGTTTGAAGAATATGAACAAGAGCAAAAAGAAGAAGGTAACACTACTAGTCTAGCTACTGTGTTTATTGAGACTCCCAACGATAAGTTAGAAATAATCCTAGTTGAGAATGATAATCTTCCTAAAGATATAGACAAAATGGAAATTGATGAATATCTTAATTCAACTCCTATAGTTGATCCTGAAATGAATCAAATCTATGATACACCCATAAGAAAGGGTAATGAGGATCTTCCACCTCCTACACTCAAGACCCTTCCTAAAAAACTAAAATACAGGTTTATTGATGACAATAATAAATATCATGTTATTATAAGCTCTAACCTTATAGAAAAGGAAGAGGAAAATTTAATGATAGTCTTAAGAATGCACCGAAAGGCTCTGGGTTATCCAATGGATGACTTGAAAGGGACTAGTCCCTCGATAGCTACCCATAGAATATTTATGGAAGAAGGAGCCTAGCCGGTTGTAGATTTTCAAAGAAGGATCAAACCTCGTATGAAAGAGGAAGTGAGAAAGGAGGTAATCTGCTTATTAGATGCAGGTATAATCTTCCATGTAGAGGGAAGTCATTGGATAAGTCCTATTCATTGTGTTCCAAAGAAAACTGGATTCACTATTGTTCCAAATGAACATAATGAAATAGTCCCTATTTGAACTACCATTGGTCATAGGATTGTGAAAATAACTGGGATCGAACCGTACGTGGATCTGGTACGAGTTTCATGTTAAACAGAGGCACAAGAGTACAGGGTTTTATACGTATCCAATACACAACATAAGCTGTATGGTATATGGACTATAATACAAATCTAACATCTTCCCTTAATCTAAACCTCGGGAGAGGTTGAGATTACGCTTAAGCTCATCTAGATCCTTAACACCTAGAGCCTTGGTGAATCCATCTGCAACCTGATCTCTAGTAGAAATAAACTTAACATCCAGAAGCTTTTCAGCCACTCTTTCTCTAACAAAATGATAGTCAATTTCTATATGCTTGGTGATGGCTCAGGATACGTTGAGCTTGTTGGGGAACCTTAAGAGGAAGGTATGATGAGCACAGCAGCAAGTTTCCCTCAGTTATGAAACCAAGGTTATCGAACCAGTAGGAGCAAGGAAACAACCCCAAGGTGTTGTCACCAACTTGGAATCCTGCACAACACAATCACAGAACTTTGCCCCCAACTTATAGTGAGATTGTCAATCTCACCGGTTTTGTTGAAAACAAAGGATTAACGTATTGTGTGGAAGATAGTAATTGCTTGCAGAAAGTAAAATGTAAATAGTAACAGTAGTTATATAACAACCGGTGAGATAACAAAAGTGTTAAACTAACAAAAGTTATATAACAACCAGGGGCTGAAGCACAAACAATTACAGCTCATTCCAACATACAGTGGTTTTTCACGAATTTTTAGAGTGGAGCACAAAAATCTGTTTCGGGACAACAACGTTCCCAAGCATTACTTCTCTCTCATTAAAGGTTATTATTGGCACAAAAACCTCACAAAAAGGATAAGGAGCAGTTATTACAGAGGTAATAACTTCCAAGACTCAACAAAAACTTACTAACTAAAAATTTGGGTTATCTTCCAATAAATGCTTTTCTTTAACGCCTTTGAGCTAGGCATAAGGAGCAAGATTCAAGTATTCTCAAATGAAGAAGCATTAAGACCAAATTTCTTGCCCCTACCTTTCTTACCTTTATTCTTAACTTTAGGGAATGTATGATTGTTTGGTAGAGAAGAAAAATGCATGATGCCTTCTCCCACATCTATTATTGCTCCCACAAAATTTATTGGAACATATTCATGATGCTCTCTAAGTATGTTATAGCATTCTTTTAAACTTGCTGTGTTGGTCTCAAGGGTGTTCAATCTAGCAATAATTTTTGTAATGGAAGAACCAGATTTCCTTGGCAAGTCATATGTTGCAACCAGTTTTTTATGGCATTAAAAGCTTCACCCTCATTGCACTGGAGAAAATCTCCTCCTACTACAGCATCCAAAGCGTATCTATAGCAAAGAGCAAGTCCAAAGTAGAAACTGCTAAGAAACAAGGTTTGAGTCATTTTAGGTTCAGTTTTTTCATGTAAATCAGAAATTCTAGAACATGCTTCTTTGAAACTCTCTTGAATTCCTTGTTTGAAAGTAAGAATCATTTCCTTAGGAGACATAGTGATCGGAGCAATTCTAGACATAATGGTATATATATATGTTTTTGATAAAAGGAAGCAAACTAGTACAACTATTTTTTTGTATTTTCGATAAAAGAAACAAGCAAACAAAGAAAAAAAACTAAGCAAAACAATAAACAAACTAAAGAGATAGGTTGTGAAAGATTCCCCTTGTGAAGCTATCCTTGAATCCCCGGCAACGGCGCCATAAAATATGCTTGATGGCTCAGGATACGTTGAGCTCGTTGGGGAACCCCAAGAGGAAGGTATGATGAGCACAACAGCAAGTTTCCCTCAGTTATGAAACCAAGGTTATCAAACGAGTAGGAGCAAGGAAACAATCCCAAGGTGTTGTCACCAACTTGGAATCCTGCACAACAGAACCACAAAACGTTGCCCCCAACTTACAGTGAGGTTGTCAATCTCACCGTTTTTACTGAATGCAAAGGATTAAACGTATTGTATGGAAGATAGTAATTGATTGAAGAAAGTAAATAGTAAATAGTAACAATAGAAGGTATAGAAATGATAAAAGAATGGACCGGGGTCCATAGTTCACTAGAGGCGATTCTCCTTAAGATAGATGACATGTTGGGTGAACAAATTACAGCGGGGCAATTGACACACTCGAGAAAGCATACCATGCATATACTAATCATCTTAACTTTAATGAGATTTGATTGGGCATTACAACATTATACATAGACCGTAATCTAACTACATCTATGACTAATAATCCACCTTCAGGTTATCATCCGAACCCCCTCCAGTATTAAATTGCAAGCAATAGATAATTGCGTTAAGCAAAGTGTGTAAAGTAAACAATACGATTGTCCCATGGACAAAGGATTGTTGTTTTCTCCCTAGTAGCAATAGCACATCTAGTACCTTAGAGATTCCTGTCACTTCCCCAGATTACTAGAGGCATGAACCCACTATCGAGCATAAATACTCCCTCTTGGAGTTGCTAGCACCTACTTGGCTAAGGTAGCTACTAACAACAGAAAGCATGCAAGATCACAAATAACAAAGACATGATATAACCAATAATCAATCTGAAATAGCATCTCAATATCCATCGGATCCCCACAAACACAACATCTAAGATTACAAATAGATGATCTTGATCATGAACGGAGCTCACAAGATCTAAACATGATAGCAGAAAGGAGAAGAACCAACCATCTAGCTACTACATGGACCCGTAGTCCAGGGATAAACTACTCACGCATCACACTGGAGGCAGTCATGGTGATGAAGAAGGCCTCCAGGGTGATTCTCCCCTCTGGCAGGGTGCCGGGAAGAGCTTCGGATCCCCCCGATCCGGGGATCGAGATGGCGGCGGCTACAGACTCTTTCGTGGGTTTTTGTTTGGGTATTTTATCGGGTACTTAGGGTTTTCATCTCGAGAGGTCTTTATAGGTGGAAGGGCAAGGTCGGTGGAGGCTCGAGGGACCCACACCAGGTGGCGGCGCGCCTAGGGCTGGCCGCGCCACCCTAGGGTGTTGCCGCCTCGTGGCCCCTCTTCGTCTCCCCTCCGGACTCCGTGTTGTTTCGGGTAAAATATTGACTTTGGCTTTTGTCCGATCCAATTCCGAGAATATTTCCTTACTAGCTTTTCTGAAACCAAAAACAGCAGAAAACAGGCAACTGACACTGTGGCATCTTGTTAATAGGTTAGTTTCAGAAAATGTATAAAAATACCTCAAAGTATGGGCAAAACATAAGAAAGTAGATACTAAATAAGCATGGAACATCAAAAATTATAGATATGTTTGCAACATATCACTTGGTCCTAGCATGGAACATAGGATTTGCAGAAAGATATGTTGCCCCAAGATTATCACACCTTAGACAAGAACGTTGTTTTCAGGGGTACTCTTAATTCTCGAACAAGTTTTTCCACCCAAATCAGCTCAGTTGTTGCATTTTCTAATGCCTTGTATTCAGCCTCAGTGCTAGAGAGAGATACAGTGGCTTGCTTCCTTGCACTCCATGATATGAGATTTGGACCAAAGAATACAGCAAAACCACCAGTAGAACGCATGTCATCAATATCACCTGCCCAGCCGGCATATGAAAACGCACTAAGGAGAGTGGATGAAGATCTCTGAATTTTCAAACCAAGCTGAATTATACCTTTGATGTATCTCAGAACATGCTTTACAGCTGTCCAATGTGCAGTGGTAGGAGCATGAAGATACTGACAAACCTTGTTTACATAATAGGATAAATCAGGCCTTGTCAATGTCAAATATTGCAATGCTCCAACCACACTTCTATAGTTTGTACTGTCCTCAGAGCCAAGAGGTACTCCATCTATCAAGGATAATTTTTCAGAAGTAGACAATGGTGTTGGGCATGTTGTACAAAGAGACATCCCAACTTTCTTCAGTAAGTCCTTAGCATACTTTTCTTGTGTCAACACAATTCCATTAGAGCACTTCTTAACTTCAATACCCAGAAAGAAGTGTAATTCACCAAGGTCCTTAAGTGCAAAGTGAACACTCAAATTGTGAAGTAACACTGATGTCGCTTCATTGGATGGGCTTGCAACAATTATTTCATCAACATATATCAACATAAACATAGTGATACCTCTCTTATTGTATAGAAACAGGGATGTATCTGCCTTTGAAGGAATGAAACGCAACTCTTGTAACTTGGAACTCAATCTTGCATACCATGCACGAGGTGCCTGTTTGAGACCATAAAGAGATTTATCTAATTTGCAAATGTGATGCAGAAAGCGAGAATCAACAAAACCAGGAGTTGCTTCATATAGACGTCCTCCTCCAGAACGCCATGAAGAAACGCGTTCTTGACATCTAGCTGCCCTAGGCTCCACCCTTGGGATACAGATATAGATAAAACAAGTCGGATAGTTGGAACTTTAACAACATGACTAAAAGTATCCTCATAGTCAATGCGATACCTATGTTTGAAACCCTTTGCAACCAACCTTGCTTTATATCTTTCCACCGTACCATCAGCTTGCCGTTTTACTCTGTAGACCCATTTGCAGTCAATAAGATTTTTGCTAGGACTGGGAGGTACAAGATGCCATGTTTTGTTATCCATTAATGCTGCATATTCCTCATCCATCACCTGTTTCCACTGAGCATCACCAAGAGCCTCACTCAAGTTTTCAGGGTCTCCTGCAACAGTAAACATACCAAATTTTCTACTATATCTAATAGTGCCATCAGTGTATTCTTTTGGTTGCTTGATACCTTGCTGAAGGCGTGTACGCGGACGAATTGTTTCAGGTGCAGGAGAAGCAGCAGGGGCGGTTGCCACAGATGATCCACTATCACCAGTAGCAGAAGAATCTGGTTCAGGATCGCAGTTGGACCCGTCGGTGTCGTGAGCTATAGCCGTGTCGTTTTCTTCAGCAGAGGAATCTGCATCATGTGCATCCGCTGTTGGTCCGCTGCGTGGCAAGGATGGACGGGAGCCAGGCATTTTCCCATGCAAGGACCCTGCATGACCAGGAGCAGAGGGCCCAGGTGGGTCGGCCACCGCTGGACCAGCGCGTGTGTCACGCCGCGTGTGGCCAGGAGCTGGCGCGGTCAGCGAGGAGGATGTGGGAGTGGCGCCTGAGGCAGATTTGCTGCCAGACGAAGGTTCCGTAGCAGCTGTATCTACATCGGTTTCAGCACCAGGTGAACCTTGATGATTCTGGTCCATTTCTTCACCATTTTCACCCGAATTTGCACCATGTTCTTCAGTATTCAAGCAAGCATCTGTAGAGCTATCAACATGTAGTTGTATAGGATCAGTAACAGGGACAATATGCATATCGTTATCAACATGTATACCCCCATTTTGTGTGGAAGATGAAAGATGCTCACGCAATAAAAGGATTTCTTTTCAAAGTTGTGCACCAGCATTGGGATGCAATGACTGGAAAGGATAGACATTTTCATCAAACACAACATCACGAGAAATATATATACGACCAGTGGAAACATCTAGGCACTTAACACCCTTATGAAGAGGACTATATCCCAGGAAAATGCAACGTTTGGAACAAAAAGAAAGCTTGCGTTGATTATAGGGGCGAAGATTGAGCCAGCAGGCACAACCAAAAATGCGAAGGGCATCATAATTGGGTTTGATTTTGAGAAGCTTTTCAACTGGAGTCTCAAGGTTGAGAACTTTTGTGGGAGTGAGATTTATGAGAAAAGTAGCAGTGAGAAAAGCTTCATCCCAAAATTTTAATGGCATAGAGGCATTGGCAAGAAGAGCAAGACCCACCTCGACAATATGTCTATGCTTGTGCTCAGCAGAACCACTTTGCTGATGAGCATAAGGGCATGATACATGATGGGTGATGCCAATTTTCTGGAAGAAACCACGAAGCTTTTCATACTCACCACCCCGGTCAGTTTGCATGGTGATTATTTTACATCCAAATTTTCTCTCAACTAGTTGCTGAAAATTAAGGAAGACTTGAAAAACATCACTCTTCTTCTTAAGCAGATAGATCCATGTAAACTTACTAAAATCATCAATGAAACTTACATAGTATATGTGTTTGCCAACAGAGGCTGGGACAGGACCCCATACATCAGAGAAAACTTGTTCCAGAGGAACAGTAGATACACTAGTGGAAGTAGGATATGGTAACTGATGACTTTTTGCTTGCTGACATGGATCACACACATATGGATTTATTTCTAGGGAGTATGCTAAATTATTCTTCCTAAGAACATGTTGAACGATGAACGAAGATGGATGCCCTAGACGACGATGCCAAGTGGATGAAGACGGCTTGATAGTGATGGAAGCATGCTTGTCAGGCCCGGCGGCAGTGGGCACAAGTGGATATAAGCAGCCATGCCATGGGCCTCTAAACAGAGTTTGGTTGGTGGCATGTTCCTTTATCAAAAATAAAAATGGGTGAATCTCAATGAAGGCATTGTTGTCTGGGGTAATCTTATGAGCAGATAACATATTTTTGGTGGCGCTAGGAACATGCAAGATATTACATAATTGAAGTGAACTATGAGGGGTATGCAATGTTGATTGACCAATATGCTTTATTGTCATACCTGCGCCACTAGCATTGTGGACTTGATCATGGCCTCTCTAGTCATCCCGGGTGTGCAGCTTGTTCAGCTGCCCAGTGATATGATCTGTGGCGCCAGTCTCCATGTACCAGTTCGTGTCCACCCCATATTCACCTTTATCATTACGATCATTGCGACGGTCATCTTCATCATCATCATGATCATCGTAGCGCCACCAACATTCATTGGCTGGATGACCATACTTCTTGTAGATCTGGCATGTAGTATCAACAAAACGTGTGGGAGTCCTGCCACGACCACGGCCTCCCTTTGGTGCTCCACGGTCATCACGACCACGGCCACCTCCACCATCATGGCGTTGCATATCATCACGCCTGTACTGACCACCTCCACGGTCATCACGTCTGTCCCCGCCGCGATCATCACGACGGTCACGGTATCCACCACGATTATCGCGGCAGTAGTCATCTCGATGGTAATCATCTCGGCGATAGTCATCACGACGATCACGGTATCCACCACCCTCACGATAGGCACCGTCATCGTGATAGCCACCACGATCATCACATCGAGGTTCTTCAGGGCGGTGTGGCTGAGGTGCATCATGAGCAGCTGCATTTGCTGAAGACTGGAAAATAGGGACGTTCTGTGCTGATTCAGCTAGCAAGATCTCACGCCCATCAAAGGCTTGAAGTTGCGCACACATATCAGTGAGAGTGGTTTGGGGGACAACGTTCATGGAAGCAACAAAGGGGGTATACGGCCCCTGAAGCCCCCCCCCCAATATGTATCCCTTCAGGTCATCATCATCAATTTTCTTTCCTGCAGCAGCTAGTTCAGAGGAAAAGCTCCTCATCTTGGAGATTAATTGGGGCACCGTCAGCTCATTCTTCTTTGTGTTAACAAGGGCACCTCTCAGCATATTGATTCGGGAGCGGGATTGCGAGGTGAACAGTCCCTCGATGATAGACCAGATTTCATGAGCATGTTCAAGACCCACGACCTCGGAGAGAAGATCAAGATCAAGCCCTTTCACAAGATAGCTCATCATTGCCTAATCACGTGCGAGCCATACAACATACTCTGAGTTCGGAACCGTGGATCTCTTCAAGTTGATATCTTCAACCTCAACTGTTGTGGGCGGAGCAACATTAGTTCCATCCAAGAGCTCCATCACTTGGGCTCCACGAAGGGCAGGGAGGACTTGGATTTTCCAAAACAAGTGGTTGTGACGGGAAAGCTTTTCTATCGGCGGTGCACCAAGAGCCACCGTGAGGCTGGCGGCGCCGAATGACAAAGAGGCCATGGAGAAGTGTTTTCGGGGTGTTGTTGATGCTCACGGTGCAAGGGAAGCGACCGGGCAGATGCTTTGCGGCGGCAGAACGGTGGCCGGGCGGTGTTCTCGGTTTCGGATTTCTAGGGTTTTCCTCACGATCGGGAAGCGATCGGAGATTGGTGTTTGGGTTTTCTGGTTGTCTGGTTGTCGATCTTGAGGCTCCGACAGCGTGAGGCGGCCGGAGGGATTTGTTTTTGTGGTTTGCTGAGGTCCTTCACCGGCCAGAACGGCGGCGGCGTGTGGTGTTCGACGGCAGGACATCGACGAGCAGCTAGATGGGAGCAGGTCGCTCTGATACCATGTGAAAATAACTGGGATCGAATCGCACGTGGATCTGGTACGGGTTTAATGTTAAATAGAGGCACAAGAGTACATGGTTTTATACGTAGCCAATACACAACATAAGCTGTATGGTGTACGGACTCTGATACAAATCTAACAAGGATGTGTATTGATTATAGAAAACTTAATAATAAAACTCAAAAGGATCACTACCCTTGACATTTATAGATCAAACCTCGGAGAGACTTTCTATGCATTCTCATTTTTGTTACTTAGATGGTTATTTCGCTTTTTCTCAAATAGTTATCCTTCCAGATGACCAATTAAAAACAACATTCACATTTCCATTTGGCTTATATGATTATCGCCGCATGCCTTTTGGCCTTTGTAATACTGCTACCACCTTACAAAGGTGTATGATTGCTATATTTGCTGATTATGTTGAAAATATTACAAACATATTTAAGGATGATTTCTCGATCTATGGAACTTTATTTAACCATTGTCTCCATAAAGTTTTGCAGATGCGAAGACACTAAATTGGTGGAAGTGTCACTTCATGGTTTAAGAAAGTATAGTACTTGGTCATAAGATCTTAGGTAAAGGCATAGAAGTCGATAAAGCAAAGATAGAAGCAATAGAAAGGATTCCCCCTCCTCACGATGTAAATGGTATAATAACTTTATTAGGTCATGCAGGAATTTATAGATAGAATTTGTTCCTTCCAACCACTAATAATTTTCAGGATTCTCTGCACTAGATATTTGAAACAGTCGCTCCTATCCGCACCAACCAAAAGAGGTAGACCCAAGTATTTATCCTAAAACCCTCTCTCATAATATCCGAAACCATGCAAACTTGCACCTTTACATCCACATTCATGTTAGGAATGAAGTAGATACTTGATTTATCAACACTCACCAATTGACTCGAGGAATCACAATAAGTGTCCAAAATATTTTTTAGACAAGTTGCATTGTCTGCATCAGATTTCATTTGAAAAGAACATGCGAGACAGAGGGGCATCATGAAAAACCTTGACACCCGCCAGACTACCCATATCCTCTGCATGAGATAGTAAACTTGATAATCCTTCCGAACAAATTAAGAAGAGGTATGGAGAGAGAGGGTCTCACTGTCTTAAGCCCCTAGTAGAGATAAATTGGTCAGTCACATAGGAATTGAAACAGACACGATATCTTACCAAAGAGATACACTCCATCATCAAGTTCACCCATCTGATATCAAAACCAAACTTCAACATCATAGCCTTCAAAAAATGCCATTCCACCCTGTCATATGCTTTATGCATGTCTAGTTTCACCGCACAAAGACCTTTCTTTCCCACTTTCTTTTTGATTGTATGAACACATTCATAGGCTACCAGAACATTATCAGTTATCATCCTCCTAGGTAAAAACGCACTTTGTTGTTCTCTAATCACCTTCGGTAATATTTTCTTTAAGCGATTTGCATGGATCTTACCGATAATTTTGTATATCAGGTTACATAGACTAATAGGCCTATATTTTGTCACCTTCTTTGGATCATCATTTTTTGGAATAAGAACAATCACAGTATCATTCCATCCATCATGTATTTTGCTGATTTCAGGGCTTATAAAACCTCAACAACAAGATCCTGCTCAACCATGGACCAGAATCTTTATAAGAATATAGCATGTAATCCATATGGCCCTAGTGCCTTCATATATCCTATGAAAAACAAATACTTATTCACTTCTTCAGCTGTGAAAGGAGCTAACAGATTCTCATTCATTTCTGCCATCACCTTGTGTTTTACTTTGTCCTAGAGCTTTTGATCCGGACCTCCTTTATCCGAAGTGAATAAACCACCAAAATACCCACAAATAAAGTTTGATAGATATATATTACCTCCAAGGATATCACCATTATCATCCATTAGTCTCTTGGTCATATTCTTATTTTTCCGTACAGAAGCGAAGTGGTGAAAGAAACTAGTATTTTTGTCCCCGTGACGCAACCAATTTGCATGCCCATGTTGCACCCAAGTAATCTCTTCCCGTTCAAATAGGTTTTCAAGTGTAGCGAGGATTTCTTGTTGCTTTCCAAGAGCCTCATCATTCATCGGCCCGCTCCTTAACTCTTCTACTTCCACTTTAAGTTTCTTAATCCTCTTAACATGCCCCTTAATATTTTTCTGGCCCACTCATGTAAATCTGTGTGCATTTCAGCCAAAGTTCCAATAAGTTGCCTATTTGATGGCTTTCCTCTATTCCACGCCTCCTAACAATTTCATCAAATGAAGGTTCGCTGAGCCAGTGAGCTTCAGATCTTTTACAGGAAGTTGACCTTTGCGCCTCTACCCCCTCATAATATCATGTATCAACATAAACCGGCCTGTGATCCGATTTTGTCATCTCCGCACTGACCGAGCCTGCCAATGGGAAGAGATCATTTCACTCTTTATTACATATCGAGCGGTCCAACCTCTCCCTTATTCTCTCTCTCCTCCATGTAAATTGAGTATAGGTCATATCCTCTAACCGACAATCCACCAGAGCATCTCTGAAATTTTGCACAAACCTCTCCGGTCTTGGATTTCCCCCTTCCTTTTCACTAGCAAAAATTATCTCATTAAAATCACCAAATAATAACCAAGGCATCGAGTTATTTCCCATAGACAGGTCCCTCAAATTTGTCCATCTTCTATCCTTTTATCTCCAATCAGGTTCACCATAAATCCCAGTTAATCACCATCCCAATCAAGAATCTACCGTGACATCAATGTGTTGATTGGTAACACTCCTTTCTATTATTTTAACTTCTCTTTTCTCCATCAATATCATTAATAAGCATGTGTTGAAAGCCCATTTTTTGCATTAAGTTTTCTACCCTAGCTTTATTTAAATGAGTCTTAGACAGGAAGACAACATCTGGGTTTGATTGCTTCTGGACATGCAGAAGCGCACGAACTGCTCGACGATTTTTTAGCCCCTGACAGTTCCATCCTTCGAGTTTCATTGCTCCCGGCGATCCTGCTCAAAGGAGTTCACCGATACCATCATAGTGCCATCCTTAGCTCCATCCAATCCTTTCTTCTGTCTTTTTGGTGCATGTACCTTCTGCGGTGTTGTATCCACACGATCCTTTAGACTACTAGATGACCCATTTTCTAACAATTGTACTTGATGAGCCACAACCGAACTCCCCGGAGGGGCCTGTGACGCTCCAGAATTCACTTTACCATCGCTGCCAACCAGCTATTTTCTAATACCCTGCATTCCATTTGTTTCCACAGAACCCCAATCCATATATTTTGTTTCAAACTCATTTGGCATCTTACCATTCCTTCCTCGACCCTTTCAACGGCCTGCAAAACCACCTCGGCCTCCACCTCAGTTAGAGGGTGAAGGTTGTTCAAATTTTACTAGGAGCTAATCACCCCACTGACACTTATCCTCTTCATGCACCCCATCTCCACATTCAGTAACATCATGCCTGATAATCCCACAAAAGTGACAAAAAATCAGGTAGTTTTTCATATTGCACTGGATACTTCTTTCTTTCTTTTAGAGTTATTGGGACAAACCTGACTAGTGGCTTGCTCAACTCTAACTGAATCTTTGCACGAAGGTAATTTGTGAGGTTGATTCTTCCCCCATTAACGATTACAGTAAAAGGAGGGTCGCCTACCTTCTTCGCAACCTTTTTCGCTAGCTCCTTCTTTTTCATCAAACCTTCACGTAGCCCTTGAATTCTTGCCCACACTGAAACCTTTTCAATCTTGTATTCACATTAGAGAATCCATCATACTCAGCCATCACAACAGATGCACCACGAAATAGCCATGGTACTCCATCCATCACCCTAGTCCAATCTTCCAAAACACTGAAACTGAGCCAAAAACAGGTTTGCACCCTTTGTTTTGAAATTTACGTCCTATGCAGATGCATAGGCGTTCCTCATATGTTTAAACATTGCCACATGACTAAAAGTCTTAGGGGTATGAACCCTAAAAATCTAAGTCTGATTCTTCCTCTCCTCACAGATTTAGCTCCTCAAATCTATCCTCAATTTCCTTTTCTATCTGAGTTGTACCTGAACCTTTAGCCTTTTATCCCGCAACAAACCCTATAGTAGATTGGGCATGGGAGGTTTCATCAGCCGCCGCCCCCGCAATAGTATCCATTTCCACCATGTAGGGTCACGGGAATCAGAGATAGCCTGAACCAGATCTTGAGAGCAAACTATCGCCATGAAGTCCCGGGGGTATCACGTCAATCAGAGGAGATTTTTTGAGTAGGAATTGGTGACTCTCACGCTGGGGTGCGAGAGGAGATAGGATACCTAGAAACCCTAGGGGAAAAGAAGCTTTTGGGAAGAAAGGGTTAGTCCGAACTATCTCGTTGTATAGGGTAGTACTCCTTGATTTTATATGAGATGTGGACCCATTTTACATAACCACAATTTGAGTTGGCAACCTGGACCAATTGGGCCACCTAGCGATGACTGTAGACACTAGCACGAGCCGAAAGCCCTTGCATCACCAGAGTCGGGCAAAACTTATCATAATAAGCTTGTTGTATTAGACAACCGGAAAATCATCGTGCTAAGACCCCATAGGACCAGCGCACCAAACAGGAACTGTCACCAAAGATGACAACCTAGATTGGAAAACACTGACCTCAAACCACACAAACGAATACGAAAAACTGACTAGATCCTAAGAGATCCGTGTAGGGGTTCTGCGCATAAAAACAATAAATTTTACTCTACGCCCCTAAACCCCTGAAGCTGCCAGGACCTATCTATTAGTAATACAATAACGGAAGAGGCTTTTCGCGAACTTACCCTTGAAGACCGAAAAGCATTGTCAACGCTCAGGAGAGCATGGTTGATGTAGACGAGCCGAAGCCGACCTCAAGGTCGTGATGAAGTCCTTCCGCTCCTTCTGGCTCCAACGACTTGAGTGCCTCAAGTGTGACACCCCGTGGGAGTTACACACGTCCGGTGCCTGATGATGACTCCTGCTTCCCCGATCCAGCAGCAGTTGCGGAAGTAGAGCTCTCGGATCCGAATCTCGCAGCGCGACAGCGCTCCGCGGTGAAGATGTCTCTCGCTCGCGTAGTCCAGACTTGGGACCATAGTCACGAGAGAGAGAGAGGGGGAGATAGAAAATATCAATTGGAGGTCCTCCCAAAAGTGGGGAGACCTTTATTGATTATTGGTTGTATTTTCTAGGCCAAATACCCCACCTTATATAGGGGGAGGGGCGGTACTACCTCCCCTCAAGTCCCGGGGTGGGACTAAAGGAGAGGAGGGGGTGGGGAGGCCGCCGGCCACACCTAGTGGGCCCCGCAGGGGGGGCAAGGCCCAGCCGGCCACCCCCTTTGGTCCTCCTCCCTCTCTCCTTTCCCTAACGGGCCTTCTCCCTCCGGAAATTGACCCATTAAGCCTTTTGACCTTTTAATTTATTTTCTCTTTATTAAATAATTATGAATAAATGATTAAATCAATATTTAACATTCATTCACACATTATCTAATCTCCGTGGCCCATGTAACACCTTCCATCTCCACTCCGGACATCCTCTGGACTTACCGAAACCCTTCCGGTTTTCTCCCTTCTTTTCTTCGGTGATTCTACCGATCCTATAAACACTCTCTAAGCATCATCAAGCCCTTAAGCGTGATACCCTAAGGTTCGGGAACACTCCAGACATGGTCGGGACACTCCCGCACCAATGATCAACAGAGGGACCTGGATGGCCATGTGACCCCTGTGCGTTCCACGAAGATCTTTCGTCGTTTGAACCGGGACAGTCGTGTCTTATTCCCTTTGTCATTCGATACTTGCATTGCCCGAGATCTGATCATTGACATCACCATGTCGGGTTCAATCTCGTTACTGAACAATGTTACTTAACTCGTCCCGACAAGTGATATCCCCGTGATCCAATCACACGCTGCACAGCTATCGGATATAACTTCTCCGAGTGGGCCCTTGAGTATCTTCCCGTCACATGGACGGACAAATCCTGCTCTTGACATATATTGCCTCTACGGTTTCCTTCGAATACCTGAACACACCTTTATAACCACCGTTTTACCAGATGGTGTTTGATGATATCTAAGCATCCTCGGGGACAGTGATTGATATAGCCTCACGGTCTAAGGAATAGTCTACGAGGATCCATTTCTAATCATCATAACTTGAAATTCGTGACATGATCGGGTCACGATGTTTAGGTTGGGTATTGGTTCATCGTCTCATTCTCCGAATGAGATGACCTTATTTCCAACTGGCATAAATGCCACATGATCAGGAAACATGATCATCTGTTGACCAATGAACCAGTGACTAGAGTTTCACTGGGAACCCCTGGTTGTTTGTATATCACACGTGCATTGATGTTTCCACTCAATACAGTTATAGCATGATATAAAACTTAATCATAAACTATATGAAATATGATAATAGTCCTTCCTACTATTTGTCTCTAGGGCATATTTCCAACAATCCGTTGGTCACACGACTCCACTTGCCATACGCTGGGGCTAGATGCACCACGGGAGTGAGGACAAGAAGGGAGGAACTTATGCTAACTTCAAGCCTCAACATCCCCAAGAAGACACTGAAAAAACTAAACAAAAAATAGAACCCTCCCGCAAGTGAGATATTGTGGTCTGCCAGGCCTCTAAGACCCAAGACCACCGGAGGCAAAGCGGAAGCGGACCGATGTTGTTGTCAGCGAGGGGACAGAACCCCGTATGGGTTTACTTTGTCGCCTTCCGATTGGCTGCCTTGGGCGCGGCCTCACCTACCAGTTAGTTCAGAAAATAAAAAAACGTTTTCAACTCCTATTAATTCAGAAAATCGGGCGAACCTGTTCTAAACAAAGATCAGAGTAGTGAGTCGCCGAGACTCCCTTTGAACGGCATGGATTATATAATGGATAACCAGAAAATTATATTACGAAAATAGTAAGACATTTATTCCGTTCAATGCAAATAAGAAATACAATAAAAGTACAATCCTCGCACTGGTCATGGGGTCTGAACCGCGAGGTTATTGAATGTTATCACAACAGCATGCTGGACAATTATAAAATTTCGCTACAATGCTTATTTCGAATTATTGATTTGATTATTTCACGGTCTCTTAGAATTCAAGTTAAAACCCACCGGCGAACTTGGACTTGAGAAGTTCCACGACCCCAGCATCCACACGGAGCGCCTTGGTGAGCACAGGCGTCGGGATCGGTGGGTTGGAACCGAAGACTGTGAGCGGCACGAAGACGATGCCGGGGTTTTGGCTGTTGAATGACACGACCATGGATGCCTCTGTCTTGCCGACGTTGAACTGGAAGTGCATGAGCCCGCGAGGGATGAGGAACGTCTCCCCGGCCCGCAACACCTTGGAGTAGAGCTTGTTGCCGGAGTCGAGGCTGCCGATGATGCCGACGAGGAGCCTACCTTTCATGACGATGCCGATCTCGGTGGCGCGCGGGTGGATGTGGGGCGGGTTGGTGCCTCCGGGCGCGAAGTCAACACGGTTCATGGACACGCCTAGCGTGTTGGTACCGGGCCACTCCGCGACGTCCAGCTCGGTCACAGCAGAGCCATTTGGGGTGGACGTGTTGCCGGCCTTGGCCAGCTTGGAGGAGAAGAGGAAGTCCTCGCCGGCCTCTGACATGGGTTTGCACGGGTGCCCGTTCACCGACACCGCCTTGCCGCCGAGGTCAGCCACACAGAAGTCCTGGAGAGGGTCCGGGTCGGTGGCTAGGATGGATGGAGCAAGGAACAGCATAGCGAAGATGCTAGCAGCTAGGGTTTTGGAGTACGCCATTTGGAGCTCACTATGAAACACGCTGCTTAGCTAGGCTGATCAGCTAGTGTTGGTTCAAAATGTCCAAGGAATGGATGAGTTAGTCCGTGAGCAATGGAGTCCTTTATATAGGGGTGCACGCAGGCATGCATGCATGGAGTAGCAGCTAGGTTTGTACATGTCGTCACAGCTTGCATGTGCTGCATTATGTTATGTGTGAACACAGGATGCATATATAGCATATTATTGGCGTCGAGATCTCACCTTGTGATCATAAATTCGACATGCATGCGCTCAAGCTCTGCAGTCAAGTCCATACCGGCTGCTAAGGAACGGGACCTACGAACAGACAACGAAGAGCTTATCTCAATGGATTATTGCGCTTGGAGACAGATGTCACTAAGATTCGTGAACACCTCTCAAGTGTCAGGGATCTTTCATGATCTCCAGCAGGCAACCACATGAGGATGTAAGGAGAGACTGTGAGATAGAGACCGGCTTGAAGAGACGACTATCTGTTGGTGTTCAAAATATGTGTTATAATTATTCTATATTTTACCCAGAGAAAAAGATAGTGAAAAACTGTACTCCGTGTCCTGAAAAAAAAAGAACGGAAGATCTGCTCATGATTGTTGTTCAATCTCTAAAGACATATTGGAGAAAAGTTTTTTTTTCAAAATGGAGGCCGAGACTCCAGGGCTATGCATCCAAAGGATGAATACAACCTTTTTATTAGATTATTCATCAAAACTTTACAAGAGGAATATAAAGATCGACCCAAAGCCACCATCCCGGTGACAGCTCGCTACATATTGGAGAAAAGCACACAAGATACATAGAACAACAGAAAATTGAGCGGTGCCACTGGGTTAAGAAAACCACTACTACTGGAGATTAAGGTTTTAGACAGAACACATCAATAATGCACCTTAAAGGTTACCAATAGTGGGGCCTATATATGCGCACTAGTAATCGAAATGAAGCGAGATGAAAATGCTGAATTGCAGTACCATACCCACCCTCGTTTTTTGCAGGATTATCACTGCAACAAAGTTTGTGTGGTCGCACTATATGGGAAAAAAGCATACGAACCTTTATCAAATAGATAATAATTTTCTATAAAATAAACTTTATTTTGTTTTGAAAGGAGCGTATATTAATATCACGAGATATCAATTATACCCAGTCTCTACAACAACGCCTATGCAGGTTCAGGCAAGTTCTCCTTGGACAGAAGATACGCCGCCTCATGCAGGTTCACAACTTGTCCCTCCGTAGAACTTCCTACGGCTTGAGTTGACACACCGACCGGCTGCTCGGGAAGGCGTCTTGTTGAGAAGCAGAATGTCTCGACGATTGGAGGGCGACGCGCGGGAAACCTGGGAACCGGGGGAGGTGCCCGCGAGAGAGAGAGCGTGCGCGACATGTTCGTCGGATCGATTATACGATCAAAAAGTTTGACTCTCAACAGCCTCGTTGATTGTCAGACACTGTGCTACTGACAGACTTGTTTCCGTTGTCTAGCTGGTGTCTCGGTATCTGGAAAGGGAATGTGTGGGCAGCGAGGAGGATAGACAGCCATATCTGGATTTGATTTCATCACTGATCACGCACGCACCTAGCCATTGCACTGATCTGTGAACGTAGCAACTGCTGGCAAGTCATCGTCGCAGCCACGAGTAGAGAGAACAGTTTTGGTACTTCCAGATATCCATTTCTGACGAGCCATGAGTCGTCTATATGTGTGCTGATGTCGCAATTGCAGATAGAAGCCTGGACTGTGATAGTCGAACGCAATTGCAGATAGAAGCCTGGACTGTGATATCCCTCTGAAGATTTGCCCGCTCCTTTGGTCTAAAAGCTATAGGGTGTTTTAGCTTTGTGAAAGGCGTGTATCTAGACCTTTTTTAGTGTAGATTTACTTCAAACCTAGATAAACCTATACACTAAAAGAGGTCTAGATACACTCCTTTCACAAAGCTAGAACGTCTTATATTTTGAAACGAGGGAGTAGTAGCTAGGGACACATCCCTGGGTAAACAACGGCGAAAACGACAAGCGTGCTGCCGATAAATGCGTAAAAAAGGCCATGGATCGTCGGGTACGCATGGAAGGCGGAAAATGGGCGAAGGAAATGCGCTCTAACAATTATTTTGGTATCTTTAAAACCAGCTTCTTCGAGCATTCTTGTTAGAAACTAGCACGGTGCGAGGGCATCACCTTTATTATTTTAATAACGGCTCACTCTTTTTAATGATCTTTTTTGTGGTTATGCCCGGGGTTGAAAAACAAATATTTCCCGACATAAGAAAAAAAGAATTTTTTAATAAGTATTTTGTTTATCATTTATAAAAAAATCATCCGATTTACCTACTTCATCATTTAAAATACACAAATTTTAGATATGGATATATTCCGAAACACATAACTTTGACAATTTTGTACATGATTGTATTTCTAAGAAAAACAAATAATCATTACGGTGGAACATCTTAACCTTATTGATCATGATTCAAAGTCAAATCGAATATTAGGACATATGAATTTAGTAGATCATAATAATCCAACCTGTAAGGTTGGCTAAACACATTTTATTTTTCTTTATCATGTGGATATAAACAAAAGATATGTAACCAACCGTCGCACTTTCTATCATGAACCCATAAAAAAGTAACTCCATTCTTATGCCACATCAGAAACTCATTATACATACTTCTGTCTTCTAAAATTAATTAAGATAATAAATAGAACCATAACATAATTTGATTCATTATCTTCGGTATTTCCATCAGTACATAGACGGGGTTCATACTAACCCGGACTTGGTGCACTCGGGTGCGCGCGCACCCTATATGCGTAAAAAAATATAAAAATTAGAAAACATGTCAAAAAATTCTGAAATTTTTTAGGATCAAAGATAATCATATATTGTAGTTGTGTAAAAACTTTGACCAAGAAATGACTCATATACAAAACCTGGCAAAAACGTGAAATTTCTAACGTATATAGCTTGTATGGAATGTTAATATAGTGTTGTTCTTGGAAAATCCTCCACCCAGGTTGGAAGAAAAGTCGTTTGTTCGAAAAATCTTCTATATGGGTACAATACTTGAAACCGAAAACCCGACTGAAAGTTTTGAATATTTTTTAAATTACTTTTTTTTGCAATATAGGGTGCGCGCGCACCTGGGTTCACCGCTGTATTTTCGGGGTTCATAGGATCTCAAGTTCTCGTTCGATCTAGCAGAGAGATTGGTCACATCGGACGCAAAAAGATAATAAACAGAAATTACAATAAGATATTAATAAAAGGTTCACAGATTGAAAGAGATCACGGTGCGTAACTTTGGGTGACCAAGATTTGAAAAGACAATTCAGCATTGGGAAAAGCGTTACCAATACATTTAGATGTACTGCTCCTAACGAGTTTTTTGTCAGAGTCAATTGGCCTATATGCATTGCACCATACGATTATTGATAGAGATAATATTATTAACTATGTTCCTCGTGTTCTGGAAAGAGGTAGGCAGAATGCACATAATCCTCCTATGCTTTTCCGCCTGGACATTCTTTTTTCCAAATTCATCCATATTATGAAAACAAACATTAGAACCTGGGATCCAAATTGTGGCCATGAGAAAGAACAGAAGGGGATACAAATGGTGGCCATGACAAATAACAGAAGGGGATCACTGGAGTAGTACCGCACCCGAGATGGTAACTGGATGAGGATGTATTTAATCAGGATTGAGTTCGATCAAGTGGTCCACTTATACAATTGCTCGAAATAGTGTGTACATATGCGGGGTTGGGTGAAGATGGGCTGGACGCCCGAGCCACGAGAATGACGGCTTTTTAGGAGGCGTCTACGTACTCGTACATGAAAGCAGCGCCGTGGCTAGGGTTGGAGAAGCCATAGGGGGAGCACGTCAAGTGAGACTATGAGGGGGATGGCTAGGCGCCGGCGTCGAACTCATCGGAGATAGAGGCGGCTAGGGTTAGCCGCGTGCGGGCGCGGAATAGAGAGGGGATGATACTGGGCAGTGGCGATGGTGAGAGACGGAAGGAGACGGGGGAGCAGGAGGAGTACGGCAGCGCCGTGGCAGCTCCAATCAGTGGCAGAGGTGGACGGTACAGTGCGGCGGCACCGAGAGAGAGGATACGGGGGAGGGAGAGGCGACCGATGAGTTATGTCCGTGCCTTCGTGGCTGTTCTGGGGCTTTGGACGGAGAAAGCCAAGAAAAACCCAGAGGAAAACCGTGCGGAGAGGGAGTCATGCAGACTCGCGGAGAGGTAGATTAAAAAAAGGACATACCGGTGGATTGGTAGAAAACGGAACCTCCACTTTTTTTAATGATAACTAGCTGAATGCTCGTGCGTTGCCACGGTTTTTTTAATTGCACATCAATATAATCCATGTGACCATTTGTATGTATGAAGAAACGTTACTAAGTATTATACAAACATGAAGACTTCTTCTTAGTGGAAGTGTGTGTTTCCACATTACATGTAATTTGATGTTATATGAATATAAAATAACCTCCCAGTGTTTTTATTTTATTAACTAATATTTTGTTTCTACAACTTGATCAATGGTATGAAATATGGGAACGGTGTGTATCTGAAAAGGAGCTCCCGACCTCTTTTTTTAAAAAAAAACTAAAACTAAGAAATGCTTTTCTTCATCTATTGCACAGCTTCTGTAGCTCTAGCGTCCCCATTTTCTCAAGCAACCTGTCGAGCTTGTAAGTCAAAGCACATGTTCGTGATGATCAATTTCTCATATCCCTCATAGATGGAGACAATTGCTGGCTACGCGTCGGGGCTAACAACAACATGACAATCTCCAGATTGCTCCTCCGCTCCCGCCACGACGGTGAACTCGTGGAACGCGCTTCCATTGCATTCTTTACTAACCACGACGCCGACCTGCCCTACGGATCGACCTAGGCGTCCTTCCGGCGCTCCTCGTCGTCAAGGAGTACCGTCGGTTCGCGCGCCGTCAGTGGCGATGGTGGAGTTCGTCGTTTGCCTGAGTGAGTTCGTGACCGGGGAGCGTCTCGAGATGTTGCAAACCTTCTGTCACACCTTCCAGGCATCAAATTAAGCACCTGGCTGAGCCACAACCTCGAGTGCCCGCTCTGATGGGTTGTCGTCACAGCCGTAGCCACCAGCCACGACAATCACGACGAGCTCGCAGCTGGCGCCAGGGAATCAATGCCACTGCCTCCCCCGTGATGGTCCATGCAGGCGCTCATGCTAGCTCCACCGCCGTCTAGGAGCATGACTGTCCTTCTCCATGGGTTCTTACGGGTTCGATCGTGAATGAAAAATAGTACTCTACCGAGCAACTAAATACTGCAGTACATCTGATATTGCCAAATGCCTATGATATTTGCGAAAAGTACAGAAAACTGTGGTATTTCATGCCGAGGCATCACAATACTGAAGTTTAGGCATACCGTGGTTTTGGAAATACTGAGTAGCCAAAGGATGCCACCTCTCGCACAGAAGATATGTTGTAATATAATACATAGATTTTATCTTTTTTCTCCTAGTGACAAAATGTTAATAATCATTTGTGCAAGCGTGATGTCTCAATTGTAATAACACTGAAGTTACAAGAAATGTATAATGTATATACACATTTAAGCCGCGACTACATCTACAAAAGTCTAGCACACTTTGAGCAATATATGGCTAGCCGCCGTTGAGAAATATATTAGGGAAGACTTCCAATTTTCTTGTAACCACCAGGGAAATGAACGTAAAGAAGCATGAGTACTAACCTGGAGCATCCTAGAGTCAGCAAGCGCTAAAAACGCTGTCGTTCGTGAGGCGAGTTAATGATGAGCGGTATCACAAATCTGGGAGAGATGTGGATTGAGGTGATTATGGAGAGGCAAATCCATAACCTAACCCTGAAGCGTATAAACATTTTTTCTTCAGAAAATCGGCAGCGAGAACCAACGCCCCGATATTTACTCCTCTGCTTCAGCACTGATAACCTTAATTAGAGAACATCACCAGCGAATCCAGCACGAATACCTCATGTTCACCGCTCCTACCTGCTGTATCGAGCCGGCCCACAATATCCTGCAACCACCGCGATGTCTCCCATCCCCATCCCCTTCCAACCTCCTTGATCTCCTTCTTCACCACCAGCTAGAAAACTCAAATGGTTAGCGACACTTCTCCTCTGAGCTCCATTTCCCCTCGTTGTCCTCCCCGTGCCTTGCAGCGCTAGGTGGTGGTCGAGATGCAGACCCTGTGGTCCACCCGTGGATCGAGATGTGGGAAGGGCGCCCCGCCTGTGGATCGAGATGAGAAACTGGTAGGCATTGCTTTCGCCTCTCAAGCCCCCCATGGCCACGGCCCGTCGTGCTTCAAGCTCCTCAGGCGTCTAGTGCACCAGAGCCGCCAGCGACGGCCGCCCAGATCCACTCGCAACCGGCGGTCAGAGAGAAAGGGAAGGCGTGCTGGTGCCCGCCCTTGGCCTCGCGGGTGGGACTGCTGCAGCTGCGCCCGATCACCCTCGGCCCAGTGGGTGGGACTGCTGCGGCTGCGCCCGGTTGCCCTCTGCCAGGTGGGTGGGACTGCTGGCCGCCGGGATTGTTCTGTGGCGGTTGATTCGGTGGGACGACGAGCTGGAGAAGCTCGGGGCGGCGCGGCCGTGGATTTGTTGCGGCTAGAAAGTCGCGAACCGTTTTTTACTTAGGATGGCACACACGGGTAATTTCCTATTCGGTGCAGGGGCAAAAGCGGAAAGAAAAATTCTGACGGAAAATTAGGTGTGTACGAACCTAGGCTAAGAGAAATTATAGTATATAGATAATATATAGTAGAGATAAAGAGAAGATAGAGATTCAGCAAAGCTTTACAAGAGGAATATATATAAATATCGACCCCAAAGCCACCATCCCAGTGACAGGTCGCTACATATTGGTGAAAAGCATACAAGATACATAGAATAACAGAAAATTGAGTACGTTGTGCCACTGGGTTAAGAAAACCACTACTACTGGAGATTAAGTTTTTAGACATGCGCACTAGTAATTGAAATGAAGGGAGATGAAAATGCTAAAATACGTCTACATACATATGTGATTCTGAACAATCTGCAATATCTTTTTTGGGACGGAGGGGGTACTTCTAATTTCTGGTGCTCGCGTCCATAGGACCATGATCATCTCAATATAAAAATTCGAATTCAAGAAAACTATGCTATTCCGCTCCTTCTAATATCCCGTGCAGAGAGTCCAGAGAAGATAAAATTGTTTATCCTATCTTCTGCGCCATCTCATGCGTTGTAAAATTGACTCCAAGAAAATTAAACATGGCCAATGACTATCAGCCCGCCGGCTAACGACTAAAAACACTCCCACGTACCCAAATCTCTTCGGGCTGACTTGGTTGCCGAAGCAGGAGGGCAGCGCAAATCACCATCGATCGAAATACATATAACTTGTCCTTGCAGGCTGTGCCAACGTCACGTATCTCTGCCTGGCCGCCTACTTGCTGACCCTCCGTAGAACTTCCTACGGCTTGTTGAGTTGAGAAGCAGAACGCCTCGACGACTGGACGGCGATGCGCGGGAAACCTGGGAACCGCGGGAGGTGGCCGCGAGGGAGAGCGCGCGCGACAAGGTTCGTCGGATCGATTATAGGATCAAAAAGTTTGACTCGCAAAAGCCTCGTTGATTGTCAGACACTGTGCTACCGACAGACTTGTTTCCGTTGTATAGCTGGCGTCTCGGTATCAGCAAGGGGAATGTAGTGTGGGCAGCGAGGAGGATAGACAGACAGCCATATCCGCATCTGATTTCATCACTGAACACGCACGCACGTAGCCAATCAGAATCACTTCTCTGCTGAACGTGCCTTCGTCTGCCACAACGAGATGAAAACAGTTTTGGCACCATCAGATTTCCGTTTCCGACAAATGAGGAGTCGTCTATATTTGCTGTAATGTCTTTTCAGTAGCTGCAGATAAACCGGCAGAGAGAAGTCGATCTGGACTGTGACAGCCGAACGCCCTACCCTCTGCAGATTTGCACGTTGCTTTGGTCAACAAGCTATAAGCTAGGTTCAAATAGCAGATGCACATCCCCGGACAAACCACGCCGAGAGATGCGATAAAATGGATCATCGATTATCGTCATGGAAGGTGGAAAATGGACGAAGGAAATGTGCTCTGAGCCTCTAACACATTATTTATGTATCTTCAAAACCAGCTTCTTCGACCATTCATGTTGAAGATATGAAGGGGTACTAGATAACAAATAATCAGTGAAAAGTTTGCTTGCTAAAAATATGAAACAGAAAGCAAGAGAACTGACTTTCACTCAGCACCAAACATGTAAAGCGTAATAACTCCTAATCAGTGGTGAAGGACGAAAAAATATTGATGCAAAAATTAAAGTAATACATGTACAAACTTGGAATATTTTATCGCCCTTATCGGGTTATTTATTCTACAAAAGCTAAAGCCCGTACCTGAGAAGTGCTGGTAGATCTTCTAAATGTCCTAAAAAAAAGTCTGGATGCTTCCTTTTGAGATTCTATGGACTCAAGCTTTTTCCTCCTTCTCTTCTTTTATTACTCCTAGACAAATACGTATGGCACTAGCACCCGAACAATACCCAAATTATTGCATGGAGTTGAAACAAAATCACCTAGAGGCTGGACTGGTCACTGCCTGGTGAAGCATGTTGTGATATCTAGGCATGGTGATGTCGGAAAAGAAAATCCCACTTCTCGTTCCCCGGACAAATACCCCTTCGATTCGGAGGGCATGGAGCGGTATCACCCAATCCTGGCCGTCCTTATGTTTTCAGTTATCTAAGTTTAGGAGAAGGGGGAGGACACTGGAGCAAAACCCCCTCCTTATCTTTCCAAATGTAACACTCGCGAATCAGCCCTACGTAGATTTTAGCGAATCCGACAAAACTAGGAAAGAACATTCGATGATGCCCACCAAGCACTTGAATGCGGGTGAAAACTGAAGTCATAGCATTACACAATAGTTCACGATGGAATCCACAATAAAACATATATATACATCAACGACTCTGCAAGTTAAGAATACAAATATAAATTACAAAGATACAAATCACATGAAAAATGATACAACATCCGAGTACGGATAAGAATGTAAATTGGACTAAGAGTCATGAAAAATAACCAATGGCATCCATAACCCTGCCTAGGCCAAGCTAGAAGGGTAACCTTGCTAACGTCGTCTATCAGATCAAAGGGTATCGACAAAGAGAAAAAGAAAAAGAGAGGATCAGTACTGAGGGTAGTACATGCGAGTCTTAGAATTCGGCGGCTCTCGCCTACAGTAGTATGGTAGGCTTAGTGGCAGCAAAACATGCACTAAACCAACCTATAGAGACACAATACAACTGTCGGCTATTAGAGAAGGATTAGAGAGTCCTATTCGGAATCAGTCTGATACTAACACCAAACATAACCCATACTTGATTTTCCCCCTCGACACTAAACTAGGTAGTCCTTCCGAGGAACTCACACAATTGTCTGTTTTACTAATCATTCTGTTGAATTTGCAGTACTTACTAGTCCTATCAGATCCAAGTTAAATTGTAACGATACTTTAGCATAAGTTGTCTATGATTAAGGAACTATGCTCCAAGTCATATATAACCATGGATACGGCTTTTTGAAAAGTTTTAACTCTGCAGGGACGCACCAAAATATCCACACACACACTTACACCTAATGTTCGCCAGATCTGTTAACACACACATCGGTATGTTGGCGGGACTTCAGAAACAATGTTTCCCAGAACCAAAGCAAGCACAAGGGGGACACCTAGCTAAGCTACCCATGAAGAAGTCAGCGTTGAGCTCCGCTATGGACCAAAAGGTTTGCGGCGACTTCCATGGTAAGTGTAAACAACCGACCATGGGTAAAAGTGACGCATTATACAATACAATACATTCTTTTTCTGTAATGTAAACAAAGCATGCAAATGGGCAAATAAAACCAATGTTGTGGCCCTACTACAATATTTTGAATTCAGGTAATAAGCCGATAGGGATGTCATACACCCCACATGTGGTTAGCACGCTTAGTCTCGGAACAAGTATCAAGAATTCGGGTCCTAGGGTGACACAAGCAGTTTCCAAAGGTGGTCTCTACCGATGCCTTATCTTATTTACTATCACTAGATAATTAATTATTAAATTAAGGTGAAGCATGATTATCTCCAACAGTAAGCATGTGACAATCTCCCACCAACTATGGAACTCGACAAATCGAACCAACATCTAAGCATGCAACTACGATTCACATGGCCAACTACCAAACAACGGCAATAGGAAGTGACCAAAGCAATATAGACTACAGAGAATATGAGCCATAAAGCGAAAATAGGTAGCAGAAGATGAGTGCTCGCCTAAAAAACATTGCCGAAGAAACATCATCTGAAGAACTTGTCGAAACTCACATTATTTCACCATGCTATCCGGGAAGAAGAAAATCACTAGCAAGAAACACCGGATACAACATTTAATACTACGACAGAAGATCCGTTACGAACACGATATGATGTATGACATTCAAGATGTGATGCAACTTAGCAAAATTAAGTGGAACCAAAATTTTAACAATTAAATAGAAGGTCAAGTTGTTTAGGTACCTCACAATTTTAATGTTGGTTAACATGACAAAAGCACGGCATTGATTAGCTACACAATTCAAATGGAGTCGAAATAAGACATGAATGACATCATGCTTGATAAGAACATAATGTCATACACTCATATGTGCATCTACTTTGGCTATGGTTTTTCTTTAGTGTCTCGTGTTAGCATTTTATTCATCAGTATGGAGACAATAACATAAGCGGACCGTACTTACAACAACTTAATGAAAGGAGTAGGGGGATGATCTTACAGGTACTTGAAGTGGTTAACCTAGCCTCTTCTTTATAGGGTTGAGGCGGGAGTGGCATAAAGTAGTGGATGTGGTTGATTTGGAGGTCCCGCTGATCCACAAATTGGCCTAGAACAACATGGAGAGCTTTTGTCTTCTCGTCACGATAGTGTCTCTCCCAGATCGGTTAGTATAGTTGGAATTTGGGGAGTCGGGTTCTCAACAGGTGAACTTGGTCAAGTGTTGTTTGAAACTAGGACTTCCCCTCCCTTCAAATTTAGCACATGCGACAGGAAACCTAAACCCAAGTTGGTTTTTGCCTCCCTACCCCCCATCAGGCCTATTTACTTCTCTCGTATTAACTAGTGTATTTGCGGGGAATGGAGGGGATTATTCCAATTCTCGGAAAATCCCCGTAGTCCGTTTACTACTCCGGGTTTAGCCGGGATAATCCCGGTATATCCCCACAAATCTTTCTTATTTTTTGTAGATTGAAAACTCTCCTACATGGTAGAGTATTTTCGGGGAAGAGTATTAGCGGGGATTGGAGAGTATTGGGTGAACACCAAATCCTCGCATATTCCTAAAACTCTAGTGGATAAAAATACGAGAGAAGTAAACAAGGCCTCAGGGATATTTGTTTCCCCTCCCCTTCATGTTCTAATTCGACCCCGTCTAAGACGGTAGAGAAAAAACATCTGAAAGACAATGAGCTCATTAGAATGCCATGTACCCAGTTTGAGCGAGCAGCAAAAGAGGTGTTTACCCGGCATTAAGGATGACAATTTTACCCATGGGTACGGGTACCCGCGGGTATCGTACCCACATGGGTAGGGTATGGGCACACTTTTATACCCACGGGTAATACCCATACCCTACCTGTTAAGTTACGGGTACGGGCACGTGTATAGACTTATAACCATGGGTATACCCATACTTGGCCGTTTAAACTGACATGTCAAACTTACCTGTGGAATGACGACCTATGCGGCCAAGAAGGCTAGGGACAAGTATGCGATTGCGAATTCTAAACTTCGATACTTTTATATACTCGTCTACCTATTATTAAGTAGAGATAATTGTATTTTTTTCAAATATATATTATTGATGAACGTAAAATTATGAATAACTTGTGTACTATTGGATCTACCCACCAGGTACCCAATGGGTATGAGTACCCGACGGGTATTGGTATGGGTAAAGTTTTATACCCGCGGGTACGGGTAAACTTTTGTACCCATTGACTAAACGAATATGGGTATGGTATTGCTCTACCCTGCCCATTGCCATCCTTACCCCGCATGGATGGAAATTTAGTCTTTGTCGGTCCTCCAACACCTTAGACTGCCTTATTTTTATTGGGTATTGTGATTTTATTTCGATTTTCGATTTGGAACTTGTTGGGTTTTGTGTATGAACTGTACATACGTTATGTACATGCCAAGTGTGAACTCTCAAAAGGCTTAGCGTCTTCCCACTATGTTTGAGTTAACAAAGATCCTGCTATATCCAAAAAATATATAGGGAAGACCACACCAACATATACGAAATAGATATTTATTCCATTGAATGCAAAGAAGAAATAATACAGTAATAGTACATTCCTCGCATTGGTCCTATAGGATGAACCGCGAGGTTATTCAATCTTATTACAACATGTTATATTCACCAGAATATACAACTTCTGGTGAGATTCGATACATATCGCTACTTCGCTAGAATGCATAGTGAAATTAAATATTGAGCATCTTACATTCACAGAATTGAAGTTAGAAACCCCCGGCAAACTTGGACTTGAGAAGTTCAACTACCCCGGTGTCCACACGGAGCGCCTTGGTGAGCACAGGCGTCGGGATGGGCGGGTTGGAACCAAACACTGTCAGTGGCACGAAGACAATTCCTGGGTTCTGGCTGTTGAAGGACACAACCATGGAGGCCTCGGTCTTGCCGATGTTGAACTGGAAGTGCATGAGCCCACGCGGGATGAGGAATGTCTCCCCGGCACGCAATACCTTGGAGTAGAGCTTGTTCCCGGAGTCAAGGCTACCGATGATGCCGACGAGGAGCTCACCTTCCATCACGATGCCGATCTCGGTGGCGCGTGGGTGGATGTGTGGCGGGTTGGTGCCCCTGGCGCAAAGTCGACGCGGTTCATGGACACGCCGAGGGTGTTGGTGCCAGGCCACTCAGCGACATCCAGCTTCGTCACGGCGAGCCGTTGGGTGTGGACGTGTTACCGGCCATCACCAGCTTGGATGAAAAGAGGAAGTCGTTGCCAGCCTCTGACATGGGCTTGCAGGGGTGCCCGTTCACCGAGATCGCCTTGCCATCGAGGTCGGCGACGCAGAAGTCCTGCAGAGGGTCAGGGTCGGTAGCCAGAATGGATGGAGCTAGGAGCAGCATGGTGAACATGAAAGCTAGTATTTTGGAGTATGCCATTTTTTGAGCTCTCTATGCAACAAACTTGGCAGTTTTAGCTAGGGCTGGTTAGCTAGTGTTTGGTGAGAGTGTCCAAGGCGGTGGTAGCTAACTGTGTTGGATGAGTTAATTTGTGAACAACGGAGTCCTTTATACTCCCTCCGTTTCAAAATATAAGATGTTTTAGGTTTATGAAAGGAGTATATCTAGATCTCTTTTAGTGTGTAGATTCACTTCAAACCTAGTTGAACCTACACACTAAAAATGGATTAGATACACTTCATTCACAAAGTTAAAACATTTTATATTTTGAAACGGTGAGAGTATAGGAGAAGCATGCAATGTATGTCGTCACTACATGCGGGATGTTTGAACACGCGAAGCAGAGTGAGTTTATTGAATTACTGGCGTCGAGAACTCACCCTGTGAGAAAAACGGAGCTGGCCTCAAGGTCAGAAGTCGTGGCCGTACTGGCTGCTAAAGAACGGAATCTACGAACAGAGACACCTCTACTCAGGGCGCTTCATGATTTCTCTAGTTGATAACTACTTCCTCTGATTTCAAAATATAAGATATTTTAGCTTTGTGATGGTAATGTATCTAGACATCTTTTAGTGTGTAGGTTCAGAGTAAACCTCTTCAAACCTATACACTAAAAGTTCCTAGATACGTTATCTTTACAAATGTAAAACCTTTTATATTATGAACAACGCGGATTTGGTGCCCGCGGTGGCCGCGGTGCACCCTCTATCCACCGTTGGATAATGGGAGCATGATGCATTTGTGAACCTGGTTGGTCAAGGCTGAGATAGAAGTTTAACGGAGTCGTTTTTTCGGTTGAAACGGCATCACACATACCGTGTACCAATGGCCACATGTAAAAGCAGTTTTATTTGACGAAGACTTGCGGACACGGACTGCATGTTGCATGCATGCGGTAGCCGTCTTCAAATATCCATAGACAAGTTTTTGTGCAAACGCAAATGGCGCATGGATTGTATAATAGCCATCCTAATTGTCTACCGATGTCACATGCACCAGCATTTTTCTTGACATAGAACTCATGGTCGACGGTTCATTAAATATCGACGCAGTCTTACATGGTTGAATGACAGATGAATAATACATATGATTACGGGCACGGTATTGTGTGACATAGTTGTGCATGTGAACAACCGTGCTAGAACCACGGGCAGGTGTGCCCGCCGGCGGCCTTCTGTTTATGCTTGTGTATTGCCGCCTATGGGCATTAATACATGTTGCACGCATGTTCTCCTTGCAATGGGCTTGTAGCGGAGGATGGGCATACCAAGTTTGTGCGAGTAGATAACCCAGAGGAAGACGAAGCTGACAAATAGGTGTAAAGTTTGCCGCAGTTATATTGATTTGTACAAGAGAGAATTTATATAGTTTTCATGCTGCCCGCTACTTTGAAATTATAAATACGTCGGGAACACTAGTCGCTTGTTGTCGACGAGGAGGGACGGGTTAAGCGGCCACGGAGATAAAAATAAATGGTGGCGGCATGGCGATCGTCTGTGTTCTGTGAGGCTTAAAGGATTCTTCATAAGGAATTTAGTCAGTAAAGGGAGTTTGGGTGTTCTAGATGTTTACTGTCTTCTAAGAATTTTAGTCAGTACATGAAGTATTAGAGATCTGTAAGCATACTGGTACATAGGCGACACTGTTAGGGCAATTGTTAAGACGGTGTATCGGCTTTAATGAACTGATGAAAAAAAATCTTCTAAGAGAATTCTTGATTACTAATTAAATAATTGTTGACAAGAATAATTTTTAAACGTTTGGATCTCAAACAGATTATTCTTTCGGATTAGATTAACTAACGTCATGTCACCTTCCGGCAAACACTAGATGCACCATGTGGCAAACTTACATTTTTTTCTGACAGATGCTCGTGGCTAACAGTTATGTAGTATGGTACTTTTCGACAGCCTATTAATTGTGTATACACTCCACGCATGCAGTTTTATGGCATGTATGCATTATATGTTCCTGAGAACGGTATATGTCGCCGTCTAATGCAGTGTACGGGTTCGGTTACACATGCACATAGTTATGGCTGCAAGCGGCTGAATATTTTTGGGTACGATGAAAGGATAGTTATATTAAAAAAACCATTTTCATTGCAAAGCAAAATCGTGCACATACAAATTTCTGGATAAATTAAAACACGGATTTTTTGAAATATGCGAGAAAAGAACATCTCTAAATCTTCAGATACACGCAAGCGCTGTCTATTGCATGGCAGTTTCGCCTCGTGAAGCTACACCGTGAAAAACATATGTGTGTTGGCCGTAGACCATCTTTCATGGATGTATAATGCGGCCGAGGGATGGATCCATGATGGCGTGTTACACGCAAGTGCTGTCTAGGGCATGGCTGTTCGCCTCGTGAAGTTACACCATGAAACACATATGTGTGCTGGCTGGAAAGTGCACCGTGATCAATGGATGTCCCCCGTGTGAGACGGATGTAATTTGCGGTGACGGACTGCCATTTGATGCATGCGACGCCGTGTGGCTATCGGACCAAATCCGTTAGAAAAAAAATGGAGAGTTGTTGTTTCACACCTAACACCGTGTGCTCCCTCAATCTAATCCAACGGCAACTACCCTATGCACCGTGGCCACCATGGGCACGCGACTATTTCCCATATTATGGAACGGAGGGAGTACAAGGGATTGTCGGAAGAGATCGTGTTGCACAATATAAGTCTATTTATAAAGCTAAAACAGCTAGTTAAAAAGGTTTATGTTGTGGAACGAAGGTAGTAGATCGGAACGGCAGTAATGTTGAGTGGCCAGCAGAGATCACTATTTATGTATTGGTGTTGGAAGCGTGTGCAAATTAATATAAAATTTTACGGAAGATAAAATATACGAAAAACAATACTTTCTTCATATCAAGATAGCCTTTAGCTTTGGAAATTAACATAGTTTTCAAGATGTTACTAGTATAGGTCGGCCTTAGCAGAAGGTGGAAATCATCCTTCGTACACGATGTATCCAATCGTTGCTACCTATGGGTGAGCGATTAGCCTCTACTGCACACATGATTCAGTGAACCGTGTTAGAAAGGGCTAATCTTTCTCAAACGATTTCATTTTGGTAATCGTTTGTGATAGTTAGGGCCTTCGCACATGTTTTGTTCTTCTCAACCGCCGGAAGATTTGAGGATCACAAATGGCACTTTTTATATTATAACTTTGACCACTAGTTTATATTTGTAATATATGTATAACTTAAATAGTATCACGAGAACTTGTTGTGTTGGCCATGTCTTCGGTCAAATTTTTAAGGCTTTGTACACGTGGTTAGGGTTTTAGATAGAACACATCAATGCACCTGAACGAATACCAATAGTGAGAGTTCTTGGCGCGAATAACCTGATAGAAGGAAGATGGATACTATAGTTCAGTATTACTTGATGTAATTTAGAAGAGAAAATTTGTTAATCATATCCCCATTTGCAGCTTCATCGTCATAGCATGTGTTGTGAGATTGTATTTCGAAAAAATGTGGCCATGTTGGCTATAACCCATGAGGCCGCCGCCTAGTACTAACATCATATAATCATTGGTCGTAGCCGTGAAGAAGAATCAGAAGCAGTGTAGACCAGTGCAGAAATGTAACGAGTCGATCTTGGCAAGTTGTCTATTAGCCTGAGGCTGGTCATTATGAGAGTGTCATATGTGGTATTATGCATAGCATGCATACAAAAAAGCTGATGTGACACATCATTTAATAAAGAGAGAGGTGATAATGGTATCATAATATAAGGTTATAACGCATAAAACTAGAAATTTTAATAACACATACATCTTGTACTCCAAGATAATATATAAGTTGTCGTTGAGATTCTACAAATAATGAAATACTATAAGGTTATGATACTACTAGACAACGAACCATGATTATAGAGATACTCTCATACCCTACTATCATATGCATGATACTATTAATATGATAATCTCACTATAACCATCCTCAATAGAATTTTAGGTCTGAATTTACATGCGTCCAGTGGCAGACCCAGAAACTTCTAGAAGTCTTGGAAAACGAGTTCACTACAGGAATGGCACGGAAGGCCGACGGCCAAAATCCCTTGGTGTAGCTCCCTCGGCAAAGGCCCCCCTCGACACAGCCACGGAAGCCCTCGACGTATCCAAAAGCTGTCGGTATAGGCTACGCCAAAAGCCCTTGGCGTAGCTCCCTCGGTAAAGGTCCCCCTCGTCGCAGCCACGGAGGCCCTCGGTATATCCAAAAGCCGTCGGCATAGGCTACACCAAGGACAGCCGTCTGTGTAGCCCCCATCGGCATAGCCTAATGGCCGGTTGTAATAATAAGTTCAATAAAATTCAATTTTTTTTCAATTTTTTATGTTTTTTTTAGAAATGGGGAGCTGAGCCCCGGCCTCTGCAGATGCACACAGCCTTTATTGCAAAATTCAGTGGTTCAGTTTATTACAATCATGGATCATCGAGGTTTGAGACAAGTATCAACCATCGGAAAACTAAAAGCAACATAAAACTAGCCATTCTGCAATCTACTAGTATGCCGCCAGCCTGTAGCCAGGAAATAGAAGTCCTGAGCGACCGTCAGCAGACGATTGCATCCAGAGGCCATGGATTCCCGCTGGTCCGCCGGGAGGAGGTAAGCCCATAGCTATATCCAGTGTGTAGCCATACGAACAACCTGCAAAAAATTGGTACCAATTTGTTTGTTAAAAATAATATTATTGCGACATCTCCAAATAGCCCAACATAAAGCTGAAACTCCAATTCTAATTTTAGCTTTAGTTTTCTTATCAATTCCATTTAGCCACATTCCAAACATATTGGTGATGTTGGCTGGAGGCGCTATGTTATACTCCCTCCATCCCAAGGCTTAAGGTAGATAATTATTTTGAAAAGTCAAGCCGTGTAAAGTTTGACCAAACTTTTAGAAAAATCTATTAAGAACTATTATATTATATAGATACCATGTGAAAATATGTTTCATGATGTATGAAAGGATATGAATTACGTAGTGTAAATATTAATATTTTTTTCTAAAAACTTGGTCAAACTTTAGTTGGTTTGACTTTTGAAAAAAATTATATGCCTTAAGGCTTGGAACGGAGGTAGTAAGTACAAAAAACCAGACGCCAAATAATCCTAGCAAAAGGACATGTGATAAATAGGTGTTCTACAGTTTCTGCTAAATCACAGAAGCAACACTTTTGACACCCATTCCAATTCTGTTTTGCTAGATTGTCCTTTGTTAAAAGGACCTTATTACTAAGGAACCACATGAACATCTTAATTTTAAGTGGGATTTTAAGTTTCCACAAGTATTTACGCAAGTATCTAGTATGACCATTCATTAAGTCAATATACATAGATTTAACCGTAAAAAGCACCATGGATGATAATTTCCATACAAATTTATCTGGTTCGTCATTAAGATGAACTCTCATTAAACGTTGACATAAATGTAACCAGGCGTCCCATTTATTACCCACAAGAGCCCTCCGAAAACCAATATTTAGAGGTACTTGGCCTAAAATGTCCGCGACTAAAACATTTTTTGTGCGTACGATATTATATAATGATGAGTACTGTTGAGCGAGTGGAGTGTCGCCCAACCATACGTCTTTCCAAAAATGAACAGTTGAACCATCCCCCACCTGGAAAAAACCTCTATGAAAGAAATCAACCTTTACCTTCATGAGACCTTTCCAAAAAGGAGAATCTGTAGGTTTCGCCTCAACTTGTGACAATGTTTTATTTTGTAGGTACTTGTTATGAAGCAATTGTTGCCACGTTCCATCTTCCATTAGGAGTTTGAATAACCACTTGCTAAGCAAACACTTGTTTTTAATTTGAAGTACTTCAATACCTAATCCACCTTGATCTTTTGGCTGACAAATAATATTCCACTTTGTTAGCCTATATTTCTTCTTAGTATCATGACTTTGCCAAAAAAATCGTGATCGGAAGAAGTCTAAACGCTTTCTCACCCCTTTAGGTATTTCGAGAAATGAAATCATAAACATAGGCAGACTAGTCAGAACAGAACTTATGTATCTTCAAAACCAGCTTATTCGACCATTCTTGTTGAAGATATGTATTACTCCAAGTGACTTATTTCAGGACAGAAGGAGTACTAGATAACAAACATTCAGCGAAAATTTTGCCTGCTAAAAAAATACGAAACAGAAAGCAAGAGCACGGAGTTTCACTCGCACCAAACATGTAGAGTGTAATAATTCCTTATGCCACAATATTTTTCTGTGGTATAAAGGTAGGCGCTGTGCCATTCGATAGTATCATAAATCGTGGAGATAGTATCATAAATCTTGTACATAATTTTATATTTAGATTCTACAAAACAATACATACACTAAGACTATGATACTACCTATGATACCCTCATTGTGGACATAGTAGTGATCATGTAGTAGTATCATAGTCTTAGTGTGTTTATTATTTTGTAGGAATCTCAATGTAAAATTGTGTATAACATTTATTTGAGATTACTTTTTTCTAGTTCCATGTGCTATGATACCAACACAATCTTTTTAATCATTTATTATAGTGATACATACCCATTTTGCAAGCATGTAATGCATGATACCACCTATGATACCCTCATTAGGGCAAAGTCTAGGAAGTAGTGGATGTGGTTGATTTGAAGGTCCTCCTGATCCCCTCCAGCCGCAACATGCATTGGCCTAGAACAACCTGGGGAGGCTTTGTCTTCTCGTCACTATAGTGCCTCTCCTAGATCAGTTACCCCCCCCCCCCCCCCCCCCCCGGCGCCCCAATCAGGGCTATTTGTTCCCCCTCCCCTTCACGAGACGTTAGATCAGAAAACATCTGAAACACAATGAGCTCATTACAATGCCATGTACCCAGTTTGAGCGAGCAGCAAAAGAGGTGTTTACCCCATGGAAAACATCTTTTTATTGCGTATTGTCATTTTATTTTGATTTTCGATTTGACCTTGTTTGGTTTTGTGTATAAACTGTATATACGTTATGTACATGCCAAGTGTGAACTCTCAGAAGGTCTAGCGTCTTCCTACGATGTTTGAGTTAACAGAGCCTGTTATATCCACAAACAAATTATAGGGGAAACCACACCAACATATACGAAAATAATATGTATTCCATTCAATGCAAAGAAGAAATAATACAGCAATATTACATTCCTCGCATTGGTCCTATGGGCTGAACCGCGAGGTTATTCAATCTTATTACAACAACATGCTACATTCACCGGAATATACAACTTCTGGTGAGATTTGATACATTTCACTAGGATGCATATAAAATATTAAATATTGATCTTCTTACGTTCCGTGAACTGATGTTAGAAACCACCAGCGAACTTGGACTTGAGAAGTTCCACGATCCCAGTGTCCACACGGAGTGCCTTGGTGAGCACCGGCGTAGGGATGGGCGGGTTGGAACCGAACACTGTGAGTGGCACGAACACAATTCCTGGGTTCTGGCTATTGAAGGACACAACCATGGAGGCCTCGGTCTTGCCGACGTTGAACTGGAAGTGCATGAGCCCACGCGGGATGAGGAACGTCTCCCCGGCACGCAACACCTTGGAGTAGAGCTTGTTCCCGGAGTCAAGGCTACCGATGATGCCGATGAGGAGCTCACCTTCCATCACGATACCGATCTCGGTGGCACGTGGGTGGATGTGCGGCGGGTTGGTGCCTCCCGGCGCAAAGTCGACGCGGTTCATGGACACGCCTAGGGTGTTGGTGCCAGGCCACTCCGCTACATCCAGCTCCGTCACCGCCGAGCCGTTGGGTGTGGACGTGTTACCGGCCATTGCCAGCTTGGATGAAAATAGGAAGTCTTCGCCAGCCTCTGACATGGGCTTGCAGGGGTGCCCGTTCACCGAGATCGCCTTGCCATCGAGGTCGGCGACGCAGAAGTCTTGCAGAGGGTCAGGGTCCGTAGCCAGAATGGATGGAGCTAGGAGCAGCATGGTGAACATGACAGCTAGGATTTTGGAGTACGCCATTTTTTTGAGCTTGCTATGCAACGATCTTGGCAGCTTTAGCTAGGGCTGGTTAGCTAGAGTTTGGTGAGAGTGTCTAAGGCAGTGGAAGCTAACTGTGTTGGATGAGTTGGTTTGTGAGCAATACAGTCCTTTATATAGGAAACGCGCGCGCGCGCATGCAATGTATGTCGTCACTATATGCGGGATGTTTGAACACGCGAAGCAGACTGAGTTTATTGAATTATTGGCGTCGAGAACTCACCCTGTGAGAAAAACGGAGCTGTGCTCAAGGTCAGCAGTCGTGGCCGTACCGGCTGCTAAAGAATGGGCCTACGAACAGAGACAATGACCGAGGAGTCTATTCCAATGGAGTATTGCGATCGGAAACAGATGTTAATAAGATTCGTGCACACCTCTACTCAGGGTGCTTCAAGATTTCCAGTTGACAACTAGTACAAGCTAGGACGTATTAGAAGAGATGCAACTGAACGAATACCAATAGTGAGAGTTCTTGCCCGAATAACAAGAAAGAAGGAAGATGGAAAATTCAGGATAACAAGTCTAGTATCACGGAACGACGCCCCCGGGTCGCTAGCGTGGGCGATTCCGGGGCGATCCCCACTCTCCCAAAAAAAACCTAGCCTCACGTCCCTGTTGAGCGCCGGCGCCGGCGCCCCGGCTTGCGAAGGCGGCGGGGCAAGGTGGACGCGCCTCTCTCCCAAGGCTTCGCGCGGAGAGCCGGTGAGGCCGGGCAGACACGGCTCGGCGCGCCGTCTGCAAGGGCGCGATAGAGGGATGGACTGGAGGTGGGGCGGCGGGGCATGGTGGCGGTGCTGCGGTGACGCCGTCCTTGCAACGTTCTCCACCGAAGTGCTGCCCTCGTGGTGCTCGCGGGCGTCGCGGCCGGGGTCACGCCTGATCTGCCGGCCTAGATGTGGCATGTCTGGTGGCCGGTGAAGGCTAGTAGTGTGGGGCCTGTCGGTCTGACTTCGAATAATGAGGGTTCGGTCCTAGGATCCCTCTCTATCCAAGATGATGATCTACATGTCGCCTGTCTTCATCGATCTGGGCGGAGTGTTGTGTTCCATAAGGGTCCGCAGGCTAATTCCAATGGACGTCATGCCTAGATTTTACCCGATCGGATAGGATTCGGTCGCGTGTAACCATGTTTTTCCTAACCATTTGGTTTCAAAGGAAGCGACGTAAAGCTTTGCTGTCTGTTGCCATCATGGGACCTGTCTTTTAGTCTCATGGTGAAGTCAGTCGTGGAGAAGGGCATGAAACCCGAGATCTAGAGACTAGCAATGGTGGTTTGATTCCTAGAGACGATGAGGTTTTGGCTTTGGTGATCCGTGACTTGGAGCAGTGGCATCGGAATGTGGGGGCGACAGCACAGGAGAACTTCCGAGTTCAATCTTGCAGGGTGAAAACCCAAGGTTTGTCCTTAATTGGTTGTGTCTGGCAATGCTCTTGTCTTCATGCATTGTTTTGTGAGAGCGAACTTTCTCCGAGCTGAAAACACATGATCTATGATTAGGGCGACAGCGGCGCTTCTGCACTGTTTCCTTCTTGGAGATGTCGCTTTTGAAGAAGCTGAACTTTTGGTGTTGTATTGGTGGTGTTAGGTTCACTGCTAGTCTGCTACAAGGAATAGATCATTATAGCGGGACTTTTCTTTTTCGTAGTTATTTTTTTTGGTTGTGTGCATCCGTAATACCGCTAGGGCTATACGTTGTTGCAGAGGATGAGTGTAATTGATATTATCGTGACTCTTTATCGAAAAAATGTACACCCGGTCACCTGCATTTATGTTGGATTATCTTCTCAACAAAGTTTGTTTGGTTCCCCTTCATAGAGAAAACTCAGAATCTTCTACGAGGTTATAGTCAGTAGCTAATTTTTAATGAAATATAGTGCAAATGAATACTTAGAAGAAATATTATAGGTTTCAAACATGCAATTCAGACAACCAATATAGGAAAGTGCTAGGTCATAGAATTTTGAACACCCAACATGTTTATAAAGATCATTTTAATCAAACAGACCATCAAGGTGTCTAAACTTTTCCTCCTGCTTGTGCCCATAGGAACATGGTCCATTTGCTCTTGACAGTTATTATTATAAACTTTCTTTCGCTCGTGCTAATTTTTGAGGTAGACAGTGACAGGCAAGTTGAAAATAAGTAATTAGTTGGATGGGTAGCATGTGATCGTACTACTAGCCAATTAGGAATCAACCCTAGGTTTGACTCATTTTGTTATTCATTGAAGTGTATTGTTTTCGGTGGGAGGCGATGTTGTATCCAGTAGCGGGTCATTTATGTCATGCTTGACTCCGCCTTTCAATATAGCTTGTGTAAACATGTGTGCATCGCTGGTGGAGAACCTAATTCGCAGTCTTGGTGTTGCCAATGGTGGTGGTCGCTACTATGAATCGCTGATCATTTGGTGGATCGTTTATATCATTTTATTTTATTTTTTGGGTGTGTGCATCTTTGATGTCCGACTAATGTACACATCCAAAAAGGGAAAAATAACATTTGGTCAGATGTAGTTGATTTTTTCTTGATATTAATATATTCTTACCGAAAAATGGATCTGTGTGATGCATTACTTGATGTAATCCAGAAGAGAAATTCGTCAATCATATCGCGTTCACGCGGCATCATCGATTGTCAAACATATGCTGACAGCCTTGTTTCCGTTACCTAGCTAGCGTCTCGGTATCAGGGAGGGAATGTATGGACAGTGAGGAGGATAGACACTTAGACAGCCATATCCGCATTTGATTTCATCACTGAACACGCACGCACGTAACCAATCAGAAGTCAGAACATGCTCCCTGCTGTGAACGTATATGTATCATTGGCACGCCATCGTCGCAGTTTCTCTACTTGCTATTTTCAGGGTAGGTAGACCGCCCTGCGTGTCATTTTCAGATTCCTATCTCCGACTAGCGAAGAGTTCGCCACATTGCGAATGTCTCTCTTGACTCTTGAGTGATTATTGCAGATAAATAAACCGGCAGATAATTCTGGACCACGCGTGACAGCCGAACGGCTACCCCCTGCAGACATGCACATGTCGCTTTATTCAAACATGCAAGCTACGGTGTAGCGGAGACATCCTTACACTGAGGCAATTTAGACAAAAATAACCCAAATTTGATACAAATTCACAAAATGAACTCTGACCGAAAGTAATTCATGAAACTAACCCTTTTTTGCAACACCGTGAGCAATGGCGCCGCAGTATCACACTTTAAAAGATTTTCGCCATTTTCCAAGATTTTACACGGTCCCCTGCCGATTCGCCTGGAAGCGGGTGAAATTTGGACTACACGTGCCCTAAAACTTGGTCCTGATTTTTTTGTAAAAATTATTTTTCGTGTTCACAACATATATATCACTTCATCACGGATACGCAGACGGTTCCGCAAGAGGGAGCCCAACAATGAGTGGGCTATAAAATATAGATTTCCTGCTAATTTCACCATATATCACACAAAAACACTCGGTAAAAATCAAGATACACGGTAAAGCACCACTTTGTCGAGTGTCTGTGCCTAACACAGGCAACACACCCCTTTACTGTGTATACGTTTGAAGACACTGGGCAAAACCCTAACGCCGTCCGTTGCGCCGCCGACTGTGGGCAGGCAGGACGTGTGGCATGGCGGTTTGCCGTGTTTCGAATTTTTACCGTGTGTTTTTTGGGATTTACCGTGTATGTCCGCTTTTGCCGAGTGGTTTTCCGTATGACACTCGGCAAAGGGGCAACTTTGCCATGAATGACCTCTTTGCCGGATGTCAAACGTATGATACACAGCAAAGAGCTATTTGCCGAGTATCCGGATTATAAACACTTGGCAAAAAGAAAGACACCCAAGAATCTCGATTTCCCGAAGTGCAACATATACGAAATTGATATTTATTCCATACAATGCAAAGAAGAAATAATGCAGTAATAGTACACTCGCGTTGGTCCTATGGGCTGAACCGCGAGGTTATTCAATCTTATAATACAACAACATGCTACATTCACCAGAATATACAACTTCTGGTGAGATATGATACATTTCGCTAGGATGCACATATCAAATTAAATATTGATCATCTTACATTCACATAATTGAAGTTAGAAAACCCCGGCAAACTTGGACTTGAGAAGTTCCACAACCCCGGCATCCACACGGAGCGCCTTGGTGAGCACGGGCGTCGGGATCGGTGGGTTAGAACCGAAGACTGTGAGTGGCACGAAGACGATGCCTGGGTTCTGGCTGTTGAAGGACACGACCATCGATGCTTCCGTTTGACCAACATTGAACTGGAAGTGCATGAGACCGCGAGGAATAAGGAACGTCTCCCCGGCACGCAGCACCTTGGAGTAGAGCTTGTTCCCGGAGTCAAGGCTACCGATGATGCCGACGAGGAGCTCACCTTCCATCACGATGCCGATCTCGGTGGCACGTGGGTGGATGTGCGGCGGGTTGGTGCCTCCCGGCGCAAAGTCGACGCGGTTCATGGACACGCCTAGAGTGTTTGTGCCAGGCCACTCAGCGACATCCAGCTCGGTCACGGCTGAGCCGTTGGGTGTGGAAGTGTTACCGGCCATTGCCAGCTTGGATGAAAAGAGGAAGTCCTCACCAGCCTCCGACATGGGCTTGCAGGGGTGCCCGTTCACCGAGATCGCCTTGCCATCGAGGTCCGCGACACAGAAGTCCTGCAGTGGGTCAGGGTCGGTAGCCAGAATGGAGGGAGCTAGTAGCAGCAGGGTGAACATGACAGCTAGGATTTTGCAGTACGCCATTGTTCGAGCTCGCTAAGCAACGATCTTAGCAGTCTTAGCTAGTTCTGATTCGCTAGACTTTGGTGAGAGTGTCTTTAAGGCAGTGGAAGCTAACTGTGTTGGATGAGTTGGTTTGTGAGCAATGGAGTCCTTTATATAGATGTGCACGCAGGCAAGCATGCATGGAGCTAGCTATGTACATGTCGTCACAACATGCATGTTTGAACGCGCGAAGTGTGAGTTTATTGAATTATTGTCGTCGAGAACTCACCCTCTGAGGAAAAACGGAGCTGGGCTCAAGGTCAGAAGTCATGGCCGTACCGGCTGCTAAAGAACGGGACCTACGAACAGCGACACCGATCGAGGAGTTTTTTCCGATGGAGTATTGTGGTTGGAAACCGAGATGTTAATAAGATTCGTGCACACCTCTTCTCAGGGCGCTTCATGATTTCAATTGACAACTAGAAGGGGGGTGTTAGAAGAGATTGTTTGATAATATGTTTTAGTCTTTTGCTGAAACACATGTATATAGATTCACACATTTTGCTCCAAACCTACACAATAATGTGTTTAGATACATGTGTTCGAGAAAAAGCCTAGAACATCTTATATTTTAGAAAAGAGGGAGTAGATCGGAACGACACTAATGTTGAATTGGCTAGTAGAGATGACTATCTGGTGTTCGAAATATGTGCAAATTTATATAAAATTTGACGAAAGATAACATATAATGAAAAGCAATACTTCCGCCGTATCATGGCAGCCTTCAGCTTTGGACAGTTACATAGTTCTCAAGATGTAACTTTGACCATAATTTATATTTACAATATATGTATAACTTTAATAGTATCATGAAAACTGGTTGTTTTGGACATGTCTTTGGTCAAACTTTTAAGGCTTTGTACCAGAGCTTAGGGTTATTTTAGATAGAACTCATCAGTGGACCTGAACGAATACCAATAGTGAGAGTTCTTCGATCGGGCAAATACCCATAAATAAGTAAGCTGGATAACTCAGGATTGCAATGCTACGTACACCTGAATTTTTATTGGATTATCTGGCCAACAAAGTTTGTTTAGTTGCCCTACATAGAAAAAACTGAGAATCTTTTCTATGAGGTTTTTTTTTGCGGGTAATGAGTAAATTTTGACGAAATATAGTGCAAATAAATACTTAGAAAAAATATTGTAGAAGTATAACATACGTGCTGGTTTTGGCAAGCTGTCGATCTTTAGAATTTTCGGTTTGGGTTGACACACCGGCAGCGCGGCAGCGCGGGAAGGCGCCTGCAGAAGCGAAAGCATCGACGAAGCCTGGGAACCAGGCTGGGGGAGGTGCATTCCGCAACAGTCTCGTGGATTGTCAAACATGCTGACAGTCTTGTTTCCGTCGCCTAGCTGGCGTCTCGGTATCAGGATTCAGGAACGGGAATGTAATGTGGACAGCGAGGAGGATAGACAGCCATATCCGCATATGATTTCATCACTGAACACGCACGTAGCCAATCAGAACATGCTCCCTGCGAAACGTATGTATCATTGGCATGTCATCGTCACAGCCACGTGGAGCTATTTTCAGGGTAGGTAGAACGCCCTGAGTGTCATGTTCAGATTCCTATTTCCAATGAGAGGTGAGTTTGCCTCATTTGCTAGGGCATGTTTCTTTGGTTGTTTTTCCGTTTCTCGCACCGGACCGGAAGTATAAATCCGTTTGTTTCCCTAGGTCGCAAGAATTTTTTGGACCGCACGAGATTTAAAGCAGCCCAAAACTTGGCCCGCTGTAAACGCCCAAATCAAGCGTTTCCACGGGGACAAGCCGCGCTGGTGCAAAAGCGGGGGAAAAGTACACCGCCCGTGCGAGCTCAGCGATGGCGCGAGCCGCAGGTTTTCCCCAAAAGCCGGCGGAAGAAATTTCGTCACTGCAAGCGGAAGCGCGGCGGTATATATCACCACCCGGCTCACCACGTTCCCTCGCCACCATTTTTCGAGCTCTCAAGCAACGAAATTCTTCATCGGCCAGCAGGTAAGCGGCGGTAGCGGCGTGGTGGTTGTAGATCGGCTGGTGCAGGCGTTCTTCTCTAAGATCTTCAGCGGCGACGTTTTCCGCTCCTCCGATGCCTGTGAGTTTTATCAAACCCCAGGTGCGTAGTAGTTTTGATCTGTTAGCACCTCCTAGATCTAATTGTCGTTTGCGGTACATCTATGTTAGTATGCCCAACGAACTGCTCGGTGTAGTCATAGATCGGTGTTTTTCTGGACCCATTGAATGTTTAGGTAGGAAATTTTGTCTACGACCTATAAGCTTGTGTTCATGTCTAGTCTAGGTCCTGATATGTGCGACCGTGAGATCTGTAAGACATGACCCCTGATGAGTTCAGCCAGACCCTCATGGATTCTCAGGAGACCTATGTCGCTGAGACCCAACCCTAGCTCCCGCCTTTGAGGCTCGCCTAACCTCAGCGCTTGGAGATCTTGTCTATCCCTCCGATGATCGGGTACACGGTGGAGAAGATTGTAGAGCAAGTTGCCAAGATTGTGGCCAGGAATAAGATCATCAAGGCTGGCAAAGCCCACAGCACAGACCAATGCAAAGGGGTGAAGGGCACCATGAAGTGGGAACCGTTCCTCCCGGCGTTCGTGCTCAACCAGATGTGTGAGATCATCAAGAGCGGTGCCAGGACGGAGAAGGGGTTCAAGGAACATTGTTGACCGCAAGGTGTTTGAGTTTTGTGGAACCGAGATGTCCTCACAGCAGGTGTACAACCACCTACGTAAGTGGAGGACCAGGTGGATCCATGTGCCCAAGCTCAGAGACCTTAGCGGAGCTAGCTGGGATGAGGAGACATGCACCATCATCTTGGAGGACACACGGTACAGATGAGACATCTCGGTACTAACTAATTTCATTTCTTGCGGTAACATCCCTACAATTTCCTTTTCTAACCTCGCTAACTACCACTAACCTCCCTAAAATTCCCCATCTCAGGATCATCCGAAAGATACCGAGTATCTGAACAAGCCAGCCGCCAACTATAGGCAGATGGAGGCCATATTCTCGTTCGACCTTGCCACTAGTAGGTTTGCCATGGGCTCTAGTGAGCCTCTTGGCGAACCAAGCCCTGAATACATGCAGACCTAGGAGTCCGAGACAGTGGTAATTGATGAAGAGGCTCAGATCGATGCCGCCGTTGGTTCTCCTGCTCTAGGAGTTGGTCATGGCGCCAGCAGAAATATCTACGTTGCTGATGGCTTCGACCCGTCCAAGAAGAGGAAGAGATCGCTGCTGGGAGAGGAGGACATCATCGTCATCACGTGCATGACCGATGTCGTGAATGGCAGGAACCAACCAACCACTTCTCCCCCTTCTGATGTGCACCCATCTCTCTACAACGCTGTCATGGGCGCCATAGGCTACAACACCGAGGCTCTTATGGTGGCACTCAGCCACCTCTTCAACAACAGGGCTATGGGCAATGACTTAATTAGTTTAGATGGCGGAGGACCATAGGGAGAAATGGCTCAGGGTCTACCTGGCAAGCAGTACTACTGTAGTGCTTGCTCCCTGATCATGGAGATGGTGGCGGCTGGTGCATGCATGATGAGGAAGTTGTTGGTTGTATATTTTGAAATATCTAGGGACTTGGTGAAAACTTATTCAAAGGCACATTTATTGTGAGGTGGTATATACTAATCCCTCACATTATGGACAACTTGCGGTGGTATAATTTCACCCCTTTTGATGTGATGGTAGGATGATACCATAGAAGTTGGTGGCGATCGGTAGGATCAAACTAGCTTGTAGATGAACTGCTGATGCTTTTGCCCATATAATCATGCATGCTTAAATTACTTATGTTGGTTACCCCGTGTTTGTGAATTTGATTTGGCTGCTTTAGTTATGATCCTTATGTTGTATTTGTCTTATGTCTCATAGAAATACAATTGGTATGTGGTGTACTACAGCAAGAAGCCGGGAATCTACAAGACATGGGAGGAGTGCAGCCAACAAGTGACGGGTTACCAACACAACTTCCATAAGGGGTTTAAGATTCTAGAACAGGCACAAGTAGACTACTCCGAGTTCTTAGCAGAGCGTACACAACCGTCACAAGATATGCACATCAATTTCACTCCTCCACCTGCAGCTCATCAAGTTCATCCACATGAACATGGTCCACGTGTATAGGGTGAAAGTATGATTAAATACTTCATCATCGTCGGCCTGATTATGTGAATTGTGTACTACCAGTTGTTCTGATTCATGTGTAAGATCGTAAACCCTGATGAGTAGTTGATAAGCTCACCATTTGTCATGCGAGGTAACCATCGGGCCGGAAGCGGGCTTCCAAACGTGCACATTTGTATCAGCCGAGCCCTTTCTAGAAACCAAACAAAGTGGTCATATGGGCTCTCCTAGTGGGAATACGAAAATACAGGCAATCAAATAAACTGTCATCCAGGCCCGAGGCCAATCTTCCCACATGCAGCATCCACTGGGCCAACTAGGAAAAACATGAAAATCCGGCTCAAACAACCAAACAATCCCCTAATGTCTCCTGAGTGATCGCAGATAAACCGGCAGAAAAGTCTGGACCGTAACAGCCGAACGGCTACGGCCCATGCAGACTTGCACGTTTGCTTTATTCAACAATATATGGTAAAATAGCAGAGACACATCCCGACAGACGATGGCAAAAACGGTAAGCGCGCATACGAAACACGCCATTCAAATGGTCATCGATTATCTTGACTTGGAACGTGCAAAACAAAAAACATACGCAAAAGAATTTTTTATCCTCAAAACGTACGGGCTTCCTGCCATTTATTGATAAAATATGGAGTAAATTATACTTTAATATTTTTTTTGTGGGTAAAATTATACTTTAATCTGTTCCATTGTACTATTATAGTACGATTTTGGCAAACTAATTAGGTCTGCCAAAACGAACTAGTAATAATATGGAACGAGGGTAGTACTACTTCAGTCTTGTTTGTGATTTTATGTGGCGCTTCGACCATTTAATTTTTCTGTCAAATATTTCCCCGAACTGGTGACATGAGTCCATGAGAATGCGTCAAGTTTTATCCCATTCATGGATTGGAAGCTTATTCATTCGAAGTATTTTCTTCCCGTCCATTTGACCCGACTCTGTAACCTACCCGGGATACACCTGCAACCAGCATCCGGCCTGTCTGCCCATGACTTAAGAAAGAGAAGAGCAGGAGAAAAAAATGTGACCCAAAGAAAACCGCCATGCTTGATATGGGGCTTATTACTCTCTATCCAAAAAATAATTATTAAATTGACATTTATTGCAACAAAACCATACCCATTCGCATTGGTCCTGAGATCTGAACCGCGAGGTTATTACACGTCTTATTACAACGGCATAGTACTACTTTAACAAGAAGCTTGATATGGGGCTTCTATTGCACATGAATTATAAAATTACACAATAGGTTTGCAATATATTGTTTTTTTATGACTTGACGCTATTAGATTTGACTTTAAAACCCGCCGGCGAACTTGGACTTGAGAAGTTCCACGACCCCAGCGTCCACACGGAGCGCCTTGGTGAGCACGGGCGTGGGGATGGGTGGGTTGGAACCGAACACTGTGAGCGGCACGAAGACGATGCCAGGGTTCTGGCTGTTGAAGGACACGACCATGGAAGCATCGGTCTTTCCGACATTGAACTGGAAGTGCATGAGCCCACGCGGGATGAGGAACGTCTCCCCGACGCGAAGCACCTTGGAATAGAGCTTGTTCCCGGAGTCGAGGCTGCCGATGATGCCAACAAGAAGCTCACCTTCCATAACGATGCCAATCTCAGTGGCACGCGGGTGGATGTGCGGCGGGTTGGTGCCCCCTGGCGCAAAGTCGACGCGGTTCATGGACACACCCAGCGTATTGGTGCCGGGCCACTCGGCCACGTCCAGCTCAGTCACAGCCGAACCGTTCGGGGTGGACGTGTTGCCAGCCATTGCCAGCTTGGACGAAAAGAGGAAGTCATCGCCGACTTGTGACATGGGCTTGCACGGGTGCCCGTTCACCGAGATTGCATTTCCATCGAGGTCGGCCACGCAGAAGTCCTGCAGAGGGTCAGGGTCGGTGGCTAGGATTGATGGAGCAAGGACTAGCATGGTGAACAGGATCGCTAGGGTTTTGGAGGATGCCATTTTGGAGCACGCTACGGAAGAATCTTAGTTGTAGCTAGGCTGATCAGCTAGAGTTTGTTGGAGTGTGTGAAGAAGTGGTAGGTAGCTGTGGTGGATGTGTTAGTTTGTGAGCAATGGAGTCCTTTATATAGGGATGTATGCATGGACACGCGAGGGTGTGTTCATTGAGGCGTTGCTATCAAAGTCAGCAGTCAAGGCCATCCTGGCTGCTAAGGAGGGACCTACGGACAGACAACGATGAGCCCATGAGTTACATCTAAAATGGAGTATTGCGTTTGGAAACAGAAGATGTTGATTATATTCGTGTGAACCTCTACCTACTAATCGTTGATCTCATCTCTAGGCTAGGTTCTAGGCTTCTGCTTTCCTAGTGGCAATATGAGATGGAAGCTAGGCTCACCTCCAGAAATTCAGACTAGTATATATGTGCTCGCTTTAGTACTCCTACATTGTTTTCTGGTTTGTTACCACCACTTTCTACTTCGAATAACCACTGCCTCTCCAACCAACGGCAATGGAGGGATTTTTTTCTTGGGGTCTGCTCGATTATTGTCGATAGTCTACATGAATACTTTGATCATAATCTAACTTGTTTAATCAGTAGCTATGAATTGAAAATCTTGCAAATTCCATCTCTCCGTATTTTTTCCATGCAAACTAGCCGCCGCTATGTAGTAGTGAAATTCCACTTCCACATCGTTCAAACCCTCGTTGCAATTACTTGATGGACAAATTATGAGTGGTTGTTTGAGAGCTTAGGGACAAATGATTTTCTTTGTTTTGAAATTCAGAGACGATCATCATAGATTAAAGACAAAACTGTATGTGTGTTGGGGTTGGGGTGGGGGGAGGGGATGCAGTCACGGATCGATACCCATCATCTTTTTTTTTTGCGGATTGATACTGATCTTTTTTTCCAATGAAATTTGTGTTACGTAAGGCACATGATGGCAATCCTCATTATAGAGTTTAGGTACATCAGCTGGACCTGAGCGAAGCCACACCGCCGTCCTACTTTCAATTCGGTTCGGCCAATATTGGCAAGAGCATGGCTCACCAAGTTCCGCTCACGCCGGATATGAACAACCATATACTCTGAATTTCCAAGAAGATGCTTGATTTTATGCATGATAAATATAGAAGATGACCTTTCATCGGTATCACTTTTGATCATAGTCACCACCTCCAGACAATCCATCTCGACCATTAAAGGTTTGTTGTACCACTGTTGGGCCAATGCCACTCTCTCCATGCATGCCGAGAGTTCCACCTCTAGAGGGGAAGAACACACCTGCAAAAACCTACAGGATGAGAAGATGCCCCCCCCCCCCCCCCCCCACTCAGGCCTTGTTTGGTACTAGAGTTTTTATGGGGATTAGTAGGGATAATCCTCTAGAGTATTCGGTGAAATCTCTATCTTCACCCAATCCCTATAAAATCTCACCCATAATCCACTAGGTACGGATAGAGTATTGAGGATTTAGAAAAATACACTAAGATTTAGGGAAAAGAGGGGATAAGCAGGAATTAAACTCCCACAGTACTCTACTACCAACTATATATTTTTTTAAACAAGTGGGGATTTGGGGTTTGGTGGGGATTATCCCCACAAAAACTCTAGTACCAAACAAGGCCTCAAAGTATCATTCCTATTCCCCCACGTCTTCTCCGCAATATTGAACGATCCATCTACGTTCAATTTTGCCCGGATCGATACCCATCACCCTGACTCGACCGCATGTTCGGAACAGGTTCTTCCTTGATCTTCACAGTGTAGTGACAGCCATGCTTTCGTTGTTTCGCTAGCGTCTCCGTTTCGGCGAGGGAATATAAGCCTCGAGGACAGAGGGACCAGCCATGCCCGGTATTATGTGCATTTTTTTTTTGCGAAATATATTATGTGCATTTGCTTTGCTCACTGATCACGTACGCATGCAGCCAATCAGAATGCCGTATGTACGTTCTCCGAGAATTATTGACAAGTCAGCAGCCTACAGAGGAAGGAAGAGAAAGATAAAACTGTTGCCCATGCAATGATGAAAATCCTTAATCCTCTAGCTAGCCAGGCGAGCTGAATATGTTGTGGCTGCGCTATTTTCGATCCTGCTTCCCGGCCGTGAGATCTCCAAGCGACGATTCGTACGTTGCCTGACTACGTTTGGGCATGAGCTAAACGTTCTATTCTATTCTGGGGTTCAGTGCAGATAAACCAGCAGATCGGTCCATGAGTCTCGACCGCGACACACGAATCGAGCTGCTAACTTGCACACGTTTGCTACGACCGACAGGCAGCTCCTTCCCTGCTAGGCCCTCTAGTTTAGCCCAACTAGGCCTTCACCGGATTCTTGGTGTTATCTAAATTTATTAATAACACCCACATATTAATAAGAGAGCAGAATAGTTATTTTACACCCACATATTTTTATGTTCTCATATACAGAAATTTATGTTCTATACTAATAGGGTTCATATTTATCAGAAACGCAAAAAAAATAGACATAAAAAATATAATTTATGAGTCATTATAGTGTAAAAAACATAGAAAATATGCATTTTATCGTATTTTTATACCGCATGTAAACGATTTTTTTACGGCATGTCTAAATTTTCTTATGTTTTTCTTGACTTCTCAGGTAAGAAAAAATTTACGTGACGTAAAAATCATGTACAGTTTGAAAGATAGAGGATAGGTGTAGAATAACTATTCTACACCCTGGGTATCAAATAGCGCCACTCATATATAGAAATATATATCTTTTAAGCCACTGGTTGGTATAAGTTGTATCTGTGAAATCACTGCTATTCTGTAAAGAGTAAAATGCACCGCTAGTCCTAAAAGTTTGACAGGAACTGTATGCAGGTCCCAATTCTTTGAAGCTGTGCAGCGGTAGTCCTAAAACGGTCTGACCGACCTTTGACCCGTGCTACGTAGGACATGCGACACGCTGGCAAACCACCTGTCGTTGTAAATTTTCAAAAAGCTCCTCGCTGATCCATAGCTTCAGTTCACGCCGCTCCCCTTTCCCCTATCGAGATATAGCAAAGCGGCGGAGCGGCGGCGATTGAGTGCGACCGGCGCAGCGAGCCCTATTGCGCCGTCGTCCTCCTGGGATCCGCCGCCGGAGGACTCGGGTGGGTCACCTAGGATGGCTCCGCGGAGGCGGGCCACCGGCGAGCCACCACCAGCCTACGGTATGTTCAGAAACCCTAGCTGTATCTAGTTTTGACCGAAATCTCGTGTTTTTGCCGATTGAATCTCGATTAGATCTCGTTTTTGCGGTTAGTCATCGTAATATTCATTGCACAGCATGTTTAGGTTTGATTTTTTGAGATTTGTTTGTTCTTTCGATTGGTAGGTCCGAATGAGCTATTCTTCTCAGTAGAGATGAACCATGGAGGTTTCTTTTGTGGAGAAGGCAGCAACAAGTGTTATGTAGATGGAAGAACATATTTCTTTGATGGGTGTGAGGTAGATACCTGGTCGCCACTGTGGATCGAAGATTTTGTGCAACAACTAGGACACAATCCAGTGCTTTGTTCTGTCTACTGGCTGCTACCTGGGATGGGATTGGACAATGGATTGCGGATAGTGGACTGTGACAGAGATACTTTGAACATGATTGTGGTTGTGCCAAAATTTCAACATTTTGTACTATATGTTGATCAGCCTCATCTGTTTGACCATCTCAATTTAGATGATGTTGCAATTGTTGGTTCTCCACCACTGCCAGCAGTGTTAAGCCCCAAGAAGAGCTCAAAGAGAAATGGCACAGGCACAAGTCCAGCTGCTGGTGCATTTAAAGGAGTTAGAAGACAGAGAGTAGAAGAGGAAGAAGTTCCAATTGCAGTTGTGTTCCCCTCAGATTCAGATGATTCTGATTTCGTAGACAGTGACAATGATATTGAGGATGATGATGATCTTTATGATGAGTGGGTGGACAAAGATGCAGAAGAGGGAGGGAAGAAGAAGAAGATAGAGAAGTTAGAAGATAGTGACTATGAGACAGATGAGTTGGAGCTGCCAGATTCAGATGATGAAGAGGAAGGCCCAGATCAGAGCAAGCCAAACAAAAAAGCAAGGGAAGCCTGTCAAGTTCACTAATTTCAGACCTGAGGACATGACATCACCAGAGTTCAGAATTGGTATGAAATTTCCAGATGTTGGTGTTCTTAGAAAAGCACTAAGTGAGTACAGTATCCAGAACAGAACTGCGGTGAAGTATGAGAAGAATGACTTGCAAAGAATTAGAGCTCATTGTGGAGATCATGATTGTTCATGGTTCATTTTTGCAGCACCAGATAGCAGCAAAGAGTGCTTTATTGTGAAGAGATATGTTGGTACCCACACATGTGAGAGAGTGTGGAAACTGAAAGTTTTCACATCAAACTATTTGGCCAAGCATTATGTGAATACTTTTAGGGCAGATATGAAAATGTCATTAGAAAACTTTGCAAATACAGTGCAGAAGGACTTCAACATGACTCCTTCTAAAGACAAACTTAGGAGAGCAAGAAGATTTTCAATGCAAGAGATCCATGGAGATGAAGAGGCACAATTCAACATCATGTGGGACTATGCTGCAGAGGTAAGGAGATCAAATCCTGGGAGTAGTGTATTCATCAAGCTAAAGGAGGGGCATTTCAGTTCCTTGTACTTTTCTTTGTATGCATGCAAGAAAGGATTTTTGGCTGCTTGTAGACCTATAATTTACATAGATGGGTGTCACATAAAAACCAAATTTGGTGGACAATTGTTCACATCAGTAGGTGTTGACCCAAATGATTGTATTTACCCCATTTGCATGGCTTATGTAGAAGTAGAGGATACCAAAACATGGTTGTGGTTTCTGCAAACAATGAAGGAGGATTTAGGCATATCAAATACAGCTCCCTGGACCATAATGAGTGATAGGCAGAAAGGATTGATAAATGCAGTGGCAGCTGAATTTCCAAATTCACAACATAGATTTTGTGTGAGGCACCTGTATCAGAACTTCAACAAACAGTTTAAGAGACATGTGTTGAAGAACAAGCTATGGGAAATTGCAAGATCTTATAACATGACAGAGTGGAAGAAGAATATGGATGAGATGAAGGACCTGAACATAGAAGCATATAACTATCTAGAGGCAATTGAGCCTAGTGCATGGTGCAGGGCACATTTTAGTGAATTGCCAAAGTGTGATCTTCTACTTAACAACACATGTGAAGTTTTCAACAAGTAAGTATCACATTATTCACTTGTTCTTGCTAATTGTGACTTGCAACAATCATTCACGTGTTCTTGCTAATTGTGACTTGCAATACTCATTTTGTAGATATATTCTGGATGCAAGAAAGATGCCTATACTTAGCATGTTTGAAAAGGTCAAAAATCAAGTCATGACTAGATATTATAGTAAGAATGAAGAAGTGGATGAGATGGGTGGCACTGTTTGCCCTAAGATTAGAAAGAAAGTAGCAAAGCTTGTGGACTTGTCCAACAGTTATACTGCATTACCAGCTGGCAAGGGGTTGTATGATGTTGGCAAGTATCAAGTTGATATACTCAAGAAAGAGTGTAGTTGCAGGAAGTGGCAGCTCAATGGCATACCTTGCCAACATGGCATTTCTTGTCTCAGGCAGAACAGAACAAGTGCAGAATCTGTTGTTCATGATTGCTACAGCATTGAATCATTCAAGCTAGCATATGCTGAGGTGATCAAGCCATGTAGAGATACAACAGAGTGGGAAAACACAAATGGGTGTGCAATTCTGCCACCTGTGTACACAAAAGCAGTTGGTAGGCCTCCAACCAAAAGAAGAAGAACACCTGAGGAACTAGATGGGAGATTGACAAGGCATGGAGCAATACAAAACTGCAGTGTTTGTTCATCTACAGAACACAACAAAAGAAAATGCCCTGATCTTGGTAGAGGTGAAATTCTATTGCCTGATGTAGTTCTAGAATCTGAATCAGTAGTAGAAGAAGGAGTCATGCCACCAAAAACAAAGCTGCCAGTCAGAAGATTTTCTTCAAGTCAGGTACATGTGTTTTCTCTATCATTTGCATTGCTTTATATGATGCAACTGTGCTGCTAATATATCTTGATGGTTTGTAGCTGCAACTATTTGATGATCTTGGTACACAGTCTAGTCAAACGTCCATGCTAGATAAACTGCTAGAAACTGTGAGTGCCATGCTACTAGCTTTCTTCTCACTTAATTATTGCAAAAATATTTCATAATATAGTCCTCCTTCCTTTATTACTATTAGGTTGCACCTACACAACAATCTCAGGTGGTAGCACCTCCTCTGCCTGAGTCTAGCTTCATTGCTAGTAGCAGAGATGCATTGCCACTACCTAGGGCCAATAGAAGCAATGCTGCTACAAAGAAGAAGGAGATGGCAGCTACGGCTGCAAAGAAAAAGAAAGAGATGGCTATGGCTGCAAACAAGAAGGAGAAGGCAGCTGTGGCTGCAAACAAGAAGGGGAAGTGAACAACAGTCAGCTGTTGGTACATATATTTTGGAGAGTACTATTTTGGACAAAAAATAGTTTGCCTTTTGAATCTATAAAAAGGCTAGAGGTGTTGACATAAACCTCATGCATGTTGTGATGTTGATGTAGGTTTATTTGCACCTCTATGATGATACTCCTAATGTTATTGTCTATCAAAAACATATCTATGATGATATGCTAATGTGACAGTACTCTCTTATATTATTCACTGTCTCATGTTTCTGTGACTCATGATTTAACTCAAATTTGGCAAATTCATTTCAGTTTGCTTCACACAAGCTAGATCAGCACACACACAAACTAGATCAGCACACACACAAGCAAGATCATTTTTTCCAGCCTAGATACAAACACACAAGCAAGATTAGCACACACACATACAAGATATTCTCTGCTATTTCTACTAACTTCTTTAACTGTTGCTTCATTTCCAAAAGAGTAATGGCCTCATCGATGCTCCTGTGCTTCTTCTCTTCCCTCCCCTGTTTCTGCAGATTACCAAGCTGAAGGTCATGTTTGTTGCGTTTCTTCTTCACTGCTTGCTCAGTTAAGGGCATTAGCTCACGGCCAAGCATCACAAGCTCATCTAGGGAGCCGCTTGATACTTCTACTCCCCTTTGCATCAAAAGCTCCACATATTCTTCAATACAGTAGTAGAAATCGCAGAAATCAGATCCAGGATGTGCATTTGGTCCACCCCTCTGAAAACTCAAAGAAGAAATTGTCAAAAAAACCAAACAAACCAGAAGAACACTTGAAGAACTACATTGCCTCACCCTATGATTTGTGCACTTGAAGAACACCCTGCCCAGATTTGCCTCCGACTGTGAAACGAGCCGAATCGCTCTCCTCCAGCCGCAACAATCACACTTCACGAGCGGAAGTGATTGCCCGGCCACTGAACTGAACGGCGACGCCAGCGACTTGTTGGACGACCTGGAGCTCGCAGCCATGGAAGATGAGGAGAAGGGGAGATAGAGTTATGAGATGAGGAGGAAGAAGGACTCATATCCTGTCAGTTATATACAAGCAGGGGGTTGAATGCAATTTACCAAACCGTTTCCGGCGGGAACTTTCCCGCCACAACATATGCTTCCAACGTGGCATCGGTCAAAGGGCGGTCAAACCGGTACAAGACCTGATCTGCGCAACTTACTGCGATTTAGGACTACCGCTGCACAACTTCAAAGAATTGGGACCTGCATACGGTTCCCGTCAAACTTATCTCTTCTGTAAATACTCCTCGTACAGTGAAGTTTTGCTGGCTGATGCCCATGATTTTTTTCTCTCTTTGTTGGAGAGGGTTTTCCATGTTAAAATCATGTGTTTCCTGCGTGTTCTTGTTTTCGTTATTCGTTATTTGCTTGTCGCGGTTATAACATGATGCCACAGAATCATGTGAGTTTGGCTAAGATAAACGGTTTATTGATTGTTCTCGATTGTTTTGCTCTCGCGGAATGGAGTTGCCGCCTCCACAAAGAAAATCTAGCCTCCTCCTCCTCATTCATAGATTGGCTCCCTCTCCTCCGGTCAGCCTCGCCGATACCAGAGGGGCGGGAACCCGTTCTATGGGTTGAGTTTTCAATAAAAGTAGTGGTTTCCATAGATTAAGTTAAGGTTTCAGTCGCCTTCTCTTGGCCTCCGCCTCAATGGATATGGCATCGACTAGAATAACTGATCTTTGGTACTTCCCTCGGCGACGAGATGGTTTGATCATCCAAACATTTTAGGCTACCAGGCTAAAACATCATCCTACAAACTCTGTGATGGTTTGATCATCCATACTGTTTGCTACAGTAACGCGTCACTACGCCGACGGCCGGAAGCCGCCGGCATAGGCCAAATTGCCGTCGGCGTAGGTCTATGCCGACGGCAGCTGTCGTCCTAGCACAGTGTCGGCGTAGACTCAATTGTCGTCGGCGTAGTAAAGTCATCGGCGTAGACGGCTACACCGATGGCTAAGCTGTCGGTATAGCCCACATGGGTCCCACCTAGACGGCTAACGGTCGTTCTGGATACGCCGCCAGCTTAGCCGTCGGCCTAGTTATTTTTCATATTTTTTCCAACTTTTTCAATTTTGTCTAAATTTATTTTTAATTTTTTTTGAATTGTTTGACTCGTTAATCGCACAAGATTTTTTTTAGCTCTAAGTACGCTTAATCTTCAGTTAAATTGCACTTATGGTTAAACTTTTCGATCGATCACACATCCTCACACTACTCCGCTTAACTTCTCTGTTCCTTCCGGATGAACTTCCGATAAAGAAATTAGACATTGTTGATAAACTACCGTACCAATCCTATTAACCTTTGGATCCTGGTGTCACATGACTTTATTTTTTTTAATTTCAAACAATTAAGCAAACAAAAATGAATAAGTAATAATAATCTCGATTTCAAATAACAGTAAAATTAATTTTTTTGCCTTCTTCTATTTAATCTGGAAAAATTCATATCTCTAAATCCGTAAATCAGAATTCGATAAATAATATGTCTAAAATGATCAGAAAAATAAGAAGAATCCAAACATGACATCCCTATCATCTTTTTAATCATGCATCATAGATTTTTAATAGTGTACTGCAAAGTTTGCCAAATAAAATTCATTTAATAGTGTTCAAATCTGAAAAAAATCATATTAAAAAATCCCTTTTGAATTTGAGGATTCTAAAAAATCCTTCATAGCTCGGGGATGAGCATCGCTAAACTTGCATTGGATCTCTGATGAAATAGCATATTCTAAATCTAAAAATAATTTTTGTGAAAAATCATGAGCATCAGATCATGTACCTGTACTTCAAATCTGACCTACTTCCTACCGATTTGGCAAGATTTTTTTTACAAAGGATAGACAGAAAGGTTTAAGATACCCTAGTTCGAACATTTTTCATGCAAGGTGGTCTAGTATTTTTGAAAAATAGGACGGTACCATTTTAAAACCTTTATTTGGTGGTTGCTTCGCAACACCCTATTTTTGACATTCAGAAAATAGAAAATGTTTTTTGGTGCAACAAAAAGAAAATTTTCCTCTTGCAACATTGTTCGCCATCCAATGATGCACATGCGTGCATAATATGGGAACATTATCACGAATTATGCCATGATTCTTCCCATAACATTGGTCATTTGGCCTAAAAGTCATGAAACCTCGAACATGATAGCTCATTTCTGAGAAGGTTTTTTGAGATGTTTTTGACATACAATCAATATACCAAGTTTGATAATATGACGCATCATGAAGGTTTTATATTGTTCGTGTAACACCTTGGACTCTCCGTGCCCGGGCTATCACTCCTGGCAGCTTAATAGGATATCTAGACTAGCCCCACAGATCAACACTAGTCTTTTCTACGCACATTGTCCTCTGTCGTGCGCACCCGGTACCCACTTCCCGGTTGGTCACCCATTATTAAATTACTCTAGGCCAAGCACACTTAACCTTAGAGTTCTTTTAAGATAAGCTTCTGGAAAAGAAGTTACAATATGTTGGTATGAGTATTCTATCAGTCCTATTAAGCCATGCGCTAGGGTCTCATATACACCCACCCTTCAAAGATCGATGCCCTCGTGGATCAACCATAAGCCAGGAACGTCCTCTCTTGGCACACGTCTGTGCGTCTAGTGCCGGCACATGTGCCATGCTGTGTCCACTCTGGGTCAAACGTGCCATGCTCCACATGTCCACCACTGAACCGCACACGCCTTTGTAACCGCGAGGATCCACTCTGATACCACTTTGTAACACCCTGGACTCTCCGTTCCTAGGTTGTCACTCCTAGAAGCTTAATAGGATTTCTAGACTGGCGCCACAAACAAACACTAGTCTTTTCTATACACTTTGTCCTCACTCGTGCGCACCCGGTACCCATTTCCCGATTGGTCACTCATCCTCAAATTTCTCTAGAACAAGCACGCTTAACCTCACGGTTCTTTTAAGATAAGCTTTCGAAAAAGAAGTTGAAACTTGTTGATATGCGTATCCTATCAATCCTATTAAGACATGCGTCAGGGTCTTATAGTTATCATTTTTGAATTTCTTATGCCTGTTTCAAACTATGGTTAAAATGGCTGGCAAGAAGATTCTTAGGTCGGGGCTGAGCCTCGCTAAACTTGCATTGGATCTCTGATGAAATAGCACATTTTGAATCTAAAAATGATTTTTGTGAAAAATCATGAGCATCATATCATGTACCTATAGTTTCAATCTGACCCACTCCGTGCCAATTCGGCAGGAAATTGTCTTTTTCATGAGGGGTGGAAAGAAAGGTTTAAGATACCCCGGTTGGGAAATTGTCCATGCAAGGTGTCCTAGTATTATTGAAAAATGAGGCGTTATCATTTTGAAACTTCCATTTGGTGGTTGCTCCACAAAACACCTTGTTTTTTGCACTCGAAAAATGAAAAATATGTTTTTGGTGTGACGAAAAGGAAAACTTGCTTATGCAACATTGTTCGCCATCCCAAGATTTACATGTGTGCACAATATGAGCACATTATCACAAACTATGCCACGATTCTAGCCATAACATTGATCGCTTGGTCTAAAAACCATGAAACCTCGAACATGATAGCTCATTTCTGAGAAGGCTTTTTTGCGATGCAATCAATATACCATGTTTGATATTTTTTATTGCAACTATGTCACATAATATGATACCAAGCGAAGGTTTTATATTGTTTGGATCATTTTTGAATTTCTTATGTTCGTTTCAAACTATGGTCAAAATGACGGGCATGGAGATTCTTAGTTCGGGATCGAGCCTCGCTAAAATTGCAGTGGATCTCTGATGAAATAGCATATTGTTATTCTAAAAATGACTTTTGTGAAAAATCATTAGCATCAAATCATGTACCTGTAGTTCAAATCTGATCCACTTCCTACCGATTCAGCAGGAAATTTGTCTTTTTCACGAGGGGTGGACGGAAATGTTTAAGATACCTCGGTTGGGACATTATCTATGCAAGGTGGTCTAGTATCAATTAAAATAAGGTGGTATCATTTTGAAACTTTAATTTGGTGATTGCTTCACAAAACACCTCATTTTTAGCACTCGGAAAATGAGAAATGCCTTTTTGGTGTGATGAAAAGGAAAACTTTCTCCTGCAACATTTTTCGCCATCCCATGATGCACATGTATGCATAATATGTACACATTATCACAAACTATGCCACGATTTTAGCCATAACATTTTCATTTGGCCAGAAAACCATGAAACCTCAAACATATCATAGCTCATTTCTAAGAATGTTTTTTTTGTGATGTAATCAATATATCAAGTTTGATATTTTTCCTTGTAACTATGTCACATAATATGACACCACACGAAGGTTTTACATTGTTTGGATCGTTTTTGAATTTCTTATGTCTGTTTTAAACTATGCTCAAAACATGTAGCATGAAGATTCTTAGTTCGGGGCTAAACCTCACTAAACTTGCAGTGGATCTCTAATAAAATAGCATATTCTAAACCTAAAAATAATTTTTTCCAAAAAATCATGAGCATCGGATCATGTACCTGTAGTTCAAATCTGACCCACTTATTACCGATTCGATAGAAATTTTTCTTTTTCACGAGGGGGACAGAAAGGTTTAAGATACCCGGTTGGGACACTAGTCATGCAAGGTGGCCTAGTATTTTTTAAAAATGGGGTGGTACAATTTTGAAACTTTTATTTGATGGTTGCTTCACAAAACACTCTGTTTTTAGCACTCGGAAAATGACAAATATGTTATACAAAAGTATTTGTGCTGTTTTTATATTTTATTCAACAAAAATATGTAATATTTGAGTTTGAATAGATAGATCTTATTTTTCTGTAAATTTAGATATATTATATGTATTTTTCTAAATTAGAATGTGTTAGTTATGATTTTTCTAGGATTAATGTGGCAGAAGGGAAATAGCTATGCCGACAGCAAAGCCGTCGGCGTAACTGTGAAACCTACGTCGACGAGTGACGCCGTCGCATCGCCGTCACGGCCAATCCACTATGCTGGCGGCCCGATCTACGCCGACGGCTGCCGTCGGCCTATACTATCCTACGCCGATGGTAAACCTAGGCCGACGGCCGGTTTGCTCGGCTGCCCGCCTCGGGGCTACGCCGACAGCCCCGACAAATAGCCATCGGCGTAGCGTCTGGCCATCGACACTTTGACTTGTTCCTGTAGTTGTTGGCATAGGGGCAGAAAACTTCAAATCATGGTGGATGGGGCTATGCTCCACAACTGCACCACTCTGAAAAATAGCGGTTCTATCGTAACACATGTTGTTTATATATAGATAGAGTTCAACTTGTAGAACAATTTTTCCGCCATTTCTTTCAATTCCATATCGCCAAAAAAAGAAGAGCTAGATCCTAGAGTTACTACCACTTTTTTTGAGAAACAAGGCGATATGACATATTGACATTCATAAGGTACCTATCTAACAACCCCATGCCAGTTTCCCTGCTGGCCTGGTGCGGCTTCCCCGTATCACATTCTGCAGCTCGCCGAAGCGCCAGCTAACAAATCATGGAGATCTTCACCGGGTAATAGCATCACGTTCCAGTTCGCTCTCGATCTCCGTATAGTCAACAAGTCTTCCTTCCCGTGGTGCTTCTGTGCCAAACAATGTGTCGGCAACCATGTGGGTAATAAAAATTATCCCTGCAATCCTGAAGCACTCGTTGATCGTTTTCCCTCGTCGGTATGAGCGCCTACAGGTTCATTAGTTACAAGAAACAGAGTTGTAAACCAATGTAGATAGAAAGAACAGAAGGACAATGACAATATAGATACTATGCAAATGTTTGACATACCATTGGGGGTCATTGGGTCTAGGGCTGACTTGCACGGATAGATACTCCATCAGCCCCTGGTTTTCTGACACCAAGCTGTCAACAATGGTGTTCTTCCGTTCAGTCTCAGCAAGCGCACTGTACAGCTCATCTTTCATCTTCTGGATGGTACCGCATTTTCCCTCTCCGCTGGTGAGGCTCTGCAGCTGCCAGCAGGAGAACGCACACGAGGAAATTAAGTTTGTACTACTAAGGACACATATTGGATGATATGAGCAGGGTTACAGAGTTGTCCAGTTCCAGCAACCGAAGAGCATCATCCGGTTCAGAACTCAACCAAGTCACAGTACGGCATTGTACTAGTACTAAACATTATAATTGGATAATAATATGCATGATTCCTTTTGTCAAATTCATGGAAAATTAGTTGCTAATCAAGGATGGGGTTGACTGCATACATAAAATAGCTTTGCACATATAGATCGAGTAGGGTAATGTGATTCATCTTTTTTTGCTGGCTACAAGATCAGGGTTAAGAAATTAAGAGACCTTTTTGTTGCTGATGCTTGCGGTCCTAGGGTAAGACAGAGGCTTGCCGCTGTGGATGAGCCTCGGCCGTGCCTCCCCCTGGATAGTCTTCGGGGATCGCTGAAGTGCGCCGCCTCCGATGATGGTCCTCCTCGCCGCCGCGTATCGAAGCGCCGCCGCTGACATCGCCGACTATTTTTCTCCTTCTCCGATCCTCGCATGTACTACGTGTGCACTACTACTTTTTTTTCAGGGTAATATACGTCGTGTGTAGTTATAACTATGGGCCTGAGTCCGACACGACAACGTGTTCATCTCCGTTTCCGTTTGGACCACAAGTTTGGGTTGGGCGTTATTCTTTTCGCCAAGAGAAAGGCCGAGAACTGAAAAGCATTAGGCGTCGTTCCATGACGAAAGAGGCTGCGTGAACCAGGGTGGACCGGCCCATTTACCTACCGGTAGCTGATTGTTGGTGGTTTCGCGTTTACGATCGCTGTGTGGATACTGTTCTCGGTCAGTTGAATTCGGTTCCTTCTTTCTGTAAATTTTATTCAAACTGAAGATTGATTCAAATTTGATATGGTTTAAATATGAAAAATTGTATAAATTTGAACAATGGTTCAAAAATAAAAAATCTCCGCATATAAAAATTTAAAAATATTCAGATATAAAAATGATTAAATTTTGAAAATTTTCAAAATTGGAATTTTTCGGAGGTGGTATTGGACTGGCTCAGAAAAACAATGATTGTAGTAGACATTGAGTCCGTATCTGATGCAACATGGCGACGTCGGTGCTCTTCAGAAGGTCTGGATACGGTGGTTACGGGTGTTCCTGGCGCGGTGGAGCTCGCTTTGGTAGCAGGGCCATGGTGGGGAGAGCCTCCGGTGGCTGCCCCTGGCCGGATCTGGGCGCCTCGGCCCTAGATGGACTTGGGCGGGCCTAGATGGGCTTCGGTGGGCTAGGCTCTGCCTCGATGGTCTTTCTGCAGGCGGCGGCGATGGCTCGCGAAGCTTGGACGTGGCGATGCGGCTTGCCCATTGCAGCAGTGGCGGCTCGGGCTTTACGGGTCCATCTGGGCCCGGCCGGGCCTATCCGGAACTAGTGTGCCCGGTCTATGACTGCCCCCGGTAGTGGAGGTGGGTTCCTCCCGAGGTATGCGGTGTTGTTGTCCTTGTTCCGGCGATGGCATGTGTCTCCGTCCTGCAGGCTATGTGTCGGTGTACACGAAGCGACGGTGTTGGTGAGTTCAAGGTCGTGGTGGCGCATGCTGGTTGGTAGCGAAGCTGGGTTGTGGTGCTCTATTGCGCCAGGGTTCTGTGTGGGCGAAGGTCAGGAGAAGTCCTTGTCGGCTTGTCCGACCGTGATGGGGTGCCGCCGCCCGGTGGCACCATTCCCTCCTGGGGGGCATCGAGGGAACCCTATGCCCCTACTCTACCCGGAGTGCCGAGGGAAACCCTTGGACCTTGGTCCAGGCAGCAATACCGTGTTGACGGTGCTTCTCTCGGGAAGAGGCTGCTAGGGACTCGGCGTTTTGGTGCACTTGGAGTGTGGCGGAAAAAGTTGGAGGGCGCAGCGACCGTGGGTCATCATCATCTAGTCATTTCGTCCTGGTCTTAATTTCTTTTCTTTTGGACATGTCGGCCGTGTGTGTGCTGCTGCCCCAGCATCGTGTATCGTGTTGTGTCTTCCTTTTGGAGTTGTGTTGTCTGGCCCACACCGAAATGGCGACGAAAGGCTTAGGACACACCTAGACCGTTACATCGTGACGCGCGTGCCATATCATCAGGCCCGTCGAGCTGGGGATTTAGTAGGCCAACTGAGGATCAAAAAATCGCGTCACCCGAGCGATTGCTCGGGCTAGTAGGCCAACTGAGGATCAAAAAATCCCGTCGCTGAGAGTTTTTATACTGCCTAAATCACATTTTTTTCTGAAAATTCTATCGAGCTAATAATAATCACCAATAGGCAATAGCAGTATAAAGAAGCGGAATTGGTGTTTTGGCTCCCATCTACAAATTAACTTATTATGAAAAATGCATAAAAAATAAATTTAAAAATGTCAAAATAAAAGTTAAAAATAAAATGTTGCTTGTATATGTTTGTACATATTATTTTAGGAAAAAGTAGCAATGCATGTGGTTTCCGTAAAAGAGATAAAAATGTCTCTGAATAGTCGTGTTGGAGCATCGAAATTTATCTTTTTTTATACCCGCAATTTTTTTATCTTTTTTATATTTGACACAAAAAAGTTCCATTTCCCCCAAAACTTATGTACAAACATAAAATGTTCGAATATATATATATGCAAATATTTTTTCTAATTTGTTTATATTTTGATATGTGTTTTTAAACAATAGGTTCATACACACCCGACCAAATTGGATTTTTACAAGACCACCTACCGACGGCTACAGGCACTAGTGTGAGCCAAAGACGCACCACCATCATGCCCCTCCATCAGCGGAGTCAGACAAAGCTTGTTTTAATAGACAGACGGGAAAATGCATGGTAAGCCTTCAAAGGGTGAACGTATCAGAGCAGCAACCATCGTTAATGATGATAAACATAGATCATAAGAGACTGAACTGAAACACCACGCCAACGAACATGGAAAACGGCATGATCCTATGAGATTAGTCGGACACACGACTTCACGCGACCTCTGCCGGCACCAGGCGCACCACCAAAGCATGGATAGAAGGAAAAGGACCTTACTTTGACTTTCAAAAAGACACCAAAAATAACCTAAAAAAAGGGAACCCACCCTCCAACAATGGATCGTGGTCTGCCACACCTCTATGGCACCAATGCCACCCGAGACAAAGTGGAACGGCGATGCTCTAGCGAGGGGGACGAAATGCTAGATAGGTGTTTACAATCCGATCATGTCCCTCCTAGAGCCTCAAGTCACGTAAAAGGTTGGGTAATGTGCCACACAGGCTCAAGTTGGGTAATATTCAGATATAAAAATGCGCTCCGATTAGTATTTGGTACTCGACGCCCCGATGTTGGGAGGAATAACTTGTAGGGTAGACTCCATATTAGGCTGGATCAGGGAAAGGCTGTGATCCCCTTCATACTGATGTATGACGACCATGGAGTGGTCAGGGTTGGGCAATCAGATGTTGTGGGTAAAGTGTACAACTTCTACAGAGTGTAAATCTATTCGAATAGTAGTGTTTGTGGTCATGCATGGTTGGGGTGGCAAATTCCTATCTTGTGTCGGGTTTTGTTTTAAAGAGAGTTCGGCCAACAAATGTTTTGGTCATGAGATGACCGCAAATGGAGGTGGTGGCTCATGATACGACCCCGGAGGATTTAAGTTTCCAACCTTAGGAAGGTCACTTTCAAAAAGGTTACAAACCATCCAAGAAGTTTTACAAAGAGAAACTTATTTTCAAAAGTTTTTCAACAAATATATGGGGATGCTATAACTACAAGAGAAACTGGTTTTAGAAAAGAACCTCATATGGAGCGCTTCTACCGCAACCATACTACACATCCTTTACTTGATATTCTCTTAAGGTGGTTTGCGAGTATATTCAAATATACCCATTGACATTGTCCCTGGATATTTACTTGGCCAGACCCCAAAAGATCAAAGGATAAGAAGAATAAGTTGACGACTATGCGAGTTAGGACGTTCTCCAAATCAGTTGCATGTATGTTAAGGCATGACTTGGGCTTGGCGCTTTGATGAAGTTCCGCTACTGATGATCGATGTTATCCTGTCAAAGCTTCTCTATGAGGTAGTCATAATGGTGTTGAGGTATGACTTGTATCCTCTTATGTAATGGATGTTGACTTTGATACTTATCGATTATGCTCCACGACACACTAATCCTGGTGAAAGGGAAATGGATGTCACCTAGTGGGGGGTGAATAGACATTTTAAAATTTTTATGGTTTAGGCTCTAATAAATATGGAATAAAATTAACGTTTAATTTATCAAGTCAAAACCCATAACGACTAGGTTCACTAAGTGCACCAACAACCTATGTTAAGCAAGACAAGCAACAAGGTGATAGGAAGATATAATACTTCAAACACGATGGCTATCACAATGTAAATTGCATAAGTCAAGGGCTTGGTTGAGAGGTAACCGATGGACGCGGAGACGATGATTTGTTATCCAGAAGTTTACTTCCAAAGAAGCTACGTCTCTATTGGAGAGGTGCGATGGCGCAATACTCTCCGAACGCCACAAATAGCTCAGCTTGAGATATGGTGGCTTGATACTCACCCAACGTCACACAAGGCCTCACCTTAAGATGCAAAGGCACACAACTCACCGATGCCACAAAAGGCTCACCCTATTCTCTCGTGAGCTCGCCACAAAGGCCTACTCATGATCCACTATAGGACACTTAAGGGCGGTCACCGAACCAGTACAAGGCTTTGGGAAATCTCCACAACTCAATTGGAGGGCTCCCAAGGAACGTCACAAAGGCTCCACAATGCCACAAACAGGCCACAAGCTTGGGGAATCTCCACAACTCAATTGGAGCCCCCAAGAACACACCACAACTCCACACAACCGATCAGGCTTTTGACACCGCAAAGGACACAAAAGAAGTACATATCCACCGTGTCAACCCGACGAAAACAACATTTGTGGCTTCCAATCTTGATCCCGCATAGGAAGGCGCGCTCATCGAGTTCCTCCATGAGCACTGGGATATTTTTGCATGGCTACCTTCTGACATGCCGGGAATTCCCAGGGAACTCGTTGAGCACGCATTAAATTTGGATCCAAAGGCGAAGCCAGCAAAGCAACCACTTCGTCGCTTCACAGAACCAACGCGTAAAGCCATTGGAAAGGAGCTCCATCGCCTTACTGATGCCAATTTTATCAAAGAACTAACAAAAGCAGAGTGGGTCACAAATCCAGTATGTGTTCCAAAGAAAAATACTACAAAACTTCGGTTGTACATCAACTTTACTGCACTGAACAAACATTGTCCAAAAGATCACTTCCCATTGCCGCGAATCAAACAAATAATCGATGCAACCGCGTGATGTGAACATCTTTCTTTCTTGCATGCTTACTCAAGATACCACCAGATTAGGATGAAGGAAGAAGATCAGGAGAAAACGGGGTTTATCATGCCCTATGGTGTATTCTACTACACAACAATGCCCTTTGGCCTCAAGAACGCCGGAGCAACATATCAGCAGATGATGCAGAACTGCTTAGAAAGCCAAATAGGCACAAACGTACAAGTAAATATCGACGACGTTATAGTTACAACAAGACAAGGATCTGCGCTCATTAAGGACCTCGAAGAAACATTCAAAAACCTCGACAAATTTAGCATCAAAATGAACCCGGAGAGATGCTCCTTTGGAGTCCCGGCAGGGCAACTCCTCGGATATTTGGTATCAGCCAGAGGAATCGAGGCTAATCCTGAGAAAATACAAGCAATCCTAACAATAAAGAAGCCAACAAATCTATGCGGCGTACAGCAGCTGGCAGGGCGAGTAGCGGCACTAAGTCATTTCATTGCAGGGTTAGGAGAAAAAGTGTTGCCATTCTACGCCCTCATGAGGAAATCGGAAAAATTTGAATGGACGGAATAAGCTCAGCGCCCCTTTGAAGATCTCAAAAGGACACTTTCGACATCTTCTATTGTCGTGTCGCCAAAAGAGAAAAAGCCTTTACTACTTTATATCGCTGCCACAAATCAGGTGGTCAGCAGGGTCTTAGTCGTGGAGCGACCCGAAGAAGGGAAAACCCATGGTGTGCAGAGGCCAGTCTACTTCCTGAGCGAGGTCTTATCGCCATCAAAACAAAGGTACCCACATTATGAGAAACTAGCATATAGGGTATTTATGACATCACGAAAACTACGCCATTATTTTTGGAACATTGATACATTGCAAATGTATCTATAATTTTTGATGTTCCATGCTTGGTTTTATCTACTTTCTTATGTTTTGTCCACACTTTGGATTACTTTTCATATGATTTCTTGGACTAACCTATTAACAAGATCCACAGTGCCAGCTGCCTGTTTTCTGCTGTTTTTGGTTCCAAGAAAGTCAGAAAATCAATATTTTCGGAATTGGACTGGACAAAAGCTAAAGTCGATATTTTACCGGAAGACTCACGGAGCTAGAAGATGAGACGGAGAGGGGCTAGGGGCTGCCCACACCACTTGGTGGCGCGGACCAGGCCAGGCCGCACCAGGGGGTGGTGTGGGCCCCTCCGGCACCCCCTCGGTCTCCCCTCTCGCCTATAAGAGCCTCCCGATGCATAAACCCTAAATCATCCAGCCTCCAGCCACAAAAAGTTCCGCAGCGCCACCACCGCCGAAGGAGAGATTCGGGGGACATAAAGTCTCTGTTCCGGCACCCTGCCGGGACGGGGAAGTGCCCCCAGAGCCATCTCCATCGATCTCCACCGCCATCTCCATCACCGTTGCTGATTCCCATGATGAGGAGGGAGTAGTTCTCTCGAGGCTAAGGGTTCTACCGGTAGCTATGTCTTCATCTCTCTCTCTATGCATGATCATATTGTGATCATGAGCTTTGTAATCAAGTAGATATACCTTGCTACTTAAGTGCTTTAATAGATCTCTGCTCTCCCCATGTGTGTGAAAGTGACAGCATGCACACCATGGTGGCACTTAGGCTAGAGATTACAAATACTTGTTATGAGTTATATTTGGAGTTGGATGTTTCTATGAAATTGTGGTGTTTGTTGGAACCATCTAGAGCTCAAGGTGACGGTGTGGGGTTATCTAGATGGGAAAGGCTTACTTTGAGGTGTGCTATTATATCCCTACCATGGATTAGAGTGTCCAACCGGAGAGTAGTTCAGCATAGTATCATGAAGATGATATATTTATATGAGAGTGTTCACTAGTGAAAGTATGATCCCTAGGCCTTGTTTCTAAGCATTGAAACACCGTTTGTTACTAGATCTGTTACATGTTTGCTTGCTTCCATATTTATTTCAGTTTTCCTTTAGTCTCTTCCACGCCATCAAGATATTTTCCAGCACCGTTGTCTTATATCCATACCACTTGTATTTTACTATCTCTTTGCCAAACTAGTGCACCTATACACCTGATAAGTGTATTGGGTGTGTTGGGGACACAAGAGACTTCTTGTATCTTGATTGCAGGGTTGCTTGAGAGGGAATATCTTTGACCACTTCCTCCCTGAGTTCGATAAACCTTGGGTGATCCACTTGTAGCACCCCGGTAAAACCACTACTAGAAAATCGCTTTGTTATTTCTAGTTTGTGCATCATCATGACCGCATGCGCATGTCATCATGCCACATTGCATTTGAGCATCATCATCATCATGCATAAGTTTGTCTAAAACTATTTTATAAAAGCCTATGTTTGTTTTCTTAATATCCCCCGTCTTTATTTCAAATTAAAAACCCTGGTCTTTTGTGGGTCTTTTATTTGTCTAAAATCTATTTACAAAAATATTCTAAAATAAAAATAAAGAAATAAAAGTATTTTTAGGGGAGGCAGCCGGCCAGGCCCAAAAGGCCCAACCAGCCACCTACTACCCAACTGAAACCAAACCCTAATCCCAATCTAGTCCAAACCCTAACCATCTATCCCACCCGCCGCCACTCCCTAGCTACACGGCGCGCACACACGCGCTGCAGCGCAGCACACAGCACCCAGCGGTGCATCATGACACACACACGCGTGCAGCGCGTCGGCCCGAACCCCACCTGTCCCGCTCCTTCACCCTGGCCCCACCTCGCGACCGTCACCGCGCGCGAGCCCTGCACGCAACCCGCGTGAGCACCCCAGCGACCGCGTCCACCCATCCGCGACGCGCGAAGACCCCGCTCGCATGCGCTACGCGACACGTGCGGCCGCACCACCCGCACTAACCATCCTTGCGTGTAACACAAGCACACACATGCGTGTACGCATGCTGTCGCTCACCCCTTGACACGCCACCGCCCAGGCGATGCACCTACCGCATGACCCCGTCTCGCCCGAGGCCCGACACGGCCGGGCACACCCCACGTCCCCATCCCACATCCACCTACCCTGCAGCGAACTGCTCCCCTCGATGGATCTCAGTGTCGCGCGCCCTCCTCCTCGCCGATCGATCCCTGTCGCCTCTAGGGCCCCCGCCTCCCTTGCAGTGCCTAAGCCACCGCCGGCCAGCGTGCCGCTCGAGCCCCGCTCCAACGACCGTCGCTGCAACCGCGTCGCTCTCCTCTCGACCTCACCGCCCTGGCCCCGAGCACCGCCGTTCGACCCCGCCTCGATATCCTTCCTGCGCGGAAGCGCCGCCATGTCGCCTGGACACCAGGCGCCGCCGTCCTCGCTCAGAGCTCCGGCGTCCTCCTTCCGGCGCCATGGCCGCCGTCCGAGCAGCCCTCTCCATCGCATGCGCCTCAACCCCGAGCCCTTCCCACATCGCCTCCCTCTCTGCAAACGGCCCACATCGCTGTTTCTCTGTGGAGTCGCCGCCTTCCATCTCTCCAGGGCCCCGTCGTCGCGGTCCCATCTCCTTCGCCACCTAGGCGACGCTAGCCACGACGTCCAACGCCACCAAGGCCGCCTCCTCCGACGGCCGCCCTCCCGCCACTGCGGAGCCGCTCTGCCCTACGCGGATCCCGTCTCGAGTCAGCGTCGCGGCCAAGCTCGTCGGCCTCCTCTCTGGCCTGCCTGGCGTCGCCCCATGCTCGTCTCTGGTGCCCCTCATCTCCTTCATCGCTGCATGCAGGCCGCCAACGCCCGCCTCGACCTCACCTCGCGCCGACCCTGCCCCTGGCCACTTCGACCCTGTCTTTCGCGTTGTCGTTCCTCCCCGCCAGCGAGCCAGTCGCCGACCACATGCGCACCTGCCGCTCGCCCTGCTCTCTCTGTACGTGGCTATGCTCTGTAGCGAGCCCTCCACCGCAACCAGCGTCCATCTCCGCTGTTAAAGCCCGTCCAGCTGCTGATGTTCAGGTCACCTGGCCTCCACCGACAACAGGCCTCTGTTCGTCCTATTGGTGCGACCTATTTGAGTACAGAAGAAGTCGACCCATGTCTCTTGTGTTACGTATGTTGTAAGTTCTTGCACATGTCGCACGTATGAGATGGCAGAAGGGATGAAACATGGAAGGGAAGTTCATCGTGTGGCCATCTAATTCCTCTTGTCGCCAACGCTTGCTAGTACATGTAATTCTGTCAAGAAGACCCCGGCATCAAACAAGTTCCCCACCAACCTAGAAGCCAAGATTCCAAGATCGCCTTCTCGAACCTCGGCACCCCGAGATCTACATCCCGGATCATCAAGACCGTACCCAGAGACCTCCTTCGTGGACGCCAAGTTCTCTCGGACCCTGAACCCCTTGGATCGCCAAGATAGTCTACATGGATTCGAAGACCCGAACCCCAGGAATGAAGACCGATCCCGATGCGCCCGAACCACATGACCCTTGGCACCCAAGATCGCCAAACGCCAATGTGTGACCCCTATCCGAGACCCCTATTTTTATAATATGACATTATCACTTGTGACATATTAAATGGTTCATATTCACATCGCATCATGTTGTTTGGGGGCATTATGCCGATTCACCAAATAATTAAGTATGGAAGCCAGATGCGGGCTATTCTAGTCTTATATTGGCCCCCATTTAAATTTGAGTAGCGAACCGATGCCATGTTTGCCTTGTTAAGACAACATTTAAATTGCGGGGTTGTTAAATAACATGAACCTTCTAATTAATCGTCGGGACCCCGGTTCCGCTTAATATTGCCTAGTTGCATCGCATCTTGCCATGCCATGCATCATACATGCATCATGCCTGATCTTCTGGCGTAGTATTAAATAGTGCATCCGGTGTTTCTTTTAGTGCTTTGGTTCTTCGCGGATTAGGCCGTTGAGTTGATGCGAGTACCGACAAGTTCTTCAGATAATGTATCTTCCGCAATGTTTCCCAGGCGAGCATTCTCCCCCTTTCTACCTATTTTGCATTTATAGTCTTTACTTCCTCATGTTGATCTATTACTATCCGTATTGCGATGCTTTAGTTTCCGTGCACCATTTATATTCCTTGCAGCCTCTATATTGCCTTGGACACATCCTATTGCCTGTTGTTTGATAGATAGTCAGCCTTGCGAGTCGTAGTTGCTTGCTCAGGTGCTGCTTCGTGTCATTGTTGTTCCACCGTTATTGGAAGGTTGGCACATGCTTAATGGTGGTGATGATCATGGCTTTAATTACAACTTAATATTGAATTGCTAGATATAACTAATGTAGAGGCATCGGTGGGCAATAGATGTTACTTGGTTCTTCCACGCTCACTTGTGTCCCGTAGGACCCCGAGTACTTGATACCTGTTCCTTGACTATCGCACTATCCGCATATGGGACCATGAATCCCCTTAGCCAGAGCTTGATTCATTTCTTATTTCTTGGGGCTACAAACTAGTTTGGGGCTTTATTACTATCCTGTACCTATGCCATGCTTTACTGCTTTATTTATGATTGTGCGTGGAGCACCTGTACTATTTTGGATCGTGACACGTTTTCGCTGTATCGACAAACCCAGTCACACTTTCGGGTTCCCAATCATTTACTGTCGTCCACACAAACCCTGGGTCCGTCTCAGAGCCGGCCAACTTCGTTGCGGGTAGCTTAGTGGGGTGGCCCCCTGAAATATTTTATGAATCCTGTGATTGCTTTGTCGTGAAAGCCTCGTTGGGTTTTGAGTTGGTTTTTCCGAGGTTGATCGTGTGTGTGTTGCAATTTGTGCACCCCTGCAGGGTAAATCTTTCTGAAAGCCGTGTTCGTGGTTATGGATGACTTGGAGCACGGTATCTCGATCATAGACAACAATAACCAAAGTAGTGCTGTGAATTTGACTTAATATATGTGACTAGTAATCAGCTTCACTACAATGGAATGGATAATAAAAGTGCCAACATCTGATGGAACTGGGGTGTATCGTGTCATATTATACCTGCCTAGTAAGTATTGCAACTCCAATGGAATGAAATAAAAGTGCCAACAAGTACTGGGTTTGGGGTCTCACCTGCTAATTGTGTCTGACTAGTAAGTACTGCAACCACAACTGAATGGTTAATTAAAATTGCCCACTACTTATGCTATCAGGATGACTCATGCTATCTATATCTGATTAGCAAGAGCTTCAACTAAAATGGAATGAATAAAATTGCCAACCGTGTGAGTTCCTCGGTTTTGACTTCCTCGTTTGGTATCGAGGGGGAAATGCCAGGATGGGAATGTTTGGTGTTAGTATCAGGTGGGATCCGAATAGGTCTTTCTTATCCCTCTCTAATAGCCGCCATTTTTACTGAGTCTGTATAGGTTGTTTAGTGTTGCTGTGCTGCCGCTTCAGTCCACCATACCTATGTAGGCGAGGACCGCCGAATTCTAGCCTCGCCGTGTACTGGCCTCAGTACTGACGCTCCTCTTTTTCCTTTGCCCTTTGTCGGCACCCCTTTGGTTTTAGCAGGTTTGAGATCGACGTCGTTAGCAGGGTTACCCTTCCGGCTTGGCCTGGGCAGGGTTATGGACGCCATTGGTTATTCTTCAGGGTTCTTAGCCCCATTTGCATCTTGTCCGTACTCGAACGTTGTATTGGTTTCAAGGTGATTTGGATCTTTGTAGTGTATATCTGTATTCTTGACTCTTGGAGTCGTGCTGTATATATATCTGTTCTGTGGGTCCCATCGAGGACTGTTGTGTAATGGTATTATTTCGTTTTCCACCCGCACGAAAGTGCCTGGTGGGCGTCCTTGAATCGTTTCTATGCGGGTTTGGCGGAAAGGGCTAAAACGTGACAACAAAGTATGAGTTCCACTCATGCATCCAACTCCTTAAACCAAGTTATTCCAAAGAGTCCACCATACCAACCTACTATCTTATGCTATTCCATGTATATTCATGTTTTTGTTTACCTTCCAAATTAAACTTGTTATGAGAAAACTAGTGATTAAAGCTCTCACAAACTTGATGGCAGACTTTACTTTTCCTGCATTTAATAAACTTGAACCATTGGGTCCTTCTTTGTTGCGTATATGCTTGCGCTTTATAAGTTGAAATTAGCAGAACCATGTATGATGGGGAATGCTTTCAACATTGCACTTGTACTTTGTACCCCATTGATATCATGTTCTTTTGCTTATGGATCACGGCGGTGTGAAATAAAAGTGGAACTTGTAAGATCATGGAGTTTGTATGTGTGTTAGAGAAACGCTTGGGACGCTAGCCTAAGCCATGCCTAATCATGGTGGAAACTTACAGCATCACCATAATGAGAACTCTATGAAGCATCTCAATAAAAACCTATGCAAATAGCAAATAAAAAGATCGCTGAGATGCTCATTGTCTGCTTGCCTTGTCATTTTGATTATGGGATAGCTCTTGTATCATGTGAAAGGGGTGCCCCGTTGGCGGTTCTTTATGATACATATGTACTTACAATGACAAGAGCTTACTCATGACTAAAGTTGAGTAGCATGAGGTTCGGTCTTTGTTAGTAAGGGGCATGAGATTTCGGCTTATAACTTGTCAATCATATCCTCTTAGTTATGTCACTTTAACCTTAATCACCTTAAAGATGCTTATGATAGGGGCAATGAGAGCTGAAAGCTATTAATTACCATATTTTTTGGAAGCTCTTTATGAAACTTGAATCTCTGCTTCCTTCAATGAAGGCCTTTCTTCCACTTATATATATTGAGTCTCCACCTTCTATCTTTATGCACTTACTTTGAGAGCATAGTGGTCATTCTTAGTTCTATGTGCATTTTCCCAAGACTAGTTGATTGATGCATAACTTGATATTGCTTGTTTTAAACTATTTGTATCTAGTCACTCTTATGAAATTTGAAGGTGTCCTATGCATTTATATTTGCTACTTTATGAGGGACAAACTGAATACTATTATGCTATGTTTTCTTTATGTGAAACAAACAAACGTCTTGCAAAGCATTGTTATTCATGAATCTTTTGTTTGTGCCTTTTCATGTTGCAACATAGTTTCTTTGTCTATTGCTAGAACTTTGTCTTTCATGTTATGATTGAAGTACTATGATCCCAGCTTTGAATGTTTTACAACTACTTTGATCAAGTTTATGATGGTGCATGTCACCTCAAAAATTATTCTTTCTTTTGATCACTTACCTACTCGAGGACGAGCAGGAGTTAAGCTTGGAGATGTTGATACATTGCAAATGTATCTACAATTTTTGATGTTCCATGCTTGGTTTTATCTAGTTTCTTATGTTTTGTCCACACTTTGGAGTACTTTTCATATGATTTCTTTGACTAACCTATTAACAAGAGCCACAGTGCCAGCTGCATGTTTCCTGCTGTTTTTGGTTCGAGAAAAGTCAGAAAATCAATATTTTCGGAATTGGACCAGACAAAAGCCAAAGTCGATATTTTACCGGAAGACTCACGGAGCCAGAAGACGAGACAGAGAGGGGCCAGGGGGTGGTGTGGGCCCCTCCGGCCAGGCCCCTCGGTCTCCCCTCTTGCCTATAAGAGCCTCCCGATGCATAAACACTAAATCATCTTAGCCTCCAGCCACGAAAAGTTCCGCAACGCCACCGCCACCGAAGGGGACATTCGGGGGACAGGGAAGTGCCCCCAGAGCCATCTCCGTCAATCTCCACTGCCATCTCCATCACCGTTGCTGATTCACATGATGAGGAGGGAGTAGTTCTCTCACGAGGCTAAGGGTTCTACCGGTATCTATGTGTTCATCTCTCTCTCTCTCTATGCAAGATCATATTGTGATCATGAGCTTTGTAATCAAGTAGATATACCTTGCTACTTAAGTGCTTTAATAGATCTCTGCTCTCCCCATGTGTGTGAAACTGATAGCATGCACACCATGGTGGCACTCAGGCTAGAGATTACAAATACCTGTTATGAGTTATTGATGGCCCAAAATATATCGACCTCGTTGGGGAACCCCAAGAGGAAGGTATGATGAGCACATCAGCAAGTTTTTCCTCAGTACGAAACCAAGGTTATCAATCTAGTAGGAGCAAGGAAACACCCCAAAGGTGTAGCTAGCTGAACATTTGCAGGGCGCACTACCGGTGCCAGCAGCAACGTGGAGACCTGCACAACACAACCACAGAACTTTGTCCCCAACTTGCGATGAGGTTGTCAATCTCACCGGTTTTGCTGAAATCAAAGGATTAAACGTATCGAATGGAAGGAAGTAATAGTTTGCAGAAAGTAAACACAAAGCAGTAAACAATTTATATATTGTATGTAAAAGAAAATGACCGGGATCCATAGTTCACTAGAGGTGGTCTCCTTAAGATAGATAACATGCTAGGTGAACAAATTACAGCGGGGCAATTGACAAACATCGAGAAAGCAATACATGCATATACTAATCATCTTGACTCCTTTGGAACTTGATTGGGCATTACAACATTATACATAGACCGCCATCCAACTGCATCTATGACTAATAATCCACCTTCAGGTTATCATCCGAACCCCCTCCAGTATGAAGTTGCAAGCAACAGATTGTTGCTTTACGAATTGCGTGTAATGTAAACAATACGATTGTTCTATGAACAAAGGATTGTTGTTTTCTCCCTAGTAGCAACAACACATCTAGTACCTTAGAGATTTCTGTCACTTCCCCAGATTACTAGAGGCATGAACCCACTATCGAGCATAAATACTAACTCTTGGAGTTGCTAGCATCTACTTGGCCAAGATATCTACTAACAATGGAAAGCATGCAAGATCACAAATAACAAAGACATGATAGAATCAATAATCAATCTGAAATAGCATCTCAATATCCATCGGATCCCCGCAAACACAACATGCAGAATTACAAATAGATGATCTTGATCATGAACGAAGCTCACAAGATCTAGACATGAAAGCACAAAGGAGGAGAACCAGCCATCTAGCTACTACATGGATCCGTAGTCCAAAGATGAATTACTCACGCATCACACCGGAGGCTTGCATGATGATGAAGAAGGCCTCCAGGGTGAATTCCCCTCTCCGGCAGGATGTCGGGAAGAGCTTCAGATCCCTCCGGATCTAGGGATGGAGATGACGGCGGCTACAGACTCTTTTGTGGATTTTTGATCGGGTACTTAGGGTTTTCGTCCCGAGGGCATCTTATAGGCGGAGGGGGTGCTGGGGTCAGCCAGACCACCCCCTGGCGCGGGCCAGGTGGTGTGGCCGGCCCCCAGCCCTTCTCTGTGTCGTATTCTGGCATCTGATGACTTCCGAAAAAATAGGCACTTTGGCTTTTGTCCCATCCAATTCCGAGAATATTCATTTTCTGACTTTCCTGGAACCAAAAACAGCAGAAAACAGGCAGCTGGCACTGTGGCTCTTGTTAATAGGTTAGTCCAAGAAATCATATGAAAATTACTCCAAAGTGTGGAAAAACACAAGAAAGTGGATAAAACCAAGCATGGAACATCAAAAATTATAGATACATTTGCAATGTATCAGTTATATTTGGAGTTGGATGTTTCTATGAAATTGTGGTGTTTGTTGGAACCATCTAGAGCTCAAGGTGACAGTGTGGGGTTATCTAGATGGGAAAGGCTTACTTTGAGGTGTGTTGTTATAGCCCTACCATGGATTAGAGTGTCCAACCGGAGAGTAGTTCAGCGTAGTATCATGAAGATGATATATTTATATGAGAGTGTTCACTAGTGAAAGTATGATCCCTAGGCCTTGTTTCTAAGCATTGAAACACTGTTTGTTACTAGATCTGTTACATGTTTGCTTGATTCCATCTTTATTTCAGTTTACCTTTAGTCTCTTCCACGCCATCAAGTTATTTTCCAGCACCGTTGTCTTATATCCATACCACTTGTATTTTACTATCTCTTCGCCAAACTAGTGCACCTATACACCTGACAAGTGTATTGGGTGTATTGGGGACACAAGAGACTTCTTGTATCTTGATTGCATGGTTTCTTGAGAGGGAATACCTTTGACCACTTCCTCCCGGAGTTCGATAAACCTTGGGTGATCCACTTAAGGGAAAACTTGATGTTGTTCTACAAACCTCTGCATTTGGAGGCCCAACAACTGTCTACATGAATAGAAGTGCGTAGACATCAAACATCCAATCATAGTAGTCAATGAAGCACCTTTGTCAAGCATCCTGAATAATCTAGAAGCAATTGGGTGTGTCTCTCTATGGGGCATCGATTTATCCCCTCGAGATATCACGTATGAGAAGCGAAATGCAATCAAGTCGCAAGTCCTGCCGGATTTCATCACAGAATGGACAGAGTTGCAATGTGCGGGTCCACCGGTCCTTTCTATTGCCTGGACAATGTACTTTGATGGATCAAAAAGAACGGAAGGAGCAGGAGTCATACTAGTATCACCACAAGGCGAAAAATGCGCTATATACTTGGGATGAGCTTTGCAAACGCATCCAATAACGAAGCTGAATACTAGGCTTTGTTGCACAGCATGCGAATGGCCAAAGCTTGCGGTGCAACTCGCCTCAAAATCTTTGGAGATTCCAATCTTGTGGCACAGCAAGCAATGAACAAGTGTGACACCGTTAGTGAAAATATGATTGCTTACCGCGATCTATATGGCGTTATGGAAGCTCAATTTGATGGGTGCGAAATATCGCACATAGGGAGAGCAAGCAATGAAGAAGCCGGCAACCTAGAAAACATTGGATCCTTGTGCTTACCAATACCACCAGGAGTTTTTTAGGAAGAAATAATAGAGCGATTGATCAAAGCAAAAAAGAGTCTCCAAGATTGTATCACCAAAAACATGAAAAAGGAAACATCCACAAAAAGACTCGGGGGCCCCATCAGAAACTAAGAGTATAGAAGAGGCTATCGAAGAAGAAGAAGAGGAAATTGGAGAGGTCATGCTAATTGAGCCTACTTGGATGCAGCCATATATAACATATATGACTAAGGGAGAACTACCCGAAGATGTGATAGAAGCCCGGCGAATCACCCGAAGATCGAAGGCCTTCAGATTAATCAAAGGGTAGTTGTATAAGAGAACTATTTCGGGCGTGTTGCAGCATTGCGTAACACCCGACGAAGGAAAAATCATACTCAAAGATATACATGAAGGAGTTTGTGGTCACCATGCTAGTAGCCGAGCAATTGCTGCCAAAGCATTCCGAGCAGGATTTTACTGGCTCACTGTAGTTCAAGATCAAAAGATATCATCAGAACATGTGAAGCATGCCAACAATTCGCAACAAAGCCTAGAGCACCCGCCGCTAAGTTAAATCCTATACCTTTGGCTTGGCCTTTTGCTCAGTGGGGACTCGATATGGTGGGAAAACTCCACAAATCATCACCAGGAGGACACGTCTTTCTGCTAGTAGCAGTCGACAAATTTACTAAATGGATCAAAGCAATGCCTGTCACCACCTAAGATGGAACTTCGGCTGTGAATTTTATTAAGTCCATAGTATTTTGGTTTGGCGTACCGGACACATCATCATGGACAATGGGACCAACTTCACTTCCAATGAGTTCAAGGAGTACTGCGAGGAGATGGGTATCAAAGTAAGCTACGCTTCGGTAGCTCACCTGCAAACAAATGAACAGGTAGAAAAAGGCAATGGATTAGTTACTGCTAGACTCCAGAAAAGACTACTAGCACCGCTTGACAGAGCAAAAGGAGCATGGGTTGATGAATTGCCATCTCTCTTATGGAGTTTACATACAACTCCAAATATTTCGACACAAGAGACACCTTTCTTCCTGGTCCACGATGCAGAAGTCGTGCTTCCTATTGAGGTGTCACATGAATCCCCATGAGTAGCTGCATATGATGAAGAGGAATCAAGAGAAGCACTTGAAGATGATGTGGATGCACTTTATGAAGCTCGAGATGAAGCCTTACAAAGAGCAACTATGTACCAGTAAAATTTGCGCAATTACCAAAATAGAAGATTGTGGCCTAGGTCCTTCGCAGTAGGGGACCTAGTTCTTTGCCTCAAGCAAGATGGCCACAAGAAGTTAGAATCACCATGGAAAGGACCATACATCGTCACAAAAGTTATTTCTGGAGGAGCATATCGACTACAAGACAAGAAGACAGGAGTAAATTACTTAAATCCATGGAACGTAGCACAACTACGACGCTTTTACGCATAAGATTACTTACAATATGATAAGAGTTATGGTTCGGCTTCTTAAAGCCAGAATATCCAGGCCAATGGCTAGATGCCATCCGCCCAAAGAATAATGTATCATCGATTTTTCGCCTTATGTATAAAGAGATAAGTTTTTCGTACCTTAAGCTCTGTATTATTGTTCCAAAGATCTATGTTTTTCATCAAGCTAACAACAACTATGAGCCTATGTCCAGATATAGGCATCCGAACATAGCCTCAGGGGTTACTCCCATCGGGAGCGCTGGCGCGCACCCAATAGAAATCTAATTGCGTATAAAACAAAAATATTCATGATTGAAAATACCTTTGAGTTCTACATCAATGTATCCTCAAAAGGTATCCTCAAAAGAGAGATCACTCCCATCGGGAGCCAGTATAAAGCGCTAAAACTATCAGATAAATCAGAAATATTGGCAGCCCAGTAGGCCAACCGCCAAAAAAGCCAGAAATCTTGGATCGCACTCAGACCCAACAAAAATCCGAATGCCTTGTTCAGAAACATGAAGGTAAGATCCCAGGATTCGTCCTGTGTGGCCTTGTAATCGCATAAGAATATGCTCTGTAAGTAAAATATCCGTATCAACGATACGATGAAAAATCCCGACGGACGCGTTGGGTACCCGATAAAATAGAAGCTGAAATTCAGTATTCACTAAGACCTCAGCGGCTCGAACTGAATTACACCAGTAATAAATTCCCAGTTCAGACTTGGGGACTTGAATTTGATGTAGGACAACCTTGTTTTTGCCCAGGAGAAATTAACTGATTCCCGATCTGTTGGAAGCATCAGACTCCTTGTGCCAAATCCCTATAAAAAATAAAGAATAAAGAAATAAAAAGAAGGAAAAAGAAACTTTGAGACTCAACCTGAAACTGTAGTTCAAGTAGAGTCTCGGAGGCTACTAACATAGGTATGGTTACTCGGATGCTTATTAACTACCCTATACTGGGTAAAAAGGCTTTCGGCCCATGAAGATTTCAGATGATAGCCCAAGGAAGCAACCGACAAAGACTTTGATTGTATTAGGAAAGAAACTATGAACCGACATTGTGTTGGCATTGTAATTACGCGTGTATGAAACCTATCCGCATACAGCTTTGAGACCCGGCCTATTATATATAGGATGGGAGAAGCCCAAAGCGAGGGTACTGAAAACTCCCAGACAACTTATATTAGTGCGATTCCCAAATATTCAGGTGATTTTGACTCCATTGTTTTCCTGACATCCGACGAAATTCCCAGCGTTCTCTTTTCCACAAAACCCTAAGTCCATCATCATGGGCATTGTCAAGGTTACCCCTCGTCACCAAGAGTACCAAGCCCAAGGGATTTCACTCGCCGAATCTCTGAGGAGAACTCAAACCTATGCACCAAATGTAAAAGGCAAGTCCTTCACTAATGAGGGGCAACCTTGGCAATGCCCATGATGATGAACTTGGGGTTTCACGGAAAAGAGAACGATGGGGATTTCGTTGGATGGCAAGGAAAACAAAGAAGACAAAGTTGCCTGAATATTGGGGAAACACTCTATTACAAGTTGTCCACTAGATTTTGGTACCCTCGCTTGGGCTTCTCCCGTCCTATATATAATAGGCCGAGTCTCAAAGCTATATGCGGATAGGTTTCATACACGCGTGATTACAATAGTAACATAGTGTCGGTTCATAGTTTCTTTCCTAATACAATAAAGAGTCTTTGTCAGTTGCTTCCTTGGGCTTTTATCTGGAATCTCTATGGGCCGTAGGCCTTTTACCCAATGTAGGGTAGAAAATAGTGAGCATCCGAGTAATCATACCCATGTCAGTAGCCCCCGAGACTCTACCTGAATCCGCAGTTTTTAGGTTGAGTCTCAAAGTTTTCTTTCTTCTTTCTCTCGTTCTGTTTTTATTTTTTGTAGGGATCTTGGTACAACGAGTCTGATGCTTCCGATGGATCGGGAAATCAGTTAATTGCTCCTGGGCAAAAACAAGGTTGACCTACATCAAACTCAAGTCCCCAGGCTCGAATCTGGAATTTTTAACTAGTGCATTTCAGTTCGAGCCGCTGAGGTCTTACCGAATACTGAATTCCAGTTTTCTATTTTTTATCGGGTACCCAACGCATCCATCGGGATTTTTCATCGTATCATTGATACGGATTTTTACTGGCAGAGCGCATTCTTGTGTGATTACCAGGCTACACAAGACGAATCTTGGGGTCCTACCTTCATGTTTCTGAACACGACATTCGGATTTTTTCTGCGTCTGAGCGTGATCCGAGAGTTTTGTTTTATTTTCCATATCCTTCTCCTGGTAGGAGTATTTATCATCGGATGCTTCCGTTATTTTTCTTTATTAGGTGCGTGCTAGCGCTCCTGGTAGGAGTAGCCCCCAAGGCTATGTTTGGATATGTGTATCAAGACATAGGCTCGAAAAATGCGTCATTGTTTCTATAAATTTTGTCGGGTGCACGACCAGTGCTCCCGATAGGAGTAGCCCCCGAGGCTACAGTCGTAATGTTGTATATTTCGAGTGTAGTCTCAAATCTTCTCCTGGAGGAATTTACTTCAACTCCAGTTCAATTTCTTCGGGTCATACCCTGAGAAAGCCGCAGTTTTTGTTGTAGTGCTTTTTGTGACATCAGTGATGACGTATCTGATGCTGTTAGTTTTCAGACAAACACACCATGACGGGACGTGTCAAACGTGGGCCCATGCGCAGTAATGATGACGCGTAATGGTGTTTTTAGTGGAGATTCTTGACTGCACGTCCCCTTGCTGCGCGAGAATCGAGGCGTCACGCGCTGCTCTCCGTTTTTACCGCAGTCATAACATTTTTTATATTTTTCCTTTTAGATACCTTGGTAAACACGTGTCATCATCGCGCAATCCTCTGTCGTTTCGATTTTGCATCCAACGGTTAGGTCCTTGCGTCGCTACTCTTTATAAGTGAAGGGATATCCTTTTTACTGTTTCACCTAGCCTCCCTCTGCTCCTTCTTCCTCCTTGTGCTCTTGCCCCTTGCGAACTTTTGATTTTCGTGCCCTGCTTTCCTTACTCCGCTGCCATGGGCAAAAGCAAAGCCGCTGGGACTTCCGCTGCCGCCGCAAAGGCCACCAGGAAAAGGGTCGTCGGATGGGCTCCCACCAAGTGCATGACGCGGGAGCTCCGCGAGGCGCGGAACTCCGGCCTTCTGATGGAAGGCTCCTTCAAGCTCCCGGTGACGAAGCTTCTCCCATCCCCGAGCCTGGCTGGAGGGTAATGTTCCTCTCCTTGCTCTTCCGTGGTCTTTCTCTCCCCGTCCATGAATTCCTTCGAGGTCTTCTGTTTGTTTATGGCGTGCAGCTTTATCATCTCACGCCCAATTCCATCCTCCATGTTGCTTGTTTTGTCACTCTTTGCGAGTGTTTCCTTCGGATTCATTCCCATTGGGGCCTTTGGAAATACTTCTTCTATGTTCGCCGCAACACCACTGACACCATTGTCCATGATGTTGGTGGCGCCATTTTTGCTGTCCATTCCGAAGTTGATTACTTAGACTTCAAACTCACGGATTCTGTCCAAGGTTGGAAGCCCAAGTGGTTTTATGTCAAGGACCAACCACTCGAAGGCCAATCTTCGGGTTAGACCCCTTTGAACCTAAAAAAGTTTGTCGTAAACTCGACTCCTGGGATAAGCGTCCCTCTGCCGAGGAAATGGCCGAAATCTAGCCCTTTGTTGATCGTATTTCCGAGCTGCGGCATGAGGTTGGCAAAGAATTGTCGGGTCTCTAGGTCCTGGCATATTTTTTACGGATCCGTGTCCAGCCGCTTCAAGCCCAGTTGTCCGGTATGTGGGCGTATATTGGGAAGAAGGACCCGATGAGGATTTCCTCGAAGGACCTCACCCTTAAGATGTATGAGAAGAGAGTCTGGAGCTTCACAACTTTAACGGCAAAGAAACCGGTTCCTTTGACTTGCCTTGTAGAGCCTTACGGCAAGAAGAAATGTCTTCCCGAGGTATATTTCCTTCGCTTTTGGCTTTCCCTTGTCCTCTGTTTATAGATATATTTTTTCATTTCTTCCGCTTTCTGTAGGATTTTGATCACCTGAGCTCACTTCCCCCCTTCCTGAAAGTGGTGAGCCCCCTATCCACCCCTCTGCATCCGACGATCTCCCTATGACTGGGACTATCGCGCATGAGAAGGGGGATATTTATGCATCTGACTCTTCGTCGAAGACGCAATCTCTTCCTTCGGCTGGCTCTAGAGATTTCCGCATGAAGCGTGCCGGCAAAAAGAGGAAGCACCCTTGTGCTGTGGAAAGGGTCAAGGATTCGGATGACTCGATTGCTTCCAAGCCCTTCGGCACTTCTCTGATCGCAGCTGCTCCTTCTCGGGTGAACTTGTTTCATCTTGCACAGGATGTGTCTTCGTAAGTATTTGCTTTCTCCTTTTTATGTTTTCACCGAGTGTTTTTTTACTGCTGATGCTTACTCTTGGTCATGTTGCTTGTAGTGATGACGAAGCTCTTCCTGATTCTCCTCTTCCCACATCTGTGGGCTGCTCCACAAGGAAGATCCATCTACCATCGGCGGAGCCGAAAGAGAAAATTTTGTCTCCTATGGAGAAAGAGGTCCAGAAGGATGTCGCCGCTTCATCCAAGCCGCCGCCGCAGAAAAGAAGGAAAATGGAGGGTAAAGGGGTGGTGATATCTGAAGCACCCGTTGATTTGGACATGAAGGATGTAAGTTACTTTTGACGCTAGAAATTTTCCTTCCTCATATATTTAGTCTGCCTTTATATCCTTTTGCTATATTTTTCCCTTGCTCGGCCTTTGATGCGTGAGATGGTTGGTTATGGCCACTCGCTTTATAAGGATCCGTGACGATGCCGAAGAGCTGAAAGGTATGTACTGATTGCTTGTGTAATTTCCTTGTAAACATGTTCATCCTATTTTTTTTTGCATTTCGCTCCCTCAGCCGCTGCCAAGCAATCAGCAATAATCCGGGATGAGGCGATGAAGCGTGTCGATGAGCTAGAAAACAGGCTCTGAGCTGCCGAAGAGGCCAATCAGAGGGTGAAAGCTGATGCTGATGAAATGGCCAGGCAAGTCGCTGCTCAAGATGCAAATCCGTGGCAGCGCCTAGAGGCCTTGAATAACTCGCTAACACGTACGTTTCGATTTGTGCGTGTATTTGTTGTTTTGTTTCTTTATTTTGATTGTCGACCTCTTCTTCCCTTTTTGTTTGTTAGAGCTAACTGGCCAGAACATGACGTTGGACGACGATAAGAAGGTTGATCCTTTATCGGATGTTGTTAGCACTTCAGAGGCTAACAACGTTCGTGGGCGCAATCTGCTTGTCTGTTCGTGTCGCGCCTTCAAGAAACTCCATGCCGAAGTATTTCCAACCACGGATGTGCCGGAGGACCTGAATGATCTTGTCGCCATTTTTGGTGCTGATCCCGGCCCCCTTGTTGGTTATGGTCTGACGCAATCAAGGAGCAATGCCGAAACTTCGATGGCTCTGGCGATAGCGCATGACGAGAGGGTCGACTGGGAGAAGGTTAGCTCCTCTGTCCCGGTCACCTCTAGTGGCAAAGTAGTTGACCTGAAGCCGCATATTAAAAGGGCTAGAAAATATTCTCGGTTGCTCCTGGGTCTGGTCTCGGGTTCAGGAAAATTGGCTGCCCCTTCCTCAACTCCTCTTACTGCGTCCGACGCTCCTTCTTCGGCTACCCCTACCGCTGTTGTAGCTAGTGCTCCTTCTTCTAGTCCCACCTTATCTTTGAAGGACGCAACCCCATAGGCCCTTATTTTGTAATCGTTTGTCATATCTTCCCTTATTGTAATGGATTCTGAACTTGTCCGGCTTCCTTTTGCTTCGAAACAGCTTGTGAATATATGCGTATGATCTTGCCTTTGTATGCTGAGTATTTCGTATAGTTCTTTGTCTTGCCAGATCTTGAGTGATTCTTCAGCTCCTTCTAGTTCCGCGCAACCGTCAGATGTTATTGCGCCCTCCGCTGTAGCGGGTGCGATCGGTCCTATCGTCGTGCGTACGGTGGACCCGCCATTATATGCTAAAAAGATAGAACAAGTAAAGAAACTTGAAGGAAAACTGCGGGTTGTTCAATCGATGGTTGATGTCTCCCAGTCAAAAACACGCCAGGCCCTCAACCGTGAGGCTTTTTTCTTAGAAGAGATCTCCAGGGTGAGTGAGAGGTTGTTGTGTAAGTGCTTGTGGCCCATCTCTTGTTGTTTTTTTCTTTGGTTGCCTCTTCTGTCTTGCAGGGAATTGAATTTTTGTCTTCTTGATTTCTTAGGCATCCGATTGTGCGAGAGGGATGAGACCCAATGTCTGCACAACCGAATACAGGCTCTTGTATCTGCTTCCCAAAGTTCTGAGACAGACTTTTGGACTGATCATCGTCGCGCCTATACCGTAGCATTGCTTTAGGACCGCCTGTCGGAGTTGGAGCAATTCGTCGAGTGCTGCTGCAAATCTCTGGACATTACTTATAATGTCATGTTTCCTCGGGATCCTCAGCCTCAAACCTTGGCGGATTTGATTGCAAAATTTCAACAGGGTAAGAAGATCCATCATTTTGTGTAGCTTCAGCTTGTGGCGGGTGCTAAGCTCGTGCTTTCCTGGATGCATGTGCATCATCCGATGCTAGACTTGGATGATGTGTCTTCATGGCTACCTTCTCCTTGTGATGGTGGTCTTATTGATATGGTGCCTCATTGTGCTGCTGCTCGTAGACCTGCAATTAGGATCATCCAAAAATGATTGGAGGCAGACGAAGAACTTTTTGTAAATTTCCCTATATGATTATTTACTTGCTTCTCCTTTGTACTTTGTGTAGAAACACTTTATACTTGTCAAAAAGGTCGTATGTTTTATACGAGATTTTGATTATATGATGTATTCACAGGGAAAACTGGCAAGCTATTGTGCCATGGAAGTTTGTCACGGAATACTTTCTTTAGTTATGCATATCAATGGGTGAGAGTATATTGTGGTGGCGCGATGGCCTGGCCGTTGGCCTTTATTGAAAATAAGGTGTATCTAAGTAGAAACTATCTTGAAGAGACTTCGGCTTCAATCAGTGGGTCTTCTTATGCGGGACCGTTATTGGAGGCCGCGTATGTTGCTTTTTACGAGGCTGATGCGTGCTTGCTCTTCCGATGTTTTCTTCTTGCGGGTGTGTCCTTCGTGCGTCGATCCTTCATCCACCAACTTGTTGTCCAAGCTCTGCCTCCATCCCGAAAGATTTCGAGATTTTGTTGAATTCTCGATCACAGCTGTCTGTGCGGCTGAAGCTGCCTTTGACTGTAATGACCCCATTGGGGGCTGGCATTTTCAGCACTAGGTATACGTAGTGGGGTACTGCCATAAACTTGGCAAAAGCTGGTCGCCCCAGGATCACGTGGTATTGAGATGGCCAGTCCATAACTTCAAATTCCAGCTTTTCTCGTCTGAACTTGTTTTTTTGACCCGAAAACAATGTCAAGGTGGACTTTGCCCAATGGAATTTCGGATTTTCCAGGAACTATCCCATGGAAGGTTGTGTCGGATGGGGTTAGGTTCGTCATGGACCAATTCATAGCCCACAGAGTTTTGGCGTAAATCAGGTTGATGTTGCTTCCTGCATCCAAGAAAACTTTGCTCATGACGAACCCACCGATTTGCGCTTCCACTATCAGTGCTGACTGGCCTGGCTGAGGGACCCGTAACGAATGGTCAGCTCTGCTGAAAGTGATTTCTTGTTCTGACCAATGTAGATACTCAAGTGTAGGAGGTGTCTTTGTTACCGCCAAATTTAATTGTCTAGTGATCAGCTTTTGTGTTCTATTGGAGGGTGGCCCGTTCGGGATCATTGACATTGCTCCCTTTGATCTGGGGTATTCGTTGTCTTGGTATACTGTGCTTTGCGGCTGTCCCGCTGGTGGAGGCCCCTGTGGTGGTGGAGGAGCACCGATGGCCAGAGTGCCAGGTGCAGGGGCGTAGTTTTTGTTTGTTGCTTCGGCCGCCTTTGTGTTGCACAATTCTTGCATCTTTAGGAATGTCCGACAGTCCTTTAGGAGGTGGTTTGATCGCCTTTTCCCTATTGAATCGGCGTAGTAGTGCATATTGCAGGGTCCTTCCAACATTTGTCCTACTGACATTGGTGGGTCTCGGTTCGTTGGATGGTATCGTTGTCGCGGTTGGCTTTCACTGATGTTATCCCTACTGCCACGATATCCGCTGTTGTAGTCGTCATTTCGTCGGTTGTCCGTTCCAGAAAAACTCGCTGCAACGTAAGTGGGTGTGTGGTATCCATCATTTGTTCGTCGCCTCTGGTCGCTGTTACGCCAGTCTCTTTTATCGGGTGAACGAGCCCTTTTGTTATGTACTGCATCCTCTCCATCAGCCCAGCGGTTGGCTATTTCCATCAGTTGTAAAATTGTTTTTGGCTTTGACCGTCCTAGTTCTTCAATGAATTCCTGTCAACGGAGACCATCATTGAAGGCGTCGGTCGCTCTTTCGTCAGATATTGCTTCAGCCGAATTTTTGGTATTGTTCCATCGTTGGATGAAGGCTTGTATTGATTCTCCTGGCTTTGGTTTGCAGGCACTTAATTGCTCTAAAGACACCTGTCGTTTGAATGTGGATTGAAAATTTCTGATGAATTTGTCTTCAAGACCATTCCAACTGCTGATGGAATCTTCTGGTAATTGCTTTAGCCAGGAGCGTCCCGTACCGGTTAGGTGGAGCAGTAGGCTTTGCATTTTCGTGGCTTTGGATCCTCCTTGTAATCTTACAGTCGCTAATAGTCTATCATCCAAGCTTCGAGTTCTTGGAGGCCGTCGTATTTTTGTCGATCTTGGGGTAGCTTAAAATCTTTTGGTACCAGAGTTTTGCGAACCTGTTGATGACCCATAAGTATAGGGGGTGCATCGCGGTATTTTCGAGGGAAGTGAAACCCAATTTATTGATTCGACACAAGGGGAGCCAAAGAATATTTATAAGCCTTAACAACTGAGTTGTCAATTCAGCTTCACCTGGAAACAATCTTGCTCACAGCAGTTTATCAGTAGCAACAGTTTTGTAGTAGGAATAGTAAAGTAACAGCAATAGTAAAGTAAGGACAGCAGTAACAATAGCAGCAAACAGTAGGGTTCGAGTGCGGTAGGCATAGGGATGGATGGACGGGCGTTGCATGGACAAGACAATTTACATAGTAATCAGAACATAGGGCAATTGCAGATAAATAAGATAAAGCATCCAAGTACTAGATAATCCTAGGCATGTGTTCCATATATAGTCATACCTGCTCGCAATGAGAACTTGCACAATATCTTTTGTCCTGCCAGCCCGTTTGCAGCGGGACCTCAAGGGAACTACTGGCAATTAAGGTGCTCCTTTTAATAGAGCACCGGAGCAAAGCATTAACACTCCGTGAACACATGTGATCCTCACATCAAAGCCATTCCCTCTGGTTATCCTGATTTCTGTCACTTTGGGGTCATTGGTTCTGGACAACAATGTGTGTAAACAACTTGTAGATAAGACCACAAACAATACTATCATAATGAATCAATAACATGTTCAGATCTGAAATCATGGCACTCGGGCCCTAATGACAAGCATTAAGCATAACAAGTCGCAAAAAAGTCATAAAGCACTAATAGAAGATTCTAGGCACCATGCCCTAACAATTTGATGCCATTACATGAACGATCTCATCCAATCCCTACCATCCCCATAGCCTACAATGGGGGATTACTCACTCATAGATGGGGAAACATGGATGGTCGATGGAGAAGCGATGATGGTGATGATGATGGTGATGATCTCCTCTAGTTCCTCATCCCGGCAGGGTGCCAGAACGAAGTTTCTTGTGTTGTTTCGTGGAATCTGGTGGTGGCGGTGGAGCGGAACTCCTTCTGGAAAAACATCGAACCCCCCTGAGTTTTTAGGTCAGAAGGCATATTATAAGCGAAGAGGGAGACCGAGGGGGTGTTTGGGGTGGCCAGACCACCCCCTCACGCGGCCAGGTGGTGTGGCTGGGGCCCAGCCCCGCTCCATCTCATATTCTGGCTCCGGGAGTCTTCTGGTGAAATAGGATTTTTGGCTTTTGTCCTGTCCAATTCCGAGAATATTCATTTTTTGCCTTTCCTGGAACCAAAAACAGCAGAAAACAGGCAGCTGGCACTGTGGCTCTTCTTAATAGGTTAGTCCAAGAAATCATATGAAAAGTACTCCAAAGTGTGGACAAAACACAAGAAAGTAGATAAAACCAAGCATGGAACATAAAAAATCATAGATACATTTGCAATGTATCAACAATTTCAACATCCCCAAGCTTAACTCCTGCTCGTCCTCGAGTAGGTAAGTGATAAAAAGAAATAATAATTTTTGAGGTGACATGCACCATCATAAACTTGATCAAAGTATTTGTAAAACATTCAAAGCTGGGATCATAGTACTTCAATCATAACATGAAAGACAAAGTTCTAGCAATAATACAAAGAAACTATGTTGCAACATTAAAAGGCACAAACAAAAGATTCATGAATAACAATTCTTTGCAAGACGTTTGTTTGTTTCACATAAAGAAAACATAGCATAGTGGCATTCAGCTTGTCCCTCATAGAGTAGCAAATATAAATGCATAGGACACCTTCAAAGTTCATAAGAGTGACTAGATACAAATAGTTTAAAACAAGCAATATCAAGGTAAGCATCAATCAACTAGTCTCGGGACAATGCACATAGAACTAAGAATGGCCACAATGCTCTCAAAGTAGGTGCATACAGGTAGAAGGTGGAGACTCAATATATATAGTGGAAGAAAGGCCTTCATAGAAGGAAGTAGGGATTCAAGTCTCATAAAGAGCTTCCAAAAATTATGGTAATTATAGCTTTCAGCTCTCATTGCCCCTATCATAAGCATCTTGAATGTGATTAAGGTTAAAGTGACACAACTAAGAGGATATGCTTGACAAGTTATAAACCGAAATCTCATGCCCCTTACTTACGAAGACCGAACCTCATGCTACTCAACTTTAGTCACAAGTAAGCTCTTGTCATTGTAAGTACATATGTATCATAAAGAACCGCCAACGGGGTACCCCTTGCACATGATACAGGAGCTATCCCATAATCAAAATGACAAGGCAAGCAGACAATGAGCATCTCATCGATATTTTTATTTGCTATTTGCATAGGTTTTTATTGAGGATTCTTCATAGAGTGCTCATTATGGTGATGCTGCAAGTTTCCACCATGATTAGGTATGGTTTAGGCTAGCGGTCCAAGCGTTTCTCTAACACACATACAAACTCCATGATCTTACAAGTTCCACGTTTATTTCACACCGCCGGGATCCGTAAGCAAAAGAATATGATATCAACGGGGTACAAAGTACAAGTGCAATGTTGAAAGCGTTCCCCATGAAACATGGTTCTGCTAATTTCAACTTATAAAGTGCAAGCATATACGCAACAAAGAAGGACCCAATGGTTCAAGTTTATTAAATGCAAAAAATTAAAGTGTGCCATCAAGTTTGTGAGAGCTTTAATCACTAGTTTTCTCATAACAAATTTAATTTGGAAGGTAAACAAAAGCATGAATATACTTGGAATAACATAAGCTAGTAGGTAGGTATGGTGGACTCTTTGGAATGACTTGGTTTAAGGAGTTGGATGCATGAGTGGAACTCATACTTGGTTGTGGAGGGTAGCAAAAAGACTGGGAGCGACAAACTAAGAGAGCAATAATGGCCATAATCATGTAGAGCGACAAAAGATCATTGATCAAAGCATAAAGTGATACTACAAGTTGAAAACTAAAGTATCATAAAGGCTTATAGTGACTTGGGATAGTCATAACATGGTGTGAGCATGCGCCAAGTCAACCCAAATAAAGCATCAAAGGAGAATACCACTATACTATGCTTTAATATGCTAAAACAATGCATGATCCTTCCAAGGCACATTAAGCAATATCAATTGTTTATAACAAGTCATGCTACAACAAAGAATACTAAGAATAAATCCAAAACAACATCAAGCATGGCATGATAGAGCATAGACCACAGTCAAAAACGAGCTCTTTTTACCACATAAGCATGAACTTTCCTACTCTTTTCCAAACCAAACCAAACTATTTGAAAACAAATGTATGAAAGAGGGGGTCCAACCAATTTATTCAGAAAACTAAGAAAACAAAATCAAACAAAAACCAAAAATAAAACGAAAAAGAAGACCCTCCAAGAACAACACAACTGTGCATTAAACAATAAAATTGAAGCGTTTGGAAGAAACCTGAGATTTTTATTGATGAAGAAGGAGATGCCTTGGGCATCCCCAAGCTTTTACGCTTGTACTTCTTGGATATTCTTGGGGTGACACGCGTGGCATCCCCAAGCTTGAGCTTTAGTCCATCCTTCATCTCATTACTCATTTCTTCTATACACCTGAAATTTTTCCTTCATACAAAACTTCACACAATCTTTATTAGCAACATTAGTGCACTTAAGATAATAGGTCTTAAGGTTCAGTTCTAACACCAAATAAACTTCCATTAGAACACTAGCTACTGAAGCACGTCGCTCAAAAAGCTCAATTCCCCAAAAGAACTCAAAAAGGAACCAACAAGAAGCAAATGCAGAAAATGGCAGAAATCTGTCAAAACAGACCAGCAGGTAAAGACGAATTTTTTCGAAGATCTTCTGTTGCTCAAATCAAAAAGTGTTGAACTAACAAAATTTAGATAACAACCTGGAGCAGAAGCACAAAATTTCACTCCTCAAAAAGACGTTCGGAGATTTTACACGAACTTTTACGGTGAAGCACATAAATCTGTTTCGGGACAGCAACTTTCCCAATCATTACTTCTCTCTCATTAGAGGTTACTCTTAGCACAAGAAGCAAATAAAAAGTATAAGGAGCGTTATTACTGAAGTAATAACTTCCAAGACTCATCTAAAACTTTTGGGTTATCTCCCAATAAGTACTTTTCTTTAACGCCTTTAAGTTAGGCATAAGCAAAAACTAAAATGGATAGAATAGAAGTAAGCGGAGATAATCATGGTGAAAAAATCGTTTTGTTCAATAAAATCCTTTTGTTAACAAGGTTGATCAGGTCTTGTTACCAAAACAATTTCATATGAGACAAAACTTTGTATTCCACTAATGATTATGTTACCTCAACCTTGATAGCAATGGTCCCAATCATAATAGTTTCAATTTTTTCTCTTGGTATGGGACAATATATTTATCCAACTTGAATGCCCTCAACATGTTCAATTGAATTCAAAACCATAAGTCCTATAAATCTTGTTGGGGGAAATAGACAGTATGTTCCTTTTCATTAACATTGAAGGTCACCTTCCCTTGATTACAATTAATAACAGCTCCTGCGGTATTTAAGAAAAGGTCTCCCAAGGATAATACACATATTATCATCTTCAGGCATGATAGTTTGAGAGGATGCTCACATAAGAAATATGAGTTGAAGTAAAAGAGAGCATCAAGAAGCAAATTCAAAACACATTTAAGTCTAACCCACTTCATGTGCATAGGAATCGTGTATGCAAATAAATTCGCAAGGAACAAAGTGACAGGCATATGAAGATAAAACAAGAGTGACTTCAAAACTTTCAGCACATAGAGAGGTGCTTCAATACCATGAAAACTTCTACAACCATATTTTCCTCTCTCATAATAATTTTCAGTAGCCTCGTGAATAAACTCAACAATATAACTATCACATAAAGCATGCTTTTCATGATCTACAAACACATAATTTTTATCAAGCTCAAAAATAGTGGGATTAAAACCTTCAAACCCACTTTTAACAATTCTATAACAAGATGACTGATCATTCAATATAGGACCATCGTCTAGAGCTTTATCATAAACAATTTCTAAGGAAAACTCTTTAGTACCATGCATCTCGAAGTTAGGCACAAATAAAGGATTATTACAGATAACATGAGCATAACATTCATCCTCCTTTGATAAGCATGGGGGACAATCAAATAATGTAAGGGATAAAGAGTTACTCTCATTAGAAGGTAGGCATGGGTAGCTAATCCATTCTTCCTCCTTTTGTCCATCACTCTCCTCCTCTTTTTCATCTAATGAGCTTTCAGGTTCATCAATTTCTTCTTCCATAGGATTCTGCAAGGCATTAGTCTCTTCCATTTGTGGAAAGCATCTATTAATATATTCAAGAATATAGCCATTTTCTTCCTTGTAATTATCAAAGGAAAATTTAAGTATATCATAAACCTCATATTTATAAGGTGAATCATCAATATTTTCAAGCAAACTAGCAAGTTCAAATGCTCCCTTCCAAGTAATAAATTCCTCAATTTGTTCCAAATCATAAAAGTCATAATTTCCTTTAACATAAGAAGATATGGTAATATTATCATTATACTCACATTGAAAAGGGAGGTGTTTATACCTCTTACAGCAACAAGATTTATCAAAGCAATACGTAACATTATAAGCAGAGCACACGTTTCCAGCAATGGTATACAATTTATCAATTTGTTCCCATAAGTGTTTCCTTTTTTGTGACAAGCGGTGTTCCTTATAATAATCTTTTTGATCTTCCGTGAACCCACCTTGCCAATAAGATTCAGTTTCAAAGAAACCAACCATTGACAACAAGCATGATAAACCAAGACAATAACAGACCAGCGAAAATAACAACTAGAGTAGGAACTAATTTTTTTGTATTTTTGATAAAGAAATAAGAAAACAAAGCAGAAATAAACTAAGCTTGCACAATAGTGATTCCAAGTGGACTTGATAAATAAAGCTATGCTCCCCGGCAACGGCGCCAGAAAATAGTCTTGATGAACCACAAGTATAGGGGGTGTATCGCAGTATTTTTGAGGGAAGTGAAACCCAATTTATTGATTCGACACAAGGGGAGCCAAAGAATATTCATAAGCCTTAACAACTAAGTTGTCAATTCAGCTGCACCTGGAAACAATCTTGCTCACAGCAGTTTATCAGTAGCAATAGTTTTGTAGTAGGAATAGTAAAGTAACAGCAGTAGTAAAGTAAGGACAACAGTAACAATAGCAGCAAACAGTAGGATTCGAGTGCGGTAGGCATAGGGATGGATGGACGGGCGTTGCATGGACAAGAAAATTCATATAGCAATCAGAACATAGGGCAATTGCAGATAAATAAGATAAATCATCCAAGTACTAGATAATCCTAGGCATGTGTTCCATATATAGTCATACGTGCTCACAATGAGAACTTGCACAACATCTTTTGTCCTGCCAGCCCGTTTGCAGCGGGGCCTCAAGGGAACTACTGGCAATTAAGGTGCTCCTTTTAATAGAGCATCGGAGCAAAGCATTAACACACCGTGAACACATGTGATCCTCACATCAAAGCCATTCCCTCCGGTTATCCCGATGTCTGTCACTTCAGGGCCATTGGTTCCGGACAACAATGTGTGTAAACAACTTGCATATAAGACCATAAACAATACTATCATCATGAATCAATAACATGTTTAGATCTGAAATCATGGCACTCGGGTCCTAGTGACAAGCATGAATCATAACAAGTCGCAACAAAGTCATAAAGCACTAATAGAAGATACTAGGCACAATGCCCTAACAATCTGATGCCATTACATGAACGATCTCATCCAATCCCTACCATCCCCATAGCCTACAGTGGGGGATTACTCACTCATAGATGGGGGAAACATGGATGGTCGATGGAGAAGCGATGGTGATGATGATGGCGATGATCTCCTCCGGTTCCCTGTCCCGACAGGGTGCCAGAACGGAGTTTCTTGTGATCTTTCGTGGAATCTGGTGGTGGCGGTGGAGCGGAACTCCTTCTGGAAAAACGTTGAACCCTCCCGAGTTTTTAGGTCAGAAGGCATCTTATAGGCGAAGAGGGAGATCGAGGGGGTGTCTGGGGCGGCCAGACCACCCCCTGGCGCGGCCAGGTGGTGTGGCTGGGCCCCAGCCCCACTCCGTCTCATATTCTGGCTCTGGGAGTCTTCTGGTGAAATAGGATTTTTGGCTTTTGTCCCATCCAATTCCGAGAATATTCATTTTCTAACTTTCCTGGAACCAAAAACAGTAGAAAACAGGCAATTGGCACTGTGGCTCTTGTTAATAGGTTAGTCCAAGAAATCATATGAAAAGTACTCCAAAGTGTGGACAAAACACAAGAAAGTAGATAAAACCAAGCATGGAACATCAAAAATCATAGATACATTTGCAATGTATCACCCGTCGAGTAAAGCAGCTGGCCCCAAATAATTCTTGTTCATCCTCGCTTTCACCGTCACGGTATCTTTGGGTGCTGCGCTCTTCTCGTGATCGATCAATCCTTCGCTGGGTGATGTCGTTTTTTGCATCGTTGCGCGGTTCTTGTTCGGAAAAGTGGACCCGATGTGGTGACTGTGATCGTCGGGTGTGACCTCCTTGCCGAGGGCTATTACGACGGTGTGGGGATCAGTCACGTTGCCTCGTGGTTTCTTTATCTGCTTGCGCAAGAATTTCTCCCACCAAACTAAGGTTCATCAGGGCAGATCGGTGGAGGGCTGCACGGGGATCGTCGGGTGCAGGTTGTGTCGTGATTAGATATGTTTGTGCGGCCACAATAGCTGCCTGGGTTGTCTTTGCTTTGATGTTCCGATCTTGATCTATCGACATAAACGAGAGATCAAGGTCCTGAATTAATCTGCTTCTCTCTTCTTCGGGTATACTTCTTAATCTAGACGTTCCTCTCCTTGGTGATGCTCCTCCTGTGATGCTTCTTGATCCTCGGGTGGGGCTTAGTTGTGCCCTTCGTAAGCTAGATTCGTCGGCTACCCTATTCCTTTCGTCGAGCTGCCTTTGCATCCTGAGGATTTTCACTTTTTGCAGTGCAACAGGTACTAGTACGCCAATAGATCTTCGTGGCTGGCATCTGCTGTCATTGGGGTCACACCCGAAATTGCTGCTCTCGCTTTCTCCCATGCACTGGCTGGTAGGCTAAGGGTTCGCCTCTCATCTTCGCGTGGCTGCTCTTCTTCCCTATTTTCTCGGTCGACTGTTGGATCTGCTCCGTTTCCTCGACTTCCTTCGTTGTCATTCCTTCCTGCACTATGGCTTGAAAGGATATCATCAGGGTTAAGAATTGGGTTACCGTTGGAGTCTTGTTGGGTCGTGGCATCTCCGATGATCACGCATACTTGGTGTTGGGTAGCATACGGACTAGTAACGTCATTGTTTTCGCTGATAGAGACACTATCATATGAGCCAGTGAAGTCCATCAGCTTTTGCTCTAGATAAATTTATGTCATCCGAATTCCAAAGTCGATGCTTTCGCTACTTTCTTTGGGTTCTGAATTGGCTGGGCTTGCTTCACGTGGTGGCGTGACGGTGGGTCTGATCCGAAGGAGAGATTGTCATAGAGACCATCAAGATCCCCCAGATCCGTCTCGACTTGCCCGCCTTCATTGCCATCTTCGATCTGCGCCTCGACTTCCATTGAGGATTAAGTGGGAGGTTCTTGTACTTCTGTTGATTTGCGGGTAACTTTACAGGTGGGTGGGCGTGGATCTTTCGTCGAGTTGATGCTTGGTGGAGAGTGATAACCCACAAGTATATGGGATCGTGTGTAGCCTTTTCGATAAGTAAGAGTGTCGAACCCAACGAGGAGCTAAAAGTAAATGTTCTCTCATGTTCTCTCAAGTTCTATCAACCACTGATACAACTATATGCACACTAAACGTTTGCATTATCTAGGAAATAAAACTAGAGCAACAATACAAGTACTAGAGATAGCTTTGCATGATAATAAATAATAAGAAAGTAAAGTTAGTTGCTGCAGCAATAAAATACACTAAACTAACAGAACCATGAGTGTGGAATAGTGGTGGTAATTGTGGTGGCTTTGTCCAAGTTTAATTAGCGAATAAATCGGGTTCATTGTCTTCGATGCAGTTTTCTATGTGGGAGAGGCTAAATATACATGTGCTTCACTACTTGGAATTACATGTACAATATGATTGGATTGTTAGCAAGCATCCGTAACTACTATGTCGTGGTGGTGTCACGGCAGATGCCATGGATAGGCTAAAGGTGGGGACTAAATGCACTGGAGGAATCCAGGGAGGGATAGTGTGGTGATTCCACACACAGTTGCTTTGTATTCAATGAGATTCCAAGGTTACAAGTGCTCCTTGAACTGTCTTAGGGAGAGGAGGAAGAAGGAACTCTCTTACTCTCACCACTAGCTAGCTCTCAGGAAACTAGAACTGAACAAGTAAAGACCAACCCTTTCTACAGAGGCCCTAGCCCTCCTTATATAGGGGTAGCTAGGTCTCCAATTAGGGCATACGTGGAGGCATATTCCGGGGAATATGCCTCTTCCCAAAATAGCAAACCGACTGGGTCACTTTTCCCCAACGTAAGCCATGCAGAGGCTACGTGAGCCTCTGCGGCGCCTGCGTCATCCGACATAGGCATCGTCACCCTTGTCGGCCACGCCTCGGTGGTACTGGCCTCTGTCCGCTTCGCTCACGCTCTGCGTACAGTGGCCACCTTTTGACCAGCGAGATACCTTCCTTCTCGTGCAAGCCTGATATAACCCGGATCACGCCTGGTTAATCCGGCCACACCTGTACCTACATACAAGTTAGATACATCCTACCGACATACGACGTAAGTCGGCCGGGACTCAGTTAGGCGGACATCCTCCGGTCCGGGTCACTCCGTGATTTGGCCTGCCTTGAGATGACTCGGCCAGCACTTGCTTTGACCTTGCCGTACCTCGTCTAACTGTGCCATTATACCCCGGCATGACCCTACCCGGGGGTATCCCCCCAACATTATTCCCTGAAGCTGGTGCGGTCTTAGCTGCCTTAGCCGCTAAGGCCACAGCAGGTTCAATTTTACCTAACCTTTTGTCCTTTTCTGAGTTATCTCATAGTCCGGATTCCATAGGTTTACTTTCCCTTGGCACATTTTGAGTTTTCACTCGTTGGCCGGGTCATCCTTTGGTTATCCGGGTCATTCTTCCTTCTCTTGTACGCTTCCCCATGTGGAGGGTAATCGTTACTTTGCCTCATTTTAAGGGCCTATGCCAGTAACCGTAGCAGTTATTGTCAGATATTAGTGTAGCACACGTCACATCGTGCCTGCCTCCTCGTTAACTGTATCATAACGTCACGTTGTGGGATCTCCTGCGCCATGTGGCTCTTCCTGTGGCTTGCTTCTGATTGGTCGATCCGGATTATACACGGCCACACGGTGTGGCCCATCCACACAGCACGATCCCACTACCCCTCTAGGGCGTGGTTAAACAGGGGAGGGGCGCGCCCCTTGGGTTTTTCCCCCATCTTTGCGCCCCTCTACCCCTTCTCCTTCTTCTTCCCAGCGATAGCGCTACCGCAGCCGCACCTGCTTAGCTGCGCCGCCGCCGCACCGCTCCTCGCGCATCAGCGCTACCGCCTCTCCCACGCATCTCCACCGCCACGGGTCCGCGTCAGTCCAGGCCGCTGCCCCCCACCACCATTAGGGCCAGTGAGGACAGTGACTTAGAGATGACAGAGGAAGAACTCATCATCGCGGAGCAGGAAATGGAGGAGGAAGCGGGGAACGCTGACCGCGGTGCTTGGGCTGGGTCCTGAGTATGCCAGGATGACCTTGATTGGTTGTACCGCACCCGGCGTATCCCGGAGAGCGTCATCGCTCACCTCGCCGCCGAGGAACTTGCTCCCTCGCCCAATTTAGGTGAGTTCGTAGTATTCCTCTCCCACTTCCAGCATGGGTTCGGCCTCCCTGTCAGCGACTTCTTCCACGACTGGCTCAACACTTACGAGCTTCAGCCGCATCATCTTCCGGCGAACGCCATCACCTCTCTTTCTGCCTTTGCTTCCACCATAGAGGGCTGTGCTGGATTGTGGCCCACTAAGGAGCTCTGGATCCGGTTTTTTGGTCTCCGCCAGAATGTAATTCCGAATAAAGAGCTTGACCCGGAGGACAAGCAACTTACACAGTTCGGTGCTGCATCTATCTCTCCACGGAAGCTGTCCATCTTTCCCCGAGTTACGGGGCTTGAATCCTGCAAGGGCTGGGCCCGAACCTTCTTCTATGTCAGAAATGGCTGATGCCTCAATGCACGGCCCAGAAAAATGCTTGATGGCGGTGTTGATGTAGAGCTCGTTGAGAACCCCAAGAGGAAGGTATGATGAGCACAGCAGCAAGTTTCCCTCAGTTATGAAACCAAGGTTTAATCAAACTAGTAGGAGCATGGAAACACCTCAAAGGTGTTACTAGCTAAGCTTTGGCAGGGCGCACTACCGGTGCTAGTAGCAACGTGGAGACCTGGACAACACAACCACAGAACTTTGTCCCCAACTTGCGATGAGGTTGTCAATCTCACCGTGTTTTGCGGTAAACAAAGGATTAAACATATCGAATGGAAAGAAGTAAAAGTTTGTAGAAAGTAAACACAAAGCAGTAAAAGATTGTAGATTGTATGTAAAAGACAAAGGACCGGGATCCATAGTTCACTAGAGGTGGCTCTCCTTAAGATAGATAACATGTTGGGTGAACAAATTACAGCGGGGCAATTGACAAACACCGAGAAAGCAATACATGCATATAATAATCACCATGAAAGCACAAAGGAGGAGAACCAGCCATCTAGCTACTACATGGATCCGTAGTCCAAGGATGAACTACTCACGCATCACACCGGAGGCTTGCATGGTGATGAAGAAGGCCTCCAGGGTGAATTCCCCTCTCCGGCAGGGTGACGGGAAGAGCTTCAGATCCCTCCCGATCTAGGGATGGAGATGACGGCGGCTACAGACTCTTTCGTGGATTTTTTATCGGGTACTTAGGGTTTTCGTCCCAAGGGCATCTTATAGTCGGAAGGGGAGGCCGAGGGGGTGCCAGGGCTGGCCTCACCACCCCCTGGCGGGCCAGGCTGGGCCGCGCGGCCAGGTGGTGTGGTGGCCCCCTGGTCCTTCTCCGTCTCATATTCTGGCACTTGATCACTTCCGAAAAAATAGGCACTTTGGATTTTGTCCCGTCCAATTCCGAGAATATTCATTTTCTGACTTTCCTGGAACCAAAAACAGCAGAAAACAGGCAGCTGGCACTGTGGCTCTTGTTAATAGGTTAGTCCAAGAAATCATATGAAAAGTACTCCAAAGTTGGAACAAAACACAAGAAAGTGGATAAAACCAAGAGTGGAACATCAAAAATTATAGATACATTTGCAATGTATCAACATCCCCAAGCTTAACTCCTGCTCGTCCTCGAGTAGGTAAGTGATAAAAAGAAAGAATAATTTTTGAGGTGACATGCACCATCAAAGACTTGATCAAAGTATTTGTAAAACATTCAAAGCTGGGATCATAGTACTTCAATCATAACATGAAAGACAAAGTTCTAGCAATAAGCAAAGAAACTATGATGCAACATGAAAAGGCACAAACAAAAGATTCATGAATAACAATGCTTTGCAAGACGTTTGTTTGTTTCACATAAAGAAAACATAGCATAATAGTATTCAGCTTGTCCCTCAATAGAGTAGAAAATATAAATGCATAGGACACCTGCAAAGTTCATAAGAGTGACTAGATAAAATAGTTTGAAACAAGCAATAACAAGTTATGCATGAATCAACTAGTCTTGGGACAATGCACATAGAACTAAGAATGGCCACTATGCTCTCAAAGTAGGTGCATAAAGATAGAAGGTGGAGACTCAATATAATGGTGGAAGAAAATCCTTTTGTAAAAGGGAGTAGGGATTCAAGTCTCATAAAGAGCTTCCAAGAATTATGGTACTCATAGCTTTCAGCTCTCATTGTCCCTATCATAAGCATCTTGAAGTGATTAAGGTTAAAGTGAACAAACTATGGTGTACATGCTTGACGAAGTATAAGTCAGAAATCTCATGTCCCTTGTATACGAGGGCCGCTCCTCATGCTACTCAAGTTTAGTCACCGGTAAGTTCTTGTCATCGTAAGTACATGTGTATCATAGAGAACCGCCAACGGGGTACCCCTTGCCCGATGATACGGAAGAATCCCCATATCAAAATGACAAGGCAAACAGACAATGAGCATCTTAGCATTCTTCTTATTTACCATGGGAATATGGTGCTTTTTTCTCTCTTTCCTCTTTTCATAGTATCTCTTTTTTCTTTTTCTCTTTTTTTCTCAATATAGGACTCTTTTTTTATAAGAAGAATGCTTCATAGACAGCTCATTATCGTTACGCTGCAGGTTTCCACCATGTCAGCATGGATTAGACCAGCGTCCCAGACGTTTCTCTAACACATATACATAACTCCATGGACTTACAAGCTCCCCTTTCATTTCACACTGACGGCATCCATATACAAAAGAGCATGATATCAACTAGGTACAAGTACCAGGTGCAATGTTGAAAGCGTTCCCCATGAAAGCATGGTTCTGCTAATTCCTGACAAATAAGTGCAAGCATATACAACATAGAAGACACAATGGTTCAAGTTTATTAAGGGCAAGTAAAGTAAAGTGTGCCATCAAGTTCGTGAGAGCTTTAATCACTAGTTTTCTCATAACAAGTGGAAGGTAAACAAAAGCATGAATGTACTTGGAATAGCATAAGCTAGTAGGTAGGTATGGTGGACTCTTTGGAATAACTTGGTTTAGGGAGTTGGATGCATGAGTGGAACTCATACATTGTTGTGGAGGCTAGCAAAAGACTGGGAGCGACAAACTAAGAGAGCAATAATGGCCATAATCATGCAGAGTGACAAAATATCATTGATTAAAGCATAAAGTGATACTACAAGTTGAAAACTAAAGGATCATAAAGGCTATGGTGACTTGAGATAGTCATAACATGGTGTGAGCATGCGCCAAGTCAACCCAAATAAAGCATCAAAGGAGAATACTACTATACTATGCTTTAATATGCTAAAACAACGCATGATTCATCCAAGGCACATTAAGCAATCTCAATTGTTTATAACAAGTCATGCTACAGCAAAGAATACTAAGCATAAAGCCAAAAAATATCAAGCATGGCATGACAAAGCATAGGCCACAGTCAAAAACAAGCTCTTTTTACCACATAAGCATGAACTTTCCTACTCTTTTCCAAACCAAACCAAACTATTTGCAAACCAATGTATGAAAGAGGGGGTCCAACCAATTTATTCAGAAAACTAAGCAAACCAAGAAAACTAAAAACCAAAACGAAAACGAAAAATAAGACGCTCCAAGAAAAACACAACTATGCATGAAACAATAAAAATGAAGCGTTTGGAAGAAACCTGAGATTTTTATTGATGAGGAAGGGGATGCCTTGGGCATCCCCAAGCTTTGACGCTTGTACTTCTTGGATCTTTCTTGGGGTGACACGCGTGGCATCCCCAAGCTTGAGCTTTAGTCCATCCTTCATCTCATTACTCATTCCTTCCATACACCTGAAATTTTTCCTTCATACAAAACTTCACACAATCTCATTAGCAACATTAGTGCACTTAAGATAAATAAGTCTTAAGGTTCAGTTCTAACACCAAATAAACTTCCATTACAACACTAGCTACTGTAGCACTTCCCTCAAAAGCTCAATTCCCCAAAATAACTCAAGAAGGAACCAACAAGAAGCAAATGCAGAAAATGGCAGAAACCTGTCAAAACAGACCAGCAGGTAAAGACGAATTTGTTCGAAGACATTATGTTGCTCAAATAAAAAAGTGTTGAACTAACGAAAGTTAGATAACAACCTGGGTCAGAATTAAAAAAAATTACAGCTCAATCTGACATACAGAGCTCTTTCACGAATTTTTACGGTGAAGCACAGAAATCTGTTTCGGGACAGCAACTTTCCCAATCATTACTTCACTCTTATTAGAGGTTACTCTTGGCACAAAAAGCAAATAAAAAGGATAAGGAGAGGTTATTACAGAGGTAATAACTTCCAAGACTCATCTAAAACTTTTGGGTTATCTCCCAATAAGTACTTTTCTTTAATGCCTTTAAGTTAGGCATAAGAAGCAAAGAAAGGATCAAGTGTTCTCAAATGAAGAAGCATTAAAACCAACTTTCTTTCCATTACCTCTCTTACTTTTATTCTTGACCTTGGGGAAAATATGATTGTTTGGCGGAGAAGAAAGGTGCATGGTTCCCTTTCCCACATCTATTATTGCTCCAAGGAGTTCTAATAGGGACCTTCCAAGTGTAATTTGTCCTTTTCCTGCACATTCAATAGCAAGATAATTAATAGAAATCATTTTCCCAAGGATCTTTGTAAACACTCCTTTAGCTATTCCAAGAGGTAATATGGTAGTATTATTAGTAAGAGATATTTCTTTTCCTCCTTCAATGAGCCCCCAAGTATTCAGAGATTTATAAATATCTTTGGGCATAAGGCAAAATTCAGACATGATATCACAGCGAGCTTGAAAAGTTTCAGTGTTCATCTCAATCTTTACTGTAGGGAACCACTTTGATGGTTCAGACTTTTTTGGAACATATTAGTGATGCTCCCTAAGCGTATTATAGCAACTTTCTAGTCTAGTAATGCTAGCCTCAAGAGTGTCCAACCAAGCAAATATTTTTGCGAAAGAAGTATCAGTTTGGCTAGGCAAGTTCTAAGTGAGGATCAATTTATTTATAGCATTAATAGCATCATCCTCATTACAATGGAGGAAATCTCCTCCCACAACAGCATCCAAAGCATATCTATAGAAAAGAGCAATTCCAAGGTAAAAACTGCTAAGGAACAAGCTTTGAGTCATTTAGGCTCAGTTTTTTCATGTAGATCGGAGATTCTAGACCAAGCATCCTTAAAACTTTCCTCAATTCCTTGTTTAAAAGTGAAAATCATATCCTCAGGTGACATACTGATTGGAGCAAGGCTAGACATAGTGACAATTTAGGATAGGAACTAATTTTTTTGTGTTTTTCAAATAAGAAAGCAAACAAGTAAAACTAATTTTTTTGTGTTTTTTGAAGAACAAAACAAGCAAACAAAGCAAAAATAATCTAAGCAAAACAAAAACAACAAAGTAAAGAGATTGGTTATGAGGGACTCCCCTTGTGAAGATGTCCTTGACTCCCCGGCAACGGCGCTAGAAAAATTCTTGATGGCTCCATGCACGGCGCCCAGAAAAATACTTGATGGCGGTGTTGATGTAGAGCTCGTTGGGAACCCCAAGAGGAAGGTATGATGAGCACAGCAACAAGTTTCCCTCAGTTATGAAACCAAGGTTTAATCGAACCAGTAGGAGCAAGGAAATACCTCAAAGGTGTTACTAGCTGAGCTTTGGTAGGGCACACAACCGGTGCTAGTAGCAACGTGGAGACCTGCACAACACAACCACATAACTTTGTCCCCAACTTGCGATGAGGTTGTCAATCTCATCGTGTTTTGCAGTAAACAAAGGATTAAACGTATCGAATGGAAAGAAGTAAAAGTTTGCAGAGAGTAAACACAAAGCAGTAAAAGATTGTAGATTGTATGTAAAAGACAAAGGACAGGGATCCATAGTTCACTAGAGGTGGCTCTCTTTAAGATAGATAACATGCTGGGTGAACAAATTACAGCGGGGCAATTGACAAACACCGAGAAAGTAATACATGCATATACTAATCATCTTGACTCCTCTGAGACTTGATTGGGCATTACAACATAATACATAGACCGCCATCCAACTGCATCTATGACTAATAATCCACCTTCAGGTTATCATCCGAACCCCCTCCAGTATTAAGTTGCAAGCAACAGATTATTGCTTTACAAACTGCGTGTAAAGTAAACAATATGATTGTTCTATGAACAAAGGATTGTTGTTTTCTCCCTAGTAGCAACAACACATCTAGTACCTTAGAGATTTCTGTCACTTCCCCAGATTACCAGAGGCATGAACCCACTATCGAGCATAAATACTAACTCTTGGATTGCTAGCATCTACTTGGCCAAGATAGCTACTAACAACGGAAAGCATGCAAGATCTCAAATAACAAAGACATGATAGAATCAATAATCAATCTGAAATACCATCTCAATATCCATCGGATCCCCGCAAACACAACATGCAGAACTACAAATAGATGATCTTGATCATGAACGGAGCTCACAAGATCTAAACATGAAAGCACAAAGGAGGAGAACCAGCCATCTAGCTACTACATGGATCCGTAGTCCAAGGATGAACTACTCACGCATCACACCGGAGGCTTGCATAGTGATGAAGAAGGCCTCTAGGGTGAATTCCCCTCTCCGGCAGGGTGCCGGGAAGAGCTTCAGACTCTCCCGATCTAGGGATGGAGATGACGGTGGCTACAGACTCTTTCGTGGATTTTTGATCGGGTACTTAGGGTTTTCGTCCCGAGGGCATCTTATAGTCGGAAGGGGAGGCTGAGGGGGTGCCAGGGCTGGCCTCACCACCCCCTGGCGTGGGCCAGGCTGGGCCGCGCGGCCAAGTGGTGTGGTGGCCCCCTGGTCCTTCTCCGTCTCGTATTCTGGCACTTGATCACTTCCGAAAAAATAGGCACTTTGGCTTTTGTCCCGTCCAATTCCGAGAATATTCATTTTCTGACTTTCCTGGAACCAAAAACAGCAGAAAACAGGCAGCTGGCACTGTGGCTCTTGTTAATAGGTTAGTCCAAGAAATCATATGAAAAGTACTCCAAAGTTGGAACAAAACACAAGAAAGTGGATAAAACCAAGAGTGGAACATCAAAAATTATAGATACATTTGCAATGTATCAATGGCACGGATGAAGATTTGATCCAGCTGCGCCCCTACGCTCTAGGTCCTCCTAATCCGGATATGTGGGACCAGATCCCCAAGAAACCCACCGTCCTGGCGAACCAAGTCAACAAACGGTTCCAGGAGCTGAAGGATCTGGGATTGCGCAACAAAGACGCAATGATCACCCTCGTCCGTAACCGGATCTCCCCCTCCAGAAACGCACGCATAAACTTTGCCACATGAGCTGGCGCCTTGACCCCAACCGGACCTCCTCATTCGAGTTGAGCAACACCGAGATTTATTGCCGGGTCAAGGCCCTCTTTACTACCAACAAGAACTTCTCCGCTGAATGGGAGTGGGGGATCGAGCACTTCTGCCGAGATAGGCTTCCTCCTGCAGTAAGTCTCGTGCTCCAATCTTTTTCCGAGTTAAACCATATGTCGGATTTTGTTGTATGTTTGATCCCTTCGCCTTTTCTTTCTTATATGTTCCTTCAGCAAACTCTTGAGGATGGTACCCAGCCTTCTCTCAAGTGGGCGCCTGATCGAGATACCCCAGACGAGGAGGAACCAGATCAGGAGATGTTCCTGTCGTTCCCTGATGCGACCAAGCGGCACACCGGTAAATTATCTTCCATTAGAGATTGGCCTGACGATGAAGATGATTCCGACGTTGAGGTGATGGAGGCATTTGATGTTGTCCCCCTTTCTTACGCTTTTCCGGCATCAGCTAACCCTGGTGGGCAGATCCATGAAGATCCTCCCCTTGCCACGGGCGAGCCAGACCCGGTCGCACCAAGGAAAAGGGGAGCCGCATCCGCTGCTTCCTCCGGACCTTCTAAGCCAACCAAGAGGCGAAAGAAGTCCGCAAACAAAGCTGCCACCAAGCCTACAACCAAGGCGATAACCCGGAGGGCTCGGAAGCCCAAGGAGCCTTTCACCTCGGATGAGTAAGCCATTTCTTCCTTATCCAATTTTCTGTTTCGTGCCTTTCTTTTGTTGTAACTTATTGTTCGTCAGTTGATTCGGCAGGGCTGCGGTGGAGGTTCCTCAGAGCGGATCTGGTATTGCCTCGCCACTCTGACATAGCCCTTCTCCCCCTCATGGCGATGATTCTCGCCTGCTGAGCCCCATTCAATAGGGTCCAGCGGCTGCTCCAGGTTCTAGCCCACCTCATCAAGAGGAGGGCAACCTCGGAATAGGGGGAAGTGGTTCTGCTGAGGCTGCGGTTGCTCCCAGCTCCTCTTCGGCTCAGCCACAACCAGCTACTACCGAGGTTCCTTCAGCACCCCCGCCAAGATCAACACCAGCGCCAGCACCTGCGCCAGCAGCAGCAACTCTTTCTGCCTCGTCCGAGTCTTCCAAGACTCGGCGAGAAGACACATCCAGCACCAAGGCTAATACCAAGGCTGCGCCCAAGGCCGTGCCCAAGGGCAAATCCGCCGCCCAAACTTCAACTTCTCAGCAGCAGCCCAAGGGCAAGAAAGCTTCTGATGCCGCCATGGCAGCAACTATCAAGGCTGGACAGTGCACACTCGCGTCCATGCTTCCGCAGAAGACCCCACCAAAGAAAGACACCTCTGCCGGGTCAGCTGATGCGCAACTTGTCTTGCACACCAGCCCTGCTGGTGCACAAGTTGAGAGAAGGGAGGCCTACGCCAAGAGTCTGGTCGCACCCCACATGCTTAGCATAGAACGCTATCCTCCGGCCTTGATCAAGTTCGTTAACAACTGGAACAAGGCGGAGTTCGTCCATAATGACGATCTCCCGGAGAAATTCGGGCCCGCCGAGTTTGCTGCTCAGATGAACACCGCTGCAAAGGCAATCAACCTTGCAGGTCGGATGATGGAGGCACGTTACTTCGCCTTTTCCTTAACATGTACTAGATATTAGTGATATAGCCATTAGTCCCCGAGCCTCCGGGGGAGTAACTTGTTACTCGGCCGGATGCTCCTTAGAGAACTAGCGTAGCTCCTTAGTAACTTCGAATATACACACACCTAGAGCCGGGTTAAGTTCCACTTGGCCCGGATCTTGTACACTTTGAATATGCACACACCTAGAGCCGGGTTAAGTTCCACTTGGCCTGGATCTTGTACACTTCGAATATGCACACACCTAGAGCCGGGTTAAGTTCCACTTGGCCCGGATTTTGTACACTTCGAATATGCACACACCTAGAGACGGGTTAAGTTCCACTTGGCCCGGATTTTGTAGAGTTCGAATATGCACACACCTAGAGCCGGGTTAAGTTCCACTTGGCCCAGATTTTGTACACTTCGAATATGCACACATCTAGAGCCGGGTTAAGTTCCACTTGGTCCGGATTTTGTACACTTCGAATATGCACACACCTAGAGCCGGGTTAAGTTCCACTTGGCCCGGATTTTGTACACTTCGAATATGCACACACCTAGAGCCGGGTTAAGTTCCACTTGGCCCGGATTTTGTACACTTCGAATATGCACACATCTAGAGCCGGGTTAAGTTCCACTTGGCCCGGATTTTGTACACTTCGAATATGCACACACCTAGAGCCAGGTTAAGTTCCACTTGGCCCGGATTTTGTACACTTTGAATATGCACATGACTAAGCTATCTTTTTGTTCTCTTATCAGGTGACCACCAATCGCCGAAGCGCTGAGTTCCAGTGTCTCTTGGACACCCACAAGATGCTGCACGCGAAACATTCTACACTTCTCGCTGAGTTCGAGAAAAGGGGTAAGTTTTCTCCATAGCTTTTTTTCCACCTTACTTTGTTTTTCTTGTCGTGCTGATCCATCATTCGGATTGCGCAGATGGAGTGGAGGCCGAGAACATCCTCATGAGGAAAAACTTGGACCAAATAAAGGGTAAGTCATTTTTGCTTAATCTTCCTCTGCGCTCTATCTCCTTCTCTCTTTGGCTCGGCAAATATTCATACCTCGGCTTTGCCGGGTGAACAAACTATTTCAGCATCTCTTGAAGATAGTGTGCCCGTGCCTGATATGATGCTGCATTTTCTCGAACAAGCAGAGCAGCATCAGGCCAAACTCAAGAAGAAAGATGATGAGCTCGCCCTTCTCCGGACCAAGGATGAAGAAATTGCCAAGATTAAGGCAGACATGAAAAAACTCAAGGCGCTCCACAAATCCGAACTTGATAAAGCTGGCCAGAATTTTACTAAAGAACGAGAATGTCTCAACCTCCAAATTGCCAAGGACCAAGAACTGCTTAAGGAGGCCGACATTAAGCTTGAGTCGGCGAACGGTGAACTTGTGCAACTCCGGGAGAGGCGTGACAATTGCACCAAGGAGGTGACCCGGATCCACAGCCATATCTCTCGTAAGTTCTTTTTCTTCAGCTGGCATGAATCTTTTCGGGTCAACTTCCCTCACTTATTTCTCTTGTCTTGTTTTTCCAAACAAGTTTTCGGAGGGTGATGCCATTGCATCTAACGTTGTTACCAAGTTCCGCCAGCAGAGGGGTACTCCATCTGGTCCTGGCACCATTCCTCTTGATCTGGAGGACCTGCTGGTCAGCTTGTCTTCTCGCGTTGAAATTATGAAGAACCATGGCAAGGATATCCTAAGCGCAGCAAACTGGGTCTTCAATGCCCTTTGGCCTGGTGAAGACACCCCGGAGGGCTCCGCTGATCTAATCAGCAAGTTGATGGAGTGCGAGACCCAGCTTGACCTCTGGAGGGAATCCGCTGGACGCGCCGGAGCTGAGACCGTTCTCCACTACGTGCTTACATGGTACGAGAAAATTAATCTCGGTCTTCTCGAGCGCATGCGCACCGGGTCAAGGTGGTCCACTGATCCGGATTGGGTGGCTCGGCGTAAGGCTTGGGCCCATAACCTCATTCAATATGCCCCATCCATCAATGGAACGAGGGACCAAGCTTTCTTGATGTCGTTGACGACGAATACGTCGAGGATGGTTCGGATGAAGATGATGAGGGCGAAGCTTCGAATGTCGAAGAAGATGAAGATGATGCTGAAGCTGAGGCTGGAGTTCCACCTGCTGGCGCTGAGTTACCTCCCCCTGTTGCTCCTTGATTAAAAACACTTTGCAGTTTATCAGATCCCCGGTATGCCGGGTGCAAATGTATTAAGCACACAAGTTCTATTTTGCTACTAAGTTTCTCATGCCGAATTAACTTGGGCATAGTCCCCGAGTTTCATTTTCTTGTTTCTCCAATTTCTTGGCTCAGCTCGTGTCTACCTTGGTTCGGTTTTATGACTTACAAGTCCGAGTTTCAAAAATTGACTTAACAATACTTGGAAACTTTAGGATTAGCTCAAAATAATTCAGCATAGTAAACATAAAGTAAGCATAAGGTTAGTCGGAATAACAAATGTCAGCTCGATTAAATTCCTTTCCTTAGACGTTTTTCGTGTGCTACGCAATTCCAAACTTGTTCTCTTGCTTGCCATGAAGCCAAATCTTGTTAGACAGCAGCAAGTCGAAGAGTTAGGTTTTTGGTGCTCACACACTACATATCTGGCTTAGGTAGAAGCAACTTACGCCAGCCGACATATAAATAATAAAATAGAGAAAACAAACAATAAATATTACTAAGGCAGTCCCCGAGTTACTGCTCGAGGTGCCAAGATTTCATTGGTAAGCTCATTGCCGGCATACATACCGACATATGAGAGACTCGGATACACACACTTCTTTGCTAAGTGTAGAACGGTCGAAGTAAAGCTACATTCCATGGTCGCTTAGATTCCTCGCCGTACCTGTCCGCCTTGTTCTTCTCCTGCGGTTTTGCATCGATGACATAATACGAGTCGTTATGCAATGCTTTGCTCACAATGAATGGCCCTTCCCATGGGGGGATAACTTATGCATGCCAACAGTACGTTGTACCAACCGGAGTACCAGATCACCTTCCTGGAAAATTCGGGGGTTTACTTTCCAGCTATGATAGCGTCGGAGATTTTGCTCATATATGGTGGATCTGGACAATGCCAATTCTTTCGCTTCTTCTAGCAGATCAACATCATTTTGCCGGGCTTCTTGCACTTCGGCTTCTGTGTATTGGGTGACCCTAGGCGAGTCATGCTCTATGTCGGCTGGTAATATAGCTTCTGCCCCATATACCAGAAAGAATGGTGTATAGCCTGTTGATCGATTCGGAGTTGTTCTTAAACTCCCACGGTACCACTGGTAGTTCTTCTATCCAGCACCCCGCTGATCTTTGCAGCGGCTCAATGAGTCGGGGTTTTATCCCAGATAATACCAATCCATTGGATCTTTCCACTTGTCCGTTTGATGCGGGGTGAGCTACCGAGGCTACGTCTAGCCGGATCTTCTTATCTCGGCAGAATCGCGCAAATTCTCCTTCAGCAAAATTTGTGCCATTATCTGTTATGATACTGTGAGGATAACCGTATCTCAAGATGATATCTTTGAGGAATGTCACGGCGGTAGCTCCATCAGATTTTCTTATTAGCTTCACCTCAATCCATTTTGTAAACTTGTCAACCATGACCAAGATGTGGGTCATGTTCCCTCTTGCTGGTTTGAAGGGGCCAACCATATCCAAACACCATACGGCAAATGGCCAGGTAATTGGTATGGTCTTGAGCTCCGACATTGGCATATGTGTCTTTGTAGCATATCTTTGACATCCATTGCATTTTCTTACCAGATCTTCTGCTTGTTCCAAGGCACTTGGCCAGTAAAACCCGTGACGGAAAGCTTTTGCTACCAAGGCTCTGGACGAGGCATGATGCCCACATTCCCCTTGATGTATATCTCGGAGGATGTCAAGTCCTTCTTCTGGGTCAACACATCGCTGGAGAACGTTCGTCACACTCCTTTTGTATAGCTCGGAATTGATGATCCTGTATGCTTTTGCTCTCCTCTGAGTTTGCCTAGAAAGCACCTCCTCACCGGGCAAGGTTCCATCTTTCAGGAATTGAAATATGGGCAGCGCCCAAGCTGGTATGGCTCGTACTGGGAACACGTCCTCATCAATCTCCATCTGATCCACCGGCATAACCTCAGCTGGATCACGTTGCATAGTCCCCGGGTTTGCCCAGGCAGTCCCCGGGTCTCGTGAACCATTTCCCACATCAATGTCCATGGGCACAACTCCTGATTCCGGATTTGCCAGGATAAAAATTGAGTCGGATTCCGGGGATGGCCTGATAGATGGTTTTCTTAGATGCTCTAGTGCTACCCCTGGCGGGATTGCTTGTCGGGTTGATCCAAGCTTCGACAATACGTCGGCAGCCTCATTTTCCACCCGAGGTATATGATAAAATTCGCATCCCTCAAAGTATCCTGATATCTTCTGCACATGAAATATGTATAGTGCCATGTTTGCATCCAAAGCATCCCATTGTCTGGAGACTTGCTGGACTACGAGATCCGAGTCACCGAAGCATTGGATCCGATGTATTCCAATTTATTTTGCCACTTTGAGCCCATGCACAAGTGCCTCATATTCTGCAACATTGTTTGATGCTGTGAAGTGGATCTGCAGCACGTATTTCAGTTGGTCCTTCTTGGGCGAGGTAAGTACAACTCCGGCGCCTAACCCGGTTTTCATTTTTGACCCGTCAAAGTGCATTCTCTAGTAGTTAGGATCTGGCAATGGTGGTTCATATTGTACCTCGTCCCAATCCACAAAAAAGTCGGCCATAGCCTGAGACTTGATTGCTTCTCTCCTGTTATATTGTGGCGCATAAGGGGCTAGCTCAATTGCCCATTTTGCAATCCTGCCACTTGCATCCTTGTTGCTCATTATCTCGGATACACATATTACTTTGATGGGGTGCTCTTCAAAATTGTGCTTTAGCTTTTTAGCTGCCATATACACACCATATGCCATCTTCTGATAGTGGGGATAGTTTTGTTTCGAGGTTGATAATACCTCGTTCAGATAATATACCGGCCTTTGCACTGACTTACCCTCTTCGTCGTGCTCTACCACAATTACTGCACTTAGAACTCGGTTAGTTGCGGATATATAGAGCAACATTGGCTCCTTTGATAGTGGAGAGGCTAACACTGGTGTTGTGGCTAACATCTTCTTTAATTGGATAAAGGCTTTATTGGCCTGCGGCGTCCAAATGAACTTGTCCGACTTTTTCATGAGTTGATAGAGAGGAAGTGCCTTTTCTCCCAACCGACATACAAACCGACTTAAGGATGCCAAGCAACCAGTGAACTTCTGGACATCATTAAGGCACTTCGGTAGTTCCATTCGCTCTATGGCTCGGATTTTAGGTTGATTAACTTTGATACCTCGGCTGGAGACAAGAAATCTGAGTAATTTTCCAGCCGGGACACCGAAGGTACATTTCTTCGGATTAAGCTTCATTCGGAACCTCCTTAGGTTCGCGAATGTCTGCCTGATATCGTCAAGGAACGTTTTGCTTTCCTTGGTCTTCATAACAACATCATCCACATATACCTGCACATTTTGACCAATTTGGTCGTGTAAACATTTCTGCATACATCTTTGGTACGTTGCCCTTGCATTACGTAAACCAAATGGCATGATGCGATAGCAATAAGCCCCATACGGGGTGATAAACGCAGTCTTTATTTAATCACTTGGGTTCAGAGGTATCTGGTGGAAACCAGAATATGCATCAATGAATGACAATAGTTCACACCCAGTAGTAGAATCTATGACTTGGTCTATCCTTGGCAGCGGGAATGGATCTTTTGGACACGCCTTATTCAGGTTCGTGTAATCGATACACATGCGCCAAACCACTGCCACGTTCGGATCATCCTTCTTCTTCTCCACCAGCACCGGATTTGATAGCCAATCCGGGAAAGCACTTCCATGATAAATCCAGCTGCTAGGAGCCGAGCTATCTCATCTCCGATGACCTTTCTCCTGTCTTCGGCGAAGCGGCGGAGAGGTTGCTTCACCGTCTTTGCTCTGGGTCTCACATTCAAAGAGTGCTCGCCAACTCCCTCGGAACACCTTGCAAGTCATGTGTGGACCAAGCAAAAATATCCCGATTCTCACGGAGGAAGTTGATGAGCTCGCTTTCCTGTTTGTCATTTAACCTGGCACCAGTTGTTACGGTGCGCTCAGGGAACATATCATCAATAGGCACTTTCTTGGTATCTTTTGTCGGTTGGAATGAGACACTACCATGCGGGTTACTCAGCGCCGGCATATATTGCTACGCGGGTTGAGCCAATGCCGCCACCTCCTTAATCTTTCTCTTCTCTTGCGCAATCACGAGTGACTCGACCAGGTTAGATCCGGCTGACGCGCACTCAATGGAACGTCGGAAGTCACCAGCTATGGTGATTACCCCATTTGGCCCAGGCAGCTTCATCTTTAGGTAGCTGATGTGGCAACTCGCCATGAACTTGTTTAGGGCTGGCCTGCCGAGCAACACGTGATATGCGCTCTCCAAATTGACAACCTCGAATTCCAAATTCTCAGTCCGGTAGTTATCTCTCGTGCCGAACAACACGTCAACCTGGACCTTGCCAATGGGTTCACAGGAAATGCCTGGCACAATGCCATGGAATGTTGCCCTTGTAGCTTGGAGCATGTTCTCCGAGATACCCAACTTGCGCATCGTGTCCCAGTACATGATGTTTATGCTGCTGCCATTGTCAATCGGCACCTTTGAGAACCTCACATTGATATTTGGCCCAATGAATGTTGGGTCCAACACTAGCGCATACGATCCAAGACTTGGCATAAGCTTGGGATGATCTTTGATGCTGCAGGTAATTTCCTGGTCCAACCAAGGAATATACCTCGTCACCGCTGGCATTACCGCGTCAACTTCCATGTGTCGGCGCTGCAAGCTCTTTTTGTCTGTCTCTTCTGTGGTGAACATACAGTAACTCTAATGATGCTCTCTGTACTCATTTCTCCCCTCATTTCCGGAGTACCTTTGATCTGGTTGATGCTAGTCTTCCACTTGATGCATTGCATCCCTTCTCTCGTGATTTTCATACCTCGGCGGAGGGGGAGGCAACATTAATTGTTGCGTGTTGCTCTGGAGAGCAATTGCTGCCGGGGTAACTCCTGCCGAGGTTGATCATTCCGAGGTGCCTGAGCATTCCCCGAACCACTTTGTTTTATCTTTCGCATCCACTCACACTGCCTGGTTGTGTGACCCGCTGGGTTACTCGGATTTGGCATGTGAAATTTACACGGCTGATCCAGCATGGCCTCATATGTATACCTCGGACGGTCCTTCTTTTCTTGCCACTGTTTCTTCTGCTCTGGCGTCCAAGTTTTCTTGCCATCATTTCTTGGAGTCCATTGCTGTCCTCCAGTTTTCTGACGTTGGTTGCTTCCTGCTCCGGGTTGATCTTGATTCATAGCAGCAACTTGTTGCGAACTGTATCGGTAATCCGGTCTATCATCTCTTCTTTTACCCCGGTAATCATTCCTCCGGGATGATCCGGCCCCATCTCGCTGATAGCACTCCTCGCTTGACTCGTTTGACATGAGCCTGGGCTGAGTCGGATCACCCAACGCGTACGAATCAGTAATCCGGATTGTTTCTGCCAATGTAGTTGGCATATCCCTTTGCAGCCTTTGCCATAGCATGCTGGCATATCTGTAACCTTGCGCAAACCAAGCTATGGCCTGTGTCTCAATCACGCCCTCACATGAGTTTCGCACTGTGCACCAGTGGGTTAAGAATTCCCGGTCTGTCTCATTCGGTCTCTGCTTGCACATTGCCAGGGTCTGTGGTCTGTTGGGCCTCTGATACGTGCTTGAGAAATTGCTAACAAACATTTCCTCAAAGTCGATCCAACAGTTAATACTTCTGGGCGGCAAATTGTTTAGCCATACCCTTGCTGGCCCTTCCAGCATCTGAGGTACATAGCTCATAGCCCATCTCAAGTTGCCTGTAGCAATTTTTACAGTTGTTGCATATTTAATCAACCAATCCTCCGGCTTTGTGCTGCCGTCATATGTCTTAGTGCCTCTAGGTAGCTGGAAGTTAGGTACTGGAGGCTCCTTCATGATCCGGGGCCCAAAACACGCTGGACCCGGAGGACCTTGACATTCAATTTGCTCCGACCTATAAAGCTGATCCAGTTTTAACCTGGCGTCATCAGGCATCAAGTTCCTGCTTCCTAGTCTTGACCCTATCACGTGATAGTCCGGCCTGGGATACCCAGCGTTCACCATTTCTGAATTACCATCTTTGTACCTATCTTGATCTTGTGGAGCTTCTCTCTGTTGCATACCTTGGCCGGCACTGCGCTCTTGCCGTGGTATATTCCGCTGCTGCGGTTGCCCTGCACCTGCCGAATTGCGCTATCCGGCATTGCCGTTCACAGCGTTCCCCTGACCGGCATTGCCTTGGTCGCGGTTACCTCGGCCAGCCTCACCTCAGCTCACACTTCGTCGATCCTCATTTCTCTGCACTTCTTTTCCTTTCCCTTCCCTTGTCGGGTCATATGGGACTATTTGTTTGTTCCTCCTGGCCGAGGTTACCACCTCTTCTCTCCTAGGACCACCATGAGGAGACGATGCAGCTCCAGCTGATTTCTCCGGGTTACCTACCGCCGAATAAACGATCTTGGAGGCCCCATCTCTTTCCAGGTTAGCCCTGAGTAGCTCCTCATTTTGCCTGTTTGCAATCCAAACTAACTCATTAACCCTTTCCTGCTATCTCTGCCGGGCTTCACCCGTCAAACCCTCTAACTCGGATGCAGCTGCATCTGCTGCTCTGCGGTTCTTTGCCGGGGTACTATAATTCGGCAGCCCCACGGACAAATAGTTCTCTGATTCCTCAATCCTGGTATCACCCTCTTTGTTCATTTCACTCATGAGGTTTCTCCCCTTCACTTTTACAGCATCAACCTTATTTGCCTTTGCATACTCACGCAGTGTCATGTTCAATGACTGCTGAGCCGCGGCTATCTTTTTTGCACCCTCTAGTATGTTTTGCCTAGTCTCCTCTAGCTCGGCCTGTGCCTGAGCCGGATCTACTACTACTGCTACGGGGCTTGCCAAGCTATCTATTGCCTGCTACAACACATTCTCTGGCCTCTCTAGAGGAGGACCTCTACTTTTCCTCGGTGCCTTAGGCGTTACCTCCGGATCTGGTGCTGGATCCTTGCTCGTGCCAGCGCCTGGCGCAGTCATCATCACCTCGGCGTGGTCAGGGGAGCGAGTGATACGCGCCCCACGGGCCGCGCTAAGGGGTGGCTCGCCTCCCTCGACGACGTGCCGTGGGTGAACACACGACACATCGACAGCGATGTAGATCTTGTGCGCGCCAAGCTTGACGAAGAGACCGTTGCGCGGAAGAGGACGCTTGCCGAAGCAGCCAGCGTTGTCGCTGACGAAGTCCAGCAATCCAAAGCGCTGAACGAGTCCGGATACGATGCGTTTGCCAGTGCTGATGAGGTTTCCCATCCGGATCTTCACCCCTGCTAGCGCCGCTAGCCCCACGGTGGGCGCCAACTGTCGTGGTGGTGTCACGGCAGATGCCATGGATAGGTTAAAGGGGGAACTAAATGCACTAGAGGAATCCAAGGAGGGATAGTGTGGCGATTCCACACACAGTTGCTTTGTATTCAATGAGATTCCAAGGTTACAAGTGCTCCTTGAGCTGTCTTGGGGAGAGGAGGAAGAAGGAACTCTCTTACTCTCACCACTAGCTAGCTCTCAGGAAACTAGAACTAAACAAGTAAAGACCAACCCTTTCTACAGAGGCCCTAGCCCTCCTTATATAGGGGTAGCTAGGTCTCCAATTAGGGCATACGTGGAGGCATATTTCAGGGAATATGCCTCTTCCCAAAATAGCAAACCGACCGGGTCACTTTTCCCCAACGTAAGCCATGCAGAGGCTACGTGAGCCTCTGCGGCGCCTGCGTCATCCGATATAGGCATCGTCACCCTTGTCGGCCACGTCTCGGTGGTCCTGGCCTCTGTCCGCTTCGCTCACGCTCTGCGTACAGTGGCCACCTTTTGACCAGCGAGATACCTTCCTTCTCTTGCAAGCCTGATATAACCCGGATAACGCCTGGTTAATCCGGCCACACCTGTACCTGCATACAAGTTAGATACATCCTACCGACACACGACGAAAGTCGGTCGGGACTCAGTTAGGCGGACATCCTCCGGTCCGGGTCACTCCGTGATTAGGCCTGTCTTGAGATGACTCGGCCAGCACTTGCTTTGACCTTGCTGTACCTCGGCTAACTTGGCCATTATACCCCGGCATGACCCTACCCGGGGGTATCCCCCCAACATACTAACAATGCATTAAGGTTTCCCCAACCATAACCTTAAGTTTAATGGTCCTCTTACTCCCATACGTGCAACGTTCCGGTTCGCGTCCTCAGATTTCTGTCACTCCGGCAGAACTCCCCCTTCCTCTTACACATACTACAAACCCTATGATGTTTAATCCATGCGCACACAAATATAATGGACACCAAAGGACTGTACCATATCAACATACAACTCTAATGAACCAAAGACGTTCAACCATTCAATCTAAGAACAAAGAAACTACACAAACATGACATAGATCATAGGATTATAACGTATAGCATCAAACACCATGCTTACATAGGACGGTATAGAGGTGTGTGAGAGGATGAACCACTGCATACTAGGAGGATTAGGTGATGGAGATGGCGGTGAAGATGGTGAAGTGGGCGGCGGCGGCGCGGCGCCGGCGCTCGCGCGGGGGACTCATTCTCCACCACCGGTACCATGGGGGAGCACCACCCCTTAGCCCCCTTCCTTCATGGTTTCTTGGGAGCCCTCCCCATGGGGGAGGAAAAAACATGGCTTTGGCGGCTACAAATTCGTGGGTGGAGGTCTCTCCCACGAATTAGGTTTCCTCCCTTTATATAGCTTCTCGGATTCCCGTCACCCTATCTCGGGTTGTAGTAAATCGGTCCAAGAGGGTCTGTCCAGAATCGGAATCAGCTACATTTTATGTCTAGAACGTTTATCGCGAAATTTCCAACAATTTTGTAGTTGAAGAGTTTTCCGTTTGACACTGTCTTCGACCCGAAACGTGACCATCTTCAAAAAGTGTTCTGAGAAAGATTTCTGGAAAATTCCAATTTGACTCCAACAAGGTTTCCACTTGTATTCTTGGTAATTCCTACACATCAAAGTGTAAAAACAAGAACATTATGCACTTTTGCAACTATTAGTAGGTTAGTCTAAATAAATCATAAACTTTATACAAAAAGGAGTGTTAAAAGCATATTATTAGCATAAAACCATCAAAAATTATAGATACGTTATAGACGAATCAACATCCCCAAGCTTAGTTCCTACTCGTCCTCGAGTAGGTAAACGATAAAAATAATATAATTTTTGAGGTGACATGCAGACAACACAATCTTTATCATCATTATTGTAAAATCATTGATAGTTAGGAAGGAACTCTAAACATGAACATGAAAGATAGAGTTCTAACAATAAGACATAGTAACTATGTTGTAATATGAAAAGGTACAAACAAAATATCATGAATAACAATGCATTGTAAGAAGTTTGTTTGTTTCACATATAGAAAACATAATAAGAGTGGTATTCAGCTAGTCCCTCATGGTATAGCAAAACATAAATACATAAGACACCTTCAAAGTTTATAAGGGTGACTAGATACAAATAATTTAAGAACAAGCAATATCAAAGTTTTGAATCAATCAACAAGTTTTGGGATAATGCACATTAAACTAAGAATTACCACTATGCTCCCTCAATTGGTGCATAAAGATAGAAGATGGAGAGTCAACATAAAAGTAAAAAGAAAGGCCTTCACAGAGGGAAGCAGGGATTTCAAGTTTCATAAAGAGCTTCCAAAATTATGGTACTTATTAGCTTTCAGCTCTCATTGCCCCTATCATAAGCATCTTGAAGTGATTAAGGTTAAAGTGACACAAATATGAAGATATGCTTGACAAGTTATAAGTTGAAAATCTCATGCCCCTTACGTACGAGTACCGAACCTCATGCTACTCAACTTTAGTCACTAGTAAGTTCTTGTCATTGTAAGTACATGTGTATCATAGAGAACCGCCAACGGGGTACCCCTTGCCCCATGATACAGGAGCTATCCCATATTAAAATGACAAGGCAATATACAATGAGCATCTCAGCGATCTTTTTATTTGCTATTTGCATAGTTTTTTATTGAGGATGCTTCATATAATGCTCACTATGGTTATGCTGCAAGTTTCCACCATGATTAGGCATGGCTTAGGCTAGCTGCCTAGGCGTTTCTCTAACACATATACAAACTCCATGAGCTTACAAGCTCCACTTTTATTTCACACCAATGGGATCCATAAGCAAAAGAACATGATATCAACTGAATAATAAGTGCAATGTTGAAAGCGTTCCCCATGACAGCATGGTTCTGCTAATTCACAACTTATAAAGCACAAGCATAGATGCAACATAGATGGACACAATGTTTCAAGTTTATTAAGTGCAAGAAAGTAAAGTGTGCCATCAAGTTTGTGAGAGCTTTAATCACTAAATTTCTCATAACAAGTTTAATTTGGAATATATATAAAAACATGAATATACTTGGAATGGTGTAACACACCATGCATAGGAATTTATGGTGGACTTGTCGGAATAACTTGGTTTTATTTGGGGTTGGATGCATCAGTGGAACTCATACTTGGTACAGGTGGAGGCTAGCAAAATACTGGGAGCGACCAACTAAGAGAGCAGTAATGGCCATAATCATGCAAAGCGACAAAACATTATTAATTAAAGCATAAAGTGATATTACAAGTCATAAACTAAATGATCATAGAGGCTAAGGTGCCTTGTTCATAGTCTTAACATGGTGTAAGCATGCGCCAAGTCAACCCAAATAAAGCATCAAAGGAGAATACCACAATATTATGCTTTTGAATGCTAAAATAACGCATGATCCTTTCAAGGCACATTAAGCAATCTCAATTGTTTGGAACAAGTCATGCTACAGCAATAATCACTAAGCATAAAGTAAAAAAAATATCAAACATGACATGATAAAGTCTAGGCCACAGTCTAAAGAAGCTCCTTTTGTACCACTTATAAGCATGAAGCTTCCTACTCTTTTCCAATCACCACTCAACTTATTTAAAACCACATATAAATGCAGGGGTCCAACCAAAAAATTTAAGCAAACCAAACAAAATAAAACTAAAAACAAAAAAACTACGCTCCAAGAACAACGCAATTGTGCATGAAACAATAAAAATGAAGTGTTTGGAATAAAACCTGAGATATTTGTTGATGAAGAAGGGGATGCATTGGGCATCCCCAAGCTTTGATGCTTGTACTTCTTGAATATTTCTTGGGGTGACACGGGTGGCATCCCCAAGCTTGAGCTTTTGTCCATACTTCATCTCATCACATTGTTCTTCCCTACACTTGAAAATTTCCTTCATAAAAAACTTTACACAATCTTCATTAGCAACATTAGTGTATTCAAGATAATAAGACTTTGGGTTTAGTTTCAACACAAGTAAAACTTCCATTAAAACAAAAGCTATTGTAGCAATTCCTTCTAAAAGCTCAAGTTATTGGTGAGAACTCAAAGAGAAAGAGATTAAGAAACAAATGCAAATAACGGCAGAAATCTGTTAAAACAGACCAGCAAGTAAAAACCGATTTTTTCGAAAACCTTCTGTTGCTCAAATCGAAAAGTGTCAAACTAACGAAAGTTGGATAAAAACCTGGGTCATAAGCACAAACAATTACATCTCAATCTGACCTACAAATATGTTTCACGATTGTTTACAGTGAAGCACAAAAATCTGTTTCGGGACAGGAACTTTCCCAAGTCTTACTTCTCTCATTAGAGGTTATTCTTGGCAGAAAAACTACACAACATGTATAAAGAGAGGTTACTACTGAAACAATAACTTTCAAGACTCAACAAAAGAAAAACTTACTGAAAATAAAAATAATTTGGGTTATCTCCCAATAGTGCTTTTCTTTAACGCCTTTTAGCTAGGCATAGGAGCAAGATTCAAGTATTTTCGAATGAATAAGCATTAAGATCAATATCAGAAATATCTTTCTTTTTCAAGGCTTCATGCATTCCTACAAGTTTTTAACTAAAAAGCTTCCATGGAAAGATTTGTTTTGGTTTCATAGGCATAAACACAAGTGTTCAAGGTCGACCCCCACTTAACCATTACTCATCTTTCCAATCACTTTCCTTTTTGAAAATGTTTTTTGGTAACAAGTACAACTTTTTTTTTGTAATTCGCATTCCCTATCCATACTAAGATAGAGAACAACTTAAAACTAAAAGTAAAAACTACTTAAATATAAAGCAAACAAGTACACATAAGAATATTCACCCACACACTATTGCTCCCCAGAAACGGCACCAGAAAAGGTCTTTATAACCCACAAGTATAGGGGATCGTGTGTAGCCTTTTCGATAAGTAAGAGTGTCGAACCCAACGAAGAACTAAAGGTAGGAGAAATATTCTCTCAAGTTCTATCAACCACTGATACAACTCTACGCACACTATACCACTATACGTTTGCGTTATCTAGGAAATAAAACTAGAGCAACAATACGAGTACTAGAGATAGCTTTGCATGATAATAAATAATAAGAAAGTAAAATTAGTTACTGCAGCAATAACATACACTAAACTAACAGAATCATGAGTGTGGAATAGTGGTGGTAATTGTGGTGGCTTTGTCCAAGTTTAATTAGCGAATAAATCGGGTTCATTGTCTTCGATGCAGTTTTCTATGTGGGAGAGGCAAAATATACATGCGCTTCACTACTTGGAATTATATGTACTATATGATTGGATTGTTAGTAAATATCTGTAACTACTAACAATGCATTAAGGTTTCCTCAATCATAGCCTTAAGTTTAATGGTCCTCTTACTCCCATACGTGCAACGTTCCGGTTCGCATCCTCAGGTTTCTGTCAATCCGGCAGAACTCCCCCTTCTTCTTACACATACTACAAACACTATGATGTTTAATCCATGTGTGCACAAATATAATGGACACCAAAGGATTGTACCATACCAACATACAACTCTAATAAACCAAAGATGTTCAACCATTCAATCTAAGAACAAAGAAACTACACAAACATGACATAGATCATAGGATTTTAACTTATAGCATCAAACACCATGTTTACATAGGACGGTACAGAGGTGTGTGAGAGGATGAACCACTGCATACTAGAAGGATTAGGTGATGGATATGGCGGTGAAGATGGTGAAGAGGGTGGTGGCGGCAGCGCGGAGACTCATTCCCCGCCGCCGGTACCATGGGGGAGCACCACCCCTTAGCCCCCTTCCTTCATGGCTTCTTGGGAGCCCTCCCCCATGGAGATGGGACCATGGGGGAGGGAAAAATATGACTTTGGCGGCTACAAATTTGTGGGTGGAGGTCTCTCCCACGAATTAGGTTTCCTCCCTTTATATAGCTTCTCGGATTCCCGTCACCCCATCTTCGGCTACAGTAAATCGGGTCTAGCAGGACCGTACGGACTCGGAATCAACTCATTTTATGTCCAGAACGTTTGTCGCGAAATTTCCAACAACTTTATAGTTGAAGAGTTTTCCGTTTGACGCTGTCTTCGACCCGAAACATGACCATCTTCAAAAAGAGTTCTAGGAAAGATTTCTGGAAATCCCAATTTGACTCCAACAAGGTTTCCACTTGTATTCTTGGTAATTCCTACACATCAAAGTGTAAAACAACAAGAACATTGTGCACTTTTGCATCCATTAGTAGGTTAGTCTAAATAAATCATAAACTTTATACAAAAAGGAGTGTCAAAAGCATATTATTAGCATAAAACCATCAAAAATTATAGATACGTTATGGACGTATCAGAGAGCGCTCCGCCGAATCCGTGTTTCCAGCGTTCAAGTTTCCCACAGACGGTGCTAATTGACGAGGGGTAACCTCGGCAATGCCCATGATGATGGACTTGTGGTTTCGCGGAAAAGAGAACACTGGGGATTTCGTCGGATGTCAGGGAAAACAATGAAGACAAAGTCGCCTGAATATTGGGGAAACACTCTATTACAAGTTGTCCACTAGATTTCGGTACCCTCACTTGGGCTTCTCTCGCCCTATATATAATAGGCCGGGTCTCAAAGCTGTATGCGGATAGGTTTCATACACGCGTGATTACAATACCAACATAGTGTCGGTTCGTGGTTTCTTTCCTAATACAATAAAGAGTCTCTATCGGTTGCTTCCTTGGGCTTTTATCTGGAATCTCTATGGGCCGTAGGCCTTTTACCCAACGTAGGGTAGCGAATAGTGAGCATCCAAGTAATCATATCCATGTCATTCACTGTCAAATTCCACCAAAGCTATAAAAGCTACTGGGGGAACAAGAGAGGAAGAACATAAGAGGAGAACACAAAACTCTTTAAGATCTTGATCCTAAGGATTCCTTCACAAAGAAGGGAGTTGGTTTGGTGGGGTTGTAGATCTAGATCTCCTCTCTCAAATCCCTCAAAAGATGCAAGAATCATATGATGGGAAGGGGGAGAAGGCAAACTCTTCAAGGTCAACAATGGAGTGGAGAGAGAAAGCCAAGAACCAAGAAAATCAACTACTCCATGGAGGGGAAGAGGAGCTCCTTTTAAAGGGCTCCCTGATCTGGCAGTTATGCATAGATTCGTGCACGGCCTATAGTACCGCTAGGTGGGCGGTACTACCGCTAGCACCCAGCCAATGGTCAGAAACAGCAGCGTGAAAGAGGAAAACACGATCCTAGCCGGAACTTCCATCGGTACTACCGGCAGCAAAGTGCCCGAGCGGTACTATCGCCTGAAGTTTCGGTTGAAGTTCCGACAAATACAGCGAGACCAAACAGAGAGGGTACTGAACCGAAATCAGGGTGATCGGAAGTTGGGCCGAAATTTACACGGGTACTACCGGTGGCAAAAATGCCCTAGCGGTATGCCTGGACTTCTGACTGAAGTTCCGTCAAATAGAACACACCAAAATAGAGACCCTACTGAACCGAAACTAGGATGACCGAAAGTGGCCCCGGTACTACCAGTGACAAAACTTCCCTAGCGGTACTACCGGTGGCCCGCCAGAACTACTGGTCACAAAAACTTTAGAAACCAAAACTGCAATAACTTTCGCATCCGAACTCCAAACGAGATGAAACCAATTTTCTTGGAAAGATAACAACGTGTAGAATCCAACAAAAATACCATTTTTTGGAAATATTGGGTATAACCAAGGGAGAAAATACCATGAATATATATATGTGAGATATCTCCCAAGATATGGAGCCGGAAAACCCGCAAGATCAAAAATGCAATAAGATATGCAAGGGAAATCCGTCTTTGATGAAATAGAGCTTTTTATGATGATAACCACAATCTCTAGATCCTCACATGGACAAGATCCAAAACAACAACCAAGAAATATGATGATATGTATGCAAAGGTTTGAGATCTCTCCGAAAGATACGATCGAGTCACCCACTCGAGAGCCCCTCCTGATAGTACGGCTATCTATCCTAAATCCAGTCTCCTAACACTACAAGAGACCGGTAAAATAGAAACACTTTGCCTTGAGCATTCCACTTGAGCTTGATGTAGACCGTCTTGTCCTTCTCAAGATGGATCGCCTTTCTTGATTATTCTTGCTTGATGAAGACTTGTGAAATGATTCCCCATACTCCATGGAGAAACCTTTTCTCTGAACTTGTCTTCATCACTCCATGATCATCGAGGATGGCAAGCTTCAAGCATGAGATCTTCTAGAGATGGTGCATCTTGAGCTGGCACTTCATTTCTTGATGATGCCTTGAAGATGGCCATAAGGAACTCCATCTTATTCTTCTTCTTCTTCAAGACATACTTGATCTTATTGTTCGTCTTCTTCTTCAACAAGATTCCAATAGGCACAAAACCCTTGGACATTGCTTCTTCTTTTTCAACTTTGAACCCAACACATGGTACAAGCGATGCCAATGGACAAACCTATACACATTAGTCCATAGAGATTGTCATTAAACCAAAACCACACATGGGCATACATGCCCTTTCACCTGGCGTTGTGGTTGAACGCATAAGGGATTCTCGGATAGCTAATTCAGGTGGCCTCGCATTTTGCTTCTGATCATCAGATTGTGTCTGGACTGTCTAGATTAGATCGCTTCGGAATCGGTACCGCCTAGTGAGTCAGCGCCATGTCCTCGTCCAGTCAGCACGCCGTGTCACTGCTCCGTAATCGCCAGGTCAGCGCCACGCTAGTTTTTTGGCTGACTTAGCAAGCACGATCAGCGGCACAGTCAGTGCTAGCATCTGCGCTGACACAATAAAAGGTTTTAATCTAATTTGAATATTGCAGAAAACTGTTTAACCTTAGTAAATTCATAGAAAGATATTTATGCATCAAAAAAATACATATAATATACCATTGGATTCGTAATTTTCTATAGCGCATTAATATGCCATTAGATCTAAATTTTGTAGAGGCTATAATTTAATATATTTTAAACTCTTTTAATTAGTATTTTAATTCTAGAAAATTATCTATAACTCCATTTTAGTTGATTCTTGTTGTGTTGGGTTCGTAATTGTGGTATCTATCTTTTGGTAGGAAACCTCACCTGGGAACCATGGATTTTTGGCCCGCATGGATCCGAAAGAGGTAGAGGGATACTAAGAGAAAACTTCGTCATGGTCTTGTTTGTAAAATGATTTGATCGTGGATTATGGGTAAAGTATACAAACTCAAGAGTATTGCAATATGATCAATCAGCCGTGTTGACGAAAAAGAAAAAATTTGAGCATCTAAATGATGGAACCTCTGAAGGATTTCCTCTCTCTTTTCTAAGGAAACAGTTTTAAAACTCTATGACGATGGACTCAGTCATAGATGAGATTTTTGGTTGCATGGTGAACTTCATGTGTTAAGTTCAGGGATGGTAGCCTGGTGGATTCAAGTGTGAGCCACTTAACCCTATATTACCTATCAAATTTTTACAAAGTAGGATAAAAGATTTGCTCTCTTCTTGACTTATGAAAATTGTCTTTACGCAAATAAACCACAAAGCCTTCTCTTAGCCCTGCATGTAGAGATAGGCCAATTATTTTCCTTGATGTAAATTTTCAATATATTCAAATTATTAACCAACTCGTTTGGCTGCACGTTTTAACGTGCAGAGTCTGAAGATTGATGAGAGGGTCTACACTCAATAAGCTTGTGGCATTGATGGACTTATGATTATTTTATGTTTTTTGTTGCGTTACTTGAGCTAGCTATAAGCTATACAAGAATATAATAAATTAAACTCTTGATTATTCATGTAATAATGACTACATGGTATTTCATCGACTACGAGTATCCAGGGACTAGCATGTTAATCACAGGGAGTTTGGATCTTTAACGATACCAGGTCACTACACGAGAGTTCCATCGTGCGTAGCACCTACAGAGTTAGGCATGACTGGTCGTACCACCTGGTGATTAGGCATGACTTGATATCTCCACGGAGCCTTCGTGCAAGACCAAGCCGCCACACAACCTTGTGATTAAGGTTAGTTGTGGAATCCTGAAACAATTAAGGTTGTGAACTTGTCATTACCAGAACTTTTGCTACATGATGCCCACAACTAGTTTAAATTTATTATTTCTTTAATTTAGCCACACAATGAACTATTTCGCTTTTTTCTCTCCTTTTATACTTTCTTATTTAATTGCATCATCCGTGTAGTAAAATACACCACCAGGTTTTTCTCCTCCAATTTGTATATTTTCATTTTCTTTTCATTATTCCATGAAATCTTCATTATGCCACCGTATTGTAGTAGGCATTTTATTAATTTTGGGTTTGTTCCTTAGTAGTTAACTAGTTATGACACGATCTATAATATATCTATGCATTTTAAAGTTTAGTGTAACGTTTCTATCATTATTTATCAATTTTTAATACATTGGTAAGGACTAACATATTAGCAGTTGCTTAACTCGGTTGCTTAAGTTATTCATTCTCTGGTACAGGATGAAGTTATTCATTCTATGGTACAGGATGAAGGTATGATTGAGGGATATGAGCAAATCAAGTCATATATTACAAATTACTATAAAGGTATATTTGATCCCTAGTGAAAGGCTCCTTCTCGATGGATGAGCCCCGAACAAGTGATATACCCTAGGTTTCCGTGGAAGAAAATAACTTTCTGATGGCTCCATACACTGAGGACGAAGTTAAGAAAACGGTTTTCCAAGCGGAACACAACAAAGCACCATGTCCGGATGGCTTCCTGGTAGAATTTTACCAAAATTTCTAGGATGTCATCGAGGTTGATCTTCTAAATTTGTTCGGTTTTTCTTCATGCTGGACAATTGGACTTGTTTAGGCTGAATTTTGGCGAGATTATTTTATTACTTAAGGTTAATGAGGCAAAAAAGATACAATAGTATCGACCTATATCTACTTAACTTTAGCTTTAAAATATTCATTAAAGTTGCCACAATCAGGCTAAATTCGGTTGCTGGCCATGTAGTTTGTCCTTCTTAGACTGCATTTATGCAAGGGAGAATGTCCTTGATGGTGTTATAATTCTGCATGAAAACAGTACACGAGCTTCGTAATAAAAAGTTGAATGTGGTATTATTTAAGATTGATTTCAAGAAGGCCTATGACAAAGTTAAACTTTTCTTCAGCAAACACTCTGTATGAAAGGTTTTTTTAGAGGCGTGGCATGCACTAATCCAATCCTTTGTGTCTAGAGATAGTGTGGCCATCAAAGTTAATGACGATGTTGGCAAATACTTTTAGACAAGGAAAGGATTGAGATAGGGTGGCCCATTATCACCTATATTATTTAATATAGTCAATGATATGGTGGCTATCTTGATCGAGAGAGCAAAGGATGATGGCTAGATTGAAGAGATAGTTCCTCATCTTGTGGATGGGGGACTTTCTATTCTTCAATATGCCGATGATACAATCTTATTTATGAAACATGCTTTGAAAAAAGCTAAGAATCTAAAATTAATTTTGGCGAGGCTCACATGTATGCTGATCTATTTGGCTGTGGGTAGGGCTAGTTTCCAATCAATTACTTGGGGATCCTGATTAACTATCGGAGACCAACAAATGCTGAGTGGAAACTCGTTGAGGAAAGACTATAAAAATACTTAGTAGTTGGAAAGGAAACTTGCTATCTCTAGGTGGAAGACTTGTACTCATAAACTCAGTATTGTATATGTTATCGATTTTTTCACTTATCAGAGGGAGTTTTAAATAGATTGGACAATTTTCGGTCAAGTTTTTTGTTCTGGCCAAATGGAGTGTGGTTTGCCGACCAAAAGCCCAAGGTGGACTTGGTATTCACGACCTACAGGTCAAGAATAGCGATGTTCTGGGTAAATGGATTTTTAAGCAACTCACAGAGGATGCTGTGTGGCAAACCATTCTTCGGAGGAAATATGTCGGCTCAAAAGCTGTCTCAAGTGCAATGGAAGCCTGGAGATTCACATTTTTAGGCTGGACTAATGGCTTCTAAAAGCATTTCTTCTGATTTGGTACCTTTGATATCAAGGATGGATTGCACATACGTTTTTGGAAGGATAAATGAGTTTGCCAGGCTATTCTCCGAGAACAATATACTGATCTATACAATATTGTGTGACACAAAGGAGATACATTTTCCACTTTGATGGAATCAAACCCTCTGAATGTATCATTCAGACGAGACCTCATTGTACCTAGATTGGCATCGTGGAATGATCTTTTATTTAGATTAACCACGGTGCAATTGTCTAAAGATTCTGATGAGTTCAGGTGAAATTTACTTGAGAATGGTAAATTTTTGATAGATTTGTTCAACCAGATATTCCAGTTGATGATCATAAGAAAATCTGGAAGATGAAAATACAATTAAAGATGAAATTATCCACATGGTACTTACGTCGAGGGATTGAAGTAAGAAATATGTTTTTTGTCATCAAGACGAGACAATTAAACATGTATTCTTCCAATGTAGTTTCGCTCGTTCTATATGGTCAATCATCCAAGCAGCTTTTGGATTATCTCCTCCATGTTCTGTTGCCAATGTATTTGGTAACTGGTTACATTGGATTACTGATAAGTGCAGAATTCTATTTAGGACGGGAGCGCTTGTCATTATTTGGTCGTCGTGGCTATGTAGAAATGATAATATTTTTAATGATAAAATGTCTTCTTCTTTGTAGGTTATCTACCGAAGCACGGCTACTCTCCGTTGATGGTCCTCTCTACAACGTGTGGAGTTTCGAGGCCTATTTATAGACGGATGTACACGTTTGGAGGATATGGCGATGAATTTTTTTTCCGACATGAATGATAGCATATAATCTACGGATTGTTCTTCCATCTTCCTATTTTGTTATATTAGACGATTATATTCTTTTCGCCTAGTTGTTTATTTTTGTGTAATAGTGGATGGTTATCGTTGTGTGCATTTTGGTTATGCACGTTACTACTTAATAAAGCGTCCATTTTCTAAAAAAGAAAAAAAAAAGCACCAAATTTGGTGGTGTTATGCGAAATCACTGTTCTACGGTACCCCCATATGTCGTTTACAGAGCTTAACCTGCACTCCAATTCTCACGCAGTTTGTCCATCTCCATCGCCAGAAAATAAAAATCAAGTCCGTTTGAAGTGTTGAGATCTATGATTAGCTGGTTCTTCACCTCAGCGCCAGACCCTGATTAATTGCCGCTAGGTAGAGCCTAGAGTTACACTTTCAGAAACAAAAGCGATCAAAGCTGGAAGGACATCGTCTACGTACCCAGAGCCGGCTCTGACCCATGGCCAACATGGGCAGCGCCCTAGGGCCCATGCATGTGGAGGCCCATCACCTCATTCTTTTTTTATTTTTATACCCCGTGCTGCTATTCTGTATTGGGTTGAAAGTTTGCACGGTTTAACCTCCTCTCTCTTCATATTGTTCGACTTCGACTCTAATGCATGTCTGTCTTGACTGTGTGGAAGCTCGAGATCGCCCTTGACAACGTGGAGGCTGGAGATCACCCTTGACTTGGGATCAATTGAGTCACTGACCACGAAGTTGGTCTGCTCATCTTTGACTATTGTTGGCCATGATCTAGGCCTCGGCTCCTTCCGCTGTTCTCTTGCTCGGGCTACGCCTCACGATATGAGACATCACGTCCCTGCTCTCCCGTGCCTTCTAATCAAAACTTGATACGGAGTACATATATGTTATATGGATATGCGCACAAATATATTAGACTTAGGGCCCCATTGGCTATTTCGTCCTAGGGCCCCACGAAATATAGAGCCGGACCCTGTACGTACCTACCTAATCGGCAAATCCCATGCCAGTTTGCCACTGTCTGTCGCTGCTGCGGCTAGGCTTTCACATACCACATTCTCTGGTCGCTGCAACCCCAGAACCACCATATTTCCAACTAAAGTACCCACGGCACTACACCAATCAAGCGACCGTCCGGCTCCTAAAATACTCAGTTCCGACTTCCGAACGAACGAACGGAAACTGACGGTGACATCGCCGAGTGCGAGGACACATGCATGAACCGGCCGGCGTAGTGCCCGTTTGAAGCTACCGTGACCCGGAACGGAAGTTGGCAGCTGGAGGCTGCATCATCATCATCATCATCATCATCAGGCCGATCGAAGCTAGTTCGCCAACCCCATCTAACAACGTGGGAAAAGGGCAAGGGAAAGCTAAGCTGAAGCAGAGTCTTCTTGATCAGGCTGGGGGCCGTGCGCTCGTTTTCCTACCTAAAAGCTCCCTCGATCAGGCGGGCACAACCACTGAACCACAGTCTCCTTACCTTTATCTTTCCCTGCACGGCCCCATATGTGGTTAACGGCTTTGATCAGACGAGGTTCCAGAATCGTTTTTAAAATGGTGATGGTGATGACAGAAAAATATATTATGGAAGTGAATTTTAGTAGTAGTACTAGTACTACCTATGACCACCAACTAGTTCACTTCATATTAATCGCAAGCCGTCGGATCATATAATACTCCATGTAGGCTCGGTTTCTTTTGTCGCTCTAGTTTCCTGCTTTCTTGGGCTAATTTTTAGAGCCTCTTGGATGTGTCGAATTTACAAAAATGTAATGCTCGTATGAACTCCAGGGAACTGAATTTGCACGAAATAAGCGTCTGATCACAACAAGTAAAACTGAAAAAACATTTGCACAGAACTTGAGGCAAAACAGATACTAATTTTCTACGTCTACGAATATATAGGGGAAAGAATAGACTCCGAAACATTTCAATGCTTCAAACTTGGTACAGAAATTATTTGGATCAAAAACAAAAAGAGGTCCCTGTGCACCGTGCACCATCCGGTTCATCCAGCACACCGGTATAAAAAACTGAAAGCAGAACAAACAAAACAGGTGGCTCATCCACCGACGGAGACGTCATCAGTAAAGCGCACCGGATCAGCAGCGCACCTGACCGCGCGCGGTAGAAACCGACGCCGCAGCGGCATGATGAAACGCACGCACGGACGGATGAAGAAGCGGGAGAGACCGGCAGGCAGGCGGGCAGCTACATAAAGGAAGCCGCGCCTGCGTTTCTCCTCCCACAGCAGCTCTTCATCAGTGCCACTGCAAACCGACCCCGGCAGGTTCCTTTCGTCTTCCGTACTCTGCCTGCCTGGCCGGCAGCCATGCCCGTGAAGGCGGAGGACCTGGTGCCGCACCCCTGCAAGGAGCAGTTCGGGGGGCTCGACTACTGCATCACCAGCCCGCCGCCATGGAGTACGTGCACCACCAAGCCGGCCTTATTAGCGATCGATGGAATGAAATCTGTATATATAACGCCTCTGCTTCGTGGATGCATTGCAGTCACCACGGTGGTCGTCGGGTTCCAGCACTACCTGGTGATGCTCGGCACCACCGTCATCATCGCCACCATCCTCGTCCCGCTCATGGGCGGCGGCCATGTCAGCTCTCTTTCTTGTTTCTTCCCTTCAGGATTCTGTCACACTGTCCGCCTGTGCTTCTCTTCTTAATCATGTGCATTATTGCAGGAGGAGAAGGCGGTGGTGATCCAGACCATCCTGTTCCTGTCCGGGATCAACACGCTGCTGCAGGTCCACTTCGGCACGCGCCTCCCCGCCGTCATGGGCGGATCATACACCTACATCTACCCCGCCGTCGCCATCATCATCAGCCCAAGATACCTCATCATCATCGACCCATTCGAGGTTCGCCCTTTTCTGCTGCACCTGTTTCCCCTGCTCCTGCTCCTGCTCTGCAAACCTGCAGCAGTGGGTGGCAGTACGACTGAATCCGAATGACTGATGGATCGATGCCTTCGTCTTTCCAGAGGTTCGTGTTCACCATGCGGTCGCTCCAGGGCGCGCTCATCATCGCCGGCGTCTTCCAGGCCGTCATCGGCTTCTTTGGCATATGGCGGGTATTCATCAGGTTCCTCAGCCCCCTGGCCGCCGTCCCCTTCGTCACACTCTCCGCGCTCGGCCTCTTCTACTTCGCCTTCCCGGGCGTCGCCAAATGCATCGAGATCGGACTCCCCACGCTCGTGCTGCTCATTATATTCGCTGAGGTTTCACTCTACCTTATCAGTAGTACCACTCTGCATCGATCCAGATTCTCTCTTCTCAACATTTATCACTGAATGAAAACTTGTGTGTTGCAGTACGCCTCTCACTACTTCGCGGCAGGGAGCTTCGTCTTCGGCCGGTGCGCCGTGCTGGTCACCGTGATCATCGTGTGGATCTTCGCCGAGATACTCACCGCGGCGGGCGCCTATAACGAGAGGAACCCGGTGACGCAGTTCGCCTGCCGCACAGACAGCTCCGGCCTCATCCACGCCGCGCCCTGGTATACATTATTACAGGCTCCTCAAACACCCTCTGACGCTCAAACGTTAGGATCTTCTTGCTCACATATCCAGCGTCTTGCTGCTTCTGCCATGAGCAGGGTCAGGTTCCCTTACCCGTTCCAGTGGGGATACCCAATCTTCTGCGCGCAGGACTGCTTCGCCATGATGGCCGCTTCATTCGCCTCACTCATCGAGGTACTACTGCACTTCATGCTATCTACACACACCTGCCGCCTTCACGGCAGGCATGTAGCACTCCGTTGTTTCTCTGGTTTGCACATCAGCAAGACAATGCCTATATCCATCTGTCCCAAATCTGTTTTCACATAAGCAAATATGACCATTAGAAACATGATACATCAATAACTGAAACTCACCTTGGACGGTGTTTCAGTTTCTTGCAAGTAAAAGGTACTAGTACTACATGGCATGCCTGTGTGGATGTGCTGATGCTCAACATAGTTTTAGTATAAGCTAATAATATGTCAACAATGGTTTTTAATCACAACTGTATCTTGGAGAGTGTGTTTCAGCTTCTTGGATAACAGCCTACTAAACTGAAGCTCAACAATTAACATGTCATGTGGAAAAAAAAATTGTCATGCCTATACAAGTTCCTCCCAAATCTACAAAATAGATAACATTAGGTATAAGTATAACATGTGAATGTCTTGGGTTTATTCTGACGAACAATCCTACTTCCAGTCTACCGGTACCCTAATTGCGGTGTCAAGGTACTCTGGCGCAACATGGGTTCCACCTTCAGTTTTCGCTCGTGGAATTGGCTGGCAGGTACCTGAATAACACAGCTAGACAGCTTAATTCTTCTTCACATGAATCTTTTGCTAGGAGTTCACTCACTGCAATGCAACATCTGATTTACCAGGGCATATCTATCATACTGGACGGGATGTGCGGTACGTTGACAGGCACGGCAGCTTCAGTGTAATGATCTCCACGCCTATTCCAGTACTATAGTATGCTAAGGACAGTTGCTAATATGTTGACTAAATGGAAAATTACCATCTAATTTTCCTCCTTTGGTTGTATAGTGAGAACTCGGGTCTACTGGCCTTGACACGAGTTGGAAGCAGACGAGTTATAAAGATTGCAGCCTTGTTCATGATTTTCTTCTCACTCTTTGGTACTGCTCCCCTTCTCTGAATCTTTCACTGTTATTAGCGACTTCAGTTAGCTGACATGGCTTCACAATCAACAGGAAAATTTGGGGCAATCCTTGCATCGATTCCATTGCCAATTTTCTCTGCACTTTACTGCGTTCTGTTTGCTTATTCAGGTGAGACTTGTACGCATGCATTCATAAGAGTTTCATGGAATCAAAGTCTTGAATGCTCATAACACTTTTGTTCTGTTGATCTTGTTTCCTGCCTGAAACAGCTGCTGCTGGCCTCTGCTACCTTCAGTACTGCAACCTTAACACCCTGAGAACCAAGTTCATACTCAGTATCTCCTTGTTCCTGGGGCTGTCCATACCGCAGTATTTCCGCGAGTTCGAGACATTCTACGGCTTTGGACCAGCTCACACACGGTCATTGGCGGTATGTATACTCGACCACAGGGTGACACAACTTGTTCTTATATCTTTCATACTGATCATTACCTGAACCCTCTTATCCTATTCATTGAAATATCAGTTCAATGTCATTGTCAATGTGATATTCTCCTCACCGGCGACTGTTGCTGCAATACTTGCCTACCTTCTGGATTGCACACACCTCTACTGGGAACCCCATGTGAGGAAGGACAGGGGCTACCTGTGGTTGGAGAAATTCAAGTCCTACAGGCATGATGTCAGAAGTGAGGAGTTCTACGCTCTTCCGTATGGCATGAGCAAGTACTTCCCCTCGCTTTAGGATATGTGACAATGCGAGGATGAAGCAGTGGGAAGTAGAAACTAGAAGATGATTCAGGGGATTATTTGTATATGCAGCAATATGTGATGTTTCGGTTCTTGCTTGTAAAACATTTTGGATGAGAAATGTAGCATACTTACTGTGAGATTCAGATGAGGATAATGTCATCATCAACCAAGGAGAGCTTGCAATGCTTCTAACACCACTTTTGCTTTGGTCTTGTCTCTGATGCAAAACTGCAGAAAACAAACCGCCTCTATTACTTGATTTTATCTCCGATTGGAAACAGCAGAATGTAAACGCTTCATGAGGAACTGTATTGAGAAAAACAGTCTTCGGTTCTTTCTCAGTTAAACTCTGAATGAGTCAGTAAATTTCCACGATTATCACTGAATAAACTGCACATACAAGCCAATTCTAATTCACCATCCTCACCTGTAATGCCGCTTTTTTTTGTATGCAACCTGTTCGAAACACACGAATCTTGTTGGAATTTTACCAAAATATGAACTGATTTAATTGCAGCAGGAGTCTACAGAGATTACCATATTCCTCCAAAACCAATTAGGCAGCCTCAATTTATACATAGGGTTTAGCACATTATGGGTAGTAAATCTACAATTCAGCACATGTTATCACATATTGCTACCATATATTGCAGCAGGAGTCTACAGATATTACCATATTCTTCCAAAACCATTCTAGCAAACCAATTAGGCAACCTCAAAGCCTAATTTATACATAGGGTTTAGCACGTTAATGGGTAGAAAATCTACCATTCGGCACATGTTATCACATAATGCTACCATATATACACCAATATTCTATGGAAATTTTCCAACTATGGCATTGTCCGGCACAGCAGCAGCCTTGGGCACCCAGACCCGGCCATGATGCTCTGTGCTGAAGTTCACTCGGTTCCCGCCAGGCTGCTGCCTACCGGAGTTCCTCATATCCCGTGGCTTCAGCTGAGCTGCGGTTCTCATCTCCACCACACACTGCTTCTCCTCGGAGCCCTTGGATTTTGCCGCCTGGATCATCCCTTCACCGCTGCTTCTTAAATAGCTACTGCTCTCAGCAACCAGTTTCGGTTGTATGTTCACCTCCACCACTGTCTTCTTTTCGTGAAGGGCCTCCGTTTTTGCCTCCCAGGTGGCTCCTTGACCACCATTGCTCCTGTGGCTACCCCTGCCCTCAGCTGCCGGATAGGGATGAGCCTTCATCCCTGCCATGCCTGTGTGCCTGCCTCCTGAGGATTCCTTCTCCCCTTTGTTCTCTGACTTGAAGCCCTGAGTTAGTGATGGGTCAGCCACCTCGATTGGCATTCTAGCGAAGGCTGCTTCTGTGCCCTGCTCAATCAATCCCTTGTTCCCCTTGATCTCCAAATTAACACATCCCGGTACTGATGCGTCTACTGCCTTGCTGGCCACAATGGTTGTGGCTGTTTCTGTGCCCCGGCCATCTAATCCCTTCTTCCCCTTGCGCTTGTACACCGGCCTGAGGGGCATATGATATGATGCATCGGCCTGCTCGCCTGGTGAACTGCTCACCCCAGATGTTGTGCTCTCACCTTCTGAGGCATCCACCTTCTTACCATCTGGCAAATCACCGCTCGGTGCCGTGCTTGCCTGCCTGCCCCCTGAGGGTTTCTTCTTCCCCTTGTTGTCCGACTTGACACCTTGCAGCGGTGATGTCTCAGTTGCCTTGCCCGGCATACTGGCCGGGGCTGTTTCATTGCTCCGGTCACCCGATTGACTCTTCTCCTTGTTCTCCAGATTGACTACTGGCTGTGGCGATGCCTCCACCGCCTCAGCAATCGAGCAAGTCATGGATGTTTCTCTACTCCGGCCATCCAAACCCTTCTTACGCTGGTGCCTGTGATTCGGCCTGGCCGGGCCTCGATATGATTGAATGTCCCCCTTGGCCAGCTCGCTCAACGTACTGCTGGTCCGAGCGGCCTCCCCCTTCCTCTTTTCCTCTGGCTTGCCTCCTGTAACAGAATCAGTCTTCACGGCAACACACTCCCCGCGCGGCGGCGGGGGTGGCGGTCGATCCGCCACGACCACCTGACGCTGCCCTCCGCGGGCCCTCTCTCTATGCCGGAAGGAGGAGGCACTCGACGACGAGGCCCTCACCTCCGGCCTAGGAGCCGGCGGCGGCGCCGCCGCCGCATCCCTAGCCCTTCTCACCTCGGCCTCCTCCTCCCGCCGCCGCCGCTCCTCAACAAACCTCCTCGCGGCGGCCTCCTCCTCCTCCTCCTGCCGCTTCCGCTTCTCCTCCCTAACCCTCCTCGCCTCGGCCTCCTCCTCCTCCCGCCGCCGCTGCTCCTCCTTCTCCCTCAGACGGAGCTCCTGGAGGTCCCGGAGGCTGACGTAGTTGGGAGGGACGAGAGGCCTGCCCCGATTCGGCTTCGCGCGCCGCGCCGCCGCCGCCGCCGCCTCCATCCCGTCCCCTCCACTTCGGCGATCGCCGCAAAGGGGGAAGGGTAACGCTTGTGGAAGAAGATAAAACTGGCTTTACTCGTGAGAAAAATATGACCCAGGCAGGACCCCTGTGGCTTGTGTACTTATACAGCGGCCCCCACCGGCAGCTTCCGTTCAGAAAGTTCTAGAGGCAACCCCACATCCACAGGATCCAGGCCTGGTACAACACCATACTTTGGCTTGTGTCACGCCTTCTGTTCCGCAAGCTTTTCTTACCAATGTCGTGTTTAACAGATCGTGATTAAACCTTCACACTGAACACCGTGGAAAGGTAAAAAGAAAGACTTGTGTTCAGTTGTTGACTGGATGAGTATTCAAATTCTAGTGTACGATGTTAGGTTAAACAAAGTTACGTGGGCGAGCCCTGCTAAAAAAAATCAGCTGCCTATCAAATTTGTGTCATTGTCTGGTTTATTAGTTGGTTGTCAATGGATGTTCATCCCTCCCTCTCACTCTCGCATATTTTTGCCAAATAGTTGGTCAATAGGGGTGGAGTATTCTAAGGCCGGTGTGGGTACCAAAACACACTACTGGACTTTCATTACAGATGGGCATGGAGGTATAGCCATGGGGCATAACTGTATTTTATGCCAAATCTGACTTTTTCGCGAAAGTTCAACCAAATCTGACCCCTGGGCGAAACTAATTCAGAATCTGACCCCTGGGGTCGGCGCCATTTAAAACGGCGTCGAAGTTGTGCAGGTCGGCGCCATCTTGTAGCAGCTAGGAGGCAAACCAAAGAGGTCGGCGCCAAGTGATATGGTGCCGAGGTGAGTTCGGCCTTGTTTCACTTGGCGCCGACCTCTTTGGCCTGCCTCCCAGCTGCTACAAGATGGCGCCGACCTGCACAACTTCGGCGCCGTTTTAAATGGCGTCGACGCCAGGGGTCAGATTTCGAATTAGTTTCGCCCAGGGGTCAGATTTGGCAAAAAATCCAGCATAACTCTACCCACCACTTCCTAGCTTAGACATATAATTTCATGTGCCCGATAGTAGAGATGAAAACGTAGCGTAGGCTGGTAGCTCTAGATCTAGTAAGGCGGTTGGTTGCCTCTTGTTGGACAAGGCAACCAGGGACAAGCGCAAGAAGGTGGGTGGTGGCCGCCACTCCGGCATTCTGAAGGATAGGTATTTCAAGGTAAAAAGCAAGAGGAGTGGTGCCTCAAAGAAGTCATCCGCAATTCACTGATGAATATCTCATATCATCATCTTCGCAGTTGTCGTGTTCGGTGTCTCTATCGATGAGTCGGATGTCCTTTTTTGTCGTGTTTTAGGTTGGGTTCACCTGCCAGGTGTTGTCCATGTGTTAGGGTTTTGATAGTATGTTGAGGTGGTTGTTGAGTTTCGTGCCGCGGAAGTAATCTGCATGTGATCTTATTGTAACTGTTTTCGCTTGGTTTTTGTTAATTAACTGGGAACTTCTCTTATCTTTAGTAAATGAATGGTACCAAACTTTTGCCTCCGTTTGGGATAAAAGGGGCAAAAAATTCCCGCCATTATCTACATAGAGTGGAAACGGACACAAATATGAAAACAGAAACAATAACAACTTATAGAACAAAATAAGAAATGTGAAGTTTTACGGAATAGATATGGAAACAAGACCACATCTTCACCAATGAAAAAAGGTAGAGGTATAATTTGTGACATACCTTCAGTCACCTGGTAGGGTTCAAATTAATTATATATGGCTCTCTCGTGTGCATGTGATTGTGTTTGTTGAAATATCAAGGTTTATCGACTAGAGGAGAGTGAATATGAGATTGTAAAAGTTACTTCGACTAAAGCTCAAGTGATAAAATGTAAACTACATCTAGCAACAAGATGCAATAAAAGTAACACAAGAAGTAAAATCTGGATAGGGAGACACCAAACATATCCCCAAGTTCGAGGAGTTGGCAACAACTCCTCGTCTTCGTTGGATATGCTAGGCATTAGAGACGAAAATAGGGGCCAAATCAGAGGTGCAAACTAATGGCACATTGTTTCTATAAATTTTATGAAAGCAGATATGAATGTAAACCAATATAGAGAAAGACAATGCCAGAAATAAATATAGACCAAAATATGGTGTGATTATAGATACGAAAAGCGGATATTTGTTGGGACTACGATACCCTTGAAAATGATGTAAGCAAAAACAAGTAAACTTAGGTTTTGCCTCTGTGGCGCCAGCTCGATTAGAGCTGATGGGTTGATAGGTTTACCAGTTGGGTTGGGATCTTTTTGTGAGCTTGACAATGGTCTAGTAAATTAAGCCAACTAACCTATACTTAGAACCGAAATTTCCGTATTTATGGAAAACGAAATTTCTGTTTCAGCAAGGGTGCGGTAAATTCTTGTCATTCTTCGAAAACGTCGTACTACCTTTTTGCAAAAAGAAATATCTATTTGTTTCCTTCCGCAAAATCATGTTCCTATTTCCATAGTTCCTCACCTTTTCAATTATTCGACAAAAAGTATGGAATATTCCGCTCAGATTTCATTCTTACTAGGCACGAGGCCCTAAGACCTCGACATAGCCTCATTCTCCTTGAGCACAAGTTTTAGGGTAGAATTTTAGGTGACCGCCAAATCATCGCAAATTTGCTAGGCTTATTCGATGGGTCGGAAGCTATCAAATTTCCGAGAGTAGCAAGTAAAGATACATATACTAGACAATCTATGCTTGTTGTAGAAATGACAAAGTAGGGAATGTTTTTCATTAGAACATCTCTAACGAAGACTGTAAACACCCCGGATCTATAAAATAATCGCTCCTTTTCCGTCTCTGCCGAAAACTGTCGCTCTAGCGATACCCATAAAAGGTGACAGAACTGTAAACAGGTTTACTGCCCGTGGAGAAACTGCTCGCCCAAACCCTACATTTGCAGTGTGTGAGGCCGAACCAAGTGAGCCCTGTATTGCTAGAGCCATGCATTCGCACGGCAAGGATATTTCGCCTTTCCCCTTTCCTGCTACCACGCCGCCGCCGCCGTCGCCCCCCCTCGCTCTAGGGCGCCTCTTCTAGGCAGATGGACCTCACATAAGTTCCGCTAGCCGCCGTCGAGGTCGCGCCACCACAACCAAGCCCCGCCACCGCTCGATTTGGATCTGGTTCACCCGCATGTGATTATGTTCTTTTACGGTGAACGCCTGGTGCATGTGATTGTGTTCTTTGTTGAAATATCAAGGTTTATCGACTAGAGGAGAGTTAATATGAGATTGTAAAAGTTACTTCAATAGAGTAACTAAAGTTCAAGTGACAAAATGTAAACTACATCTAGCAACAAGATGCAATAAAAGTAACACAAGAAGTAAAATCAGGATAGGGAGACACCAAACATATCCCCAAGTTCAAGTTGTTGGCAACAACTCCACGTCTTCGTTGGATATTCTAGGCATTAGAGACGAAAATGGGGGTCGAATCAGTGGTGCAAACTAATGGTTCATTATTTCTATAAATTTTGTGAAAGCAGATATGAATATAATCTAATATAGAGAAAGACAATGCTATAAATAAATATATACTCAAATATGATGTGAATATAGATACAAAAAGCGAATAAACATCATGTGAGCAAGAAACAAGCAAACTTAGGTTTTGGCTCTATGGCGCCAGCTCGATTAGAGCTGCTACGTTGATAAGTTTACTAGTTGGGTTGGGCTCTTTTTGTGAGCTTGGCAATGGTCTAGTAAATTAAGCCAACTAAACCTATACTTAGAATCAAAATTTCTATATTTATAGAAAAGAAAATCTCTGTTTCAGCAAGGGTGAGGTAAATTCTAGCGTTCTACAAAAACATCGTACTACCATTTTTGCAAAAATAAATATGTATTCGTTTCCTTCCGTAAAACCATGTTCATGTTTCCATAGTTCCTCACCTTTACAATTATTCCACTGAAAGTCTTAAATATTCCACTCAGGTTTCATCCTTACTAGGCACGAGGCCCTAAGACCTCGACATAGCTTCATTCTCCTTGAGCTCAAGTCTCAGTGTGGACTTTTAGGTGACTGCCAAATCGTCACAAATTCGCTAGGCTTATTCTATGGGTTAGAAGCTGTCAAATTTCCGAGAGTAACAAGTGAAGATATATATGCTAGACAATCTATGCTTGTTGTAGAAATGACAAAGTAGGGAATGTCTTCCTTTAGAGAATCTCTAACGAAGACTATAAACACCCTAGAACTATAAAATAATCGCTCATTTTTCGTCTCTGCAGAAAACTGCCGCTCTAGCGATACCCGTAAAAGGTGACGGAACTGTAAATAGGTTTATTGTCCACGCAGAAACTGCTCGCCCAAATCCTACATTTGCGGTGTGTGAGGTCAAACCAAGTGAGCCCTGTATTTCTAGAGCCATGCATTCGCACCGGAGGGATTTCTCCTTTCCCCTTTCCCGCTTCCACGTCGTCGCCGCCGTCAACCCCCCCCCCCCCCCCCACTCACTCTAGGGCGCCTCTTCTAGGCAGATGGACCTCACAGAAGTTCCGCTAGCCGTCGTCGAGGTCGCACCACCACAACCAAGCCCCGTCGCCACTCGATTTGGATCTGGTTCACCCGCATGTGATTGTGTTCTTTTATGGTGAACACCTGGTGCATGTGATTGTGTTCTTTGTTGAAATATCAAGGTTTATCGACTAGAGGAGAGTGAATATGAGATTGTAAAAGTTACTTGAATAGAGTAACTAAAGGTCAAGTGACAAAATGTAAACTAGATCTAGCAACAAGATGCAATAAAAGTAACACAAGAAGTAAAATCTGGATAGGGAGACACTGAACATATCCCGAAGTTCAAGTTGTTGGCAACAACTCCAAGTCTTCGTTGGATATGCTAGGCATTAGAGACGAAAATAGGGGCCGAATCAGAGGTGCAAACTAATGGTGCATTGTTTCTATAAATTTTGTGAAAGCGGATATGAATATAAACCAATATAGAGAAACACAATGCCATAAATAAATATATACCCAAATATGGTGTGAATATAGATAAAAAAGCGAATAAACATCATGTAAGCAAAAACAAGCATACTTAGGTTTTGCCTCTATGGCTCTAGCTCAATTAGAGATGCTGGGTTGATAAGTTTACTACTCCCTCTGTTTTAAAATATAAGATGTTTTAGCTTTGTGAATAGAGTGTATCTAGACCATTTTTAGTATGTAGTTCATGTAGGTTTGAAGTGAACCTACACACTAAAAGAGGTCTAAATACACTCCTTTCACAAAGCTAAAACATCTTATATTTTGAAATGGAGGGAGTAGTTGGGTTGGGCTATTTTTTTGAGCTTGGCAATGGTCTAGTAAATTAAGCCAACTAAACCTGTACTTAGAACCAAAATTTCCGTATTTATGGAAAAGAAAATCTCTATTTCAGCAAGGGTGCGGTAAATTTTGGCATTCTGCGAAAACGTCGTACTACCATTTTTGCAAAAAGAAATATGTATTTGTTTCCTTCCGTAAAACCACGTTCCTGTTTCCGTAGTTCCTCACCTTTTAAATTATTCCACCAAAAGTCTGAAATATTCCACTCAGGTTTCATCCTTACTAGGCACGAGACCCTAAGACCTCGACGTAGCCTCATTCTCCTTGAGCTCAAGTTTCCGGGTAGACTTTTAGGTGACTGCCAAATCGTCGCAAATTTGCTAGGCTTATTCGACGGGTCGGAAGTTGTAAAATTTTCGAGAGTAGCAAGTGAAGATATATATGCTAGACGGTCTATGCTTGTTGTAGAAATGACAAAGTAGGGAATTTCTTCCCTTAGAGCATCTCTACCGAAGACTATAAACACCCCGGAACTATAAAATAATCACTCCTTTTTCATCTCTGCAGAAAATTGCCGCTCTAGCGATACCCGTATATGCTGATGAAACTATAAGCAGGTTTACCATCCGCAGAGAAACTTCTTGCCCAAACCCTACATTTGCGGTGTGTGAGGCCGAACCAAGTGAGCCTTGTATTGCTAGAGCCATGCATTCGCACGTGAGGGATATTTCGCCTTTCCCCTTTCCCACTTCCACGCCACCGCTGCCGTCGACCCCTCTCCCCACTCGCTCTAGGGCGCCACTTCTGGGCAGATGGACCTCACAGAAGTTCCGCTAGCCGCCGCCGAGGTCACGCCACCACAACCAAGCCCCGCCGCCACTCGATTTGGATCTGGTTCACCCGCATGTGATTGTGTTCTTTTACGGTGAACACCTGGTACATGTGATTGTGTTCTTTGTTGAAATATCAAATTTTATCGACTAGAGGAGAGTGAATATGAGATTGTATAAGTTACTTCAATAGAGTAACTAAAGCTCAAGTGACAAAATGTAAACTATATCTAGCAACAAGATGCAATAAAAGTAACACAAGAAGTAAAATCTGGATAGGGAGACACCAAACATATCCCGAAGTTCGAGTTGTTGGCAACAACACCACGTCTTCGTTGGATATGCTAGGCATTAGAGACAAAAAATGGGGGCCAAATCAGAGGTGCAAACTAATGGCGCATTGTTTCTATAAATTTTGTGAAAGCGGATATGAATATAAACCAATATAGAGAAAGACAATCCGAGAAATAAATATAGACCCAAATATGGTGTGAATATAGATACGAAAAGCGAATAAACATCATGTAAGCAAAACATGAAAACTTAGGTTTTGTCTCTGTGGCTTCGGCTCGATTAGAGCTGATGGGTTGATAGGTTTACCAGTTGGGTTGGGCTCTTTTTGTGAGCTTGGCAATGGTCTAGTAAATTAAGCCAACTAAACCAATACTTAGAACTGAAATTTCCATATTTATGGAAAAGGAAATTTCTGTTTCAGCAAGAGTGTGGTAAATTCTGGTCATTCTGCGAAAACGTCGTACTACCATTTTTGCAAAAAGAAATATGTATTCGTTTCCTTCGTAAAACCATGTTCCTATTTCCATAGTTCCTCACCTTTTCAATTATTCCACAGAAAGTATGAAATATTCTGCTAAGGTTTCATCCTTACTAGGCATGAGGCCCTAAGACCTCGACATAGCCTCATTCTCCTTGAGCTCAAGTTTCAGGGTAGACTTTTAGGTGACCGCCAAATCGACACAAATTTGCTAGGCTTGTTTGATGGGTCGGAAGATGTCAAATTTCCGAGAGTAGCAACTAAAGATATATATGCTAGACAGTCTATGCTTGTTGTATAAATGACAAAGTAGGGAATGTCTTCCCTTAGATCATCTCTATCAAAGACTGTAAACACCCTGGAACTATAAAATAATCGCTCCTTTTTCGTCTCTGCAGAAAACTACCGCTCTAGCGATATCTATAAAGCGTGACGGAACTGTAAACAGGTTTACCATCCGCGGAGAAACTGCTCGCCCAAACCCTACATGTGTCGGGTGCGAGGCCGAATCAAGTGATCCATGTATTGCTAGAGCCATTCGCAAGGGGGGGGGGGTATTTTGCATTTCCCCTTTCCCGCTTCCACGCCGCCGCCGTCGACCCCCCCTGCCACTCGCTCTATGGCGCCGCTTCTGGGCAGATGGACCTCACAAAAGTTCTGCTAGCTGTCGCCGAGGTCGCGCCACCGCAACCAACCCCCGTCGCCTTTCGATTTGGATCTGGTTCACCCGCATGTGATTGTGTTCTTTTTCGGTGAACAGCTGGTGCATGTGATTGTGCTCTTTGTTGAAATATCAAGGTTTATCGACTAGAGAGTGAATATGAGATTGTAAAAGTTACTTCAATAGAGTAACTAAAGCTCAAGTGACAAAATGTAAACTACATCTAGCAACAAGATGCAATAAAAGTAACACAAGAAGTAAAATTTATATACGGGGACACGAAACATATCCCGAAGTTCGAGTTGTTGGCAACAACTCCACGTCTTTGTTGGATATGCTAGGCATTATAGACGAAAATGGGGGGCAAATCAGAGGTGCTAACTAATGGCACATTGTTTCTATAAATTTTGTGAAAGCAGATATGAATATGAACCATATAAAGGAATATAGAAAAAGACAATTCCAAAAATAAATGTGGACCCAAATATGGTGTGAATATAGATACGAAAAGCAGATATTTGCGAACTACAATACCTTGAATCATGTAAGCAAAAACAAGCAAACTTAGGTTCTGCCTCTGAGGTGCCAGCTCGATTAGAGATGATGGGTTGAGAGGTTTACCAGTTGGGTTGGGCTCTTTTTATGAGCTTGGCAATGTTCTAGTAAATTAAGCCAACTAAACCTGTACTTAGAACGAAAATTTTCGTTTTAGCAAGGGTGCGGTAAATTCTGGTCCTTCTGCGAAAACAATGTTGTACCATTTTTGAAAAAGGAATACGTAATCGTTTCCTTTCGTAAAACCATGTTCATGTTTCCATAGTTCCTCACCTTTTCAATTATTCTAGAAAAAGCTGAAATATTCCGCTTGGGTTTCATCCTTACTAGGCACGATGCCCTAAGACCTCGACATAGCCTCATTCTCCATGAGCTCAAGTTCAGGGTAGACTTTTTTCAACACCCGGATTTTTAATCCCAGATGCCTGTTATGCCATACCTCGCAATCCTAGGATTACCATTTTTGCGAGACATAATAGATTGGATATCACAGTACATCATCGATTACAAACCATATAAGGTCTTATACAAATAAAGTATCTCATGATCCAGTCTTAGTACAATCAAGCAGTGGAATAAATAGCGTAGCAGTGGGGTCCATCTTCAGAGTCACAGGCAATGATGACGATGGGAGATGATCCTAGTTGTCGTAGCCGTCATGTTGTCCTTCTTCAGGGTAATCCTCCTTGTAGTCTGGCCACGAGAATAGCCAGGGACAAAAGCCATGAGTACTCTTTAAGTACTCGCAAACTATCACTAACAAGTAAGATAGTTCTAGTAGGAATGATAAGTTCTAAGTCTATTTGTAAAGTTAAGTTTGAAACCTAAGGTGAGTTTAGAAACAAAGAAAGGTAAAATAAAGTTTGAAAACACCTAAGTGGGAACTTAATTGTCATAGTCACAACTCTTTTGTGGTCCAGTCATGTCACAATTCATTTCATAAGTTGTTTTGAAAACATCTGACAACGGAACAGTATGGCCACTCCAACTGTCCATAACCGCGGACGTGGCTATTCGAATAGTTAGACACTCTACAGAGGTGGTACACTTTCACCATAAGATTCGATACATCTATCAGGGATAACCCTGAATCATCATACTTAGTATGCAGATAATCAAACATAACCTTTCTTTTATACACTCTAGTATAAGCACCTCTCCTATGAGTATGGCCTCCCAGCAATGACCATCTATCATCCTGGGCACTGCATAGGTGGGCAACATTGAGAGGTAGCCTCAGCTCAAACCTCTCTCACGAGGTAACTAATACTAATGCATATAAACTTCCGGCTAAGCCTTACCCAATTCAGGTATTGTGGTTGTACAGTAAAATTAGAATGGTATCGCATCCGAACCCAACCATCAGTTTTTATAAAAGGGTTAAGGCTCATGTCTTAACATTTTCGTCATCATCATAAACCATTTTGTGTTTCTCAACACATGTCAAAACATTTCAATAGAATGACTCGTCATTCAAGGGTTTTCACAAATCATTTTCACCAAGTATTCCCATCTAAAGTGATCAAGTTTTGGTTTAGCTCTAAACTACTAAGTTAAGAGTGTTCACTAATGTGGGATGCTAATCTCAATCTCATACCATATAATGACATCTAAGTCTAACTAGATAGATCAAATTTTATACTCTTTATGCTACCTTTAAACAAGTAAAGGACTTTGGTAAAGTAAAGGAAGTAAAGCTTGTAAATAAAACTTGGAGTAGGTATAAGTCAAAATGTATAACTAAGCATGTCTATTGCCTCTTGCTTAGTTTATCTAGCTTGCAAGGGTTAGCTTGCATTGTTACTGATGGCTTGCCTTATATAGTGCAGTGGTTGAAATTTTCTTCCTCCTCCTCTTGGTAGAACTCCTCCTCCTCGAAAGCTTGGTCGGTACTATCATCTATAAATACATACGGGATACACAATCACCAAACAATACTTAACTAGTCTACTTAGTACACTAAGGCACACATTTGATGATCTAGTATCATCACAAACATCACAAGTTTTAATGAACTAGCTTCATTTATTTTATTTGAGAAAAGTAATTTCTACTCATTGAAATTAACTAAGATTTAATATTCTCCAATTAAAATATGGGATCATGTGTACACATGTCATCACCACATATTCTAATATATGGGAATGTGATTTAAAGGTGGGATCATATTTTAATAAGTTTAAGTTTAATAATTAATAATTTAAAGTGACTAGAAATGCCTAAATAGCATTATTTTGGTACTAGTCCAAAGTCACTACATGCAAATCTTAATATTATTACATATTCAGATAGGTAGGGTTAAATGTGATTTTTGAGAGTTGGAATCAACTCAAAAGCTAATGTGGTTGATTTTAGAAAAATGTTTGAATATGCAAAAGCTTCTATCTTGTTATTTTTACTAGGCGGGATCTCTAACTCTAAATGATTTAAATCCAACGGGCTTGGATAGAGATTTTCATTATCTTTCCAACAAAATTGGAATCACTTAATTTGGTTTTGTAAAACTCTCTGAATTGATTTTTAAACTAAGGGACAAAACTAAGTCTAAGTCTAAAAAGAAAAAGATTTATTTGAATCACAGGGCCAGCGCGGGAAACTAATTGGGCCGGCCCAGATTCACTCCGCGGCATTGAGGGCTGCTGACAGGGGGATCTGCCTGTCAATGGCTCATTACACACGAAGCGGTACTGGGCGAGATGGACCGTAGGATTAGAACTAGATCTAACGGCTCACGGTCATCGTCGACGACGGACTCGTTGCCGGCGAGATTAAACCCTAGCGGCTCAGTGGGGGTGCAGTGAGGACGTACCGGGGCTCCAGCTAGTGCAGCAAGGCGGGCAAATTAATGAGTAGACGAAGGTGAGCTCAGGCGAAGTCGCGGCAGAGGCTGGGGTGGACGAAATCAATAGCAGCGTCTCCTCTACTGCGGTTGCCTCCGGTGAAATTCCGGCGGCCTGCTGCTCGAGGTGCTCCGGCGAGAGGTGGGGAAGGACTAGTGGAGAGAGGTGAGTAGAATGGTGTGGCGATTGAGGCTGGGGAAGGCCTCCTTATAGAGGCTCGAGGAGGGGACCGAAGGGGCGACGGCGAGCTCGTCGGTGACGATGATACAGGGGCCTAGAGGCATGGACGGCGTAGGTGTACGGTGGCTTTCCTCCTGGTGGTCGTCTACGGCTTTATGGCGCAACTAGGAGCGGTGGCAATCGGTCGGGAGCGTCGCGCGCTCTAGGAGACAGAGGTGGTGCTCGACGCGGTTCCCGGCGACTGTGGGTCGCGTGGCGGTGCACGACCGTGTCTGGCGGGGTGAGGTGGTCAAGGCGGAGTGGAGTGCGCGGTCTATGGTCGAGGAGCGGTCTGTGGCATGCTGGGGCTCTAGCATGCTCTGGCGGGGCGCAGAGAGGCATGGGCGCGAGCGAATGGAGGTGGTCCAAGGGCTGGCTTTGGCCGTCGGGTGGACAGGAGAGTGTGGTAGGGTTGGGCAGAGCTAGTGGTGGTGCTAGAACGGCATGAAGCGGTCTGGGGAGCGTTGCCCACGTTTGGTTGCGGTGACCAAAAACGGGCGGCGCGACACTGCTGCTCTAGGTCGGTTAGTAGCTTAGTTAGGGGCTGGTTAGAGTTAGAGGGGACAAGGGGACCAAATGGAGCCCAATTACTCGACAATGCATTGATCATCGAATAGTAATAGTTAGGCAGATAAAATGTGCATGCCACCTGTTCGACACCATGTCCGCATGAAGAAAACTTTGGAATTTTGAGATGATTTTTGGTGGAGTGGTTTTTCACATGCTTAAGCCTCCATGGTTGCTTGGGATTTTGAAATGGAGATCATTTGGATGGTTTTTGAAATAGTGGGATCTAGACATATGGACTAGATTCCATTTTCACTTGTCATTTAAAATTAGAGTTTGAATGTTTTTGGGAGATCACAAAGTAGGCCTTGGTACATCTTAACTTGTACTAGCAAGGGGTGCAAAGATCCACAATTGTCTCTGTTGGAAAATGAGTGCTAGGAACACCCAAAGTGGGCTAGGTGATTAAAATGGCAAAAGTGACCATTTCCTTTATTTAATTCCTTTTGATTGATTTTTTCTTGGGATTTGCTTGGGGATGATCTAGATGATGCGTAATTCACCTTAGAGTCATTTTACAACCAATAGATCACTCAATGATGGCAAATCAAAACAACTCCTATTTTAGATACACACACGTATGAATGCTTAAAGATTTTAAATGGAAAAGTTTTTGTTAACCCTAAATTGGGTAGATTTGATCTTGATTAACCTTGATTTAAGATTTGGGATGTTACAAACCTTTCCCCCCTTAAACAAAATCTCGTCCCGAGATTTAAGAAAGAAAACTAGGAACTAAAGAGATCTGGGTACTCAGTCCTAATGTAATCTTCTCGCTCCCAAGTGGCTTCTTCTTCGGTATGGTTGCTCCATTGGATCTTGAGAAATTTGATACTCCAGGTCCTGGTGGTTCTGTAGGCTTCCTACAAGATACGGATGGGCACTTCACTATACGTCATATCCTTGTTGATATCAACAGCTCGGTGATCGATGTTCTTGAAAACTTCAGTCTTCTCCGGCACTTCTAGGCATTTGCGAAGTAACGAGATATGGAACACATTATGGATGGCTGACATCTCTTTTGCCAGTTCCAGTTGATACGATACTTCTCCTCGACGATTCAGAATCTTGAAGGGTCCGATATATCTGGGGGCTAACTTTCCTTTCAGACTAAAGCGTTGCGTTCCCTTTAATGGCGAAACCTTGAGGTATACAAAATCTCCGACATTGAAAGCCAGGTCTCTCCTTCTCTTGTCAGCATAACTCTTCTGTCTGGATTGGGCGGTCTTGAGGTGCTCATGGACTTTGTAAACTTTCTGTTCAGCTTCTCGGAGAATGTCGGGTCCAAAAATCTGACTCTCTCCTACTTGTGACCAATTCAAAGGGGTACGACACTTTCTTCCATATAGGAATTCAAATGGTGCCATTTGCAAACTGGCTTGATAACTGTTGTTGTATGAGAATTCTACGAAAGGCAGACAATCTTCCCATTTTGATCCATATTCTAACACACAAACTCTCAACATATCTTCTAAGATTTGGTTGACTCTTTCAGTCTGTCCATCGGTTTGCGGGTGATAAGCTGTGCTTAAATTCAACTTGGTTCCTAATCCTTCTTGGACTTTTTGCCAAAATCTCGAGGTAAATTGGGTTCCTCAATCTGATACTATTGTCTTGGGGGTTCCATGCAGACTAACAATTCTGGCAATGTACAACTCTGCTAGCTTCAAACTTTGGTAGGTTGTCTTGATAGGTATAAAATGAGCTACCTTGGATAGTCTATCAACGATGACTTAGATTGAGTCATTTCCCCTACTAGAAGTAGGAAAACCGGTGATAAAGTCCATTCCGACGGAAATCCCATTTCCATTCCGGAATCTGCAATGGTTGCAACAGTCCTGCGGGTCTCTGATGTTCCGCTTTGACTCTCTAACAGATATCACACTTGGCGATGTAGCTTCCGATTTATCTCTTCATCTTGTGCCACCAAAATTGCTCTTTTAGATCCTAATACATCTTCGTCACTCCGGGGTGGATAATATAAAGAGTATCATGAGCTTCTTGCATGATGACTTGCTTCAGCTCCGAATCTGCTGGCACACAGATATGGCCTTTGTACCATAGAACTCCTTCTTCGTCTTCGGTGAATCTAGGTACCTTTCCTGTACCAATACGACGCTTGATTCCGTCGATACTTTCATTTCCCTTCTGGGCTTCCTTGATTTGGCTAATCAAAGTGGGTTGAAGTCCAATGCTAGCTAAAAATCCTTTGCTAACTAGCTCAGTTCTAAACTGGTCCAACTCCTCATACAAACTTGGTTGCTTATCTTTGATCATGGTGTTTAGTCTACATGACAATCTGCTAAGAGCATCCGCTACCATATTGGCTTTGCCGGGGTGATAGTGAATGTCAAGGTCATAATCCTTGATTAAATCTATCCATCTCATTTGCCTCATATTCAGCTCCTTCTAAGTGAAAATATACTTCAAGCTTTTGTGATCTGAATAGATCTCACAACGATTACCCATCAGATAATGACACCATGTCTTCAATGCCAAAACTACGGCTGCTAACTCAAGATCATGGGTCGGATAGTTCTGCTCATGCCGCTTCAGTTGTCGAGACAGATAGGCGATGACTTTGCCTTCTTGCATGAATACACATCCGAGACCAATCTTGGATGCGTCACGATACACATCAAACGACTTCTTGATATCTGGCATGATCAATATTGGGGCTGAAATCAATCTCTTCTTCACCTCTTGGAAACTTGCTTCACATTTGTCAGTCCATTTAAACTTCTTGTCCTTCTTCAACAATTGAGTCATGGGTCTTGCTATGCTCGAAAATCCTTCTACGAATTTGCAGTAGTATCCCGCTAGTCCGAGAAATGCACGGACTTGGGTTTGAGTAGTTGGGGCTTCCCATGCTTCGACATCTCTGATCTTGGTGGGATCAACAGCTATTCCTTCGGCAGACACAATATGTCTTAGGAATCCTACTTCCTTCAGCCAAAACTCACATTTGTTGAACTTGACATACAACCGATGCTCTCTAAGGGTTTCAAGAATGATTCTCATATGTTGCTCATGGTCTTCTTCTGACTTGGAGTAGATAAGAATATCATCGATAAACACAACGACAAACTTATCCAGAAAATTCATAAAGATCATATTCATGAGATTCATAAAATAAGCAGGGGCATTGGTTAATCCAAAAGACATGACCGTATACTCGTATAATCCATAATGAGTAGTAAAGGTGGCCTTCAGAATATCCGTTGCACGAATCTTAAGTTGGTGATAACCAGTCCTAAGATCAATCTTAGAGAACACATTTGCTCCAGTCAACTGATCAAATAGATCCTCTATCTTTGGCAAAGGGTACTTGTTCTTGATGGTGACGTCATTTAGCTTCCTGTAATATGTGCACAAACGGTTGCCTCCATCCTTCTTGTCGACGAACAATACAGGCAATCTCCATGGCGATGCGCTTGGTTGAATCAAGCCTGTTTCCAACATAGCATCCAACTACTTCTTCAATTCCACTAACTCTGAGGGGTTCATACTATAGGGTCTCTAGGCTATGGGTCCGGTTCCGGGGATTAGTTCGATAATGAACTCAATATCCCTATCCGGGGGCATACCGGGCAATTCATCTAGGAATACGTCAGGGTATTAACAGACTACTCTGACTTGGTCAATGGTGGGTAGGGCTAGACTCTTATTGCACTTGAATTGACGGGGCAAGGTTTTAGATATATGCTCTACTGAGACTCCAGAGCTACTGGTCATGGTGATGGCTTTCTTGGCACAGTCGACCAATCCTTTATGCTTTGACATCCAATCCAAACCTTTGGTTCCAAGTACGATTAGATTGGCATAAAAATCTATCCCATGTATTCTGATAGGCATAGCTTTGCAAATTTTTCTAGCTTTTGTAGTTGAACCGGGGATTTGAACTATCATGACATGCTTCAAGTTGGTTGGGCGAATCTTACTAGTGCATGCAAATTCTTTGGTGACAAATGAGTGTGATGCTCTAGAATCAAACAACACTCTTGCTAAAACTGAGTTGACAGAAAACATACCCAGCACTACATCTAGCGCTTCTTGGGCTTCTTCGGCGTTCATGTGGAAGAGACGGCTGTTGCGGTTGTGAGGGTTCCCTGGGGCGAATCTTCTTCTTGGTTGAACACGACGCTGTTGTTGAGCTAGGGCATTCACATTGGCAGTGGCGGCAATCTTCTTGGGACACTCATTAGAATAGTGACCCTTCACTCCACACTCGAAACAAGTAATCTGGGACTTGTCTTTCGCTGCCACGGGCACAACATTGCTTCTAGTTCTGGGTGCAGTGTTGTTGTTCTTGGGTGGTGCACAGTTGAAATTGTTGAAGTTGCCGGGGTGATTGTTGTTTCCTCTGGACTTCACATTTCCTCCGCTATGGTTGGGGTAGCTGGGGAGAGACATTGGGGGTCGATTGTTCCGTGGTGCATATCCGGCAGACGGGTTGGGACGGTACTTCTGGTGACTGTTGGATCTAGCTTGGTGCATCATACGACATTTGCGGTTGTCGTTTACTTGATTAATCTTCCCTTCCATCTGAATGGCAGAGTCGACTAGCTCTTCGAGATCCTCGAAAGGATGTTGACGAGGACAGTTTGCATCTCATCATGCAGTCCGTTCAGGAATCTCTCCTTCTTCTTGGCCTTCGTGTTGATCTCATCAGGTGCATACCTGGCAAGGGAAAGAATTTGTCACGGTACTCCACTACAGTCATTCTGCCTTGCTTCAACTCTCTGAATTCATCTCTCATTCTGGTGACTAGACCCTATGGCACGTGGGTGCGGCTAAACTTGATTTTGAAGGCTTCCCATATCATCACTTGACCATGGTTCATTGTGCGGGTGCTGTTCCACCATGATCTTGCATCTCCTGCCAAATAGTGGGTGGCAAAAAGAACTTTCTCGTTGGCATCCACTCCTGCTACTTGTAAGTTGTTCTCCATTGTCTGTAACCAGTCATCAGCATCCAGTGGGTTCTCTGAAGTACTAAAGATTGGGGGATTGGTATTCTGGAAGTTTTTGAGTTTGGATCCATGATGATCCCGATTTCCATGGTTCTCGTTGTTGTGAGCCATCTAGGCGATCTGCTGCAGTGTGGCTAGATTAGCTTGGCGCTCTGCCCTACTAGCATCACGGTCTGCAATGAGAGTCTACAGAATCTGCAACATTGGGTCTTGCGATGAGATGCTCCTTCCTTGGTTTCCATGAGTCATCTAAAGATTGAGATAGATAAAGGGGTAAGAGGGGAAGTTCTAAGGTTCATGGTTTTGATTTCAAAGCTAAAACTTTGAGTTTGACTCAGGTTTTGCAACTAACTTATTTTCATTCATTCAAGCAAATCCCACGATACAAACACACACACACACCACAACATCAAAGGGAAACAAATGGTTTTAAGAACCATTCTGCAAGCTACGATACAATGGGACCGATACTCCTCACTCTACGATAGTGCTCTAGTGCATCTACTCATCATCGATGAAGTCGAAGTCATCATCGTCGGTGTAGAAGTCCACACCCGGATTTTTAATCCCAGATGCCTGTTATGCCATACCTCGCAATCCTAGGATTACCATTTTTGCGAGACATAATAGATTGGATATCACAGTACATCATCGATTACAAACCATATAAGGTCTTATACAAATAAAGTATCTCATGATCCAGTCTTAGTACAATCAAGCAGTGGAATAAATAGCGTAGCAGTGGGGTCCATCTTCAGAGTCACAGGCAATGCTGACGATGGGAGATGATCCTAGTTGTCGTAGCCGTCATGTTGTCCTTCTTTAGGGTAATCCTCCTTGTAGTCTGGCCACGAGAATAGCCAGGGACAAAAGCCATGAGTACTCTTTAAGTACTCGCAAACTATCACTAACAAGTAAGATAGTTCTAGTAGGAATGATAAGTTCTAAGTCTATTTGTAAAGTTAAATTTGAAACCTAAGGTGAGTTTAGAAACAAAGAAAGGTAAAATAAAGTTTGAAAACACCTAAGTGGGAACTTAATTGTCATAGTCACAACTCTGTTGTGGTCAAGTCATGTCACAATTCATTTCATAAGTTGTTTTGAAAACATCTGACAACGGAACAGTATGGCCACTCCAACTGTCCATAACCGCGGACGCGGCTATTCGAATAGTTTGACACTCTGCAGAGGTGGTACACTTTCACCACAAGATTCGATACATCTGTCAGGGATAACCCTGAATCATCATACTTAGTATGCAGATAATCAAACACAACCTTTCCTTTACACATTCTAGTATAATCACCTCTCCTATGAGTATGGCCTCCCAGCCATGACCATCTATCATCCTGGGCACTGCATAGGTGGACAATATTGAGAGGTAGCCTCAGCTCAAACCTCTCCCGCGAGGGAACTAATACTAATGCATATAAACTTCCGGCTAAGCCTTACCCAATTCAGGTATTGTGGTTGTACGGTAAAATTGGAATGGTATCGCATCCAAACCCAACCATCAGTTTTTATAAAAGGGTTAAGGCTCATGCCTTAACATTTTCATCATCATCATAAACCATTTGTGTTTCTCAACACATATCAAAACATTTCAATAGAATGACTCATCATTCCAAGGTTTTCACAAATCATTTTCACCAAGTATTCCCATCTAAAGTGATCAAGTTTTGGTTTAGCTCTAAACTACTAAGTTAAGAGTGTTCACTAATGTGGGATGCTAATCTCAATCTCATGCCATAGAATGACATCTAAGTCTAACTAGATAGGTCAAGTTTTATACTCTTTATGCTAACTTTAAACAAGTAAAGGACTTTGGTAAAGTAAAGGAAGTAAAGCTTGTAAATAAAACTCGGAGTAGGTATAAGTCAAAATGTATAACTAAGCATGCCTATTGCCTCTTGCTTAGTTTATCTAGCTTTCAAGGGTTATCTTGCATTGTTACTGATGGCTTGCCTTATGTAGTGCAGTGGTTGAAATTTTCTTCCTCCTCCTCTTGGTAGAACTCCTCCTCCTCGAAAGCTTGGTCGGTACTATCGTCTATAAATACATACGGGATACACAATCACCAAACAATACTTAACTAGTCTACTTAGTACACTAAGTCACACATTTGATGATCTAGTATCATCACAAACATCACAAGTTTTAATGAACTAGCTTCATTTATTTTATTTGAGAAAAGTAATTTCTACTCATTGAAATTAACTAAGATTTAATATTATCCAATTAAAATATGGGATCATCTAGACACATGTCATCACCACATATTCTAATATATTGGAATGTGATTTAAAGGTGGGATCATATTTTAATAAGTTTAAGTTTAATAATTAATGAATTAAAGTGACTAGAAATGCCTAAATAGCATTATTTTGGTACTAGTCCAAAGTCATTGCATGCAAACCTTAATATTATTACATATTCAGATAGGTAGGGTTAAATGTGATTTTTGAGAGATGGAATCAACTCAAAAGCTAATGTGGTTGATTTTAGAAAAATGTTTGAATGTGCAAAATCTTCTGTTTTGTTATTTTTACTAGGAGGGATCTCTGACTATAAATGATTTAAATCCAACAGGCTTGGATAGAGATTTTCATTAGCTTTCCAACAAAATTGGAATCACTCAATTTGGTTTTATAAAACTCTCAGAATTAATTTTTAAACTAAGGGACAAAACTAAGTCTAAGTCTAAAAAGAAAAAGATTTATTTGAATCACAGGGCCAGCACGGGAAACTAATTGGGCCGGCCCATATTCACTCCGTGGCACTGAGGGCTGCTGACAGGGGGGTCCGCTTGTCAGTGGCTCATTACACGCGAAGCGGTACGGGGCGAGATGGACCGTAGGATTAGAACAAGATCTAACGGCTCACGGTCGTCGTCGACGATGGACTCGTTGCCAGCGAGACTGAACCCTAGCGACTCGGTGGGGGTGCAGTGGGGATGTACCGGGGCTCCAGCTAGTGTGGCGAGGCAGGCAAACGAATGAGTAGACGACGGCGAGCTCAGGCGAAGTCGCGGCAGAGGCTGGGGTGGACGAAATCAACAACAGCTTCTCCTCGTCTGCTGCGGCTACCTCTGCTGAAATTCCGACGGCCTGCTGCTCGAGCTGCTCCGGCGAGAGGTGGGGAAGGACTGGTGGAGAGAGGGGAGTGGAATGGTGTGGCAATTGAGGCTGGGGAAGGCCTCCTTATATAGGCTCGAGGAGGGGACCGAAGGGGCGACAGCGAGCTCGTCGATGACGACGATACAGGGGCCTAGAGGCATGGGCGGCATAGGTGGACGGTGACTTGTCTCTTGGCGGTCCTCTACGGCTTTATAACGCAGCTAGGGGCGATGGCAATTGGTCGGGAGCATCTCGTGCTTTGAGAAACAGAGGTGGTGCTCGACGCGGTTCCCGGCGACTGTGGGTCGCGCGGTGGTGCACGGCCGTGTCTGGCGGGGTGAGGTGGTCAAGGCGGAGCGGCGTGCGCGGTCTGCGGTCGAGGCGTGGTCTGTGGCGTGCTGGCGGTGAGCGCGCTCTGGCGGGGCGCAGAGAGGCATGGGCGCGAGCGAATGGAGGTGGTCCAGGGGATGGCTTTGGCCGTGGGGTGGACAGGGGAGTGCGGTAGGGTTGGGCGGAGCTAGTGGTGGTGCTGGAACGGCGCGGCGCGGTCTGGGGAGCATTGCCCACATTTGGCCAGCGGTGACCAAAAACGGGCGGCGCGGCACTGCTGCTCTAGGCCGGTTAGTAGCTTAGTTAGGGGCTGGTTAGAGTTAGAGGGGACAAGGGGACCAAATGGATCCCAATTACTCGACAATGCATTGATCATTGAATAGTAATAGTTAGGCAGATAAAATGTGCATGCCACCTGTTCGACACAATGGCCGCATGAAGAAAACTTTAGAATTTTGAGATGATTTTTGGTGGAGTGGTTTGTCACATGCTTAAGCCTCCGTGGTTGCTTGGGATTTTGAAATGGAGTTCATTTGGATGGTTTTTGAAATAGTGGGATCTAGACATATGAACTAGATTCCATTTTCACTTGTCATTTAAAATTAGAGTTTGAATGTTTTTGGGAGATCACAAAGTGGGCCTTGGTACATATTAACTTGTACTAGCAAGGGGTGCAAAGATCCACAATTTTCTCTGTTGGAAAATGAGTGCTAGGAACACCCAAAGTGAGCTAGGTGATTAAAATGGCAAAAGTGACCATTTCCTTTATTTAATTCCTTTTGATTTCTTTTTTCTTGGGATTTGATTGAGGATGATCTAGATGATGTGTAATTCACCTTAGAGTCATTTTACAACCAATAGATCACTCAATGATGGCAAATCAAAACAACTCCTATTTTAGATGCACACACATATGAATGCTTAAAGATTTAAAATGGAAAAGTTTTTGTTAACCCTAAATTGGGTAGATTTGATCTTGATTAACCTTGATTTAAGATTTGGGATGTTACAACTTTTAGGGGCAATTTGGACAAAAATAAACCTTTTTAAAACAATTTCACGAAATGAACTCTCGTCAGAAAAAATTCACGGGACTAACCCTTTGTGCAACTCCCTCAATAGTGGCGTCGCACCCTGAAGCGCAACGCCATAAGAAGTGGTGTCGCACAAGCTGCTAGTGTGGCCATGTGGGCCCCAGCTCTGTGAGTCTTGCACCATAGCTAATGTTGCCGCACTATGTAGTGCAACACCATCGCGTGTGGCACCGCACTTTACATCTAGGATTAACAGTGCGCGCCCGACCCTAACCCCAACCCAGCCTCCTTCTCCACCTAGCCACAAACAGATATGGTCCATGGAGGCTAGGGTTCGGCTCCTCCATTGATTTGGCCCAATCAAATCTGCCAGATCTGTGGGATTACTCCAAGGATCTCCATCCCACTCTCTTGCCTCAGGTTTTCTCTCTCAATCTTCTCAATTTCATCATTACATTTCAATCCTTTGTCCTCTATTTTGCAAATAGCCTTTGAAACCCTAAATTCTATTAGATTTTGAAATTGATATGCATCATTGGCATGTTTTCTTATATGTTTAGGTTTAGGAATAGCATAGTACTCATTGGTAAAACTATAGGTAGAGTACATGTTAGGTTAGTTGTTCATATTTGCAATTCCCTTTCATTATGTTAGATGCTAGAACTATAGGTACAGTAGCAAGCCATTATTTGTTCATGTTACAATTATAGGTAGAGTAGGATAGGCTTTTTGTAATGTTAGAACTATAGTTAGAGTAAGATGGAACATATGTTATAACTATAGTTAGAGTAGGACGAGATTTTTGTAATTGTTCTTATTGTTTCTATTGTTTTGAATATGTAGGATGGAACTTCTCAATTCTCACTAATATGTTCAATATCGTCCCTATAAGTTGTCCGAGAAGACAGAGGTACTAAAAACTCACATTCTAGTTCATATTGTTTCGGTATGTTGAGATGGAAATCTAACCTTGTCCATTGTATGTTTGCAGGAGCTTCTACCCCTTCAACTTAGGTATCATGAGGTTTTGTCTGGCAAGATGCTTTACGATGAGTAGTACACTCCGTACATTGAGAAGCTAGGACTCATCCCCTTTATCCACATGGTCACTCGGTCCATACCGAACTTCAACCCGCTGCGACCACCGCGCTTGTCGACCGGTGGAGGCCGGAGACACACACTTTTCACCATAGGACCGGTGAGATTACGGTGACTTTGCAGGACATGAGCATGATCCTGGCACTCCCAATCAAGGGAAACCCTGTGTGTATAAGCACAAATTCAGACGGGTGACGTGAGCAGATTGTTAGCCTTATTGGGAAGGATCCACATGAGCTTATAAACAAGAAGGGGAAAGATTGATGGTTGTTGCCGGAGATACTTTCAGTTGGATCATACAAAATTTCAAGACCTTCCCCGAGGACGCTGACAACAAGACAGTTATGTTGTATACTCGTGTGTACATGTGGTACATCATCACGGGGACTCTCTTTCCTGATAGCAGTGGGGATCGTGCTAAGTGGCATTGGCTTAAGGTGCTAACCGTTTTTGACACTAAGTTCAGTTGGGGTTCACGACGTTATCCTGGTTGTACTGTCAGGTAATCACTTCTTTTCAATGTGGTCTATCTCTACATGCTCTCAAATTTTTGTCCCTGCTAAACAATGTTTGTCTTCTTCAGCATGATGCTTGTCTTAGGAGCGGTCTCAAAGCACTCACGAAGCTAGGGGCCACGCTAGCAGCTTGTGAGGCGCCACTGCTTATGGTGTTGCGCTTCAGGGTGCGGCGCCACTGTTGACGGCGTTGCAAAAAGGGTTAGTCCCGTGATTTTTTTCTAGCGAGAGATCATTTCATGAAATTGTTTTAAAAAAGGGTTATTTTGTCCAAATTGCCAATTTTAGGTGACCGCCAAATCGTTACAAATTTGCTAGGCTTGCTCTATAGGTCAGAAGCTGTCAAATTTCAGAGAGTAGCAAGTGAAGATATATATGCTAGACAATCTGTGCTTGTTGTAGAAATGGGAAAGTAGGGAATGTCTTCCCTTAGAGCATCTCTAACGAAGACTATAAACACCTCGGAACTATAAAATAATCGCTCCTTTTTCGTCTCTACAAAAAACTGTGGCTCTAGCGATACCCGTAAAAGGTGACATAATTGTAAACAGGTTTACCGTCCGCGGAGAAACCGCTCTCCCAAACCCTACATATGTGGTGTGCGAGGCTGAACCGAGTGAGCCCTGTATTGCTAGAGCCATTAACACGGGAGGGATATTTCGCCTTTCCCCTTTCCCGCTTCCACGCCGTGGTCATCGATTCCCCACCACTCGCTCGCCAACGCCGCCGTCCACCGGATCTAGGCAGATGGACTTCACAGAAGTTCCGCTAGCCGCCGCCGAGGTCGCGCCACCGCAGCCAACCCCCGTCGCTGCTCGATTTGGATCTAGTTCGCTCGCCGTCGGAACCGTACCCAGCCACCTCAGAGCTAGCAAAGCTTTGAAGAGGAAGAGGCTAGGGAACACCCGCTAGTCGCTTCCCATTGCTATGCACAAAATGCTGATGGCTCAAAATGTAGAGCTTGTTGGGAACCCCAAGAGGAAGGTATGATGAGCACAACAACAAGTTTTCTCTCAATTATGAAACTAAGGTTATCGAACTAGTAGGAGCAAGGAAACAACTATAAGGTGTTACTAGCAACTTGAAATCCTGCACAACACAACCACAGAACTTTGCTCCCAACTTACAGTGAGGTTGTCAATCTCACCGGTTTTGCTAAAAACAACAGATTAAACGTATTGTGTGGAGGATAGTAATTTCTTGCAGAAAGTAAATAGTAAATAGTAACAATCGAAGGGATAGCAATGGTAAAAACATGGACCGGGGTCCATAGTTCACTAGAGGTGATTCTCCTTAAGATAAATAACATGCTGGGTGAACAAATTACAGTGGAGCAATTGACAGATTTGAGAAAGCATACAATGCATATACTAGACATCTTGACTCCTATGAGATTTGATTGGGCATTACAACATTATACATAGACTGTAATCCAACTGCATCTATGACTAATAATCCACCTTCAGGTTATCGTCCGAACCCCTTCCAGTATTAAGTTGCAAGCAACAGATAATTGCATTAAGCAAAGTGTGTAAAGTAAACAATATGATTGTCCCATGGACAAAGGATTGTTGTTTTCTCCCTAGTAACAACAACACATCTACAACCTTAGAGATTCCTGTCACTTTCCCAGATTACTAGAGGCATGAACCCACTATCGAGCATAAATACTCCCTCTTGGAGTTGCAAGTATCTACTTGGCCAAGATAGTTACAAACAACGGAGAGCATGCAAGATCACAAATAACATAGACATGATAGAATCAATAATCAATCTGAAATAACATCTCAATATCCATCGGATCCCCGCAAACACAACATGTAAGATTACAAATAGATGATCTTGATCATGAACGGAGCTCACAAGATCTAAACATGATAGTGATAGCACAAAGGAGGAGAACCAACCATCTAGCTACTACATGGACCCATAGTCCAAGGATGAACTACTCATGCATCATACCGGAGGCAGGCATGGTGATGAAGAAGGCCTCCATGGTGATCTCTCCCCTTCGGTAGGGTGCCGAGAAGAGCTTCAGATCCCTCCCGATCTAGGGATGGAGATAGTGGCGGCTACAGACTCTTTCGTGGAATTTTGATCGGGTACTTAGGATTTTCGTCCCGGTAGTATTTTATAGGCGAAGGGGCAAGGTCGGTGGAGTACCAGGGGGCCCACACCCCTGGTGGCGTGCCCCTCCCCCCAGGCCGCGCGGCCACCAGGTGTGGCCGCCCTGGTGCGCCACTTCGTCTCCCCTCCGGACTCCGTGTTGCTTCAAGTAAAATATTGACTTTGGCTTTTGTTCCGTCCAATTCCGAGAATATTTCCTTACTAGCTTTTCTGAAACCAAAAATAGCAGAAAACGGGCAACTGGCACTGTGGCATCTTGTTAATAGGTTAGACCCAGAAAATGTATAAAAATACCTCAAAGTGTGAATAAAACATAAGAAAGTAGATATAAAACAAGCATGGAATATCAAAAATTATAGATACGCTTACGACGTATCAAAAGCACGCGCGTGTGGGGATGGGAAGAAGACCACCATGACCAGGCAGGTCGTGCACCGCGCGTTCCTCCCTCCCGTGACCGCCTAGCCTCCTCCGGTTGCCGATGCGACCGCAAGGTATGACCACCATCTTTTCCCCAATGCTTTGCTTGCAATTACTTGCAGCACATGACGCCTGCATCCGATGCAGCTACAATGCTCACGCAGCCCGGAATGCGTTCGTGGATCTTCTCAACGCGGCTGAGGTAGACATCACGGTCAACCATCTTCCATTCGGCGATGAGGCGGACGTCGATGAGGAGGCGGGGGAGGAGGCTGAATTGGAGGAGATCAAGGAGGAGGTCTTCGATGTCGACCAAGACAATACAAAGAAGAAACGCGTGGTGAACTACACCGATATCGAAGACACTTGCTTGGTGCGGGCATGGTCACAAGTGTCCATGGACACGGTGACCGGCACAGACTAAACCGACAAGCTCTATTGGTAGCACATCGAAGGTAAGTTCTTCCAACTTATGCCTCGTGCTGCACAACCGATGTATTGATCATATTGGTCTCTACAAGGCTAATGGGATGTGATGAAACCGGCTTGTAGCCGTTGGTCCGCATGATAGGGCTTGATGATCTCCTGCATTCATCATGGCAGATGTTTATTTTGAATCGTATGATTTTTTTGAAGGAATGCCTGGTGGCCTTTATTAACGCGATAAAAGAGTTACATCGTTTATTACATAAGGTAGAATAAACTCCGGTAGATCACCATCCCATACCCAGGTTTCCTTCGAGACATAAGCAAATTTTGCTAATTCATGTGCCACCTTATTAGCATTCCTCGGACAGAACTTAAAAGAGATTCCAGCCATTGTACTTGCCTTCATCATATTGTTGAATATTGCCCAATCTATGTCTCAGTAGCTATGATCATGACAATTTGATGTGAAGACTATGATAGATTGCATCGTTTAATTATCTAGTATTCACCGTTGTTTGAAATTGACACAGACACAGTTTTTACCATTCGAAATGAGCCAACGCGGAACGAAGCCCGCAAACGCGACCTGCGAAAGAGAATACAGTTCACGAGTTTACGTCTTCGATAGAGATGCTCTTATGTAGATGGAACACAATATGACAGAGGGCATGTACTAGATCTTATAGTGAAGACTGTCATACACTAAGAAGTTTCACACCTATGTTTTTTGAATAGCTTTCATACTACCAGAGATTTGTAATAACAAGTTATATTTCATAATATTTTTACTACTGTATGATATTCACATCACAAGTACTGACCAAAAATTGCATGTTTGAGGCTCTGCTCACGTCCAGAATGCAGTCTATTTACGAGCAAACGGCGTACTACCATATATCATGGCGGAAGCATTCCTGTTTGCACATGGGCAATCGCTCCATCAGCCATATGATGCCTGAATTACTATGCACATATCATATGCACCAGCCGCAGAATCAGAGAAACCTTGTACTCTATAATTACTAAGTACCATAAAAATTTCACAACAATTTATGATCCATTTGTTGTCCACGATCCAAGAAAGTAAAACATTGCCACACAGTTGAGTTATTATCAATATGCTTTAAGCATAGCCATAGTTGGCCAAACGTCGGTTCGATTAATAAATTCCACCATGATTGAATACATGTTCAACACGGAGCACCCATGTACTTTTGCTGCTAGTAACCTTCTGCAGTACGATGGAGTGTCGCTGAAACACCCATTGAGATATGCTCTCACTGACCCCTGCACAAAGCAAATACTCTTCAATAAATATATCAAAAAATGTGATTCATACAACATGAATTACGCATTGTGCTCATTTCCGCCTAACTCTTTCATGGAGATGATGCCTGTACTGTTTTGTCAACAAAATATAAATATCACAAACTATGTACATCAGACGACTTGTTGAACTACATCATAATGCCAATGCTGAATAGGGGCTCCATAGCTATGTACATTAGCAGCCTCGTCAAACTACATCATAAACTTACACAACTGAATTTTATCGTTTGTGCAAAGTGCAAACAACAGCGCAGAAACAGAGCACGTGAAGGACCTCCCTGCTAAAATGGAAGTATACTTCTTTTTGTTCCTCCCATACAGAAAAAGAAATCGTTAAATGCAATCAATTTTGACTCTGCTGTGGTGCGTGCTAGTCACATACATGCTATGCTTTTACACGACATTGAGAATTTACGGCCTGCTTACATAATCAGTAGCATCAACTTTCTAAATCAGTAAATGAGTGGGTTTGTCCATTACTCCTTACACACAATGCAGTAGCATGTATCTGGAAGCAATACTAAGTTACATAGATATGGCGCCCAGGAATCATGAAGCCAAACGTTTGGTCACATGGTACAAACATAACTATACATAACATATCACCGCGTTATCTGATTATCTCAGACGTGTGATTAGAATGCAGTAAAATGTATCATAAACATGAACTTTTGTTTGATGACGCATCAAATAACAAATAACCACGTAAAGGTGGCAACATATCGCAGATACTCTAGAAACTATGTAATTACTCAACAGTAACCATAAACAAACATATAGTGTTATACTGTATCAGACTGGTTCTCTGGATTACTATCGGTGCAACCTAGATTTGAATCATTAGCGTTTCCGTTTGAGATTCTCCACAATTTATTTGATCAAGTAACTTCCACAATTATATGCTAGCCTAGCCTCTAAATGATCAGAGTTAATATCTCAAAGCAATCCTAGCCTCCTAGGAGTAGCAGTTCAAACATTACAGACCCATGACCCAACTGCTTTATTAGGAATCAATGGTGTGCATCAGGCAAAAGTAGTGGAAGATCAAGCTGCAGCTAAGCAGAAAGTGCTAGTTCAGCCTGGTCTGCTAAGTAAAGTGCAATTGATCTCAGGAATTGGTTCTGAAGTAGTTTCTAACACTAGCCATCAACTTAAATTAACCCCATCCAAGACAAAATAGGTCAGGGTTAAATTTTTAATATTTTACCAGGATTTTAGTTTTTATTTTGTTTGCATGCATTTATTGAAAATAATAGTAAATGAAAAATAACAGCCCATTAGAATATAGGTTATACTCCCGACACAGCTCACAAGTTGTTACATGTTTTGCCCGATAATATTCGTTGTGCTCATGTCATCGGAGAATGTAACACTTCATAATTCACATTAGCTTACTTCACAGTTGATACAATTCATTAATCAACGCTTCATTAGCACATAGAAAATTTGTATTGCAATGCACATAGATATGCATTTTATAGATTTTATGTAACCATTTCAGGTAAATATCAGATGTTTATGTCATAGGTTCATCACTGATGCAAACACACACAGAAGGGGACTTCCATGAAATACCATGTTAACTAACACAACATCTGTGGAGTTATTTTATAATCAAGTAACACTGAACTTGTAAATTAAACCCAACATTCAAGGGCAATACAAACCTTTTTATTGTTAAAAGTGAACAATCAACTATTCCCTTTACTAGATTATAAGTTTGTGGATGGATCATGGACCTTCCATGTTTTCTTTCACTGATATGCATCACATTTAACAGACAACGGTCATAGGAATACCAATATGACTGCCTGTAGATACCTAATCTGATGCCAGCCTAATTCACTGTACCAATTAGTAAAATCTCCTACATGTCCAACAGCCCATAGCTTCTACCATAGTAAGTACATATCTGTTGCTCGCACTTTGCCACAAGATAATAAATTCCATTGTAACCATTACCGTAGGAAGTAAAACAGTTGCATTACAATGCACAGAGATATGCATTTTTATAGATTCTATGTAACCATTTAAGTTAAATATCAGATGTTTATGTCATAGGCTCATCACTGATGCCAACACACACAGAACTGGACTTCCATGAAATACCATGTTAACTAACACAACATCTGTGGAGTTATTTATAATCAAGTAATACTGAACTTGTAAATTAAACCAACATTCAAGGGCAATACAAACATTTTTAATTGTTATAAAGTGAACAATCTATTATTCCCTCTACTAGATTATAAGTTTGTGGATCATGGACCTTCCATGTTCTCTTTTCCTGATATAGTGATGCATCACATTTTAACAAACAACAGTCATAGGAATACCAATATGACTGTCTGTAGATATCTAATCCGACGGCAGCCTAATTCACTGTACCAATTAGCAAAATCTTCTACGTGTCAACGACCCATAGCTTCTAGTACCGTAGTAAGTGCACATCTATTGCTCGCACGTTGCCACAAGATGATAAATTCCATTTGTATATCAGGCACTAGCGGAGCTATGTGAAGGCAAGACTGGGCCATGGCCCGCCCAGACAAAGACAGGAAAAAAAACCTACTCCTATGCATCTACGTGGAAGGCCCACTCACGCACTAACCCAGCCCAGGCCAAACGACACGTACACGGGAGTTCTGATCCTGATTGAAGCTTCTAGTTCCTGTTCTGCTGCTCCTTGTCGTTGCCATGGACCATGGCGATTAGGGATTGTTACGGCTGCTGCTGCGCCTCCACCGGAGATAGCAGGCGGACCACCGGAGCGAGTCGATCTGGCAGCGATTTCAGCAGGGCGCTCAGGAGACCGTCCCCAAACCCACCAACCAGTCCCCAAATCCCCAAGCCCTAGGCAGCAGACCTGCAGACGCCCCAAGGTCGGCCGGCGGGCGGCCAGACAACTAGCAGCGGCCGTGCTCCGGCGGTGCTCCGGCGGCAGCTGACATATATTCTTGCCCGTCTTCACTGATTTTCCTGCCGCAAGCCTTTGTCTGTCTGTATTCTGTACCGGACAGGTAATTTTGTTTTTCCAATCCAGTTCACTTCAACTCTTTGTCTGTACTCTGTACCAATTTATCTCACATAATTTTCTCTCAGTACCAATTTCTATGTTGTCTACGGAAACTAAAACTATCTGTTACGAAAATTAAATCCATTTCTGTTTACACTTTACAAATTGCAATTTAGGTACCATGGGCAAGGCCAATCAGAAAAGAATTGATTTGGTTTTCAAAAGAAAAAGAGATGATGCAGATGAAGTTGAAGAGGACCAATCAGTACCAACAGATCATCCGTTACCCTTGCTCGAATTAGAACAGCAGCCACCACAAAATCGAGATGAAGATCATTCAAATGAAGCCATTACATTTGAAGGTATCGAGTTCTTGCAGCGAGATCCAGGTTTACACCCGCAAATTTGGCAATATCCACCAGACCAGAGAGATGGTGTGCGGCGAGCATATCTGATGTTGGGTCATATGCAACCACATCTAGAAAACTATGAACCTTCAGGTGAAAAAGGGCGTCAACGCCGCTTCAAGTACAATTGGTTTGGTCAGTTTCCCTCATGGCTTGAGTACTCGCAGGCCAAACATTGTGCATACTGTTTGTTTTGCTTTCTCTCTGCCAAAAGGGAAAATACGCGAGGTGGTTCTCATGTCTTTACGGTTAATGGATTTGATAGCTGGAAGAGGGTCAATAGTGGGAGAAATTGTGCATTTTTAACACACATAGGTTCTGGACCATGCTCATCACACCACAATGCAGTTGCAGCTTGTCAAGCCTTAATGAATCAACCATGCCACATTGAAACTATTATAGCAGTGAAGGACAAGGAGAAAGTAGAAAGAAACCGTTTGCGGCTGAAAGTCTTGATTGCAGTTGTTAAGTGGCTCACATTGCAAGCTTGTGCTTTTAGAGGGCATGATGAGAGACCCCAGTCAAAGAATAAAGGAAACTTTCTTGAAATTGTGGATCTTCTTGAGAATTCAACCCCGATATTGCCAAAGTGGTGGGTGGTAATGCTCCTTATAATTCAAAATACACATCACCGGAAATTCAGAAGGAGCTATTGGGTATGTTTGCTTGTAAAATCAGAAAGCATATCCGAGATTAAATCGGGGATTCTAAGTTCTCAATTTTAGTGGATGAGACATGTGATGTATCAAAGAGAGAGCAAATGGCGCTAGTTCTCAGATTTGTTGATAAAGGTGGTATTTTGCAAGAGAGGTTCTTTGACTTGATACATGTAGCAAACACAAAGTCTTTGACACTTAAAGATGAATTGTGTTCTGTTTTATCAACTCATGGTTTTGACATTCAGAACCTTCGAGGACAAGGTTATGACGGGGCTAGCAACATGAGAGGTGACTTGAATGGATTGCAGGCTCTTTTCCTCAAAGAATGCCCATACGCTTATTATGTCCATTGTTATGCCCACTGTTTGCAGCTTGCTCTAGTTGATGCTTCCAAAGAAGTTATTGCGGTTTCCCAGTTCTTTCAGAAATTGATCTTTATCATCAACACCGTTGACTCCTCTTCAAAGCGCCATGACGAGCTCCATCAAGCCCAACTAGTTGAATTAGAAGTTGCAATTGCTAATGCAAGGGTCGAGACGGGTCAAGGAGGAAACCAGATCCGCTCACTTAAGCGATCAGGAGACACAAGGTGGGGTTCTCATTTTGGTTCAGTTTATAGCCTTATGGAGATGTTTGGTGTTGTTTACTCTATGGTCCAAGATATAGCTGCTGATCGATCAATGGGTTCACTTCGTGGAGATGCAGACACTTGTTTCAGCTACATGTCCTCCTATGAGTTCATATTTACCTTATGTTTGATGAAGGAAATATTTGAGATAACTGAATTGCTTGGACAAGCTTTACAGAAGAAGTCACAAGATATTGTGAACGCTATTCGTCTAGTGTCATCAACAAAAGAGTGTCTCCAGCAGTTGAGATCAGATGATGGCGACGAAGAATTTATTCTCATGGTTGTTGAGTTTTGTGGAAACCATTCCATTGAGATTCCAGACTTTGATGAAATTTACATCATGCAGGGTGGTCGTGCTCGCCATCAGCCAGATCAGCTCACCAAGGAGCATTATTTTCGAGTGGAATTATTCCGTGCAACACTAGACACTCAACTATTTGAACTAAATCGCAGGTTCAATGAGAAGGTAATGGATCTTTTATCTACTAGTGCCACCTTGATTCCTAGAAACAGATTTAGAGGGTTCAAAGTTAGTGATATATGTGAGATGGTGAAAAAGTACTACCCAGCAGAATTTCCCCAACAAGATATTTATGGATTGCAGCTTCAACTAAAACATTTTGTTTCACATGCTTCCAAAGATGAAGAGTTGAAAAACATATCAACCTTAATTGGTCTTTGCCAATGCCTTGTGGAGACAGGAAGATATACTATCTTTAATTTGCTTGAAAGGTTACTCCGATTGCTCATTACTATGCCAGTTTCAACTGCGAGTGCCAAGCGAGCATTTTCTAGCATGAAGATCATCAAGACAAGGTTGCGCAATAAGATGGAAGACGACTATCTTGCCAATAGTTTGCTAGTGAATATAGAGGGTGAAATTCTGGAGACTTACAGCTACGAAGATGTCATTTATGATTTTAGTAGAAAAAAAAATCGGAAGGCTGATTTGTAGTATGTAACTCCATGTCTCCATATCTTTTGGTCAAACTGAATCTTGGTATGTATGCTTCATTTTGTTTTGGAGTGATTCGTCATATATGATGATCCACTAGACCAAATCTATCAAGTAATGCCAACGGCTCGTTGAGTACTGAAGTATATTGCGTAGAATTACATTTGTTTGTGCTCTTCTATAGCTTGGCCCGCCCAAGATTTTTTTTGTAGCTCCGCCACTGATATCAGGTTCCTACAACATTGTAATCTCTCAACCATTTCGTCAAGCATGTTCCGCACACAGTCTAACTGACATCCTTGTTTGCAAAACTCCTCTAGTTTCACAGGGGCTGGCAACTAGCAAGGCGCGAAGCATTTCATCGAGCAGTAGGAGGGCACCAACAAAAGTCTCCACACCACAACCAAATAGTAACTTCGATCCAACAGGAAAACAGCGATAACTAGCAACCAGCACATCAGTGTCGTACTAGGAGGCGAAAAGTGGCGTGAGGAGGATGGCATGGCAGGCACTGACCTGATCTTCTTGATGAGGATCTCGCGGAGCTTCTTGCCGAGCTCCTGGGAGCGGACGCGCGCCATGAGCGCCTTGTGGGCGAGCACGCGCTTCTCCGAGTTCTTGACGTGGTGCTCCGTCCGGCGCTTGATCAGCCGCTCGATGCCGCTCGACCGCATCTTGCGCTCCATCACCTGGAGCGCGCGCTCCAGGTTGCCGTCCCTCACCTGCACCACGATCCCCCGCGACGGCTGCACCTGCCCGCAGTGTCCCCTCCCGGCGGCCGCCGCCGCGGCTGCCGGCCAGAGCCCCCGCGCCGTCCGTGCCAGCGCCTGCATCGCTCGCTTTGTTTCGTCGCGCCGCCGCGGCCGAACGAACTGTTTTGGCTTGCGCTGCGTTGTGTTGTGCACGCCGCGCGGAGGATCCGGGACGCCCATTTCTTCAGTCCCTATGTTTTCAGTTGGACCCCTGCACTCTTCTGAATTCGTGTGTTGGTTCTGTAGGGCAAATAAGCTCACTGCCTCTTCAGTCTCCACCCATCCCGACGGGAACGCCGCCGCCGCCGCCGCCATCAATCGAATAGGCTCAGATACCCAGTCTCTCCCGTTCGTCCCCTACTCTCACGAACTCCTCGCCCTCCCGTCCCGCGGCCAGGGGCACCGGCGGCGATCAAGCCCCAGCTCCGCGTCCCTCTCCGCCGTTCACTCTGTCTTCGCCCCTCTCCTCCGCGTCCCTCTACGCCCGCGACCATCCCACCGCCCGTGAGCAGCCCTACGGACAGGGGCAGTGGCGCATCCCTGGGCGGCGTCTCAAGGTGAGTCTTCCCCGCTTCTTACTCCCCTCATCTTCCTCAATACATTCTCTAATTGAATTGTGTTCTCCCGCTCGGTAACCCTATAAGATAACTCCAAGGAACAAGAAAATAACTAGCAGCGAGATTGCTTTCGGTCATTTTTGTGAGATGTGGAATCACTAGACCACTTGCTCCAGTCGTAGACAAAATGTCCATTCAGATTTTTTTGACCAAAATTTTCAATTGCCGAGAAAAACAAGCATATTCTTGTGATCCGACTGTTCAAGTTTTCAGCTCATTCTAATTTACGGTTCAATAAAAACTAGCATCTGAATTCAAATTTTCGCCGAATTTGCATATCGCTCAGAGAAGTCTGAAAGAATTATCTAAAACTAAACATACTCATGTGAGTATACTGTTCAAGTTTTAACCAAGTCGGAGAAGAAAAGAACTCAGCCCTGAGAGTGAGAGAGGAGCCAGGAAAGAGTGATCCTATGCCATTAGCATAAAGGGGCGTCCCCTTCTCTCGGTTGCATGATGCTACTAGTTATTACATATTCTTGTGGAGAAACAGTTGATGCTTACTATGTTATGATGATTTTGTCAGGAGTGTTCAGTCTAGAATCGCTTCCATCCTTGAACATCTCATTCACAAGGGTAGGCAATGTAGATCTTAAATTCAGTTTAGGGTTTTTGATATCAAACATATATTAAGAAATTTGGGTATCCCCTTAACCTCAAAGGAGTTTGAAGTGTGTCTAGTTTATAGAACTTAGAAGTGAATGACTAGTGTGTGCTCTTCACTGCTTGTTTGTGCATCTGAAACCTATTATCTTTCCCCATTTTCCTTATTAAACTGCGTTGATTGAGCTGAATTGAAGGCATGAAATAGTGAGATAATTCATCTTTAAGAAGTATATAAAGCAGTGTGTGCCTGATAGTGTGCGTAGTGTGCGTAGTGTGCTAGACCATATATTCTCTCTGTATTCATTGAAGAAGCAGTTTGCAACTCGTTCCACATGCCCAACTGTTTTGTGGTATGGAAGAAAAGAAAGGTAGCATTAAAAAGATAAGATGCCTACCCGATACAATCTTCCTAGAGTAAAATTGCCATTTCCTGCTTGTGGTATTGTTAGCAAGTTCTGCAAGTCTCAAATGATAAGACAGCTGCATCATTGTTTGTGTTTACATAAGTGGATTTAGTGCAGCTTCCAGTTATGTTTTCTTGAGGAGAACACTCCTTTTGTTTGCTTTCTTGCGTAGAAGAGGTTTTGTTTATCTCATTGTGATCTTGTCAGGGTGTTTCCCTTGAATGGTGTATTTCTGATGGCACTGCAACATGTGTTAGCTTTAATCGACAAATCTAGACAAATCTTCGACATCCTTTTTGGGACGGAGGGAGTACATAGCAAGTTTCAACAATTTGGCCACGATCAACTGTTTATGCTGCGGAAGAAAAGAATGGTGGCAATTAAAGGACAACATGCCTACCTGATACAATCTTCCTAAACTAAATTTGTCATTTCCTGCTTGTGGTATTGTAGGAAGTTCTGCAAGTCTCAAACGACAAAACAACCACACTAGATTTGTTTTGATATTCCCTACAAAGATGTTTGTCCTTTTAATAATTCCTTTGTCTATATACTAGTAGCATTTTCACGTTTGCTATTAGTTCCTGATGGTTCAGTCATTGCATTATGCCAATTTGTTTAAATGATCCGTGTTAAGGTCTGAACATAAGCTTTAGGACAAAAAGGTTGAATGTTTGACCAGCTATTGTGTTGTGGACTCTTAACACATATTGTACTTTATGTCTCAATAAAAGCTTTAGGAGAGAATGGCTGAATGTGTGACCATCTATTTTTGTTGTGGGCTTTTTAACACATACTTTGTGTCTGTGTATTATGTACTCACATACCAGTAACCTAAATGCTGCATACTAAAATTCTTGTTTCATGGTAATGTTTTGATTACTATTTACTGGACCACTTTGTGAATATATCATAATAATGATAATAACTTCCCAGCTGTTGAAAATTTGTTCTTGGCCATGATTGTGCTGCTCCTGTGAAGGCTAGTGGGAAAGCTCGCCGTTCATTGTTATGATTGGGGGCCTTGTATCTGTATTTGGATCAGCTCCTTATCATAGTTTCCTGTTTGAATCCTGGCTGGGAGCTGGGAGAGGTGTCCCACTACAGGTGTCAATAAACCATTTGACCTTTCAGGGGAAAGGAAACAAACCACTCAATAATCGGTACAAATTCCTCCTACTGAACTGAGCCAATCTCTCTCCTTTTGTCTAGCTAGCTGGTTCAGATTGCAGCTTGCTGCAAGGATAGTGAACTAGATGTAAACTATCTCATGCTTACGCTGGATTGAACTGATAACAACCATCGAACGTGGGGATGCCCTTTGTACGGAATATTATACATGTGTATGGAATCCTGGATTTAGAATCTGGAACATATAGCTATATTTCTTGTGTACTCGCATATCCTTGTCCACCGTGCAGTTTTCAGCAGCACTGGATGTGTTCTTGGCTAATTCTCTTTTCCAATTTCTTTTCTTGACAGATCAGCTTAACTAGTCGACATGGTTATTCCTCCACCAGCTAGGGCACCTGCAATCACCAAGTTCCTAAAGCCCTATGTACTGAAGATGCACTTCACAAACAACTGTGTGAGCGCCCAGGTTATCCACACCCCATCATCGACCGTCGCATGCGCAGCGAGCTCGCAGGAGAAGATCCTCCGGCCAAGCATGGAGTCGACACGAGACGTTGCCGCGGCTGCGAAGATTGGGAAGCTGCTCGGTGAGCGCTTGCTGTTCAGGGGCATCCCTGCGGTGTCCGTCTCCATGTCGAGAGACCAATCGTACCATGGCAAGGTCAAGGCCGTCATGGATTCTCTTACAGCTGCCGGTGTGAAGTTACTGTGAATGATGGTAGTAGCTGATTTCCACCAACTTTTTAGTTCTTGAAGTGAAGTGCAGATAAAAATAGTGCCAGTCTATGATGTTTTCAGTTTAGCTTCCCTGTTCTTTATTTCGACTTCTCGAATCTGTAACGGTCCATGCACCAGAATACAGAATAATACAACCCTGTTCAGAACACTGGATTTTTCCTGGATACTGCTGGAATGTCCCTATGTTGGTAATGCATGAAGTATCAGTGTACTGTCCAAAGAAGAATAATGTTACTTGAGGACCACGTTTTTGGGATTCTAAGTTTATAATGACACGACCACAGTTCCATGACAGTGCAGTGTGGTGAAGTCTCCCATGCCAAATATAATATGAGACCCTGAAACTTGACAGCCACGGAATCACGTTAACAAGTACTGTCAGCTTGCACTAATGAGAAAAAAGGCAATAGAAAAGCAGCTATCAGTCCAACTAAGGTCAAACTTCCTCTGTCTCATGATCTGTTAGCTCCCACCTGCCTCCTTGGCTCCTATATAAACCGCATCATCGGGGCCGAGGAAGTCAGAGAGGGTCACCCGCAGTTCGACCGAGAGGCCTTGTTCATCCTACAGGGGAATCTGACGAGTTCAGAGTGAGTTGTGATCCTGCTCTTCTCTTGAATGGTCTTCATGTTCTTGCTTTGGACATGCCAATTCCTCATTTGGTGCTGATGCAGGAGCTGAAACACAGAGAAGGGGGAGCAAGTGGAGCGGTTGATGGAACACGAAGGGGAAAACATGGTAAGTTAATCATCATCTGCACTTCCCCTTTTCCTTGTTTGTTTAGGTGTTTGTACTCCCGATAATATGTTCACTAGATTATTAGGGTCAGGCAAACAAAATTCCACTTTGGTTGTTTCATGGCCTTAGTCCTCTGAATTTTCTACTCCATTTTAATTACTGGTTTAGATGCACACCACAGATGGGCACCGCCCCAAATCTTTATTTTGGTTGGTCATATCTGCTATCTATCTTCTCAGGGTCTAGCTGGGGGTGGCATGCAGGCACAGAGCGGCCCTGCAGGGGATGGTGATGAAACGGATCCCACTGTCAGTTCACCAAACCACCGACAGTAAGAACATATATGTCTTCTTGGATACAACGGGTTTTCTGATTTTGTTTCTTGCTGCAGCAATACTTTGAAAATAGGCTGAGGATGCTCGATTCGCTTAGAAGGACAGGCATCGACCCATATCCACACAAGTTTGACGCCGGTATCTCAGTCGCGGACTATGTAGCCAAGTACGACAGCTTGGGTGCTGGTGAACATTTGCTAACTGTCACTGAGAGCTTGGCTGGTATTGTTTCTACCTGAAAGTAACTGTAGTTAGCACCGCTTAATGGAAGCTTTCTTCTCCCTGAAATGGTTTGCTTGTGCCTGCAAGGGAGGGTCATGAGCAAGAGAGCTGCCTCATCCAAACTCTTCTTTTATGATCTCTATGGCGATGGAGTGAAGGTTCAAGTCATGGCTGGGGCCAGGTATCAATTACATTGGCTGGATCAAGTATTTTAATTAACGTATCATCTGGTCATTTGCTTTCTCGTTATAGCAGCTCTATCCTTATAATTTTGTCTTGCATTACCAAATTTCATGAAGTGATTTCTAGTTTCTTATCTCTCTTTTTAGCTGCTCAGAGTTGGGCGAAACAGAATTCTCTGAATGTCACAGTGTTGTGAAGCGCGGTGATATTGTTGGCATAATTGGATATCCAGGTTAGCAATCTTGTGTACTAGTCAAATTTAGAAGTTCCTGAATGAGGATTATATCTTTTCTCTGTCTGAATCTAAAGTCTAAACAATGTTAGAGAAGTCCACGAAGTTGATCAGACATAAATTATCATAGGTTTTATTAAAGCACTGCCATAGGGATATATCAATGATTAACTCCACAACATTTCGGGGAATTTTTTATTCTCAGAGTAAAGATCGATTATCTTTAAAGTAATATTTGCACTACTGTAAGTTTTATGAAAAAAAGAAAGATGTGGTACCGGGTGTGGTGCCAAGCTGCAAGTTGGCATAAATAAGAATTTTTGGAAAGCTTTCATCTAATTTCTTCTATGCTTTCTTAGTATTGTGGTAAATAAAGAAACGGTTTGTTGAATGTGTTGTTGTAATAGACAGAGTACAAAAAGGCTTGGGATCTCAGTTTTTTTTACTCAAACCATAGGTTATAACTTGATATTTATGATTGGCAAATGTTACCACAAACTTGATACTTGATAGTATGCCTTTTCTTTCAGCTACTTTTTTCTGGCACAGTAACACTATTTTTTTATGCATATCAGGTAGGAGTAGCAGGGGCGAACTTAGTATATTTGCTAGAAATTTGATATTGCTCTCTCCATGCCTCCATATGTTACCCAACCAGAGAACTGGGCGTTGTACTGCTGTTGCTGGGAAGGTGAGATGGAATACTAAACAGATATCAGTTTTTGATCCATGATATGATTGCGTACAACCACACCAACAGTGGCAAGTATCAAAAATAAACGTCCAAACAAAGAACTATCACTGAACAACTATGAATTCATGCTATCTTTTGATATTTCTCTGCACAACTATGAATTCGTGTTGTTTTATTGATACATGACATGGCAGGCCATGTAAAAAAAATCATTTGGGAAATTTCTCCCATACTTCTCCAAAAGTAGATGTGTACAAATTTAATTGTGTACACTTTGGAATTTATGTAACCTCCTTGGGAGAGTATCATTCTGTCACACCACATCATTTATCAGAATTAAAAAAAATACGAGAATAATCTAGATAATAATTTTGATTTATACATATTCTCTAATGACACTGAAGCATCGTTAGCCATACGTGTATTGGCTCGCTAAGACAGATAAAGAGGACAAATAAGAAAATACAGTCCACTTTTACCTGAGAAATACCAATGCTCGATCCATTTATCTCAAGTTTGACTTCCGATGAAAAACAGTAGAGCATGCTATCCATGATATTCTACCTATACAACTGTAAAATCGATGGATTACACCCTTTCAGTATTGTTTTTCAGACCACAAGAGCAATGGCAGCTGCTGATTGCTGGGTTCCAGGAATAGGAAGGAACACTGAAACTTATGTTTTAAAGGATCAGGTTAGTGTTTCCCTGATCCCCGACCGCCGAAACTCGTTTGAAACAATTTGTATTTTGTTGAGAGTTTGTCTATTCTATAAAAATGTTGACCATTTTCTAATACTCGATTATAAGTTCATGGTTCCAACGATTTATCATCATCTATTGCTAGGAAACTCGTTACCGCCAGAGATATCTCGACCTCATGGTGAACCATCAAGTGAGACATATCTTCAGAACACGATCCAGGGTCATTTCCTTCGTCAGGAAGTTCCTTGATGAACGCAATTTTTTGGAGGTGTGCCTTGAACCATTATGGATACTATTTGAATCTTCTTTAGAAGAAACCATTCTTTTATTTGGTTAAGTGGTTCCCCATCTTTGCCATTCTCTAGGTTGAGACTCCAATGATGAACCTGATTCCTGGGGGAGCATCTGCAAAACCTTTTGTTACACATCACAATGAGCTAAACATGGATCTATACATGAGAATTGCTCCTGAACTCCATCTGAAGCAGTTGGTCATTGGTGGCTTGGACCGTGTTTATGAGATAGGAAAGCAATTCAGGAATGAAGGGATTGATTTAACTCACAATCCTGAATTTACGACGTGTGAGTTTTATATGGCTTATGCAGACTACAATGACCTGATGGAGATTACGGAAACCATGTTATCGAGTAAGTACTTAATTTAGTGGTGCATAATTTTGTCTCATGTTTACAAGCTAGAAAGACCACGCCGAACTTTGGATGCTGCACTTAGGCTACCGAGTACTTTTCGCTCTACCTAATTAATCCATCCATGAACCACTTTGATCAGATTTTTTTTTCATTTGATTGCACATATGGGCCAAGAAAGCGTCATACAAAATGTTTGTGAACTTTGTACTTGAAACTTTAATGACATATAATGTTTATCTAACCTAAATTAACTATGACAGATATGGTGAGAGAGCTGACAGGCAGTACTAAGATAAAATACCATGCCAATGGAGCTGATAATCCTCCGATAGAGATTGATTTCACACCTCCTTACAGGTAGTAGATATGGCCGCTCAACAGAATGAATGCACCTGTAAAATATGAAACATGTTTTGATATTGTCTGGGTTGTTCGCTGACATAGGTTCTTTGACACTTCTTTGTTATTATAGAAGGATAGACATCATGCAGGAACTGGAATCTGTTGCTGGGCTTAACATTCCAGTAGATTTATCAAGCGACGAGGCGAACAAATATCTCGCGGCGACATGTGCTAAGTATGGAGTCAAATGCTCACCACCTCAAACAACAGCACGGTTGCTTGACAAGGTTCTTATTCCTATCTCTCAAATGTCAGTTAGAAACTACTTACTTGAGTTCTGTGGCATGGTGCCACTACCCATACTGTTCATATTTCTGATATTGTTTTTGTTTCCACAAGATAGATATCATGTTGGCTTAAAAAGAAATGTTGGCATATCGTGCAATTTACAGTTTCTCTGGTCCATGGAATGTATTCAAGTAGCATTACATAATTTGTATTAAGAATACTAGTTTATTAACCAGGTTATTGGGCATTTTCTTGAGGCCACATGTGTGAACCCGACTTTTATCATCAACCATCCGGAGATAATGAGCCCTCTGGCCAAGTGGCACAGGTTTCGGTCAGGACTTACAGAAAGGTTCGAGTTATTCATCAACAAACATGAGGTAAACCCTGCTATCCTCTAAAGATCACATCAATGCTGAACCATTTGCCCCTAATTTAAAGTGTATTATTTCGGCATTGTCTCCATAACCTGATAGGTATGCAATTCTTACACTGAATTGAACGATCCATTGGTGCAAAGACAGCGATTCGAAGAGCAGCTGAAGGTACGTAACCAGAAACTGAAACATTGTTGACACTGCAAAGCTGCATTTCTACAGCTACATTCTCTGAAAACCTATCTGCCATCCTGTGAAACCCCGCTCCCCCCCAGAACCGCCAATCAGGAGACGACGAAGCGATGGCGCTCGACGAAGCGTTCTGCACCGCTCTCGAGTATGGTTTGCCGCCGACGGGCGGTTGGGGGCTGGGGATCGACCGCGTTGCGATGCTGCTGACGGACTCACAGAACATCAAGGTCTGTGCATCCTCCCCATCTTTGTGTTTCTGTTCTTTGCGCGGTGCAGCATTTCTCTACTCGAGGATCCCCAGCTTTCTGAAGCTACCATGCACTGCCTTGTGTGAAATTTTTCAGGAGGTTCTTCTGTTCCTAACAATGAAGCCCCAGCTAGCTGGGTAGTACTCCAGCAGTTCAGATGGTATTTCCATTAAAGAAGGGGGGGAGAACAAACAAAAAATTACAGTAGTACTAGTACATACGTATATGGAATTAGGAATAAGTGCTCAAGTGGTCACATCGTCACTTGGACAGATGGTGGTGTAAACCATGTGAGCAATGTCTATTTGGAGAATTATGATTGACCAGTAAATCTTCTCCCTGCTGATGTCCTCCAGTTCAGAGCTGCTTTTCTGCCCTGAGTTGTATCGGTAGCAGCGTGTGATCACGGCCTGGCCGTTGAGTTGTAAATACGTATCTCTCTTATTAATGCATAAAAGCAGTGCTCACTCCTGCTGTTCACGTAAAAAAAAACTTTGGCCACTCCAACGTTGGCCAAACATCACTTTTTTTTGTTTTTGACGATCAACCGGAGGGGGTCACCCCCTACCTGAAATTTTATTGAAACACCAAGAGCTGAGCCAGCTCCCCAGAAAACATTCCGGAGATTACAAAGAGGGGGTAGAAGCCAACAGAAGAAAAGCAAAAGAAAACACCAAAGAGGAAAAAGAAGAAGAGGAGAGCACAACAAGGTGCTGACAACTAATCTGGCCAGTCTTCAACCCAACGCTGGAAGGCAATCTTCTCTTCAAATTTGGCTCTACGAGCCTATAGATTACAGGTTTCCATACTTTGTTTGGCAACGACATGAGTTGGGGTTTCAATGTCATCAAAAACTTTCTTATTCCTTGAAAGCCATATGCTCCACAGCGATCCGATAGTTACCAGGTCCCAAGCTTTACTTTTCGACGCACAACAGTTTCGTTTAGCCTCATCAAAGATGTTTGTAAGGTCATGAACATCAGCAAGATCAATCCCAAGAAGCGAGAGGATTTGTTTTGTTCGGCTGCACTCAAGCACAAAATGCTCAACCGTTTCCTTTGTATTGCAATCAAAGGGACAGTTTTCATCATCCACAATATTCTGTTGAAATAAAACTGATCTTACCTTGAGTCTCCCCCTAATCATCAACCAAGCAAAGATTTTTCCTTTTTCAGCGCTGCACACTTCCATACACAGATGCTTTTAACCCCTCCCCAATTCATGATCCTATAGAGATTCTTAACAGAGAAGGTCTCAGTCATATCCATTCTCCAGCCTCTTTTATCATTTTCAAAAAGGTTGAGCTCACAAGTGTTAAGGAAAGACATAAGGGCGTCCTTTTCCCTCTCTGCTTGGTCAGAAGTAATATGGTTTAGAGGGATAGACCATTCTCCATCCACCAAGCAATCAGCGACAGAAATGTTTGGCCTGCTAGTGTGTGAAAAAAGAGCTGGGAATTGGGAACAGAGAGGTCCATTAGTGGTCCATTTGTCTCTCCATAGCGAAGTGGTTACTCCATTACTGATTTGCACACAAGTGGCATTTGTAAGTTCAAATTATATCAGGTTAAAGGGCAAATGAGTACTCCCTCCGTTTCAAAATATACGATGTTTTAGCTTTATGAAAGGAGTGTATCTAGACCCCTTTTAGTGTCTAGGTTCATTCCAAACCTAGATGAACCTAAACATTAAAAAAAGTCTAAATACACTTCATTCACAAAGGTAAAACATCTTATATTTTGAAACGGAGGAAGTACTTAGTTGATTCTTGTCCAGTTGTCAGAAACACACATTCTCTAGAAGGTACAGATACTAGAGTCAGAACACTCTCTACTTTCGATGATCGTTCTTTTTGTAGTCTATATGGATGGATAAGTAATAATCTTTTTTCGATGAAGTTTTTCCTACTCCCTCCTATCCAAATTAATATTCTCAGTATTATCTAGATTCGGATGTATCTAGTACTAAAACTTGACTAGGTACATCCGAATCTATACAAAGTTAAGAACATTAATATGAATCAGAGGAAGTAGCTGGTTTCATCTGAACTGTTTTAGATTTAATACATGCAACAACAAACCATGTGAACTCTCTTTATTCTTCTTACAATTTAGCCATTCGTTATTTTAAGAAAATCGGTACCACCTTTTTCTGTATTTTTTTTTCAAATTTTTTTTCTTAAATAAGATGGTATCAAGTGCATAACAGGAAGTTTCCGAGCAAGCAAGAATGGAAGACCTGCCTAATAAGCGGCTTGTTCTTTTCTTTTTGACAATAAATACCACATATATTCATACTAATAAATAGTACATGATAGAAGTACATAAATTGTACTTCTATCTGGGCCGGGCGGGCCTAGGTCAGGTGGTCGGTCGCCCGACAATTCCTGCCCAGGTGGCCCGGGGTGGCACGGAGGTGCCGTGTCTGCCATGTTCGTCCCTCCTCGCCCCCCGCGGGCCTAGGTGGTGATCCTCAGACCGGTGGTGGACCGGTATCCCGGATGAACATGGTGGCGAGCGCGCTGCTGCTTGGTGGCAGGGATCTGCGGTGGCAGTGGATCCACTGGTGGGCGGAGAGGCAGGGACTAGTGCTAGGGTCGGCGGCGATGGTGACACCCTTGCTGCAGTGTGGAGGTAGGGCTTCACGAGTCCTTGAGCTCGGCCAGACCAGTGAGGATCTGGTTTGTCCGTGCTGCTACATCCGGTCGGCTATCGCCTTCCGGCGGTGGAGGTAGTTCCCTCCCGCGTGTCTTTGTACCGTCGACCCTCACCGGCGTTCCTTCGTCTCGGTCGTTCCAGCCTCGTTCTATGGGTCATGGTGAGACGACGGTGGTGACTTCAAGACCGTGGTGGCGTGTGTTGGTGAGCGGCGAGCTGGTGGAGCTTCAAAGCGTCCGGGAGCGTGGTTTTTTGAGGGGTCGGGAGAAATCCTTGTCGTCTTGACACCGACGTGGTGATGCTTGCGGGTGTCGCTTTCCTTCTTGAAGGGCGTCGGGTGTATCTCTTCCCCACCTCCCGTAGCATATCAGGGGAAACCCTAGGACTCGTCCGGGCAGCAACGTCGTTGTCGTCGCTTCCTTCTTGGAGGTGCTGCTTGATATGCGACACTTCAGAGAGGCTAGGAGAGGGGTTGATATTCTCCGGTGGGCTCAACGGTTGCAGGAAACCCTCGTGTTCGTCGAGCCTCTGTCATTGGCTTTGTTTTCTCTTATGTTTCTTTTTTGTTTTCTTTTGTTTTGTCTTTTGGGCGTTGTGCTGTCTGGCCCAGCAGCGGTCTCAAATCGTGGTTGCTATATTAATATAGCTGGGCATATGCCTGTTCGAGGAAGTACATAAATTGTCTTCAACGACTACAAAACAAAATCTAAAAGAAAACGAGTAAATCTCGAAAGTCTTCAAAATCTTCTTATTTCGTGACACAATCTTGCACTTGTCTGACGGCAACCAATAAACATGACACTGATGTCAAATCATAGACCTGTAAATACCAACAAGGGTTCTCCCATAATTTTAATTTGTGCCGCAGTGCCAAGGCTACGTGCACGCGCGCTGCCATTAGAGTAATACATCAACATCGACAAGAGTACCACAACCAGTATTCTAGGGAAATGAAACTGAACAGTAGGGTCGGCGTCGTAGGGGAGTTGAGAATACGAATCTCTATTATCGAGGACATAGCAGACGGGACAAATATTGCGAGGATAATTCTCCTCGCGGTAACCATGAGAAAAAAATCCAAGATCGATCTGGCGAATCAAGATCTGAAAAACCATACCTATAGAACTTTAATCTTATAAAACCACCATTGACGCCAGGAAGATCTTGTCGTCGAACGGAGAGCCGAAAATCATTTATTGTAGGCGATACCAACTCTATTGACGTAGACACCAAGAAGATGTCTACCAAAATCTTACCTAATCTTGTTAAAACACTACTTTTATTGAAAACTTCACCCATAGATCGTGTTCTCCACCCCTCCCGACGCCGGCGAGACCGGCCGGAGGAGGGGGAACCGATATATGGAGGAGGAGGTGGAGGTGTTGGCGGCGGCTTGGTTGAGGGGGCGGCTGGTCTAGGTCACGTACGGGGCAACAATTTTTCTAATATAAGCGGCTTGTTCTTGTTTAGTTCCAACACGTTCTTTGGTGTTGCTTTTATCCTAGAAGAACATTACCAAGCATAAAGTTCTTGCTGAGGAGAGCGTCAATTTGACTCCCGGGCTCCTAATCCTTTTTTCAAAGTTCAAATTAACGATTCAAAAAATTAGAAAAATACCTGCATGTAGATAATAATTTATAATACGCTCGTGCAAAAACTCACGCGAAAATAACTTGTATTCTAGGCTCGGCAGAAAAAAAGGAGAATTGCAGATCTGCTCACGAAAAGTTAACTTTGAATGGACCAACCTATTCTCTAAATTTGTCTTTTTTGTTGCACCGAAATATAAGGTATTTTCTATTAAAATTTTGTAGACTTGTAGTGCGTATTGTTGGCTACACGTGATGCTTTAAAAAAAATTCAAAATGGGCTCTAGTGAGCCCGTGCTCCAAATTGCTTTTCCATCTTGGTGAGTGGTATCATAGGCAGGGCCGGCCCTGAGGGGGGTCAGGAGGGGCGGCCGCCCTGGGCCCCCGACGCCAATGGGCCCCGAAATCTATAATAGCCAAGGAATGCGCAGCAGGGTGGAACTCATGTGGCTGCAGCGGCGTCATTACAGTAGTTTGGGAGTTTTCCTTGTGTGTTCTGGACAAGGACTAAGGGTTTACGCAAAGCTGCCTTCCTAGCGACGGTACTGGGCCTATTTTTCTTCCCTTGTTGGCCTTTTACACCTTTGGTTAGCCTGGGTCTTTTTTTTCTCCTTTGTTAGGTACCAATCTACGGTGGGATTTAGTGTTGGTGGGGCCTTTTTTTGGTTTGTTATTAGCTACTAAATGTCTTTGGTTGTCTAAAAAAAACTATGGTGTGCCTTAATGAAATTCACTTTTACTTCAAGCTTAATTTTTTAGAAGCGCATGTCTTCAAATAAATAAGCAATCAATTTCCGGCAGTAGAAGTGAGAGTTAAATAGTCACATAAGCTTGCTCGAAAGTCGAAACTCCCCACATGCTGTTGTGAGTCATAATACTTGATGAGTTAATCTTCTTGAGGGTGTTGAATTCATCATAACTTATTTTCTAAAGTAATATAGCTAGCGATATTTTTGACGAAAAATATAAGTAGCGACACAAGGAATTATCCATGGAATGTAGCATATATTTGAATCATTTTTATTTTCTATCACCCATTCATTTCTATTAGTGCTGGCAGACATGGATGTGCAAGGCCATGTCCAGGTACGACTATAATTCTTCATCTAAGGTGAGGAGAGCACATGAAGATAAGATGGGAGAGCACAGTAGGCTTTGAAGAAATTATCGGACGAGATCGATTTTTATTCCATTATCATCAACTTTGCATTTAGAAATGTAAGGAGAAGATTTTAGGGTATGATGTATACCGTATTATTTTTATACAAATATTGCTATTGTGTACACTTTTAAGTCTTTATTGGCTTCATTTTACACATGCATATATAAAAAAAATTGGGTCTGGCTAAGAGGCCCCAAATTCTAGTTTTGCCCCGGGCCTCCAAATCTCAGGACCGGCCCTGATCATAGGGAACCACTTCTTAAAGTAAAATCCTGAAATTCAAGTTATGGACCGTCGGAGAAAAATATACCCCTCCGTTCCAAAATAGATGTCGCAAGTTTTTTTAATTTTGAATGTATCTATGCTTAATAGTGTCTAGATACATTTAAATTTAGACAAATTTATGACATTTATATTGGGGTGGAAGGGGTATCATTTTTATGCACAAACGCATTGATGGTGTTTTACCAAGGTTTAGGCGAGCTTTCGTTACGGTTTCAAATAGTTTTCAATAATCTTAAGATGTGGTTTGGCAGAAACCCGAGCGGATGCCCATCCCTTGTGTTGTCCTCCTTTCTGTGATCCAAGGGCCAAACCATAGCCCCGTTGCCAGTCCCCCGCCAACCCATCCACTTGCCATGGTCCTCGCTTGTGCTACCGTCCGCTCTGTCCGCGGTGGTGGCAGACCCATTTCCAAAGGACGTGGGTCCTCTGGCCGGTAGTAGAGCACACGATATTATCTACTACAAGTTGAATGTTCGTGCTTTGCCATGACTGTCTTGAGGCAGAGCTAAACGATGAGTTGACTAAGTTGCAATTTCTAAGCGGCGAAAGATGGCAATGAAACACTAAAAAAATATCTCCACCCCTAAGACATGTAAACATAAAGTACACATAAATTTTCGTGTACATAGAAAGAAATGCCAAGAATAAATGAACACATATATATGTCTCAAATCTAAATATCCGTGTACATAGAAAGGAAAGCCAAGAATAAATGTACACATATATACATGTCTCAAATCTGTCGGCGGGCATTATATTTTAAAAGACTAAAAATCATGAAGAAAGTTGAACAAATGTGATTAAGCTACATCAACATGAGATGAGCATGGGGAAGACCCCTCTCCTAGAACTCTACCACATAGACATCCGCCTTCAGAACGCCTACAATCTGCCTCTTGGTAAGCATCCTTTTCATCGCCTCCACCTTGGACCTGAACACTCGGGCCACAAGATCTAGCTGGTCCCGCGAGGTTTGACCTGGGGGCAACACGTCTTGTCTCTCCTGCCAGTTTGGGTTACAGGTTATCGTTAGGAAGATTTGAGGCTTGTCGTACATCATCGGGGTGATGTCTCTGTAGGTCCACTTACTTGGAAGTTTAATAGGCGCTATCTGCATAATAAAGATACCAACATTCATTCTGTACATTTTTGTTCTTAAACCAGTCACCTCAAGCTAGAAATTGTGAAATTCAAAGTTCAATTTTGCAGGGTCAAGTCTAGAATAAATTATATCAGCCATGGTGCATAATAAAATGGAACAAATATTTCAAGGAATATGTTACAGGGAATTACTAACACACCAAAATCAAAGCATGAAACAAGCCATATGTTTGAGATGATCAAAGACAAAATGGGGTACCTTTTGGAATGTAACCTGGATTGGCTTAGTCTGGGTGACCAAATGCAGCTTCTGGTAATAAGATACCAACAGAGATAATTAGCGAAAAGCACTCAATCCAAGAAGAAAAGTAAAGAAACATTTGAACAAAAATAGTAGGTGGAGGAGAGATGGTTTTCAAAAGAGCACCTCCTCTCTCTCGTGTATACTACAACATGATTTCCTGTAAACTTGATATAAAATGTTGGATAGAGGTGAGATTGAAACCTGCATATGTTATTGACCAATTATGTATCTAATTATTGCAAAGTTTGTTAATTAGGTAACTAATCTGCGTTATAGAGGATAACATTAGTTCTGATACAATTATGGCTGCAATACTTCCTCTATCATGGCTTCCATAAGTCAGGTATATTTAGTATGGAAGATATGAGCCACTACAAAAATGGATACAACAGCAAAAGGCCACAACTTCTTATGACTGCATACAAATTTTATCCTCACGAGACTCTTATATTGTGTAGCTTTTGACAGAATCATGTTAACGCTATAAAAACAAAGAACATTCAGTTTACCTATAACTCTATGGAGCATCACAGATACCCTACTCTGTTAAGTGCCATTAGTGGACATCAATACTAATCCTCAAACAGTTCTAAGCTAGGAGGGTGCTACTTATTTGGAATTATTTTTAAAAGTTGAGCCTCCCAGTTCAAAGGCTACAACCCGCATGCATTAGCCATTTAGCCTAAGTGTGGAACTGAAGATGGAACCAACACCATATATCCGGACTCCAGTCCTACTAATCTCTAATTAGGGGCCTAACAACATATTGATGACAGTTGATCTCCAAGCCACTTGATATAGCCTAGTTATGCAGAGAATGAACGAGCAGACTGCAAGAGACAGGGCCTACCTCAGCAGTGAGAGGGCGGTTGTGATGAAGAGGTCAATGGAGGTGTCGGTACCTCGCAAGCTCCTCGGTGATGGTTCGATGTCCCCCTCTAGTACCACCTCCCCCCACCTGCAATCGATCAATAAAAATTGTAACCCAGAGAGCATGCAGCAGCCTGGAGAATGTATCGAGGAGTGGAGCGGACTAACTCTTCCGTGGCAGCAAGATGCGTGGTTTTGCGGTCAAAGAGGCAGCGGCGGCTGGTCCGGTCGCCGGATTTGAGAGAGGCGGTGGGCACGAGGGGAGATGAAGGGGAGCCTTTGAGTATGGGGACGTTTTGTACTAGGCGAGGGTCAAAACACCACGACCTACATGATCGGAAGTCCCCACGTACAAGCTGACCGGAAGTTGCAAACGCACGGATGACAGTCGGTTGCTCATCCATGGAGCTACAGGATTTGCCATGGAACGAGATGCAGGGCTGGGGGATTGGGAGGTGGCGTGACGGGGCAGGCAGCGTGATGGGTGATGGTGAAGCCGACTGCCGGAGCCGGCGCGGAGGACCTGGGATCGGCTGCGAGGAAGGAGATGGAGGAGTCGGCGGAGAGAAGGGATCGTGGTCGAGGGGGTTGTGCACCCTCTCTTCCTCCATGTAATTCGTAGCGCTACACTGACGGCTGGCGGGAATTTTTCAGAGCATTAAATTAGAAAACTTCACCTTCTAGCCAAACCACACACAAAAAAAGTCTCAACCGTCGTGTCCCCAAACAAAATCAGGAATAAACTTCATTAGATTTGAAGTGTGATCAGGGTGTGAGAGAAACAGTCCTTTAGCAAATTGTCTTCCTAGAAATAAAAACCATGTATTTGGTGCATCCATCACTTCCGAGTCTGACCAACTCAACTACAACTTCACACAAAACATGTTTCTTCACAAAAAGAATCCTCCCTACGCACTTTTGCTGTAACTTAAATATTTCTAGCTGTGAGAGAGTTTACAAGATCAAGTACACAACATGTGGACACATCAACAACTTGATTATCATGTGGACACAATAACAAGACAAAATGTGGAACAGGTTGCAATTTGTAAACATACTAACCAACCATCACAACCGCTTTTGCTTTAACGGTAAACTTTCGCTTTTAATACTCCCTCCTGTCCATATTAATGTTCTTAACTTTATCTAGATTCGTATGTATCTAGTTAAGTATTTAGTCTAGATGCATTCGTATCTAGACAAAGTTGAGGCCATTAATATGGATCAGAGGGAGTAGTAAAGATCTTACTTGACTCAGTGGCTCTGAGGAAGAAATCACAAGCAAAAAAGTCAGAGTCAATATGTAAAGAAGACTGTTAATGCTTTATAGTTACTATATCTCTATCAGAAGATGAATGTAGAGGTTCCCAAACAGAAGCCTATCTAAAAATTGTAACAGAGTTTGTCCACAAAATCATAAAAATAATTAACAGCTACAATTCACACAAAAATACATCCATGATGTCGACATCTAACTGGTGCGAGAAAACAATACCAAAGGGCTGTAGAGAGAAGTACTGAATACTCACATGTGGTCTCATCCCATCTTTCTCGCTGCTCAAAATCTCTCTGATCGGCTAGAACAATAAAAGCTACTTGCAAAAAAAAGTGTGAGCCGGCTCGGATGCTGGAGATGATGATCCGCAATGACATGTGTGCGCCGGACATCGTGAGTTGAGTTCTTAGTCACTGCTCTTGTCCTGGTCACCAGGCCTGTTTCTTCTTCAAAATAGAGTAACATGCCGATAGGAGGGCATAGCACATGAGTTTCTAGATCAACATAAGTTTTCATAAGTTTTGGAAGTAATGTAATTGTTCATTTGCAAGTCACGTACATGTTCAGTTAGGACACCAAAGTTTTTCCTTCAGACTCCAAAACTGCAAAACAATTTCTAGAACATAAATATATTGTCAATCCTTTAGTCTAATCAGCTTAGGAATTTGCAAGTCACGTACATGTTCAGTTAGGACAACACAAGTTTTCCCTTTAGACTCCAAAAAACTGCAAAACAATTTCTAGAACCTAAATATATTGTCAATCCTTTAGTCTGATTAGCTTAGGAAAGCAGATGATCATATTTTTGTGGATAGAGTGAAAACAAGCAGATGTACAGTGTTACACTAAGAGATTTTTTTAGCATTAAACCAAATTTCATCATGTTGTAACTTCTCTACCATAGCCCCATTGGCTAGAATCTACACAAAGTTCCAATATGTACATGCCTTTGGCATAGCAGTATCTGCAAAATGGCCCAACCACCATCAGTCGATGCACCTCTGCCATGAAGAACAAATAAAATGGGGTTTCTTTTAGGAATTGGGTTGATCTACTTCTGGCCTGAAGAGCAAATAGACTCCAGAGAATTCAAATCAAAACATATGAGTTTCTTAGAGAAATTCAGTTTGAATAATTGTTTACCAGTACTTATAAAGAACACAGCGCACAACCAATATGATCAATCATATCAAACTCTCGCTGATTCCAATTTCTAATTGATAGCCAAATAATATTCGATCGATGGATGTGTCAGTTGTGCAAACAATCGATTTTTTTTAGGAAATTGTCAATAGTAACAACAACCTTGAGTATCTTGCCAAATAACTAATTCACGTTGCGTAGAACTAAACATTTTACAGGAAATACTGAATAATATTCACCTTTAACTTGCTTCCTCACCCTGTGACAAGCAATTTGTTATTTGCTTGGGGAATCAAGGAACCTACATATAGGCGATATGTGCTCACTTTCATTATTGGAGGAGAGCAGCACAAGCAATAAAGTAAGTTTGTTTATGCTTGAGATATCACACACACAAAAAACCTTCAATTGGAAGAAGTATATGGCCATAATTTATCCTATAGTCTCCATAGTAATGGTTCATCTCTCCAACTTTATATATACCTCTACTATAACAAAATTAATAAACCACGGAGCAAAAGATGTTTGTGTTGCTTTTGGCATATCAGATTGAACTAACTAACCACAAAAAACAAATGGTATTTTTTATTTTACGATGAAGAAAGCAATAGATCTTGAAGGTGCTATTAGCATATCAGTTTGTATCAATGTCAGGTGAATCTCTTCAATGGAGTGGATTGCCAATATGCACCAAAACTAAGTGCAGCACTCAGCTGTTGGCATACCAGTGTGTAACATAACCTCTAATTTCGAATTGATCTTCTCCTATTAAGCATGTAGCCTTCTCTATCAGTCATGTTTGTCTACAATTCAAAAAGTACTCTAGGAGATGAAGGTTGCGGATGCTGGACTCTGCTGTATACCTCGCAAGCGCCTCCACGATGATATGATGTCCCTCCACCTCTAGAACCACGGCCTCCATCTACAAGATCGATCAATCAAACCCAAATAGAATGCAGCAGTAGCGTGGAGAAGATATGAATGAGTGGAGCGGACTAAATATTTCGTGGCAGAAGGGGGCGTGTCCGGTGCCAGCGACATCGGCAATGTTTCTACGGTCTGAGAGGTGGCGGCAACTGGTCTGGTCGCCGGATTCGAGAGAGGCGACGAGAGGCAAGAGGAGAGGAAGTGAGGATCTTTGAGGTCTCGGGGAGTTTTGTACTGGGTGAGGTTCAAACCACCACGATCGGCACAACGCTCACATGAATCCTTTTAGGTTCTAAGCCTCCTCGTGCGCACGGGCTCTACAAGGAAGAATGACTGGATCAGCAAAGCAATAGTAGAGCGATACAAAGAAGATATGACAGAGTTTTGTCTGTGGTAGAAAACCTACAATGCACTGATAACCAAAACTGGGCATAAAAGGAAGTATACGTACATATGCATATAAAGCAGCCAGAAAATAGACTTATATTAGACATTCAATTCAGTGCACAATTAATACCAAGCACAAATGGTCTCATAATTTCAGAAGTAACCGAAGCAGGTATGCTTTTATCATGCATAGCAACCAACCATTAATTAGATAAAACAATGTAAGAAATTGAAAATAACCAAAGAAGTAAGAATATAACACAATTGATTTGTACTTCAGCGGATATTTCAGAAATAAAGAGAATTTATGCTAGATATATAATATGGTTCCATAAATAAAGTGCATATAAGTAGATAATGTACAGTGGAAAGGGGATTTGTACGCGTGAGGTAGAGCAGATTGCATCGAATCCACAATAATGTATAGTGGAAAGGGGATTAAATTATCTGCAACATCAAAAACGAAAAGTTTATTTTTGTCAAATGCTAGAACTACAAACTTCTATAGTCCAGACTTGAGAAGACATTTCGCGATGCAACTCTACTCTTTTCCCTGCATCAAATTCATTCCACACTATCTAGTTTCATGTCAAGAGCAATACCTTCTACACAAAAATAGTTAAATAACAATCTGAATAAGCATCCCTAAAACAATCTAATAAATATGCCAATATTGGATAGCAAATGAGAATTAGTGGCTTTTACAGGAAGCGCGGAATGCCACAAGAACTGGAATTCTTTAATCTAGCAACACGAACTGAACCTCGATTGGAATTCTCCATGATTTGCATCCTAGATTTTCAGATTCACGTGTGAGGAACCTACAGTTTACCAATTACCATCACGTCAGTAAATTGATATGGTACGTACCACACAAGAAATAGGACCAAATTTGTGGATTTGACTGAAAAAGCCCATCGTACATGCAGATGGTATGAGGGCAGTGGCTTGATGTCAGGAGCGACGGATGGATGACTGACCCAGATGTGTCAGAAACTGCTTGATGTGAGCGAGGCGACGCCGATTGAGTTCGGATAGAGATAAGAAATGTGATGGCTCTAGTTTGGGAAAAGTTAATACGGCTTGAAGTAGACGGCGGTGGCAGACTGGCAGGGACGCACGCGATGACATCGGCTAGAAGGCCATGGCAGCTTCGAGGAGATTTCAAGGCGAGGGGAATTTAACCACGCAGGGAACATCTGTGGCTGCCGCCTGCCGGATCCAGACAGAGCGGAAACACCCCGCACATCCCCTGGTGGCTAGTGTACGACCTTCAGCCCATGGCGATCGCCAACAACCTCTTCTAAGGTGTGCACGAACGCCTCACCGATGGCCACCCGCCCTTGCGAGACCTCAAAGCGGTTCTTGATCTGATCCGACACGACAAGGAACCCTAGGAAGTCGACCCACGCCGGCCCGGTGAGATGAGACCAGTCCGTCGATTCCACGGACTGCACCCTCGCCGGTGCCGCAGGCGCCAGCGGGCGGACATTGGTGGCGACGCTCGAGTAGAACGGAGAACTGTCGGCGTCGACATCGGTGTCGGGGAGATTTTCTAGGCGAGGGGAATACACAAGGGAAGGGACTGTTTTTTTTTTTGAGCAGAAGGGATGGGACCGGTGATCGTGGGTCATGGAGAGAAGCGTGGAGGGCCTCTCAGTGGTGGCATAGCCCGTAAATAGTTTCAAGTCGAGGGGTAATTTTCAAACAACGTATCACCATCATGTCGGCTTCTCTTTTAATGAATAGTAGAGATCTGCTGTGAGGCCAGCTGCCGCGCGCGCTGTGGCTGTCAGTGTTCTTTTTTTGAAGCTTACAAAATTTTGAATTTGAAGATCCAAAAAACATGAAAAAATACCAACATGTAGACAATTATATACAATAAGAGCATGTCAAAAATCGTGTGAAAATACTTTGTATATTGGGCTCAGCGAAAAAGAGAAATTTTCGGATCTGAGATTTGAATAGTACACTTACGAAACTTGTCAAATTTTTTTTTTCTGCTCCAAAAATACAAGTAAATTTTCATTCACACTTTGCAGATGTGTAGTGCATGTCGTTAGCTACATGCACATATTTGTTTCGATTTTTTTTAAGCATTCGTGAAAAGCTTAAAATCGGCCTAAATAGAAATGGACGAACATGATTAAAAGCTACATTTAGGCCGGAATCCGTTATTCTTGTTCTCTCTCCTTCCCTGGTATTTCCCAATTCTTCTTGTTCCTTCCTTGACCTCACGTCTCGAAGCAGTTGTCGTGCTCGACGACCTCGAGGAATACGGGGTCGGTTTGATGTGGATGTCGATGCAGAAGCGACATGACCAAAGCAGCACGGCGGCCTTCCTGGGATCTCCACGACGGCCTTCCTGGGATCTCCACGGCGGCCTTCCTGGGATCTCCACGGCGGCGTCCTGCTCCATGTGTTGATACACGGCCTCGGCGAGGATAGCCCCATGTGGTGCAAGAGCTCCAGGGCGTTGACCCTAGCCAGGAGGTGGAGCAAGCGGCATGAGGTCGTCGGCTGCCCGCCGGCATCAATCCGGGCGGTGCTGAAGCACGCACCGCCATAGAGGATGGAGACATTGGAGGCGCTATACTACACTGTGGGTTGGTGGCATGGGCGGTGAGGGTGACCCCGATGTCCAGGCATCCAGTGCCACCGGGGGATAGAAGTGGAAGGTGGACAGACTCGTGGTGGTAAGCCTATTGCTGAAATTTTCTCGGCAACTGGAGAGAGGGTGTTGTATTAAGAGGAAGACAGAAACACATTACCAAAGAAAATAACAAGGCAACTAGGATCCTGTTTAAGGATGATAAGGTGTCTAGGATTGGATTTGATTTCAGATCAGATCACTTAGACATGGTTATCAGAAGCTAATGTATGTTGCATTTTGTGATTATCATAGAGGAACTCAAAAACTGAGAAGCTAAGGTCTGTATAGCTATTTGTACCGTATTTCTTCTTTTGGTCTGTATTGATATCTATCTATCTATACTATTAAATACCTTGCGGTCTTGATGGTTGGTACGTCGTCCCGTTCGTGAAAAAAAAACAGTTACAAACCTTGTCCCACCCGACACGATCGATAAAGAAAACCGGTCTGCTCTCCTGCCGCTGATCCAAAAAAACCCCGTTCATTATACATACCCTCGTCCCACACCATCGCTACCCAGCCTGACCGATCCGATTGGAAAGAAAAAAGGCAACAGACTCGGACTCGATATAGCCTTTCTATCGCTGGCCGTAATGGTCTTCGTACGTCAAATCCATCACCCGTGTACGCCTGCCCAAAATAGACGCCATACAAAATTTCCATGGCCGCCGGCCCCTGGAATATCTGCGTTTGTGGCCGGGTCGCTAGGGTGCGGGAAGACGCGTGAAGGTGTGTGCTCGCGCAGGAAGATGCAGCGAGACAGGACAACAGAGGATGGGCGACTCGTTACCAGACCTCAGCCCTTAAGCGATTCCACTTGACCTTGCCCAATACATAATCCATCTAATTGAAACGGAAGATTTGGTGGCCCTCTGAATCTTGATAGAAGGTTATCCTAAATTACATACTCACTGAGTTTTGAATCAAAGACTGACCGAAGCTTCCGCAGATGCTTTCCAAAGAGGTAACCTGGACTTGCAAACTTCTTGTCAGCACAAAAGAGGCAAAACCAAAACCTCCATGAATTGTTTTTTATGACAAACCTCACTGCATTTTGTGCAGCCCATTGGTAGTTTCCATACTTTCCATCATAGTACTGTTGCAGCTCAAAGTACGTACTCCTCCACGTTGGTCCCTGCTCGAGCGGAACCATCTGAACCCTCATGTCCTCGATTCATCTTCGCGTGGTGTGATGAAGGCTGTAGCTAGGTTTGGCTCGCCACGTTCTCTGTTGGAGCCTGGAGGCCGAAAAAGCTAGGGTGCACCGTGCAACGGGTATGGCCGCGTGCTAATCGCGGGCCATGGTCGCCGACGTGCCGCTCGAGGGGCTAGAACAATGGAGTGAGGTGGGTTCTGTGACGAGGGTGCAGCCCGAGCCGACGTCGGCGGAGACCTTGCTCGATGTACGTGTGGCAACGGCAGCCTGAGGGGATCATCCTGGTCGAGCAGGTCGCCCTGGCGGCGTTCGAGGATAGTGTTGATTCGGCTCCGTAGGTCTCTGGCCTGATTTCACAAGCACGCGGGATGTACTACCCCCTCGCGTCCTAGGTTTAGTCAAAGTCAAACTTTGTAAACTTTGATCACATATCTAGAAAAAACATCAACATAGAAAATGTAAAATCTATTCTATTATAATTTTTATAAACTATATTTTTGTAATATGCATCGAAAGTTATGGATATTGATGTTTTTTCTTAAATTCTCGGTCAAACTTTATAAAGTTTGACTTTGATTAAACCTAGGACGTGAGGTAATTGTGAATGAAGGGAGTACACACTTGCTATGTTCTCGAAACGTGCTGTGTCGTCTTGCCGACAGGATTCTGCCTGCAAAGATGATTGTGCATGTGCCGTGGAGCAAGCTCTTCAAGAAGACCATGGAACTCCTGGTGATTGGTACTTGTTTTCTCTTTTGTGTTTACTTCAAATGCAGCAATATAGTTTTCTTCGGTTATGTTTATCACAGTATCAACAATACTACAATATATTCTTGTAAAACATATGATCTATGAAAAATGACCTACAACTAGCATCTCATGCACGTCATCTATTTTGTATTTTTTCCTTGGCACTTTTGTATTAAGAGAAGTGGCCAAGTGACTCAAATCTGTATTATTGCTTGTATCCATATTCTGAAGGATTAGCCAGTGCATAACTTATGAGAAATTTGTTTGTGCCATCCACCTGATAAATCATTTATCATGGTTTTGAACTAACATGCAAATTATAAGATGTTGCTTGATTTCTTCAAAAGATGGTAACATCGAAAAGACGCTATACTGGATCCATATATACTTACTGATAATATCCATAGATGACTTGTTTTTGGTAATCGACGAAGATTACCATATTGATATTCGGACGCATGGTAATATGATGTATATGAAAGGGTAGTGTGCGGCAAGTTGAGGTGTTGGTGGGGTCATGGCGGGTGCACTGAAAGGTATCATATTTCTTTGTAGGTAGTTAAATATTTAGACATCTTTTCATGCTAACATGAAAACGAAAGTAAAAGTTGACCGTGGCAACGCACAGACATTGAACTAGTTTTCATAGAATCAATACTCGACTCTCGAGTTCTTCGGAAGAAAGCCCGGTGAAGGGAAAATAAATGTACATACAAGCGCAACAATTTTGGTGTGGATTGTAGATTTATTGATTAAAATAAAGCACGCGTTAATATCGCACTTGCCACTTGTGCCAGAATGTCATGTAGACGGCGCAGCGAAGCGCGCGTGTTCGTCTAGTATATCTGTAACATGGGAGGTGGTTGTGGTTTTTTTACGGGGGAGGTGGTTGGTGTGGATGCCGCGGTGGCCATCTCTAGAGATGTTGGTGGCCTGCTGATCCGTATAATGGCTTGGGCCACGGAGCTCCATCGTTTATCGTGACAACCCATGTCGTCAGGTGCGTGTTGGCGGGCTTGTGAAGAAGGCCGGGTGCAAGGAGACGAGGTTGTGTCGTCGATCTAGAAAGCTGCTCGACAGATATTCCGCTAGCGGTCCCTGGTACTCCCTCGGTTCCATATGTTTTAACTTTACGAGAAGAGCGTATTTAGATCTTTTTTAATACGTAGGTTTACCTTCAAATCTAAATTAACCTATTCACTAAAATGAGTCTAGATATACTTCTTTTATAAAGCTAAAATATCTTATATTTTGAAACGGAGGGAGTAGGCGGGAGACGACATCTCGCAATCTGTTGTTCAAGTCGATAGGAGATGCCCGTTTTCGGTGGATAGAGGACAATACGACAATGATCGAAAGTTAGTAGCGATGACCTCAAACTTCTTATGGTGTCTTATCTAGCGGCGTGTGAGTGTCAACTCTCCCGACATTGGGATCCGTCTAGCGAGAAGTCGTCAGCCGGTAAAAGGTTCCTAAAGGTTTTGACGACAAGTATGCGTGTACCTGAATGGAAACACAGGATCTCTCCGATCAGCAATGTCGACCCACATGCATTGTGCCTTTGCCAAATGTGGTGACTTGAAGCTCAATCTTTGTTGGTTCTGTCTCTGTTTTGATGTTTCTGTATTTCTGCACGCCTTCTCCCAGATCGTCCAAGTGGGTCTTTTTATAGGGGTTTTTAGGTAAATAATTCGAGTCTAAGATGAAGATGGACGACTGCGGAGGCTCGAGGAGAGAATGGGCCCTAGTGGCGCGGCCTGGTAGTGTGGTGGTGCCATTGGGCCTCGTTTCTGCCTCATGGCTCTTCTCCCGAGGTTCTGGTGCTTCAACTGCTTCTCTTCGCAAAAAATACTCCTCAAAAAATCTCCGGGCCATTTGACTTTGTTTAGGGTCCTGAAAAATAAAAATACATAAAACAAGGTTTTCCTGTCCTATAGAGTTATAAATCAATAAAGAGGATTATTAGTAAATCCCTATAAATTAATATAAAATATGGATATAACATTACATACGTTGCAAATATGTACAAATAAACTATAAAGTACTATAAAGTTTATGTATACATATTACATGTATGAATAGTTTTTTCCAACAATGAAACTACGACAAGTCTCACCTAAAAGCCATATGAAATTTACATTAATAACACGAGCGTAAAACTCCACCAGAACATATGCAAAACCTACCTGTAACACCATCAAGACTCTGCATCAAATGTTTCAGTGGAGTTTCATAACATAAAATAGAAAAAACACATTTAAAATTACTGTAGTTTTGTTTGAAAGATAACGTGTCCCAGATAGAAATAGGACATCCGATTAAGAATGTACTCCGGTCTTTTCTAGTTTGGACAAGAAAATGAAATGATATGATCGATGGGTGATTGGGTAGAGACGTGGAGTGCGATAGAGAAGTGGGCCGTGGGATTGATTTGGACAATGGGCAGTGTCCTGAAAAGCCTCAAAATGATTTGGACCAAAAATATTTGCATCTACGCTCGGACAGTCAAGACGGCACGGCTCACTGCGCTAGCAGTGTTCTTTTTTTTGAACTAAACGCTAGTAGTACTTGGGTAGAAGAAGAACGTTACCGGCCTCCGCCTCCCCTGAGGATGACGATGGGGAGTTGGAGCTCGACCAGTCTCCTCCTCCCGCGAGGACTAGCAGTGGGATCGCGGCCGCCTCTGCCGGGGATCGTGCCTGCCATGGATCGCGGCCGCCGGGGAGATCGCGGGCGCTGGAGATCGCGAGCGCCGGGATCGCGGGCGCCGGGGATCGTGCCTGCTAGGGGTCACACGCGGTCACCGGAGATCGCGGGCGCCGGGATCACGGCGGCCTCCCGCCCGGGATCTGCCTACCAAGGATCGCGCACGGCCGGAGATAGCGGACGCTCGGATTTTAAAATTTGGATCTTGAATATAAGTCAATCGTAACGTTTTAAAACTATCTGGGTTTGTTTGTAAAGTTATGTTTGTACAGCGCGTGCAGACAATAATTCGGGCCGGAGGGAGTACTATGTTTCCAGGCCACACAAGCATAGCCGCCGACACCACCACCGTACCGGCCATGCCCGTGACAAAGCAAAGCTCGCACAACCACCGCACGGCAGCTAGTTAACCACGACGCCGACTTCCTCACGCCAGGCGTCAACGCCGGCACACAAAACAACCCCTCACAGATGGCGCCTCTGTGGCGGCTGTCTACTCCTCACCGCGTCCACCATTCATCGGCTGCTTCCTCGTCGCGTCCTCCGTTCTGGCGCGTGCACGGAGTACCACTCTCCTCGCATGGATCAGCAATGCCGCACCACCGAAGTGTTGCTCGCCTCGCCAGGACCATCCTGTGATTCCGGGGGCCCGGGGCGAAAGTAAAAAATGGGCCCCATAACTAGCAAAATAGTGAATTACCAATAAATAGTTAAAGTGCATTCAAAAGCAATACTTGTAAGAAATAAAATATTCATACTATCTTAAGTTTTGTTCTAGATTTTTTAGATGCAACGAACACTGGCGAGTATGCCAATATTAATCTCACCGATTATCACGTTTGCTCCGCCTAGAATTTCACCGTCTTGGTGGCTATTGTAGTAGTGCGGTCTCCTCTTGGCGTATCGGCTTATTACCTCTTGGTATTGCCGCATGAGAACGATCAATCAACCGGGCACTGATGCACATCAGAGGGACAATTAGAGTCGTACCTAGCCATGACCCTACAGTTCCATGTTTGCAAGCATCAAGAGAAATCAATGGGTATAGAAAAGAAAAATGATACCATGTATGCTACATTTCTTGGATAAGTCCTTGTCTCAGTACTTTATTTTTTGACGAAAAATATTGCTACTTATATTACTTCAGAAGATAATTCACTGAGATCTCAACGCCATCTAGCCGATTAACTCGCCAAGTACAATGACTTAAACCAGCATAACGACCATTTTGAGCAAGTCTACGCGATTCTTTATTTATCTCACACTTCTATGCTTAAAATTGAGAGATTTTATTTTAAGATAGGCACTTCTCAAAATAAAAAGTTAAGCTTGGAAAAAATCAATTCCGTCAAGGAACATCAAAGGCTTTTTTCAGATGACCAAAAGCAATTGATATCGGGTGATGTGGCATAGCGTAATACATAGGCCCCACCCCTAATTAATCCCATCATAGATTTATTACGAACTAAAGGGAACAAGGCCCATGCTAATGAAAGGGCTAAAAGCCTAACTAATAGAGAAAGAAAAAGGCCCAAATTAAGCGGCACTAAGCAGCCTAGTATAACTCTTCGTTCTCGTCCAGAACCGAGAGAAATATCTTCAAACTTCTCTAATGGCGCCGTCGCGTCGATGAGTTCCGCCGCCTCTTCCTATGGCTTATGTAAACTGGATTTGGGGCCCCTTAGCGCCGGGGGACCGGGGCGGCCGCCCCTCCTACCCCCCTCAGGGTCGGCCCTGCGCCTCGCCTGGATCAGAAACACGGGCGAACGGAGCCGTGGCGTCACTCTGCTGCTTATTGCTCTTTAGCCGTGTGTGCCATTCCCGCGCGTCGTCGGAGAAGACGTCAACCCCTACGCCGACGAGCTAACTATGCGTGCCATCGCGACGTCGCTCAGTGCCGACTTTGCTCTGGGCTAGATCGATGATACATCATCCTGAGTCGATGGCTAGATCGGCGTGGTGTGAAACATGCACAAGAGGGTGTAAGCGATCACGCACACACAATGCAAGTCTGAACAGCACCTTGGCTCAGGATTTTGGAAATATGCAATCGCTCGATGAGCTCGACCTTCGTGACAGTACATCTCGAACCCTATCGTCATTTCGCTACTGGCGCCGCCGCAGCTAGGGGCGCTCTACGGATTTTGAGGGCCATAGGGCAAACACAACACGAAGGACCCCTTGTTTAAAGTGGTAGAGAATCCTTAGGGTCAAGGGGGGCCATTGCCCCCTACTCCAGAGAATTTCTTAAAGATATCTCAAATATTAGATCAACCAATACCGACGTGCATGCATTGTGCCTTTTCTAAAGGTGGTGTCTGGAAGCTTAACCTTGGACATGTAAACCCCAAGTTTGACCTTTGGTTAGACTAGTCAGCGTCGACAAGCCGTGCAATAGACCCTTTTAAAAGCTTTGTTTAATAGCTGTGTACTTTTGTTATTAGGTCACATGCAAAGGGTTTGTGGTGGGAATGTCAAGATACCGTGGAGCCAGGCGTTCCATTTTGAATGACCTCAGGATTTTCTTTATTTTTTGAGTAAATTCTATTTTTTAACGTCTAGCTTGTCGTTTGTGACAAAAAAAAACCATCTAACATATACCCCATTTAGATAAAGTTGTGCCAAAATTTACCCATTTTAAGATTTGAGAGCACTCCGTCGGTTATGTCTTGGTCATCGACCAGGGATGTCCTGGTCATCGATCAGGGTACTGTGAGTGCAACATTGATCTATGTGGGTTGATTGAGTTAAACTATGTGGAGGAATGGACAAGCAAACAACGGTATGGTCGATGCAAAGTAGGATGAAATGCACGAGGTATATGCGCGCACATCCATAAAAACCCGGTCGGTGCGAGTTCACCGGCTGGTTCTTTCCTTCTGGTGTGTTTTGTTATTTATGCATGCATCGTCTCCTCTGATGGAAATATTTCACAACTAGTTGCGTGTGCACTCCTTTATTATCGGTTATGTTGTATCTCGTGCATCTGCTAAATTTTGTCTCAAAATATGATCATATATGACCTGTTTAAAAAAGAAAAGAACTAAATGAATAGTATCCTGTGTTATGCATACAACATTTTTTTTATTTTATGTAAGCCATACCATGTCATATTTGGGATGAAAATTTGCAGATACACAAGATACAACATAATCTATGTTTATGATATATTTTACATTTTTTTAAACATGGAAGTGCGGCATGCAACATGGGGATGCAGGTGCAACTAGTTGCGAACTTTAATTTCCCGTCTTTGAATACTCTCTAAGTAATATGCACATATTGGTTTCATTTAGAGGTGTAGAGAGCGAGTGCTGATCAACTCTACGACAAATTAAAACGTCTCCATGAAGCATGCCACATCACGCTACTAGGAAACAGCCTATAGATAGATAAGATATTCAGTGGCGCATATGTAAAACTATGCGCCACAGATATATATATATCAGTGGCGCACTAAAAAAAATGCGCCACAGAAGTTTGGCACTTCAGTGGCGCACGAAACCAATATGCGCCACAAAAGTCCATATTTCTGTGGCGCATATTTTCGTGTGCACTAAAGTGCCAAACTTCTGTGGCGCATATAGACGTATGCGCCACAGAAGGTTGATGGAACCAAGCAGCTAAAAAAGCGGGAGAAACTTCTGTGGCGCATATGCACATATGCGTCAGAGAAAGTGATGTTTCTGTGGCGCATATAGGTGTATGCGCCATAGAACACGCATATAGGGGGAAAACAGATCCCACCCCCCCTCCCCCGAATCGCCTTTTCAGTTTTGTAAAAAATAAACAAAAATGATAGAAACTTTTAAAAAATAATTCATTTAAGTTGTAGTTAGATTTTAAGGTATAGATCTAGAAAAAATTGAAAAACATGAATTTCGATTATTTTGCAAAAACAGGTCATGACACCGTAAAATGGCTCTAACTTTTGCATACGATATCGGAAACAAATCTTTAACCTATCAAAATGATCGTCTCGAAATTTTCTACTCGATTTCAACCGCTGGAAGCTGTTGAAGATTTTGTAGATTCCCCAAATTCCAAAATAGTAAAAAGTTATGGCAGACAGAAGATTTTTTTCTGCAAAAAAATAAAAAAGGGGGAGAAACTTCTATGGCGCATTTCCCCCATATGCGCCACAGAAGTCTTGGGCGGGATTCGAAATTTGAATCCCGCCGACACCCTTCTCCCTCCCTTTTTCCTTTTTCTTCCCCTCCCCACTTCTCCTCCCCTCCATACTTCTCCCCTCCTCACTTCTCCTCCTCCTCCTCCTCCTCCACCACCACCACCACCAACTCCGGCGACTAACTCCGGCGACCACCACCACCTCCTCTACCACCAACTCCGGTGACCTCCTCCTCCACCACCAACTCCGGCGACCTCCTCCTCCACCACCAACTCCGGCGACCTCCTCCTCCTCCACCACCACCACTTCGGCGACCTCCTTCTCCTCCTCTTCCACCACCAACTCCGGCGAGCTCCTCCTCCTCCACCACCACCACCAACTCCGGCAACCTCCTCCTCCTCCACCACCAACTCCGGCAACCTCCTCCTAGCCCTCCTCCAACCACCACCAGCACCACCACCACCAACAACTCCGGCCAGATCTAGATCTGGCCCATTTTTTTTGAAATTTGAAAAAAACTTCTGTGGCGCATATTGGCCATTTGCACCATAGAAGTTTGAGATCTGGCCCGCCTTTTTTTTGAATTTTGGAAAAAAACTTCTGTGGCGCATATTGGCCATATGCGCCACTAAAGTTTGAGACTTCTGTGGCGCATTTTGAAATGCGCCACAGAAGATAGTTATCAGTGGCGACTAGGAAATGCGTCACGGATAGTGAAAAAAGATGCGCCACTGATAAGCTGTTTCCTAGTAGTGTCAGGTCTTGCTTGACATAACATTTTTAAATCTTAAAAGGCGCAAAATCTGGTAGAAGTTACAGTAAATGGGATAAGCTGGGAGAATTTGTGTTAAATGACGGAATTTTAGTGTACAAATGGTGACTAAAGAGTAAAAATATAAATTGACTCTTATTTCTGTTAGCTGTTTTGTTCGGTATTGATGTCTGGTTTGGCTTGGTATTCCATGGCCATACCTGGTCCCAATTTTCTTGGACGTCAGTACTAGCTATTGTGTTATAATTTTCAGTTATGACAGTCGATCTGGTCAGTGCAAATACAAAAACAAATTTCTGGAGAAGAACTTCAGAATTTAGAATGCATTCTCTTTTCAAGTTCAGAATTCAGAATGTGTTCTCTTTTACAGTATATTAAGTATATCAATTATGTCTACATTCACGTATCTATGAGCCTGAAATAATTATAAAAATAAACCACCCACTTGATCTTGGTAACACTGTAGAACAAAAACACCAGAGCTAACCACCCACACAGATAACTTGTCTGCATCCAGGTAGCCATCGGTCCGTATATATGGTAGTGGAATGTGATTAATACAAACTTGTTTAAATGTCACATAGCACATCAGAAACTACTGGTATAAATAGCTTGATAATATGTCATAGGGTTCAGACAAAATTAAAAAGACCACAATCAAGTGTGGACAAGGCGCAAAATTAAATGAGATCCCCTGATGGTCAAGAATAGCTTCGAAAGTGACAAAACCTTGACTGAACTTCAAAATGCGAATGGATTAGCTACATCCAAATTATGGACATCCTTGACATTCCAAACCTCACACACAGATTTATCAGTTGTAAACTGAAACCTAATGCCTCATGAAGCCGTGTTCTCTAGATGAAGCTTCCTCCATTCTCTGCCAATAACTCCTCATTGTAGTTCTCCACAAAAATGCAAGTGTCTAGGCCTCTCACATTCAACAAAAAGAATGTCAGAAAAGTTAACATGCCACCAGATGTTGGAGTGCGTTTCAAACAATATTTTCTTCAGCCGAATGTCATGACATCTAATCAGGTTCTTGTGTTTATGAATCCACAAATTCTTTGGGCCTAATTTAAATGTCTGAAAATAAACAAAGAAAAATTAGCAACTTCAAAATAGCTGTAGACAAGAAGAAACTAAGAATGAAGAATCAGTATCTGCATGTACAACTTCTCCAAGCATGGAAACGTAAGAAGATCAGAAAGTAAGTGGTGTACTTTTGTTTAACTTTTCAAAGGTTTATTGGAAACCTGAATACTTCCAATGGTACACAACGATAAAACAAAGAACATGGTATATTTCAAACCTAGCATGTTTGATATGTTTTACGCCTGTTGCAACGCACATGCACTTTGCTAGTTATGAATAATACTACTTTGCGTATCAACCCACAGAGAGACCTGTGGTCATCCCCTTTCTGGAAAAAAAGAAACTCGAGTTGAAATTAAACCAGCAACTCAAACTATGTGTTGCATGTATATGAAACAATTAAAGCACGACGAGTCTCACTCGTATGCAGTCTAGGTTAATAAGACGAGTGGAACACTCCACTCAAACACATGCAAAACTATACCAAGCCGTATCAAAATTGTGGAACAGTAAAATAATTGTTTTCGGAAAGTTTCATACATGTTTGAGTGGAGTTTCATAACATAATTTCTTTCAAAAAAAAAACTAAATCCTATTTAATAATGGTCTCGTTTGAAAGATAGATGGGTTGACCTTAAATTGGTTTTGACAATTCCGAGGGTTCTTGATGCAAAAATAGCTAAAAATCATTTGGAGGGAATTTTTTTTTGTATCTGATGATATGTCGCTTGGTTTTCATGTTTTCACTAGAAATGTGATCTCATGGGATTTGTTTTCTCCGCAAAAGATCACGGCAGCATGTGAGAAACACATATAGTTTGAGAACACATTGCTCGGGATATGGTCGGCCCGGTCACGACCGTACATGAACCTTCTTTTCAACCGTGACCGTGAGCAATCCTTGGGTAATGATTAAACGTCATTCGAGGCAGCGGAGCCTCAGTCCACAACATGGCCGATGGGACGGTCAGCTAGCCTGGTATAGCAAAAATAGTGGATAAGGCCTCCTTTGACGGCTAGTTTGATCATGCAGGCTCACTGGAAACGAAACATATGTACAGACAGAGTTTAATAATCGCCACTCCTTGGTGAAAAAAATTGCAGCATCGGCACTCTACCGCCACCGCGACTTGCTATTTTTGTTTCTAACATCAAGTTCTTTGGTGTCAACATATCCTATAAAATATTTACCTAAATAAAACTCCTTGGGGAGTGGTATCCCACTGAAAATATACAAAACAAGCTACAGACTGTCGGATAAAAAATATTCGACCCAAATCACACATTTGGCCTTCCACAGCTTTTATAGAACATGTAGCTGATGTTTCACTGAGAATTAATTGAGCTTTCATTGTGGTTTGGAATAGTTTTCCATAATCTTAAGGTGTGCTTGGATAGAAACCCGAGTAGATGCATGGCACTCGTGTCATCGTCCTCACGGAGACAGGCCAAACTCTTGACCCCTCCCCGGGGCATCCCCAACATATGCATGCACACAACATCAGTAAATACGGCCATCATTGAGATAGCATACGTGTATGCAACTAATAAATAAGCCATTTCACCATTGACATAAACAAGTTACTACTCAAAACTAAACATAGAGACACAATAGATCATGGGAAAAAACATTTTGAATCAAACATCATGTTTATTACAGTGGGAATGATGAAAAGGTGTTGTATATGGTGATGGAGAGGTGCCTCCCCAAGGGAGAGAGGTGGCCACGGCGAGGAGGCGGCGTGGTGCCGGTGCGAGGGGCCCCTGCGCGCCCAACCCTAGGGGAGCATCATCCCTTTGCCTCCTTCTTCCTTGGATATTATCGGTGATGTACATGAACCCTTCCCCTTGTATAAGGCAGCCGAGGGGGAGGAAAATTCATGGCTTTTGGTGGTGGTATCCAAAATAGGGTTTGCCTCTTTATATTGACTTTGATCCAAGGGCTCTTGGCCCTGGGATTGGTACCTCTTTGCTCCAAGGGCTCTTGGGCACATCTAGAACCTTCCTAGGCCTCCCCTATATCCCCATGATTCCATAGAGTCGAGTCTTGGTCGAATCCATAAATTATGACAAGATTTGGACTAAATCACGTCATCAACTTCAGAAATCTCAAAACTTCTTCTAGACTCTTTGGTGCCAGGGCTGTCATGATTGCATAAGACCTCGGATAGGGATGATCTTCATATAAAAAATCATTAGCTTAAAATTTTCAAAAACCTTCACGTCAATTGTTGTTCTGTCTAACATCATATCCGGGTCGAGTCGTGGAAATCTTCGAAAACAGTTCTGTAGGGACATAATTCTAAAAATTCTGAATTTAACCATAATGAGGAATTTCTTTCCGTATTCACGTAATTCCTACACGACAAAGTGTAAAATAAGAGATTATGCACTTTTGCAACTATTAGTAAGTTAGTCCCAATAAATATAATAATATGATAAATAATAATTAGTTTATCACAATAAACTACAAAGTTTATGATGCATTTCACAGGTGTCTTGGCGTGGCCGATGTGGCACACAACCGTCTTACTGGGGTCGTTATGGCGACCGTCCAACTGGGATATCTTAGTGTCAATTACACATAACTTACTTCAGGGTTTTGTACCGGAGTTCGCGGATCAGTCCATAGTGCGCAGAGGCTGCTTTGGATGAGAGCTTCTGTCCGCCAGAGCCTAGCCCGTGTGATAGACATATCCACTCCTTGTTCATGGTCGCTGGTGACTTTCTCTTCCTCGCGGATTTCGCAGCCAGTTTGAAGGGGGCAACTCATGTGATTGGTAGTTCGGTGTTTACCACGACAAGAGTAACATGATCGCCAGTGTGAACTTTGGCCGCCTCGGGCTCAACGACACTCTTCATCCTGCTTTCGGTGATCTCAAGTCCTTGGTGATGATCATTCTCGCTGGCAACAACCTCACAGGTAATGTGCCTCAGTCTCTCACTGCATTGCCTTCTTTGAGGATCCTCACCGTCTCCAACAACTCAATGTCGAGCACCATGCCGATATTCAGTAGTGGCGTGACAATCTGGGCTGGACCTAACACTAACAAGAATTTCACAGGATTCACTTATTTATACTAAATAATTGTACCTTCTATAGCTTGTCCATTTAACACAAGATCCTAACTAGTGCATACTTCATTATAGATAGGAAATTACATGTTCTTGAATATTAATATAGAATATATTTTGTCATAAAGTTCCAGCATGTTTTGCTACAATACTCTTAATGTACATCAAACCATATTTGTAGTGAAATATTTATTATTACATTTTTTATTTTAGGTTGCTAATTTCTCCTAATAATAGTGTATTTATATATGTCATCCACACTTTTACATTTCAATTATCTTGGAAAAGAGCTGTCCAACAAATATCTTGTAATGAGAGGGTTGTAGAGTGCACGGATATCTATCATATGTATTAACTGCCGCATGGTGACTTCACAATCTATAAATACATATTAGTATGGAATGAAGGGGAGGAGGGGTAGATGGCCATTCCCCCACTCCAGCGTCCAGTAAAGAAAATCTTATATTGGTTTTAAAATAATACAATGTCAAGTGTATAAAAGGAGTTCAGAGCAACAAGTATATTGCTTTTCTCAAAAAGGACAATCCTATCATTGCAATTGTTCTCGGGCATGGAAAGACTAGTATTGTACCGCTTTAAACCTTTTCGGGGGAGTTTGATTGATGATAACATTTTAGCACTATATAAAGGAAAATGGATCTCCCATATATGTTGATCAAATGATTCTAAAAGTGAGATACCAGCCACCATGGGGGTGGAGGTACCCGCCGTACAACACAACTTATGTGATCAAATGTTGGATGAGCTAGAGAGTATGCCATGGTATTTGGGAACTTAAGAGTCCACAAAGGTGCGTTAAGAACCAATCAAGTTGAACTAACAAAGGGTTTGTTTGCATGTTACTCCGAGTGTAAGAACGAACTTTGATGGGTAGCTCAATCAGATCCAAGTACACACGAATTTCGTTGAAAGTAGAGATATCAGTCATGTTCGCCCAGCTTTATAAATAAAGCAACCATCCATAAACAAAGGATCATCACTATATTCGATCTATTAAGCCCACGGATATTCCAGATTTCCTATTTTCCATGCAGCAAATAGTCCGGATTTGCTTCCCTAAATTAAATGCCCCCAAGTAGACTCCAACATTAACTGCTCCCAAAAATCACGGAGTATTTATCCTCACTTTTCCGTTTCAATTCTTGTTATTGGAAATTTTGTGTTGGACGATTTCTTCTTGTTTCTAATGCCCCGAAAATTTGTTACCATTGCGCGGCCAATCTGCTTGAATAAAAATTCATTTGTTCCTAACGTAGAATTCTATCTTGTTTCCAATGTGGCAAAAACTTGCCTCCATTCAAAGATTGAAGCTGATACAAATGTGGAGACTCATTCATAGGTTGGGACAGATCGTCATTGCCAGCAATCCGAGGATTGGGCTCCCTTCCATTCAAGTGTACTCATGCACCGTCAGATCAGAAGAAACGAAACAGTACCTCCGAGTAGCACAAAAGTAATTAAAGCCACCATCTTTGTTCTTCTCGCTACCCCGGAGCACTGTTGAGAAAAGCCCGGGCGGGGATGATGGCAGCGGCGGGACATTCCTCTAAGGCGGCTATGGGGCGTGGCTGCAGTGGATCTCGTGCGGGTGTCCTGACGTGGCATGTGTGCGGTACGTCGTCGGCGGTCCAACATTTTAGCCCCCTTCGGCTTCGACAACCTACCCTGGTGGTGCAGCAGAATCCTGGTTGTGGTGGCTCCGTTGCGGCTTCGACCAGGCCGGATGATTCCCGACGGCATTTCGGACGCTCCCGTGGAGCATGGTAGAATATGGTGTAGGAGTGACCGGTGGTCCAGCCGGTGACTTGTGCGAGTCAGGCAACAAAAGCTTGTTTCGGCCGTGGGCATCATTACCTCATTGGAGGCATTGTGGGGCTTAATCCCGTTGCTTATGTGCTTTAGGGGAAACCCCAGATTCGGGCTTCCCAGAACGGACGATGATGACGTTCCTTATTGTTTCCCTCTTAGGAACATCATCATATTTGGAGTTGTACATCGGCTAGAGGTGAGTAGTGGATGGATGTTGAGTGCATGTCTCCGTGTGATTTTCGTGCGGTAACCAAGGTGGAGCGACGTGGAATTTACCGCATCGAAGACGACAAGTCTCGATGGCAAGGTGCAACGGGGTTTCGGTGGAGGACATATGTTGATGGACACGGGCAAGGCAGTGTTGCCATCCAGCGTCATGGTGGCATTGATAGGAAGCTTGACAAGGTCAATGTGTTGATCGCGTCATGGTGGCATTGATAGGAAGCTTGACAAGGTCAATGTATTGATCGTCCTGAAGATGGCTTTGCAAAAGATGACGACAGCTACTAGAGCGGGCACATACGGTGTGCGCTGAGGATTGCTGGACCGGTTTGTTCTCCTGGATTGTCGTTGGGCAGCCCGGTGAGGCCTCAGATTTAGATGATGTGCGTGTGAGTGAGGCTAGAGCACACGGCCCTGATCATGTACACACCTATCATTAGGCTTGTTGGTGTAGCGGAAGTTGTCGTTAGGAAAGTGGCTTGGGGTTCATCGATGTATTATTTTTACCAGCTTTATTGAATAATATAAAAAAATAGATTTTATGCATTATTTTAATATAGAGGCAGGGCATCCGCTTCCTTTTCGAAAAAAATGCACATGCATTGTCCGTGAATGACAAAGTAAAAAATAGGAGATGAATTTCAATACCTAACAACACCCAACATGACTAAGATCAATCCATACAGATGAAAATACAAAGCCTAATAATACAACATGAGGAAGACTGATCCAAACCAATGCGGACATGATAAATCCATACAATTGCGAGAATATCGTACGCGAAAGAAAGCGCAGCACAGAGAATCCATATAAAGAACATGGAGAAAAATGTCAAGATGTGAAATCCAATGTGAAGAAGATGAACCCTGATCAAACTAAAACTTGATTAACAATGGAAACCTAAGAACCAAATGCAAAGAAGAAGTCCAAAATAAAGAAGAAATATCAAAATCCGAAACCTAATGTGTAAAAAGATGAATCCAAATAAATCAAAACACGACGAAGAGTCAAAAATATAAAATCTCAAAGGCAAATAACATTAAACTGAAGACAAACAATGTACTCCCTCCGTCCCAAAATAAGTAACTTGCATTTGTCTAGATTCGGATGTATCTCATACTAAAACAAGTCTAGATACATACAAATCTAGACAAATCCAAGTCACTTATTTTGGGATGGAGGGAATAAATAAAATCAAACTGAAGGCGAAATGGACTAAACACGATCCATCAAATTCTGGAACCAAACTCAGAAGCTCAAACCAAGGCGAGGGTTCATGGGGTTGGTCATGATTCACGAAGGTGATGGTATTAATGTACCATGGAGGCGGCGGTAGTAGTCCTAATTTATTTTGATCCCCCTCGATTTTTTTATCACATTTAGTTTTCAAAATCCATCTAAGTCCACGATAAATATAGGGTGATGAACACGATAAATGCATGTTGCAGTCTCAAGATAGTGATTTGCCGGATTTCAAAATAAATGGACGTTGCAATATTTGAAATTAGAAAGAATTGATTTTTGGAGCATGTATTAATTGAATAGAGTATTGAGACTAGTCATAGCGGAGAGTAACTTGGACTAGTGTCATGCATGTGCCTAAACTAAGTTACCACCTTAATAGTGCATAGTAACTAGTCTCATGGATGACTACTTTAATTAGTTTATAGACTCATTTTGTCTCGAAAAGTGTGATGTTATACTAGTACTTCCTCCATGCAAGATTGTTGGCTAATAACCATTTTGGAGAGATACCTATATATTAGGCTAACATGTGCATTAATTGCCCCGAATTACTCTCCAAAAATTATTACCACCATTTATGGATAGAAACTGACCAATGCATCGTGCACCGATTTTTCATGGGAAAGGAGAGAGTGGTCATGCATGGCTTCCGGTTTTAATTTTGACATCAATCAATGTAAACAATAGTCTATCTCTCCTTTTTCATAGTCAATCCATGGGCACCTAGGTTATAGAGTTTTGCTAATTCAGTCCAATAATCCGGTATGGAGTGAGTAACATAGTTAGTAAACACAATAATCTCTCTTAATTAAATAACATGATATGTCATCAAAATGCTTACTTGGTACTACATATAGTTGCATGTTACTACCTATGTTACTCACAAGTCACATTGTAGAAAATTTATATGTACAAAAGATATGTAATCGCGACTGGCTCAATCTCTTTGATATCAAAACTTACTGAATTGCACGCCATAATTCCAAGGGATGCATGCGCATGATTTTTTTGCGGGTAAACCAGGACTTTATTATGTAGGAAGGATTACATAATGATCATCTAGCAACTGAATAGCATCCTCCGGTCCAGATCTCAACCAAGTCACAATACTGCCTTGCACTCTCGCAAAGTTAGCAAGAGAGTCACTTAACCCTAACCTGCATACGATCAACTTTTACAAAGGTACAATCTCTATCTTGACTAGCTAAACTTCTAATCTCATTTATCGAATGAACAAAAGGGGATCTATCAATGGACGAGGAGTTAAGTGCCTCGACAAGAATAGAGCAATATGACTGCACGATGATAGGAAGCTAAGAGAACTAAAGTGCAGATAGTAGACCCTCCAAACAAGCACGGACTTCCACTTCTAGAGGAGCTTCACAATTTATAAGGTGGCTGCATGACATGAAGATTGAATTGCCCTCCTCATCTCTCAAGACGATTCTAGCCCTTGTCGAGCCATTGCTAGCATTAAAGGAACCATCGACGGCGAGCTTAACCCAACCGGCCTTTGGCCTAGACCATGGTTTATTAGGGAGTTTTTTTGGGATCCATTGCTTCACACAAAAGATATCAAACATATCTTAATTTAATAGTGTGTAATTTCTGTAGATGTAATTGGCTAAAATATATGATACGGGTAGGAGTATTATTGGTAGCAGATCACATGCCACAAATACCATGGCGACATACTTGCCATCAATTTCCTAGCATCCATGACGTACTATAATTATGCGGCTATAAAGGACGCTCTCTCGCCAAGTAACAGGAGAGGCAGAACCCTGAGAAGTTGTCTCTCTTCAAGGCGCAATGATGATCAGGGGTGGACCACTGCCCTGGCTTGATCTTGTTGCCCAAGGGAAGCATCTTCCCCTTCCACAAGCTAGAAGTGGCCGACAAGCACTGCCACCAGGGGGGACCACCCCCCTCTCTAAGGAGGAGAGAGCGCAACCACAGCGACCGACCGCACCCTGATACGGGCCACACACCGCGGGAAAAGTACCTTACCTGCTCACTCCCTTGTTGCCATGTGGAGACTCTTCCCGCCAGAGGCGCAGGAAGAGGACCGGGGCCTATAAAAGGATGGGTAAGGCCTCAGAGCAAGGGGACTCTTCTTCCACCTCGGAAACCCTAGCGTTCTCCTTCTAGGAGCTCTAGACCTGATCGCACAATCGGCTCCTTGTATCTATAACCTCGCCAAGCGATACAAGTAATACAACAAAGAAGGAGTAGGGTTTTACACCTCATGATGGCCTGGAACTGGGTAAACTCGCAGTGTTCCTCTTGCCATGATTTTACTATTTCTCACCACGTCCATAGATAGGTTTGGAGATATCGTGTTCAGCCCCCTGCGTTCGATACTTTCCTACTTCGCGAGATACCCTATCGGGATAATCTCCGACAGAGTACTATTAGAGTTGTAATACCGTATGTGTACAGTATGGTGTACTACACCATACCTCCGAGGATGTGCTTCCCCATGTCTATGGTCTTCACCATGCTGTTGATGTGTGGAATGCCTTGTTCTACATGTACTCCAGCAGTCCAAGTCTCGGGTCTCCACTCTCCGTGGTGCCCTCACAAAGACCAAGAACAAGATGACTTCTCTACAATATATCACCAAGATGAAAGGGTTTGCCTCAGAACTTGCCGCAGCTGGAAAAGGTGATGATGATGATGATGACCACACATCCATAGAAGCAAAAGGTGCCTATGGAGTTGATAGAAACTGGGTGATGGATACTAGAGCTAAAAATCACACAACTGGACAACTCAACAAACTTCAAACTCATGAAGCATATCAGGGTCATGATCAAGTTCACAATGCTAGTGGACAAGGTATGGAAATTGCTAACATTGGTCATTCAGTTTTGTACACCCCACATTGCAATTTACAACTCAAAAATATTCTCCATGTTCCTTATTCCAATATGAACTTACTGTCTGCACACAAACTTACCATAGATAGCAATGCCTTTATTGAAATTCACCCATTCTTTTTATTGATTAAGGACAAGGCCACGCAACACATCATGTTTAGAGGCCCTTGCCATGGTGGTCTCTATCGCCTCATTCCTGTTTCAACGGGGTCATTATCCAAGCATGCTCTTATCACCATCAAGCCTTCATCTTCCACGTGGCATCATCGTCTAGGGCATCTGTCCTCCTTTATTGTTCAGCAAGTGCTTAGGAAAAATAAGTTGTCATACACTCCTGAAATAAACTCTTATATATGTGACCCATGTCAGTAGGCCAAGAGTCATCAACTACCATACCCTGTTTCCACTAGTGTTTCCAAAGTTCCTTTGGCTCAATTTTTCTGATGTATGGGGTCCAGCTCCCCTTTCTGTAGGCAAACATGCATACTATGTAACTTTTATTGATGAATTTAGCAAATATACTTGGATATATTTGCTTAAGAAACGTTTTGATGTGTACCAAGTGTTTCTTGATTTTCAACAATATGTTGAATGCCAGTTTGATAGAAAAATTCTCACAATGCAAACTGATTGGGGTGGTGAGTATGAAAAATTGAATAGCTTTTTTCCAGCGTGTAGGCATTGTTCATCATGTTTCATATCCCCATGCTCACCAACAAAATGGTTCTGCTGAGCGAAAACATCGTCATATTGTCGAAGTAGGTTTTGCCTTACTTGCAAATGCTCCCATGCCTTCAAAATATTAGGATGATGCGTTCCTTACAACTACTTTTCTCATCAATCTACTTCCAACAAAGTTCTCAATCTTGATACGCCTAAAGAAAGACTCCTGCAAGTAAAACCCAACTATGGTTCTCTACGTGTTTTTGGCTATGCTTGCTGACCTAATATTCGTCCCTACAACAAACAAAAACTCTCTTTTTGTTCCAAACGATGTGTTTTTCTTGGCTATAGTTCAAAACACAAAGGAGTTAGGTGTCTTGACGTCTCCTCAGGACGTGTTTATATTTCCCGCGATGTTGTCTTTGATGAGAATATTTTTTCTTTTGCTAAACTTACTCCTAATGCTGGAAACGTCTTCAAGAAGAATTTCTTCTTTTTCAACACAATGATCCTAATCTTCCATGCAATGATGGGGCTGTAAAAACTAATGATCATTTTTTGCAAGTTATTCCTGTTGTTGGTCCTCCACAGGTTGATGCGCATCACGCTGCTGAAAACATCAGTGAAAATTAAAGTCCAAGAGCTGAAAAAAACAGTGCAAATCACACTCAAAACAATACGTCCGACCAGGAGAATACAACAGAGCAGGGCGCTGATCACGAGGCTGATCCTAATCCGGTATCTGCCTCGAAATCCACCCCGCTAGACTCGCCTATGCGTTGCGCTGCGTCTCCTCCTGACGCGAGTCTGCATCTATCGGCAGGTGCCACGTCGCCCTCGGCCTCCGCGTCCCCTACGCCAGGATCAGTGCCGCCCCACTACTCCATGCCTACGTCACCGCAGGATTACTTCCCGCCCTCGTCTCATGTGCCTAGGCGCATGTCAGTGTCTCCCGACAGGACACCAGACGGTAGTGTAGCAAGCAGCACCGATTCGGCTGATGTCTCCTCTCCTGGTGATGCACATGACCAGGACTCACCAGGATCTTCTGTGCCATCTACACCTGCATCTCCTCCTACTATTGGGGTACAAACCCGCCTACAAAAAGGTATTTGACAGCCCAAAATTTACACTGATGGTATTGTTCGCTATGCCCTGCTTACTATCACATGAGAACCAAAGAATCTTTCTGAGGCTCTTGCAAGTGAAAATTGGAAAAGTGCAATGCAAGATGAATATGATGCTCTTCTTGACAATAATACTTGGCACCTTGTTCCTCCAAGTCCAAACAAAAATGTTATTGACTGTAAGTGGGTTTATCGTATCAAGAAGAAGGCTGATGGTACTATTGACCGGTATAAAGCTAGGTTGGTTGCGAAAGGTTTCAAACAAAGGTATAACATAGACTATGAGGATACTTTCAGCCCTATTGTTAAGCCTACTACCATTAGAATTGTTCTGTCTATCTCTATTTCTCGAGGGTGGAGTTTAAGACAGCTAGATGTGAAGAACACGTTTTTACATGGTGTTCTAGAAGAAGAGGTATATATGAAACAACCTACAGGTTTTTAGTCTTCCGCTACTCCAAATTACATCTGCAAGTTAGACAAGGCAATTTATGGTCTCAAACAGCCCCCCGATCTTGGTACTCTCGTCTTAGCTCCAAGTTACCCTTGGTTTTGTTCCATCAAAGGCTGATACCTCCTTATTTCTCTACCACAAGTTTGATTTCACTTTGTTTTTGCTAATTTATGTTCATGATATAATAGTGACAAGCTCGTCTGATTCAGCTATTTCAGCTCTCCTGCATAATATAAACAAAGAGTTTGCTCTTAGGATCTTGGAGACCTTCATTTTTTTTGGGCCTTGCAGTTCACCGATAGTCTAGTGGTTTATTGTTGAATCAGGAAAAATATGCATTAGACTTGTTGACTCGTATTGGCATGAAGGATTGTACATCTTGTCCAACACCTCTATCTACGACTGGTAAACTTTCTTTGATAGATGGTTCTCCCCTTGGACCTGAGGATATGACTCGTTACAGGAGTATTTTAGGTGCTCTTTAGTACTTAACACTGACCAGACCTGATATTTGTTTTTTAGTTAACAAAGTTTGGCAGTGCCTTCATGCTCCTACTACTGCACATTGGACTGTTGTAAAAAGGATTTTAAGGTAAATACATGGTACACGCAAGGTAGGTCTTACGTTTCAAAGGTCAAATTCCACCTTGCTTAGTGCCTATTCAGATGTAGACTGGGTATGAGATCTTGATGATCGTCGCTCAACTAGTGGCTTTGCTATATTTTTTGGCTCCAAATCTTGTTTCTTGGAGTGCCAGAAAACAGCCTATTGTGTCTAGATCCAGTACAGAGGCTGAATATAAGGCTCTTGCAAATGCTACTGCTGAGCTGATTTGGGTTGAAGCTCTTGTTCAAGAACTTGGTGTTTTGCTCAAGGAGAAACCAAGTTTGTGGTGTGATAATCTTGGTGCCACCTACCTGTCTGCTAATCATGTTTTTCATGCTCGTACCAAACATATCGAAATTGATTTTTTGCTTTGTTAGAGAAAGAGTTGCTAGCAAGCAACTTGATATATGGTTTATCTCTAGTAAGGATCAGATTGCAAATGGTTTTACCAAAACTTTATGTTTCCAGAAACTAGATGAGTTTAAGCATAATCTAAACCTCTCCAAGATCTAGATTAAGGGAGGGGGGTATTAGAGTTGTAATACCGCATGTGTACGGTATGGTGTAGTACACTAACTGTACACATACCCAATCTTTGTATATGCCACGTGAGGGGCTTTTCCTCACAATATAACATGCAACCGGTGCCTCGAAAGAGGTAATAACATTCTACCCTAACACAGTTGGTGTACTACACCATACCGTACACATATGGTGTTTCCTTTTTTGCTTTAGGACCACTGATTCGCAATGTCGAACCCTTCCTCGTCGTCATCTGCGCTAGGCTCACTTGGCATGCCACCGACCATGAAGCTCGCCCGCGAGAATTTTCTCGCGTGGCAAACCTAGGTGCTTCCCACCCTTTGTGGAGCTCGGGTCATGGGCCTCCTTGAGGGGACTGATCGTGAGCCTGCTGAAAAGATTGAGGCCGAGGATGCAAACAATAAGAAGATCTCCATCCCAAACCCTGACTATGATGCTTGGATCATCAAGGACCAGCAGGTGGTTAGCTTCCTCATCAACTCCCTCTCCGAGGATGTGCTTCCCCATGTCTACGATCTTCACCATGACGTTGATGTGTGGAACGCCTTGTTCGCCATGTACTCCACGTAGTCCAAGTCTCAGGTCTCCACTCTCCGTGGTGCCCTCACAAATACCAAGAAGAACAAGATGACTGCTCAATAATATATCACCAAGATGAAAGGGTTTGCCTCGGAACATGCCGTGGCTGGAAAAAGTGTAGATGATTGATGAGTGCATATTTGCATCATGTTTTACATTACTATTTTGCAATGTAGATGTAGGATCTTGGTATTTTATGGCGCTCGCGTGCACATTTTATGTCTGTTTTCACTAGGATCAAGACAGATGATGGATCCAATGGATACAATTCTTGGAGCAGTTGTACTATGGAGAAAAGGAGTCAAAAACTACGTAAATCGCTTATTTGGAAAATATTAATAATACCAGAAGCGAACAAGGGAGGCAGAGAGTTCAACGACCAACTATACGACTGGAGCAACTTTTTCGGCCGTATAGCTCTGGCCGTTTAGTTGGCGCCGCCTCCGCCTTATCAAATAGTTTCACCCCGTGCAATTGGTTTGAGGAGAAGACATATGGAACACCTAGAAATCGCAGAAACCTCACCTCCGGAAGGCATCTGGAGGGGGAACTCATCCACAAGGGATCCATCTTCGCCCTATGCAGATCCGGGAGGCTAAGGCATCGATCTTCATCATCCACCGCTACATCACCACCATCTCCATCCATCCCATCTACATCTTGTCTAGATCTTGTTGTAATTTCCGTACTCGTTGTGGATTTATACAAGTACTATTCATCTATGATTGTTTCCATTACCATTGCCATGATGTTGATTGCCTCCATGTTTGAGTAGATCATTAGTTCTTAGGGAGATGGAGAAACCCTAGTATGAGATTGAAATAAGGTAAAGTCTAGCATTTGAAATAAGGTATGAGATTGCCTCCATGTCTTATACCCAAAACACAAAAACACCTTTTACACAATACTCGCATTTTATCTTGTCACTTAGAACTTTATCTAGCATTTCTATCGTAATATTTATTTCAAGAGTTATTAGACTTCAGCCTCCTGCTCCTTGTGGGATCAATATCTTTATTTATAAACTAGCTATAAACGATCTGTGCACTTGGAGTCATCGAGCTATTTTCTGGTGCCATTGATGGGGAGCTAAGCGCTGTAGGTCTTTTAGTTTTTGCTTATTTATTTTTGTCTTGCTAAATTCTGTTTTGAGTTACATGTTTCCACCAACATGATGGAGTTGAGCATATGACTAGTGCTAACCCACTTAACCACTTTGGGAAGCCCTATGATATTTATAAAAGAGACAACTCCAATGAGAAGACAAGGGGGGTTGAAATAAATCCTCTACTACTTAATATTCTACATAAGAAGAAATTTACTGGAGATGAAGAAGATCCTGATCCATATGAGGATATTGCATGTTTCAAAGATCTATGTGGCACTTTTCTATTGATGGGATATACCGCTGACGAGGTAAGGGTTAAACTTTTTAGTCAGACTTTGACAAGTACAACTCTCTCATGGTATAGATCTCTTCCACCTGAAGCCACTGCTACTTGGGATAATCTAGCCTGTGATTTTCTAGGAAAATATTATCTGTTATCAAAATCTTTTGGAATCAGGCGTCTTATAATGACTTGGAAGAATCGTTAATGAAGGACTAGTAAGAGCTTATATTAGATTTAAAGATTTACTACGTCTATGTCCTCATCATGATTTTCCTGAATGGTATTTACTACATATCGTTTATGGCGGTTTAACTGAGCCTAATTAAATTGAACTAGACCCTTTCACGGAAGGAGCCTTTATGAATCTTCCTATACCTAAAGCTTGGGATTTAGTTAATAGAATTCGTGATCATAGAGTTTCATGTAATTTCGGTCTAGGAAGTGAAGGAGGCGGAGAAATAGAACATGATTGTATTCATGACTACAATAAAAAAGGCCATGTTAAAGAATTATCTAAAGAACTTTATTTAGATTCAGATCTTGTGTTGCAAGTTGTTAAAGCTTTTACCGAACATATCAAAGCTCCAAAGGAGGGTCCAGTCAAGTATGATCCACCACTCGAACCTGAAAAGAAGAGAGAAGATAAAGCAACACTGGCCTCCCTAGAACCAATGCATGAATTGCCTTTCTGTAGCATCCCAATTGTCTAACAATTGTAATGCTACTTGTTCTAGTAAGATATTGGCTATTTCCTATATACAATTGTTGCATCATAATTATATCATGCTCATGTCATCATGCCACCTTGCATTTGAGCATCATATAAAACCCTTCTTCTTTTGGCTCTTCTCTCATATGCATTATTAATTGTATTTGCCTCTTGATATTGTATTTGGTTATTGATATATTGTTTAAATGCCCAAGTTGAGTTGGGGGCATATCTTTTATTCAATTCCATCACCTTTCTTTTCCACCACCTTATAATTCCACCATCCCATTAAACCATGAGCTTGTATTTCTTTCCTTTGAATTTATTCTAGCTCATGTGGGATGGGGTGGATCAACTCCTTCAAATTCTTTTGCTTGGCTTTTATCCCACTTCTTGGGAGTGCATAAGAATAATACCATATTCATAATATTGTTTTCACAAAGTAATTCATGGCATTTATTATTTTTGCATGGGCCATGCAAGGGTACCACCACCTTTGGTTCATTTGATTCCTTCTGAATTTATTGAGTCTTTTCTTTGTGGATCATTACCACCTCTACCACTCCTTTACTCTCATCAACATCTATTATTTTATTTATCTACATTCATGTTTTATTGAGAGATTCTTCCCATACATCTTTCTTTCTCTTTTTCTTGTTTATTCATCCACCTCATCTCATGATAAATCAAAGGCCTCATTATCTTTCCTCTTGGTATGATCTCATAAACAATTTCAAAATAAACCTAAAACCCTAATCCACACCTAACCTATCTTTCTCTCTCTCTCTCTCTAATTTTTCCTCTAACCTAGTTCTACCTAAACCCTAAACCTTAGCCTCACCTCTCTCTCTCTATCTCTCTCTCTTCCATGCATGGACCACCTAGCTAGCCCCTACCCTAACCCCAACAAAACCCTAACCCTAGCCCATGCCTAGTCTAGCCCGAGCTCACCCGAGCCCCTCTCCTCTCTCTCTTCTCCCTACCTGCCATGCTGGCCCCAGCTGCTGCTCCTCCACGTCCCCACCTGGCCCACCTGCAGCCCCTCTCCATGCCTACCTGCCCCAGCCCGACCTGCACGTGAAGGAGAAGCAAAAGGTGGCCGAGACCACCTTTTATCTACCCGAGCCCCACCAGCCTCTCCTCGCCCTCCCTCGCGTTGTCCTCATCCCCCCCCCCACGCAGCCTGGCAACACCCAGATCCGCCCAAGCCTGCCCTCCTCTCCTCTTTTTCTTCTCCACCGTCGCCAGCTCTGCCACCAGTCGCCGCCGTCTACCCCGCCGTCTCCTTGTTCTAGTCAGCGAGCACGACGTGGAGGTGGTCTGGAAGACCAAGGGAAGTCCCCTACCTCGACTCATACACGCCGACGTGAAGGAGGAGCCCCCAGGACCGCCAGATCCTCGCTGCTCCCCGAAACCCTAGATCGCCGGAGCTCCTGCCTCGTCGACGATCCGCCGCGCTTCTCCCCGATCTGACCCCACCGGCCAACCCACGGTGAGCCCCTCTCCCTCCCTGACATGCTCCGCCTCGCCGTCGCTGTCTAGCTTCGCCGTTCATTTCGCCGAGCGTCGTCAGTGCATGGTGGGCGTAGTCGTTTGTTCCGCGCCGCGCCTTGTAGAGGCACATCTAGCAGCCGCCCGTTTCTCTGTCACCTCCCCGCAACCAGCCGCACTGGCAAACACCGCAGCGCGCGCGCCCGCGACGCGAGATCGAACCCCCACCTCGCTGTGCCGCGTTGTTTCCGTCAGAGAGTTCAGATGAGAAGAGAAACAGTACGCGACGCTTTTTTATGCAGATAGCCCCCTCTGTTTGTCTCTGCTCAACCCGTACTCACCTCGAGCCCCACCTGTCAGCCTCTTTCTCCTTTTTACAAAAACGCCTCCGCATCTTTGAGCAACTAACCCGCGCTCCAGAGCAGCCCCACCTGACAGCCTCTGTGTTTTCCGTCGCTGTGACGTGGGCCTTAGCCGCTGGCCCCGTCGGTCAGTCGCAGTAGCTAGGACAGTACGCGGTGTAAAAAGTAATTTGCGCGCGGGACTGACCCAGTCAGCAACTGGCCCACCGTCAGCGGCTGTGGCTGGATTTGCCTGGGTGACAAAAGTCTGCCATGTTGTCTGTTTTAATTAAACCTTTTCAAAATTGATTTAAATTCAAATTCAAATCAGATTTAAATAACTTTTCAAATATAAATCCAAATAACACAAATAATATATGTTTTGGAATCAGAAAAATGTGAGGAATTCAAATATGCCATTCAAAATAATGTTTGAACACTTTAAATTTTCGAGATGATTAAAATTACAATAAAATGCCCTTTTCCTTAATTAATTAATAACTTTAATTCTACAACTCCAAATTTGGCAAATAATATGTCTAAATCGATCAGCGCGACGAGCCCGTTCTATTTATGCAGTCATTGTTCTGAATTGAAGCATGCATCATGTCATTATTAAAAATCTAAACTGTTTATGACAATAAAACTTGGTTAAATAAATAACAAAATGCTTTATTTCTTGTATCCACACCTCACCTTCGCCATGCTACTTTAATGCCACGTAAATTGTGCATCATTCATCATGTCATACTTGTTTGCTTGTCGCATTTTACTTCCTATGCTTGTGCACTTTATTTATGTTGGCCCTTGTTTGTTTGGTTCTTCTTCGAATAGACGCCGAGCAGGAGAATTACCAGGAATCACAGGAGTACTACCCAGATCCATCTCTCGCTTCAGCTGAGCTGCTAGGCAAGCACTACCACATGCTTGCATACATACAGTACCTATTGCCTCTCTCTTATTCTTGCATCATTGAGTCGCGATTGCATTAAATCGAATCCCAAGTACTGCATAGCCTTTACTATTAAACCCCACCAAAGCTTGTTCCTCCATCCCATGAGCCATTACTATAGGAGTTGTTTGAGCCATGCGAGTCGTAGCAAAACATGTGTAGGGTATGTGAGTGTCTGATGAATAACGAGGTACCTAAACAACATAACCTGAGTAGTAATGGGATAACTAATGAAAGAGGCACCGGTGAGCAATATCTGCTATTTGGTTTTTCATGCTCACTTGTGTCCCGTAGGACCCCGAGTACTTGATTCCTGTTCCTTGACTATTCGCACTATCCACATCCGGGAGGCCTTATGGACCCCCTTGAGCCAGAGCTTGATTCATTCTTATTTCCTGGGGCCACAATTAGTTTGGGGCTTTATTACTATCCCGTACTTATGCCATGTTACTGCTTTACTTAAGATTGTGCGAGGAGCACCTGTACTGTTTTGGATCGTGACACGTTTCCGCTGTATCGACAAGCCCAGTCACATTTTCGGGTTCCCAGTCGTTTACCGCCGTCCACACAAACCTTGGGTCCGTCTTGGAGCCGGCCAACTTCGTTGCGGGTAGCTTAATGGGGTGGCCCCCTAAAATATTTCTGAATCCTGTGATCGCTTTGTCGTGAATGCCTCGTTGGGTTTTGAGTTGGTTTTCCCGAGGTTGATCGAGTGTGTGTTGCTATTCGTGCACCCCTGCAGGGTAAATCTTTCTGAAAGCCGTGTCCACGGTTATGGACGACTTGGAGCACAGTTTCTCGATCATAGACAAGTATCACTAAAGTACCGCTTTTAAATTGACTAAGTACTTGACTAGTAAATAGTGCAATACTCATGGAATGGTTAATAAAACTGCCAACGGATGATGGGGTTGTTCGTCCGCTTCCTCGTTGGTAGTGAGGAGGAGGATGGATCTGTTAATTACACGGTTATAATTGTTGTTCTTAATTCACGGACATCCGTCTATCATTGGTTAGGCGGATGGTTAGCGAGTATCTGTAGAATTGTTAGGTATTATCTTTTGCTGCAATTGCGTCACCCCAGGTTGTGTCCCCTTTAGCGGCATAAAGACTTACTGAGTACCCCTAGGGTCTCACACGATAAATTGTTTGATTCAGATGAACAGGTGTACCCGCAAGATGGATACTGGGTGGAAGAGACAGATGATGTTGGCAACGATCGTTCGGTGTAGAGATTCCGGGAACGGGGATCCGTGAGATCTGTGGGCGGGATGTGTTTATTTATGGGGCATCTTATGCCGATTTGCTTCTTATCCGTACTCGGATCTTGTTTTCCTCTTCCGCCTGATACTCTGATGTTTGTTGTATGAGGAGCTATCCTAAATTATTATCTCTATCTAGGATATTTGAATCGTGCCGTATGGAGTTGCAATATTTCTATTTCTTTTAGATGGAATGGCTCTGAGGACTGTTGTATGTGGCTTGCATACATACTCATTTGTGTATGTAGTTGATCCCTTCGCCTGCCAATTACGCCGCTCGTTCTTGTCCCGATGTCTGAAAGTGGTTAGGACGGCCGAAAGGTCTACCGTGAGTGGCCCTGGGCCCCACCGTACTATTTTAACCACTTTCATTCATCCAGGTATGTAACTAAGAGCGTAATTCACCGAGGTAGTTACACTTTCCCTAACACTGCACAAAATCATATTCTTGAGTATGAACAGGTCAAAGCAGTACATGTGAAGAAGGAGGAGGAAACTATACCATAAGTCATTGAACATCTGGAAGAAACCAAAGATGAAGAGGTAACTAAGAAAGCAATTATGGCTATGTACGCACATTGTAACATAGTTGAACTTGACGAAGAGGCGTCTATATTGGTTGAAGGTAAAACAAAGGTAAAACATGTGGGTAAGCCTATTCTATCCTGCATATTTAAAGAAACCTCGCATTACGGTTTATGTGATCTTGGCACCAAAGTTAATGTTATATCTTATGACTTTTACTTAGAAATAAAAGAAGAAATAGAACATGCTACGATTGAAAATACTGATATGACAATTATGTTAGCCAATAAGAATCTTAGAATTCCAATGGGAGTAGTTGAAGATGCAACTGTCACAATTGGCATCCAAAACTTTCCTATCAGTTTTGTGGTTGCTGATATGCCAGCTGACACTCTTTGCCCAATTATATTTGGAAGGAACTTTTTGGGTGATATAGGTGCTTATGTTAATTTCAAGAAGGAGATGTGTCTCTTAAGCTTGGGGAAACGGAAAATAAATTCCATTTTTCCAAATTTAAAGACAGTCCTCCACAAATACGAGAAGAAGAGGAAGAGAAAACTATTGAGGAATTGGTGGCTCTTTTCTTTAGTAATCAAGAAGAAGAAATAAATGAAGATCCAAATTATGAAGAAATAGTTATGGAGGACAAGTCTCTAGGAGAACTAGAAGATGAATTCGATTCACTTCCTATTATGGGACCTCCAACTGATGAGGATTTTGAAGAGCCAGAAGAGAGAGGGGACGAGGAACTACCACCCCTGGAGTTGAAGACTTTACCAAAAAATCTTAAATATAGGTTTTTAGATGATACAAATAAATTTCCTATTATTATTAGTGCTAAACTTTCAAGAGAAGAAGAAGAACTCATGAAGATACTTAAGGAGCATCGCAAGGCCTTTGGGTACTCAATGGATGACTTGAAGGGCATCATTCCCATGATAGCCGTCCATCAAATATTCAGGAAGAAGGTGCTAAACTAGTTGTAGAATTTAATAGAAGATTGAAGCCTGAAATGAAATAAGTGGTAAGAAAATAAATTGTACGCCTACTGGACGCAGGTAAAATCTACCCTGTTAAAGAAAGTGAATGGGTAAGTCTTGTTTATTGTGTCCCTAAGAAGGGCGCTTTCACTATTTTCCTCATGAAAACAATGAATTGATACCTACTAGAACTATTGTTGGGCATAGGATGTGCATAGACTTCAGAAAATTAAATAAAGAGACTAGGAAAGATCACTATCCATTACCGTTCATAGATCAAAATTTAGAAAGGTTAGCAAACCATAGTCATTTTGCTACTTGGACGGATACTCTGGTTTTTCTCAAATAGATGTTCATCCGGATGACCAACTTAAAACAACTTTCATTAGTCCTTATGGTTTACATGCTTACCGACGTATGCCTTTTGGTTTATGTAATGCTCCAGCTACTTTTCAAAGATGCACGACTGCTAATTTTGCTGATTTTATAGAACTTATAATGGAAGTATTTATGGATGACTTTTTTGTCTATAGAACTTCATTTACTAGTTGCTTGGATAATCTCAAAAGAGTTTTGCAGCGTTGTGAAGAAACTAATCTTATTCTAAACTGGGAGAAATGCCATTTTATGGTCAAAGAAGGTATAGTCCTTGGACACAAGGTATTAGGTAAGGGAATTGAAGTTGATAGATCTAAGGTTGAGGCAATAGAGAGAATTCCACAACCTAGGGATATTAAAGAAATAAAAAGTTTTCTTGGTCATGTGGGTTTTTATAGAAGGTTCATTAGAAATTTCTCTAGAATATCTAAATGTTTGACTAACCTCCTGCAAAAGGGAATAAGATTTAATTTTGATGATAAATGTCTTGAAGCCTTTGATAGACTCAAAAATGCTTTATCTCATGGTCCTATTATTAAACCACCTATCTAGGATACAACCTTTGACTTAATATGTGAAGCTGGTGATGATGTTATAGGAGTAACTCTAGAACAACATATTGGTCGTATATTTAATATTATACATCATTCTAGTAGAACTCTTAATGGTGCTCAAAAGAATTACCCTAAGGAAGAAAATGAACTTTTTGCTGTATTTTTCTCTTGTGATAAATTTGTTTCCTATATAGTTGATGCAAAGGTAAGAGTTCACACAGATCGTGATGGCTTAAAAGAACTCCTCGAAAGGAAAGGCCATAAGCCAAGACTGATCCGTTTGATTCTTTCACTTCAAGAATTTGAGTTGCGGATTATGCAAAGGCAAGAAATAAAGATGATGGATACATTATCCATGTTTGCTCAGCAAGACAGTAATCTTATTGACAAGAACTTTGGTCCTGGTGATTTTCGTTTACAAGAATTACTCAATGAACTAAGGTTAATTCCTTTAAGAGAGAAGAAGTCTTTGTTGTTGGAGGAACTTGTCATCCCCGAATAAGTAAGTCGTAAGTGCAAGGTAAGTGTTCTTACCCAAATAAGTGATTTGTTTTCACAATTTTTACTTTTGAAAATTCTGCCTTTAAATTCCTTGTGTTTTTCTGAAATTTTAGAGAGGTTTTACCAACTATACGGGCGGAGCTATACGGCCGGAGAGGAAGCTCCCGCCGCATAGTTGGTCGTTAAACTCTCTGTATCATCTTTGTGAAATTGTTTTCGATATCTGAGCCTATACGGTCGCAACTATTCGACCGGAGACAAAATTCTGGCCGTATAGTTAGTCGTTAAACCCTCAGATAGTTTTGCTTTTTGGAGTCTGAATCTATACGGTCGCAACTATACGAATAGAGCTAAAATTTTGGCCGTATAGTTGGTCGTTAAACTCTCAGGCACTTCTGATTTTTGGTGTCTGTATCTATACGATCGCAACTATATGTCCGGAGCCAAAAATTCCGGCCGTATAGTTGGTCGTTAAACTCTCAGAAACTTTTTTCATTTTGACCTTTCGTCTATTCATCTAAAAAATGTTATTGTCGGTTCTAAGTTGTGATTTAATCGACCTGGACTCGACATATTTGGAAATATCTGCCCGGAACCAACTATACGACCGGAGCTATACGAGCCGCGCCCGTATAGTTGGTCGTTACATGGCAGGAAACTTTCAAATCCATGATTTATTTCCCTGTTTGGTTTAGATTCTTTTCTTGGACGATAATTTGGTGTTTCTCGTGAGTTTTACCGACCTCTAACCCCCTTATATACTGCCATTGCCTCTCTCTCTAATCATAATCTCCAAAAATCAATCTACCTCTTATTTGCACGTAAGGGCTCTCGACCGAGGGATAAAAGTCAAGAAGAGAAGCTCCTATGGAGATTGGAAGCAATAGCGAGCAAGGCAAGGAGATCAACACCATCCCTATAGAGTTCTTCGACGCCGACCATGGGTGTCGGAAGAGGGATTTGAAGGCCCTGGAGCTGAAGATTGAAGATTTGGACAAGGAGAATCCAGGGACACCTAAACACCTTCGATTGCTGTGAATTTATCTTGATAAACTTGATGAAGATATGAAGCGGACAATTGAAGCAGGTTTTGCTATGAGTCTTAAGGCGCTACAAACACTTCAGGATAACAATGAGTTCATTAAAGAACAAGTGAAGGTGCTGGAGAGGAACTATCTTTTCTACAAGTTGCGTGTTAAAGAATTAGAAGTTATCAATCAATCCCTCCGCCTTAGGCTGGCCCGTGAGAAGAAGATACCGCGTGCCATGGCACCACAGTGATCTACGACAATTACGGTATCAAATAATCGCAAGGGATTATTTGATCCCGCCTGGCTTGATTCCAAGCTTGGGGAGATCTTTAAGACCATGTAATCTATCCTATAAGTTTTCATTAGTATTTTCGCATTAGTTCAAACTAGCAATAAAGTTTATATCATTAGAATTCCCTTCAGGAATAGTCGATCTCTTTTATGAAATTCTAAGTTTATTATTATATATGGAGAAATATTGAGTTTGTGTTTTCTTTAATTGATATATGAATGGCTTGAGTATAATTTTACTTGCACTTGATGATAGCAATAGGAGTCTTCCACACCATTGGTATTAATGAAACACCTAAAGACAATTTGGTCAATATGCTATAAGTCTACAGTTTGATTTACAAAGAAAATTATCTATACAATTAAGTTGAAAAAAAAACCTTGAATAAAGGAAAATGAAAGTGCTATCAAAATAGAGTGAGATCAAGTCGAGGTAAAATCTTCAAGTCATAAGAATGCTTCATATACAGTTGGAATTTGATAACTGAGATCGTTAAACTTTGAATTCCTACATGAAGTGGAATGTATGGCTAGCTCCTTTTCACATCACTTAAACAAAAGTGTGAGCATATATACAAAAGAAAAGAAAAGATAGAAGAAAAAGGGTCAGTGTGCAAAGAGAAAGTAGGCATATACCACTGTATTGTAGTATGACAAAGAGACACTTCTTAGATTTTTGAATCTCAAGTGAATACGTTGATCCTAAAACACTTGATACTACCTCGCTAACTCATTCGGTTGAACCAGATACTTTTACATTATGTTGAGATTCATCTTTATGAACTATTGACCACTAAGGTGTGGAAGCCGGCTAATACTTTTCAGATGGTTCGAGTAACGTACTATTCATGAAGTTATTCCTATGTATCGTTGATACGTTGCTAACGTATCCTTAATTTTTGATGTTCCATGCTTGGTTTTATCTACTTTCTTATGTTTTGTCCACACTTTGGAGTACTTTTCATATGATTTCTTGGACTAACCTATTAACAAGAGCCACAGTGTCAGATGCCTGTTTTCTGCTGTTTTTGGTTCCAGGAAAGTCAGAAAATGAATATTCTCGGAATTGGACGGGACAAAAGCCAAAGTCAGTTTTTCACCGAGTGACACCCGGAGCCAGAATACGAGACGGAGAAGGGCCAGAGGGTGGCCACACCACCTGGCCGCATGGCCAGGCCTGGCCCGCGCCAGGGGGTGGTGTGGCTAGCCCAGGCACCCCCCTCGGCCTCTCCTTCCGCCTATAAGATGCCCCCGATACAGAAACCCTAAGTACCCGACCAAAATTCCACGAAAGAGTCTGTAGCCGTCGTCATCTCCATCCCTAGATTGGGAGGGATCTGAAAGCTCTTCCCGGCACCCTGCCGGAGGGGAGAATTCACCCTGGAGGCCTTCTTCATCATCATGCAAGCCTCCGGTGTGATGCGTGAGTAGTTCATCTTTGGACTATGGGTCCATGTAGTAGCTAGATGGCTGGTTCTCCTTCTTTGTGCTATCATGTCTAGATCTTGTGAGCTCCGTTCATGATCAAGATCATCTATTTGTAATTCTGCATGTTGTGTTTGCGGTGATCCGATGGATATTGAGATACTATTTTAGATTGATTATTGATTCTATCATGTATTTGTTATTTGTGATCTTGCATGCTTTCCGTTGTTCGTAGCTATCTTGGCCAAGTAGATGCTAGCAACTCCAAGAGTTAGTATTTATGCTCAATAGTGGGTTCATGCCTCTGGTAATCTAGGGAAGTGCCAGAAATCTCTAAGGTACTAGATGTGTGATACGTCCAAAACGTATCTACTTTCCCGAACACTTTTGTTGTTGTTTCTCCTCTATACTTGTGTGATTTGGATGCAACTAATGCGAACTAACGCTGTCTTCAGCAGAATTGCCTTGGTGTCTACTTTTTGTGCAGAAAATCAACTATCAGGAAAAATCCCGGAAAATATGCCAAAAATCCTATTTCACCCGAAGACTCCAGGAGCCAGAATACCAGACGGAGAGGAGCCCTAGGGTGGCCACACCACCTGGTGGCGCGGGTCAGGCCAGGCCGCGCCAGGGGGTGGTGTGGGCCCCCCAGGCACCCCCTCGGCCTCTCTCTTCGCCTATAAGGAGCCTTCTGACCTAAAAACTTCGGGGGGGTCGACGTTTTTCCAAAAGGAGTTCCGCTCCGCCGCCACCACCAGATTCCATGAAACAGCACTAGAAACTCCGTTTTGGCACCCTGCCGGGACGGGGAATTGGAGGGGATCATTGCCATCATCATCACCATCGCTTCTCCATCGACCATCCATGTTTCCCCCATCTATGAGTGAGTAATCCCCCGCTGTAGGCTATGGGGATGGAAGGGATTGGATGAGATCGTTCATGTTAATGGGATCAGATTATTAGGGCATAGTGCCTAGTATCTTTTATTAGTGCTTTATGACTTTGTTGCAACCTGTTGTGCTTAATGCTTGTCACTAGGGCCCGAGTGCTATGATTTCAGATCTGAACTTATTATTGATTCATCATGATAGTATTGTTTTGGGTCTTATCTACAAGTTGTATACACACGTCGTTGTCCGGAACCTATGGTCCCGAAGTGACAGAAATCGGGGTAGCCGGAAGGGAAAGGCTTTGATGTGAGGATCACATGTGTTCACGGAGTGTTAATGCTTTGCTCCGGTGCTCTATTAAAAAGAGCACCTTAATTGCCAGTAGTTCCCTAGAGGCCCCGCTGCAAACGGGCTGGCAGGACAAAAGATGTTGTGCAAGTTCTCATTGCGAGCACGCATGACTATATATGGAACACATGCCTAGGATTGTCTAGTACTTGGGTGCTTTATCTTATTTATCTGCAATTGCCCTATGTTCTGATTGCTATGTGAATTGTCTTGTCCATGCAACGCCCGTCCATCCATCCGTATGCCTACCGCACTCGAATCCCACTATTTACTGCTTTTGTTACTACTGTCTTTGGTTTGCTAGTACTGTTACTTTACTATTCCTACTACAAAACTGTTGCTACTGATAAACTGCTGTGAGCAAGATTGTTTCCAGGTGCAGCTGAATTGACAACTCAGTTGTTAAGGCTGATAAGTATTCTTTGGCTCCCCTTGTGTCTAATCAATAAATTGGGTTTCACTTCTCTCGAAAATACTGCGATACACCCCCTATACTTGTGGGTCATCAAGACTATTTTCTGGCGCCGTTGCCGGGGAGCATAGCTTTATTTATCAAGTTCACTTGGATTCTCTATTGTTCACTGCTTTCCATCCATCATGGGTAAGTCTCGTGATGGCAAGGTTCCTATTTTACCATCCACTACAAGAAGAGGTACGGTTCTAAACACCTCTACCGCTCTTGATTCACCGTCTGTTCTGAGTAAGTTCCTTACACCACCAGATACACATGCTACACACACTTCTACTACTACTGAATCTAAAACTTCTGATGCTTATGATGCTGCTTCTAATGTGCTTGATAAGAGTGGTTCATTAGGTCCTTTCCTAGATTCTACGATTGCTAGAACTATAGTTGGAAATACCGAAACTCCTAATGAACACACTGCTACACCTGTTAGCTCACCTGAGTCTAGTGAGAGTTATGATGCTGAAGAAGATTATGTTGAGATGACTGATGAGTTTATTGAAGAATATAGGAACATCCATGATAGGAGCTCTGCTAAGAATCTCCTTGAGAGGCGTACTATTAGACCCAAATTATCTCCTGCTGCCAAGTTTGTTGCTTCTCCTGTAAACATTATAGATGAAGATTATGATTTCTCTCTTGATCTATCCTACATAGCTATTGTCGAGAAAGAACCTTTTGGCGGGACTAAGAATGAAAGTGCGGTAGCACATATGAATGAACTTTCTACCATGAGTGGCTTGTTTTCTGATGATATGAAAATGCGTACTTACTTTGTTGCTAAGATTTTCCCTTTTTCACTGAAAGGAGAAGCTAAAACTTGGTTTGGTAATTTACCTCCTGGATCTATGGATAGCCCTGAGTGCTTGTTTAATACTTTCCTGCAGAAATATTTTCCTCCTAGTGCTAGACATGCTGTTTTGCAGGAACTTTTTGATTTTAAACAGGGAGAAAAAGAGGTATTGCCCGAATCTTGGGCAAGGTTTTGTGCTTTGATTCATGCATAGGATGGAAGTCCATTACCTAAGAATGAACTACTTGATATATTTTATAATGGACTAACCGAAGAATCTAGGACATACCTAGATAGTTGTGCTGATTGTGTTTTCGGGAATAGGACTCCTAAGGAAGCTGAGGAATTAATGGCTAAAATAAGCAAGAATTATGAAGATTGGACTCCTCCTAAACAAGCTATTCCTGAAGTAATTGTACCTGAACCATCTATTCCGGTGCCTATTTCAACATCAAAGAAGAGGGGAGTTATTGAATTAAATGATGAAGTGATGAAGGAAGCTAAGAAATATCTTAAGGAGAAGGGAATTAAAGCTCCAGATGTCAAGAATTTACCTCCTATAGAAGAATTATGTAAGCCTATTCCCTATTCACCCACTATTGAGGTACACTCTCTCCAACACTTTGATGAAGGTGATATCCCTTCCTTGAAACCTCCTGATCAATGCTTAGAAGAATTTGATATCTTTATTGTTAAGAAAGATAACTTTAATAAAAGGGTGCAAAATCATCTAATGGAAAACACTAGAGCTATTGTTGAGTTGAAAGATATTGTGGAAAGAACCTCTAATGATGTTAAAATGATTGTTAAACACTTTCAAATGGTTCAAACTCAAATAGATCAACTCGTTAAAGTGCAAAACGACTTGCTAGTTAATGCTGCTAAAGAAAAACACGCTTATGAAATTAGAACTAGAAGTGGTGCTGCTACCCAGGATCCTCTATATCCTAAGGGGCATCCCCAAAGAATTGAGCAGGATTCTCAATGAGCTGAAAATAGTGGTTCTACTCGTAAGAAAAGGAAAAAGAAACATAAAACTGTTGTAGAACCCTCTGAACCTGCTATAGATCCTAATAGTATATCTATCTCTGATGCTGAAACTGAAAGTGGTAATGAAGAAAATGAAGTTCCTAATGAAGAAAAAGTTGAACAAGAACCTGAAAACCACACTAAGACTACTAAATACACCAAAGAAGATTTTATTGCTAAGAAACATGGTAGTGAAAGAGAACCTTGGGTCCAAAAACCTATGCCTTTCCCTGATAAGAAACACAAGTCAAAGGAAGATGAACACTATAATAAGTTTTTTGAGTGGATGAAACCTTTATTCTTGCAAATTCCTTTGACTGATGCTATTAAATTGCCTCCTTACTCAAATTATATGAAGGACATTGTCTCGAATAAAAGGAAGATCCCTAATGAAGAAATCTCTACTTTGCTTGCTAATTATTCCTTCAATGGTAAGGTTCCTAAGAAACTTGGAGACCCAGGGATTCCAACTATCCCTTACTCTATTAAGAACAGTTATGTTAGAACTGCTTTGTGTGATTTAAGAGCTAGAGTTAGTGTTATGCCTTTCTCTCTCTATAAGAGGCTTCAGCTTGAAAATTTGATACCAACTGATATATCTTTGCAAATGGCTGATAAGTCTACCACTATTCCTGTGGGTATATGTGAGGATGTACCTGTCTAGGTGGCTCATAATTGCTTGATATTAACTGATTTTGTTGTGCTTGAAATGCCTGAAGATGATAATATGTCTATTATTCTTGGGAGACCTTTTCTTAATACTGCAGGAGCTGTTATTAATTGTAATCAAGGAAAGGTGACCTTCAATGTTAATGACAAGGAACATACTGTCTATTTCCCCAAGAACATTGTAAGGACTTATGGTTTAAATTCAATTGAACATGTTGAAGGCATTCAAGTTGGAGAAATATATTGTCCCATACAAAGAGAAAAATTTGAAACTATTATGATTGGGACCATTGCTATCAAGGTTAAGGTAACATAATCATTAGTTGAGTACAAAGTTTTGTCTCATATGCAATTGTTTTGGTAGCAAGACTTGATCAACCTTGCTAACAAAAGGATTCCATTGAACAAAACAATGTTTTCATTATGATTATCTCCGTTTATTTCTATCCTTTGCATCTTAGTTTTTGTTTTCATTTAGTTTTCTTTGTGTTGCTAGTTGCTTGCATGCTAGAACTTCTGTAGTTCTAGCCTTGTTTTGCCCTTGCATCATGTTTCCAAAAAAGAAAAAAATCTGTCTGTTAGAGAAATCATTCTTCTATTTCTGAAAAATGCCCAAAAATAAAGTGTCTCGAAAAATTCCAGAAAATTCATATTAAATTTTTACGTGAAAAAAGGGCAGAGGAGTACTTGGTAGGTACCAGGGGGGCCCACCAGGCAGGCACACATCATGGTGGCGCGGCCAGACCTCGGTGGCGCCATGCCCTGGTGTGGGCCACCCCTGGCCCCCCACTACCTCTCTCTCCTGCCACTTTCTTCTCTCTCCCGAGTAAGCTCCAGTTCATAGCTCGAAATCGCGTTCTCTCTGTGCTTGCCCTCGATTTCTTCGATCTCTTTGCTCATCCCATCTTTCTTGCTGAAATTTGGAGCAATTGTTCCTTGGTAGGTGACTCCTCCCCTTGTCCAAGTAGATTTGTGTTTAGTGGATTGTATGTTGAGTATTTTGTTGCTGTAGGTGACTGGTTTTGAGGGCTTGTAAGCTTGTTTGATGCTTAGAGATATAGTTTTGATGCATGTTTATGCCTCTTGCTAGTCCCTGTGAGTAGAATCCTTCATTATATTTGCTTTGCAATCACTTGTTTAATAGGTGTTTAAATTTCAGAATAGAAGATGAGTGAACACCACCTAAACCAACATGAGCTTTGGGTGCCTGATGTTAGGAAGGTCCACCGGGAGGAGGAAGTTTTTCCCTCCATTTATCCATGTTCTGAGTTCATGAGAGCTGCATGAATTCTACAAGATTTCCACACTTTGGTTTCTAATACGGGGTTAGAGCACTTTTTGGAAGACGAACCTTGTCAATTTGTGAAGCTAACCATGTCTGTGGTGCAGGATTTCAAATTTAGTCACTCTTTGCCTAACCCCGTGGTCCATTACAAAATTTTCAATATAGCTGTTAACCTTTCTCTTGATGATTTTTGTGCAGCTATTAAGGTACCTCAATGGGGATCATGTAAGAAGATTAAAGAGAGACCGGAACCACTCATGGATTTATACGCATAAATTTGTCAAGGGAGTAGCTTCTCGAAGGAGAATGGAAAAATCCGTAACATTCATCTTCCCTCCATTCGCTACTTTGTCTACTTTATTGCCAAGTGTGTTCTTGCTAGGAAAACTGCTAATAAGTTATCTTCGTTTGATTTAGCATTTATCTCTGCTGCTCTTAGACGAGATAGGTCCTACAACTTGGGTGCTTTGATAGCTTTCCGTCTTGCTGCTAACCGTGAGAAGGGTGGAATTTGTGGAGGCCTCATTGCTTCTCGTTTGATAGCATTGCATGGTTTAGTGCCTCATCCTCTAGGCCTACAGTTTCCCATAGAAAGGCTTGATTTTAACTCCATGGTACATCATAAATTTATTTCCTCGTGGGCTAGCTTGAGTGAGTTGTCTTATGAAATAACCTTTCTCAAAGCTGGCTGGAGAAAGAGCAAGTCTGAGCGTGTTGTTCTTTTGCCTGCACCTGTTTTGTTTAACCTTGATAACAGGGAAGGATGGTCCCTCACTGAGGAGGAGCTTGACACGTACTTGGGAGAGCTCTCCCAACAGGAGCAGGACACTAGAAGGAAGGTCACGGATGATTCGTTCTAGCCCTCGAATGAGGGAGAGTCTTCATATCAGCAGCCCGCTTATGATTGGGGAGCTTCTTCTTCCTCTCATAGGCCCGGTTACGACCATTCTTACCAAGATCCACCCGCTTGGAACCCCTATTCTTACATGGATGATACCCACTTAGGCCAAAAGCCTAAGCTTGGGGGGAGGTATGCCGACACCGCACTCATCTCCATATCATGTTGCGTCGGTTCTTTATATATTCATGTTTTTGTTCTCTTTCTAGTTTTCGTTCTTCTTTGCTTTTGCTTTCTAAAAACACAAAAAGACCAAAAATATTTTTGTTGTTTCTCTTTGGTTTGCTTCTTCTTTTTTGCTTTGGTTTGCTTTTTCCTTTTTGCTTTGTTTGAACTATTTGAAAAACCCAAAAAGATTTTGCTTTGCTTGTTTTTCTCTTTTGGTTCTTGTTTAAAAATCGAAAACACCAAAAATATTTGTCGTTCTTCTTTGGTTTTTGCGAGTTGGCTATAGGGTTCGGCAGTTCTCAGTGGATTATTGGTTTCATATTATTATTCAAGCCACACAAGTGAAGAGCAATAATGAGGATCAATGACAACTTGAGGCGTGGTAAGAGGCTGATAACGAACTCTATTTGTCTTCATTTTTGTACATATACTCATCATTGTGAGCTTGCTTAGTCCGTTCATGTAGAGTGTATGTTTTCTTTGGATACTTAGTAGTTCTTGCTTTCTTGTGATTAGCTCCACCTCGCTAATAGTTTGTAGCATGTCTCATGAATGTTTGCTTGCATTACTCTATTCATAAATTGGTATGACACTGTGGTATCCTCCTCTAAATGTTTCATTTGATCGACTTGGCACATGCTCACGCATGCACATGACTGTAATAATCAGTTAAGCCTTGACGAATTATTTTGCCTTGAGGATCTTGAATCATTTTCATGCCATGAGTAGTCTTGTTTTGTTGTAAGCATGATAATGACAGCTATTGCTCTCTCGTTTGACGCTCCCTTACTATTGCTAGCCTTCATTCCCACTGAGTGTTTTACTCATGTTTCCAACTCCCTAAACCAAATATTTCCAAAGTGTCCACCATACCTACCCATTAGCATCACTTGCTACTTCCGTGCATATTCAATATGCCTTGTTTTCTTCCGAATAAAATGTTTGCTTGTTATGAGAAAGTTAGTTAGTAAAGCTCTCACGAACTTGATGGCACACTTTATTTTATACACTTAATAAACCTGAACCATTGCGTCCTTCTTTGTTGTGCATATGCTTGTGCTTTATGAGTTGAAGTTAGCAGAACCATGTATCATGGGGACCGCTTTCAGCGCTTCATAGGTACTTTGTACTTAGTTGGTATCATGTTCTTTTGCTTATGGATCCCGGCGGTGTCAAATAAAAGTGGAACTTGTAAGATCATGGAGTTTGTATGTATGTTAGAGAAATGCCTGGGCCGCTAGCCTAAGCCATGCCTAATCATGGTGGAAACTTGCAGCATAACCATAATGAGCATTCTATGAAGCATCCTCAATAAAAATCTATGCACATAGTAAATAAAAATATCGCTGAGATGCTCATTGTCTGTTTGCCTTGTGTTTTGATTATGGGTTAGCTCCCGTGTCATGTGCAAGGGGTACCCCGTTGGCGGTTCTCTATGATATGTATATACTTACAATGACAAGAGCTTACTTGTGACTGAAGTTGAGTAGCATGAGGATCGGTCTTCGTAAGTAAGGGGCATGAGACTTCAATTTATAACTTGTTAAGCATATCCTCTTAGTTGTGTCACTTTCACCTTAACCACATTAAAGATGCTTATGATAGGGGCAATGAGAGCTCAAAGCTAATGAGTACCATACTTTCAGCATTTGGAAGCCTTTCAAAGTTATTCAAAACCTTTTTTCTTCTACTTGTTGAGTCTCCACATATTCTTTGAGCACCTTCTTGAGAGCATTAGTTGCCATTTTTTGTGTTTGTTCCATTACTTGATTATTTGTGTTATGACTTTGATGCTTGTATCTTTGATATATTTACTTCTAGTCATCACTTGAACTTCAGAGGTGCCTTGACATTCATAATCCAAGGCAAGCGAGATACCACTCTATCATACCTTTCTATGAGCATTGTAATGTTGCTTATGTTTGTGCTTCGTGTTACTTATTATTCTTGAGTTGGAATCTCTTCATAGCTTGCAATGAGTATTAAGTAGACTCAGTTGCATACTCTTTATTATGAATTGTCTAAGTAGTTGATCACATTGCTGAGATTATTTACATCATATGAAGCAAATGTGTTCATGAAAGTTCTTTTATCGCACTCAGTTTTCAACTGAATTGCTTGAGGACAAGCAATGAGCTAAGCTTGGGGGCAGTTGATACGTCCAAAACGTATCTACTTTCCCGAACACTTTTGTTGTTGTTTCTCCTCTATACTTGTGTGATTTGGATGCAACTAATGCGAACTAACGCTGTCTTCAGCAGAATTGCCTTGGTGTCTACTTTTTGTGCAGAAAATCAACTATCAGGAAAAATCCCGGAAAATATGCCAAAAATCCTATTTCACACGAAGACTCCAAGAGCCAGAATACCAGACGGAGAGGAGCCCTGGGGTGGCCACACCACCTGGTGGCGCGGGCCAGGCCAGGCCGCGCCAGGGGGTGGTGTGGGCCCCCCAGGCACCCCCTCAGCCTCTCTCTTCGCCTATAAGGAGCCTTCTGACCTAAAAACTTCGGGGGGGGTCGACGTTTTTCCAGAAGGAGTTCCGCTCCGCCGCCACCACTAGATTCCACGAAACAGCACCAGAAACTCCATTCTGGCACCCTGCCGGGACAGGGAATTGGAGGGGATCATCGCCATCATCATCACCATCGCTTCTCCATCGACCATCCATGTTTCCCCCATCTATGAGTGAGTAATCCCCCGCTGTAGGCTATGGGGATGGAAGGGATTGGATGAGATCGTTCATGTAATGGGATCAGATTGTTAGGGCATAGTGCCTAGTATCTTTTATTAGTGCTTTATGACTTTGTTGCAACTTTTTGTGCTTAATGCTTGTCACTAGGGCCCGACTGCTATGATTTCAGATCTGAACTTATTATTGATTCATCATGATAGTATAGTTTTGGGTCTTATCTACAAGTTGTATACACACGTCGTTGTCCGGAACCTATGGTCCCGAAGTGACAGAAATCGGGGTAGCCGGAAGGGAAAGGCTTTGATGTAAGGATCACATGTGTTCACGGAGTGTTAATGCTTTGCTTCGGTGCTCTATTAAAAAGAGCACCTTAATTGCCAGTAGTTCCCTAGAGGCCCCGCTACAAACGGGCTGGCAGGACAAAATATGTTGTGCAAGTTCTCATTGCGAGCACGTATGACTATATATGGAACACATGCCTAGGAGTGTCTAGTACTTGGGTGCTTTATCTTATTTATCTGCAATTGCCCTATGTTCTGATTGCTATGTGAATTGTCTTGTCCATGCAACGCCCGTTCATCCATCCCTATGCCTACCGCACTCGAATCCCACTGTTTACTTCTTTTGTTACTACTGTCTTTGCTTTGCTACTACTGTTACTTTACTATTCCTACTACAAAATTGTTGCTACTGATAAACTGTTGTGAGCAAGATTGTTTCCAGGTGCAGCTGAATTGACAACTCAGTTGTTAAGGCTGATAAGTATTCTTTGGCTCCCCTTGTGTCGAATCAATAAATTGGGTTTCACTTCCCTCGAAAATACTACGATACACCCCCTATACTTGTGGGTCATCAATGTGTTGTTGCTACTAGGGAGAAAACAGCAATCCTTTGTTCATAGAACAATCGTATGGTTTACTTTACATGCAATTCGTAATCCAATTATTTGTTGCTTGCAACTTAATACTGGGGGGGTCGGATGATAACCTGAAGGTGGATTATTAGTCATAGATGCAGTTGGATGGCGGTCTATGTATAATGTTGTAATGCCCAATCGAATCTCAAAGGAGTCAAGATGAGTACTATATGCTTGTATGCTTTCTCGATGTTTGTCAGTTGCCCCGCTGTAATTTGTTCACCCAACATGTCATCTATCTTAAGGAGATCCACCTCTAGTGAATTATGGACCCCGGTCCTTTCTTTTATCATCAATCTACAATCAACTGTTTACTGCTTTGTGTTTACTTTCTGCAAACTATTACTTTCTTCCACTCGATACGTTTAATCCTTTGTTTTCAGCAAAACTGGTGAGATTGACAACCTCATCGCGAATTGGGGCAAATTTCTATGGTTGTGTTGTGCAGGTCTCGACGTTGCTGCTGGCACCGGTAGTGCGCCCTGCCAAAGTTCAGCTAGCTACACCTTTGGGGTGGTTCTTTGCTCCTACTGGTTCGATTAAACCTTGGTTTCATAATTGAGGGAAAACTTGCTGTTGAGCTCATCATACCTTGCTCTTGGGGTTCGCCAACGAGCTCGATATATTTTGGGCCATCAATCGTATAAGATAAACACATGCTGCAACTGCCTCATTTATTTTATCGACTCATCTTCATGAATATGAGGATCATATCCTTTAAGCTAAAACTTAGTCGGGACGAGCAAGAGTCTAAGCTTGGGAAAGTTGATGAGTGCATATTTGCATCATGTTTTACATTACTACTTTGCATTGTAGATGTAGTATCTCTGTATTTTACGATGCTCGCACGCATATTTTATGTCTGTTTTCACCAGGATCAGGACAGATGATGGATCCAATAGATACAATTCTTGGAGCAGTTGTGCTATGGAGAAAAGGAGTCAAAAACAACGTAAATCGCTTATTTGGGAAATATTAATAATACCAGAAGAAAACCAGAAGAGAACAAAGGAGGAAGAGAGTTCAACGACTAACTATACGACCGGAGCAACTTTTCCGGCCATATAGCTCCGGTTGTATAGTTGGCACCGCCTTCGCCGCGTCAAATAGTTTCACCCCGTGCAATTGGTTCGAGGAGAAGACATACAGAACACCTAGAAATCGCAGAAACTTCACCTCCGGAAGGCATCTGGAGGGGGAACTCATCCACAAGGGATCCATCTTCGCCCTGCGCAGATCCGGGAGGCTAAGGCATCTATCTTCATCATCCACCGCTGCATCACCACCATCTCTATCCATCCCATCTACATCTTGTCTAGATCTTGTTGTAATTTCCGTACTCGTTATGGATTTATACAAGTACTATTCATCTATGATTGTTTCCATTACCATTGTCATGATGTTGATTGCCTCCATGTCTGAGTAGATCATTAGTTCTTGGGGAGATGGAGAAACCCTAGTATATGATTGAAATAAGGTAAAGTCTATTATGATATTCATCGTAGTAACCATGTGTTAGATTTTCTACATCTTGATGTTGAGAGAAGTCGACCTCTCAATATTTGCCTCTCATGGGGACTGATGGAGGAAACTACTTGTTGGTAGACGGAGGTGTGCTAACAAATACAGTGACTATAAAGCTGTTGGCACCCCTTACATATCAACTTGGAAAACCGAGGAAACTCACGGAACACTATCCATGCCATGGGATACATCCTACAGAATTATGTCCCTTAATAGCGCAGTAATTCGATTGATGTCGATTGCTGACTGCTGTGTTTATGAGGATGATGTGAGCACACTACAAGGAATGTGCTAACTGGTGACCCTAAATATTGGTCATAGAAAGGTCATAATAATTCATCTATGACCTTTCTATAACCAAAATAAGATCATATAGCGAGGGTCACTATAGATAACTAAGGACCTTTTTTTTGAATTGGTCATGGCCAGTTATGACCAAAATACATGGTCATAGTGTCCATGACCAAACAATTTGGTCATGATTAATTTGGCATGTCCATGTGGGCCAGGTTCTAGCCCAGTCCAATGTGGTGCTCTCCATGGGCCAAGCCCAACAATTCTAGCTTTTTTTATTTTTCTTGTGAATTATGGTGAGGCTCAACATTCTGGCCATTTCATTTCCTAGGCGTTGGCCTTTTACGGTCCAATTATTCTTAATTTTCAACATTTTTTCCAGATTTATATATTGATCCAGTCCAATATTTTGGGTCCTGGCCTATTTAGAGCCCAACTAGCTTTTCATTTGTTTCACACCAACCAGGAATATAAAAACAACAACAAAAATATTACTGTGCTATTTTGAAGTGAAACTCTTCAAAATAACATCTGAGGATAGTCTATTACAGGCTTTACATAGATCATAGCAGCCAAGATATTTTGACTGTTACAATATAACTAGCAGTATACTTATAGTAACTAGATACTTTTTGCTGACTAGGCCTTTGACTTCTTAGAATTTCTTGGGCTGGAATTCCTAGAATAGAGAGAAAAAGCCACATTATTAGTCTCAATAGAGGAAATATCTGCTAGCTATGAAACATGTACTGTAGGAGTAATTAAAGAGATGTCAAGAAGTAATTGTACAGTCAAATGACAGTAATATTATTTCTAGTTTCATACTCTAGGAATCTGAACAGTCAAGAAGTAATTGTTGTTACAGAACAATCAAATATTGTTATTGTACAAGTGCATTCAGTCTCTAAATATTTAGAACATCTAAGATCAAGCAAAATTTCTCTTCTACTCCCAGCAACTACTCCTACTCTCAAGACATACTGAACATTATACTGAAATCAACAAGTACTCCTACTCCCAGGATATACTCATATACTCCAGTCAAACAATAAACAATAAACTACAGTAATGACTACTAAAATCAGGAGTACACGTACTGTCTATTTACTGTTATTATTTTCCCATCAAGACAACTTGCTCAGCATTTCCCATCATGGCAGAGTTTTCACAAGCTAAGTACAGTACTCCATGATCAAAGATAATATCAGAGTAAAACCAAACCGAAAATATAATCTGAACAAGAAAAAAAGACACTTCAAGTACAACCACTACTACTACAAGGAGTATTGACACTACTGAATATAATCTGAACCAGAAAAATATCCCTGTTCGCTCCTACTCCTACTCCTAGTACAATAAAAAAATCCTGGTTCACTCCTACTCCTAGTACAGTGAAACGTTTGTATCAAGAGGAACACACGAATACAAGAGGAATTTATAGTGAAAAAATGTCCCTGAAGTAATGGTCATTCCATCATAGCTGGTTCACTCCTACTCCTAGTACTCCTAATACTCCAATCATAGGTATAGTGTTCAGTAATTCAATCCCAGCAACATTTACGGCTACAACCCACAAGCCCGCACTAGCATTCCCATCCACACTCGAACCTTGACACCAATTCATGGTTGGAAAAAAACCTAAGCTTGGCACTACCAAGATGGAAATTCCCGGTCTCTGTAGCTCAAATGACAACGAAGAAAATCAGAGCAGAAGAGAAAAAATCAACCTTCTGGTTGCCCCCACCCATGGGGGAGTGAAGGCCTCCGCCAGGCTGGATGTCGATGGAGAAGATCTACAGGCCCTCATGGCGAACCCATCTCAGTTTCTCCATCAGCATGTCCCGCCCTACTCCTTTACCGCCTCCACGATTGGAGCTTGTCCATGACCTTGGATCGACAGATCAAGTCCCGCACCTGGAGATCCGGCCGTCGCAGGCGAGGGAGGCCGAGCTGATATCGTCGAACCATGGAAGCAGGACGTCGAGAGGTCGCGCTCATGACCCACGGGACCAGATACCATCGGCCGCAAACTTCTCAAACGTGGGCTTGTTCCCTTCCACTCCAAGCTAGCAAAGGAGAGAAATGAGGTGAGATTTTTAAGCGAGCGAGAGAGTGGAGGGAGGGGATCAGGGTGGGTTGTGACTTATAGTAGAAGAACAAGATCGTGTGGCGCCCCTCCACTAGATTTGGTCGAGATCCATGGTGATTGTGCGTCGTTCCTAGCCGCACACGAAGACATCACACGAAGTTCCTCTCGTACCGCTCAGGAATACATCGCGCCGCTGTTGGTTCCTCGTCCGAGCTCCCCGAGCGCCGTCGTTGATTCCTCGTTGGAGGGATGTCGCCTCCCTCGCAGACCAGCGGTGGGGAGAAGCGGCGGCGGGGAGCAAAGGTGCGAGGGGCTTGGGGGGCTTGGGGGACTAGGGTTTATTTTTTTGAGGGTACTATCGACTGTCAAGCGAGAGATGGAGGATGTGGCGGCGGGGTCTGGGATGAGGTGAGAGGAGCGTGGGGGGATTAGGGTTTGGGGATAGGATGTTACAGAAATACCCCTCAACACTTCTACGGGGCAGACTGTTGGAACTAGGGCGTCTCGGTCATTCCAAAGTGAACAGGATTGGGAGGCGCGGGATATTTTATAAAAGGGGAGTGTTTGTTGGATGTCACTTGAACAGCCGAGATTTGCTTTGGTTGGCCGATCCGTGATGGATGTCACGAAACCGGCGTATGTACATAACATCTAGGTAAAATAATAAACTTGCAATATTTTCAAATAATTTAAAAAAGTGTTCACAAAAATAGTATCGAGTATGAAGTTTCGTGGCTTTGAGGTCAAACTGTACAAACAAGGTTTCATGACTTTCAGGTCAAATGACGAATATTATGGCCAATATCGCGACATGGTTTGTGATAATGTGCTTATATTATGCACGCATATGTATCTTGGGATGACGAACAATATTGCAGGAGGATTTTTCCTTTTTGCCGCACGAAAAAAGCATTTTCCATTTTCTGAGTGCAAAAAAGAGACGTTTTGTGAAGCAACCACCAAAGTGCTCATTCAAAATGCTACCACCATATTTGCCAAAAATACTAGACAATATTACATGGACAATATCTGAAACGTGGTATCTCAAACCTTTCCATCTATCCCTGGCAAAAAAGACAAATGTATGTTGAATCGGCGGGAAGTGAGTCCGATTTGAACTACAGGTACATGATCTAATGCTCATGATTTTTTGAAAACATTATTTTTAAACTCATAATATGATGTTTCTTCATAGATCCAATGCAAGTTTAGTGAGGCTCGTCCCCTAGCTAAGAACCTTAATGTCCACTATTTTGACCATAGTTTAAAATGGGCATAAGAAAATTCAAAAACTGTCCAAACAAGGTAAATCCTTCGCGTGGTATTATATTATGTGACATCGTTGCAAGGAGAAATACCAAACTTGGTATATTGATTGCATCTCGAAAAAACCTTCACAGAAATGACCTATCTTGTTCAAGGTTTCATGGCTTTCAGGCCAAACGACCAATGTTATGGCCAGAATCGCGAAATAGTTTGTAATAATATGTCCATATTGTGCATGCATGTACATCTTGGAATAGCGAACAATCTTGTATAAGAAAGATTTCCTTTTCGTCGCACGGAAAATACATTTTCCATTTTCTGAGTGTCAAAACGGGACGTTTTGTGAAGCAACCACCAAAACGCTCATTCAAAATGCTATCACCATATTTTTCAAAAATACTAGACCATATTACATGGAAAATGTCTAAACCGTGGTATATCAAACCTTTCCATCCATCCCTGGCAAAAAATACAAATATATGCCGAATCGGCGGGAAGTGGGTCCGATTTAAACTATAGGTATATGATCTAATGCTCATGATTTAAAAAAAACATTTTTAAACTTTCAATATGATGTTTCTTCATAGATCCAATGCAATTTTAGTGAGGCTCATCCCCTAGCTAAGAACCTTAATGCCCGCCATTTTGACCATAGTTTAAAATGGTCATAAGAAATTCAAAAACTGTCCAAACAAGGTAAATCCTTCATGTGGTGTCATATTATGTGACATAGTTGCAAGTAAAAATACCAAACTTGGTATATTGATTGCATCTCAAAAAAACCTTCACAGAAATGACCTATCTTGTTCGAGGTTTCATGGCTTTCAGTCTAAACGACCAATGTTATGGCCAGAATCATGACATAGTTTGTGATAATATTCCCATATTGTGCACACATGTGCATCTTGGGATGGCGAACAATATTGTAGGAGAAAGTTTTCCTTTTCGTCGCACGGTAAATGCATTTTCCATTTCCTGAGTGCAAAAAATTGGGCGTTTTGTGAAGCAACCACCAAAGTGCTTATTCAAAATGCTACCATCATATTAAAAAAAATACCAAACCATATTACATGGACAATGTCTTAATCATTGTATCTCAAACCTTTCCGTCCACCCCTGGTGAAAAAGACAAATGTTTGTTGAATCGGTAGGAAGTGTATTCGATTTGAACTACAGGTACATGATCTAATGCTCATGTTTTTTTGAAAAAAATCATTTTTAAACTCACAATATGATGTTTCTTCAGGGATCCAATGCAAGTTTAGCAAGGATCATCCCCTAGCTAAGAATCTTAATGCCCGCTGCTTTGACCATAGTTTAAATAGGCATAAGATATTCAAAAACGGTCCAAACAAGGTAAATACTTCACGTGGTGTCGTATTATGTGACATAGTTGTAAGTAAAAATACAAACTTGGTATATTATAGATATCTCGAAAAACCCTTCTCAAAAATGACCTATCATGTTCGAGGTTTCTTGGCTTTCAAGTGAAAATACCATTGTTATGACTTGAATCATGGCATAGTTTGTGATAATGTGCCTGTATTGTGCACACACGTGTATCTTGGGATGGAGAACAATATTGTAGGAGGAAGTTTTTCCCTTTCGTTGCACGAAAAAGCCATTTTCTATTTTCTGAGTGTCAAAACTGGTCGTTTTGTTAAGAAACTACCAAGTAAAAGTTTTAAAATGGTACCATCCTATTTTTCAAAAATAATAGACCACCTTACATGGACAATGTCCCAACCGGGATATATCAAACCTTTTCGTGCACCCCTCGTGAAAAAGACAAATGTCTGCTGAATCGGTAGGAAGTGGGTCCGATTTGAACCACAAGTATATTATCTAATGCTCATGATTTTTTATAAAAATTATTTTTAGCTTCACAATATGCTATTTCTTCAAAGATCCAATGCAATTTTAGATAGGCTCATCCCCTAGATGAAAATTTTCAATTTCAAACCCCTATTGTCAAAACCATGATTCAAAATCTATGTTTACACATATTAAGGTTTTATATGAAAAATATGTTCTTTTATTTTTCCTGAAATTTATAAGTGTTTCATAATGCCCTTAAAATGTTCTGTAAAATTTTGCAATATTTTTGAATTTTGTTTGACTCTATTTGAAGTTATGAATAAGAAGATATAAAAGAATTCAGAAACAAATAAAGAGAAAAAAACCTAGAGGGCCCAGCCATGCAAACCCACCAGCAATCAAGGCCCAGCCTTAGTTCTGCACCTAAATCGGCCTTCTAATGTCCCTAGGCCCACTCGGTGGAGTAAAAGAAAATGAATGCCAAAGTCCGTAGAGGAGCTGAGACCCAACGACGTGGAAAACTATATTAAGGACAGTCGTGGGGAAACTCTAGCAGAAATTAGTGAGTATTGCAGTGGTTAGTGGAGGTAGCACATCGCTGAGTCTGGAGCTCGCGGGTTCGAGCCCCCTATGCCCCTATTTTTGCTTAATTTGCACGTATGGTCTGCTTGGTTAACCGGGTAGGACACGTGCATGACACGGAGACCAACTTGCTAAGGTGACAATATTTATTTTTAAAGTAATCATACATAGTATTCACCACCATTTAAATTAGTCGTGGTTGCCTAAAATTAAGGTCATGGATCATGTTATCTATGTTATGACCAATTAGTGTAAGCAAGTTATGACCTTTCTATCGAAAAAAGGCGTAGTTTTTTAGAGTTTGAACCCTCCCAAATGGTCTACGACCAACTAATTCAAAATGGTCATAGATCTATGACCAAAAAAATCATGGTAGTTAAGAAAAGATCACTAGTCAACACATATCTTGTAGTGGCAGCGGTTGTTGTCTATTCGTCCAAATATGGAGTTCCTTCCACACATCCATAGATGAGAATGTTCATGATGATAATCTTTATCTTAGCTCCTTATAATACTAGTGGTGTATCCGCTACTCCATGAGAACGCTTTTCCTCTACTACAGTTCCAATCTCTCTTACATACACGATACTTGCCTTCTGCATTCAATTGTTTTACTTTATTTTATTATTGCTCTTATACCTAAAACACAAAAACACCTTTTACACAATACTCGCATTTTATCTTGTCACTTAGAACTTTATCTAGCATTTCTATCGTAATATTTATTTCAAGAGTTATTAGACTTCAGACTCCTGCTTCGTGTGTGATTGATATCTTTATTTCGAAACGAGCTACAACGATCTGTGCACTTGCAGTAATCAATGATGATGAGCTGAAGGACTACATCTTGAACAGACTTGATGGCACGTTTAATTCACTGGTGGCTGGTGTCAATGCTGTTCCATCAACTACTCTCGATGATATGTGCTCTCAGCTGCTGGCATGTGAAAACTGTGATGCAATGATCCTCTCCATGGGACAAAACACCGGGAGTTTTACCTCTTCTGTTAATGCTGCCACCAGGCGTCCGCCAATGCACTATGACACTACCTACACCCCACGTCCACCGCCGCCATCATCACAACCATACATGCCTCCTACGCCACCACCACCACAACCCTATATGCCTCCACAGCCAACCTATCAACCACAACCCTATGTTTACCCTCCATAAACCCCCTCCGCCTACCTATTTTAAGTCCCCATATCATCCACTACCGTACATCCCTCCACATCAAAGCATGCCATCACCACCGCAGCGCCCACCTCCTCCTCCTCCACAATAACATGGTCCTCCTTAGCCACCACAGCAGCAGCGCCGGCCGAAAGGGGGGTGCCCCAAGGACCGTGATCATGGCTGGATTGCTACTCCTTGGCAGGAAGGTGTGACATGCCAGATATGCAAGAAGGAAGGACACCCCGCCAGCGACTGTTGGTGGCACTATGGTGATGATAATGATGATGATACATCCATAGAAACAAAAGGTGCCTATGGAGTTGTTAGCAACTGGGTGATGGATACTGGAGCTACAAATCACACAACTGGACAACTCAACAAACTTCAAACTCATGAAGCATATCAGGGTCATGGCCAAGTTCACAATACTAGTGGACAAGGTATAGAAATTTCTAACATTGGTCATTCAGTTTTGCACACCCCACATTGCAATTTACAACTCAAAAATATTCTTCATGTTCCTTCTTCCAATATGAACTTACTTTCTGCACACAAACTTACCCTAAACAACAATTCCTTTATTAAAATTCACCCATTCTTTTTCTTGATTAAGGACAAGGCCACGCAACACATCATGTTTAGAGGCCCTTGCCATGGTGGTCTCTATCCCCTCGTTCCTGTTTCAACGGGGTCATCATCCAAGCATGCTCTTATCACCATCAAGCCTTCATCCTTCACGTGGCATCATCGTCTAGGGCATCTGTCCTCCTTTATTGTTCAGCAAGTGCTTAGGAAAAATAAGTTGTCATACACTCCTGAAATAAACTCTTATATATATGGCCCATGTCAGTAGGCCAAGAGTCATCAGCTACCATACCCTGTTTCCACTAGTGTTTCCAAAGTTCCTTTGGCTCAAATTTTTTCTAGTGTATGGGGTCCAGCTCCTCTTTTTGTAGGCAAACATGCATACTATGTAAGTTTTATTGATGATTTTAGCAAATATACTTGGAACTATTTTCTTAAGAAATGTTCTGGTGTGTACCAAGTGTTTCTTGATTTTCTACAATATGTTGAACGCCAGTTTGATAGAAAATTCTAACCATGTAAACTGATTGGGGTGGTGAGTATGAAAAATTGATTAGCTTTTTCTAGCGTGTAGGCATTGTTCATCAAGTTTCATGTCCCCATGCTCACCAACAAAATGGTTCTGCTGAGAGAAAACATCATCATATTGTCGAAGTAGGTTTTGCCTTACTTGCAAATGCTTTCATGCCTTTAAAATATTGGGATGATGCGTTCCTTACAGCCACTTTTCTCATCAATCTCCTTCGAACAAAAGTTCTCAATCTTGAGACGCCTATAGAAAGACTCCTGCAAGTAAAACCCAACTATGATTCTCTACGTGTTTTTGGCTGTGCTTGCTGGCCTAAACTTCGTCCCTACAACAAACAAAAACTCTTTTTCCATTCTAAACGATGTGTTTTTCTTGGCTATAGTTCAAAACACAAAGGAGTTAGGTGTCTTGACGTCTCCTCAGGACGTGTTTATATTTACCGCGATGTTGTCTTTGATGAGAATATTTTTCCTTTTGTTGAACTTACTCCTAATGCTAGCAAACATCTTCAAGAATAAATTCTTCTTTTTCAACACAATGATCCTAATCTTCCACGCAATGATGGGGATATACAAACTAATGATCATTTTTTGCAAGTTATTCCTGTTGTTGATCCTCCACAGGGTGATGTGCATCACGCTGCTGAAAACATCAGTGAAAATTCAAGTCCAAGAGCTGAAGAAAATGGTGTAAATCGCACTCAAAACAGTACGTCCGACCAGGAGAATACATCATAGCAGGGTGTTGATCGCGAGGCTGATCCTGATCTGGTATCTGCATCGGAATCCACCCCGCCATACTCGCACGTGCGCTGCGCTGTGTCTCCTCCTGATGCGAGTCTGCACCCGTCGGCGGGTGCGATGTCGCCCTTGGTCTCCACATCCCCAGCGCCAGGATCAGTGCCGCCCCACTACTCCACGCCCATGTCACCGCAGGATTCCTTCCCACCCTCGTCGCTTGTGCCTGGGCGCATGTCGGTGTCTCTCGACAAGACACCCGACAGCAGTGGAGCAAGCAGCGCCGATTCGGTTGCTGTCTCCTCTCCTGGTGATGCGCATGACCAAGACTCACAAAGATCTTATGTGCCATCTATACCTGCATCTCCTCCTGCCGTTGGGGTACAAACATGTCTACAAAAAGGTATTCGACAACCCAAAATTTACACTGATGGTACTATTCGCTATGCCCTGCTTACTATCACAGGAGAACAAAAGAATCTTTCTGAGGCTCTTGCAAGTGAAAATTGGAAAAGTGCAATACAAGATGAATATGATGCTCTTCTTGACAATAATACCTGGCACCTTGTTCCTCCAAGTCGAAACAAAAATGTTATTGACTGTAAGTAGGTTTATCGTATCAAGAAAAAGGCTGATGGTACTATTGACCAGTATAAAGCTAGGTTGGTTGCCAAAGATTTCAAACAAAGGTATGGCATAAACCATGAGGATACTTTCAGTCCTGTTGTTAAGGCTGCTACTATTAGAATTGTTCTGTCTATCTATATTTCTCGAGGGTGGAGTTTAAGACAGCTAGATGTGAAGAACGCGTTTTTACATGGTGTTCTGAAAGAAGAGGTATATATAAAACAACCTCCAGGTTTTCAATCTTTTGCTACTCCACATTACATCTGCAAGTTAGACAAAGCAATTTATGGTCTCAAATAGCGCCCCCCGAGCTTGGTACTCTCGTCTTAGCTCCAAGTTACAAACCCTTGGTTTTGTTCCATCAAAGGCTGATACCTCCTTATTTCTCTACCACAAGTTTGATATCACTATGTTTCTGCTAATTTATGTTGATGATATAATAGTGACAAGCTCGTCTGATTCAGCTATTTTAGCTCTTCTGCATAATCTAAACAAAGAGTTTGCTCTTAAGGATCTTGGAGACCTTCAATTTTTTGGGCCTTGAAGTTCATCGACAGTCTAGTGGTTTATTGTTGAATCAGGAAAAAATATGCATTAGACTTGTTGACTCGTGTTGGCATGAAGGATTGTACATCTTGTCCAACACCTCTATCCACGACTGATAAACTTTCTTTGGCAGATGGTTCTCCCCTTAGACCTAAGGATATGACTCGTTACAAGAGTATTGTAGATGCTCTTCGGTACTTAACACTGACCAGACCTGATATTTGTTTTTCAGTTAACAAAGTTTGTCAGTACCTTCATACTCCTACTACTGCATATTGGACTGCTGTAAAAAGGATTTTAAGGTACATACATGGTACACGCAAGGTAGGTCTTACGTTCAAAGGTCGAATTTCACCTTGCTTAGTGCCTATTCAGATGCAGACTAGGCAGGAGATCTTGATGACCGCCGCTCAACCGGTGGCTTTGCTATATTTTTTGGCTCCAATCTTGTTTCTTGGGGTGCCAGAAAACAGCCTACTATGTCAAGGTCCAGTACAGAGGCTGAATATAAGGCTCTTGCAAATGCTACTGCTGAGCTGATTTGGGTTGAAGCTCTTGTTCGAGAACTTGGTGTTTTGCTCAAGGAGAAACCAAGTTTGTGGTGTGATAATCTTGGTGCCATCTACCTGTGTGCTAATCCTGTTTTTCATGCTCGTACCAAACATATCGAGATTGATTTTTGCTTTGTCAGAGAAAGAGTTGCTAGCAAGCAACTTGATATAAGGTTTATCTCTAGTAAGGATCAGATTGCAAATGGTTTTACCAAAAATTTGTGTTCCTAGAAACTTGATGAGTTTAAGCGTAATCTAAACCTCTCCAAGGTCTAGATCGTGGGGTATTAGAGTTGTAATACCGTATGTGTACGGTATGGTGAAGTACACCAACTGTACACATACCCAATCTCTGTATATGCCACGTGAGGTCTTTTCCTCACTATATAACACGCAACCAGTGCCTCGAAAGAGGTAACACCGTTCTACCCTAAAATCCTACAAGTACCTCGTAGAGGCAAGTTAACATCCAAAGAAACCACCAATTCAATACCTCTTGGCGTCTTATGATCACCACTGTAGGGAGTGACGGCAATAAACGGAACATCAGCAGGTTGCGATGAAGAATGTACCGTTCTCCCCTAACCTTGAAGACATGAACTCGAACTCTTGTTACCAGCCACCTTTGGAGGAGCAGCATGTGGTTCCGATATGTCCATAGCATCATCATCAGTCTTGCGACTCTCCCATCATCATGAGTGTCACCTCCATCATGTCTCCAGACAGAAGGAATAAAGTCCAACTCGGCAATGTGATTTTCCGATTCCCTTCTGAACTGAAATTCATACCCCTTCAATTTGACCATAGTGTCAGAAGTAATATAGTAACCAACTGAATCCTTCTTTTTCACTTGAGGCAGATTTACAATGGTTTATCTAGGAGTTTCTTTGGGATCCATTGCTTCGCGAAAAGATATGGAACATATCTTAATTTAATAGCGTGTAATTTCTGCAGATGTAATTGGCGAAAAGATATGATATGGGCAGGAGTATATTACTGATAGCATATGACATGCCACAAATACCATGGCGCCATACTTGCCATTAATTGCACGCATCCATGACGTACTATAAAACAATGAAAAAAATAGCGCGCTATTTAATGCTATTAGCGCTGCTATAGCGTTTTCAGGAGCTGGACGCTTGATACATTGCAAATGTATCTATAATTTTTGATGTTCCATGCTTGGTTTTATCCACTTTCTTGTGTTTTGTTCGAACTTTGGAGTACTTTTCATATGATTTCTTGGACTAACCTATTAACAAGAGCCACAGTGCCAGTTGCATGTTTTCTACTGTTTTTGGTTCCAGGAAGTCAGAAAATGAATATTCTCGGAATTGGACGGGACAAAAGCCAAAGTTCCTATTTTCCCGGAAGACTCACGGAGCCAGAAGACGAGACAGAGAGGGGCCAGCCACACCATGTGGTGGCGCGGGCTAGCCCTGGCTGCGCCACCAGGTGGTGTGGGCCCTCTGGCACTCCACCGACCTTGCCTCCATCGCCTATAAGAGCCTCCCGATACCAAAACCCTAGATAGTCAATCAGAAACCCACGAAAAGTTTCGCAGCACCGCCGCCACCGAAGGGGAGATTCGGGGGACAGAAAGTCTCTGTTCCGGCACCCTGCCGAGACGGGGAAGTGCCCCCGGAGCCATCTCCATCGATCTCCACCGCCATCTCCATCACCATTGCTGATTCCCATGATGAGGAGGGAGTAGTTCTCTCTCGAGGCTAAGGGTTCTACCGGTAGCTATGTGTTCATCTCTCTCTCTCTATGCATGATCATATTGTGATCATGAGCTTTGTAATCAATTAGATCTACCTTGCTACTCAAGTGCTTTATTAGATCTCTGCTCTCCCCATGTGTGTGAAAGTGACAGCGTGCACACCATGGTGGCACTTAGGCTAGAGATTACAAATACTTGTTATGAGTTATATTTGGAGTTGGATGTATCTATGAAATTGCGGTGTTTGTTGGAACCATCTAGAGCTCAAGGTGACAGTGTAGGGTTATCTAGATGGGAAAGGCTTACTTTGAGGTGTGCTGTTATAGCCCTACCAACGATTAGAGTGTCCAACCGGAGAGTAGTTAAGAGTAGTATCATGAAAATGATATATTTATATGAGAGTGTTCACTAGTGAAAGTATGATCCCTAGGCCTTGTTTCTAAGCATTGAAATACCATTTGCTACTAGATATGTTACATGTTTGCTTGCTTCCATCTTTATTTCAGTTTGCCTTTAGTCTTTTCCACGCCATCAAGCTATCTTCTATCACTGTTACCACTTATAATTATCCATACCACTTGTATTTCACTATCTCTTCACCGAACTAGTGCATCTATACACCTGACAAGTGTATTTGGTGTGTTGGGGACACAAGAGACTTCTTGTATCTTGATTGCAGGGTTGCTTGAGAGGGAATACCTTTGGCCACTTCCTCCCTGAGTTCGATAAACCTTGGGTGATCCACTTAAGGGAAAACTTGCTGCTGTTCTACAAACCTCTTCACTTGGAGGCCCAACAACTGTCTACAAGAATAGAAGTGTGTAGACATCAAGCTATTTTCTGGCGCTGTTGCCGGGGAGGTAAGGTAAAAGGTATTCACACCGGAGGATTAAAGAAGAAGAAACCTCCCACGGCAAACGCCTATTTTCTGGCGCCGTTGCCGGGGAGGTAAGGTAAAAGGTACTCACATCCTCCAGTGTGAGTGCTCGAAGTTATTTCCTTTAGATTCTACAATTTTGTCTTTTTGTTTCTTGTTTTCACTAGTTAGGCTTAATGGAAAACAACAACAAAAAATGAGAGAGCTTTATAGTATTTATCTTGATTTAGGACATGAAGTGTTTGAAGAGAAAATTAAAAAACCTCTAGAACTTTATTTGCATGCTAATAGCAATGTTGTTAGTATGAATTCTGTGGACACCATTATTGCTAATGCTATGGAAAAGTCTAAGCTTGGGGAAACTAGTTTTTATGAAAATGAACTTTTTAGTTCTCCAACTTTGGAAGATAGCTATTCTATTGCTTATGATGATACAAAACCTCCAATATATGATGATTACAATGATGAATATGATATTTTTAGTCCACCTACTATTGAGGAGGAAATTAATTATGATTACAATATGCCTCCTATATTTGATGATTATGGTCATGAAAATAATAATGATAGCTATTTTGCTGAATTTGCTCCCACTACAATCTATAAGAATGACTATGTTTATGTGGGGAGTATTAATTCTTTTATGCATGTGGTTCATGATAAGAATGTTTCTTGTGATTGTTATATTGTTGATTTTATTCATGATGCTACTGAAAGTTATTATGAGAGAGGGAAACATGGTTTTATGCATCTCAATAATATTAGGTTTCCCCTCTTTATGTTGAAAGTCTTGAAGTTGCACTTGTTTTGCTTTCCTATGCTTGTTGCTTTGTGCTTTCATGACTTGTTTCTTTACAAGATTCCTATGCATAGGAAGTAGGTTAGACTTAAATGTGTTTTGAATTTGCTTTTTGATGCTCTCTTTTACTTCAATTCATATTTCTTTTGTGAGCATCTTCTCAAACTATCATGCCTAACTTAAAGGCGTTAAAGAAAAGTACTTATTGGGAGATAACCCAAAAGTTTTAGTTGAGTCTTGGAAGTTATTACCTCTGTAATAACCGCTCGTTATCCTTTTTATTTTCTTTTTGTGCCAAGAGTAACCTCTAATGAGAGAGAAGTAATGATTGGGAAAGTTGCTGTCCCGAAACAGATTTATGTGCTTCACTGTAAAAATTCGTGAGAGAGCTCTGTATATCGTATTAAGCTGTAATTTTTTGTGCTTCTGCCCCAGGTTGTTATATAACTTTAGTTAGTTCAACACTTTTTGATTTGAGCAACATAAGGTCTTTTAAAAAATTCGTCTTTACCTGCTAGTCTGTTTTGACAGATTTCTGCCATTTTCTGCATTTGCTTCTTGTGGGTTCCTTTTTGAGTTCTTTTGGGGAATTGAGATTTTTGAGGGAAGTGCTAAAGTAGCTAGTGTTTTAATGGAAGTTTATTTGGTGTTAAAACTGAACCTTAAGACTTATTATCTTGAGTGCACTAATGTTGCTAATAAAGATTGTGTTAAGTTTTGTATGAAGAAAAATTTCAGGTGTATGGAAGGAATGAATAATAAGATGAAGGATGGACTAAAGCTCAAGCTAGGGGATGCCACGCGTGTCACCCCAAGAAATATCCAAGAAGTACAAGCGTCAAAGCTTGGGGATGCCCAAGGCATCCTCTTCTTCATCAATAAAAATCCCAGGTTTCTTCCAAATGCTTCATTTTTATTGTTTCATGCACAGTTGTGTTTTTTTGGAGCATCTTCTTTTTCGTTTTTGTTTTGGTTTTTAGTTTGCTTGGTTTTCTGAATAAATTGGTTGGACCTCCTCTTTCATACATTGGTTTGCAAATAGTTTGGTTTGGTTTGGAAAAGAGTAGGAAAGTTTATGCTTAAGTGGTAAAGAGAGCTTATTTTTGACTGTGGCCTATGCTTTGTCATGCCATGCTTGATATTTTTTTGGCTTTATGCTTAGTATTCTTTGCTGTAGCATGACTTGTTATAAACAATTGAGATTGCTTAATGTGCCTTGGATGAATCATGCGTTGTTTTAGCATATTAAAGCATAGTATTGTGGTATTCTCCTTTGATGCTTTATTTGGGTTGACTTGGCGCATGCTCACACCATGTTATGACTATCTCAAGTCACCATAAGCCTTTATGATCCTTTAGTTTTCAACCTGTAGTATCACTTTATGCTTTGATCGATGATGTTTTGTCGCTCTGCATGATTATGGCCATTATTGCTCTCTCAGTTTGTCGCTCCCAGTCTTTTGCTAGCCTCCACAACCAAGTATGAGTTTCACTCATGCATCCAACTCCCTAAACCAAGTTATTCCAAAGAGTCCACCATACCTACCTACTAGCTTATGCTATTCCAAGTATATTCATGCTTTTGTTTACCTTCTAAATTAAACTTGTTATGAGAAAACTAGTGATTAAAGCTCTCACGAAGTTGATGGCACACTTTACTTTTTTGCATCTAATAAACTTGAACCATTGGGACCTTCTTTGTTGCGTATATGCTTGCGCTTTATAAGTTGAAATTAGTAGAACCATGTACCATGGGGAACGCTTTCAACATTGCACTTGTACTTTGTACCCCGTAGATATCATGTTCTTTTGCTTATGGATCCTGGCGATGTGAAATAAAAGTGGAACTTGTAAGATCATGGAGTTTGTATGTGTGTTAGAGAAACGCCTGGGCCGCTAGCCTAAGCCATGCCTAATCATGGTGGAAACTTGCAGCATCACCATAATGATCACTCTATGAAGCATCCTCAATAAAAACATATGGAAATAGCAAATAAAAAGATCGCTGAGATGCTCATTGTCTGCTTGCCTTGTCATTTTGATTATGGGATAGCTCCTGTATCATGTGCAAGGGGTACCCCGTTGGCGGTTTTTAATGATACACATGTACTTACAATGACAAGAGCTTACTCGTGACTGAAGTTGAGTAGCATGAGGATCGGTCTTCGTAAGTAAGGGGCATGAGATTTCGGTTTATAACTTGTCAAGCATATCCTCTTAGTTGTGTCACTTTAACCTTAATCACCTTCAAGATGCTTATGATAGGAGCAATGAGAGCTGAAAGCTAGTAAGTACCATAATTTTTGGAAGCTCTGTATGAGACTTGAATCCCTACTTCCTTCTATGAAGGCCTTTCTTCGACCTATACATTGAGTCTCCACCTTCTATCTTTATGCACCTACTTTGAGAGCATAGTGGCCATTCTTAGTTCTATGTGCATTGTCCCAAGACTAATTGATTGATGCATACTTTGATATTGCTTGTTTTAAACTATTGTATCTAGTCACTCTTATGAACTTTGAAGGTGTCCTATGCATTTATATTTGCTACTCTATGAGGGACAAGCTGAATACTATTATGCTATGTTTTCTTTATGTGAAACAAACAAACGTCTTGCAAAGCATTGATATTTATGAATCTTTTGTTTGTGCCTTTTCATGTTGCATCATAGTTTCTTTGCTTATTGCTAGAACTTTGTCTTTCATGTTATGATTGAAGTACTTTGATCCCAGCTTTGAATGTTTTACAAATACTTTGATCAAGTTTATGATGGTGCATGTCACCTCAAAAATTATTCTTTCTTTTATCACTTACCTACTCGAGGACGAGCAGGAGTTAAGCTTGGGGATGTTGATACATTGCAAATGTATCTATAATTTTTGATGTTCCATGCTTGGTTTTATCCACTTTCTTGTGTTTTGTTCCAACTTTGGAATACTTTTCATATGATTTCTTGGACTAACCTATTAACAAGAGCCACAGTGCCAGTTGCATGTTTTCTACTGTTTTTGGTTCCAGGAAGTCAGAAAATGAATATTCTCGGAATTGGACGGGACAAAAGCCAAAGTTCCTATTTTCCCGGAAGACTCACGGAGCCAGAAGACGAGACAGAGAGGGGCCAGCCACACCATGTGGTGGCGCGGGCTAGCCCTGGCTGCGCCACCAGGTGGTGTGGGCCCTCTGGCACTCCACCGACCTTGCCTCCATCGCCTATAAGAGCCTCCCGATACCAAAACCCTAGATAGTCAATCAGAAACCCACGAAAAGTTTCGCAGCACCGCCGCCACCGAAGGGGAGATTCGGGGGACAGAAAGTCTCTGTTCCGGCACCCTGCCGAGACGGGGAAGTGCCCCCGGAGCCATCTCCATCGATCTCCACCGCCATCTCCATCACCATTGCTGATTCCCATGATGAGGAGGGAGTAGTTCTCTCTCGAGGCTAAGGGTTCTACCGGTAGCTATGTGTTCATCTCTCTCTCTCTATGCATGATCATATTGTGATCATGAGCTTTGTAATCAATTAGATCTACCTTGCTACTCAAGTGCTTTATTAGATCTCTGCTCTCCCCATGTGTGTGAAAGTGACAGCGTGCACACCATGGTGGCACTTAGGCTAGAGATTACAAATACTTGTTACGAGTTATATTTGGATTTGGATGTCTCTATGAAATTGCGGTGTTTGTTGGAACCATCTAGAGCTCAAGGTGATAGTGTGGGGTTATCTAGATGGGAAAGGCTTACTTTGAGGTGTGCTGTTATAGCCCTACCAACGATTAGAGTGTCCAACCGGAGAGTAGTTAAGAGTAGTATCATAAAAATGATATATTTATATGAGAGTGTTCACTAGTGAAAGTATGATCCCTAGGCCTTGTTTCTAAGCACTGAAACACCATTTGCTACTAGATCTGTTACATGTTTGCTTGCTTCCATCTTTATTTCAGTTTGCCTTTAGTCTTTTCCACGCCATCAAGCTATCTTCTATCACTGTTACCACTTATAATTATCCATAACACTTGTATTTCACTATCTATTCGCCGAACTAGTGCATCTATACACCTGACAAGTGTATTTGGTGTGTTGGGGACACAAGAGACTTCTTGTATCTTGATTGCAGGGTTCCTTAGAGGGAATACCTTTGACCACTTCCTCCCTGAGTTCGATAAACCTTGGGTGATCCACTTAAGTGAAAACTTGCTGCTGTTCTACAAACCTCTGCACTTAGAGGCCCAACAACTGTCTACAAGAATAGAAGTGTGTAGACATCAACGCTATGCTACGCATTTCAAGGGCGCTATGACTCTATGCACGCTAAGTACGCGCTACTCGCGCTATTTGACGTTACGTCGTAGCGGCGCTATTTTTTTATTGATTTTTAGTAGCCCAGTTTAGCTCAGTGGCCTACCCTAAATCCCTAATCCCATTCATCTTGTTCATCTGATTAAGTAAACACTGCCATTTTATGATATTTATTTGATCCTTGTTGAATTTGTGGTTGTGTTCTGGACTATGTGAACTACGTGTCTATGACTCTATGTTAGTGTGTGTGAAATTCTGAACTATGGTTATGATTTCGGCTATGTGGTATGGAGTTATGAACTATGCAAACTATCTCTAGTTGATATTTGGTTGGAGAATGCTATATCTATGATTTTATAGCTGCGTAATGCTATATTTGTGATTTTGTAGCTACCGAAATCCTGTTTTTTCATACTTTTTTGAAACGCTATTTTAAAAAATAGCGCGTTATTAGTATAAATACATATGCCGCTAGAGGATCGTGTAGTCAGATCGTATCTTGAGATCTCGATCCAATTGTGTACTACGAGATGTGGACGATACGAGTGCTTGTCCTGGTCGTCGTCCTCTGCGGCGGCGTCCCCTGGGCCGCAATCTGCGCGCCGGCCGCCAACACCATATATAGACGCTGCGGCCATGCAAGCCATCGCCAAGTCGATCGGATGGGCCGTTGAGTCCTCCGACCCGTGCAGCTGGGCGGGCGTGAGCTGCAACGAAGTTGGCCGCATCACCTCCATCGTCGCCAGCCACGCCGGCCTCCACGGCAAGCCAGACGGCGCCGATCTAAGCAAGCTCACGTTCCTGTCCAACCTCGACCTCAGCTTCAACGGGCTCTCCGGCAGCCTCCCCGTGCTGCCGACGCCATTACAGTTCCTCCGCACCATCGATCTCGGCTCCAACTCCTTCTTCAGACTCCCCGAAGGCTTCTTCGCCGGCCTACCTGCCCTCGAGACGATCGTGCTCGACAACAACGACCTGACGATAGCAACGGTCCAGCAGGGGGACGTTGTCCCCTGCTCCCGCCTACGGAGCTTCTCTGCCAACAACGCGTCCATAAACGACGGCTTCCCGAACTTCTTCGGCAACGCCACCGTGTACAGTAACAGTTTCGTCTATTCTTAAACTTTCTATTACTGCACTTTGCAATAATGTCTTACCATCAAATAAGCTCTTCAGAGTTACACGTGACCTGCTTCAAACATAAATAAAACTAGCACAATAACAGTGAGTTGCTATGGGAAAAAAAAAATACTTATCTTACATGATATATCGGTGTATCAGTTGATATTCTCTATCTTCTAAACAATGTCTTGACTGTACTGTGTTGTCAAACAGAGTGATCGCTTTCGCATCCCTAGGCCTATAGCTCTTCTCACCATCTTCATCTGTCTTCCCCACCAACCCACACACTTCAAATTTCTAGATTGTGAATGTTAAAATTCCTGTCTTATAACGCAATGGTCATGCATCGCCGGATCATAAAGAAACCAGCTCATAAAATCTACACGAAAAATCAAGTTTTGCACTCTGTTAATGGAGATAGCATAGTGATGTTGTTACACATTATGCCGCTTGCACGCTATCACGCGGTTGTGTGTGCCGCAATTATTGATTTTGGGAATTTCAAACATACTACATAACCAAATAATATACTCTCACCTATTTAGACCGGACTACTTTTCTAACAAGCACGGTCCCAAATGGAAAGGGTTGGAATGAAGAGAAGTTGCGAGCTTGTTTTTTCGAGGTCAATGAAAATGACATTTTGAGAATCCCCGTTGGTCGTGTTAGAACAGAATTTTATTTTGCATGGAACTACAACAAGAATGGGCTATTCAGTGTCAAGTTGGCATATCATCTGAAGACGCAGCTAAACTTTCTTTATGCTCCATCTTTATGCTCCACGGTTAAAACCTATGATCTTTGATCGGGCGACGACATCGTTTGAACACTATTTCCTTCTTGGAGCTGTCGCTTTTGGAGGGGTTAGACTCTGGTGTTGTTTTGATTGTGTTAGTGTCGCTGCCGCTAAGGATCTGATCGCTATAGCAGGATTTTTTTTTGTAATTCTTTTTTTTTTTGCTATGTGCATCTGTAATACCAATAAGGTAATGCTTTGTTGCAGAGGCTGGATGTAATTGATATCTTGCGATATTGACATATGCTTCTTTCCAAAAAAAAATAAACTTTCTTTATGCTGGGATACCGAGCTCCTCGGACTCTTCTGGTGAACATAGAGGTTGGCTTGCCTTTGGGCGGCTGATGTCCTACGCCAGGTTAAGACTCAAACTGGCGGTTGATCAAGAAGGGCCCAGCTGTTTGCCATGAATCGCATCGGAAGAAAATTAAGGAGGGGGTGCGGTGTGTTGTCTGTCACCGAGATGAAACCTCCACAGATATCAAAGGTTATATTATTGCAGCAGCAGGCTAATATCGAAGGTTATCTAGATTGTCCTTCTGGCGTGAAAGTACAGAACTCGCTACCGTGGCTAAACAAGACGCATTTTTTTCTTATTTCTGGAGGAAGGGATATGGGACAGGTGTGATATCCTTTGAGAAAAAAGAGATATGTAGGCAGAGAACGCGTTGCACGATGACCAGACGGATACAGACACATGAATATTTCTTGACAGTGTGCATATACACATGGTTCATTTTATACTATGAGGAAGGGTTGTTCATTTTATACTCCGAGGAAGAGATTTTCGTATGTGTGTTTTGAGGTTAATCTCTTCCGATCTATGTTGTTCATTTTCAGCGATGGTTGCTGCTCTAGTGCGCTGGTCCTTTGGGGTCTTAGCACGACGACTTCTCGTCCGTCTACTAAATCAAGCTCTATTACGACAAGCTTTACCCGGCTCCGACGATGGAGGGGCGAGAACGGCGGCGTGCCTTCAGCTCGTGCCAGTGTCTGTAGTCGTCGTTAGATGGTCCAATGACCTATTTATAATTTTTATTATTTCTGTTGATGATTATTAATAGATCGGTAGAATTTCAAAAAAAAACAGGAAAGGAGACCATGGTGCTGCGGTGCTTGCTTGTGTCGTGTGGCCTGAGGCAAGTAATGGGCGGCCGCAGACCTGTTCCAGGAAAAGGCGCAAACAAGGAATGAAACAAAATCGCCACCGTGACAAAAGGCATTAGACCAGTGGACTGTTTATGCTGGCGAAAAACATAAAACATAGGAATAAATGGTGGCGGGGGTGAATCAGCTGTAGGGTTATCTGTTCCTGATTTTCTTTAGTATTAAAAGATGAAAATATTTTTCCTATGTTAAAATGCAAGTATTATTGGCCTGTATATATCGTATCCGCAAAAACAAAACAAAATGAAGCTTAGAAAAATAAAAATAAAAATTGAGGAGTTGAACCCATGACCTACTAGCCAAACCAAAGGGCTAAACAAACTCAACTAAGAATGTTACATCTATTTTAGATAGATAGACACTTTATATAAACAGTAGTCTAGCGGCTTAAAGCTAGGCGCTATGCCTGTGTAGCGCCCATTCCCTAGGCGCTACATGACCACGAGTGGGCCCTGGCTCAGCCCCACCAGCCTCCACGCTGTCACGAGGCATAGCGCGTATAGCAAAGGCGCTATACTTTATTGTGTAAAGCATTTCTGTTAAGCACTACACGAAATGGTTAGTCGGATAAAATAGTTCGTCGCGAGTTTATTGTGTGAATTTGTTTGAACTTTAAGTCAATTTTGTCCATTCCACCGATTTTGGACATGTCCTCCTTCTGTCTGTGTGTGGGAATTGTTGACAAAGCAGACATGAGTACAACTAGGCTAACCACCTGCAAACGTACAAGATCAGCGTACCTTGTAGAGCTGGATGCTTGAGTGGTTTGGTTTGGTACTTTGGCAGAGGCCCTTATCGCCTTGGATTCCGTGCATATTGAGGCGGTCTTGGCGAGGGCCCTTCACGCTCGACCAGATCAGTTGTGCCTCCACATATGGGTCACATAAGCTAGATGCAACCTCGATCGACCAAGATGGAGTGGTGCCATCGACGGCCGAGCATGGGTCCGCCGCTCCGAGGGAAGCTGGGACACCCACTCTTTTTCTACAAAAGGATTATATTAATATTATGAAGATATCAATTACACTCAGCCTCACAGTGCCCTAAAGGCAATACAGATGCACGCAACTCTAAAAACAAACAAAAAAGTCCCGCTAGTGATCTATTTGTTTTAGCAGCAGTACAAACACCACCAAGACAACACCCAAAATACAAATTCTCTAAAACTAATACCTCCAAGAAGTAAACAGTACACAAGCGTTGTCGTCGCCCAATAATAGATCATAGGTTTTCTCCTCGGAGAAAGTCTACGCTATCAAAATAATGCCTTTAACAAGGTCATTGATATACACAACCAATTAAGGCTAGAGCTTAGACTTTCACCCTGAAAGATAAGACTTGGTACTTCTCCTGTGCCACCGCCCCACTTGCCGATGCTGCCGCTACGAGTCACGATTCACTAAGAAAGTTCCTCATCACCACGGAGACTCGAACCACCATTGCTAATTCTCATATCTTAGCCTCCATGACATTCTCTATCTCTAACTTCACCATGAAACTCAAAAGACATGCCCATGATGGCAACAAAAAGCGAAGCTTCATGGCTCCCTCTTGAAACCAAACGTCAGAAAAACAAGGGTGCGCACGACCGAATACCATCCGATCCAGCAAACTCCAGGCATGAGGCACCCAAGAGAGATCACCGGTAGAAGCCGTCCAGAACTCGTCACCGGCCAGATCCATGAGGGCAGGCACTCAGCAGACTAACATCTTGGCGCGAGAATAACCCTATGACCTCCTCCTTTATTAGGTACAACGACGACCCCCACCATCGCCCGCCGGCTACCAACAGCAAGTCGAAGATCTCAGCGAGCATCGCCACCACCACCCGCTCCACAAGGAGATGAGGAGCTTAGCCGTGCCAAGTCCCCTAAACCAGCGCCATGCCACCCTTCTGCCTCCTTCCCTCTCCAGCCTCCACACACACAAAGCTATCAGGTGTGGACATGGGCGATGCCACATACCTCCTCAAGGGTTCTTGTGCTCTTGGCCTTAGAGGTCCAATAGGTCTAGGGGTAGAAGGCCATGTCGAGGAATAACTAGTAGGTGGCCCTGCCGATGAGGTGGAGCCCGTGGCGGCGCAGCAGATTGCCTAAGAGGAGGTCAAACGAGTTAACCATGCCTCCTCCGGCGCTGAAGGGTCATTTTCCTTGTTGATGATGTCTATCCACATATAAGGAATTGGATGCAGTGCTGGGCTGTTCTGTGAGAATCAGACCATTGGGTAGAGGCGAGTGCTTCAGGGAGCACAGAAATGTGGAGGGATGAGCATGAGAGGGGAAGACAGATGTGCAACGTGCTCGATGGTAGTGGTGGATGTCTCGTCAAACATGTGTCTTTGATGAAAAAAGACAAAGTATGAATTGTGTTGGTGCGTACAATTAGGTTAAGAAAATAAGAAGTGTGTACACGTAAACTGTTTTTCCTACTACTGTTTTTGCCTCACCGTGATGTTACTTTTCAATTAACAAATTCGAATTTGATCTAAAGTTCATTTTAATTGGTTTGTATGGATGTTTATATCAATATATTCGGATATTACTTCAACATGAGTTTCACTTTTGCAGAGCACAAGCGGACAAGTGGTTGGATTCTGTGGACGCAATGACGCATCCGAGGAAATCAACAAACGAGTTGCAATGCGCCCTTAAAACAGAGCTACTCTATTTTCAGACCACGCAGGCGGGAACTAGGGTGTCAAGTGGGACCCCGCCAAAATTCCACCTTTAGTTCATTTGTCAAAAGGTAGTATAAATTTTTGCTCAAAATTTGAACTAGATTTTGGCAAATGAATTAAAAGTGGGATTTAGGCGGGATTCCACTTGACACCTTAGCGGGAAGGAGAGATACACCACCAGCCGCACCGGCCACTCCCGGTAACCAAGCGCATATGGCACCACCACCGAACCGGCATGCTGGCGACAAAGCAAATCTGGGACAACCACTGCACGACAACTAGTTAGCCACACTGCCGACCTCCTCACATAGCGCCAACTCTGGTGCACAAAGGGCGTGTTTTCCCTTTCTCGTTTCTCGCATCCAGCAGAAAGAAATAAGTATGTATTCTGTGTTGGGTCGCGTTGTTTTCTTGCATGATACGAGTTTTAAAATAGGCCAAAAGTTGGGCCACTACGAAGGCCGATTTTGATCGTTCCCAAAGAACCAGGGCCTGGCCGTGCAAACTTTGCCACCCTAGGTGCAACCATGATAAGTAACTTGGCTTACTTAATATGATTAACTTAATCCCCTCTAATCTACATAACCATGTACCGATTCAAAATAAGGTGTACATGAAAAATATGAATCGACGTTGCCATTCCTACAAACCGTTCCTAGTTTTGTTGACTTTTTAGTGGTCTATTTCGTGTTCATATTTATACGTTTTACAAATGAATTTTTCCAAATTCATCTTACACGGACAACCATTTGAAATTTCCTTTGAGGTATAGTTTTGTCTCACCTTTTCACACAACTTCCATGTTGTAAGTTTTTCATTTTGACATTTGTAAAAGAGTAGATTTAAACTGTTGTAATGTACTATACGTTGATCGTGATCTACTCGTATAAGAATGTAAAACCAGAAAACTAACATGAAAATCATGTGGAATGATGAACTGAACCTTCTCCTCAAAGGAAATTTCAACGGATCAACCGTGTGTGATGAATTTGGAAAAATCGTTAAAAAAACTCTAAAAAGGAACACGACGTAGAGTTTCAAACACTCAACGAAATTATAAATCATTTGCGGGAATTGATTCATAACATCGAGGAGCATCTTTTTCATCTAAACATTATCTCGAATAAAAGCATAGTTAGATAGATTAGAGGGGATTAAGATTAAATATGATACTAGTTAAAACCATAACACCTCGTTGCCTCCTGTTACATAGGCGAACCAAAGACCAAGGCCTTTTGGGACCAACGCGAAAATAGGCTACCAATTTAGAGACCAAATACAGCATCCAGCGGATCAAGAGGGAAAAACGGGAAATATATGCCCGAGCAAGCAAACACGCCCAAAGCACTATATTATAAATTACTCCCTTCATCTAGAAATAACTGACTTGGACTTTTCTAGATTCAAATGTATTTATACACTAAAATGCGTCTAGATACAATTGACTTTAGACAAACCCAAGTTAGTTATTTCTGGACGGAGTGAGTACTATTTTCCTATGAGGATCCATTAACATATGTTTATCTCTAGTTAAACTTACAGAAGTATGACGATAAGTTTTTTATAAGGTCATGCACTTTGATATAGTATTTTTATCTATGTATTAAGATATTTACATGTTGCCTCTATCCGTAATTCATGGTTTATACATGCTCGGCTTGTTATGTGGTTCCATCTAACATGGATACACATCTTTGACAACATTGTTCTAGCCTCTTAATTAATTTTTGATTTTACTATATAATAGAATGATCTATGCTCTTATGTTGAATTCATTAAATCATATAAAGACATGTAAGAATGTCTAATATACAAATCAAACAGTATCCACAAGAATAATCTCTGATAATTAAAATATAAATATTTTATATGTGGATAACAAAGATGAAGTATGTCAGCTAATTCACCCGGTAACAACACTGAGTGGTAAATATACCTCGTCTTTCTCTCTTGGTAATGTAGGGTGTATAAGTTTGCACTCATGTATATGATGGTTTGCATATCTCTTTGTAAAAGGCAAAAAGAGTAAACTAAATAGTCAATTTTATAGTTTCAAGCCCTTTTCGGAAACGGCCCTACCCTAGCGTCTGCATCAAATGATGCATAGATCTATTTTTTGATTTCAAGTATTCGAATTCACAAAGCATTACTCCTCACGTCCTCCTCTATTGATGCCCCAAAGAGTGTTGGGACAATGTTTAGTTCATCTAAGACTAACATAAAGGCTACATGTGTAAATATGTGTATCCACCCAATGTGTCAATATGTTTACCATTATTCATATCATGATCATTACTTGTGCACCAGCTAATAATGAGGATCCACAAGATGCTTAGATGCTTTTAATATACATAGGAAGTTTGTAATATTAGAATTAACTTATCGAATGGCATGTTTAATAACAGATTTGTTAGTTATAATATTTTTAGATACATTAAAATAATATGCGGATACAAATTGCTTTAGTAGAGACCCTGATTCTGACGGTTGTCACCTGTCTCATGGCAACTATGAAGACCTATTGGTTTTCATCATTTTTATGTTGAGTTATTAACAATTGGGTGCTAGCATTTCTGTGAAGATTTCTAGCACGTTCGTAATATTTGTGATGGCATGTTAATTGTGATGATTAGAGGAGTCATAAAGATTACTAGTATATCTATTTTTTGTAGTCTTAGGCTAATTATAATGCATAATAGATAATGTTAAAAAATTGTAGGCTCCGTACGTTGATGTAGTAATATCTAGCTTATTTATTTAATCAATATGTCGATCGAGATATAATCATATGGACCAGATGCTAGTACTAAAAATAGTTAACCAAGTGTTTATAGTTTCCTTTTGTTGAATGTTTTAGTAAACTAAATTTCAGAATATTTGTATCATTTTTATGGCTTGGACACAAATTTTAAAAGATGTATTTTGCCTACTTTTGTACACTCAACCATGCACATGTATAGACATGTATACTCAACTACGTATTAATTATTTATATTTTCTTTTATTTATAGTTTAAGGCTCCATTTGGCACCGGAGTGTTTCCAAACCGAAGTATTGTACAAGCGTAGTATTTTGATGCCTAGAACAAATACTGCAATTTTGGAAAATTTGTCTTAGCCAATTTTTTCTGTACTGCAAGATCAGTGCAGTATCACAAAATAAAATTTCAGTTTTTACTAACATCAAACACCTCATTTAAAGCCCATGTATTTTCAGAATCAAAAAACAGAGTGCCAAGATGATCAGGGTAGTAAGAGATGAAAAATAGATATTGCAGCTGCTCTACTCTTTTATTTTACAAAAGACTCGACTATATGTTTTTTCTGTGAACGGACCTGGCTACGTGATTTTTCTGCAAAAGGAGTCGGCTAGCTAGCTTGCTGGTCTACTCTACTCTTTTACTTTTATAAACAGACTCAGTTTTTTTTTTGAGTGTTTAAAACAGACTCAAAAAAGACTCAGCTGGCTTGCTCCTGTACGTTTGATTTTTAAATGGACTCATGGGCTATTCCTAAGGGATAATCTATTCTCCGCAAAAGGAAAAAACTCTGCACGTATAGTTAATTACGATAGTACACATTGAAAAGGAAAAAATGGACGCAAAAATACATAATCATATGGATATGAGACGTGACAAATGGACCTACATGGTTACGCAATTAACGATCTGTTATTAAATCTTAGCCCCACATTATAGATCCAACTATCAAAATAAATTTGGATGATGTGGATTAATGTAGTGCCTCAAAAAATACCCTATTGCTTTTTAGTATATAATAGATAGATTTCCAAAATCATTATTTGCGGCACAACCGCATGATAGCATGCGAGCGGCATAATGTAACCACATCACCATGCAATCTCCATTAACAGAGTGCCAAATTTGATTTTCACGTAGATTTTATGAGCTGGTTTCTTTATGATTTGGCGATGCATGACCCATTACGTTATAAGACAGGGATTTTAACATTCACATTATGAAACTAGAAGTGTGTGGGTTGGTGGGGAAAACAGTTAAAGATGGTGAGAAGAGCTATAGGCCTAGGGCTGCAAAGGCGAGCACTCTGTTTGACAACGTAGTACAGTCAAGACATTGTTTAGACAAAGATAGAGAACATCAACTGATACACCGATATATCATGTAAGAGCATTTTATAAAATATTTTGAAGCATTATTATGATTAAGTATTTTTTATTGCCCGCAGCAATGCACGGGTATTGGGCTAGTTTTATATATGTTTGAAGCACATCACGTGTAACTCTGAAGCGCTTATTTGATGGCAAGACATTGCGAAAGGGAGTAATAAAAAGTTTAAGAATGGACGAATCTGTTACTGATAACCTGTGTTAGTACATGTGATCAAACGTAACTAGCAACCTTCGCCAACATTTGGATTTCCAGTAAGGTCGACAACCGTCCCGACGGAGAGTTTGGGATTTCCACATAGGTCGTTGTAGGAGACATCGAAGCTAGTAAGCCACGCATGCTGACAAGCTTGGTGGCATCTGGCAGAGGTCCCATGAAGCCATTGTGATTCGTGCGTGAATTCTACTCGTGCCATTCCACGACACAACACAAGGCTGACTATTACTTAGTCAGCTCAAGAACAGGCTCATGAACTGATCCTTAAAGAAGTCAATGAGGTGATCGACCGAGGCACATTACCTATGAGGTTGCTGCACGTGAGAATGATCATCAGTAGAGACTTGAGATCATCAAAACTGTGATGAATAGTGTCGTTGAGCCCGAGGCAGCCAAAGTTCACACCAGTGATCATCCCTCCCTTGTCACAGTAGACACTGACCAGAGGCCGACCCACATATTTTTAGATATCTAGGCCAACACGACGCCAAGAGCTCCTTCTTTAATGTTGCACAGCTTCCTTGGGGTTAAGGGGGGGGGGGGGGGGGGGGGACAATGGCCCCCTACTCCAGAAAACTTCATAAAGGTATCTTTAATATGTACGCTAAAATTTTAAGTAGAGTAAATTCCACTTTTTACACTCTAAATTGATATTTATGATGCTAATTACCCCATTTAACGAGTTCTCATCTTAATTACTCTATTTAGTAAAAATTAAGCCAGTTTTTACTCCTCCTAAATATTCTGTGTGATTTGTAGAGTGTCATGCACATGTAACGTTGCACGTAAATTATTTTCACGTACCGTGGTACAACTTAGTGGACCGCCGGACGACAAGTTTAGTAAAGATTGGTACATATTTTGAGCTAAGTTCACGACGGTCAGGCATTTCTGTTCATCCAATTTCCACTCTCTTCCACTATTCGCCTCCCGCATGTACGTGCTCATCTGACGTGAGCTGCTGTGACATGGCTACTCTGCTCAGTCTTGCCCATTTAATTTTTTTCTTTCGAAATTCTGCCCACTTCAGTTTCATTTCTGTTTCCATGTTATTTTCTAACCTTGGTCCAACGAAAACAACTCTGGAATGAATGACCGCAGAAGTGTCTTGGTGTACATAATTTATGGATTGTATGTGCGTAAAAACTTGGAGGGGGTAAAGTTTGACATAATTTTTACTAAATGGGTAATTAGGGAGAAAATTTGCTAAATCGGGTAATTAGTGTCAAAATTATCAAACTATTGGGTAAAAACTGGAATTTAATTTTTTAAATATTACTAAAAGTTTAAGCATAATTAACGTTCTTGCATGGAACTAGAACAAGAATGGGCTATTTAGGTCAAGTCGGCATATCATCTCAAGGCGCAGCTGAACTTTCTTCGAGCTGGAATACCAATCTCCTTGGATTCTTGTGATGAACATAGAGGTTGGCTAGCCCTTTGGGCGGCTGATGTCCCAGGCAAGGTTAAGGTTCAAACTGTCTGTTGATCAAAAATCGCCTAGCTGTTGGCCATGAATTGCATTGGAGGAAAAATAACGAAGGGGTGCGTTGTGTTGTCAGTCACCGAGATGAAACCCTGCTCCACAGATTTTGGGCATGTCCTCGTTCTGTCCGTGCAGCAAAGGGCTACCGTCCGAGGGGAATTGCTGACAGAGCAGACATGACTGCAGCTAGGCTCACTACCTGCAAATGTAAAAGATCAGCTTACCGTGCAGAGCTGGATGCTGGAGTGGTACTTTGGCAGAGAAGGAGATGAGGTGTGTTTAATGTTCCCTTGTCGCCTTGGATTCCATGCACATCAGGGCGGTCTTGGCGAGGGCCCTTCATGCCCGACCTGCCGACCAGATCAGTTGTGCCTCCACGGATGGGTCACATAGGCTAGATGCAGGCTCGTCCGCCGCTCCGAGGGCAGCCCCTACCCCCCCCCCCCCCCCCCCCCTCTTTTTTTTAAAAATGGGTGATTTTATTGCTTAACGTAATGTTTACACTCGGCCTCTGCATAGTTATGATACACACAACCGATCAATTCACACAAGAAGATACCCCTAAAAATGAAGATAATAGGGAAAAGAACAATCTTTAGGGGAAGGATCATACCCCTAAAGACACTAGATGCACACAACGCTAAAAACAAAACCAAAAAAAGTCCCGCTACACTGATTTATTCGTTTTAGCAGTAGTACAAACATCACCAAGACAACACCCGAAGTCCAAATTCTCTAAAAGTGATGCCTCCAAGAAGAAAACAATGCACAAGCATCGTCGTCGTCCGATCAAAGATCATAGGTTTTCACCATCGAGAAAATCTACGCTCCCAAAACAATGCCTTTGGTCATTGTGATCCGAAACGTACAAGAGAAAGAAAAAAGGGCTCCTGCGTCGTCCCCACGGGCGACTACAGGGGTGCCCTAACCCGCACCTCCTCCTCAACCCCGCTCCTCTCCCTCCCCCTCCGTCGGCAGGTGCCGCCGTAGCAAAGGCCAGGTGGTGCCGGCGGCGGCGGGCCGTCTTCTTCCCTTCCGTTGGGAGGCCTCGTGGGGCGTCCTCGTCAGGTGGCGATGCAACCTAGGACAACACGAGCTTGACTTGGGGGCTGGCATGGCGTGGTGGCGGCTTTTGGGGTCATGGTCGCGGGTCTCCGGCGGTGCTGGGCGGCAAGTGGTGGTGGAGGCTGGTGCTGCGGGATGGGGGCAGGTGGGCAGCATGGCTGGCCCACATCTGGGCCTGCTGGCCCTGGCCAGAGTTTCCTGGCCTGTGTGCCCCGATTCCTACGCACTTCCCCGCTGCCTTGCGGTTGGGGCACTGTATTTGGGCCGGGCGGGCCTAGTTCTGGCAGCCAACCTGGAAACCAACTTGAGTTCTGTAAGGTTGCGACTTGCGGGTGGCACGAAGGTTCCGTGTCTGCTGTGTGTCTTGCACCTCCACTACCAACATGTTGATCTGGCTCCAGCCTAGATCGAGTGGTCGCCCGACGCGCCTGCTCGGGGTGATCCGCGAACATCATGAAATGCTGCTTTCGCCATGTCCGTCCCTCTTCGACCTCGTGGGCCCAGGTGGAGTTTCTCAGAGCAGTGGCGGTCCGATAGGCCCGGGTGAGCATGGTGGCAATGGCGCTGCTACTTGGCGGCGAGGATCTGCAGTGACGGATCCACTAGTGGACAGACATAATCAAATTTGCTAAACATTGTGTTTGGTTGCACTGAATTGGGCCAGGAATCAAGAAATTGGAATTAGGGCCCCGAATTCCGGTGTTTGGGTGTGCTAGGAATCAACACATGGAAACTGGGACCAATTCCGCATGGGGCTCGATCACTGGGGAAAACTCCCTGTATCAATTCGGAGGTCTAGACCTCGGAATCACACGGAAACGCGAAGTGGTACCCATCTACGCGAGCTCCACTCCCGCTGACTCGCAACTTCCCAGGCGACCTGCACCAATGGCGGCGGCGCAGGTGAAGCTCCTTCCTCGCGAGCCCCTCCATGGCCGCCCTCCCTTCCTTTTTTCCCCATGGCCGCCCCTCCGTTCCATCCCCTTGGCGCGAGCCTCGTCCATGGCCTCCCCCTGGCAGCCCCTTCCCTGCCCTCCGAACCCAAAAACGTGGAGATGGGCAGACCGCGACGGGAGGGTGAATGGCGGCGGCGGACGCGCGAATGGCGGCGGTGAATGTTTGGGTGGCGCCGTTCTTGGGCAATTGTTTCCTACCTTATTGGAGCACCGTAAAAATCTGTAGTCTGAAAGTCTGGTGTTTGATGTTTGAAAATTCTGTTTTTGACTACTGAAGTTTCCATGGATGAGAGTAGCGGCTGAGGCAAGTTTGAGGTATGGCTATTTTGATGGGGTCATATACAATGTCGATCGATTATGCCGCGCTTGTGTATGCAACTTTTGCAATTAAGTACGGGAGACACATGCTAGTGCGAATCAATCAGTCGATCTAGGGAATTTGGAGTTGTGATTGTTTGAGTTGGCGTTTGGCTGCGTAGCCGGTTCCTGCATACTGCTCTAGAATAGAAGTCTCTTTCTCGGTTCCCAGCGTGCAGCTGCTCAAAATTGTTTGCAGAAATATTAGAAGAGCCGGAGCCCCGGCGGTCGTAGCTTGTTCGATGCAAGTGGTGTTGGTTTAGTCAATCGATCTGGGCTAGTTCAATTTTCCTTACATGCACCAAGACGAGATGTGGAGATGCTGTAGTAGCAGAGAGGCAGAGACAATGGTGACGGCAAATGGAAGGTCCTAGGCAGTATATACATTCTACAATATTTCTTCAAAAAAATCTACAGTATTATATAAACATGTGACTACTATATAAACATGTGACTACTGTAGTTTTTGTTTTTGTTGAATGCCTAGGAATATGTGAATATTCGTACATATTTCCAACAGTGTATATTAGCAAAAAGTAAAAAAAAAAATCCAATTTCATGGTTTGTACATCGAAACATGAATTGGAAATGGGTAGCACCCTATGGCTTCAACATTAAATTCTAAGCCACTCAAACAATAGAATAAGAATTGGTAACCATTTCCTTTCCATTCAGGATTTGGAATCCCCCTAATTCATTTCCTTAATCCAATTCTATGCATCCAAACAGAGTGTAAAAGGACGTGCCATATGTAATTGGATCCATGAAGTAAACCACTATATGGTCACGCCAGAATAATGATCGAGCCAAAGTTATTGGTTGGTACGACTAGATCTCAACTGTCATGATAGACAATGCATGGTCCTAATAATGGATATACCTAAATTACACGTGACATGTTGATCTATGGTTACTTCGCCTCCCGACATCTTAGCGGATGATCAATGTGAGATGAGCTGGCGGAGAGGGTGGAATCTTCACCCGGTGCCCATCTTACTTGGGTGCACTAAAGACATTGATTGTACCACACTGAAGAGAAAGTTAAAATCTTCAGTATTTCAACTTTGATAAAGCATCTCTTTAACATAGATTCAGCGCAGTAGAAATGTGGACATGATCAATATATTACAAATTATATGAGAAAATATTAATATATTATAGCATACACAAATGAATAAAAAATTCAAATAACTATCTATCTATTTACGTGGACTACATGATTTCACTTTCAATATATTAAAGATGATTCCCTCGCAATTGCGAGGGCCACCCTGCTAGTTATTGGTTAACAAAAAAAATGATCCCGAGGGAACAAATGGATGGCAACAATATAAAATATGTGCATCCTTCTTTTTTGCGAGGAAAACCGCTAATTTAACCAGTTCGGTGCCCAAACTTGTGCTAGCACCCCAAAGAGTTCTGCACAAATAAGTTACATGTTTTTTTGAGACACACGGTACAATCGTAGACGCTCACAACACGTACATGCACTTATCCCTATGAACGCACACACGCACATCCTACCCCTATGAGCACCTCCGAGAGACTGAGCCAGCAGAGCGGGTCTTGAGATTGACGAAGTCACCACGGACGCCTCGCTGTCGACGGGAACATCGCCTCCCACTGAAAAAATATTCCGCCTTTTATGCAACACACAGTGTCAAACCTGGGGTTTGAACTCTGGTAGGCTGGGGGTACCCTCCTAGCCACTCAACCACATGTTGGTTTGCCGAATAAGTTACATGTCAAATACATAATTTTGTTTATTAGATCCATTATGTAGCTTCAAGAGTCCAAGTTACATGTCCCACAGTTGTGCTAGGTCAATGCTACAACCATAACATCACCATAGCTATGGAGTACTCAATATAGTAAAAACCAATCTTATAATAGTACATACAATGTTGGAACGTTGTCCTTATTACTTCAACCAAAACCATAGGATAATTCACTAATCACCACGTAAAGATACCTTAGTACATAACTACATATCCAGTTTGAATGGAAGAGCTTTATAATACTGAAATCGGTTGCAACAACAACTTTGTCTATCTATTGCTACGAGCTGCCACACAATAATAAATCTAGGCATAAATATATTGATCAAATATCGGTATAATTTGCAACTTATATATTAGTACATCCATCTCCTGACTATATTGCAATAAATATCATCCAATCATCGCTGATGAAGAGGCCAGTGAGTTGTTGTCACCTACGGAGGAAGTCCAACGACTTCTGTTTCTCTCGCCCCGTGGCACACGGTGGCAAAAACTTATACACCCTCCGTCTCAAAATAGATGTTGTAGATTTATCAATTTAGGTGAATATAAACACTATTTAGTATATAGATTCATCCAAATTTTAACAAAGCTGTGACACCTATTTTGAGACGGAGGTAGTATAATTTTTCAAGGTGTCATCTACCAGTAGCAAGCTGCAGGGTGCTGCAGCAAGCCGACGATATTGCTCACCCAGATTCCAAGCAGCAAGGTCGTGGTAGGAGCTGAAGGCGTGTGTGTGCAGGACGGATGGGGATTGGAGACGTCCACGTGGGCAGGATGACCTTGTTTTGATCAAGCGGCCTTGTTCGCTCCCGTATCAACCACACCCGATTAAGTGCGGAGGATCAGGGCTTGCAATCCCCCAAGAGTATGCTCAACTAGCGAGGGCAACTTAATGCGGAAATATGGGGCCAAATTGGCAATTGGCATACACAAAGTGAAGATTGCCGAGCCGCCACGATCTGAACCATTCAACTCTTTGATCTTGCTTCATGTACCAAATCAAATCATCTCGAGACAAACCCCAAAATGAAACAGCACACACGATGCACTGCTAACACTTGAGTAACATGTGTTCTGCGTTAATTTTGTAGTGCAACAATCATTGATCCAACTATGGAGCTGCTTCAGGAGTTACCCATACTTTGTTTACCAGTATGAAATTCACCTACAAATACAATGAAGCCAAACTTTTTACAAGAGGAAGTAGAAGGTGACAAACCATTCGATTTTATTATTCTATCTGCTAAACATGCAGATCAAGCACCATTATTTAACTATAGCGGCAATATGATCTGAATTTATTTCGTCATACAAATTACAAAATTAAAATATCGATATTGGTTGTTTAATCGAAATTTTGCAAGAATCAATTTGTGCAGTTAGGCAATGTTTACAGACATGTTGACACCTTGAGGATGTTAATTGTATGCTTCCAAACTATTTCCCTCAAGCATATGCTCACAGAGAGTACTCTGACGGGTAGAACCAAATAAGCACATGAGGGAGAGGTAGACACACCGTAGAGAAGTTCCCATTGAGTCACATCCAGGCTCTGGTGGCAAGATGGTTAGAGCTAAGATCTGTATGAAGACGAATCAATTGACAACGACTAACACAAATTTAGAAAAAGATTCATACCATGTCGACAACCTCGGCACAGCCACACACCCGAGAACCACAACCGCCTGAATTCAGCGGCATCCACACACAGGAGGATGGCTACGGCTTCATGAGTCAGACAATTGTCAGGTGATGAGCTGAATGTTGGATGGCAGCATCCCCGTGACTGCGACCACGTAACCATGTTGGTGGTGCCTTGGCACTTCGCCCTGGCCGAGCCTAGTGGAGACGGAGAGACGACTTCTCCGCATGTTCGACGATTTCGCCATCGGGGGCGTGGTGGTGCTTCTTGGAGGGGTGGAAGCACGCGTTGCGGTGGTTGGTGACAAGTGACAACGATGATGTTATCTTTTAGTTTGTCCACCTATGGAGCTGCAATCCGAGGTCGCGAGTGAGGACTCCTACTACGCAACGGCCTCGCCGAGGAGCGGTGTGGAGGAGTTGGGCACGGGATGCTGCTTTTGAGTTGCATGTTTGATTGGCCCGAGATGTAGCTCCGCCATTGTGCCCATGGGCAGCAGCCGCTCGTACATGATACGAGCCTACCGGGACGGCTTATCCTCATCATTGTGTCGTCTCCCCCAGAAGTTCCTCCACGTCGTAGGTTTCGTTGTTGTCATGGAATTCCATGTCCTGGTCATCCGACGGCTTTGGATCAAGCAGACCAACGAGGCGGAGGGTGATGCCTTGCGCTGGTGGTCGCAGGTGGCGAACTGGGTGATCGAATTGTGTACTTGCCACCTGTAGCTGCTCCATCGCCATGCGCCCATGTGTCTCGTCCTCGCCATGTAACAGGACCGAGAGATGGATGGGCGCAAGGGAGCGGAGCAGGCAAGCTCTGTCCGCGGGCCGCGCCGTTCCTTGATGTTCCTTCCTCGTCCGGTGGAGCGGGGTATTCCAACGGAGCCGGTGTGCGTTTGGGAGACGAAGAGGGTGGGGGCGGCTGAGAGGGACGAGAAGGGACTGCGTGGATTTGAACGGAGATAGCATGTTTGTAGAGTTGACTGTTATAGGAATTGAATGCTCGGGAGCACCGAAAGACCTCCTCATTAATCGGATCTTAATCACGCTGTTAGGTGAGTAAAATTGGAGACCTCCTCGTTAATCGTATCTTAGTCACGCCGTAAGGTGAGAAAAACTGGACGAGATAAATGTTTATGCCATGAAATAAGGAGGTTAGAGGCACGGTGGCATTTTGGTAGTAATTATGTTGAAGTGTGATACAGTGTGACACCACCGTTTTTCTTTTAATAGTAAAGATAGATGAGATACAAATAATGAGATGATCAACAATGGGCCGAGATGTGGAGTGAGATAGCGAAGTGGACCGTGGGATTGATCTGCATCTGCGCTCGGACGGTCACGACAACGGCACGACTCTCTTGCGCTACTACTTGGGTAGAAGAGAATGTTGCAGTGCGCCCTCAAAACAAAGCTGCTCTATTTTCAGACTCTACACGCGGGAACGAGAGATACATGACCATTGCACCGGCCACGCCCGACAACCAAGCACAGACGGCGCCACCACCGTACCGGCCATGTTGGTGACAAAGGAAGGCTGGCACAACCACCGCATGACAGCTAGTTAGCCACGCCGCCGAATTCCTCGCATCGGGCGCCAATTCGGGCGCACAAAGCAGCCCCGTGCATATGGTGGTGCCTCTCTCTCTCCTTCCACTCCGACCGCTGTCTATTCCTCGCCGCGTCCACTGTTCCTACAAGCACTGACAGACTGCTGGTCGTCAGCTGCTTCCTCGCCACATCCGCCATTCAGGCATTAGCCACCGGAGTACCAGTCATCTCGCGTGGATAAGTAACACAGGCACACCAATCACTAAACGAAATAGGCTTTTGCCCTACATCGTAAATAAAGCCACAACGGCCGAACTGATCACTCTTCGGATGCCTCCTCATCGTGTCCGCCATTCAGCGCGCACCACTGGAGTGCTACTCGCCTCATGTGGGTCAGCAATGCAGGCATACCAAGCACTAGTTGTGGCGTCTCTCGGCTACCCATTGTTTTTCTCTGCGTGCGCCATTCCCTCGCATGCCGTCGGAGGTGATATCAACCCCTACGCCGATGAGCTCACAACGTGTGCCATCATGACGGCGCTCGGTGCCAACCATTCTCTAGGCTAGACCAAGGATACATCCTCATGCGTCGACGCTAGACTACAACATGTGCGGGAGGGTGTCGGCAATCCATGCATGCAACTCAAATTTCAATGACACACCGGTGATATTGATAGTTCGCAATTGCTGGACGAGCTCGACCTTCATGGCAACTCTATCATCCAAGACGTTCTAAACGTGGTCTTCCTCGACATGATGAGGCTCCGGCTCGGCAATAAATTCGTATCCATTGATGGCCCAAGATATCTCGAGCTTGTTGGGAAACCCCAAGAGGAAGGTATGATGAGCACAGCAACAAGTTTTCCTCCAATTATGAAACCAAGGTTTAATCGAACCAGTAGGAGCAAGGAAACACCCCAAAGGTGTTGCTAGCTGAACTTTGGCAAGGCGCACTACCGGTGCCAGCAGCAACGTGGAGACCTGCACAACACAATCACAGAACTCTGTCCCCAACTTACAGTGAGGTTGTCAATCTCACCGGTTTTGCTAAAAACAAAGGATTAAACGTATTGTGTGGAAGAAAGTAATAGTTTGCAGAAAGTAAACAGGAAGCAGAAAATAGTTGATTGTAGATTGATGATAAAAGAAAGGACCGGGGTTCATAGTTCACTAGTGGTGACTCTCCTTAAGATAGATGACATATTGGATGAACAAATTACAGCGGGGCAATTGACAAACATCGAGAAAGCAATAATGCATATACTACCCATCTTGACTCCTTTGAGATTTGATTGGGCATTACACCATTATACATAGACCGTAACCCAACTGCATCTATGACTAATAATTCACCTTCAGGTTATTATCCGAACCCCCTCCAGTATTAAGTTGCAAGCAACAGATAATTGCATTACGCATTGCGTGTAAAGTAAACAATACAATTGTTCTATGAATAAAGGATTGTTGTTTTCTCCCTAATACCAACAACACATCTAGTATCTTAGATATTTCTATCACTTCTCTAGATTACTAGAGGCATGAATCCACTATCGAACATAAATACTAACTCTTGGAGTTGGTAGCATCTACTTAGCCAAGATAGCTACTAACAACGGAAAGCATGCAAGATCACAAATAACAAAGACATGATAGAATTAATAATCAATCTGAAATAGCATCTCAATATCCATAGGATCCCCGCAAACACAACATGTAAAAATTACAAATAGATGATCTTAATCATGAACGGAGCTCACAAGATCTAAACATGATAGCACAAAGGAGAAGAATCAGCCATCTAGCTACTACATGGACCCGTAGTCCAAGGATGAACTACTCACGCATCACACCGGAGGCTTGTATGATGATGAAGAAGGCCTTCAGGGTGAATTCTCCCCTCCGGTAGGGTGCCAAAAAGAGCTTCAGATCCCTCCCGATCTAGGGATGGAGATAACGGCGGCTATAGACTCTTTCGTGGATTTTCGATCGGGTACTTAGGGTTTTTGTATCGGAGGCATCTTATAGGCAAATGGGGAGGCCGAGGGGGTGCCAGAGGCGGCCAGACCACCCCTGGCGTGGGCTAGGCTGGGCCGCGCGGCCAGGTGGTGTGGCGGCACCCTGGCCCCTCTCCGTCTCGTATTCTGGCTCCTTGTGTCCCTCGGTGAAAAACTGACTTTGGCTTTTGTCTCGTCCAATTCCGAGAATATTTATTTTCTGACATTCCTGGAACAAAAAACAGTAGAAAACATGCAGCTGACACTGTGGCTCTTGTTAGTAGGTTAGGCTAAGAAAGTGTATAGAAGGTACTCCAAAGTTGGAACAAAACATAAGAAAGTAGATAAAACCAAGCATGGAACATAAAAATTTATGGATATGTTAGCAACGTATCATCCATCCCGTCAATTGCTTGGGAGCCGCGAGGTCAGTATAGATGGGCTCTAGATCTGGGAGCTACCGATCAATAGAAATATGGTGTTTCAAATATATCAAAGACCATGGATCTATCAAATGTATAAATTATTTAATTTTCTATTGCATTACGATAATACATATCTTGGGGTATGCACATATTTTTAATTCTTTCTTGTGTGACCAAGTGGCGAAACTTGACATAATTGTTGGGAGGCCCAAGAACGCTAATGGTGCTTAAACTTTTGTAATCTCTAAAATTTTAGTATAATATTAAAGATACATTCAACGAGTTTTCTAGAGTAGGGGGGCCATTGCCCCCCTTAACCCCTAGGAATCTCTATCAATTTTAACCACAACCCTTGGTGTCGTGTTTCCCTATGCCCCAAAAATCTGTGGGCTGACCCTAGCTCGGTGTCTACTACGACAAGAGAGTGGTGATCACCGGAGTGAACTTTGGCCACCTTGGGATCAAGGTACTATCCATCTCACTGTCATGATGATCATTCTAACAGGCAACAACTTCATAGGTAATGTGCATCGGTCAATCGCCACATTGCCTTCTCTGAAGATCCTCGGTATCTCTGACAACTCAATGTCAGGCCACCATGCCGACATTCGATTGTGGCGTGCCAATTTAGGGCGAAGGCAACAAGAACTTATCTTTCGAAGGAGCCTCTGATCAGTGCATCTCGGACCCTATGCGTCGTTTTGCTTCTACTGCCGCCGCAACCACAGATGTTCTAGTTCTTGCTTGTTTAGCTGATTTGTCGCCGTAGGTATTGTCAGTACTTTTATTATTTAGCTTATGAGCTCTTACTATGTTATCCTGGCTACCTTGTTGTGGTTGTGCCAGAACTCAACATTGTGTGGCCTGAATTGATAAGAGATGTAGAACAACTGTTTGTTTGCCAATATTCTCACGGTTGCACTTTGTTAATTCGTGGGATTAATTGCATTCCCATGTCTATTGTGTTGAAAATATAAGCAAATATGCATATGATTTAATCCGAATAATTGATAAAGCACGAGCATATAGATAACAATGAAACACATCATGCAAACTAACATAGTATATGAACATATTGGATATAAATAGGATGAACTGATCACATCTAGTCCAAACTCTAAAACAAGGAACTCTAGAATAATATGAAAGAGAAAGTTTAGGATCACGTATGGTGTAGGCTGTGCAACGACGGCGGCAGCAGCATTAGCCGCAGCGGTAGCAACATTGTTGGCGCCCATGTTGAGGTTGTCAAAAAGGTCGATGACGTTCGGTAAGAAGTCGCTGTTCAGGAACTCGTCGTAGGACAATGTTGTGGTTGCCAATAGTCGCGCTTGAGGGCTCCCCAAACACCTGATCGGCTCTCACCCGTACAGGTTCACAAGAGTTGTGGTTCATGAGACCTAATGTCCCGATCTGCGGTGCACGCCGCAAGTCAGGATGAGGAACACAAAAATGTCAACACAAGGTTCTAGAAGTAGGTGTGTGTGATTTGGTACTGATTAGGTTTAGCGTACACATTTATATAAGGCAGGTCAGGAAGGTCGTGGGACACATCCCACATCCGAGTCGGTAACAACTCACGGTCTAGAAAATCTGGAAACAGCTGATTAATGCGTCTGTTAATGACTCATATAATTTAATTTCCCTGAACAACAAAAATATAAACGAGATACATAAATATGAGCTTGGCTCGGCTCATTCCCGACTCCCAGAAAAATAAATAGAACTAGAACTACTCGAGGCGGTCCCTCCCAAGCGTCTCTGTTGGCGTCCCCAACCCCTAAATCCTAGGCGGTGCACCCACCCCCCTTGGCTGCCCCGCTTCCCTCCCCGATGGCGGTAGCGTCCCCATTTGCGTCGAAGACAGTGGTAGGGATGGAGAGGTGCTTCTGCTGGTTTTCCTAGGAGTTGGAGGAACGCTGGCGGAAGCACAGGGTGGCGCAGCTGTTCGGGCTAGGGCCTGAGGCCCTCCAGCGGGGCGGTAGTGAGGAGGTGGCGGTGTTCCCTCAGCACGTCTTCGGCGAGCATGGCGGCGACCTAGATCGTCGGGCCAAGATCTAGGCTGTGAGGCCGATCTAGCCAAATGGGTTCAGCCACGGCCAGGACGGAGGGATTTGGCGGCTCCTCGGATAGTCGGTACCTATAGCCTTGTGCTTGGATTGCCTTTGTCCTCTCTTATCACTCTAGGATGGAGGTGACTTGCGGCGTGGGGGCCTGATAGTCTCGCGAATAATGGCGGTGGTCCTAGGATTCCTTTTATCTCCAAGATGATGATATGTCGATGCTTGTCCCCATCGATCTGGTGGAAGTGGCGTGTTCGAGAAGACTCCGCCAGTGAACTGCCAATGAAAAATAATGCCTGGAGATTGCTGGATTAGAGGGATTCGGTCGTGCGTACCCATGTTTTACTCTGACTGTTTGGGATCAAAGGGAGCACTTTGAAGCACTCTTGGCTGTTAATATCATTGGGGCATGTTCTCGTTCCATGGTGCTGAGGATGAATTTCATGGTGACAGAGCTCTAAGGACTGATAATGTTGGTTCGAGTCTGGGTGGTGATGAGGAATTGGCTTGATGACTCGTGACTTGGTACAGTGGCATGCTGATACGCCCATTTTGCATCACTATTCTATGTCTTAATTCACTGTTATTCATTGATATATTTCGTGTTGAGAGGTGATACTTATGTTATTTCATCTGTTTTTGCATGGTTGATGACTTTTGGAGCATGGACCACTCCAGTCAGGATTCTGACGGAAAATGTGCTGTTTGGAGGCAAAATTCGCAAAGATCAGAAAATCCCGGAAAATATACGGAAAATCCTATGTTTCCAGAAGACTAAGGATTCCAGAAGACGGAGTGGAGATGGGCCACAGGGGGCCCACACCACCCCATGGCGCGGGCAGCCCTGGGCCACGCTAGGAGGTGGTGTGGCCACCCTGGCCCACACCAACCTCTCTCCTCTGGCGTAAATCGTCCTCCCGAAACCCTAAGACTCTAGGAGCGACCACAGAAAGATTCCACCGCCTCTGCCGGACAGAAAACACCGAGAGAGAAAGATCTCTCCGGCAGACAGATTTCTGCCGAGGGAATTCCTTCCCGGAAAGGGGAGATCGTCGCCATCAACACCACCATCAAGCTGGACTTCATCGGGATCATCATCATCATCATCACCACCATCATCACCATCAACACCCTCATCACCATCTCCATATTGCTGTAACAATTGGTTGAATCTTGCTATAGTTCATAGGGAAAACTTTCTCGGTGTTGATTACTCTTTGTAGTAGATGCTATTGAGTGAACCATTGAATTATTGTTTATGTTCAGATTGTTACACATCATTATTGCATCTCTGATCATGATCCATATGATGTCTTGTGAGTAGTTCGTTTTGTTCTTGAGGACATGGGAGAAGTCATGTTGTTAGTAGTGGAGTTGTGTTGAGAGAGATTCAATAGATTGCTATTTAAGTTGTGGTGTACTTCTTCTAGTGGTTTCATGTGAACGTCGACTACATGACACTTCACCTATATGGTCCTAAGGGAATGCATTGTGTATTTGGCTACTAATCGTAGGGGTTGCCGGAGTGACAGAAACCTGAACCCCCGTTAGGAAACCATTGCACAAGAGACGTAAGGGTCTTAGAGTTTAAAGCTGTGGTTAGGTTTCTACCTTAATTACTTTCTTGTACTTACGGATGTTTGCAAGGGGTATATTCACAAGTATGTATTAGTTTTGGATGGGGCGGTACATTAGCACAGGTTCACCTACACAACACTTAGCAAGCTAAAGAAGATTAATCAACTATATGAAGCGAAAGCACTTGACAGTCTTCCCATGTGTCCTCGAGAATGTTTGGTCATCTTAAGTAATACAACCGGCTTGTCCTTTGCTGCATAAAGGATTGGGCCACTTGTTGCATTTATTCCTACTGTCTTTTATTTACTCGTACTTTGTTTACTTGCTTTATCAAAAACCCCTAAAAATCCGTTTGCTAAGTATTTGCAGAGAATTCCTGATCCATACCACTAGCCAGCACCTTCTGCTCCTCGTTGGGTTCGACACTCTTACTTATCGAAAATACTACGATACAGCCCCTATACTTGTGGGTCATCAAGACTATTTTCTGGCGCCGTTGCCGGGGAGTGAAGCGCTATTGGAGAGTGGAACTGGTAAAGGAAACTTCTACTGTGAGTATTGTTTACTTCTGCTAGTTACTTTATTTTCGTTATGGATAATTCGCTGATTTTCTTATTTGGTAATGCTACTACCACTGCTAAGGTAGTAGATAAGCCACCACCTGCTGAGAATGATGTTTTTAAAATACCTACAAGAATTATTGATCGTGTTATGGATAATATTATGTTGGGGATGGAACTGTCTATCTCGGTGATCATTTGCTCTTTATACATGAATTATGCGGGTTGTTCAAGTGTGCAGGTATTACTACATATCAAGTTAAGAAGAAGTTATTCTCATTATCACTAAAAGGAAGAGCTGAGGAATGGTATAAGCTGCTAAAGAATGGTCAAGCTCTAGAATGGGAGGAAATAGTACCTCTCTTTTCTTCAAAGTTTTATCCTCCTAGTGAGATTCATAAAGATCGGAATCAAATATACAACATTTGGCCTCTTGATGGAGAGAGTACAGCTCAAGCTTGGGGGAGATTGAAGTTACTAATGCTCAAATGTCCCATTCATGAGCTCCCCAACAATATTATTATCACCAAATTTTATGCAAGGCTCTCTCTACATGATAAGGATTTATTGGATGCTTCTTGTGCTGGATCATTCACTCGCATGGAAGAAGAAGCTAAATGGGATCTTCTGGACCGTATTCAAGACAATGCTGAAGCTTGGGAGAATGACAAAGGTAGAAAGTCAGGTATAAATTATGATTATGAATGCATTGAATCTTTTATGGGAACTGATGACTTTCAAAATATTAAAAATGCTTATGGTCTAGACTCTCAAGCTATTGCTTCTTATTTTAAGGCTTTTGCTTCTTACATTGAAGTGCCTAAAAAGAAGTGGAATAAGTATCATGAACGTTATAAAGATATTGCTAAGAGTGTTCCTGCAAGAAATACTGAAGTTTATACTACTAATCATGTCTTACCTAAACCTTACATTGAGAAAATCCCTTTCCCATGTAAGATAAAGGAACATTCTATGATAGCTAGTATGGTAGATGAAAGTATGAATAAAGATATTGAACCTGATAAACAAATGGTTGATGAAACTATAATAGAAAATATGAAAGACTTTATCACTAAGTCTGAAAAATAGGGACACCCTATCCTTTGCAAGGATACCTCTAATATTGTTTCACATGGTAGTGTTATGAGAGGTAGTATTCCTGTGTTTTCTGTTAGAATAAGTGATCATTGCTATGATGGTCCTTGTGATAGCTATATTGTTAAGTTCATGCATGCTACTGAAAGTTACTATGAGAGAGGGAAAAGTGTTCTTATGCATCTCAATAATATCAAGTTTCCTCGCTTTATGCTGAAAGTTTTTATGTTGCACTTCTTTTGCCTTCTTATGCAAGTTGCCTCTGGTTTCAACAACTTGTTTGTTTACAAAATTCCCTTGCATAGGAAGTGGGTTAGACTTAAATGTGTGTGTGTGTGTTTTTTTCTTCTTAATGCTCTCTTCCACTTCAATTCATATTCCTGAGTGAGCATCTTCACAATTATCATGCCCATCTTAATGGCTTTAAAGAAAGAGCTTTTTGGGAGACAACCCAATTTGTTTTTGCTTTCAGTTTGTTTTTGTTTCTTTGAGTCTTGGAAGTTATTACTTCGGTAATAACCGCTCCATATCCGTTTTGTTTGGCTTTTGTGTCAAGATCAACCTCTAATGAGAGAGAAGTAAGATTTGGGGAAGTTGCTGTCCCGAAACAGATTTTTGTGCTTCACCGTAAAAATTCGTGAGAGATATCTGTATGTCGGATTGAGCTGTAATTGTTTGTGCTTCTGCCCCAGGTTGTTATTTAACTTTAGTTAGTTTTTCACTTTTTGATTTGAGCAACAGAAGATTTTCGAAAAAATTGATCTTTACCTGCTGGTATGTTTTGACAGATTTTGCCACTTTTGCATTTGCTTCTTTATTCGATTTCCTTTTTGAATTCTTTTTGGGTTTTCGGAAGGAGTTGCTATAGTAGCTTATGTTTTGATGGTTTTCAGTTGAAGTTGGACTCAAAAGGTTTTATCACTTAACTTATACTAATGTTGCTAATGAGAACTATGTGAAGTTTTGTGTGAAAGAAATTTGCAGGAAGTGGAGATAATGGTGTAATAAGGAAGAGAAGGGTTTTATGACTCAAGTAATGAGTGTATGAAGATGAAGATATTGATGTTATTCAAGTGGTGACTCGGAAAGAATCTACTAGATACCAAATTCAGAGACCTGCAGAGTTTGTTTCCAAATAGGTAATAGTTCTGGTAAGAAAAATTCCGCGAAAATACAGTCCAACTATATTTTTGCAGTTTTCAGTCAACAAGGAAAGCTACGAAGCGAAAAAGGGACGGAACCGGAGCCAGGGTGGCTCACACCACCCTATGGCGCGGGCCCACCCCTGGCCGCGTCACCAGGTGGTGAGGCCACCCCGGACTCCGCCTCCAACTCGTTTTCTCCCAGTACCTTCCTTTTGATGTGAAACTTCGTAATATATAACCCCCCGGATCCCCCGAAGTCTGTATATTGTGTTTTCGTTTAGATCCGTTTCTGCCAGGACATACTCTTTGAAGGCTTAGAAGCACAATGGTGTCCGCCAAGGATAAAGGGAAGGAGCCCATGGAGGAAGACCTCCAAGACCCCGGGAAGGAGAAGGAGATCAAGAGTGAAGGTGAAGAGGAGCAAGGCCAACATCCGCATACCGGCACTACCATTGCAAGCATTGGAGTGGTGGCAAATCCAGCCATTGGAGAGAAGCCTCCTCATCACCGTTCAGATCCCTGGTCACTTCCTCCACACACCAAGAATCCTTTCCATACCCTTATCCATGAGCATCAATACCAGAATATGCCCAAGGGAAAATTACCCTCCAATTGGGATTTGCCTCGTTCTAGCCATGCAGGAAAAGAAGACTTCAAGGAGGAAGAGTGGGAAAAGAATAGCAAGAGCTGGATTTCTCAACATGACATGATCATGAGCCGCATTGAGCAAAACTCACAGCTGATTCGTAATCTCACTTTCGAGATTGAGGACTTGGGGAAACTGATTAGAGAGCTCATCGAGAAGATACCACCGCCACCTAAGGAGTAATTCGTCATCAGGTTTGGCATCTCCTTGGTTTGTTCCAAGCCTGGGGGAGTGCCGCGGTATCACATCACTATCTTCTATCTTTTTACCTTATTAGTAGAGTCATATCATGAATAGAGGAGTTATTATGTAGGATGGTTTGCATTATGGAAGTGTCCCCTCTCTCGTTAGATATGTATCCCTTGGTGTGAGTTGCCGTTATGGAATATTAATGAGAAGTTCTATCATTTACTCTTTGCATAGCTTATATTAGTTTTCAATTCGTGGTTATATGATTGATCTTGTTGTTAGTATTGGTATCACTTTGGGATCATTGAGTTAATTTAGTTGGTTTTGGCAAACCTGGCTCGGTCAGTAGCAACACTATTTTTGAGAGTTGAATGAAAAAGATAGAAGTACTCTAGAGAAAAATAATTTCATCATCTTTCTTTCTTGATTTGCTCATAAGTTTAGTTTCTCTAGTTAAGATCTATTGTGCTTCCAAGGAAGATTGCATGTTTGTCTTTATCAATTGTATGTTTGTTTGTTTCCTTCAACTCTTATACTTGCTACCCAGCCTTGCTAGCCAAAAACCAGTACTGAGAGGGAATTCTTCTCGTGCATCCACTCCTTTAAACCAAAACCTTTGCCATTTGTGTCCACCATACCTACCTAGTAGTATTATTGCTATTCCAAGTAAATTCTTGTTTTATCTACCTCCCAAATTAAACTTGCTATGTGAAAATTAGTGATTAAAGCTCTCACGAACTTGATGGCACACTTTACTTTCTTGCATTTAATAAACTTGAACCATTGGGTCCTTCTTTGTTGCGTATATGCTTGCGCTTTATGAGTTGAAGTTGGCAGAACCATGTATTATGGGGACCGGTTTCAACACTTCATTTGGTACTTTGTACCTAGTTGATATCATGTTCTTTTGCTTATGGATCCCGACGGTGTGAAATAAAAGTGGAACTTGTAAGATCATGGAGTTTATATGTGTGTTAGAGAAACGCCTGGGCCGCTAGCCTAATCCATGCCTAATCATTGTGGAAACTTGCAGCATAACTATAGTGAGCATTCTATGAAGCATCCTCAATAAAAACCTATGCAAATAGCAAATAAAAAGATCGCTGAGATGCTCACTGTCTGCTTGCCTTGTCATTTTGATTATGGGATAGCTCCGGTGTCATGTGCAAGGGGTACCCCATTGGCGGTTCTCAATGATACACATGTATTTACAATGACAAGAGCTTACTCGTGACTGAAGTTGAGTAGCATGAGGTTCGGTACTCATAAGTAAGGGGCATGAGATTTCAACTTATAACTTGTCAAGCGTATCCTCTTAGTTGTGTCACTTTTACCATAACCACCAAAAGATGCCTATGACAGGGGCAATGAGAGCTGAAAGCTAGTAAGTATCATAATTTTTGGGAGCTCTTTATGAGACTTGCAATCCATGCTTCCCTCTGCGAAGGCCTTTCTTTTACTTTGTAGTTGAGTCAGTAAACCCATTGCCATCTATCTCAGCAAGTATTTTGAGTTGTTGTGTTGCATTCAATTATATGATGATTTATTCAATCATGTTTCCTATGTTCCTTGTTTTGCACATTCCTATGATTCACTTTATGTATCTTTATTGTGTTTCCTTTACTCATTACAAGTTGAGTTATATAATAGTGAGTTGTCTTCTATTATGATCTATGTACTGATGAATGTGATGCTTCTTGTCCGTATTCTTTTATCGACTCTTCACTTCATAAACCTGAGGCCATGTTTATTGAGCTCAGTTTCGCTTTGGGACAAGTGAAGTCTAAGCTTGGGGGGAGTTGATACGTCCATTTTGCATCACTATTCTATGTCTTAATTCACTGTTATTCATTGATATATTTCGTGTTGAGAGATGATACTTATGTTATTTCATCTATTTTTGCATGGTTGATGACTTTTGGAGCATGGACCGCTGCAGTCAGGATTTTGATGGAAAAGGTGTTGTTTGGAGGCAAAATTCGCGAAGATCAGAAAATCCCGGAAAATAGACGGAAAATCCTATTTTTCCAGAAGACTAAGGATGCTAGAAGACGGAGTGGAGATGGGCCCCAGGGGGCCCACACCACCCCCTAGCGCGGGCAGCCCTAGGCCGCGCCAGGAGGTGGTGTGGCCACCCTGGCCCACTCCAGCCTCTCTGCTCTAGCATATATCATCCTCCCGAAACCCTAAGACTCTGGGAGCGACCACAAAAAGATTCTGCCGCCTCTGCGGGACGGAAAACACCGAGAGAGAAAGATCTCTCTGGCTGACAGATTTCTACTGAGGGAATTCCTTCCTGGAGAGGGGAGATCGTCGCCTTCAACACCACCATTAAGCTGGACTTCATCGGGATCATCATCATCACCACCATCATCACCATCAGCACCCTCATCACCATCTCCATATTTCTATAACAATTGGTTGAATCTTGCTATAGTTCATAAGAGAAACTTTCCCGGTGTTGATTACTCTTTGTAGTTGATGCTATTGAGTGAACCATTGAATTATTGTTTATGTTCAGATTGTTACATATCATTATTCCATCTCTGATCATGATCCATATGATGTCTTGTGAGTAGTTCGTTTTGTTCTTGAGGATATGGGAGAAGTCATGTTGTTAGTAGTGGAGTTGTGTTGAGAGAGATTCAATAGATTGTTATTTAAGTTGTGGTGTACTTCTTCTAGTGGTGTCATGTGAACGTCGACTACATGACACTTCACCTATATGGGCCAAGGGGAATGCATTGTGTATTTGGCTACTAATCGTAGGGGTTGCCGGAGTGACAGAAACCTGAACCCCCGTTAGGAAACCATTGCACAAGGGACGTAAGGGTCTTAGAGTTTAAAGCTGTGGTTAGGTTTCTACCTTAATTAATTTCTTATACTTACGGATATTTGCAAGGGGTATATTCAGAAGTATGTATTAGTCTTGGATGGGGCGGTACATTAGTACAGGTTCACCCACCCAACACTTAGCAAGCTAAAGAAGATTAATCAACTATATGAAGCGAAAGCACTTGACAGTCTTCCCATGTGTCCTCGAGAACTTTTGGTCATCTTAAGTAATACAACTGGCTTGTCCTTTGCTGCATAAAGGATTGGGCCACTTGCTGCATTTATTCCTACTATCTTTTATTTACTCGTACTTTGTTTACTTGCTTTATCAAAAACCCCTAAAAATCCGTTTGCTAAGTATTTGCAGAGAATTCCTGATCCATACCACTAGCCAGCACCTTCTGCTCCTCGTTGGGTTCGACGCTCTTACTTATCAAAAATACTGCGATACACCCCTATACTTGTGGGTCATCACATGCAAGTGGGGCGACTGCACAGTAGAGGTTCACAGTTCTACCTTTCAGGGTGAAAACCCAGGGTCAGGCCTTAATTGGTTGTGCCTGGCAATGGCCTTGTTGAAGGTATTGTTTTAAGAGCGTGGACTTTCTTCAGGGTGAAAACCTAAAATCTATGATCGGGCGATGACAGTTTTATGCATTGTTTCTTCTTGGAGGTGTCCCTTTTGGAGAAGCTAGAGTTCTGGTGTTGTCTTGGTGATGGTAATACCGCTGTTTCAATGAATGGGTCACCGTAGCAGGATTTTTCTTTTTTTTGCAATTCTTTTTTTTGTTGGTTATGTGCATCCGTATGGCCGCTAGACCAATGCGTTGTTGTAGAGCCTGTGTGTAATTGATAACGTAAGTTTTCTTAGAAAAAATAGTCACAAGCCATAGGAAAATGATTCACATCCTCCGAATGATTCCATCGTCCGGGTCCATATCGCTAGCGCCTTATCTCCAACCGGTGGTAGCTACAGCCGCATGCGCCGCTCTCCTTCCTCCCTAACCCTTCTTCACGTGCACATCCCGGGCGGCCGTCCGCGTGACATGCAACCTCTCCGCCCGCACCAACCGCCATTGTGACCTCTGCTGCTCCTCCATCGGCGCCGGCGCCCTGCTGACATGTGCATGCCGGCCGCAGCTGGTTACCTGCGTTGCTCTAATCGATGGCCGTTGTCATTGCTCCTCGCCGGCGTCGCAGCCTCTTCTCCCTCGCCGGTGTCGCAGCCTCCCGGTGGCCGCCCGTCGCCAGCACCGCTTCCCGCTGTTGCTCCTCCGCGCTGCGCACGTCTGGTGGCATGGTTCCCGGCTACTCGTGCTCCTCGTAGCTGCCGCCCTAGCGGTGGAGCTCGCGGTAGTCTGCTCTTGCTGCGAGGCGGGCCGGTATTGCTACGAATAGTGGTCGCTGGAGCTACAGACTAAGGCGGCCGATGCTCCAAAGCTGGCCTCCGATTTTGCTACATTGTTATTTTTTTGCTACCTCCATTTTTTGGGTTTTCTACAATACCGTAAATTTTTTGCTACAAGTTCTTCGGCGAAGTCTCCCGGATAAGGCTCCAACCATGTATCCGACGAAGTCAGTTTTTTGCTTCACTAGAAGAACTTTGTTGCTACAACCGTCTTGTGGTTTTGCTACAATAGTGTCAACTTTTTACTTCAAGGTCTCCGGCGAGAGTCACCAGCGAGTTTTTTCCGACGATGTCTCTGGCGAAGTCTGTTTTACTTCATTAGCACAATTTTTTGCTGCATGGTCTCTGGTGAGACATTCTATTTTCTGGAACAAATCATTTTTGGCTTGGGAAGCAAAAGCCGGGACATTTGTAGCAAAAAGGGTGTTTTGCAGCAAAACCGGGATTGAAACCGTTTTTGGAGACACGTGGAAGCACCAGAAGCAGGACGATGGGAGTCCTCTCATCGTCCGGGAGACACGTAGCATTCGCCGAAGCCATAACTTGGAGGTAATTTGCATAAAATTACTCCCTCCGACCCATATTAGTTGCGAATCTAGACTAATCCAAGTCAACTAATATGGGTCGGAGGGAGTAGCAGTATATTACCATATATATTTTTGATTATACCTTAATCAATAATTTGCAAAAAAAAGTATACCTTAATCAATGCAGATTGTAGAATATATAGTAGAAGTATTTCTGATTCAGTAGCAATCAATGCCATCAAAAATATGCAATTGATGCAGCATGGTGCCGTCCTTGAATGGAACCGATCGACTATATAAGTCATCGAGGTTGCGAGGGCCAGATGCGATCGTATCGAAGAATTCCTTGGTATCTCCAGAGATATTATTCTAGTAACAATGTCGATCCTCTTCCTGGTCACGCTGCTGGTCGTCTGTCGTGTCTCGGCCGCTGCGCTCAGGGACGCCACGGAGGTCGCGGCTATGCAGGCCATCGCCAAGTCAACCGGCGCGGACAGGTCGCTGGGCTGGGGCGTCAAGTCGGCCGATCCATGCGATGGCACCTGGTCAGGCGTCCACTGCGACAAAGATCTGGGCCACGTCACCGCCATCAGCGCCAGCCGTGCCGGCCTCGTCGGCACTCTCTCCGGCACCGACCTTGTCGACCTCGGCTTCTTCTCGAATATTGATCTCAGCTTCAATAGGCTCGGCGGCGACCTTCCCATCCTCCCAAGGCCGCTCAACCTCTTGACAAACCTCAACTTACGGTCCAACTCCTTTTTGAATATGCCGAAAGGCTTCTTCCGCTCCTTCCCTTTTCTCGAGACCGTCGTCCTCGACGACAACATGGTTATCCTGGGGGACATCAGGGAGGTGCCGCCCTGCCCCGCCCTCAGAAGCTTCTCGGCCAGCAACGTCACCATCTCGGGAGAACTCCCGATCTACTTTGGCAATTCAACACTTTTTCCGGCCCTCGAGACCCTCTCGCTCGCCAGGAACCAGCTCGCGGATGGAATCCCTCCCTTCTTCGGCAAGAACTGTTAGAAATAATGGGCTAAATAAATAAGCCCATATAGATTTCAGATTTTCCCTAAATCTCAAAGCCCATGTGTGTGGAAGCCCATTTGTGATTTGGCCCAATTTGGTGGCAGCTCACATATGAGTGGAGTGGGAGCTAAAGTTTAGTCCCACATGGAAAGTTGGAGGAGAGTTACACCACCTTATAAGGTGGAGTGGTTCACCACTTAGTAAAGTGAGTGAGAAGAGGAGAACTACACGCGCGCTCCTCCTCCGACGACGCCGCTCGCACGCCCGCCCGCCCGCCCGCTCGTCACGATGCGCGCGCGGGTTGCGGGTTGCGGGTTGCGGGAATCGAGCCGAGCTTTATTTTTGCTGCTTGGGAAAACTTGTGCGGTTTTGATAGACGTGTCAACAGTTATCCTATTCGGGTCGCTCCCGGATCGTGGGCTATCTGTAACCGACTCGAACGTGTGCAACGTGGGCTTGGTCCACGACGTGCCCTATGCGGGACTCCCGAGCCGCTCTATATAAACTCCAGTGCGGCTTCCACCACGGACACACCGAAAACCAATCTAGGGTTTTCCAACCTCTCTGCTTGTGCCGCCACCGTAGTCTACTCCATCCCACTTGCCGGCGTGCACCGGTGGACGGGAGAGCAGGTCTCCGGAACCACTCGCCTTTGCGATCCTGTACGGGAGAGGGCGAATAAGGTTTTTGGGAAGCGTCCTGCGCGACTGCTCAAGTTCTGCATCACGGCTCGTCTTCCATCCAAGTCGGGCGGTGTTGCCTATCGTCATCTTCGCCGCCGTCTGCTTCGACCAATCTTCCCTAAGGCTACTGCTGCGATTACTGCAATCGAACGGTACGTGCGACGTGCTGCTGTCTGGTTATTAATCATGTTCTGTGGGTACATGTTTAGCTGCTGCCTGTTTCCGTTCATCTTGTTGTTTACATCTAGTATGTTCGAGTTACATGTGCGAGTAGATGGTATTGTCATGTTTAATATTCTGGAATTAATCACGGAAATTGTGCCTAATTATCCAACAATCCAAAAACCTTATTATAGGCAATTTTCCGAGATAAACATGGGACACTTGGCCGATGCGATGAAGCCGGAAAAGTTTACCGGTGTTCACTTTAAGAGGTGGCAGTATAAGACCACTATGTGGCTGCAAAATCTGAAAGTATGCGAGGCTAGTGAGGGTTTCCCTGAAGGAACTATATCTGAACAAGATCAGAACAAGTTCAAGGAAACCAATCTTGCCTTTGTGGGATGCGTTCTGAGTGTTCTTGACAACAAGCTGTTTGATGTGTACATGCACTTCAAAGATGGCAAAGAGCTCTTGGAGGCACTGAATGCTAAGTTCGGTGTAACAGATGCTGGAAGTGAACTGTACATCATGGAGAACTTTCATGATTACACGATGGTTAACAATCGTTCTATAGTCGAACAAGCTCATGAGATACAGTGCTTTGCCAAGGAGCTTGAAATCCTTAAGTGTAACTTACCCGACAAGTTTGTGGCTGGGTGCATCATTGCAAAGTTGCCTTCTTCATGGAGGAATTTTGCCACAACTCTCAAGCATAAGAGACAAGAGATATCGGTTGAAAACCTAATAGCGTCTCTCGATGTTGAGGAGAAGGCTCGGGCTAAGGACACTGCTGAGAAAGGAGGCGAGGGTCAGTCTAGCGCCAACATGGTGCAGAAGAGGACCTTTGGCAAGAACAAAGGGAACTATAAGCCCTCCTTCAACAAGCCTGAAAAGACTACAACCTTCAAGAAGAAGAAGAAGCCGAACAAGGCCGAGCTAGGTTGCTTTACCTGTGGAGAGCTCGGGCACTTTTCCAAGGACTGCCCAGAACGTGCAGATCGTAAAGGGAAAAAGGGGAAGACTGTCAACATCGTGACTGCTAGCAATGCTGATGGGTATGGTAATCTATTTACTGTTCTTTCAGTTTTTCAATCACCATGTTGGTGGATTGATACGGGTGCTAATATTCATGTGTGTGCTGACTCTCTATGTTCACTTCTTATCAGGACGCTCGGGATTCATCCGTCCTAATGGGGAATGGGTCACATGCTTCTGTTCATGGTGTTGGCACGGTGGATCTGAAGTTCACTTCGAGAAAGATCGTGCACCTGAAGAACGTGCATCATGTCCCTTCCATGAACAAGAATCTCGTTAGCGGCTCCCTTCTATGCAGAGATGGGTTTAAGGTTGTTTTTAAGTCTAATAAAGTAATTGTGTCGAAACATGGACGCAAATGATATGAGTGTGGAGGGTTGTTCCGCTTTTCACTTTCAGATTTTTGTAATAAGTCCGTAAACCATATTTGTGGCGGTGTTAATAATGATACCAGTGTTTGGCATTCTCGTTTATGTCACATTAATTTTGGTTTGATGTCCAAGTTGTCCAATATGAGTTTAATTCCGAATTTCACTATAGCCAAAGGTTCCAAGTGCCATAGTTGTGTGCAATCAAAGCAACCTCAAAAGCCTCACAAGACAGCCAAGGAGAGAAACTTGGCACCTCTGGAGCTCATACATTCTGATCTTTGTGAGATGAATGGTGTGTTGACAAAAGGTGAAAAGAGATATTTCATGACTTTGATTGATGATGCGACTAGATACTGCTATGTTTATTTGTTGCGCACAAAAGATGAAGCTTTAGACTACTTTAAAATTTGTAAAGCCGAAGTTGAAAATCAACTAGAGAGAAAGATCAAACGTCTTAGGTCGGATCGTGGTGGTGAATATTTTCCCAAAATCTTCGATGAATTCTATGAGGAACATGGCATTATTCATGAAAGGACGCCTCCCTACGCGCCTTAATCAAACGGGGTTGCCGAGAGGAAAAACCGCACGCTGACTGACTTGGTGAATTCCATGTTAGCCACCGCTGGTTTATCTAAGGCATGGTGGGGGAGTCCTTGTTGACAGTGTGTCATGTCCTAAATAGAGTTCCTAACAAGAATAAAGATAAAACCCCTTATGAGGAGTGGGCTGGGAGAAAACCATCACTTTCTTACTTGCGCACTAGGGGGGTGTTTGGCTAAGGTAAACATACCGATTCCTAAGAAACGCAAACTTGGACCAAAGACAGTGGATTGCATCTTTCTAGGATATGCTCCGCAGAGTGTAGGCTATAGATTTTTAGTAGTTAAATCTGAGGTTCCTGATATGCATGTTGATACTATAATGGAATCTTGTGATGCAACATTCTTTGAGAATATGTTTCCTATGAAAGATATGCATAGCACTGCTAGAATTTCTTCTGAAATACTTCCTGAAACTAGTGCATCTAGTGAGAATTTTGAGCAACCACGTGAGGAAGAAGTCCTAGAGAAGGATGACAATGAAGCTCCTACACGGAGTAAGAGACAGAGGGTTGCAAAATCCTTTGGATATGATTTCATTGTGTACCTTGTGGATGATACTCCCACTTTCATTGCAGAGGCATATGCATCTTCTGATGCAGATGATTGGAAAGAAGCTGTTCATAATGAGATGGACTCGATTCTTTCTAATGGAACTTGGGAACTATCAGAACGACCCCATGGCTGTAAGCCTGTGGGTTGCAAGTGGGTGTTCAAGAAGAAGCTAAGGCCTGATGGTACTATTGAAAAGTACAAGGCTCAGCTTGTAGCAAAAGGCTACACCCAGAGAGAAGGTGAAGATTACTTTGACACCTATTCACCTGTTGCTAGACTGACCACCATTCGAGTACTACTATCCCTGGCTGCCACTTATGGTCTTATCGTTCATCAAATGGACGTTAAGACAGCTTTCCTCAATGGAGAGTTGGAAGAGGAGATCTATATGGATCAACCTGATGGGTTTGTGGTAAAAGGTGAAGAGAGAAAGGTGTGCAAGTTGTTAAAATCTTTATATGGCCTGAAGCAAGCACCTAAGCAATGGCATGAGAAGTTTGACAGAACATTAACTTCTGTTGGCTTTGTCGTTAATGAGGCTGACAAGTGCGTCTACTATCGCCATGGTGGGGGCGAAGGTGTTATATTATGTTTGTACGTGGATGATATCCTTATCTTTGGTACAAACATGAATGTGATAAATGAAGTTAAGTCCTTTCTGTCAAAGAGCTTTGATATGAAAGATCTGGGAGAAGCTGATGTTATTCTGAATATCAAGCTGATTAAGCACGAGAGTGGGATTACTTTGACGCAATCACACTATGTTGAGAAGATCTTGAGCCGTTTCGGTTTCGTTGATGGCAAGTCTTCCCCAACACCTTATGATCCCAGTGTGACATTACGGAAAAACAAGAAAGAGCCGAAAGAACAATTGAGATACTCTCAAATCATTGGCTCACTCATGTACTTAGCTAGCGCGACAAGACCCGACATCTCTTTTGCTGTGAGCAAGTTCAGTAGGTTCATGTCTAACCCGCGTACTGAACATTGGTGTGCACTTGAAAGGGTCATGCGCTATCTATGTGGTACAATGAGTTATGGGATACACTATTTGGGGCATCCAGCGGTGCTCGAAGGATATAGTGATGCGAACTGGATCTCGGATGTAGATGAACTCTACGCCACTAGCGGTTATGTATTTACCTTTGGAGGTGGCGTGGTATCATGGAGATCTTGCAAACAAACCATATTAACAAGGTCGACTATGGAAGCAGAACTTGCTGCTTTAGACACAGCCACTGTAGAGTCAGAATGGCTGCGTGATCTATTGATGGACTTGCTGGTGGTTGAGAAACCTATACCGGCCATCCTCTTGAATTGTGATAATCAAACTGTTATTGTCAAAGTGAACAATTCTAAGGATAACGCGAAGTCATCAAGACACGTCAAGAGACGTTTGAAGTCTGTCAGGAAATTGAGAAACTCCGGAGTAATTACTGTTACGTATATTCAAACTGACAAAAACCTGGCAGATCCCTTTACAAAGGGACTATCACGAAACGTGATATAAAGTGCATCGAGAGAGATGGGTTTGAGACCCATGGATGTTACACAGTAGTGGTAAGCCAACCTTTTTGATCGGAGATCCCGTGAATTAGGACCTGGGAAAAACAAGCTAGTGGTGTGACGGAGGAGAGTATTGGACAACCCTCTCTATTTGAAGATGTACAACTCTCAAAAACTGTAAGGCAGGTTGCAACATGCCTTAATGTGTTTCTGTTGGCTATGATTAGTAAAGATGCTGTCCTACAGAGCATTCTTGAAAGAACACACCTATACGAGTTTCGATTGTTAAACGTCGCAATCTATGAGATTTGGGTGATCTCTAGTAAACTCATGAAGAGACCAAGTAGTATGACGCATATGCTACACCCGCAGGGTAGGCTACTGGCAGACAGATACTAGTTATGACTTTGTGTGAAATCTAAAAGCACCAAACTTGCAATTCAAGGTTCGTCCATTGTTCAAGTTGCTGATAGACGTAGCTCAATGTTCTAGGCGGAATTTCAACTTAACAGTCTCTGCTGAAACACTGGTATATAAACAAGTAGCGAGAATTGGCAAATCTTCAAATGGGCATTTGAGATCTGGTGGGGGATTTCTAGAAATAATGGGCTAAATAAATAAGCCCATATAGATTTCAGATTTTCCCTAAATCTCAAAGCCCATGTGTGTGGAAGCCCATGTGTGATTTGGCCCAATTTGGTGGCAGCTCACATATGAGTGGAGTGGGAGCTAAAGTTTAGTCCCACATGGAAAGTTGGAGGAGAGTTACACCACCTTATAAGGTGGAGTGGTTCACCACTTAGTAAAGTGAGTGAGAAGAGGAGAACTACACGCGCGCTCCTCCTCCGACGACGCCCGCCCGCCCGCCCGCCCGCCCGCTCGTCTCGTCACGACGCGCGCGCGCGTCACGGAATCTCGCCGAGCCGAGCTTTATTTTTGCTACTTGGGAAAACTTGTGCGGTTTTGACAGACGTGTCAACAGTTAGCCTATTCGGGTCGCTCCCGGATCGTGGGCTATCTGTAACCGACCCAAACGTGCGTAAAGTGGGCTTAGTCCACGACGTGCCCTATGCGGGACTCCCGAGCCGCTCTATATAAACTCCAGTGCGGCTTCCACCACGGACACACCGAAAACCAATCTAGGGTTTGCCAACCTCTCTGCTTGCGCCGCCACCGTAGTCTACTCCATCCCGCTTGCCGGCGTGCACCGGCGGACGGGAGAGCAGGTCTTCGGAACCACTCGCCTTTGTGATCCTATATGGGAGAGGGCGAATAAGGTTTTTGGGAAGTGCCCTGCGCGACTGCTCAAGTTCTGCATCACGGCTCGTCTTCCATCCAAGTCGGGCGGTGTTGCCTATCGCCGTCTTCGCCGCCGTCTGCTTCGACCAATCTTCCCCAAGGCTACTGCTGCGATTACTGCAATCGAACGGTACGTGCGACGTGCTGCTCTCTGGTTATTAATCATGTTCTGCGAGTACATGTTTAGCTGCTCCCAATTTCCGTTCATCTTGTTGTTTAGTACATCTAGTATATTCGAGTTACATGTGCGAGTAGCTGGTATTGTCATGTTTAATATTCTGGAATTAATCACGGAAATTGTGCCTAATTATCCAACAAGAATAGCAACATCAAGTTCCTCGACATCAGTAGACAGGACGATGATGGCTACACCGAGAAGCTCACCGGCCGTCTAGATTTCGTCTCTGGTATGACTGGACTCGTGGAGATCCATGTCGCTGGAAATACTTTCTTGGGGCCACTGCCAGATGTCTCCGGCCTTGTCAATATCAAGGTGTTTGATGCCGCCGACAACCAGCTCTGCGGTCCGATCAAGTTTCCTCCCAGTGTTGCCGTCAATGTAAAGGGAAACCCCCAAATCGGCAAGAGCTGCACATAGGCCATCGTGCCACAATAAAGTTGTCGTTTCTTATTTACCGAGAGTCATTTTATTTCCGACAACTTTATTTCGATTTGACAGCACAAGCAGCAATATTTTTTTTGCACGTGCTAGGCGTCCTGTGACGATGCGGAGTTCCCATCGTCCTAGTCCCTGCGTGACACGTGCCCCCAGAATCGTCTCAAATCACTCTTTTGCTACAGTAGCAAAAAAAGCTCGTTTTTGCTGTAGTAGCAAAACACGGTTCGGTCCAGAAAATATAAAAATTGCTCCCATCCCACTTTTGCTGTAGTAGTAAAAAATGCCCGCTTTCGCTGCAGTAGCAAAAAAAATAGTTCGGTCCAGAAAACTCGCCGGGAAAAACCTCGTTGGAGACGACGTAGCAAAACTTTTAACCTATTGTAGCAAACCCAGTAAATGGCGGTAGCAGATTTTTTTTGCTAATGTAGCAAAAAACCTACTTCGCTAGAGACCTCACTAGGGACTTTTCTAGTCACATTGTCAGAGACCTCACAAGGTATGTCGTAGCAAAAAAAATGTGCCATTGTAGCAAAATCGAAGAACAAATGTTGCAAGAAAGTTATAATATTGTAGCAAAAAATGAAACCTCGCCGGAAACATCACCAAGAATCTCACTAGAATTTGTAGTCTAAAAAGTGTACAGAAATATCGTAGCACTTTGAGAACAACAATGTACCAAAATCTCTATCTTCTCTACTATCTAAAAATTACGATGGTGTTCCGTTTTCTGCCATACCTCCAATCCCTCATTCCCTTCGTCGCAAGGTGCCCCTTCGTCGGTTGCGTGGTGCCCCTACGCCTGTTTCCTTCATCAATTGTGATGGCAAACCCGTGTCCTTCCCCCTCCCCCCGTGTTTCCGTTTTCTTTACGATTTTCTCCCATCTCATCCCGTAATCTCCATTAATCCCTAGAGTCTCCCCGAATCCTTCCCTCCGAGGGCGACATTATCGACTCCCTCTGTCGGTCACCCGCCGCCCATCCCTCCTCTCACTACCGCATCTCCTCCTCACGCCACACCGAAGAGTGTAGTCGCGTCAGAGGGCTTCTCTAGGATGCGTGCCGTCGTCATCCTAGTGGCCGCGTCAAGGAGCAGCCAAGAACCATACGACATTACACAGTCCATGCGGAAGCCACCTCCACCCGGTTCGCGAGGCCCATCATCCCGTCAGGTTGAGCGACCCTAGGGCTGCCTCCTCTGCAGGCTGTACCGTCAGGAGCAGCCTAACCGAGGGGAACGGTCGTTGGTGCCGGGACTGAAGGCCACGTCGGCCTCTGCAACGACCCTCATGAGATCTCCAACGACTCCCCATCATCAGACTCCATGGGCATCATCGTCCACGCCGCCAACCAGCAGGGTCGGCTCTTGGTGGGGACCTGCGGGGCAACCGCCCTGGGCCCCAAAAAAGTTGGGGCCCTCCTAGAAATATGCTATATAGACAGGCCTAGTATACATCGTAAAAAAAGTTTTTTTATTGGGCTGGTGGATTAATTAGGTCTTTTTTCTGCGGTCGTAGACTCTGAGCCGAGGTGATTGATAGGGGTACAGGGTAAGGCCGAGGTGGAGGCCAACCACTCAACTCCTAGTCCTAGATGGCGTCGGTCACTTCACTTCCTCCCAGGCAAACGAAACCAACAATTGATCATACGCCTCCTGCCCGAGTCTTGTCGCCTCCACTAGATCTAAATATCGGATCGGGATACGGGAGCGGGGAGCCTCGAGGCCATCGATGATCGATGCCAGAAGTGAAGGCCAGACCATCGACGAGACGATCGACCGCCTGGGTGCTGGTCTAGTGGCCCGCTCCCGCCCATGTCTCTTCTGGTTATGCCCTAATTCTTAGATCTTAAATCTTAATTCTAATTATAATTCTTAGCGCAAATTTAAAGAACTCCAGTCATTCAAAAGTATATTTGGGTTTTTAATAAGTTCGACATCCTTGAAGGCATTGGATGGTTCTCAACTAAAAGACATTTGCAAAAACTTTTACTCGGCCTGGTACAAATCGTAAACCTGATATATGTGATGTTGAGTAAATGCACTTATTTCTGAGTTAAGTGTTATGAAGTTTACTTTGCCAAATACATCAATGTCTGATATGGAGCTTTTTGAGTTTGTCAGGGAAGCGGATTGTTATCCTAATATTTGTATCGCTTATCGAATCTTACTTACTATGCTCGTGACTGTTGCATCAGCTGAAAGAAGCTTTTCAAAGTTGAAATTATTAAGGAAGTATGTGAGATCTATATGTTGGAAATATTCCCTAGAGACAAAGAGTAGTAAGGACTATTATCATATTTCATATAGTTTATGATTAAGTTTTATATCATGCTATAACTGCATTGAGTGGAAACATCAATACACGTGTGATATACAAACAACCAGGGGTTGCCAGTGAAACTCTAGTCATTGGTTCATTGGTCAACAGATGATCATGTTTCCTGATCATGTGGCATTTATGCCAGTTGGAAATGAGGTCATCTCATTCTGAGAATGAGATGATGAACCAATACCCAACCTAAACATCATGACCCGATCATGTCACGAAGTTCAAGTTACGATGATTAGAAATGGATCCTCGTAACCTATTCCTTAGACCGTGAGGCTATATCAATCACTGTCTCTCGAGAGTGCTTAGATAGCATCAAACGCCATCTGGTAATACGGTGGTTATAAAGGTGTGTTCAGGTACTCGGAGGAAACCGTAGAGGCAATATATGTCAAGAGCGGGATTTTTCCGTCCATGTGACAGGAAGATACTCAAGGGCCCACTTGGAGAAATTATATCCAATAGCTGCACAACGTGTGATTTGGTCACGGGGATATCACTTGTCGGAACGAGTCAAGTAGCGTTGTTCGGTAACAAGATTGAACACGACATGGTGATGTCATTGATCAAATCTAGGGCAATGCAAGTATCGAGTGACAAAGGGAATAAGACACGACTGTCCCGGATCAAACGGCGAAAGATCTTCGTGAAACGCACATGGGTCACATGGCCATCTAGGTCCCTCTGTCGATCATTGGTGCGGGAGTGTCCATACCATGTCTGGAGTGTTCCCGAACAGCGGGGTATCACTCTTAAGGGCTTGATGATGCTTACAGAGTGTTTATAGGATCGGTAGAATCACCGAATAAGAGTAGGGAGAAAACCGGAAGGGTTTCGATAAGTTCGGAGGATGTCCGGAGTGGAGGTGGAAGGTGTTCCATAACCACATAGATTGAATAATGTGTGAATGAATGTTAAATGTTGACTTAATCATTTATTCATAATTATTTAATAAAGAGAAAATCAATTAAAGGTCAAAAGGCTTAATCGGCCAAATCCTAGAGGGGAAAAGGCCCAAGAGGGGATCCCACTCCTAGGAAGGGCCTAGGGGGTGGCCGGCGGCCCTAGTGGGCCTTCCCCCACGTGGGGCCCATGGTGGGGGATGGCCGGCGTGCCACCCCACCCCTCTCCCATGTTTAGTCCCACCCTGAGACTTTGAGGGAGGGTGTACCCCATCTCCCCCTATATATAGTGGGGGTATTTGGCCAGATAAACACACCAATAATCAATAAATGTCTTATCACTTTTGGGAGGACCTCCAGTTGATATTTTTCTCTCCCCCTCTCTCTCTCGTGACCGTGGTCCCAAGTCTAGACTGCGCGAGCGAGAGACATCTTCACCGCGGAGCGCCGTCGCGCTGCGGGATTCGGATCCGGGAGCTCTACTTCCGCAACTACTGCTGGATCAGGAAAGCGGGAGTCATTGTCAGGCACCGGACGTGTGTAACTCCTCGCGAGGTGTCGCACTTGAGGCACTCAAGTCGTTGGAGCCAGAGGAGCGCAAGGACTTTATCACGACCTTGAGGTCAGCTTCGACTCGTCTACATCAACCACGCTCTCCTGAGCGTTGACAACGCTTTTCGGTCTTCAAGGGTAAGTTTGCGAAAAGCCCCTCACGTTACTGTATTACTAATAGATAGGTCCTGGCAGCTTTAGGGGTTCAGGGGCATAGAGTAAAATTTATTGTTTTCATACGCGGAACCCCAACAGTGGTATCAGAGCTAGATCTATGCGTAGTAATGCTAGTACGGGTAGAACACACGAGATGTAGCGTGTGGGCGTTGATCTTTTAGTTGTTACCCTCCCACATGTACTTATGTATACCGCAGTACTGCTTGATGAAGCGGCCCCCAACCGACTTTACGTGTTCATTCGCGAGACTGGTCCACGCTTGACATACGGCTTGTACCGTATAAAGTGGCTTGGGGGGTGTCCGTCTCTCTCGCATTAGTTGGTATACCATTTGGAATGGAGGGCCCCGAAAGGGGTGTAGTGTAGAGAACTACTTGATCAGCGTTTTGATGAAAGTTCGTAGGTAAGAACGGTTCTTGTGCGAAAGCCCATTCAGCCACATAAAACATGCAAAGATAAAGTAGAGGCGTCTAACTTTGTTTTGCAGGGGGCGTTGCTTTGTGATATGGTTGTGGCAAAGGTAAAGTGATTACCTTTCGTTACTCAGTAGTAGATAGTCACGGAGGTGACGAACTACCACGCCGGAATGACACCGGTACCCTGGTGTCTATGGCACCGGAACCCTGGCGCCGGAACCCGGTGATGGCGGATGGAGATCACGACGTGAAGGACCATATCACATAGCATTTACATTTAATGTTATTGTTTGTATGTCTTATTGTGTGCTAGTATTAGATACTCGATGGTAGCCTAATAAGATGATCCCTATTAACATTACCAACGATTGTGTTCCCCCTTAGTGTGCACCACCAAGAAAGTTCTTCGGTATGAGGCGGTCCAGGGTTACAGGCATGGGTGTCAGACATATCTACGTTCGCATACAGTGGGTGTAAGCCATGTTGCACAGTGAATACACTAAGGTTGAGTTGGCGATCCTAGCACGCCACAGAATCATGGCCTCGGAACACGGATGCTCGAAAGATCGAGCACGAGTCGCATGAATGATGTGACCGACATTTAGCGTCCACCTTTGAACCCACATCGATGGCCGTGATCAATCGAGGGAGATGTGGCTGATAGGGGTCGTGTTATCACTAGGAACCCTCACTGGGGATAGGTGTTTCTGAGTGGAGTTATTATTAACTCACTTAATTGTAAACTTAGTCTAAATTCCTATTGCAATTATAAATGTAGATGGCTCACCGTGAAGCTTACATTGTCATTGAGGATTGGGTAAAGGGTGAGAAACTTAGACTTGATGGATCCAATTTCCCTAGTTGGCTTGTGCGCCTGAATGATCTCCTTACTAGGAATCATGTGGTAGACTACATACGCCGCACGATGGATTTGACTGAGCCAGACTACTTTGAGACCCCACAAGAGTTGGCAGACCGCTACTATCGTTAAGAGATGTCCACCTACATTCAGATAATAATGCGTTACGGGATGGTGGATGAACTACATCCGCTCATGGGTGACCTTGATCAATATTCGATGGTGGATCAGATGAGAGCAGAGTTCATAGGCCATGTGCGCATGTGGAAGCACGAGCTGCTTGGAGAGTTCCTTTCCATACAGATGGAGGAACATACATGTATGAAGGGTCACTTGGAGTGCATTCTTGATGCACACACAAGACTGGTCCACTTCGTGGATTACTGGATGGCTGATCCATTTGCGATAGACGTACTGCTTCGGTCATTACCTCCCAGCTACGAAGAACATGTTCGGAGTAGCATCATGAGTGGTGATACGGAAGCATTGGATTTCCATGAGTTCATATTACGTTTCAGGAACATAAAGGTTGAACCAATCACCGGAGAGGTCATCGATGACAAAGATATATATTTGATATATAGTTTTATAAATGTTATAATCTTGCAAACACATTGTAGTGTTAAGTATATTTGATACTTGTTCTATTTTGCTGAAAATAGGTCCTTTTGCGTGAGAGGTGCTTGCTGGAGAGGAGGTGACGTTGCGTGTTGATGGCGAGCATAATGATGACGGCCGACGACACTCTTCCTCGACATTTATCATTTAGTGTGTGTTTAGGATGATTATTGTAATCAAGCGATTGTGAACTTCTTTAGTGTGTCTTGATGACCCACAAGTATAGGGGGTGTATCGCAGTATTTTCGATAAGTAAGAGTGTCGAACCCAACGAGGAGCAGAAGGTGCTGGCTAGTGGTATAGATCAGGAATTCTCTGCAAATACTTAGCAAATGGGTTTTAGGGTTTTTGATACAGCAAGTAAACAAAGTACGAGTAAATAAAAGACAGTAGGAATAAATGCAGCAAGTGGCCCAATCCTTTATGCAGCAAAGGACAAGCTGGTTGTATTACTTCAGATGACCAAACGTTCTCGAGGACACATGGGAAGACTGTCAAGTGCTTTCGCTTCATATAGTTGATTAATATTCTCTAGCTTGCTAAGTGTTGTGTGGGTGAACCTGTGCTAATGTACCGACCTTCCTAGGACTAATACATACTTGTGATTATACCCCTTGCAAACATACGTAAGTACAAGAAAGTAATTAAGGTAGAAACCTAACCACAACTTTAAACTCTAAGACCCTTACGTCCCTTGTGCAATGGTTTTGTAACGGGGGTTCAGGTTTCTGTCACTCCGGCAACCCCTACGATTACTAGCCAAATACACAATGCATTCCCCTAGGCCCATATAAGTGAAGTGTCATGTAGTCGACGTTCACATGACACCACTAGAAGAAGTACACCACAACTTAAATATCAAACTATTGAATCTTTCTCAACACAATTCCACTACTAACAACATGACTTCTCCCATGTCCTCAAGAACAAAACAAACTACTCACAAGACATCATATAGATCATGATCAGAGATGGAATAATGATGTATAACAATATGAACATAAACAATAATTCAACGGTTCGCTCAATAGCATCAACTACAAAGAGTAATCAACACTGGGAAAGTTTACCCTATGAACTATGCAAGATTCAACCCAATTGTTACAGCAATATGGAGATGGTGAGGAGGGTGCTGATGGTGATGGTGGTGGTGATGATGATGATCCCGATGAAGTCCAGCTTGATGGTGGTGTTGATGGCGACGATCTCCCCTCTCCGGGAAGGAATTCCCTCGGCAGAAATATGTCTATCGGAGAGATCTTTCTCTCTTGGTGTTTTCCGCCCAGCAGACGCGGCGGAATCTTTCTATGGTCGCTCCCTGAGTCTTAGGGTTTCGGGAGGATGATATACGCTAGAGGGGAGAGCCTGGAGTGGGCCAGGGCGGCCACACCACCTGCTGGCGCGGCTTAGGGCTGTCCGCGCCAGGGGGTGGTGTGGGCCCCCTGTGGCCCATCTCCAGCCCCCCTTCTGGCTTCCTTCGTCTTCTGGAAAAATAGGATTTTCCGTATATTTTCCCGGATTTTCTGATCTTCGCGAATTTTGCCTCCAAACATCACCTTTTCCATCAGAATCCTGACTGCATCGGTCCATGCTCCAAAAGTCATCAACCATGCAAAAACAGATGAAATAACATAAGTATCACCTCTCAATACGAAATATATCAATGAATAATAGTGAATTATGACATAGAATAGTGATGCAAAATGGACGTATCAACTGCCCCCAAGCTTAGACTTCGCTTGTCCCTGATACGTCCATTTTGCATCACTATTCTATGTCTTAATTCACTATTATTCATTGATATATTTCGTATTGAGAGGTGATACTTATGTTATTTCATCTGTTTTTGCATGGTTGATGACTTTTGGAGCATGGACCGCTGCAGTCAGTATTCTGATAAAAAATGTGCTATTTGGAGGCAAAATTCGCGAAGATCAGAAAATCCGGGAAAATATATTGAAAATCCTATTTTTCCAGAAGACTAAGGATGCCAGAGATGTAGTGGAGGTGGGCCACAGGGGGCCCACACCACCCCATGGCGCGGGCAAGCCTAGGCCGCGCCAGGGAGTGGTGTGGCCGCCCTGGCCCACTCCAGCCTCTCCCCTCTGGCGTATATCAACCTCCCGAATCCCTAAGACTCGGGGCGCGACCACAAAAAGATTCCGCCGCCTCTGCGGGGCGGAAAACACCGAGAGAGAAAGATCTCTCCGGCAAACAGATTTCTGCCGGGGGAATTCCTTCCCGGAGAGGGGAGATCGTCGCCATCAACACCACCATCAAGCTGGACTTCATCGGGATCATCATCATCATCATCACCACCATCATCACCCTCATCACCATCTCCATATTGCTGTAACAATTGCGTTGAATCTTGCATAGTTCATAGGGGAAACTTTCCCGGTGTTGATTACTCCTTGTAGTTGATGCTATTGAGTGAACCATTGAATTATTGTTTATGTTCAGATTGTTATACATCATTATTTCATCTCTGATCATGATCCATATGATGTCTTGTGAGTAGTTCGTTTTGTTCTTGAGGACATGGGAGAAGTCATGTTGTTAGTAGTGGAGTTATGTTTAGAAAGATTCAATAGTTTGATATTTAAGTTGTGGTGTACTTCTTCTAGTGGTGTCATGTGAACGTCGACTACATGACACTTCACCTATATGGGCCTAGGGGAATGCATTGTGTATTTGGCTACTAATCGTAGGGGTTGCCGGAGTGACACAAACCTGAACCCCCGTTAGGAAACCATTGCACAAGGGACGTAAGGGTCTTAGAGTTTAAAGTTGTGGTTAGGTTTCTACCTTAATTACTTTCTTGTACTTACGGATGTTTGTAAGGGGGTTTAATCACAAGTATGTATTTAGTCTTGCATGGGGCGGTACATTAGCACAGGCTCACCCACACAACACTTAGCAAGCTAGAGAAGATTAATCGACTATATGAAGCGAAAGCACTTGACAGTCTTCCCATGTGTCCTCGAGAATGTTTTGTCATCTATAGAAATACAACCGGCTTGTCCTTTGCTGCATAAAGGATTGGGCCACTTCCTGCATTCATTCTTACTGTATTTTATTTACTCGTACTTTATTTACTTGCCTTATCGAAAACCCCTAAAAATCCGTTTGCTATGTATTTGCAGAGAATTCCTGATCCATACCATTAGCCAGCACCTTCTGCTCCTCGTTGGGTTCGACACTCTTACTTATCGAAAATACTGCGATACACCCCCTATACTTGTGGGTCATCAATACTATTTTCTGGCGCCGTTGCCGGGGAGTGAAGCACTATTGGAGAGTGGAACTGGTAAAGGAAACTTCTACTGTGAGTATTGTTTACATCTGCTAGTTGCTTTATTTTTGTTATGGATAATTCGCTGAGTTTCTTATTTGGTAATGCTACTACCACTGTTAAGGTAGTAGATAAGCCACCACCTGCTGAGAAAGATGTTTTCAAAATACCTACAAGAATTATTGATCGTGTTATGGATAACTACTATGTTGGGGATTGAACTGTCCATCCCGGTGATCATTTACTCTTTATACACGAATTATGCGGGTTCTTCAAGTGTGCAGGTATTACTACAGATAAGGTTAAGAAGAAGTTATTCTCATTATCACTAAAAGGAAGAGCCGAGGAATGGTATAAGCTGCTAAAGAATGGTCAAGCTCTAGAATGGGAGGAAATAGTGCCTCTCTTTTATTCAAAGTTTTATCCTCCTAGTGAGATTCATAAAGATCGGAATCAAATATACAACTTTTGGCCTCTTGATGGAGAGAGTACAACTCAAGCTTGGGGGAGATTGAAGTTACTAATGCTCAAATCTCCCATTCATGAGCTCCCCAACAATATTATAATCAACAACTTTTATGCAAGGCTCCCTCTACATGAGAAGGATTTATTGGATGCTTCTTGTGCTGGATCATTCACTCGCATGGAAGAAGAAGGTAAATGGGACCTTCTAGATCGTATTCAAGACAATGCTGAAGCTTGGGAGAATGACAAAGGTAGAAAGTCAGGTATAAATTATGATTATGAATGCATTGAATCTTTTATGGGAACTGATGACTTTCAAAATATTAAAAGTGCGTATGGTCTAGACTCTCAAGCTATTGCTTCTTATTTTAAGGCTTTTGCTTCCTACATTGAAGTGCCTAAAAAGAAGTGGAATAAGTATCATGAACCTTATAAAGATATTGCTAAGAGTGTTCCTGCAAGAAGTACTGAAGTTTATACTGCTAATCATGTCTTACCCAAACCTTACATTGAGAAAATGCCTTTTCCAGTTAAGGTAAAGGAACATTCTATGATGGCTAGCATGGTAGATGAAAGTATGAATAAGGCTATGGAACCTGGTAAAAAAATGGTTGATGAACCTATTGTAGCAAATCTGAAAGACTTTGTCACTAAGTATGAGGAAGAGGGACATACTATCCTTTGTAAGGATACCTCTAATATTGTTTCACATAGTAGTGTTATGAGAGCTAGTATTCCTGTGTTTTCTGTTAGAATAAGTGATCATTGCTATGATGGTCCTTGTGATAGCTATATTGTGAGAAATCTCTGTATATCGGATTGAGCTGTAATTGTTTGAGCTTCTGCCCCAGTTTGTTATTTAACTTTCGTTAGTTTTGCACTTTTTGATTTGAGAAACAGAAGATTTTCAAAAAAATTGATCTTTACCTGCTGGTCTACTTTGACACATTTTGCCACTCTTGCATTTGCTTGTTTATTCGGTTTCCTTTTTGAATCCTTTTTGGGTTTTCGGAAGGAGTTGCTGCAGTAGCTTTTGTTTTGATGGTTTTCAGTTGAAGTTGGACTAAAAAGGTTTTATCACTTCACTTATACTAATGTTGCTAATGAGAATTGTGTGAAGTTTTGTGTGAAAGAAATTTCCAGGAAATGGAGACAATGGTGTAATAAGGAAGAGAAGGGTTTTATGCCTCAAGTAATAAGTGTATGAAGATGAAGATATTGATGTTATTCAAGTGATGACTCCGGAAGGATCCACTAAATACCAAATTCAGAGACCTGCAGAGTCCGTGCTCAAAGAGGTAACAATTCTGGTAAGAAAAGTTCCGCGAAAATACAATCCAACTATATTTTTTGCAGTTTTCAGTCAATAAGGAAAGCTACGAAGCGAAAAAGGGAAGGAAACGGAGCCAGGGTGGCCCACACCACCCCATGGCGTGGGCCCACCCCTGGCCATGCCACCAGGTGGTGAGGCCACCCAGGACTCCGCCTCCGACTCGTTTTCTCCCAGTACCTTCCTTTTGATGTGAAACTCCGTAATATATAACCCCCCAGATCCCCCGAGGTCCGTATATCGTGTTTTCGTCGTGTTTTTGTTTTGATCTGTTTCTGCCAGGACATACTCTTTGAAGGTTTAGAAGCACAATGGTGTCTCCCAAGGATAAAGGGAAGGAGCCCATGGAGGAAGACCTCCAAGACCCCGGTAAGGAGAAGGAGATCAAGAGTGAAGGTGAAGAGGAGCAAGGGCAACACCTGCATACATGCACTACTATTGCAACTATTGCAGTTGTGAAACCTACCAAGATCAGAAGGACTGCACGGATGCAGACTGGGGGGAAAGCTCCTCGTCACAGTTTGCCTCCACGATCTCGTCCTCCACGCACCAGCTATGCAGGAAAAGAAGACTCCAAGTGGGAAGAATGGAAAAAGAATCACAAGAGCTGGGATTCTCAACATGACATGATCATGAGCCGCATTGAGCAAAACTCACAGCTGATTCGTAATCTCACCTTCGAGATTGAGGACTTTGGGAAACTAATCAAAGAGCTCATCAAGAGGATACCACCACCACCAAAGAAGTAATTCGTCATCAGGTTTGGCATCCCCTTGGTTTGTTCCAAGCTTGGGGGAGTGCCGCGGTATCATATCACTATCTTCTATCTTTTTACCTTATTAGTAGAGTCATATCATGAATAGAGGAGTTATTATGTAGTATCGTTTGCATTATGGAAGTGTCCCCTCTCTCATTAGATTTGTATCCCTTGGTGTGAGTTGCCGTTATGGAATATTAATGAGAAGTTCTATCATTCACCCTTTTGCATAGCTTATGTTAGTTTTCAATTCATGGTTATATGATTGATCTTGTTGTTAGTATTGGTAGCACTTTGGGATCATTGAGTTAATTTAGTTGGTTTTGGCAAACCTGGCTCGGTCAGTAGCAACACCCTTTTTGAGAGTTGAAAAGAAAAAGATAGAAGTACTCGAGAGATAAATAATTTCATCATCTTTCTTTCTTGATTTGCTCATAAGTCTAGTATTCTCTAGTTAAGATCTTTTGTGCTTCCAAGGAAGATTGCATGTTTGTTTTTATCACTTGTATGTGTGTTTGTTTCCTTCAACTCTTATACTTGCTACCCAGCCTTGCTAGCCAAAAACCTGTAATGAGAGGGAATTCTTCTCGTGCATCCACCTCCTTTAAACCAAAACCTTTGCCATTTGTGTCCACCATACCTACCTAGTAGCATTATTGCTATTCCGAGTAAATTCTTGTTTTATCTACCTCCCAAATTAAACTTGTTATGTGAAAATTAGTGATTAAAGCTCTCACGAACTTGATGGCACACTTTACTTTCTTGCATTTAATAAACTTGAACCATTGGGTCCTTCTTTGTTGCGTATATGCTTGCGCTTTATGAGTTGAAGTTAGCCGAACCATGTATCATGGGGACCGCTTTCAACACCTCATTGGTACTTGTGCCTAGTTGATATCATGTTCTTTTGCTTATGGATCCCGGCGGTGTGAAATAAAAGTGGAACTTGTAAGATCATGGAGTTTATATGTGTGTTAGAGAAACGCCTGGACCGCTAGCCTAAGCCATGCCTAATCATGGTGGAAACTTGCAGCATAACTATAGTGAGCACTCTATGAAGCATCCTCAATAAAAACCTATGCAAATAGCAAATAAAAAGATCGCTGAGATGCTCACTGTCTGCTTGCCTTGTCATTTTGATTATGGGATAGCTCCTGTGTCATGTGCAAGGGGTACCCCGTTGGCGGTTCTCAATGATACGCATGTATTTACGATGACAAGAGCTTGCTCGTGACTGAAGTTGAGTATTACGAGGATCGGTACTCATAAGTAAGGGGCATGAGATTTCAACTTATAACTTGTCAAGCATATCCTCTTAGTTGCGGCACTTTAACCTTAATCACCTAAAGATGCCTATGATAGGGGCAATGAGAGCTGAAAGGTAGTAAGTATCATAATTTTTGGGAGCTCTTTATAAGACTTGCAATCCCTGCTTCCCTCTACAAAGGGCCTTTCTTTTACTTTGTAGCTGAGTCAGTAAACCTATTCCCTTCTATCTCAACAAGTACTTTGAGTTGATGTGTTTCATTCATTCATATAATGATTTATTCAATCATGTTCCTTATGTTCCTTGTTTTGCACATTGCTCTTATCTTGAAGTTTACTACTTTGAAAGCTTTCATTGAAAAACCAGCTATTTGTGAACTCTAGCAAATTATCAACTATTCTTCGACCAAGAGCTAAGTTTGCCATTACCAATTATGATTCACTTTATGTATCTTTATTGTGTTTCCTTTACTCATTGCAAGTTGAGTTATATAATAGTGAGTTGTTTTCTATTATGATCTATGTATTAGATGAATGTGATGCTTCTTGTCCGTATCGTTTTATCGACTCTTCACTCCATAAACTTGAGGCCATGTTTATTGAGCTCAGTTTCGCTTGGGGACAAGCGAAGTCTAAGCTTGGGGGGAGTTGATGCGTCCATTTTGCATCACTATTCTATGTCTTAATTCACAATTATTTATTGATATATTTTTTATTGAGAGGTGATACTTATGTTATTTCATCTGTTTTTGCATGGTTGATGACTTTTGGAGCATGGACCGCCGCAGTCAGGATTCTGATGGAAAATGTGTTGTTTGGAGGCAAAATTCGCGAAGATCAGAAAATCCGGGAAAATATACAGAAAATCCTATTTTTTCCAGAAGACTAAGGATGCCAGAAGATGGAGTGGAGGTGGGCCACAGGGGGCCCACACCACCCCATGGCGCGGGAAAGCCTAGGCCGTGCCAGGGAGTGGTGTGGCCGCCCTGGCCCACTCGAGCCTCTCCCCTCTGGCGTATATCAACCTCCCAAAACCCTAAGACTCGGGGAGCGACCACAGAACGATTCCGCCGCCTCTGCGGGGCGGAAAACACCGAGAGAGAAAGATCTCTCCGGCAGACAGACTTTTGCCAGGGGAATTCCTTCCCGGAGAGGGGAGATCGTCGCCATCAACACCACCATCAAGATGGACTTCATCGGGATCATCATCATCATCACCATCAGCACCCTCATCACCATCTCCATATTGCTATAACAATTGCATTGAATCTTGCATAGTTCATAGGTGAAACTTTCCCGGTGTTGATTACTCCTTGTAGTTGATGCTATTGAGTGAACCATTGAATTATTGTTTATGTTCAGATTGTTATACATCATTATTTCATCTCTAATCATGATCCATATGATGTCTTGTGAGTAGTTCGTTTTGTTCTTGAGGACATGGGAGAAGTCATGTTGTTAGTAGTGGAGTTATGTTGAGAAAGATTCGATAGTTTGATATTTAAGTTGTGGTGTACTTCTTCTAGTGGTGTCATGTGAACGTCGACTACATGACACTTCACCTATATGGGCCTAGGGGAATGCATTGTGTATTTGGCTACTAATCGTAGGGGTTGCCGGAGTGACAGAAACCTGAACCGCTGTTAGGAAACCATTGCACAAGGGACGTAAGGGTCTTAGAGTTTAAAGTTGTGGTTAGGTTTCTACCTTAATTACTTTCTTGTACTTACGGATGTTTGCAAGGGGGTTTAATCACAAGTATGTATTTAGTCTTGGATGGGGCGGTACATTAGCACAGGTTCACCCACACAACACTTAGCAAGCTAGAGAAGATTAATCAACTATATGAAGCGAACGCACTTGATAGTCTTCCCATGTGTCCTCGAGAACGTTTGGTCATCTATAGAAATACAACTGGCTTGTCCTTTGCTGCATAAAGGATTGGGCCACTTGCTGCATTCATTCTTACTGTCTTTTATTTACTCTTACTTTGTTTACTTGCCTTATCGAAAACCCCTAAAAATCCGTTTGCTAAGTATTTGAAGAGAATTCCTGATCCATACCACTAGCCAACACCTTCTGCTCCTCGTTGGGTTCGACACTCTTACTTATCGAAAATACTGCGATACTCCCCCTATACTTGTGGGTCATCAGTCCCCAAGCGAAACTGAGCTCAATAAACATGGCCTCAGGTTTGTGGAGTGAAGAGTCAATAAAAGAATACGGACAAGAAGCATCACATTCATCAAATACATAGATCATAATAGAAGACAACTCACTATTATATAACTCAACTAGTAATGAGTAAAGGAAACGCAATAAAGATACATAAAGTGAATCATAATTGGTAATGGCAAACTTAGCTCTTGGTCGAAGAATAGTTGATAATTTGCTGGAGTTCACAAATAGCTGGTTTTCAATGATAGCTTTCAAAGTAGTAAACATCAAGATAAGAGCAGTGTGCAAAACAAGGAACATAAGACATTATTGAATAAATCATCATACGGATGAATGAAACACAACAACTCAAAATACTTGCTGAGTAGAAGGGAATAGGTTTACTGACTCAACTACAAAGTAAAAGAAAGGCCCTTCAAAGAGGGAAGCAGGGATTGCAAGTCTCATAAAAAGCTCCCAAAAATTATGATACTTACTAGCTTTCAGCTCTCATTGCCCCTATCATAGGCATCTTTAGGTGATTAAGGTTAAAGTGATCAAATATGAGGATATGCATTGACAAGTTGTAAGTTGAGAATCTCATGTCCCTTGAATACGAGGGTTGCTCCTCATGCTACTCATGTTTAGTCACCGGTAAGTTCTTGTCATCGTAAGCATATGTGTATCATAGAGAACCGCCAATGGGGTACCCCTTGCCCGATGATACGGAAGAATCCCCATATCAAAATGACAAGGCAAGCAAACAACAAGCATCTCTGCAATCTTCTTATTTACCATGGGAATATGGTGCTTTTTTCTCTCTTTCCTCTTTTCATAATATCTCTTTTTTTCTTTTCTCTTTTTCTCAATCTCTATCTCTTTTTTATAAGAAGAATGCTTCATAGATACTCGTTATGGTTACGCTGCAGGTTTCCACCATGTCAGCATGGATTAGACCAGTGGCCCAGACGTTTCTCTAACACACATGCATAACTTCATGGACTTACAAGCTCCACTTTCATTTCACACCGACGACATCCATAGACAAAAGAACATGGTATCAACTAGGTACTAAGTACCCGTGCAATGTTGAAAGCGTTCCCCATGACAGCATGGTTCTGCTAATTCACAACTTACAAAGAGCAAGCATATACGCAACATAGGTGAGCACAATGGTTCAAGTTTATTAAATGCAAGAAAGTAAAGTGTGCCATCAAGTTCGTGAGAGCTTTAATCACTACTTTTCACATAACAAGTTTAATTTGGGAGGTAGATAAAACAGGAATTTACTTGGAATAGCAATAATGCTACTAGGTAGGTATGGTGGACACAAATGGCAAAGGTTTTGGTTTAAAGGAGTGGATGCACGAGAAGAATTCCCTCTCAGTACAGGTTTTTGGCTAGCAAGGCTGGGTAGCAAGTATAAGAGTTGAAGGAAACAAGCAAACATACAAGCGATAAAGACAAACATGCAATCTTCCTTGGAAGCACAAAAGATCTTAACTAGAGAATACTAGACTTATGAGCAAATCAAGAAAGAAAGATGATGAAATTATTTTTCTTTAGAGTACTTTTATCTTTTCATTCAACTCTCAAAAATAGTGTTGCTACTAACCGAACCAGGTTTGCCAAAACCAACTAAATTAACTCGATGATCCCAAGGTGATACCAATACTAACAACAAGATCAATCATATAACCACGAATTGAAAACTAATATAAGCTATGAAAAAGAGTGAATGATAGAACTTATCATTAATATTCCATAACGGAAACTCACACCAAGGGATACATATCTAACGAGAGAGGGGACACTTCCATAATGCAAACCATACTACATAATAACTTCTCTATTCATGATATGACTCTACTAAAAAGGTAAAAAGATAGAAGATAGTGATGTGATACCGCGACACTCCCCCGAGCTTGGAACAAACCAAGGGGATACCAAACCTGATGACGAATTACTCCTTTGGTGGTGGTGGTATTATTTCCTTAGTTGGCGTGAGGAAATCTTCCAGCATCTTGTGAAGCCTATTATTCTCTCATTTAAGCATGTCCACCTTCCTCCGCAAGTTTCGGTACTTATCGTAGAACTCCTTAGTGACTCGTAGGGCTTCCATTGATGCAAGGCAAGAGACTAAAGGTACCAGCCCCTGCTTGGGGTCTTGGAGATCTTCCTCCATAGGCTCCTTCCCTTTATCCTTGTTGGACACCATTGTGCTTCTAAACCTTCAAAGAGTATGTCCTGGCAAAAACAGATCGAAACAAAAACACGAAGAAAACACGATATACGAACCTCGGGAGATCCGAGGGGTTATATATTAAGAAGTTTCACTCAAAAGGAAGGTACTGGGAGAAAACGAGTTGGAGGCGGAGTCTGGGGTGGACTCACTACCTGGTGGCTCGGCCAGGGGTGGGCCCACGCCACAGGGTGGTGTGAGCCCCCTGGCTCCGTTTTTGTCCCTTTTTCCCTTCGTAGCTTTCCTTATTGACTAAAAACTACAAAAATATAGTTGGATAGTATTTTCGCGGAAGTTTCCTTACAAGAACTGTTACCTATTTGGAAACGGACTCTGCAGGTCTCTGAATTTGGTATTTAGTAGATTCTTCCGGAGTCACCACTTGAATAATCAACAGTATCTTCATCTTCATAAACTTATTACTTGAGTCATAAAACCCTTCTATTCCTTATTACACCATTAACTCCACTACCTGGAAATTTCTTTCACACAAAACTTCACACAGTTCTCATTAGCAACATTAGTATATATGAAGTGATAAAACCTTTTGAGGTCAACTTCAACTGAAAACCCTCAAAACATAAGCTACTGTAGCAACTCCTTTCGAAGACCCAAAAAGAATTCAAAAAGGAAATCGAATAAAGAAGCAAATGCAAGATTGGCAAAATCTGTCAAAGCAGACCAGCAAGTAAAGATCAATTTTTTAGAAAATCTTCTGTTGCTCAAATCAAAAAGTGCAAAACTAATGAAAGTTAAATAACAACCTGGGGCAGAAGCACAAAGAATTACAGCTCAATCCGATATACAGAGATCTCTCACGAATTTTTACGGTGAAGCACAAAAATCTGTTTCGGGACAGCAACTTCCCCAAATCTTACTTCTCTATCATTAGAGGTTGATCTTGACACAAAAACCAAACAAAACGGATAAGGAGCGGTTATTACCGAAGTAATAACTTCCAAGACTCAAAGAAACAAAAACAAACTGAAAGCAAAAACAAAAGTGGGTTGTCTCCCAAAAAGCTCTTTCTTTATAGCCATTAAGATGGGCATGATAATTTGTGAGATGCTCACATAGGAATATGAATTGAAGTGAAAGGGAGCATTAAGAAGCAAAAATACACACGTTTAAGTCTAACCCACTTCCTATGCAAGGGAATTTTGTAAACAAACAAGTTGTTGAAACCAGAAGCTACTTGCATAAGAAGGCAAAAGAAGTGCAACATAAAAACTTTCAACATAAAACGGGGAAACTTGATATTATTGAGATAAATAAGAACACTTTTCCCTCTCTCATAATAACTTTTAGTATCATGCATAAACTTAACAATATAACTATCACAAGGACCATCATAACAATGATCACTTATTCTAACAGAAAACACAAGAATACTAGCTCTCATAACACTACTTTGTGAAACAATATTAGAGGTATCCTTACAAAGGATAGTGTGTCCCTCTTCTTCATATTTAGTGACAAAGTCTTTCACATTTGCTATAATAGGTTCATCAACCATTTGTTTATCAGGTTCAACAGCTTTATGTGTACTTTCATTAGCCATACTAGCTATCATAGAATGTTCCTTTATCTTAACTGGGAAAGGCATTTTCTCAATGTAAGATTTAGGTAAAACATGATTAGCAGTATAAACTTCAGTATTTCTTGCAGGAACACTCTTAGCAACATCTTTATAAGGTTCATGATACTTATTCCACTTCTATTTAGGCACTTCAATGTAGGAAGCAAAAGCCTTAAAACAAGAAGCAATAGCTTGAGAGTCTAGACCATAAGCATTTTCAATATTTTGAAAGTCATCAGTTCCCATAAAAGATTCAATGCATTCATAATCATAATTTATACCTGGCTTTCTACCTTTGTCATTCTCCCAAGCTTCAGCATTGTCTTGAATACGGTCCAGAAGATCCCATTTAGCTTCTTCCTCCATGCGAGTGAATGATCTAGCACAAGAAGCATCCAATAAATCTTTATCATGTAGAGAGAGCCTTGCATAAAAGTTATTGATAATAATATTATTGGGGAGCTCATGAATGGGACATTTGAGCATTAGTAACTTCAATCTCCCCCAAGCTTGAGTTGTACTCTCTCCATCCAGAGGCCAAAAGTTGTATATTTGATTCCGATCTTTATGAATCTCACTAGGAGGATAAAACTTTGAATAAAAGAGAGGCACTATTTCCTCCCATTCTAGAGCTTGACCATTCTTCAGCAGCTTATACCATTCCTCGGCTCTTCCTTTTAGTGATAATGAGAATAACTTCTTCTTAACCTTATCTGTAGTAATACCTGCACACTTGAACAACCCGCATAATTCGTGTATAAAGAGTAAATGATCACCGGGATGGACAGTTCCATCCCCAACATAGTAGTTATCCATAACACGATCAATAATTCTTGTAGGTATTTTGAAAACATCTTTCTCAGTAGGTGGTGGCTTATCTACTACCTTAACAGTGGTAGTAGCATTACCAAATAAGAAACTCAGCGAATTATCCATAACGAAAATTAAGCAACTAGCAGAAGTAAACAATACTCACAGTAGAAGTTTCCTTTACCAGTTCCACTCTCCAATAGAGCTTCACTCCCCGGCAAAGGCGCCAGAAAATAGTCTTGATGACCCACAAGTATAGGGGGTGTATCGCAGTATTTTCGATAAGTAAGAGTGTCGAACCCAACGAGGAGCAGAAGGTGCTGGCTAGTGGTATGGATCAGGAATTCTCTGCAAATACTTAGCAAACGGATTTTTAGGGGTTTTCGATAAGGCAAGTAAATAAAGTACGAGTAAATAAAAGACAGTAAGAATGAATGCGGCAAGTGGCCCAATCCTTTATGCAGCAAGTGGCCCAATCCTTCTATAGATGACAAAACGTTCTCGAGGCCACATGGGAAGACTGTCAAGTGCTTTCGCTTCATATAGTCTATTAATCTTCTCTAGCTTGCTAAGTGTTGTGTGGGTGAACCTGTGCTAATGTACCGCCCCATCCAAGACTAAATACATACTTGTGATTATACCCCTTGCAAGCATCCGCAAGTACAAGAAAGTATTTAAGGTAGAAACCTAACCACAACTTTAAACTCTAAGACCCTTACGTCCCTTGTGCAATGGTTTCCTAATGGGGGTTTAGGTTTCTGTCACTCCGGCAACCCCTACGATTGGTAGCCAAATACACAATGCATTCCCCTAGTTCCATATAGGTGAAGTTTCATGTAGTGGACATTCACATGACACCACTAGAAGAAGTACACCACAACTTAATTAACAAACCATTGAATCTTTCTCAACACAATTCCACTACTAACAACATGACTTCTCCCATGTCCTCAAGAACTAAACGAACTACTCACAAGAAATCATATGGATCATGATCAGAGATGAAATAAGGATGTATAACAATATGAACATAAACAATAATTCAATGGTTCCACTCAATAGCATCAACTACAAAGAGTAATCAAGACCGGGAAAGTTTCCCCTAAGAACTATGCAAGATTCAACCCAATTGTTACAACGGTATGGAGATGGTGATGATGGTGCCGGTGGAGATGATGGTGGTGCAGAGGTGGTGGAATCTTTCTGTGGTTGCTCCTCGAGTCTTAGGGTTTCGAGGGGATAATATATGCCAGAGGGGAGAGCCAGGGGTTACCAGGGCGGCCAAACCACCTGGTGGCACGGCCTAGGGTGGCCCGCGCCAAGGGTGGTGTGGGCCCCCTGTGGCCCATCTCCACTCCCCCTTCTGGATTTCTTCGTCTTCTACAAAAATAGGATTTTCCATGTATTTTCCCGGATTTTCTGATCTTTGCGAATTTCGCCTCCAAACAGCCCCGTTTCCATCAGAATCCTGATAGCAGCGGTCCATGCTCCAAAAGTCATCAACCATTCAAAAACAAGTGAAATTACATAAGTATCATCTCTTAATATGAAATATATCAATGAATAATAGTAAATTATGATATAGAATAGTGATGCGAAATGGACGTATCAGGGCTGCACCATCTCATGGCTCTTCAATGCTCCTATGACTCCGAGATAGTGAAGAAGTTCTTCTCCGCTTTGGTCATTTGTGGTGATGAGTACCACACCATGAAGTGGATGACCCGTGACAGGCCATTGCAAGGTGATTTTCGTGTTTTTGCTGGAGTGCTTGGATATTCCTTCCATAACAGGGATCATGCTAGTGGCCATCATATCATCACACAGCCTAAGCCCAATAAATATGTTGTCCTCTCTCCTTGCACAGTTGAAAATGGTATTGTGGGCCCCTTTGCTGGTACGAGTAAATTAAAGAAAGTAGTAATAAATGCAGCAAGTGGCCGAACCCTATATGCAGCAAAGGACAAGCCGGTTGTATTACTTTAGATGACCAAAGGTTCTCAAGGACACATGGGAAGACTGTCAAGTGCTTTCGCTTCATATAGTTGATTAATCTTCTCTAGCTTGCTAAGTGTTGTGTGGGTGAACCTGTGCTAATGTACCGACCTTCCTAGGACTAATACATACTTGTGATTATACCCCTTGCAAACATCCGTAAGTACAAGAAAGTAATTTACGTAGAAACCTAACCATAGCTTTAAAATCTAAGACCCTTACGTCCCTTGTGCAATGGTTTCCTAACGTGGGTTCAGGTTTCTATCACTCTGGCAACCCCTACGATTAGTAGCCAAATACACAATGCATTCCTCTAGGCCCATATAGCTGAAGTGTCATGTAGTCGACGTTCACATGACACCACTAGAAGAAGTACACCACAACTTAAATATCAAACTATTGAATCTTTCTCAACACAATTCCACTACAAATAACATGAATTCTCCCATGTCCTCAAGAACAAAACAAACTACTCACAAGACATCATATGGATCATGATCAGAGATGGAATAATGATGTATAACAATTTGAACATAAACAATAATTCAACGGTTCACTCAATAGCATCAACTACAAAGAGTAATCAACACCGGGAAAGTTTCCCCTATGAACTATGCAAGATTCAATCCAATTGTTATAGCAATATGGAGATGGTGATGAGGGTGCTGATGGTGATGATGGTGGTGATGGTGGTGATGATGATGATGATCCTGATGAAGTCCAGCTTGATGGTGGTGTTGATGGCGACGATCTCCCCACTCCGAGAAGGAATTCCCCCGGCAGAAATCTGTCTGCCGGAGAGATCTTTCTCTCTCGGTGTTTTCCGTCCTGTAGAGGTGGCGGAATCTTTCTGTGGTCGCTCCCCGAGTCTTAGGGTTTCGGGAGGATGCTATACGCCAGAGGGGAGAGCCTCGAGTGGGCTAGGGCGGCCACACCACCTGCTGGCGCGGCCTAGGGCTGCCCGCGCCAGGGGGTGGTGTGGGCCCCCTGTGGCCCATCTCTAGACCCCTTCTGGCTTCCTTCGTCTTCTGGAAAAATAGGATTTTCCGTATATTTTTCCGGATTTTCTGATCTTCGCGAATTTTGCCTCCAAACAGCACCTTTTCCATCAGAATCCTGACTGCAGCGGTCCATGCTCCAAAAGTCATCAACCATGTAAAAACAGATGAAATAACATAAGTATCACCTCTCAATACGAAATATATCAATGAATAATAGTGAATTATGACATAGAATAGTGATGCAAAATGGACGTATCATGTCTCACACTTCGTGAGACGGTTATTCATATGAGTTTTTTACAAACAGTTCTTCCACTTTTATGAATAATTTCTATTCGCGTTCATATCTTGTTTGATTACTTGTGAATTATCCTTGTCGTTTGAAACTAATGGATAATGCATGAACATTTGTAAAATATTAAAATGCCTTGAAAATACCCAACTTAATGATAATTCATTATTGAATGAAAACCATTGTTTAAATTCAAAGTTATAATGTTAATATGTGAAAGTCATTCGATTTACTTTCACATATAAATCATGCCTAAGTTCGACAAAATAACTTGAACACCGTGTATTTCTTGAATACAAAGTGTTTAATGAATTGTTAAAAGTAAATACAAATTCGATGTATTAGGGTTTTAACAAAAATGGTAATTATGATTGTATGATTGTTTAAATGTGTAAACAAGTTTACCAAAGGAAACATGAATGTGAAATTATTTGATTTGATCAAAGTGTTTCATCAACAAAGGGTATAAATATAAAAGAAAATCCAATTACTATGATTTGATCAATAGTAATGAAATTCGACTTTATAAGAATGGCATAAAAGAAATTGTGGAATGCAAAGCGTTCTGAAACGTCAGAATGCATAGCATCACAATGTGATATTAGATATCAAAATGGGTTGAATAGAAGACACCAAATAAATCGTTGTAGTGTAGATGTAGAGACCATTAGCTTAGAAATAGTTAACACTCAATTAGAATGTAGTGAACCATTTGAATTCGTGAAAGTTTTGGGGTTATTCGATATAACCAAAACAATAGCGAATAAGTCCTTGTAGAGTATTCATTGGAAACCTTGAATACAAAACCCATAGCTGAAACCAAAAGGAAAGCAAGATTCGTACTGCTTGGATTTTGGTGCATTCTTGATAAAGCTCACATTTAGTGATGTTTCTCAATTATGCAGAAAATGGAAAATAGTGTAAAACACGATGAGGATTCAAAACCCTGCATCAGAGTGTTGAGAAGCGCAACGGACAACGTTCCTGAACGATTCTTTTCACAAAAAGGAAAGAAACAATGATATTGATCATTGTGTTTTCCCCACTAGTGTTTTCACTACATGAAGTAGGATTCAAAATGTAAATCCATATCTAGTATGGAGACATTTGTGAATCAGTTGTCATGATTCTTGGAATATGACATACCTACGAACTACAAAGGAAATAATGGTAAACTAGAATTATGAGAAATCTTAAAAACAAAATTCACTTGAGATTAGAAAGCGATTCATTGCTAAATGTCACAAGTAAGAGATTACTTGAATTTTCCCAAATGACTGCAAAGCCATAGTGGAAAAGGGGGTGAATGACAAAAGCACAATTTGTCAGGTATTGACAAATTCAAATGAATTTGATTCAAATGTGCTAAAAGTCCAGTGGATTTAAAACTAGTAGTAGTACTAGTATCTCATAGTAAATCTCCAAGTTTGATATTTGATCAAAGTTTTTGAAGTTATTCAAAATACTGAGTAGATATGCATTTGCATAAAATTAAGTGGGAGTTATGAAAGTCTTCCTGAAACAATATGTGATTGACATATTTTTGAGTGGGAGCAATATAAGTCTCAAATTCAAATATGTAGGAACATATTTTGAGTGGGAGCTTATAGGAGTAATTCTTAAATATGTTAAGAATAAAAGCGGAAGTACTTATAAATAATGATTTATAAGATGTAGAAGTTGATAATAGGCGTATTATGATATTATGTAGTATTCCTTAAGGGATTCTGAAAGGGGTTTCGAAATAGAAGTTAATTAAGGAACTAGTCCTTAATGACTCAAATTAGGAATAGTATTAAGTTGAACATCAATGGTTGAAAGAAAGAAAAAGGATGATCGTCATCCACTATGTTAAGACATAGGTTCTATCTTAGTAAACCATGATGATAACTTAACATAATATATGATCCAATAAAGAATGTTTGAAAGTGATTAAGTTTGAATCACAAAACGTTGAGCTAAGTTTGTCCGCAGTGTCTAGTAGAGAACTGTGGACATATTTTCCAAATCCATAAAGGATAACATATCTTAAAGCATAAAGAGTTATGTTATAAAGGAATATGTTGGAAACTCCCGTAGATACCGATTAAAGTCAAGTAGGAAGCGAGGTGAACAAAGACATCGAAAGTTGCACAGAGTGCACTGGTGTTTCGATGAATACATTTGTAATAAAAATAAGGGTACCATCTAAAGTGTTGTATAATGTTATGGCGGGGCTAGTTCGTTTTTAACGTAGAATGATGTGTCCCAGGGCACAATGCCCATGAGAAAGCCCTCGAGGTTGATCTAACGTCACTGTAGGCTCCTGGAATCAGGCCTCGTTCTGCTGCCATAGTGACGATGCATACACACAGATGCTATCATGTGATGATAGAGTATTAATGTCAATCAAGGTGACATTAGTAAGTTGCAAAGGATTTGGGACTTTAAAGTACAGACCCAAGACTCAACGTCTTCCATGAGCAAACATGTTCAGGGTACCGGATATATGGTGCCAATGATTGAGAACAAATGCAGCTAGTGTATTTGTACTCTAGTGCAAGTGGGAGACTGTTGGAAGTATGCCCTAGAGACAAATAGTAGTAAGGACTATTATCATATTTCATATAGTTTATGATTAAGTTTCATATCATGCTATAACTGCATTGAGTGGAAACATCAACACACGTGTGATATAAAACAACCAGGGGTTCCCAGTGAAACTCTAGTCATTGGTTCATTGGTCAACAAATATCATGTTTCCTGATCATGTGGCATTTATGCCAGTTGGAAATGAGGTCATCTCATTCTGAGAATGAGATGATGAACCAATACCCAACCTAAACATCGTGACCCGATCATGTCACTAAGTTCAAGTTACGATGATTAGAAATGGATCCTCGTAGACTATTCCTTAGACCGTGAGGCTATATCAATCACTGTCTCCCGAGAGTGCTTAGATAGCATCAAACACCATCTGGTAATACAGTGGTTATAAAGGTGTGTTCAGGTACTCGGAGGAAACCATAGAGGAAATATATGTCAAGAGCGGGATTTGTCCGTCCATGTGACGGGAAGATACTCAAGGGCCCACTCGGAGAAATTATATCCAATAGCTGCACAACGTGTGATTTGATCACGGGGATATCACTTGTCAGAACGAGTCAAGTAGCGTTGTTCCGTAACGAGATTGAACACGACATGGTGATGTCATTGATAAAATCTCGGGCAATGCAAGTATCAAGTGACAAAGGGAATAAGACACGACTGTTCCGGTTCAAACGACGAAAGATCTTCGTGGAACGCATAGGGGTCACATGGCCATCCAGGTCCCTCTGTCGATCATTGGTGCCGGAGTGTCCCGACCATGTCTGGAGTGTTCCCGAACCATGGGGTATCACACTTAAGGGTTTGATGATGCTTAGAGAGTGTTTATAGGATAGTTAGAATCACCAAGGAAGAGTAGGGAGAAAACCGGAAGGGTTTCGGTAAGTCCGGAGGATGTCCGGAGTGGAGGTGGAAGGTATTCCATAACCACGAAGATTGAATAATGTGTGAATGAATGTTAAATGTTTATTTAATCATTTATTCATAATTATTTAATAAATAGAAAATCAATTAAAGGTCAAAAAGGCTTAATGGGGCCAAATCCTAGAGGGGAAAAGGCCCAAGAGGGGATCCCACTCCTAGGAAGAGCCTAGGGGGTGGCCGGTGGCCCTAGTGGGCCTTCCCCCACGTGGGGCCCATGGTGCGGGCTGGCCGGCGCGCCACCCCACCCCTCTCCCATGTTTAGTCCCACCCCAGGACTTTGAGGGAGGGTGTACCCCCTCTCCCCCTATATATAGTGGGGGTATTTGGCCAGATAAACACACCAATAATCAATAAAGGTCTTCTCACTTTTGGGAGGACCTCCAGTTGATATTTTCTCTCTCCCCCTCTCTCTCTCTCATGACCATGGTCCCAAGTCTGGACTGCGTGAGCGAGAGACATCTTCACCGAGGAGCGCCGTCGCGCTGCGGGATTCGGATCCGAGAGCTCTACTTCCGCAACTGCTGCTGGATCGGGGAAGCGGGAGTCATCGTCAGGCACCAAACGTGTGTAACTCCCCGCGAGGTGTCGCATTTGAGGCACTCAAGTCGTTGGAGCCAGAGGAGCGCAATGACTTCATCACGACCTTGAGGTCGGGTTCGGCTCGTTTACATCAACCACGCTCTCCTGAGCGTTGACAACGCTTTTCGGTCTTCAAGGGTAAGTTCGCGAAAAGCCTCTCCCATTACTGTATTACTAATAGATAGGTCCTGGCAGCTTCAGGGGTTCAGGGGCATAGAGTAAAATTTATTGTTTTCATACGCGGAACCCCAACACTATAATAATGTCTCAGGAGAAGTGAAATGGTTTGGCGATTCTATGCATCGAGAAGAAGTTAGTGGATGAGATTGATATTTTAAGGTATCATATAAACATTGTTATTTTTATATGAATATTATAGTTGGAAGTACACTTAAACTATTTATTTTCATCATCTCATATATCTATAAAAAATTTATAATAAGGGGCACAAAATTTTAGTTTCGCCCCGGGCCCCTGAAATCTCAGGACCGGCCCTGCCGACCAGACGCCCTGGCCTTCCTAGGCCCCGGTGCACCCCTGAATTAGGGGAGGCGCTGTTGCAGAAGGTCAACGAGGAGGGTATCATAGCCGCCATCATCGGGCCAGTCTACATCAAGCCACATATAAAACTGATTCCTCCATGGGTCCTGAAGAATGACTAATTGATTCCTAAGCTACAGGTACTGGTTTATGTCTTATTTCCATGCAGCGAATCAAAGAAGATTTATTTATATGTTTGATGACTTGTCGAGATGGGTTTTGTACCCACAAGAAAAGTACAGAGGATGCATGATATTGCAATCATAGGTGTTACGTTAACTCAGTTTACAGAACTCGGGAGCTATAAATGTTGCTAATGGGTTTGTGTTAATCAGTATAAGATTGTATAACTCATGTGCGACACACTAATCCATTGGAGACAGATGTTTATCGTATGCATAAATGTTCAGATTTGTAACAAACAGATCTTGCCGATAAAGTGTATCGTTGCAGATTCTTCTTGGATATACCTATAAATCAACCAGAGTTATAAGGCATTAGCAGAACTTGGCACTCTCCCCCAGCCCAGCTTGAACCAAACCCAAACATTTGATACCTTTCCATACTTTCTATTCCACTGAATAGGTAGGTCCAATAAAAAAAATCTTCGAGGCTGTGACAAGATGCTCATGGTACTTGATTTTTTTGTCAAGTAATATCAATTCGATTACATACGAAGATGCTTTCAGCTTGTATTTCCGCGGGTATGTTGATTTTGTCTCACACGGATTTGTGGTCTATTATTTAACAAACACAAATTGAAGTGTGAACAGAGAAATAGAAAAGTGCAAATTGAATGCAAAAGAGATGTGATGCTACCATGCGAGCATATATATTTTCTTATATGCGAAAAGTTGATTACATATATTAATCGCTACATGGATGAGTGTTGCACAAAGATTGAATGGAAGTGTGAAGATAAAATATTACATGACAGTTGTATTAATATATAATATAAGATGACCGCTGAAATCAGACCTAAAATTTAAAGATTAATTTTGCTGATTTTGTCTATGGAATTTCGGAACCTGTTAGGAAGAATTTCATCCAAATTATGGAGCTCATGTAGATGAGTAGCTTTTGTTCCCTGTGGGTTCTTGTGTTTATACCTGAAAGGGGAGAGGGTCTTCCGTGTATTAAATTCAAGTTCTTCCTCGAATCTAAATTAATTATTGTAAATTTAGAAAAAATGTTGTCTAAATCTGTCTAGGTGCGAGTGACCATGTTTCCTACAAAATATGATTATTTTGGAAGCCATACAGGTGCTCCTACCCATTTTCCTTTGGTGAACATAAACTATATTTGTTTTTATGGTCTGCATCTGGCTACTATCAGACCGCTTCTCTATTGTCCTTTTTCGTTCTCAGAATTTTGTTATTTTTTATAATGTTTTCATGTTAATTAGTAAATGACAAAGTACCAAACTAAAATATTTTAGCTACAAAAAAAGTAAAATAATATTTTTACTAATTTTGATAAGAAAGTGAAAAGGGCATGTCCTGTACTCATGTTTCAGGATATTAAGGTCAGGCTTCCAGACTTTCTCACGGTGAAAGATGTGGCATTTGTGCTTATCGTCATGTGCCATCGCTGGTCACTTGGTTAGTGAAACCAAAAAAAACTCGGTGAAAGGGAGTTGTATCAAGGAGTTTCAAGTATTGTTGTCATCACTAGTGGAAAAAAGGCCTTCCGTTCGGCGCCGAACCAGGCACTAGTCCCGGTTTGTTAAGGGCCGACACTAGTCCCGGCTCGTAACGTGTCCAACGGCTAGGAGCGCGGGGAAGCACTGGTCCCGGATCCATGCCCACATTGTACCATGCCTTGCATAGTAAAATGTCTTCCTCCGAGGTGTAGTTGGCCACCCTTCCTTTAAAACCCAAACCGTCCTTGTCTATTTCATATGCATCTTTGTCTTGTGGAGATGTGTATTGTTGAGACCAATACTCATGTGAATAGTTTGACCGAACATTTATAGTTGACATATATGTTTCATCATCAACACTACATTGTACGAAAGTGAACACACATCAAACTCTATTCAAAATCTTCATTTCGATTCATCTACCTCCAAACAACAAAGAAGAAAAGAATTCATACACACTGCTGCCATTTTCTCAAACTCATTGGGCGTAGCAGCCGACGCAAAAAACTCCGGAGTCGATGGAGCGTGGTGTGGCGGCGGTGGCTAGAATTGGCCGGCCGCAAGCACATGCGGAGGTTGGACACGCCGACTAGCGCCTATCTTGTCCGTCTTGCCCTTCTTCTGCCCAGCCGCTGCCGCAACCGCCGACTGCTTGGGGACAACATTCATTGTCTTCGCTCCTGGTGGGGGTGGTGCAACGGAGCCCTGTGCATTCAATGGCCGTGGCGCCACAAAGAGACCGCAGACGAGTCCGACACTTGAGTTTGCTGTAGCGGCGGCGGCGGGAGGTGTTGTGACCACGAGCAACGGACCCTGAGGTCACGGGAGTAGGGAGGGGATGTGGGAATGGTGGAGTACCGTCCATCGCCGTAATTTTGTCGCGTCTGCTGGAGCTCCTTTTTCTACCTCTCGCACCCAAAACGAAGATTTTTGGAGTTGCTCTTATACATTGGAACCAAGAGAGTATTGACTTCTTTGTGCTACTTTAATGGTTAAAAAATTTGTTATAGTTCATATAAATAATTATTTCTAGATTTACTACGTGGAAAAGGGTTTGACTATGCACGTAAGTTTGGTTAAAAAATAATCGCAAGCCATAACTTGCAGATCTTGCTAAGGTAAATAATTTGAATGAAAGTAGGAGTATATTGCCATTTATTTTTTGATTACCTTAGTGCAGAATGTATGGTATTTCTTGATTCGGTAGCAGCCCATACCATATGTTCGAATTTTGACTAATAAAGGCCCAGCCCATTTATATTATTCAACAATTCCTGAAATCCTAGAGGCCCACTTGGCCCATTCATGCAAGGCAAAGAGGTGGGACAAGAGTTTAGTCCCACATTGCTAGTTGAGTGGAAGTTGGGCCAGCTTATAAGGAGAGCTCTTCCACCACTTGTATGAGCTTGAGAAGAGAAGACATATACACGCACGCTCCTCCTCTGCCGCCCGCCTCGCCTCGTCACGACGCGCGCGCCGCGGGTTGCGGGTTGCGGGTTGCGGGAATGCCTCGAGCCGAGAACTTCTCTTTCTTTTTGCCACGCATAAATGGATAATAATTTAAACAATCTGCGTGAGTGTATTTTTAATACACCAACACACACACCCTGCGCCTCCAGTTTCAGAGCATTGCGCTGCTTAGATCTTCCCCATCCCGTCTTGCGGCGTGCACCGCGAGCTAGGACAGTAGGCCTCCGAGACCCCGCTGCTTCGAGTCCTGTACGAGAGAAGGGCGATAAGGTTTTTGGGGAGCGCTACCAGCGCGACTACTGGCTTCATCACGGACTCCTTCACGGATAGCGACTGCAGCGACGTCTTCCCCAACGACGACTTCTTCCTTGACATCAACAACCTTTTCCTCGACAACATGGCTGACGACAGTGCCAACGCTAAAGGGAACACCGGCGGTTCCTCTACCGTGATGTATATCATCTTTTGGTCATTTTCTATTATTCTGCCTATGCTTTATCTGCCTTTTATTTTGGTTAAATCTCTTGGAAAATTGCTCTATTTCTCAACAATCCAAAAACCTCATTATAGGCAATTTGCTCCAAGTGGTTTCGTTGCTTCTGTGAAGCCACCTGTTTTTGAGGGTACGCATTATAAGAGGTGGCGCGTGAGAGCAGTTCTCTGGTTTAAGAACATGAACTGCTATGACGCCACTCTTGGCAAGCCTGAGGGAGAGCTTACTCCTGCTCAGGAACAAGTTTTTCGGAAAACTGATACCCTGTTCACGGCTGCTTTGTTGTCTTTTCTAGGGGATAACATTGTTGAACCCTATATGTCATTTCATAATGGCAAGGACGGGGCTGCGCTCGAGGCCAAGTTTGGGGTCTCGGACGCTGGCCGTGAACTGTATGTCATGGAACAACTCTATGACTACAAGATGACTGATGACCGCTCCGTGGTTGAGTAGGCTCATGAAATACAGTCACTGGCCAAAGAGCTTGAGCACTTCCCTTGTGTTTTACCGGACAAGTTCATTGTCGGGGGCATTATTGCCAAACTTCCCCCTTCGTGGAGGAACTTTGCTCCTTCCCTGAAACACAAGAGACAAGAGTTTTCCGTTTCGGATCTCATTGGTACTCTTGATGTGGAAGAGAAGGCGAGAGCAAAAGACACACGTGCTCGAGGTGCTAAGGGAGGTTCAAGTGCCAATCAGGTACAGAAAAAGAACTTCCAGTCACACAAGTCCAAGAACAAGGGAAATTTTGATGGCAAAGGAAAGTTCGATGGAAAGAACAAAGCCTCACAGTCTACTAGCTTCAAGAAGAAGACTGATAAGAAGAAATGTGCTTGTCACGTGTGCGGTGATCCTGATCATTAGGCTCCTGCTTGCCCCAACCGCTTTGACAAGCGCCAGCATGGAAAAGGCAGCAAGACTGCTAATATTGTCATGGGCGACGTTGAGATGAAAGATGTTGGGTATGGTATATTACCTATTGTTCTTTCATTATGTCATTCTCCTGATTGGTTGATTGAAATGGGCGCTAATCTACATGTTTGTTCTGATGTTTCCATGTTTTCTTCATATCAGGTCAGAGGGGCTCAGTCCGTGCTGATGGGAAACGGCTCGCATGCTTCTGTTCATGGTGTTGGTACGGTCGATCTGAAGTTCACTTCGGGAAAGATCGTGCGCCTGAAGAACGTGCATCATGTTCCCTCAATAAATAAGAATCTTGTTAGTGGATCACTTCTATGTGTTCATGGCTACAAGATTGTGTTAGAGTCCAATAAATTTGTACTGTCTAAGTTTGGAACATTTATTGGTAAAGGCTATGAGTGTGGAGGTTTGTTCCGCCTGTCACTGTCAGATGTGTGTAATAAAGTCGTGAATCATGTTTCATCTGATCGTGTGTCAAATGTCTGGCATTCACGTCTTTGTCATGTTAATTTTGGTTGCATGACGCGGGTAGCTAAAATGAATATAATCCCAAAATTCACTACTGTGAAGGGATCTAAATGCCAAACTTGCGTGCAAGCAAAGCAACCTCGCAAGTCACATACGACTGCAGAGGTGAGAGATTTGGCGCCACTAGACCTCATACATTCAGATCTTTGTGAGATGAATGGTGTGCTAACAAAAGGTGGAAAGAAATATTTTATCACATTGATCGATGACTCTACGAGATATTGTCATGTGTATCTTCTGAAATCAAAAGATGAGGCTTTGAGTTACTTCAAAATCTATAAAGCTGAAGCGGAAAACCAACTTGATCGAAAGATTAAGAGGCTTAGGTCTGATCATGGTGGAGAGTACTTTTCCAACGAGTTTGATTCTTTTTGTGCGGAACATGGTATAATCCATGAGAGGACGCATCCCTACTCGCCCCAGTCAAACGGGGTAGCCGAAAGAAAGAACCGTACTCTAACAGATTTGGTTAACGCCATTTTAGACACATCGGGTCTCTCTAAGGAATGGTGGGGGGAGGCATTACTGACTGCATGTCATGTCCTAAACCGAGTTCCCACTAAGAACAAAGAGATTACTCTATTTGAAGAATGGGAAAAGAAAAGATTAAATCTTTCTTACTTGCGAACTTGGGGCTGTCTTGCAAAGGTTCATGTGCAAATCCCAAAGAAGCGCAAACTTGGACAAAAAACCGTGGATTGTGTTTTTCTGGGATATGCTTTTCATAGCATTGGCTATAGATTCTTGATAGTAAAATCTGGAGTACCAGAAATGCATGTTGGTACAATCATGGAGTCAAATGATGTGACTTTCTTTGAGGATATCTTTCCCATGAAGGATATACCTAGCTCATCAAATCAGGAGATACTTGACTCATTGAATCAGGAAATACCCACAATTCCTGAACATACCATTCCTACTGAACACTCGGAAAAACCTGAGGAGGATGATAATGAAATTCCTAAGAGGAGTAAGAGATAGAGGACTATAAAATCCTTTGGTAATGATTTCATTGTGTACCTTGTGGATGATACTCCTACCTCTATTTCAGAAGCATATGCATCTCCTGATGCTGACTACTAGAAGGAAGCCGTTCGTAGTGAGATGGATTCCATCTTAGCGAATGGAACATGGGAGATCACTGATCGTCCTTACGGGTGCAAACCCGTAGGATGCAAATGGGTGTTTAAGAAGAAATTTAGGCCTGATGGTACTATTGAGAAGTACAAGGCAAGACTTGTAGCCAAGGGTTATACCCAAAAAGAAGATGAGGACTTCTTTGATACTTACTCACCTGTAGCCAGATTGACCACCATTCGTGTACTACTATCTTTGGCTGCCCCACATGGTCTTCTCGTTCATCAAATGGACGTTAAGCCGGCTTTCCTAAATGGAGAGTTGGACGAGGACATTTATATGGATCAGCCAGATGGATTTGTAGTGAATGGTCAAGAAGGAAAAGTGTGTAAGTTGTTGAAGTCTTTATATGGCCTTAAACAAGCACCTAAGCAGTGGCACGAGAAGTTTGAGAGAACCCTAACCACTGCAGGTTTAGCTGTAAACGAAGCTGACAAATGTGTATACTATCGCTATGGTGGGAGCGAGGGAGTAATTCTTTGTTTGTATGTTGATGACATACTGATTTTTGGGACCAATCTTAATGTGATTAAGGAAGTCAAGGATTTCTTATCTCGGTCTTTTGAGATGAAGGATCTAGGAGTAGCTGATGTTATTTTAAACATCAAGCTATTGAGAGATGATAATGGTGGGATCACACTGCTTCAGTCTCACTATGTGGAAAAGATCTTGAGTCGCTTTGGGTATAGCAACTGCAAGTCTTCTCCAACACCATATGATCCTAGTGTGTTACTTCGAAAGAATAGAGGCACTACTAGATATCAATTGACATATTCTCAGATTATTGGGTCGCTTATGTATTTAGCTAGCGCTACGAGGCCTGACATCGCTTTTGCTGTAAGCAAACTCAGTCGGTTTGTTTCAAATCCTGGAGATGATCATTGGCAAGCTCTTGAGAGAGTCATGCGCTATCTAAATGGCACTGCGAGCTACGGCATTCACTATACTGGGTACCCAAGGGTGCTGGAGGGATATAGTGATTCAAATTGGATATCTGATGCTGATGAGATAAAGGCCACGAGTGGATATATATTTACACTTGGTGGTGGTGCTGTTTCTTGGAAGTCTTGCAAGCAGACCATCTTAACGAGGTCAACTATGGAAGCAGAACTCGCAACATTAGACACAGCCACTGTCGAAGCAGAGTGGCTTCGAGAACTCTTGATGGACTTACCTATGGTTGAGAAACCTATACCCGCAATCTCAATGAACTGTGATAATCAAACTGTGGTTGTTAAAGTTAACAGTTCTAAGGATAATATGAAGTCCTCAAGACATGTGAAGAGGAGATTGAAATCTGTCAGGAAAATGAGAAACTCCGGAGTTATTGCATTGGATTATATCCAAACATCTAAGAATCTGGCAGATCCCTTCACAAAGGGTCTATCACGTAACGTGATAGAAAATGCATCAAAGGAGATGGGTATGAGACCCACAATATAAGTTTTCCACAGTGGTAAACCACTCTATGTGATCGGAGATCCCGTGAATTAGAATTGGGAGACAAGCTGTTGGTTAACTGAGAGGAAAGTATCCCTACTTTAAAACACCACTCCGTAAAGATGCAATACTTTCCTATTCTGCATGGCAGGTTGATTTATCTTAATGTGTTCTAAGTGGCTTAGTTTAAGCAGAGATGTTGTTCTGCAGAACATCTTTTGAAGAACACACCTATATGAGGCTGATTGTTAAATGCCGCAGTCTATGAGAGTTGGGTGCTCTCTAATAAACTCATGAAAGGCTATGGAGTATGACGCATAAGCTCCACCCGAGGGGAAGTCCCACGGCATCCCAGTATTGGTCAAGGCTTTGTGTAAAGCTAGAATGCAGCAAACTTGCAGTTCAAGGCATAGTCCACTGTACAAGTTGCAAACTAGTGTAGCATAGAGTTCTAGGTGGAAGTTCAACTTAACAGTCTTCACTAGTACCAGTATATAAACAATGTTTTGGAACCATAGGCAAATTTATGTGTGGCTCTGGGATCTGGTGGGGGATTTTTGGAATTTTGCCTAATAAAGGCCCATCCCATTTATATTATTCAACAATTCCTAAAATCCTAGAGGCCCACTTGGCCCATTCATGCAGGACAAAGAGGTGGGACAATAGTTTAGTTCCACATTGCTAGTTAAGTGCAAGTTGGACCAGCTTATAAGGAGAGCTCTTCCACCATTTGTACGAGCTTGAGAAGAGAAGACATATACACGCGCGCTCCTCCTCCTCCGCCGCCCGCCTCGCCTCGTCACGACGCGACGCGCGCGCCGCGGTTTGCGGGTTGCGGGTTGCGGGGATGCCTCGAGCCGAGAGCTTCTCTTTCTTTTTGCCACGCATAAATGGATAATAATTTGAACAGTCTGCGTGAGTGTATTTTTAATACGCACGAACTCAGTGGAGATTTAATTCTAGCTTAGTGGAGGCTGTTCGGTTTTGGTTGATGCCTGTTCGTTTCCTCTCCCGACGCCGACTGTTCGCCTGCCGACCAGTGCCTATAAGAGTGAGAGGTCGCTCCTCTCCTCAGATACACCAACGCACACACCCTGCGCCTCCAGTTTCAGAGCATTGCGCTGCTTAGATCTTCCCCATCCCGTCTTGCGGCGTGCACCGCGAGCTGGGACAGTAGGCCTCCGAGACCCCGCTGCTTCGAGTCCTGTACGGGAGAAGGGCGATAAGGTTTTTGGGGAGCGCTACCAGCGCGACTACTGGCTTCATCACGGACTCCTTCACGGATAGCGACTGCAGCGACGTCTTCCCCAACGACGACTTCTTCCTTGACATCAACAACCTTTTCCTCGACAACATGGCTGACGACAGTGCCAACGCTAAAGGGAACACCGGCGGTTCCTCTACCGTGATGTATATCATCTTTTGGTCATTTTCTATTATTCTGCCTATGCTTTATCTGCCTTTTATTTTGGTTAAATCTCTTGGAAAATTTCTCTATTTCTCAACAATCCAAAAACCTCATTATAGGCAATTTGCTCCAAGTGGTTTCGTTGCTTCTGTGAAGCCACCTGTTTTTGAGGGTACGCATTATAAGAGGTGGCGCGTGAGAGCAGTTCTCTGGTTTAAGAACATGAACTGCTATGACGCCACTCTTGGCAAGCCTGAGGGAGAGCTTACTCCTGCTCAGGAACAAGTTTTTCGGAAAACTGATACCCTGTTCACGGCTGCTTTGTTGTCTTTTCTAGGGGATAACATTGTTGAACCCTATATGTCATTTCATAATGGCAAGGACGGGGCTGCGCTCGAGGCCAAGTTTGGGGTCTCGGACGCTGGCAGTGAACGGTATGTCACGGAACAACTCTATGACTATAAGATGACTGATGACCGCTCCGTGGTTGAGCAGGCTCATGAAATACAGTCACTGGCCAAAGAGCTTGAGCACTTCCCTTGTGTTTTACCGGACAAGTTCATTGCCGGGGGCATTATTGCCAAACTTTCCCCTTCGTGGAGGAACTTTGCTACTTCCCTGAAACACAAGAGACCAGAGTTTTCCGTTTCGGATCTCATTGGTACTCTTGATGTGGAAGAGAAGGCGAGAGCAAAAGACACACGTGCTCGAGGTGCTGAGGGAGGTTCAAGTGCCAATCTGGTACAGAAAAAGAACTTCCAGTCACACAAGTCCAAGAACAAGGGAAAGTTTGATGGAAAAGGAAAGTTTGATGGAAAGAATAAAGCCTCACAGTCTACTAGCTTCAAGAAGAAGACTGATAAGAAGAAAGGTGCTTGTCACGTGTGCGGTGATCCTGATCATTAGGCTCCTGCTTCCCCCAACCGCTTTGACAAGCGCCAGCATGGAAAAGGCAGCAAGACTGCTAATATTGTCATGGGCGACGTTGAGATGAAAGATTTTGGGTATGGTATATTACCTATTGTTCTTTCATTATGTCATTCTCCTGATTGGTTGATTGAAATGGGCGCTAATGTACATGTTTGTTCTGATGTTTCCATGTTTTCTTCATATCAGGTCAGAGGGGCTCAGTCCATGCTGATGGGGAACGGCTCGCATGCTTCTATTCATGGTGTTGGTACGGTCGATCTGAAGTTCACTTCGGGAAAGACCGTGCGCCTGAAGAACGTGCATCATGTTCCCTCAATAAATAAGAATCTTGTTAGTGGATCACTTCTATGTCGTGATGGCTACAAGATTGTGTTAGAGTCCAATAAATTTGTACTGTCTAAGTTTGGAACATTTATTGGTAAAGGCTATGAGTGTGGAGGTTTGTTCCACCTGTCACTGTTAGATGTGTGTAATAAAGTCGTGAATCATGTTTCATCTGATCTTGTGTCAAATGTCTGGCATTCACGTCTTTGTCATGTTAATTTTGGTTGCATGACGCGGTTAGCTAAAATGAATATAATCCCAAAATTCACTACTGTGAAAGGATCTAAATGCCAAACTTGTGTGCAAGCAAAGCAACCTCGCAAGTCACATACGACTGCAGAGGTGAGAGATTTGGCGCCACTAGAGCTCATACATTCAGATCTTTGTGAGATGAATGGTGTGTTAACAAAAGGTGGAAATAAATATTTTATGACATTGATCGATGACTCTACGAGATATTGTCATGTGTATCTTCTGAAATCAAAAGATGAGGCTTTGAGTTACTTCAAAATCTATAAAGCTGAAGCGGAAAACCAACTTGATCGAAAGATTAAGAGGCTTAGGTCTGATCGTGGTGGAGAGTACTTTTCCAACGAGTTTGATTCTTTTTGTGCGGAACATGGTATAATCCATGAGAGGACACCACCCTACTCGCCCCACTCAAACGGGGTAGCCAAAAGAAAGAACCGTACTCTAACAGATTTGGTTAACGCCATGTTAGACACATCGAGTCTCTCCAAGGAATGGTGGGGGGAGGCATTACTGACTGCATGTCATGTCCTAAACTGAGTTCCCACTAAGAACAAAGAGATTACTCCATTTGAAGAATGGGAAAAGAAAAGATTAAATCTTTCTTACTTGCGAACTTGGGGCTCTCTGGCAAAGGTTCATGTGCCGATCCCTAAGAAGTGCAAACTTGGACCAAAAACCGTGGACTGTGTTTTTCTGGGATATGCTTTTCATAGCATTGGCTATAGATTATTAATAGTAAAATTTGGAGTACCAGACATGCATGTTGGTACAATCATGGAGTCAAATGATGTGACTTTCTTTGAGGATATCTTTCCCATGAAGGATATACCAACTCATCAAATCAGGAGATACCTGACTCATTCACTCAGGAAAAACCCACAATTCTTGAACATACCATTCCTATTGAACACTCGGAAAAACCAGAGCAGGATGATAATGAAATTCCTAAGAGGAGTAAGAGACAGAGTACTGTAAAATGCTTTGGTAATGATTTCATTGTGTACCTTGTGGATGATACTCCTACCTCTATTTTAGAAGCATATGCATCTCCTGATGCTGACTACTATAAGGAAGCCGTTCGTAGTGAGATGGATTCCATCTTAGCGAATGGAACATGGGAGATCACCGATCGTCCTTACGGGTGCAAACCCGTAGGATGCAAATGGGTGTTTAAGAAGAAACTTAGGCCTGATGGTACTATTGAGAAGTACAAGGCAAGACTTGTAGCCAAGGGTTATACCCAAAAAGAAGGTGAGGACTTCTTTGATACTTACTCACCTGTAGCCAGATTGACCACCATTCGTGTACTACTATCTTTGGCTGCCCCACATGGTCTTCTCGTTCATCAAATGGACGTTAAGCCGGCTTTCCTAAATGGAGAGTTGGACGAGGACATTTATATGGATCAGCCAGATGGATTTGTAGTGAATGGTCAAGAAGGAAAAGTGTGTAAGTTGTTGAAGTCTTTATATGGCCTTAAACAAGCACCTAAGCAGTGGCACGAGAAGTTTGAGAGAACCCTAACCACTGCAGGTTTTGCTGTAAACGAAGCTGACAAATGTGTATACTATCGCTATGGTGGGAGCGAGGGAGTAATTCTTTGTTTGTATGTTGATGACATACTGATTTTTGGGACCAATCTTAATGTGATTAAGGAAGTCAAGGATTTCTTATCTCGGTCTTTTGAGATGAAGGATCTAGGAGTAGCTGATGTTATTTTAAACATCAAGCTATTGAGAGATGATAATGGTGGGATCACACTGCTTCAGTCTCACTATGTGGAAAAGATCTTGAGTCGCTTTGGGTATAGCAACTGCAAGTCTTCTCCAACACCGTATGATCCTAGTGTGTTACTTCGAAAGAATAGAGGCACTACTAGATATCAATTGCCATATTCTCAGATTATTGGGTCGCTTATGTATTTAGCTAGCGCTACGAGGCCTGACATCGCTTTTGCTGTAAGCAAACTCAGTCGGTTTGTTTCAAATCCTGGAGATGATCATTGGCAAGCTCTTGAGAGAGTCATGCGCTATCTAAATGGCACTGCGAGCTACGGCATTCACTATACTGGGTACCCAAGGGTGCTGGAGGGATATAGTGATTCAAATTGGATATCTGATGCTGATGAGATAAAGGCCACGAGTGGATATATATTTACACTTGGTGGTGGTGCTGTTTCTTGGAAGTCTTGCAAGCAGACCATCTTAACGAGGTCAACTATGGAAGCAGAACTCGCAACATTAGACACAACCACTGTCGAAGCAGAGTGGCTTCGAGAACTCTTGATGGACTTACCTATGGTTGAGAAACCTATACCCGCAATCTCAATGAACTGTGATAATCAAACTGTGGTTGTTAAAGTTAACAGTTCTAAGGATAATATGAAGTCCTCAAGACATGTGAAGAGGAGATTGAAATCTGTCAGGAAAATGAGAAACTCCGGAGTTATTGCATTGGATTATATCCAAACATCTAAGAATCTGGCAGATCCCTTCACAAAGGGTCTATCACGTAACGTGATAGAAAATGCATCAAAGGAGATGGGTATGAGACCCACAATATAAGTTTTCCACAGTGGTAAACCACTCTATGTGATCGGAGATCCCGTGAATTAGAATTGGGAGACAAGCTGTTGGTTAACTGAGAGGAAAGTATCCCTACTTTAAAACACCACTCCGTAAAGATGCAATACTTTCCTATTCTGCATGGCAGGTTGATTTATCTTAATGTGTTCTAAGTGGCTTAGTTTAAGCAGAGATGTTGTTCTGCAGAACATCTTTTGAAGAACACACCTATATGAGGCTGATTGTTAAATGCCGCAGTCTATGAGAGTTGGGTGCTCTCTAATAAACTCATGAAAGGCTATGGAGTATGACGCATAAGCTCCACCCGAGGGGAAGTCCCACGGCATCCCAGTATTGGTCAAGGCTTTGTGTAAAGCTAGAATGCAGCAAACTTGCAGTTCAAGGCATAGTCCACTGTACAAGTTGCAAACTAGTGTAGCATAGAGTTCTAGGTGGAAGTTCAACTTAACAGTCTTCACTAGTACCAGTATATAAACAATGTTTTGGAACCATAGGCAAATTTATGTGTGGCTCTGGGATCTGGTGGGGGATTTTTGGAATTTTGCCTAATAAAGGCCCATCCCATTTATATTATTCAGCAATTCCTAAAATCCTAGAGGCCCACTTGGCCCATTCATGCAGGGCAAAGAGGTGGGACAATAGTTTAGTTCCACATTGCTAGTTAAGTGCAAGTTGGACCAGCTTATAAGGAGAGCTCTTCCACCATTTGTACGAGCTTGAGAAGAGAAGACATATACACGCGCGCTCCTCCTCCTCCGCCGCCCGCCTCGCCTCATCACGACGCGACGCGCGCGCCGCGATTTGCGGGTTGCAGGTTGCGGGGATGCCTCGAGCCGAGAGCTTCTCTTTCTTTTTGCCACGCATAAATGGATAATAATTTGAATAGTAATACGCACAAACTCAGTGGAGATTTAATTCGAGCTTAGTGGAGGTTGTTCGGCTTAGGTCGATGCCTGTTCGTTTCCTCTCCCGACGCTGACTGTTCGCCTGCCGACCCGTGCCTACTCCTCTCCTCAGATACACCAACGCACACACCCTGCGCCTACAGTTTCAGAGCATTGCGCTGCTTAGATCTTCCCCATCCCGTCTTGCGGCGTGCACCGCGAGCTGGGACAGTAGGCCTCCGAGACCCCGCTGCTTCGAGTCCTGTACGGGACAAGGGCGATAAGGTTTTTGGGGAGCGCTACCAGCGCGACTACTGGCTTCATCACGGACTCCTTCACGGATAGCGACTGCAGCGACGTCGTCCCCAATGACGACTTCTTCCCCGACATTAACAACCTTTTCCTCAACAACATGGCTGACGACAGTGCCAACGCTAACGGGAACACTGGCGGTTCCTCTACCGTGATGTATATCATCTTTTGGTCATTTTCTATTATTCTGCCTATACTTTATCTGCGTTTTATTTTGGTTAAATCTCTTGGAAAGTTGCTCTATTTCTCAACACCATAATAGTTTTTTGCAATTGATGCAGCGTCGTGCCGTCATGGAACGGAACCGATCAACTATATAAGTCATCGAGGCTGCGAGGGCCAGATGTGATCGTATCGAAGAATTCATTGGTATCTCCAGAGACGGTAACAATGTCAATAGCCGCGATCCTCTTCCTCGTTTCGCTGCTGGTCGTCTGCCGTCTCTCGGCCGATGCGCCCACGGACGCCACGGACGTCGCGGCCATGCAGGCCATCGCCAAGTCGACCGGCGCCGACAGGACGCTCGGCTGGGGCGTCAAGTCGGCCGATCCATGCGACGGCACCTGGTCAGGCGTCCACTGCGACAAAGATCTGGGCCACGTCACCGCCATCAGCGCCAGCCGTGCCGGCCTCAACGGCACTCTCCGGCACCGACCTCGTCGAGCTCAGGCAGCTCGCGGAGCTCGATCTCAGCTTCAACTGACTCGGCGATGACCTTCCCATCCTCGCGAGGCCGCTCAACCTCTTGACGAATCTCAACTTGCGGTCCAATTGTTTCCTGAACATGCCGAAAGGCTTCTTCGGCTCCTTCCCTTTTCTCGAGACCGTCGTGCTCGACGACAACATGGTTATCTTGGGGGACATCAGCGAGGTGCCGCCCTGCCCCACCCTCAGAAGCTTCTCGGCCAACAATGTCACCATCTGGGGAAAGCTCCCGGTCTACTTTGGCAACGTGACACTTTTCCCAGCCCTTGAGAGCCTCTCGCTCGCCAGAAACCAGCTCTGGGGCGTGGTACCCCGTTCTTCGGCAAGAACAGCAACATCAAGTTCCTCGACATCAGCGGACATGATGATGATGGCTACACCGGCAAGCTCACCGGCCGTCTAGGTTTCGTCCCCGGCATGACTGGACTCGTCGAGTTCCACCCTGCTGGCAATGCATTAATTCTTCGGCCCACTGCCAGAAGTCTCCGGGCTTGTCAATCTCAAGGTGTTTGATGCTGCCGACAACCAGTTGTGCGGTCAGGTCAATTTGCCCTCCGCCGTTGTCGTGAACGTAAACGGAAATCCCAAAATCGGCAACAGCTGCCCGTAGGCCATCGCGCCTCAATAAAACTGTCGTTTTTTGTAATTTAGCAACAGTCATTTTATTATCGACCACTATATTTTGGATCGACAGTCAGGATAAAAAGATGTGATCGAGTAGACAAGGTTAGGCTGGCTTGCCAGGATAGATGTTGGACGGGTGCAAGGCTTGCACGCCGCGGGCTGCCCCATTGGCCGCGCTGCGTGTTCTGTGACCAGTCGGAGGAGACTATATCACACATCCTCACAGGCTGTCCGTTCTCGCGGACGATCTGGCACGAGGTCCTATCCTGGATCCGATCTACTGCGGGTCTGCCGGTTGTTGAAGAACCTTTTGCGGAATGGTGGACGCGGGTGGTAGGTTTGGCCGCCCCCTTCTTCGCTCTCGCCACGGTCAACGATGTCCATCTCCCCACGGCGCTAGCCTGCTCTGCTAATGTTTGCATCAAAACGGCAGTTTATTTTTGCTACATTTGCATATTCGTTTAGCTACATACTCATATTTGTTTTTCTACTTTCACTATTTCCGGAGTGCTACAATGTTTGTATGTCCGAAGTTGATTTTGCTATATTTGTACATATTTTTTTGCTACAAATGTTTTGTGATTTTGCTATAATATCGTAGAGTTTTTGCTACGATATCTCCTGCAAGGTCCCCAGGCGAAAGTTTCCAGTGAGGTCGTTTTTTTTGCTATCACCGTTTTGTGATTTTGCTACAGTAGCGTAAATTTTTTGCTACAAGTTCTCCGACGGGTCTCCCGGAAAAAGTCTCAGGCAAAGTCGGATTTGCTATATTAGAACAATTTTTTTGCTACATAGTATTCGGTGAAACTCCGACGAGGTCTCCGGCAAGATTTGCCTTTTTCATTTTTGTCACGTAGACGAACCGTTTCTTGCTACATGTACTAAAACAAAGCAACAATTTGTAACAAAAATGAGGCTTAATGTAGCAAAAGCAGAATTTATTCCCTTTTTAGAGACACGTGGTGGCACGGGAACCCGAGGGATTTTGGGGATTTATCCCCGGGGACGGGTAGTAGTCCCCTTGCAAAATCGAGCTATATAATACAATGACAATTATAGGCCAAAGTAAAGATCTGGCACTATCTTTAAAAAAATCTGTCGTGTCAATAAAAAAATTGTATTATAATGCCCTTCTCATATCCACCAATGTGTGCAAATTGCTTCTGCGAAAATACCTTAGTTGCGAATCTATATGAATCTTTACTATCAAAGTGTAGTTGATGATTATTAATATGTCGGAGGATTTTTGCAGAAGAAAAATGCAGTCGATGAAACCTCTTGCCCACATGTTGTTATTAAGAAAAGCATCAAGACTCAAATCAAGTTGATACCGAGAAAACTGGGACACAAATCCCTTTTTCCGTTAATGCACGCCTCTCCCGAGCAAAAAATAAAAATAAACAACCAGGACACAATATCTCGTGAGCAAACAATCAGGTGCAATTCCTCGAGTTAACAAGTTAATTTCTTTCCGCTGCCTTTTTTAGATGAAAGGCTCAAAGAGCCCAGGTTTAAATTAATAGAATAAACAATAGTACAAACTCGTTAGTTAGAATGCGTCCTTAGACAGTTTACAACAAAAACAAAACAAACTGGCTCTGCCATGTCTAACAATCTTGGAGCCAGTTACAAACAAAAGCCTACTCCAGTATATAAATAAAAACCGCCTCTAAAACAACCTTAAGGTAGATGAAAATACTGACCAGAATCTACAAATTCCACCCCGCATTTTTTGGCAAAATCTCTCGTTTTCGTTTTCAGCTCCGCTCGCTTGAGATGCCACAAGCGCAAATTCCGCTTTTTATAGGTCCAAAGATTCTTTCGCAAATATCTACTATTAGAGACATGTATTATTCTTAGCTGCTTCAAGCGCATTAGAGGTGATTATTAATTTCGGCCAATTTCAATACACATGTTATTAGAGTCGATTTGAATTATAAACCGGCTAAGGTCTCCTTCTCGTAGTATTTTTATGATGAAGATCCACTAGTATTCGATCTTGCTAGTGAGATGCACCGTGTTGTCCAAGTTTGCAAGTGCTGGACTGTTTGAAGGTGCATTTTAATCTTGTCCACTTTTATTTTGTACAATCTATTTTTGATGCAAACACAACATATATCACGCGCACATTGTAATGCTTACAACATAGCAGTAGGGGCCTTCCTCACTGTTCAAGGTTTCAAAAAAATAGCAAGAGTGAAATACTTTGAAATCATATGATCAAGTATGATGGAACTATGCTTGCCTTATCCTTCAGTAGACATAACTGATTTTCGATAGAGTTGATCTCAAGCTCAGGATTAGTTATATCGAAGAACCAATAACGGACATAAAGGACAACATTCAAGACATAGCATAATGCAATGCGCATACGATTTGAATGACATGTCATATTAAAGATCTTACATTAAACCTAGGTGCAAAGATCAAATAAATGGGTTCAAAATTCCCTGGACATGACATTTCAATTAAACCCAAAGTTAAAGAAAAGGGTCAATTCTTCTCCTAAATAAAAAAGGTTCAAAGTTTTGTAAACCTACATGGTTATATTTTTAACAGATAGATCTTATTTTACCATATATTATTCATATTTTCTCATTTAAAATAAATTAGTTAGGAACTTTAGAATTTTTACTTATATTCTTCTAATTCTACAAAATATTAAAGTTTGACAGGGGCCCACATGTCATAATTATTTTAATTACCGAAGACCTTTTCCAAAATATTTAAATACCTTACATGGGGACACACGTCATAATATTACTCATAATCTAGTATAATATTTATAGAAAACAATTACAAAAAGGATTAAAAGAAAATACGATGTCATTGTGATGTCATGTTGGCGTCCCTATGGCCATCACCTCGCCGGTCGAGCACGAGACAATTGGGTGCGTGAGGGGATCCAAAATGATGTGCGCTCGATGCAGATGACCAGGACGAACCGAAAGAGGGTGGCACCGCTAAGAAATGGCCACCTCAACATCGTCGTCTTCATGGCCGAACGACGACGCTTGAAGGCGAACAACTATATAGGATGCCATATAGCAAAATGGAGAAGGGTGAGTGTACTGGGAGAACTAGGAGCTCACCGTGAAGCTTATGGGATGCTCGGTGACGAGGGGAGGCGGGGGACGACGACTATGACAGTGATCGGTGTCGTTGCAAAAGAGGAGATAATGGCTCAAGATATATTCGAGCTTGTTGGGGAACCCCAAGAGGAAGGTATGATGAGCACAACAGCAAATTTTGTCTCAGTTATGAAACCAAGGTTATCGAACCCGTAGGAGCAAGGAAACACCTCGAAGGTGTTGTTCCAACTTGAAATCCTTCACAATAAAACCACATAACTTTGTCCCCAACTTACAGTAAGGTTGTCAATCTCACTAGTTTTGCTGAAAACAAAGGATTAAACATATTATGTGGAAGATAGTAATTGTTTGCAGAAAATAAACAGAAAACAGTAAATAGTAGATTGTAGATTGATGGTAAAAGAAAGGACTGGGGTCAATAGTTCACTAGAGGTGATTTTCCTTAAGATAGATGACATGTTGGGTGAACAAATTACAGCGGGACAATTGACAAACATCGAAAAAGCATACATGCATATACTAATCATCTTGACTCCTATGAGATTTGATTGGGCATTACAATATTATACATAGACCGTAATCCAACTGCATCTATGACTAATAATCCACCTTCGGGTTATCATCCGAACCCCCTCCAGTATTAAGTTGCAAGCAACAGATAATTGCATTAAGTATTATGTGTAAAGTAAACAATACGATTGTTCTATGAACAAAGCATTGTTGTTTTCTCCCTAATAGCAACAACACATCTAGTAACTTAGAGATTTCTGTCACTTCCCAGATTCCTAGAGGCATGAACCCACTATCGAGCATAAATACTCCCTCTTGGAGTTGCTAGCATCTACTCGGCCAAGATAGCTACTAACAACGGAGAGCATGCAACATCGCAAATAACAAAGACATGATCGAATCAATAATCAATCTAAAATAGCATCTCAATATCTATCGGATCCCCGCAAACACAACATGTATGATTATAAATAGATGATCTTGATCATGACCGGAGCACACAAGATCTAAACATGGTAGAACAAAAGAGAACAACCAACCATCTAGCTACTACATGGACCCGTAGTCCAGGAATGAATTTAAATCGTCATAGTTTGTATAATATGATATATTAAAATGACTGGTCGGCCACATCTAAAAATATGTCTACGTGTCATGTCTATGTGGCAGTATTTGTACACAGACTAGCTGTCACGCTAGAGACTGGACCATCCCTTTTCTGAAATAATGGACAAAAAAAGGCTACGCGGGGGGTCGAACCCGCGACCAACCTTACTCCACAAGTAGTGCATACCACCACGCCACACGCCCTTTGATGTTTTAATAAAGCGCATATAGATTATTAACCAGTACTTCGACTGCTGGACCTTGGCCACGGATGACAATTAGGTCCAGCCCACGAAGCAGAGAAGTTTTTCCTGGGCCGGGTTGACCTTCCCGCGCCGTTGGGTTAGAATTTTTTTCTACTTTTATTTTTTATTTTTTCTATTTTCTTAATTATTTTGTATCTTTTTCATAAGAAGTCCAAAATAATTGTTTTTTATCTCTAAATTTTTATAAAATTAAGTAGATCAACTTAGGGTGTTAATTACAAATACTTTGACTATTTTAAAATAGTGGACTTACTAATCTCATATTAGTCCAGAGTAGCGACAATATCATACTATCGACAATACTATATTAATCCCATATTTGAATTCAAAATTTTGGGATTAATTTTACTAAACTTGCATTGGATTGACAATAGCATATTTTAAATCTAAAAATGATTTTTACAAAAAATCACGAGCATCAGAGCATTTTGTATTCACCATTTGGTGTTGCTTCCCAAAACGCTCTGATTTTGGCACTTAGAAAATAGAAAATGGCTTTTCCGTGTGATGAAAAAGAAAACTTCCTCCCACAATATCGTTTGTCGTACCAAGATTCACATGCGTGCATAATATGGCCGCATTATCATAAACCATGTCGCGATTCTGGCCATAACACTAGTCGTTTATCTTGAAAGGCACGAAACCGCGAACATGATAGGTCATTTTTGTGAAGGTTTTTTCGAGATACAATCAATATACCAATTTTTGGTATTTTTCCTTGCAACTATGTCATACAATATGAAGTCACGCGAAGGTTTTACATTGTTTAGACCTTTTCGAATTTCTTATGCCCGTTTCAAAATTGTCTTGTTTCAAACTATGGTCAAAATGGCGGGCATGAAGATAGGAGATGAGCCTCGCTAAAATTGCATTGGATCTCTGATGAAATCATGAGCATTAGATCATGTACTTGTAGTTCAAACCGGACCCACTTCCTACCGATTCAACAGACATTTGTGTTTTTCACCAGGGGTGGACGAAAAGGTTTTAAAATCCCTGGTTGGGACATTGTTCATGTAAGGTGGTCTAGTATTTTTGAAAAATGGGGTGGTAGCATTTTTGAATTGAACATTTTGTGTTGCTTCACAAAATGCCCCGATTTTGGCACTCAAAAAATAGAAAATGCCTTTTTCGTACGACGAAAAGGAAAACTTCCTCCTGCAACATTGTTATCCATCCCAAGATGCATATGTGTGCACAATATGGGCATATTATCACAAACTATGCTGTGATTCTGGTCATAACATTGGTCGTTTGACTTGAAAGCCATGAAACCTCGAACATGATAGGTCATTTTGTGAAGGTTTTTTCGAGATGCAATCAATATACCAAGTTTGGTATTTTTCCTTTCAACTATGTCACATAATATGATGCCATGTGAAAGTTTTACTTTGTTCGGATTTTTTTTGAATTTTTTATGCCCGTTTCAAACTATGATCAAAACGACAGGCATGAAGGTTCTTAGCTCGGGGCCAAGCCTTGCTAAACTTGTATTGGATCTCTGAAGAAACATGATATCATGAGTCTAAAAATAATTTTTGCAAAAAATCACAAGCATCGGATCATGTACCTGTAGTTCAAATCTGACCCACTTCCTACCGATTCGGCAGGAATTTGTCTTTTTTAGCAGGGGTGTACGAAAAGGTTTGAGATACCCCGGTTGGGACATTTTTCCATGTAAGGTGGTATATTATTTTTGAAAAATAGGATTGTAGTATTTTGAAACTTTCATTTGGTGGTTGCTTCACAAAATAGCCATTTTTGGTGCTCGGAAAATGGAAAATGGTATTTTCGTGCGACGAAAAGGAAAACTTCCTCCTGAAACATTGTTCGCCATCCCATGATACATATGTGTGCATAATATGGGAATAGTATCATAAACTATGCCGCGATTCTAGCCATAACATTGGTCGTTTGGCCCGAAAGCCATGAAACCTCAGACATAATAGGTCATTTTTGAGAAGGTTTTTCCGAGACACTTGTAATTTACCAAGTCTGGTATTTGTCATTGAAACTACATCACATCATAAGACACCACGCGAAGGACTTGCATTGATCATACCGGTTTTGAATTTTTTATGTCTGTTTCAAACTATGGTCAAAACGGCGGGCATGAAGGTTCTTAGCTAGGGTCTGAGCCTCTCTAAACTTGCATAGGATACCTGAAGAAATAGCATATTGTGAGTCTAAAAATCATTTTTTTAAAAAATCATAGGCATCGGATAATGTACCTGTAGTTCAAATCGGACCCACTTCCTACCGATTCGGCAGGAATTTGTCTTTTTCAGCAGGGGTGTACGAAAAGGTTTGAGATACCCCGGTTGGGACATTTGTCCATGTAAGGTGGCCTATTATTTTTGAAAAATAGGATGGTAGTATTTTGAAACTTTCATTTGGTGTTGCTTCACAAAATGGCCCATTTTTGGCGCTCGGAAAATGGTATTTCCGTGCGACGAAAAGGAAAACTTCCTCCTGGAACTTTGTCCGCCATCCCATGATACATATGTGTGCACAATATGGGAACAGTATCACAAACTATGTCGCGATTCTAGCCATAACATTGGTCGTTTGGCCCGAAAGCCATGAAACCTCAAACATGATAGGTCATTTTTGAGAAGGTTTTTTCGAGACACTTGTAATTTACCAAGTCTGGTATTTTTCATTGAAACTACGTCACATAATAAGACACCACGCGAAGGATTTGCATTGATCGGACAGGTTTTGAATTTTTTATGCCCGTTTCAAACTATGGTCAAAACGGTGCACATGAAGGTTCCTAGCGAGGATAGCTTTAAGGCACCCCTTAGTAGTAAACTTAGTGTGTTATCGGCCTTCTTCCAGCGGACATCCAGAAAAGACCTTCACTCAGGTCATTTACGCGAGCAGAACTTAGAATAAGAGCAAGGGTGCCCATCTAGGTAGTCTTCAATTTCTTACTTTAGCATAGGAGCGCTCTCCAAAGGAGCTATGGTTCGAGCCTCTCTAAACTTGCATAGGATATCTGAAGAAATAGCATATTGTGAGTCTAAAAATCATTTTTTCAAAAAATCATGGGCATCAAATAATGTACCTGTAGTTCAAATTGGACCCACTTCCTACCGATTCGGCAGGAATTTGTCTTTTTTGCCAGGGGTGGATATAAAGGTTTGAGATTCCTCGATTGGGATATTGTCCATTTTAGCTGGTCTAGTATTTTAGAAAAATGTGTTGGTACCAGTTTGGAACTTTTATTTGATGGTTGTTTCACAAAACACCTCTTTTTGACACTCGGAAAATAGAAAAATAGTGCTATCCAATCAGAGTAGAGAACCACAGGACCCACGGATTACCCAGCGAAGTTGATCTCAGCCATCTACATGCCCTCCATCCAACGCCTGAAATTTCATCCCACGCCTCCTTTCCCCTGTCTATGTATGTGAAATGACAGAAGTGCCCTACGGTTCCATACACTTCACCATAAAATTGAACGGGGGTAATTTCGTGATATCATGCACAGAGAGAACGCGGTGGAGAGGGAGTGAGTCGAGTGACCCCCAAACCCTAATCCCCTCGCCCTCTTCGCAGACCCTACCGCCACTTCTTCCTCTCTCTCTCACTCCATAGCTGCTCCTCACCGCAACCCTAATCCCCTGGCTCCTCACCGCAACCCACGATTCCCCTCCCTCTCCCAAATCCCCCCGATGCCAAATTCCTATGTGATCCATCCATCTCCAAGAAGAAGAATATCAAAGAAGAGATCGAAATTGGATCGAGTCGAAGCTCCGCTAGCTCATATCCCCATATTTCTCCCCCTTGCTCTTCTCCTACGACGGATCCACACCACCGCCACCTATCCTTCTCTCGTCACCGCACCTCTCTGACCATCCAAGACTCGATCCAGCGCCAACACACAAAATCTGCGAACCCTAGCCGGGACCCTACAGGCTGCCTTCATGGACGAACAAGACCGGTCTCTCGCGACTTATCTAGTTCCTCTCTGACCTCCTGCTACACGGCATGGATGCTCGCGCTCATCGGCGGCGATGTCCTCCTGTTCCGGCTCAGGCGATCATCCGGGCGGAGGGCCGCCGGTTCCTCCTGATGCACCGCCGCGACGGTGAGGTTGACCTTCTCCTGCCGCTGCTCTCCATGAAGGACACGATGACCTGATGTCCCCAACACAAAAGGTGAGATCTCAAAATCAGAACCCGGTCTGTTTGTAATTCGGTATATGGGTAACTTAGCAGGGGTGGTCACGGGCGCTAGTGGGTTTGTCTAGCAGATAGTGCATTTGGTCCCCCGCCATACCCTCATGTATTGTTAGTAGAAATTGGAGGGAGTAGGGTCACGTATAGGTTGTAGTTATCGGCCATGGGTTGAGTTCTAGATTAATTGTTTGCCTCTCTTTTTGATTCCTACAGAGAAGTGGTGTTTTAATATTCTGCATATATTCAACATGCAATGGTGTTATCATTTCTGGAGTTCTTAGTAGGCAAGTATTTAGTTAACCTATGGTAATTTGCAAAGAATGTACTACCCTCAGTACCCAGTTTTTTCACTGCCTCTGTAGTTGGTGTTTTGCTTATGATATCATGAGTTGTTGGTGTGGCTAAAACAGGAAAGTTAATTGCCTGTTGCAAATTTCAGTTAACTAGACACTCAACATGCAAATCTCTATTCATTACCATGGAATTTATGTGATTTGCTGTGTGTACTACTATATGAATGACTAATTCGTGTGAGAGTTTAGGATCTTGTGCAATTTAGGGTTGTGACCACTCTTATTGATACTTGATGCATCCTCATACTATGATTTGATCACTGCATGTTTATTCCGCTTCAATACAAGGTTCACAAGCATTACTGTTATGGTGTTGTATGTGGTAGGGTCATCTATGTGTGATTTTTTGCACCAGGACACTTAAACCTAGATAGCACAAACCTCCCATGTATTTACGTCTAGTCTTTCCATGATTGTTTACTTACAATTTTGTTGGAAGTGTGTACTTAATATGTCACTTCATTCCCTGATTACACAGAATGATTTCAATGTCAGCAACAATGTTTAGCTCCTGTAATGCACCATCTGCATTTTGTACTACCAGACATTCCAAGTTACCTCTGTGTTTTGTACTAGTGCAATTAGATTAGACAAATGTTCAGATGACTTTCTACATTTAAGCCGACTGCGACTGCCATCGCTGATGGTATGCAGGTGTTCAATGGCATAGCTTCCAACTTTCTATTTTGTTAGGTCCTTACGTTGAGCTCGAATGGTGTAGTAGTATAACAACTATTGTCTATTAATTTTGTCAAGCATTATTTTTTCCACTTAATATTCTATACGTGATGTTGGTCGCCTGATTTGGGTTGTCTGTCTAGGTATTCCTCACCTCCATTGGTAGGAGTGTAGGGCAAGTGGACTTGGTCAAGTATCCTACCGGCAAATCCAAATCTGCATATCACCTGAGATGTCGTCAAGGTCACCATGGGCCCCAAGGTTTGTCCGTTTCCCTCCTCATTCCTGACCAAGCGTTGATTGGGGCATGGATCTAGTGGGGAAACGCTGGGCTAGGGTAGTATCTTGGCTTGATTTCTCGACTTAGTGTGTGTGTCTGCTGCTTCCTTGTTCTGTGTTGTTCTGTAGGGGCACAATGTGATTATCGAGAGAGTGCATAAATCTCCCAAAGTAAACAAGGACAGGATCGCTGTTGCCAAAAGCATCGAGTCTGATACTTCTGTCAACAAGTGTTAATTTTGATGCACTTACCTTCTACATTACGTGTTTTTTTGAGAGAATCTCCATTACGTGTTACTGATGCTTCTGTTAGCTAGTAAAGAACTGTTGTGTTGTCGGGGCAAAAAAAATTTATGCTCTATCTATGTTTAATTGTTGTTGTTTGCTGCGATACGATATTTAGTAATTGGTGGCTCCAGTGAATGGTAGATGAATAGCAATAGCGTGTAGTTTGAGTATGGTTTTGGATGTTGCAGTTATTGTTGGGCATCACGCATGTGCCTCTGGCCTCTGCCTTCATGATGAACTTAGTTTGTCCTGGTGCATTATCTCGGTCATTAGTTGTCTTTACATGATTTTACATACTCCAGTCTATGTCCAGATTTGAATGCAGATATATCACGAGCTCATTATATGTGTACGTTTCTCAAATACAGATGTATCTCAAGCTGAAGTGTTGTTACCGTAGTTGGCAGTGCTGAGACAACAGCATTGCCTACGTCTCGCTGGCACCGAGGGCACAATCTTCACTGTCACACAAGAATCAGTCCTCAGTGGCTCCACCTGCCTGTCACTCCCTTGTAAGCTCGGCTCTCCATTCCTCGAGACATTCCCTACTTTTTGCCAACTCTAGTGTGACCAAAATGGCTGGCTCTTTGTAGTTGTGTGCTTTGTTAGATCAACTGTTTTGTCTATTATTTTCGTTGGATGAGCTCTGTACAGTTGTTTATGAATGCCACTACTATTCCTGCTGAACATTAAATGCTATTAAATATCAATGAAATGTTCAATGGGCAATTACTCGTTCTGGTGAAAGATTCAGTACTGCTAAATTTTAGTGAGCACATAGGTCGTGACTGTATTCTAGATAGTATTCGTCAATTTAGGCTGAACATAAATGGAACCTATTTTTTTGAATGCTTTCTTACTCCTTTTTATTTTTGTGAATAATTACATAGGCTGATATGGAGGCCTTTATTGAGATGATCAAGACGCAATTTCTGGATGATATCATTGAAGCTTAGATGGAAGAAGCACCGCTCTATGCAACTCTGTTTTGTGAACTGGATTTTATTTTGATATAAATGAGTGCATATAGTATCGCTATTCCAAAGTCTGGTTTATTTGTATGCTGTATAATAATATTTATTTATTAATATTGAGCATGACTGGTTGACTATAAATCCGTAATGTTCTGTATCAAATGTTGTAACAAAGTTATGGCCCATTCTTGGTGTTGGATCGGAGTGATATTTTATTGGAAAATGAATTACAAAAAAGGCTGAAATCCAAAAAGAAATAGGTAGTACCAAATAATAAACGGATTGTAAAAAGGCTAGGGCCCAAATAATATTGGGAATAAAAAGGCTGAAAATTAGAACAAAAGTGGATCGTACAAAGGTGTAGGCCTAAAAAGAATTGCAATGTAAAAGGCCATGGCCTAGAAAAAAGGCTGAATTATTGGGCTTGGCCCATATAAGTGACTGAGCTAGACTGGACTGATTTCACACTACGATGATCTTATTTCGTCATAGATTTGCCACGTCGGATCAGCCACGTAGGATCTGACCTAGCAAGGCTAGAGAGCCCGTAACGATATGGGATCGTCATAATTGTTATCACGATCCCATATCGTCATAGACGGTTATGACGATTTCGCAAAAATCGTCGTTATAGTTCATTTGCGACGCCCAGCTTTCGACGATCTCAAAATCGTCATAGAATCGTCATAGAATCGTCATAAGCAGACTATTGTGACGATTTTGTGACGAAAATAGAGGGTCATATATAGCCAGATTTCTTGTAGTGTAGGTGGTCGCACCACCCCCTAGCGCGGGCCAGGTCTGGCCGCGCGGCCAGGTGGTGTGGCCGGCCCCTGGTCTCTCTCCGTCTCGTCTTCTAGCTCTGTGTTCCCCTCGGTGAAATATTGACTTTGGGTTTTGTCCCGTCCAATTTCGAGAATATTCATTTTCCGACTCTCCTGAAACCCAAAACAGCAGAAAACACGCAGCTGTCACTGTGGCATCTTGTTAATAGGTTAGTCCAAGAAAGTGTATAAAAATCTTCCAAAGTGTGGACAAAACATAAGAAAGTAGATATAAAACAAGCATGGAACATCAAAAATTATAGATACCTTAGCAACGTATCAACATCTCCAAGCTTAACTCATGCTCATCGTCGAGTAGGTAAGTGATAAAAAGAAAGAATAATTTTTGAGGTGACATGCACCATGATAATCTTGATTAAAGTATTTGTAAAACATTGATAGCTGGGATCATAGTACTATAACATAGCATAAACGATATAGTTCTAACAATAAGACATAGCAACTATGTTGTAGCATTAAAAGGTACAAACAAAAGATTCATGAATAACAATGCTTTGCAAGACGTTTGTTTGTTTCACATATAGAAAGCATAATGAGAATGGTATTCATCTTGTCCCTCATAGTGTAGCAAAACATAAATGCATAGGACACCTTCAAATTTCATAAGGGTGACTAGATACAAATAATATAAAACAAGCAATATCAAAGTTATGCATCAATCAACAAGTCTTGGAACAATGCACATTAAACTAAGAATGGCCACTATGCTCTCTCAATAGGTGCATAAAGATAGAAGATAGAAGACTCAACATAAAAGTAAAAGAAAGGCCTTCATAGAAGGAAGCAGGGATTCAAGTCTCATAAAGAGCTTCCAAAAATTATGGTACTTATTAACTTTCAGCTCTCATTTCCCCTATCATAAGCATCTTGAAGTGATTAAGGTTAAAGTGAACAAACTATGGAGTATATGCTTGACAAAGTATAAGTTGGCAATCTCATGTCCCTTGAATACGAGGGTCGCTCTTCATGCTACTCAAGTTTAGTTACCGGTAAGTTCCTATCATAGTAAGTACATGTGTATCATAGAGAACCACTAACCGGGTATCCCTCGCCCGATGGTACGGAAGAATCCCCATATCAAAATGACAAGGCAAGCAGACAGTGAGCATCTCAGCAATCTTCTTATTTACCATGGTAAAATGGTGCTTTTTTCTCTCTTTCGTTTTTTCTCATCTCTTTTTTTCCTTTTTTTCTCAACCTCTATCTCTTTTTTTATAAGAAGAATGCTTCATAGATTGCTCATTATGGTTACGCTGCAGGTTTCCACCATGATTAGGCATATATTAGACCAGCGGACCAGGCGTTTCTCTAACACACATACATAACTCCATGGACTTACAAGCTCCCCTTTCATTTCACACCGACGACATCCATAAACAAAAGAACATGCTATCAACTGGGTACAATGTACATGTGCAATGTTAAAAGCGTTCACCAGGACAACATGGTTCTTCTAATCCCCAACATATAAGTGCAAGCATATACAACATATATGACACAATGGTTCAAGTTTATTAGGGGCAAGAAAAGTAAAGTGTGTCATCAAGCTCGTGAGATCTTTAATCACTAATTTTCTCATAACAAGTTTAATTCCGAAGGTAGATAAAAACATGAATATACTTGGAATAGCAAATGCTAATAAGTAGGTATGGTGGACTCTTTGGAATAACTTGATTTTATTTGGAGTTTGATACATTAGTGGAACTCATACTTGGTTATGGAGGCTAGCAAAAGACTGGGAGAGACCAACTAAGAGAGCAACAATGGCCATAATCATGGAAAGCGACAAAACATTATTAATTAAAGCATAAAGTGATATTACAAGACAAAAAATAAAGGATCATATAGTCTATGGTGACTTGGAATAGTCTTAACATGGTGTGAGCATGCGCCAAGTCAACCCAAATAAAGCATCCAAGGAGAGTACCACAATACTATGATTTAATATGCTAAAACAACGCATGATTCTTTCAAGGCACATTAAGCAATCTCAATTGTTTATAGCATGTCATGCTACAGCAAAAATTACTAAGCATAAATCCAAAACAATATCAAGCATGACATGATAAAGTCTAAGTCACAGTCAAAAACAAGCTCCTTTTTACCACTTAAGCATGAACTTTCCTACTCTTTTCCAATCCAAACCAATCTTTTTTGAAAACTAATGCATGAATGAGGGGGTCCAACCAATTTATTCAAGCAAACTAAGCAAACCAAGCAAACGAAAACCAAAAAAAAACAAAGACGCTCCAAAAACAATACAAATGTGCATGAAGCAATAAAATGAAGTGTTTGGAAGAAACCTGAGATTTTTATTGATGAAAAAGGGGATGCCTTGGGCATCCCTAAGCTTTGACGCTTGTACTTCTTGAATATTTCTTGGGGTGACACAGGGTGGAATCCCCAAGCTTGAGCTTTTGTCCCTTCTTCATCTCATTACATCATTCTTCCCTCACACCTGAAATTTTTTCCTTCATACAAAACTTCACACAATCTTCATTAGCAACATTAGTGTACTCAAGATAATAAGTCTTTGGTTCAGTTCCAGCACAAGTAAAACTTACATTAAAACACAAGCTACTGTAGAAATTCCCTCAAAAAGCTCAATTTCCCCAAAAAGAACCCAAAAAGGAATCAATAAGAAGCAAATGCAAATAATGGCAGAAATCTGTCAAAACAGACCAGCAGGTGAAAACCAATTTTTTTGAAGACCTTCTGTTGCTCAAATCGAAAAGTGTTGAACTAATGAAAGTTGGATAACAACCTGGGGAAGAAGAACAAAAAATTATAGCTCAAAACGATGTACATAGATTTTTCACAAATATTTACAACGAAGCACAAAAATCTGTTTTGGGACAGCAATTGTCCCAAGCATTACTTCTCTCTCATTAGAGGTTACTCTTGGCACAAAAACCACACAAAAATGATAAGGAGAGGTTATTACTAAAGCAATAACTTCAAGACTCAACTAAAACTTTTGGGTTATCTCCCAATAAGTACTTTTCTTTAACACCTTTAAGTTAGGCATAAGAAGCAAGAAAAGAATCAAGTATTCTCAAATGAAGAAGCATTAAGATTAATACCAGAAATATCTTCAACAAGGCAAGGTATCTAATCCAAATAAGTTCTAGAGGGTCCTCTCCCAATGCTCTTGGGTTCACTATTTTCATCAAACGGGTTTTCAAGATCAATCCAATCAAAATTCTTTTCTAAGGCTTCATCCATTCCTACAAGTTTAAAAGGTATTGGTATCTTAATTCCCTCCCCATTAGGTTCGGTTTTGTTCATCTTTTCTCGTGTACCAATAACATCTACACATGAGCCTAGCATATTGATACATTGCAAATGTGTCTATAATTTTTGATGTTGCATGCCTGGTTTTATCCACTTTCTTCTGTTTTGTTCCAACTTTGGAGTACTTTTCATATGATTTCTTGGACTAAACTATTAACAAGAGCCACAGTGCCAGCTGCCTGTTTTCTGCTGTATTTAGTTCTAGGAAAGTCACAAAATGAATATTCTCAGAATTGGACGGGACAAAAGCCAAAGTGCCTATTTTTCCGGAAGGGATCAAGTGCCAGAATACGAGACGGAGAAGGGCCATAGGGCGGCCACACCACCTGGCCGCGCGGCCAGGCCTGGCCCACGCCAGGGGGTGGTGTGGCCAGCCCAGGCACCCCCTCGGCCTCTCCTTCCGCCTATATATTGCCCTCGGGACGAAAACCCTAAGTGCCCGATCAAAAATCCATGAAAGAGTCTATAGGCGCCATCATCTCCATCCCTAGATCGGGAGGGATCTGAAGCTCTTCCCGGCACCCTGCCGGAGAGGGGAATTCACCCTAGAGGCCTTCTTCATCACCATGCAAGCCTCCGGTGTGATGCGTGAGTAGTTCATCCTTGGACTACGGATCCATGTAGTAGCTAGATGGCTGGTTTCTCCTCCTTTGTGCTTTCATGTTTAGATCTTGTGAGCTCCGTTCATGATCAAGATCATCTATTTGTAATTCATACATGTTGTGTTTGCGGGGATCCGATGGATATTGAGATGCTATTTCAGATTGATTATTGATTCTATCATGTCTTTGTTATTTGAGATCTTGCATGCTTTCCGTTGATAGTAGCTATCTTGGCCAAGTAGATGCTAGCAACTCCAAGAGCTAGTATTTATGCTCGATAGTGGGTCCATGCCTCTCGTAATCTGGAGAAGTGACAGAAATCTCTAAGTTACTAAATGTGCTGTTGCTACTAGGGAGAAAACAACAATCCTTTGTTCATAGAACAATCGTATTGTTTACACGCAGTTCGTAAAGCAATAATCTGTTACTTCTAACTTAATACTGGAGGGGGTTCGGATGATAACCTGAAGGTGGATTATTAGTCATAGATGCAGTTGGATGGCGGTCTATGTATTATGTTGTAATGCCCAATCAAGTCTCAAAGGAGTCAAGATGATTAGTATATGCATGTATTGCTTTCTAGGTGTTTGTCAATTGCCTCACTGTAATTTGTTCACCCAACATGTTATCTATCTAAGGAGAGCCACCTCTAGTGAACTATGGATCCCGGTCCTTTTTCTTTACATTCAATCTACAATCTTTTACTGCTTTGTGTTTACTTTCTACAAACTTTTACTTCCTTCCATTCGATACGTTTAATCCTTTGTTTTCCGCAAAACATGGTGAGATTGACAACCTCATCGCAAGTTGGGGACCAAGTTCTGTGGTTGTGTTGTGCAGGTCTCCACGTTGCTACTAGCACCGGTAGTGCGCCCTGCCAAAGCTCAGCTAGTAACACCTTTGGGGTGTTTCCTTGCTCCTACTGGTTCAGTTAAACCTTGGTTTCATAACCGAGGGAAAACTTACTGCTGTGCTCATCATACCTTCCTCTTGGGGTTCCCAACGAGCTCTACGTTGAAGGTCGAGCGCATCACATATTAACACTATCAAAGACTTTTCTAGCTTCCTTAGAAACATCATAGAATTCTTTAAGCAAGGTTTCTAGAATAAAATCTCTCTTTTCGGGGTCCTCAATTTCTTTAAGTTTAAGAAACATTATTTACATTATGGGGTTAAGATTAATATACCTAGCTTCCAACATGTGAACTAAAGAAGCTGCAGCAATTTCATAATTTATAGCAAGTTCTACAGGGGATCTATCCTCAATATCCTCATGCTTGCTAACATGATTAAAGAATTCTTCAATATTATCTTTCCAAATTATAGAGCCACTACCTATTGAAAGGTCTTTCAGGGTGAACTTAGGGATCAACATGGTGAGCTAAGAACGAGGTAACTAAAGGAGATATGCCCTAGAGGGAAATAATAAATAGGTTTTTATTGTCATATCTCAATTAGTTTATAATAGTTTCATATTGTGCTATAACTATGCCACGTAGAAACATTGGTACAAGTGTGGTATGAAACAACCAAGTCCCTAGTAGCCTCTATTCATACTAGTTCGTTGGTGACGAAGATGATCTAAGTTTCAAGATCATGGGCATTTATGCCAACTGACAACGAGATCATATCATTGGAGAATGATGTGATTGGACATTCCTCGAAGGATTGCAACACGATCAAGTCATATGGTTCATTGTTGCAATAGCTATACCTAGACTCCTTCTCCTTAGACCGTGAGCTCATATTACTCACTATTTCCCTAGGCTGCTTAGACTGCATCAACCGTCATCTGGTAATACGGTGGCCATAAAGGTGTATGTTGGGTATTCCGAATGAACAGTAGATGACATGTGACTGCAAGACCGGGATTTGTTCACCCACATGACGGGTAAAGATACATACGGCCGGCTTGGTGAGATTATATCTATAAATGTTGCAACATGTGACTAGGTCACGAGGATGTAATATCACGGTAACAAGAAAACAGAACTTGTTGTGAACGATATTGAACAAAGGTATGCGATACCGATGATCAGATCTCGGACAAGTTGTATCGAGAAGAGGATGCTACATTTAGACGGTTCAAACGACATTGTCATCAGGAATGCATAGGGGTCACATGGACATCCCTGGTCCCTCTGTTGATCATTGATAAAGATCATGTCTAGAGCATTCCTAAGCCATGAGAGGATACACTTAAGGGTATGATGAGAGTGATCATTCGTAAGACGGAATCATAGTAGAGAAAGAGAGAAAGCCGGAATCGTTCCGCGGAGAGATCCGAAGTTGTTCGGAGAAAGAATAAAGGAAAAGCCTCGAAAAGTGTTTTTGGATAAATGGGAATTTAAATATATATTTATTATATGTTAATTGTGAATTAATATATTATAAATAATATTTAGATTAAGATTTATATAGGCAACTTTTATATTAGGCTAAATACCGGAGGGAAATAGTCTAGAATAAAAGTTGCAGAAAAATAAAAGGAAAAAGAAAAAGCAGCAACCCACGTGGGCGGCACATAACTGCCGCCGCACAGGGCAGCATACAGCTGGGCCGCGCTCGCACGTGGCGGCAGATAAAGGGCACCGCATGGGGGCGGACAGTAGCCAGACGGCCGCCGGGCCGGTCGGCTCGACCCCGGCCCACTCGGGCACTCGGGGGAGCCAGGCCGCCAGGCAGGCCGCGGCTACCGCCGGCCCACCCGGTCGCCCCCTCCCTGCTGCTCACCACCTTGGGCCGCCGGGGCAGAGACCCACCCGGGCCACTTGCTGCCGCCGCCTGCTGGCAGGCTTGGCCGCGTGGTGGGCTCGCCGGCCCACCCGCTGGGCTGAGCTGCTGCTGGCTGCTGTTGGCCTCTATGGGCTGCTGGCTGGGTCCGGCGAGGTGGCCCATTCGGCCACCTTTTGGCCCAGCCGACTGCCCCTTTATTTTTGCCCCTTTTCCCCTAGTTTTAGTCCCACATGGGGCACCTAATGGAGAGGGCACGCCCCCCTCCGCCTATATAAAGGGGTGCCCATGGGAGGACTAAAGACACACAAAATTGGAGAAGTCCTTTGGTTGACTTTCTCCTCCTCTCTCTCTCTATACCTCGTGACCATGGCCCCAAGTCTGGGCTATGCGATCGAGGCACACCTGCAGTACGCCGTTGCGCTGCAGGGATTCCTAGCCGGATATCAACTTCCGCACTCCCAGCGGGATTGTGGAGCCGGAGGTCTCATCGTGCACCGGATGTGTACGAAGACACGAGGCGCAACACTTGGGGCACTTGAATGTCGTGAGCCGGAGCTGTTGCACGATGAAGATGATGAAGATCAAGAAGGAGCAAGGGGTGACCTGCGAGGAGCAAGGGGTGACCTGCGAGGAGCTTCGTGACCTTGAGGTCGGCTTTGAGTACGACTACATCAACCATGTTCCCCACGGAACGTTAACCGCGTTCGGTCTATAAGGGTATGTATTCTCTACGCATTGGCCGTTACTGCATTACTACATAGATAGATCATAGGCAAGTTCTGGTGTTCCTTCGTAGGATTTTTTTCTGCACCGATCCCCAACAGTAACAACTAATTTTTTTGTGTTTGTGATAAAAAATGAGCAAACAAAGCAGAAATAAACTAAGCAAAACAAATAAAACAAAGTAAAGAGAATGGTTATTAGGGACTCCCCTTGTGAAGATGTCCTTCACTCCCCGGCAACGGCGCTCGAAAAATAGCTTGATGGCTCAAAATATATTCGAGCTCGTTGGGGAACCCCAAGAGAAAGGTATAATGAGCACAGCAGCAAGTTTTCCCTCAGTTATGAAACTAAGGTTATCGAACCAGTAGGAGTAAGCAAACACCTCCAAGGTGTTGTTTCCAACTTGGAATCCTGCACAACACAACCACAGAACTTTGCCCCCAACTTACAGTGAGGTTGTCAATCTCACCGGTTTTGCTGAAAACAAAGGATTAAATGTATTATGTGGAAGATAGTAATTGTTTGCAAAAAGTAAACAGAAAATAGTAAATAGTAGATTGTAGATTAATGGTAAAAGAAAGGATCGAGGTCCATAGTTCACTAGAGGTGATTCTCCTTAAGATAGATGACATGTTGGGTGAAAAAATTACAGCAGGGCAATTGAAAAACATCGAGAAAGCATACATGCATATACTTGTTGGGGATCATAGCAGAAAACAAAAAATTTCTTACGTTGGAACCCTATAAACTACCTAGGATCTATCTATGTAGTAATGCGGTAACGGCCAATGCGTATAGAATATACCCTTGTAGACCGTACGTGGTTAACGTTCCGCGTGGAACGTGGTTGATGTAGTCGTACTCGTAGCCGACCTCAAGGTCGCGAAACTCCTCGCATGTCACCCCTTGCTCCTTCTTGATCTTCATCGTGCAACAGCTCTGGCTCACGACATTTAAGCGCCCCAAGTGTTGCGCCTCGTGTCTTTCTACACATCCGGTGCACGATAAGACTTCCGGCTCCCCGATCCTGTCGGGAGTGCGGAAGTTGATATCCGGGTAGGAATCCCTGCAGCACAACGGCGTACTGCAGGTGTGTCTCGATCGCACAGCCTAGACTTGGAGCCATTGTCATAAGTTATAGAGGACGGAGGGAGAAAGTCAACCAAATGACTTCTCCAATTGTGTGTTTAATCCCACCCATGGGCACCCCTTTATATAGGCGTAGGGGGTGTGCCCTCCCCATTGGGTTAGCCATGTGGGACTATTCGTTAAAGGAAAATTACAGGAATTTTCGTCCTGGCCGAATGGGCCAAAATTACTCAGCCCAATAGTCAAACAGAAAAATAGATAATAAAAAGAAAAAGGGAAAGCAGCAGCTGGGTAGGCACTGGCCGGGTAGGCCTTGGCACGGCCCACCTCGCGCCCAGCACCCCCCCCCCCCCGGGGCGGCGGCCTGGCGAGGCAGCCCGGGTAGGCCGGCTCTGCCGACCGGCGCCCCAGCTCGCGCCCCGCATCGCCCGGGTGGGCCGGCTAGCCCCGCGGCCCAGCTCCTTGGTGCCCGCGTGGGCTAGGTCGAGCAGGCCTCGGTGGCGGCTGGTAGTTGTGGTCCTCCCCCTGTGCGGCGGTTAATAAAAACCGCCCACGTGGGCTGTTTCTTTTTCTTTTTCCTTTTATGTTTCTGCAGCTTTTATTCTAGGCCTTTTCCCTCTGGGATTTGGCCTAACATAAAAGTTGCCATTATTAATCTTAATCTAAATATTATTTAGAATATATTAATCCACCATTAACATATAATAAATATATATTTAAATTCCCATTTATCTGAAAACACTTTTGCGGTCTTTTCCTTTATCCTTTCTCCGAACAACTTCGGATCTCTCTGCGGAACAATTCCGGCTTTCTCTCTTTATCTACTATGATTACGTCTTACGAATGATCGCTCTCATCGTACCCTTAAGTGTATCCTCTCACGGCTCGGGAATGCTCTAGACATGATCTGTATCAATGATCAACAGAGGGACCATGGATGTCCATGTGACCCCTATGCATTCCTGACAACAATGTCGTTTGAACCGCTAAATATAGCATCATCTTCCTTTTGTTTCTCGATACAACTTGTCCGAGATCCGATCATTGGTATCCCATACCTTGTTCAACCTCGTTCACAATAAGTTTTGTTTTCTTGTTAACGTGATATTACATCCCTGTGACCTAGTCACATGTTGCAACATTTATAGATGTAATCTCACCAAGCCGGCCGTATGTATCTTTACCCGTCATGTGGGTGAAAAAATCCCGGTCTCGCAGTCACATGTCATCTACTGCTCCTTCGGAATACCCAACGTACACCTTTATAACTACTGTATTACCAAGTGGCGCTTGATGTAGTCTAAGCAGCCTTAGGAAACAGTGAGTAATATGAGCTCACGGTCTAAGAAGAAGGAGTCTAGGTATAGCTGTTACAACTGTTGGGGATCGGTGTAGAAAACAAAAAAAATTCCTACGAAGGAACCCTAAAACTTGCCTAGGATCTATCTATGTAGTAATGCGGTAACGGCCGAAGCGTAGAGAATACATACCCTTGTAGACCGTACGCGGTTAACGTTCCGCGGGGAACGTGGTTGATGTAGTCGTACTCGAAACCGACCTCAAGATCGCGAAGCTCCTCGCAGGTCACCCCTTGCTCCTTCTTGATCTTCATCATCTTCATCGTGCAACAGCTCCGGCTTACGACATTTAAATGCCCCAAGTGTTGCGCCTCGTGTCTCCGTACACATCCGGTGCACGATGAGACCTCCTTCTCCCCGATCCCGCCGGGAGTGCAGAAGTTGATATCCGGCTAGGAATCCCTGCAGCGCAAGGGCGTACTGCAGGTGTGCCTCGATCGCACAGCCCAGACTTGGGGCCATGGTCAGAAGGTGTAGAGAGAGGGAGGGAGAAAGTCAACCAAAGGACTTCTCAAAATATGTATTTGGTGTATTTAATGCCACCCATGGGCACCCCTTTATATAGGCTAAGGGGGTGTACCTTTCTCAAAGGCTAAGCCATGTGGGACTAATACTAAAGGAAAAAGTCAGCAGAAATTTGGACTGCCAAATGGGTTGTTTCTACTCAGCCCAATAGGCAAACAGAAAATAAACAGCAAAAAGAAAAAGGGAAGCAGCAGGGGCTGGCCGGGTGAGCCTTTGGCGTGGCCCACCCCGCGCTCAGCCTCACCCGCGAGGAGGCGGCATGCTGGGCCAGCAACCACGGGTGGGTTGGCCACCCCAAGCGGCCTATTGGCGCCCGCGACCCAGGTGGGCCGGTGCCACGAGCGGCCTAGCTCACCCCGCCTGGCGGCGGCCTGTGCTCTGCCCTGCCCCGCCCGGGTGGGCCGGCGGCCTGCGGCGGCCAGGCGTTGCCCTGCTATCTGCCGCCCAGTGCGGCGGCTATTATCCGCCGCCCACTTGGGCTGGCTATTTTTCTTTTTCCTTTTATTTTCCCGCAGTTTTATTTCTAGGCTATTTCCCTCCGGGATTTAGCCTAATATAAAAGTTGACTCTATAAATCTTAATCTAAATATTATTTATAATATAATATTTCATAATTAAAATATAATAAATATATATTTAAATTCCCATTTATCCGAAAACACTCTTCGGGGCTTTTCCTTTATTCTTTCTCCGAAAAACTTTAGATCTCTCCATGGAACATTTCCGTCTTTCTCTATTATGATTCCGTCTTACGAATGATCGCTCTCATCGTACCCTTAAGTGTATCCTCTCACGGCTCGGGAATGCTCTAGACATGATCTGTATCAATGATCAATAGAAGGACCAAGGATATCCATGTGACCCCTATGCATTCCTGATGACAATGTCATTTGAACCTTCTAAATGTAGCATCCTCTTCCTTTTGTTTCTCGATACAACTTGTCCAAGATCCGATCACTAGTATCCCATACCTTGTTCAATCTCGTTCACAACAAGTTATGTTTTCTTGTTACCGTGATATTACATCCCCGTGACCCAGTCACATGTTGCAATATTTATAGATGTAATCTCACCAAGTCGACCGTATGTATCTTTACCCGTCATGTGGGTGAACAAATCCCGGTCTTGCAGTCATATGTCATCTACTATTCCTTCGGAATACCCAACGTACACCTTTATAACCACCGCATTACCAAGTGGCGTTTGATGCAGTCAAAGCAGCCTAGGGAAACAGTGAGTAATATGAGCTCACGGTCTAAGGAGAAGGAGTCTAGGTATAGCTGTTGCAACAATGAACTATATGACTTGATCGTGTTGCAATCCTTCGAAGAATGTCCAATCACATCATTCTCCAATGATATGATCTCGTTGTTAGTCGGCATAAATGCCCATGATCTTGAAACCCAGATCATCTTCGTGACCAACGAACTAGTATGAATAGAGGCTACTAGGGACTTTGTTGTTTCATATCACACATGTACAAATGTTTCTACTTGGCACAGTTCTAGCACAATATGAAACTATTATAAACTAATTGAGATATGATAATAAAAACCTATTTCTTATTTGCCTCTAGGGCATATCTCCTTCAGTCTCCCACTTGCACTAGAGTACAAATAAACTAGCTTGCATTTTACTTATATAAACCATATACCATATGCTTTTACAGATCATGCATGCTCATGGGAAACGTCATGTCCATGTTCTGTTTTACCATATCATTATGTCTTTTGCAAATCGTTAATGTCTTCCTAATTTTGACATTCACTCCATTATCTTATAATGGGTCAAAGCATTTGTTTGGCAACAAAGTGAGACTTTTGTTTCTAGTGTTTATGATGACGGGTGTTTTTTACTGTTGTCATCTAAACTTCGAAACACACTTTGCTATCCTTTGTGTATATACTACAGTCATGGCAGCAGAACGAGGCCGGATTCCAGGAGCTTACAGTGATGTTAGATCAACCTCGATGGCTTTCTCATGGGCACTGGGCCCTGGGACACATAATTCTACGTTAAAAGCGAACTAGCCCCGCCATAACATTATACATCACTTAAGATGGAGCCTTTATACTTCTATATCTATGTAGATCCTAGTGCATGAAATGCATCTATGCCACTTACATTGCTTCTTGATACTTAAGTACAAACTTAATTCTGGTTCAGTGATCAACTCAGGAATCACTTGAAGACATGCTCTTAAAGTTAAGACTTTGTCCTATCAACCAGAATCTTGGGTCACATTATGTCGAGTATACAACATGGTTTTATGGAAGAACCTATGACTGAGGCATAGGAGATGCAACGCATCTCTTTCTTTCAACCATAGTTGCAATACTCAATGCTTCATATAGTAAGAACTTCTTTCTCACCCTGTTCCATTCTGAGCTTCTTCAGAATCTTGTCTTAGGACATTCTGAACATCTTTCAGAATCAAGTCCAGGAAGCATTCGACATTCAGTGTTTATTAAACTCACCAATCTATCTCGATAGATCTTATTGTTTAATAACTTCTACTTCATCCTAACTTAAATACTATTAACACCAATCACATCATTCACATATGTCGTCCACATATCACAGAATGATTTTATGCTCCCACTCAAATATGACATTCATGTTTGAGATCTAGGGATTTCACTTAGCTCCCACTCAAAATATGTCAGTTACATATTATGAATTAGCCAAGACGATTTGCTCCCACTCAGAACTAGGTCCTCTCGATAATCTTGGATGTTCCAAAATTCCTTGATCATCATCAAATTGAGAATTCCACTAACGAGATTTCAATGACCATTCATTTCTCATACTTAGGTCCATCACGCTTCTTTGTATTTTGTAGGTATGTCTTATTCAAAACATGACAAGTGAATCAACAATATAATTCCACAAACTTGTAGAATACATATAGTTGAATCCTACTTACTTTAGAAAAATATTCCCTGAAACTTTATGATCATTATCATTGGTTTCTCCTCTATTTGCAGAGTTTACATTCACGAAACAAATTCCGCTGCACCACTCAACAATTCGGAGGTAAGGTCTAATACCTTGTTTTGATCTTCTACTTTCTTCCACATGTATCTTCATCAAGACACATCAACTTAGGACAACAACAAGTTTGCCCCTTGTGGAAGATGCATTCATAGCTTCCTAAGAATGCTCTACAAAGACTTGTTTATTCGCCACGATTTCGACTTGTCGAAGTCTCCAGAAACTCGAACATGCCATAACACTTATGGTGTTGTTTCCACGAATCTTTAAGACGTTACTTTGTATTTCAAGTGTTTTCTTATTTTGATCTCTAACTCGGAACGACAACTATAAACACTATAAGAGATAATATTATACCATATGTATCTTATACATAATGATTATGATGTTTAGATATTTCAACAAAGTTTGAATTCGTTCAATTATCATAATTTGTGAAACATCTTTCACAAGTTCCTTTTATGCTAAACTTAACTTGAATACTTTAGTCATGTCGATCAAATCAAAGAGACTTCGTATTCTTGTTAATTTCAATATCCTCTTACTGTTGTGAACTCATTTGAACAATTCAAATCATTTCATAACTTCATGTTTCATTAAGTAAATACACTTATTCACTTAAGTCCACAATAAATGATTTCCCCTACTTGTTGAAAATATGATACATCATTATGTATAAGTTTCAACATTTCTTCGTGTTATATGTTGATCCAAATTCTACAAAGTAAAGGCCAACTTCTGACGGAGCGGAGCGAGGCCCGTCACCGGAGGCTTGGGCCGGTATATATACTTCTTGTAAGCCGCCGGTTGGGAAAAGGTTGCATCGGTGAAATCCCCGACGTTGTGTAAACACTCTCCGTTATAGTGAAGTTTTGATGGCTGGCGCCCGTGGTTTTTCCTTTATCTTTGTTGGAGAGGGTTTTCCACGTTAAATCTGTGTCCCCCTTGCTTTGATTTTATTTTTGTTCTTTGTTATTTACTTGTCACAAAGCTAACAAGTGGTATCAGAGCCCCGGGTTCTAATCTAGGGTTTGCGACATGTCGTCATTAAAGTTCGATCTACCACAGCTGGACTACTCCACAAGATTCTGCTTGTGGCAAGTGAAGATGCGGGCGATTCTCGCCCAAACTTTAGATCTGGATGATGCGCTGGATGTATTCGGGGAAAAGGATGCTAAGAGCTGGTCTGACGAAGAGAAGCGGAAGGACCGTAAGGCTTTGTCTATGATTCAACTTCATCTATCTAATAATATTTTGCAGGAAGTCTTGATAGAGAAATCTGCTGCTACCCTTTGGGGGAAACTAGAATCGATCTGCATGTCAAAGGATCTAACCAGTAAGATGCATGTGAAGATGAAGTTGTTCTCACATAGATTGCAGGAAGGTGGATCGGTAATGAATCACTTATCTCTTTTCAGAGAGATTATTTCTGATTTGCAATCTATGGAAGTAAAATATGATGATGAGGATCTAGCCCTATTACTCTTATGCTCGCTGCCTAGTTCTTATACACACTTTTGTGATACAATGTTGTTGGGCCGTGATAAGATAACCCTTGATGAAGTACAAGATGCCCTCAAACAGAGGGAAAATATGAAATCTATGGTGCAGGAAGATGGGGCGTCTTCCAAGGCTGAAGCTCTGCAGGTTCGTGGCAGGACCTAGCAGAGATTTAACAACCATGACAACCAAGATAAGAGCAAAGACGGTAGAATTCGTTCGAAGTCCAAGGGAAAGGACAAGTTCTGCATGTATTGTAAGAAATCTAATCATGTTATTGATGATTGTTGGAAGCTGCAGAATAAGGAGAAAAGGAACGGTACTTACCAACCGAAAGATAAGGATCAAGGTAATGGTAAGGCTGCTGTTGTTTCTAGTGATAGTTCTGACAGTGAATGTTTAGCCGTTTTTGCTGCCTGTGCTTCTCATGATGATGAATGGATACTTGATGCTGCATGTTCGTTTCATATTTGCTGTAACAAAGATTGGTTCAGTTCATATGAGTCTGTGCAGACTAGAGATTTTGTACGTGTGGGGAATGACAACTCGTGCCATATTGTCGGAGTTGGATCTGTTAAGATCAAGACACATGATGGCGTGACGCGTACGTTGAATGAGGTGAAGCACATACCAAGCATGGCCAGAAATGTGATCTCCCTGAGTACCATGGACGTTGATGGATACAAGTACGCTGGTGGGTGTAGATTGTTAAAGGTATCAAAAGGTTCTCTTATTCAAATGATAGGTGACATGAATTCTGCTAAGTTATATGTTCTTAGAGGTAGCACTTTGCCTGGTATTGCTGTTGCTGTTACTTCTAATGATTCTGATGATTGTGGTAAAACAAATCTGTGTCATATGCGTCTTGGGCATATGAGCGAACATGGCATGGCAGAGTTGGTTAAGAGAGAGTTGATTGATGGTTGTAACTTGGGTAAGTTTGAGTTCTGTGAGCACTGGTTTTTTGGTAAGCATAAGAGAGTTAAATTCAATGCTTCCGTTATACCACCAAAGGCATTTTAGATTATGTGCATGCTGATGTATGGGGGCCTTCCGTAAGACATATATTGGTGGTGCTAATTACATGCTTACTATTATTGATGACTACTCAAGAATGGTGTGGTCTTATTTTCTGAAACATAAATCTGATGTTTTTGATGCTTTTAAGAAGTGGAAAGTTATGGTAGAAACGCAAACTGAAAAGACGGTAAAGGTACTACGTACTGACAATGGTATGGAATTATGTTCTAATGAGTTTGAGGAGTTTTGCAGTAATGATGGTATGATCAGGCACCACACTATCCCTTACACTCCTTAGCAGAATGGCGTGGCTGAGCGCATGAACAGAACCATCATCTCGAGGGCTCGTTGTATGTTGTCCAATTCAGGTATGCACAGGCGTTTCTGGGCTGAAGCAGCCAACACAGCGTGTTACCTCATCAATAGGTCACCTTCTATTCCACTTGAGAAGAAAACTCCCATTGAGGTATGGTCAGGTTCGCATGCTGATTATTCACAGTTGAGAGTTTTTGGTTGCACTGCTTATGCTCATGTTGATAATGGAAAGTTAGAACCTAGAGCTGTCAAGTGCATATTCCTTGGTTATGGTTCAGGAGTTAAGGCATATAAACTATGGAATCCTGAAACTAAAAAGATTTTGTTGAGTAGGAACATTGTTTTCAATGAATCCGTTATGTATCATGACAGCTCGCCATCAGATCCCTCTCCTGTTGCTATTGGAGAGGAGGGAGTTCGTGTGCAGGTGGAGCACCTGCAGAAAACTGTTGATAATAATGCTGTTGTTGATGATACTCATGAGGAAAATATTGATGATGATGTTGTTCAACACTCACCTACTGTTTTGCAGCAGCCACAGGAATCTATTGCTGCTGATAGACCGAGGCGTAACATAGTTCCACCTCGTCGTTTAATTGAAGTGTGTAATCTTGCTCATTATGCTTTGAGTTGTGCTGAACAGGTGGAGCATGATACTGAACCTGCTACATACAATGAGGCCGTTGCATATGTTGACCATGAGAAGTGGGTTTCTGCTATGCAAGAAGAGATGCAATCGCTTGATAAGAATGGCACATGGGAAGTTGTGCGCTTGCCTAAACAGAAGAAGCCCGTCCACTGTAAGTGGATATATAAGAGAAAGGAAGGTTTGTCTCCTAATGAGCCTCCAAGGTTTAAGGCAAGGTTAGTAGCAAAAGGTTTCAGCCAGATTCTAGGTATTGATTATAATGATGTTTTCTCTCCGGTTGTGAAGCATAGTTCTATTCGTGCTTTCTTTGGTATTGTTGCTATGCATGATCTTGAGCTTGAGCAGCTAGATGTAAAGACTGCTTTTCTGCATGGTGAACTGGAGGATGAGATTTACATTGACCAACCTGAAGGGTTCATAGTTCCTGGAAAAGAGGATTTGTGTGCAAATTAAAGAGATCACTTTATGGTTTGAAGCAATCTCCAAGACAATGGTATAAAAGGTTTGATTCATTTATGATCTCCCAAGGTTTTAAGAGATCTCAGTTTGATAGTTGTGTTTATATAAAGTTTGTTAATGGATCACCTATTTACTTGCTGTTATATGTTGATGATATGTTAATTGTTGCCAAGAGCATGAAAGAAAACACTACTTTGAAGGCACACCTAAGTAGTGAATTTGAGATGAAAGATCTTGGTGCTGCTAAGAAAATCCTAGGTATGGAAATTAAACGGGACAGAAAAACTAGGTTGTTGTTTCTTAGTCAGCAAAGTTACGTTGAGAAAGTTCTTCAACGTTTTAATATGCATGATGCAAAGTCTGTTAGTACTCCTATTGCTCCTCACTTTAAATTGTCAGCTTTGCAATGTCCTAGTTCTGATGAAGATATTGAGTACATGTCTTGAGTTCCTTATTCTAGTGTTGTTGGTTCCTTGATGTATGCCATGGTTTGTTCTCGCCCTGATCTATCATATGCTATGAGTTTGGTGAGTCGTTACATGGATAATCCTGGTAAAGAACATTGGAAAGTTGTTTAGTGGATTTTCAGGTACCTCCGTGGCACATCCAACGCTTCCTTGAAGTTTGGCAAGACTGGTGAGGGACTCGCAGGCTATGTGGATTCAGATTTTGCTGCCGACTTGGATAAGAGGAGGTCCCTCACAGGTTATGTGTTCACGGTAGGTGGATGTGCCGTGAGTTGGAAGGCAACGCTGCAACCAGTTGTTGCTTTATCTACAACCGAAGCAGAATATATGGCTGTTGCGGAAGCTTACAAAGAGTCTATTTGATTGAAAGGTTTGTATGCTGAGCTTTGTCAGGATGATTTTTGCATTAACCTGTTCTATGACAGTCAAAGTGCTATTTACCTTACTAAGGATCAGATGTTCCATGAGAGAACAAAGCACATTGATATCAAGTACCATTATGTCCGTGATGTTGTTGCACAAGGTACGCTGAAGGTATGCAAGATAAGCACTCATGATAATCCTGCTGATATGATGACAAAGCCTGTTCCTGTTGTTAAGTTTGAGCTATGCTCAAGCTTAGTTGGTATAACTGCTTAGCCCAAGTGGCTGTTGGCGCCGAAGGTGTTTTTTTTGTTTGTTCAGGGAGATGATTACTGCTGATGCTACAAGAGGGAATTTGTCTCAAGGTGGAGTTTGTTATATGTTGATCCAAATTCTACAAAGTAAAGGCCAACTTTTGGCGGAGTGAAGCGAGGCCCGTCGCCGGAGGTTACCACCGCTACAAAGTACGGATCGTTGATGACCTAGGTTACCACCGCTATATATACTTCTTGTAAGCTGCCGGTTGGGAAAAGGTTGCATCTGTGAAATCCCCGGCGTTGTGTAAACACTCTCCGTTATAGTGAAGTTTTGCTGGCTGGCGCCCGTGGTTTTTCCCTTCTCTTTGTTGGAGAGGGTTTTCCACGTTAAATATGTGTCCCCCTTGCTGCGATTTTATTTTCGTTCTTCATTATTTACTTGTCGCAAAGCTAACACTTCGCATATCACCGTTTTACCAGAATGCGGAGTTTTAGTCATTCTGCCCAAGAGGCATGGTTTTGCAAAGTCTCTAGATTAAGCATCTAGGACCCCGATCTTTTATAAAGAACCTGCAATAACCAAAATGACTTAAACTATAGTGTCATTTCATTATTAAACTTTGGAGATCTTTTAGCATTCTAATCCTTTATAAATGTTTAAACTATTATCATTAACATAGTGATGAGAATAACTTGTTTGTAATCACAGTGTGACCATAAGGTATTGTTCATAAGAATAGTACAAACTGGTTTGTAACTTGTTCATATGAATAATGGTCTCGCCAAAAACGAGACACACAAACAAGGATTACAAAATTATATTCAAGTCCACTAATCCAAATGATAAACTTTGAGGAAAGTGGTGATGACGGCCATCAACTGTTTTGCTTGCCGTCATCAAGTCACGCTGCCTCAAATCCAGCAATTCTCAAGCAGATCATCATGTTTTCAAAAAATGGGACAAGTATCAAATACTTTGCAAACTGCAACGAGTTTTGCAAGAATCACATTTATAATTTGTATATCTTACATATACATTTTCATCCATGACCTCCATTTGAAATCAAGCCCTTCTAAGAGTTCTCAACTCTGATGCAAGATCGCTAAGTGTTTTTCCAAACATTCTGGAGTCATCGAATTATCTCCTAATGGTTATTGTATCAAGAAGAGAAGATCACCTTTTACGAGGATATCCCTTAGGCGTGGGTATTAATCTATGAAGTTGGACCCTTTTGCTAAGTTCCAAATTAAGCAATATATTCCCATGGTCGCAAAGGACCTCAATGGGATAGGCTAAGATCTACTAAGATATTTGCCAACAGACATCTAGACTAAGTTTATAATTAGAGATCAATTTATAATTGGTCTCCACTAAAATTGTCATCCCCTGGACGATTTTAGTGATCATATGATCCCTATCCTCTGCACCTCCCCCGATCGTCACGGCCATCAGTGCATTATCAAAGGTAGACACTCACTGATGTCAATCACATCATCCATGTGACTCACGCTCAATCTTTCGATCTCTTGTGTTCTGAGGCCATGCTTCTATGGCGTGATAGGCTCGCCAAATCTAACTTGTGTGTATTCGCTGTGCAACATGGCTTACACCCACTGTATGCGAACATAGATATGTCTGACACCTAGGCCTGTACCCTGGATCGCCTCATACCGAAGAACTTTCTTGATGGTGCACACACAAGGGGAACACGGAACATTGGAATTAAATAGGGATTATCTTATTTGCTACCATTGAGTATCTAAATACTAGCACACAATAAGATGTAAAACAGGTATCAACATCATATGTATAATGTGATATGATATGGTCCTTCTTGCGCCTTGATCTCCATCGAGCGCTCCGGCACGATCTCCATCTTGCCCTTGGTTTGATGCCAAGTCCACGACGCCGCCACCAGGTCGTCCATCGGAACGATGACTATTACTATACTACTTAGCAACAGAAAAGTAAACTACTTTGCCTTCACAACGACCAATGCCATATCATAATCACATGCCCCTGCAAAATAAAGTTAGACGCCTCTACTTTATCTATTGCAAGTTTTGTGTGGTTGTTAGCTTTCGCAATAGAAACGTTTCTAAACTACGAACTTTCCAACCACAACATGGATCCAACAGTTATCTCTATTACACCCCTTTCGTGGCCCTCTGTTGTAAATGCTATATCAACTATCGAATGAGAGATAGACACCCGCTAGCCACTTATACGGTACAAGCCATATATTGAGCGTGGAACCAGTCTCGCCTATGAATACGTGTAAGGTCGGTCTGGGCCGCTTCATCAAATAATACCGCGATATAAACAAGTACAGGTTAGAGGGTAACAACTAAGGGATTAATGCCCACACAGAACTTGTGCATACTGGCCGTACAGCACTCCTAAGAATAGATCGGCTCTAATACCACTGTTGGGGATCGCAGCAGAAAACAAAAATTTCCCTACGTTGGAACCCCAGAAACTGCCTAGGATCTATCTATGTAGTAATGCGGTAACGGCCAATGCGTATAGAATACATACCCTTGTAGACCGTACGCGGTTAACGTTTCACGGGGAACGTGGTTGATGTAGTCGTACTCGTAGCCGACCTCAAGGTCACAAAACTCCTCGCAGGTCACCCCTTGCTCCTTCTTGATCTTCATCGTGCAACAGCTCTGGCTCACGACATTTAAGCGCCCCAAGTGTTGCGCCTCGTGTCTTTGTACACATCCGGTGCACGATGAGACCTCCAGCTCCCCGATACCGCCAGGAGTGTGGAAGTTGATATCCAGCTAGTAGTCCCTGCAGCGCAACGGCGTACTGTAGGTGTGCCTCGATCGCACAACCCAGACTTGGGGCCATGGTCACAAGGTATAGAGAGAGTGAGGGAGAAAGTCAACCAAACGACTTCTCCAATTGTGTGTTTAATCCCACCCATGGGCACCCCTTTATATAGACGGAGGGGGTGTATCCTCCCCATTGAGTGAGCCATGTGGGACTAATAGTTAAAGGAAAATTACAGGAATGTTCGTCCTGGCCGAATGGGCCAAAAGTACTCAGCCCAATAGTCAAACAGAAAAATAGATAATAAAAAGAAAAAGGGAAAGCAGCAGCACCTGGGCAGGCGCTGGCCAGGTGGGCCTTGGTGCGGACCACCTCGCGCCAAACAGCCCCCCCTCCCCGCGGCGGTGGCCTGGCGAGGCAGCCCGGGTGGGCCGGCTCTGCCGCCCAGCTGCGCCTGCGCCCCGCACCGCCTGGCTACGCCGGCTCGCCCCGGCGGTCCAGCTCCCTGGCGCCCGCGTGGGCCAGGTCGAGCAGGCCCCGGTGGTGGCTGGTAGCTATGGTCCGCCCCCATGCGTCGGTTAGTAAAAACCGCCCACGTGGGTTGTTTCTTTTTCTTTTTCCTTTTATTTTTCTGCAGCTTTTATTCTAGGCCTTTTCCCTCTAGAATTTGGCCTAATATAAAATTTGCCTTTATAAATCGTAATATAAATATTATTTAGAATATATTAATCCACCATTAACATATAATAAATATATATTTAAATTTCCATTTATCCGAAAACACTTTTCCGATCTTTTCCTTTATTCTTTCTCCGAACAACTTTGGATCTCTCTGTGGAACAATTCCGGCTTTCTCTCTTTCTCTACTATGATTCCGTCTTACGAATGATCGCTCTCATCGTACCCTTAAGTCTATCCTCTCATGGCTCGGGAATGATCTAGACATGATCTGGATCAATGATCAACAGAGGGACCAGGGATGTCCATGTGACCCCTATGCATTCCTGATGACAATGTCGTTTGAACCGCTAAATGTAGCACCCTCTTCCTTTTGTTTCTTGATACAACTTGTCCGAGATCTGATCATTGGTATCCCATACCTTGTTCAACCTCGTTCACAACAAGTTATGTTTTCTTGTTACCATGATATTACATCCCCGTGACCTAGTCACATGTTGCAACATTTATGGATGTAATCTCACCAAGCCGACCGTATGTATCTTTACCCGTCATGTGGGTGAACAAATCTCGGTCTTGCAGTCACATGTCATCTACTGTTTCTTCGGAATACCCAACGTACACCTTTATAACCACTGTATTACCAAGTGGCGCTTGATGTAGTCTAAGCACCTCGGGAAACAGTGAGTAATATGAGCTCACGGTCTAAGGAGAAGGAGTCTAGGTATAGTTGTTGCAACAATGAACTATATGACTTGATCGTGTTGCAATCCTTCGAGGAATGTCCAATCACATCATTCTTTTCAATGATATGATCCTATTGTCAGTCGGCATAAATGCCCATGATCTTGAAACCCAGATCATCTTTATGACCAACGAGTACTAGGGACTTGGTTGTTTCATACCACACCTGTACCAATGTTTCTACTTGGCACAGTTCTAGCACAATATGAAACTATTATAAACTAATTGAGATATGACAATAAAAACCTATTTATTATTTGCCTCTAGGGCTTATCTCCTTCAATACTAATCATCTTGACTCCTATGCGATTTGATTGGGCATTACAACATTATACATAGACCGTAATCCAACTGCTTCTATGACTAATAATCCACCTTCAGGTTATCATCCGAACCCCCTCGAGTATTAAGTTGCAAGCAACAGATAATTGCATTAAGTATTGTGTGTAAAGTAAACAATACGATTGTGCTATGAACAAAGGATTGTAGTTTTCTCCCTAGTAGCAACAGCACATCTAGTACCTTAGAGATTTCTGTCACTTCCCCAGATTCCTAGAGACATGAACCCACTATCGAGAATAAATACTCTCTCTTGGAGTTGCTAGCATCTACTCGGCCAAGTTAGCTACTAACAACGGAGAGCATGAAAGATCAGAAATAACAAAGACATGATAGAATTAATAATCAATATGAAATAGCATCTCAATATCCATCGGATCCCCACAAACACAACATGTATGATTACAAATAGATGATCTTGATCATGAACGGAGCTCACAAGATCTAAACATGGTAGCACAAAGGAGAAGAACCAACCATCTAGCTACTACATGGACCCGTAGTCCAAGGATGAACTGCTCACGCATCACACCGGAGGCAGTCATGGTGATGAAGAAGGCCTCTAGGCTGAATTATACCCTCCGACAGGGTGCCGGAAAGAGCTTCAGATCCCTCTCGATCTAGAGAGGGAGATGATGACGGCTACAGACTCTTTCGTGGAATATTGATCGGGTACTTAGGCTTTCTGTATCGGAGGCTTCTTATAGGCGAAAGGGGAGACCGAGGGGGTGCCCTAGGCAGCCGCACCACCCCTGGCCCCTCTCCCCCTCGTCTTCTGGCTCCGTGTTCCCCTCGGTAAAATATTGACTTTGGCTTTTGTCCCGTCCAATTCCGAGAATATTCATTCTCTGACTTTCCTGGAACCAAAAACAGCAGAAAATGGGCAGCTGGCACTGTGGCATCTTGTTAATATGTTAGTCCAATAAAGTGTATAAAAATACTCCAAAGTATGGACAAAACATAAGAATGTAGATATAAAACAAGCATGGAACATCAAAAATTATAGATACGTTAGCAACGTATCAGGAGGACGTCCGTGAATTTTCCTGTGAGTTGCATCAATTCCTTTGACGAGAACAATCCAAGAGGTGATGAGGTTCTTACTCAGTGGGGCTTGGGACGGCCAGGAACGACATGGCTAAGCGGCGGGCAAAACTAGGGTCTCGGCATGGTGGTTGGGAGGAGGAGGAAAAAGGGAAAACTAGCGAGCTAGGGTTCCTGGTGATGGTGTAGGGGGTCTTATATCAAGTGAGGCTGGTGACGCGCTTCTTGGCATGGCGACCGGTGGAGGCGCCGACTGCGATCAGATTCCCGAGTGGGAGGTTGACGATGACCGCTCGGGCGGGCTGGGCTTAGGTGGGCCAGGCGGTGGAAAAAGAGAGAGAGGGAAGAAAAACTCAGTTGTGGCTGAGTTAGGTTTCAAAACTGTTTTTCTTTTCCAAAACCTTCTCTATTTTGTATTTTCTATTTTTCAAACCAAAGTACCACATGTAATTATTTTAAACTTTAGTGAGAGTTCAAATTATAAAAAAAAACAGAGACCTTCTACACATATATTAGAGGCTCCACCTACTTATGGTTTTCAAAGTTTTTAGTGGATGTTATACAATGCTGGACTAAAATTTATCTCCACCAGTGCAGCCAGCTGTGCATGAATGGGTTGAATGGGTCTTTGAGATTTTTAACCAGGAATTATTGGGTTGTTATTGTACGTGCCGACCTAATAAAAAATTACAGAACTTCTGAGGATTCTTCAAGTACCGCGGGTCACTTGAGATTGCCCACGCATTCACAACCATCCTCAACTTCGCCGGCACAATGTACCCGCTGATATATGTCATCTTGATGCTTTAGGGACGAGGAGAGGCGACGCAGGGGGCTGCCCGATTGCCTCCTTTATCTTGTGCTTCAGGTATAACTAGACCATGAAAGCGCGCGTTGCCGCGCCCGTCTATATATTTATACAAGATGAAGACATACAATTACATAACATACAATTAGGAAAAACTGACTGACATATGTAGAGAAGTTTAGATACTCCAAATATTGCGAGAAAATAAGGATCGGAACTCTCATATAGGCGTCCCAATAGCATACTGTATTCTACATTATTCTAAAGGTAACAATGGAAACCAGTTATTCACATGTGCCTCTACAAAAAATAAAACTCCAAACGGACTTCTAAAATAAATGATTTAGTCTGATGCCCAAGACACATTATTGTCGACCACCACATTATATATAAATACTTGTTCTCTAATAAATAAATCCCCACTTATTTTTCAAGAAACATCTTAATAATCAATATTAAAGCATTGCGAATATTTAGAGATAGATATATACCTGAGCTGAAAACTACAAAACTACTTTGAGGCAACGAGCTGCTTCATTCCTATCATCCGCCATCAAGATTTAATTCCCTAGCATTCCAACATAGCCTTCATTATTTTGAAACGTTTAGTGGTGCGCTCGCTTCATTTCTTTCATGCACAAAAAAGGGGAAATAAGAGGAACTCACAGCTGTAACCTCCAACATTACTAAAAGCATTGTCAATGAACACTCTTGATATGGCAGCATTCGACAACACAGCCGATGAGTGCAACTCTGTTACACCAGCCAATGATATTTAGATATTGAGAATATTTGAGGAGGTAAGAAGAAAGGAACTACACATACAATTATTGATTAGTCATACTACTTACTCTTTACAGTAGTTTCATCAACCATTATTGGGGGAATCTACAAAAATAACGGCACAACTGAGGCAAGAAACTTCAATAGAAAACTGAGCACATTTGTCATTATAAATAACTCTATCGTGGGAAATCAGTTTTTTTGTTCTGACAAGCAGGAATGATAGAAGAAGAGAAAAGAAACCTCAATTTTTTGTTTCTCCCACACACACCACCATATATATTGGAGCTTCAACGAAACAAGAAACCCCTTGTGCCCCATCCACATTTTGCTTTATGTCCAACATTTCGATGCAACAAAATTTATGCTTCATTTTCACCTAATATAAAGTAGTGATAAATAAGAAACAAAAGAAATATACCTTTTCGATCCTTGCTCCCATTTCACAATTATCGTTAAAAAGACCCTTATTGTTTTTAATTATATACTTGAATACTTTCAAGATGCTCACACAAAAATATGTATGCGACCGACCAACTTCTCTTGCTGGACATCTGAACAGTTCCCACAGAGCCCAGTAATTAATGCTCAAACGGTTTGATGTACACTTCTTCAAACAATCAAAATCTTGATGCCCACCCCTCAGCATAATTAACCATCTGATGCTACTTCTACATCCATCCTGAAGCATGATTTGTAAGATTGCCTGTGTACTCCGTACCTAGGAACCAGAAGGCAGCAGGGCAGTCAAGGATTGGGAGCCTCTTCAGCAGAACACATAGAAAGGAGCATATAAACAGAAATGATGATTCAGATATATAAAAGAGAGAACATTCAAGAGCTAATAAATATTAGCTAGAAAATCCAAGAGAGATGAGTGCAAGAAAAAAAAATCAAACCCAAACAAGAAGATCGATGGGAGTCTTGTCTTCTCCTCCAGTAGCAGCAACATCTGTCTCATTCACCACTACCTGCTAGTTGAACAACACCGTCAAATGTATATATAACAACAAAAAACACTACCTCTCGGTTATTGGTTACCTATGAATTGTACCTTTCACATGCTGATGCATCTGCGCCTTCGTCCCCGTTTGCAGTTGGACCCACGTAGTAGCTTATGCTCGCGTGATCTGCGGACTCTAGATAGACCTTGCCGATTCATCTTCTGGGGGCATTAGAGGTGTGAGGTGTCTTGGAAGAAGATGCTGCGGCGAATGATTTGCAAGATGAAGAGCGGGTGTTGAATCACTGGACTCGTCAGCGAGTTGTGCAGGATGCGTCGCCACGAGTTATCACCATAAGGCCTAGGTAGCCGCTGCCACGGTCAGAAGGGGAGAGGCGCTCGTGGTCGTGTAGTCGTGGGTTGAGGAGAAAAATAAGAGAGAGGAACTCGGCCAACCTCGGATGTAGACAGTATGGGCCATGCATTTACCCGTCTTGGCCCGATTAACCACAGATTTCCCAGGTTGATCTCCGGAGCAGAGGCCCAGAGACGTTGGGCTGGCTGGGACGATCATGTGCGCATCGCGAAAACAGCGTCAGGGTCGGGCGGCGAGAGATGGATCAGTATGGATCGTTCGATCACGATATCCGACGGCTGACGGCACCAAAACGCTGTGAGGAGGCCTAGCTAGCTCAGTTTTACTATATCTTAATCGGTATCTTTGTGGTATAAATATATACTCCTTATGAAAAAATCGTGTGCTTCAGGTAGTTCATGCTATTGCTGCTCTTCTTCGCCTCGCTGCAAACAATCAGGTGCAATTCCTCGAGTTAACAAGTTAATTTCTTTCCGCTGCCTTTTTTAGATGAAAGGTTCAAAGATCCCAGGTTTAAATTAATATAATAAACAATAGTACAAACTCGTTAGTTAGAATGCGTCCTTAGACAGTTTACAACAAAAACAAAACAAACTGGCTCTACCGTCTCTAACAATCTTGGAGCCAGTTACAAACAAAAGCCTATTCCAGTATATAAATAAAAACCGCCTCTAAAACAACCTTAAGGAAGATGAAAATACTGACCAGAATCTACAAATTCCACCCCGCATTTTTGGCAAAATCTCTCGTTTTCGTTTTCAGCTCCACTCGCTTCAGAATTGCCACAAGCGCAAATTCCGCTTTTTATGGGTCCAAAGATTCTTTCGCAAATATCTACTATTAGAAACATGTATTATTCTTAGCTGCTTCAACCGCATTAGAGGCGATTATTAATTTCGGCCCATTTCAATACACATGTTATTAGAGTCGATTTGAATTATAAACCGGCTAAGGTCTCCTTCTCGTAGTATTATATGATGAAGATCCACTAGTATTCGATCTTGCTAGTGAGATGCACCGTGTTGTCCAAGTTTGCAAGTGCTGGACTATTTGAATGTGCATTTTAATCTTGTCCACTTTTATTTTGTACAATCTATTTTTGATGCAAACACAACATATATCACGCACACATTGTAATGCTTACAACTCCCTTCCTTGTTAATTACTTTTTGGTCTACAACCATAACAACTTGTTCGGGCATTGAAAAGCCCGGACACGACGATTATAACTGCAACTAGGATAACAATGACACTAAAGGCATACTGTAGGCACATTTCCTTTTGAAGAGCATACTTTGTGATCTTATTCATCTTCATCCTAGTTGTTTGCCTAGCTTCCTGCTTCTCAATGTTATGTCCATCGATGAGATAGGCCAATAATAGCTCTATTTGCCCCTTCTCTTCCACAATTCTTTCCTTTTTTCTTTGTTGGTTTTGCTTGCTTTCTCCATCTTCCGGATTGTCTCATGAGCTAGCCTTAGCTTCTCTTCGGTCTTCCTCAATTATTCACCTATTCTCCTCCTTTATAAAGTCTAATTCTTTTATGAGAATGATATTTGCTACTATACAATATTGATACTGGGCACATCCATCCCAAATACCGCAGCCACAGGCTAATTCCTAGCAAAAATTCAAAACAAATTGAATTGGGAAAAGCTCATAAAAATAAGCACACCAATATTTTTAGAATAAATTGAATTAGAGAGACGAAATCTAGAAGTAATACATCATCCAACGAGGAGGAATAGTTCATGGTGACTTTGAGATCGCAGTCGTCCATCATCCGAACCATGGAAACACATATGTCAGCGGAAGTGATATGATGTGCGACGGTGATTTGATGTCCGCGGTACCTCATGTAGTGGGATCGATATGTCGTGGATCTCGATCTAAACCATAACCTCCGGATGGCCTTGGGGGCAGTCGGCGGCAGCGCGGCACGGGAGGGAAAAGAGAGATGCACGGGCCAGAAAGGAAGAGGATTTAGGAAGGGTTTGGCACGTGTGGTTGGGGCATAAAAAGGAGGATTCAGACCCTCTGGATAATAACCGGAGAGTTCGAAAATTTTCATTTTTGGATATACTTCCGATTTTCATCTATTTGTTTCCACTAAATGCATGTAAAATTCATATTTTCTTATGAATATTAATTTGTCTTATTTTGCAGATGGACCATGGGTGAATGTACCTCAGGAATCATGTGACCAATGTGTACCTTGATGGTGTTGCGGACTTTTTGAAAGCATCTGAAAAGAATGTGGTTGATACAGAGGACCCGTGGGTACTTTGCATATGCTATGAATATATAAACATCAAGATTACAAGCACTACACAAATCCAAACACATCTTTATCAAAAGGGGATTCATGATGGGGTACGAATGTTGGAGCCACCACGGAGACGAACAACAAAGTAGAGATAAGGAGGGTGATGCTTATGATCAGTAAATCAGTGCAAGGGATGTCGTAATGCATGATGTTGAGATTATCACAACATTTTCATCAAATCACGAGGTTCATCAAACAAATCACATGGACATTACATCATCTCAAGGGAACATGACACACGAACAAGACAACATGAGTCAGATGTTGCGGGAGTTTAAAGAATACTGTGAGGATTAGAAAATGTACGATAAATATGTTGAAGACTCTGACAAACCAATGTACCACGGATGTAAGCCGCACTACACAAAGTTAGCTACTGTGGTTGAACTTCTGCCGATGAAGCAAAACTTCGGATGATATGGTAAGAGTGTAACCAAGTTGTTAACATCCTTACAAGACTTTCTTTCGGAAGAAAACCACATGCCAAATAATTTTTACAAAGCTAAGCGGATTGTGTGTCCATTGAAAATAGAAGTTCAGAGAATACATGCATATAAAATGATTGTATATAATACTGTGGTGATGCCTACATCAATTTGTGTGAATGACCGATGTGCAAATTTCTAAGGTTTCAGGTTCTGAAATGTGAGGTAGCTGATATGGTAGATGACAATGCGGATGACATGGATACTGGTCAGGTGAGTAAGAAGCAGCAGAAAAACCAGGTAGGAAGGACATCTTGGTAAAAGTGTGCTGGGTACCTACATATTACTACTCGTTTGAAACACTTATATGCAAACACGGATATGACAAAGCTGATGCGTTGGCACGCAGAGGAGCGCATTGTGGACAACATGCTGAGACACCCTACCGACTCTCTGCAGTGGAGGAACGTCAATAGGTTGAAGCCTCTGCGACATGGCAGTGATCGTTTCGGTAAAGATACTAGAAATTTGAGGTTTGCACTAAGCACTGATGGAATGAACATGTTCGGCAACTATAGTACCACCCATAGCACCATGGTTGTGCATGAAGAGCAAGTATATCATGCTCGCAATACAAATCTAGGGCCCAAAGCAACCTAGTAGTGACATTGATGTGTACATTGCACCTTTGGTGAAAGATTTGAAACTTTTTGGATTGAATGAGTCGGAATATGTGATGCACATGTGCAGGAAAACTTTACCCTATTATGCATGTTGTTCATAACCATTAATGATTATCTGGCCTATGAAACTCCTCTAGACAGGCTATAAAAAGGACCAATGTGTGTCTAGTGCCCAGACAAGACACCAAGTTCGTATTTGCATGGATATAATAAAATGGTGTACATGCGTCATCGGAGGTTTTTGCCAAAGTGTCATCGATATCGGAGCATGAAGAAAAAGTTCTATAACACTCATGAGAAAGATTTGGCTCCTCCAATTTTAAAAGACAGGCAGATCTATGCTCATCTTAAACTCTTAAAAGTTGTGTGTGAGAAAGGATTCAAATGCACGGGCAGAGCAAGAGGCAAAGGAATAGGCTAATGCAAAGGCAAGGAAAAATAAAAATAAATAGTTATATTAGATGATCACCCTCGCAAAACAAAACTAGTCTGGAAGAGATGTCGATACTTTTGAACTTACCTTACTAGGAGCAGTGCGGCGTTTGACATTCCATTGATGTGATGCATGTTGAGAAAAATGTATGCAAAATCATAGTAGGAACATTGGTGAACATGAAGGACAAAAAAAAAGATAGTGCGAACAGATGATATGAAGCTACAAAACTCAGTGAGGGAAAGCACCTAAGGTTGATGCTCAAGGAAAGCCAGCGCCCATGAGTTATGTCTGCAGCAAAAAAGAGGCAAAAGGAATGTGTGATTCACTATATGACATGTGTTTTCCAACGGGCTACGCTCAGTCTTGTTTCCTAAGCCGAGAACTTGGTTGTAGGGGGCGCAAAGGATGAGATAAATAACCACAATTCATTGTGGACCATTCAAGCCTTTAACCTGATTCAACGCATCACTTGTCTTCTCCACGAGGTCCTGAAATATTAGGTTCATTCGAAGCTCTGATTCACCAACCTGATGGACCAAACTTAAACCGCTTAGCTTGGCTAAGCATATCAGACAAAATTGTCTCTGGCGATGCACATAAGATAAACCTATTTATGCTAGGATCAGTGGCTCTGGAGATAGGCTACCGGGATAGATAATGTAACGGATACCATACTCTAAATATCTACAAAGGAGCACATTAGAATCATATGCAATATAGCAAGACACACTTACATCCATAGTCTGGTTGATTCTTTGTAATCGTTTTTGAGGATGTCATCCTCTTGCAAAGCTGTAAATAGTTTTTTATATTTAATTTAATAGCAGTAGGGGCCTTCCCCACTGTTCAAAGTTTCAAAAAAAATAGCAAGAGTGAAATACTTTGAAATCATATGATCAAGTATGACGGGACTATGCTTGGCTTATCTTTCAGTAGACATAACTGATCTTCGATAGAGTTGATCTCAGGCTCAGGATTAGTTATAGCGAAGAACCAATACCAGACATAAAGGACAACATTCAAGACATAGCATAATGCAATGCGCATACGATTTGAATGACATGTCATATTAAAGATCTTACATTAAACCTAGGTGCAAAGATCAAATAAATGGGTTTAAAATTCCCTCGACATGGCATTTCAATTAAACCCATAGTTAAAGAAAAGGGTAAATTGTTCTCCTAAATAAAAAAGGTTCGAAGTTTTGTAAACCTACATGGTTATATTTTTAACAGATAGATCTTATTTCACCATATATTATTCATATTTTCTTATTTAAAATAAATTAGTTAGGAACTTCAGAATTTTTACTCATATTCTCCTAATTCTATAAAATATTAAAGTTTGACAGGGGCCCACATGTTATAATTATTTTAATTACCGAAGACCTTTTCGAAAATGTTTAAATACCTTACATGGGGACACACGTGTCATAATATTATTCATAATCTAGTATAATATTTATAGAAAACAATTACAAAAAGGATTAAAAGAAAATACAATGTCATTGTGATGTCATGTTGGCGTCCCTATGGCCATCACCTTGTCGGTCGAGCACGAGACAATTGGGAGCATGAGGGGATGCAAAATGATGCGCGCTCGATGGACATGACCAGGACGAACCAAAAGAGGGTGGCGCTGCTAAGAAATGGCCACCTCAACATCATCGTCTTCATGGCCGAACGGCGACGCTTGAAGGCGAACAGCTATATAGGATGCCATATAGCAAAATAGAGAAGGCTGAGTGTACTGGGAGAACTAGGAGCTCACCGTGAAGCTTATGGGATGCTCGGTGACGAGGGGAGGCGGGAGACGACGACTATGACAGTGACCGTTGTCGTTGCAGAAGAGGAGGACGTCCGTGAATTTTCCTGGCGAGTTGCATCAATTCCTTTGACGAGAACGATCCAAGTGGTGATGAGGTTCTTACTCAGTGGGGCTTGGGACGGCCAGGAATGACATGGATAAGCGGCGGGCAAAACTAGGGTCTCGACATAGTGGTGGGAGGAGGAGGACACTAGTAGAAAGAGGGCATTTGGTCTAGCGCCCAAATTCCATTGGTCCCGGTTCGTTTTCGTAATCGGGACCAATGCCAGGCACCGGTCCCGGTTCATGCCGCCAGGGCATTGGTCCCGGTTCATCTGTAAGCATTGGTCCCGGTTTGTGGCACGAACCGGGACCAATGCCCCCGCGACGCACACGTGGCGCTCTGCGAGGCATTGGTCCCGGTTCATGCCACCAACCGGGACCAAAAACCCCGCGACGGTCAGCAGTCCAAGACAATTAATGTAAATTAATTTGGGGTAGAAATTAATTCGAGGCAGAAATTAATTCGAGGTAGAAATTGAACTGATCACTATTTTTGAACAAATCTTTCACGAATTAATCGAGACAAAGGTCTAAATTGAGACATTTTATTATTCGACCACAAATTTTTCCATACAAATAAAGATGCGACTTTATAAATTCCTAGTCGACAACACTTCCGCTGTCGCTGTCCTCCGAGTCGTTGTCCTCCGTGCCGCCGGCTTCCTCGTCGTCGTCGGACGAAATCTCCATGATTTCGGCGTTGTTCGGGAGACGGAGCTCGTCTGCGCGCATAGCGGCGTCGATGGCGGTGTAGATGGTCCGTCCATGGACGGACCAGAACAACTCCCGCCCTTCTTGGTTGCGGCGATCCGGGTGCACCAGGCGCCCGTCCACGAAACGGTTGCCAAGCTTGGCCTTCCGCTCCTTCTTGAACAGCCGGGGCCAATACTCGTTGCACGCCGCGTACCGGGGTAACTCCCTAATGCACGCGGGCAGTTGGCGGCGACGCTCCGCGATGACGTACTCCATCTCGTATCCGCGGGGGTTGAGGAGCGGAGCCACCAGCACACCCCCCTCGCTGATGCGAAATCCGGCGGGAAGGGTCGCGTGCGGCGGCGCGAGGATGCCGTAGATCGCAAAATGCGCCGCCTCATAGTGGTTGAGCGTGGGAACCTCCATGACGGCGCGGTGGAGATTTGAGAGGGAGGGGAGGCGAGACGACGGAGCGGTGGAGAGGCGATTGCTAAAGTGGTGGGGTGGAGAGGGACTGCAGAGAGGCAGAGGCGATGGCGAAAGCGAGCGTTGTGGCCTCATATTTATACACGGGGACGACGAAGCGACGGGGGATTGGTCCCGGTTATTGCCACGAACCGGGACCAAAGCCCCTCCCGCGCGACACGTGGCGGCCCAGCAGCGCGCCCCCCACCGAAGTCATTGGTCCCGGGTCATGCCATTAACCGGGACCAATGACCTGGGTGGGGTGCGAGCTGTTGGGACGCCGCGTGTCGCGCGGGAGGGGCTTTGGTCCCAGTTCGTGGCAATAACTAGGACCAAAAACCCTCCCCTGGCTATATATAAGCCCAGCCCTTTGCCCACCAAATTTTGCTGGATTGTGTGTGAGGTGTGGATGCTAGCTTTTTTCTTTCTTTGATTGCACACAAGGTGTTCGACAAAATGTCCGAGCCACACTTTAGTTAGCACAACACGGTATCCTCGGCTGAGGTTAGCAACCTTATCTTCTTTATTTGTAACTGATACAAAAATATTGCATCTGTCCATGTAGGGTGGTCATTTTACTATTCACGATGTTATTGTAATGGTTAATTATTATGACGCAGATCGATGCACGAATGCGATGGATGTATGGCGACCGACGCCATTCCGATTTTATTACAGGCCTCCATAAATTTATCGATTTGGCTAAGGCAAACAAAGTGGATAATTTTGTGCCGTGTCCCTGCGTCGACTGTCGGAACATGGCGGAGCACTCTGCCCCGAGAATCCTTCAAAGCCATCTGCTTCGGAGAGGTTTCATGCCCGGATATTATTGTTGGGCCATGCACGGAGAAAGAGGGGTTAGGCTGGAAGAAAATGAAGAAGAGGAGGATGATGACAGCTATCCTATGTCCCCTGAAGAATACTGTGATACTGCAATGGAAGACAATGAAGAAGAGGGAGGCGGCAATGAAGAAGAACAACGGGCATCGGATGAGCCCGCTGATGGTCTTGGTCGGGTTATTTCTGATGCAAAGCAACAATGTGATACAGAAAGGGAGAAGCTTAAGTTGGAGGCCATGCAAAAGGATCACAAAAAGTTGTTGTACCCAAATTGCGAAGATGGCAGCACAAAGATCGGTACCACACTTGAACTGGTGAAATGGAAGGCAGAGACTAGCTTATCTGACAAGGGATTTTAGAAGTTACTGAAAATAATGAAGCCGAAGCTTCCAAAGGATAACGAGCTGCCCGAGACAATGTACGAAGCAAAGAAGACTATCTGCCCTCTAGGATTAGATGTGGAGAAGATACATGCATGCATTAATGACTCCATCCTGTACCACGGTGAGAAGTACGAGAATATGGATAAATGCCCGGTATGCAATGCATGTCGATACAAGATCAGACAAGATGACCGTGGTGATGTTGAGGGAGATGACGAGCCCTCCAAGAAGAGGGTTCCTGCTAAGGTTATGTGGTATGCTCCTATAATACCACGGTTGAAACGTCTGTTCAGAAATAAAGAGCATGCCAGGTTGTTGCGATGGCACAAAGAAGAGCGTAAGAAAGACAGGAAACTAAGACACCCCGCCGATGGGTCGCAGTGGAGAAACATCGAGAGAAAGTACTTGAACTTTGCAGGTGATGCGAGGAACTTATGGTTTGGTCTAAGTACAGACGGCATGAATCCTTTTGGGGAGCAGAGCTGTAGTCACATCACCTGGCCAGTGACTCTATGTATCTACAACCTTCCTCCTTGGTTGTGCATGAAGCGGAAGTTCATTATGATGCCAGTGCTCATCCAAGGACCGAAGCAACCCGGCAACGACATTGATGTGTACCTAAGGCCATTAGTCGATGAACTTTTGCAGTTGTGGGCAGAACCAGGTGTAAAGGTGTGGGATGAGCACAAACAGGAGCCATTTGACCTACGAGCGTTGTTGTTCGTAACCATCAATGATTGGCCTGCTCTTAGTAACATTTCAGGACAGTCAAACAAGGGATACAATGCATGCACGCACTGTTTAGATAATACTAAAGGTACATATTTGGATAAATGTAAGAAGGTTGTGTACCTGGGGTGTCGTAAATTTCTTCCGACCAATCATCAAGTAAGAAAGAAAGGCAAGAATTTCAACGGTGAGGCAGATTACCGGAAGAAGCCTAAGCTCCCTAAAGGTGCTGATGTATTTGGTATGGTGAAGGACCTAGAAGTAATCTTTGGAAAGGGTCCTGGCGGTCAATCTGTTCCGAAAGACCCCATTACCGGACACACGGCCATGTGGAAAAAGAAATCTATATTTTGGGAGCTTGAGTATTGGAAAGCCTAGAGGTCCGTTCTTCAATCGACGTGATGCATGTGACGAAGAATCTTTGCGTGAACCTGCTAGGCTTCCTGGGCGTGTATGGGAAGACAAAAGATACACCAGAAGCACGGGAGGACCAACAATGTATCAAAGACCCACACAACAAGCATAGTGATAAAGGACGTAAATACTTAAGTAGCTACGCTCTTACCAAAGTAGAGAAGGAAATCTTTTTTGAAGTCCTTTACAGTATCAATGTCCCGGCTGGCTTCTCGTCAAATATAAAGGGAATAATAAATATGGCACAGAAAAAATTTCAGAACCTGAAGTCTCATGATTGCCACGTGATTATGACACAGTTGCTTCCGATTGCATTGAGAGGGCTTCTACCGGAAAATGTTCGATTAGCCATTGTGAAGCTATGTGCATTCCTCAATGCAATATCACAGAAGGTAATCGATCGAGAAAGTCTGGAAAGGCTATAGAAGGATGTGGTCCAATGTCTTGTCAGTTTTGAGTTGGTGTTCCCCCCCTCCTTCTTCAATATTATGGCACATCTCTTAGTTCACCTAGTCGAAGGGATTTACATTTTTGGTCCTGTATTTCTGCACAATATGTTCCCCTTCGAGAGGTTCATGGGACTTAAAGAAATATGTTCGTAACCGTGCTAGGCCAGAAGGAAGCATCTCCAAGGGCTATGGAACAGAGGAGGTCATTGGGTTCTGTGTAGACTTTCTTCCTGACCTTAAGCCGATTGGTGTTCCTGAATCACGGTATGAGGGGAGACTGAGTAGAAAAGGCATGCTAGGAAAAAAAGCAATGATATTTAGGGACGGACATTCTTTGAATCAAGCACACTACATAGTTCTCCAGAGTTCTACCTTCGTGGCTCCGTATATCGAGGAACACATGAATGTTGTACGCTCCAAGTTCCCGGGGAAGGATGACTACTGGATTAAAAAAATCACATGGAGACTTTCGGCACTTGGTTGCAATTACATCTCATGAATGACACCACTATTGGAGATCAGCTCTACTTGTTGGCCACGACACCATCTGCGACTGTATGGACTTTCCAAGGGTACGAGATAAATGGGAATACATTTTACACAATCGTCCAAGATAAAAAGAGCACCAACCAAAACAGTGGTGTCCGCTTTGATGCAACATGCGAGAATGGGAAAAAGGACACATACTATGGTTACATAGAGGAGATATGGGAACTTGACTATGGACCTACTTTTAAGGTCCCATTGTTTCGGTGCAGTTGGGTCAACATGAATGGAGAAGGGGTAAAGGTAGACCAGCTATACGGAATGACAACAGTGGATCTCAAAAATCTTGGTTACAGAGACGAACCATTCGTCCTAGCCAATGATGTGGCTCAGGTTTTTTATGTAAAGGACATGTCCTCTAGACCGAAAAAAAGAAAAAAATAAGGAAATGAATACATCAGACGATGAGCCCAGGCGTCACATAGTTCTTTCAGGGAAAAGAAACATCGCGGTTGTCGAGGACAAGACAGACATGTCAGCAGATTATGATAAGTTTGATGAAATTCCGCCCTTCACCGTGAAAACTGACCCAAGCATCCCGTTAAGCAAAGAAGATGCTCCATGGTTACGGCCTAAGAAGCGATCATAGGCAAGGGATCGACATACACGACGAAGGATTCATATCCTAAACCCTAAACCCTATGTAAATCTATGTAATGTATGGAAACTTTATGTGATGTATGGAAACTTTATGTGATGTATCAAATCTTTATGTAATGGAGTCTTTCACGGGCTTGCAAAGAAATTTTTCCGAGGCGGAGCTTCCGAAGATGTCGTAGGGCGTGTGCACCAACGACATCTTCGAGAAGCTCCGTCACGGGAGATTTCTCAACCCTTTCCCCAACACTATTAGAGGAGATGGAGTCTTTCACGGGCTTGCAAGGAAATTTTTCCGAGGCGGAGCTTCCGAAGATGCCGTAGGGCGTGTGCACCAATGACATCTTCGAGAAGCTCCATCACGGGAGATTTCTCAACCCTTTCCCCAACACTGTTAGAGGAGATGGAGTCTTTCACGGGCTTGCAGGGAAATTTTTCCGAGGCGGAGCTTCCGAAGATGTCATAGGGCGTGTGCACCAATGACATCTTCAAGAAGCTCCGCCACGGGAGATTTCCCAACCCTCCATCCATGGGGATGAAACTCTCTCTACCTATGTTCGCCTGTTGAGCTCCTTGCCATGGCGTATCGATGGTCCTTTTATAGGCACGGCGCCGCTTCTACTTTGTCTTGTTCCTCCGACAGGGTGTCGTGCGCAACATGCTTTATCTCATCGAGCAGTGCGTCCACCAACACGTCCTTATCCCGCCAACAGCTTTAGTCTCGGTTGCACCCACCAGCCGGGACTAAAGGTTACCCACGCGTCCTTATCCCACCGACAACTTTAGTCTCGGTTGCACCCACCAGCCGGGACTAAAGGTTACCCACGCGTCCTTATCCCACCGGCATCTTTAGTCTCGGTTGCACCCACCAGCCGGGACTAAAGGTTACCCACGTCCTTATCCCACCTGCAACATCGTAAGCCATCCCAAGATGCACATGATAGGTCATTTTGTGAAGGATTTTTTATGATGTTTGCAAATTTTCAAGTTCAATATTTTTCCTTGCAACTGTGACAGATAATATGACACCACGCAAAGGTTTCACATTGTTTGGATCATTTTTGAATTTCCTATGCCCGTTTCAAACTATATTCAAAACGACAAGCATGAAGCTTCTTAGTCCGGGGCTGAGCCTCGCTGAACTTGAAGTGGATCCCTGATGAAATAGCATGTTGTGAACCTATAAATGATTTTTTTTAAAATTCACAAGCATTATATCATGTACTTGTAGTTGAAATCTTGGAAACCTCCTACCGATTTGGCAGGAATTTGTCTTTTTCATGAGGGATGGACAGAAAGGTTCTAGATACACCGGTTGGGAAATTGTCCATATAAGGTGGTTTAGTATTTCTGGAAAATGGTTTGGTACCAATACCAAACTTTAATTTGGTGGTTGCTTCACAGAACACCCCGATTTCGGCACCTCAAAAATGGAAATTGGCTTTTTCGTGTGTCGAAAGGGAAAACTGCCTCCTGCAACATCGTAAGCCATCCCAAGATGCACATGTGTGCACAATATGGGCACATTATCACAAACTATGCCCTGATTCTAGCCATAACATTGGTGGTTTGACCTAAATGCCATGAAACCTCGAACATGATAGGTCATTTTGTGAAGGATTTTTTATGATGTTTGCAATTTTTCAAGTTCAATATTTTTCCTTGCAACTATGACACATAATATGACACCACGCGAAGGTTTCACAGTGTTTGGATCATTTTTGAATTTCTTATGCCCGTTTGAAACTATATTCAAAACGGCGGGCATGAAGCTTCTTAGCCCGGGGCTGAGCCTCGCTGAACTTGAAGTGAATGTCTGATGAATAGCATGTTGTGAACCTATAAATGATTTTTTTTAAAATTCACAAGCATTATATCATGTACTTGTAGTTCCAATCTTGGCAACCTCCTACCGATTCGTCAGAAATTTGTCTTTTTCATGAGGGATGGACAGAAAGGTTCCAGATTCACCGGTTGGGAAATTGTGCATATAAGGTGGTATACTATTTTTGAAAAATGGTTTGGTACCAATGCCAAACTTTAATTTGGTGGTTACTTCACAGAACACCCCGATTTCGGCACCTCAAAAATGGAAATTGGCTTTTTCGTGTGTCGAAAGGGAAAACTTCCTCCTGCAACATCGTAAGCCATCCCAAGATGCACATGTGTCCACAATATGGGCACATTATCACAAACTATGCCCTGATTCTAGCCATAACATTGGTGGTTTGACCTAATTGCCATGAAACCTCGAACATGATAGGTCATTTTGTGAAGGATTTTTTATGATGTTTGCAATTTTTCAAGTTCAATATTTTTCCTTGCAAATGTGACACATATTTGAAACCACGCGAAGGTTTCACACTTTTTGGATCATTTTTGAATTTCTTATGCCCGTTTCAAACTATATTCAAAACGGTGGGCATGAAGCTTCTTAGCCCGGGGGTGAGCCTCGCTGAACTTGAAGTGGATCTCTGATGAAATAGCATGTTGTGAACCTATAAATGATTTTTTTAAAAATTCACAAGCATTATATCATGTACTTGTAGTTCAAATCTTGGCAACCTCCTACCGATTAGGCAGGAATTTGTCTTTTTCATGAGCGATGGACAGAAAGGTTCCAGATACACCGGTTGGGAAATTGTCCATATAAGGTGGTATAGTATTTTTGAAAAATGGTTTGGTACCAATGCCAAACTTTAATTTGGTAGTTGCTTCACAGAACACCCCGATTTCAGCACCTCAAAAATGGAAATTGGCTTTTTCGTGTGTTGAAAGGGAAAACTTCCTCCTCCAACATCGTAAGCCACCCCAAGATGCACATGTGTCCACAATATGGGCACATTATCACAAACTATGCCCTGATTCTAGCCATAACATTGGTGGTTTGACCTAAATGCCATGAAACTTCGAACATGATAGGTCATTTTGTGAAGGATTTTTTATGATGTTTGCAATTTTTCAAGTTCAATATTTTTCATTGCAACTGTGACACATAATATGACACCACGCGAAGGTTTCACACTGTTTGGATCATTTTTGAATTTCTTATGCCCGTTTGAAACTATATTCAAAACGGCGGGCATGAAGCTTCTTAGCCCGGGGCTGAGCCTCGCTGAACTTGAAGTGAATGTCTGATGAATAGCATGTTGTGAACCTATAAATGATTTTTTTTTAAATTCACAAGCATTATATCATGTACTTGTAGTTCCAATCTTGGCAACCTCCTACCGATTCGTCAGAAATTTGTCTTTTTCATGAGGGATGGACAGAAAGGTTCCAGATTCACCGGTTGGGAAATTGTGCATATAAGGTGGTATAGTATTTTTGAAAAATGGTTTGGTACCAATGCCAAACTTTAATTTGGTGGTTACTTCACAGAACACCCCGATTTCGGCACCTCAAAAATGGAAATTGGCTTTTTCGTGTGTCGAAAGGGAAAACTTCCTCCTGCAACATCGTAAGCCATCCCAAGATGCACATGTGTGCACAATATGGGCACATTATCACAAACTATGCCCTGATTCTAGCCATAACATTGGTGGTTTGACCTAAATGCCATGAAACCTCGAACATGATAGGTCATTTTGTGAAGGATTTTTTATGATGTTTGCAATTTTTCAAGTTCAATATTTTTCCTTGCAACTGTGACACATAATATGACACCACTGCGAAGGTTTCACACTGTTTGGATCATTTTTGAATTTCTTATGCCCGTTTCAAACTATATTCAAAACGGCGGGCATGAAGCTTCTTAGCCCGGGGCTGAGCCTCGCTGAACTTGAAGTGGATCTCTGATGAAATAGCATGTTGTGAACCTATAAATGATTTTTTTTAAAATTCACAAGCATTATATCATGTACTTGTAGTTCAAATCTTGGCAACCTCCTACCGATTCGGCAGGAATTTGTCTTTTTCATGAGGGATGGAGAGAAAGGTTCCAGATACACCGGTTGGGAAATTGTCCATATAAGGTGGTATAGTATTTTTGAAAAATGGTTTGGTACCAATGCCAAACTTTAATTTGGTGGTTGCTTCACAGAACACCCCGATTTCTGCACCTCAAAAATGGAAATTGGCTTTTTCGTGGGTCGAAAGGGAAAACTTCCTCCTGCAACATCGTAAGCCATCCCAAGATGCACATGTGTGCACAATATGGGCACATTATCACAAACTATGCCCTAATTCTAGCCATAACATTGGTGGTTTGACCTAAATGCCATGAAACCTCGAACATGATAGGTCATTTTGTGAAGGATTTTTTATGATGTTTGCAATTTTTCAAGTTCAATATTTTTCCTTGCAACGGTGACACATAATATGACACCACGCGAAGGTTTCACACTGTTTGGATCATTTTTGAATTTCTTATGCCCGTTTCAAACTATATTCAAAACGGTGGGCATGAAGCTTCTTAGCCCGGGGCTGAGCCTCGCTGAACTTGAAGTGGATCCCTGATGAAATAGCATGTTGTGAACCTATAAATGATTTTTTTAAAATTCATAAGCATTATATCATGTACTTGTAGTTCAAATCTTGGCAACCTCCTACCGATTCGGCAGGAATTTGTCTTTTTCATGAGGGATGGAGAGAAAGGTTCCAGATACACCGGTTGGGAAATTGTCCATATAAGGTGGTATAGTATTTTTGAAAAATGGTTTGGTACCAATGCCAAACTTTAATTTGGTGGTTGCTTCACAGAACACCCCGATTTCTGCACCTCAAAAATGGAAATTGGCTTTTTCGTGGGTCGAAAGGGAAAACTTCCTCCTGCAACATCGTAAGCCATCCCAAGATGCACATGTGTGCACAATATGGGCACATTATCACAAACTATGCCCTGATTCTAGCCATAACATTGGTGGTTTGACCTAAATGCCATGAAACCTCGAACATGATAGGTCATTTTGTGAATGATTTTTTATGATGTTTGCAAATTTTCAAGTTCAATATTTTTCCTTGCAACTGTGACACATAATTTGAAAGCACGCGAAGGTTTCACATTGTTTGGATCATTTTTGAATTTCTTTGCCCGTTTCAAACTATATTCAAAACGACGGGCATGAAGCTTCTTAGCCCGGGCTGAGCCTCGCTGAACTTGAAGTGGATCCCTGATGAAATAGCATGTTGTGAACCTATAAATGATTTTTTTTTAAATTCACAAGCATTATATCATGTACTTGTAGTTGAAATCTTGGAAACCTCCTACCGATTTGGCAGGAATTTGTCTTTTTCATGAGGGATGGACAGAAAGGTTCTAGATACACCGGTTGGGAAATTGTCCATATAAGGTGGTATAGTATTTTTGAAAAATGGTTTGGTACCAATGCCAAACTTTAATTTGGTGGTTGCTTCACAGAACACCCCGATTTCGGCACCTCAAAAATGGAAATTGGCTTTTTCGTGTGTCGAAAGGGAAAACTGCCTCCTGCAACATCGTAAGCCATCCCAAGATGCACATGTGTGCACAATATGGGCACATTATCACAAACTATGCCCTGATTCTAGCCATAACATTGGTGGTTTGACCTAAATGCCATGAAACCTCGAACATGATAGGTCATTTTGTGAAGGATTTTTTATGATGTTTGCAATTTTTCAAGTTCAATATTTTTCCTTGCAACTGTGACACATAATATGACACCACGCGAAGGTTTCACATTGTTTGGATCATTCTTGAATTTCTTATGCCCGTTTCAAACTATATTCAAAACGGCTGGGCATGAAGCTTCTTAGCCCGGGGCTGAGCCTCGCTGAACTTGAAGTGGATCCCTGATGAAATAGCATGTTGTGAACCTATAAATGATTTTTTTTAAATTCACTAAGCATTATATCATGTACTTGTAGTTCAAATCTTGGCAACCTCCTACCGATTCGGCAGGAATTTGTCTTTTTCATGAGGGATGGAGAGAAAGGTTCCAGATACACCGGTTGGGAAATTGTCCATATAAGGTGGTATAGTATTTTTGAAAAATGGTTTGGTACCAATGCCAAACTTTAATTTGGTGGTTGCTTCACAGAACACCCCGATTTCTGCACCTCAAAAATGGAAATTGGCTTTTTCGTGTGTCGAAAGGGAAAACTTCCTCCTGCAACATCGTAAGCCATCCCAAGATGCACATGTGTGCACAATATGGGCACATTATCACAAACTATGCCCTAATTCTAGCCATAACATTGGTGGTTTGACCTAAATGCCATGAAACCTCGAACATGATAGGTCATTTTGTGAAGGATTTTTTATGATGTTTGCAATTTTTCAAGTTCAATATTTTTCCTTGCAACTAGTGACACATAATATGACACCACGCGAAGGTTTCACATGTTTGGATCATTTTTGAATTTCTTATGCCCGTTTCAAACTATATTCAAAACGGCGGGCATGAAGCTTCTTAGCCCGGGGCTGAGCCTCGCTGAACTTGAAGTGGATCTCTGATGAAATAGCATGTTGTGAACCTATAAATGATTTTTTTTAAAATTCACAAGCATTATATCATGTACTTGTAGTTCAAATCTTGGCAACCTCCTGCCGATTCGTCAGGAATTTGTCTTTTTCATGAGGGATGGACAGAAAGGTTCCAGATACACCGGTTGGGAAATTGTGCATATAAGGTGGTATAGTATTTTTGAAAAATGGTTTGGTACCAATGCCAAACTTTAATTTGGTGGTTGCTTCACAGAACACCCCGATTTCGGCACCTCAAAAATGGAAATTGGCTTTTTCGTGTGTCGAAAGGGAAAACTTCCTCCTGCAACATCGTAAGCCATCCCAAGATGCACATGTGTCCACAATATGGGCACATTATCAAAAACTATGCCCTGATTCTAGTCATAACATTGGTGGTTTGACCTAAATGCCATGAAACCTCGAACATGATAGGTCATTTTGTGAAGGATTTTTTATGATGTTTGCAATTTTTCAAGTTCAATATTTTTCCTTGCAACTGTGACACATAATATGACACCACGCGAAGGTTTCACATTGTTTGGATCATTTTTGAATTTCTTATGCCCGTTTCAAACTATATTCAAAATGGCGGGCATGAAGCTTCTTAGCCCGGGGCTGAGCCTCGCTGAACTTGAAGTGGATCTCTGATGAAATAGCATGTTGTGAACCTATAAATGATTTTTTTAAAATTCACAAGCATTATATCATGTACTTGTAGTTCAAATCTTGGCAACCTCCTACCGATTCGGCAGGAATTTGTCTTTTTCATGAGGGATGGACAGAAAGGTTCCAGATACACCGGTTGGGAAATTGTCCATATAAGGTGGTATAGTATTTTTGAAAAATGGTTTGGTACCAATGCCAAACTTTAATTTGGTGGTTGCTTCACAGAACACCCCGATTTCGGCACCTCAAAAATGGAAATTGGCTTTTTCGTGTGTCGAAAGGGAAAACTTCCTCCTCCAACATCGTAAGCCATCCCAAGATGCACATGTGTGCACAATATAGGCACATTATCACAAACTATGCCCTGATTCTAGCCATAACATTGGTGGTTTGACCTAAATGCCATGAAACCTCGAACATGATAGGTCATTTTGTGAAGGATTTTTTATGATGTTTGCAATTTTTCAAGTTCAATATTTTTCATTGCAACTGTGACACATAATATGACACCACGCGAAGGTTTCACATTGTTTGGATCATTTTTGAATTTCTTATGCCCGTTTCAAACTATATTCAAAACGACGGCATGAAGCTTCTTAGTCCGGGGCTGAGCCTCGCTGAACTTGAAGTGGATCTCTGATGAAATAGCATGTTGTGAACCTATAAATGATTTTTTTTAAAATTCACAAGCATTATATCATGTACTTGTAGTTCAAATCTTGGCAACCTCCTACCGATTCGGCAGGAATTTGTCCTTTTCATGAGGGATGGACAGAAAGGTTCCAGATACACCGGTTGGGAAATTGTCCATATAAGGTGGTATAGTATTTTTGAAAAATGGTTTGGTACCAATGCCAAACTTTAATTTGGTGGTTGCTTCACAGAACACCCCGATTTCTGCACCTCAAAAATGGAAATTGGCTTTTTCGTGGGTCGAAAGGGAAAACTTCCTCCTGCAACATCGTAAGCCATCCCAAGATGCACATGTGTGCACAATATGGGCACATTATCACAAACTATGCCCTGATTCTAGCCATAACATTGGTGGTTTGACCTAAATGCCATGAAACCTCGAACATGATAGGTCATTTTGTGAAGGATTTTTTATGATGTTTGCAATTTTTCAAGTTCAATATTTTTCCTTGCAACTGTGACACATAATATGACACCACGCGAAGGTTTCACATTGTTTGGATCATTTTTGAATTTCTTATGCCCGTTTCAAACTATATTCAAAACGACGGGCATGAAGCTTCTTAGCCCGGGGCTGAGCCTCGCTGAACTTGAAGTGGATCTCTGATGAAATAGCATGTTGTGAACCTATAAATGATTTTTTTTAAATTCACAAGCATTATATCATGTACTTGTAGTTCAAATCTTGGCAACCTCCTACCGATTCGGCAGGAATTTGTCTTTTTCATGAGGGATGGACAGAAAGGTTCCAGATACACCGGTTGGGAAATTGTCCATATAAGGTGGTATAGTATTTTTGAAAAATGGTTTGGTACCAATGCCAAACTTTAATTTGGTGGTTGCTTCACAGAACACCCCGATTTCGGCACCTCAAAAATGGAAATTGGCTTTTTCGTGTGTCGAAAGGGAAAACTTCCTCCTGCAACATCGTAAGCCATCCCAAGATGCACATGTGTGCACAATATGGGCACATTATCACAAACTATGCCCTGATTCTAGCCATAACATTGGTGGTTTGACCTAAATGCCATGAAACCTCGAACATGATAGGTCATTTTGTGAAGGATTTTTTATGATGTTTGCAATTTTTCAAGTTCAATATTTTTCCTTGCAACTGTGACACATAATATGACACCACGCGAAGGTTTCACATTGTTTGGATCATTTTTGAATTTCTTATGCCCGTTTCAAACTATATTCAAAACGGCGGGCATGAAGCTTCTTAGCCCGGGGCTGAGCCTCGCTGAACTTGAAGTGGATCTCTGATGAAATAGCATGTTGTGAACCTATAAATGATTTTTTTAAAATTCACAAGCATTATATCATGTACTTGTAGTTCAAATCTTGGCAACCTCCTACCGATTCGGCAGGAATTTGTCTTTTTCATGAGGGATGGACAGAAAGGTTCTAGATACACCGGTTGGGAAATTGTCCATATAAGGTGGTATAGTATTTTTGAAAAATGGTTTGGTACCAATGCCAAACTTTAATTTGGTGGTTGCTTCACAGAACACCCCGATTTCGGCACCTCAAAAATGGAAATTGGCTTTTTCGTGTGTCGAAAGGGAAAACTTCCTCCTGCAACATCGTAAGCCATCCCAAGATGCACATGTGTGCACAATATGGGCACATTATCACAAACTATGCCCTGATTCTAGCCATAACATTGGTGGTTTGACCTAAATGCCATGAAACCTCGAACATGATAGGTCATTTTGTGAAGGATTTTTTATGATGTTTGCAATTTTTCAAGTTCAATATTTTTCCTTGCAACTGTGACACATAATATGACACCACGCGAAGGTTTCACATTGTTTGGATCATTTTTGAATTTCTTATGCCCGTTTCAAACTATATTCAAAACGGCGGGCATGAAGCTTCTTAGCCCGGGGCTGAGCCTCGCTGAACTTGAAGTGGATCTCTGATGAAATAGCATGTTGTGAACCTATAAATGATTTTTTTTAAAATTCACAAGCATTATATCATGTACTTGTAGTTCAAATCTTGGCAACCTCCTACCGATTCGGCAGGAATTTGTCTTTTTCATGAGGGATGGACAGAAAGGTTCCAGATACACCGGTTGGGAAATTGTCCATATAAGGTGGTATAGTATTTTTGAAAAATGGTTTGGTACCAATGCCAAACTTTAATTTGGTGGTTGCTTCACAGAACACCCCGATTTCGGCACCTCAAAAATGGAAATTGGCTTTTTCGTGTGTCGAAAGGGAAAACTTCCTCCTGCAACATCGTAAGCCATCCCAAGATGCACATGTGTGCACAATATGGGCACATTATCACAAACTATGCCCTGATTCTAGCCATAACATTGGTGGTTTGACCTAAATGCCATGAAACCTCGAACATGATAGGTCATTTTGTGAAGGATTTTTTATGATGTTTGCAATTTTTCAAGTTCAATATTTTTCCTTGCAACTGTGACACATAATATGACACCACGCGAAGGTTTCACATTGTTTGGATCATTTTTGAATTTCTTATGCCCGTTTCAAACTATATTCAAAACGGCGGGCATGAAGCTTCTTAGCCCGGGGCTGAGCCTCGCTGAACTTGAAGTGGATCTCTGATGAAATAGCATGTTGTGAACCTATAAATGATTTTTTTAAAATTCACAAGCATTATATCATGTACTTGTAGTTCAAATCTTGGCAACCTCCTACCGATTCGGCAGGAATTTGTCTTTTTCATGAGGGATGGACAGAAAGGTTCCAGATACACCGGTTGGGAAATTGTCCATATAAGGTGGTATAGTATTTTTGAAAAATGGTTTGGTACCAATGCCAAACTTTAATTTGGTGGTTGCTTCACAGAACACCCCGATTTCGGCACCTCAAAAATGGAAATTGGCTTTTTCGTGTGTCGAAAGGGAAAACTTCCTCCTGCAACATCGTAAGCCATCCCAAGATGCACATGTGTGCCACAATATGGGCACATTATCACAAACTATGCCCTGATTCTAGCCATAACATTGGTGGTTTGACCTAAATGCCATGAAACCTCGAACATGATAGGTCATTTTGTGAAGGATTTTTTATGATGTTTGCAATTTTCAAGTTCAATATTTTTCCTTGCAACTGTGACACATAATATGACACCACGCGAAGGTTTCACATTGTTTGGATCATTTTTGAATTTCTTATGCCCGTTTCAAACTATATTCAAAACGGCGGGCATGAAGCTTCTTAGCCCGGGGCTGAGCCTCGCTGAACTTGAAGTGGATCTCTGATGAAATAGCATGTTGTGAACCTATAAATGATTTTTTTTAAAATTCACAAGCATTATATCATGTACTTGTAGTTCAAATCTTGGCAACCTCCTACCGATTCGGCAGGAATTTGTCTTTTTCATGAGGGATGGACAGAAAGGTTCCAGATACACCGGTTGGGAAATTGTCCATATAAGGTGGTATAGTATTTTTGAAAAATGGTTTGGTACCAATGCCAAACTTTAATTTGGTGGTTGCTTCACAGAACACCCCGATTTCGGCACCTCAAAAATGGAAATTGGCTTTTTCGTGTGTCGAAAGGGAAAACTTCCTCCTGCAACATCGTAAGCCATCCCAAGATGCACATGTGTGCACAATATGGGCACATTATCACAAACTATGCCCTGATTCTAGCCATAACATTGGTGGTTTGACCTAAATGCCATGAAACCTCGAACATGATAGGTCATTTTGTGAAGGATTTTTTATGATGTTTGCAATTTTTCAAGTTCAATATTTTTCCTTGCAACTGTGACACATAATATGACACCACGCGAAGGTTTCACATTGTTTGGATCATTTTTGAATTTCTTATGCCCGTTTCAAACTATATTCAAAACGGCGGGCATGAAGCTTCTTAGCCCGGGGCTGAGCCTCGCTGAACTTGAAGTGGATCTCTGATGAAATAGCATGTTGTGAACCTATAAATGATTTTTTTTAAAATTCACAAGCATTATATCATGTACTTGTAGTTCAAATCTTGGCAACCTCCTACCGATTCGGCAGGAATTTGTCTTTTTCATGAGGGATGGACAGAAAGGTTCCAGATACACCGGTTGGGAAATTGTCCATATAAGGTGGTATAGTATTTTTGAAAAATGGTTTGGTACCAATGCCAAACTTTAATTTGGTGGTTGCTTCACAGAACACCCCGATTTCGGCACCTCAAAAATGGAAATTGGCTTTTTCGTGTGTCGAAAGGGAAAACTTCCTCCTGCAACATCGTAAGCCATCCCAAGATGCACATGTGTCCACAATATGGGCACATTATCACAAACTATGCCCTGATTCTAGCCATAACATTGGTGGTTTGACCTAAATGCCATGAAACCTCGAACATGATAGGTCATTTTGTGAAGGAATTTTTATGATGTTTGCAATTTTTCGAGTTCAATATTTTTCCTTGCAACTGTGACACATAATATGACACCACGCGAAGGTTTCACATTGTTTGGATCATTTTTGAATTTCTTATGCCCGTTTCAAACTATATTCAAAACGGCGGGCATGAAGCTTCTTAGCCCGGGGCTGAGCCTCGCTGAACTTGAAGTGGATCTCTGATGAAATAGCATGTTGTGAACCTATAAATGATTTTTTAAAAATTCACAAGCATTATATCATGTACTTGTAGTTCAACTCTTGGCAACCTCCTACCGATTCGACAGGAATTTGTCTTTTCATGAGGGATGGACAGAAAGGTTCCAGATACACCGGTTCGGAAATTGTCCATATAAGGTGGTATAGTATTTTTGAAAAATGGTTTGGTACCAATGCCAAACTTTAATTTGGTGGTTGCTTCACAGAACACCCCGATTTCGGCACCTCAAAAATGGAAATTGGCTTTTTCGTGTGTCGAAAGGGAAAACTTCCTCCTGCCAACATCGTAAGCCATCCCAAGATGCACATGTGTGCACAATATGGGCACATTATCACAAACTATGCCCTAATTCTAGCCATAACATTGGTGGTTTGACCTAAATGCCATGAAACCTCGAACATGATAGGTCATTTTGTGTAGGATTTTTTTATGATGTTTGCAATTTTTCAAGTTCAATATTTTTCCTTGCAAATGTGACACATAATATGACACCACGCGAAGGTTTCAGCATTGTTTGGATCATTTTTGAATTTCGTATGCCCGTTTCATACTATATTCAAAACGGCGGGCATGAAGCTTCTTAGCCCGAGGCTGAGCCTCGCTGAACTTGAAGTAGATCCCTGATGAAATAGCATGTTGTGAACCTATAAATGATTTTTTTTAAAATTCACAAGCATTATTTCATGTACTTGTAGTTCAAATCTTGGCGACCTCCTACCGATTCGGCAGGAATTTGTCTTTTTCATGAGGGATGGACAGAAAGGTTCTAGATACACCGGTTGGGAAATTGTCCATATAAGGTGGTATAGTATTTTTGAAAATGGTTTGGTACCAATGCCAAACTTTAATTTGGTGGTTGCTTCACAGAACACCCCGATTTCGGCACCTCAAAAATGGAAATTGGCTTTTTCGTGTGTCGAAAGGGAAAACTTCCTGCTGCAACATCGTAAGCCATCCCAAGATGCACATGTGTGCACAATATGGGCACATTATCACAAACTATGCCCTGATTCTAGCCATAACATTGGTGGTTTGACCTAAATGCCATGAAACCTCGAACATGATAGGTCATTTTGTGAAGGATTTTTTATGATGTTTGCAATTTTTCAAGTTCAATATTTTTCATTGCAACTGTGACACATAATATGACACCACGCGAAGGTTTCACATTGTTTGGATCATTTTTGAATTTCTTATGCCCGTTTCAAACTATGTTCAAACGACAGGCATGAAGCTTCTTAGTCCGGGGCTGAGCCTCGCTGAACTTGAAGTGGATCCCTGATGAAATAGCATGTTGTGAAGCTATAAATGATTTTTTTTAAATTCACAAGCATTATATCATGTACTTGTAGTTCAAATCTTGGCAACCTCCTACCGATTCGACAGGAATTTGTCCTTTTCATGAGGGATGGACAGAAAGGTTCCAGATACACCGGTTGGGAAATTGTCCATATAAGGTGGTATAGTATTTTTAAAAATGGTTTAGTACCAATGCCAAACTTTAATTTGGTGGTTGCTTCACAGAACACCCCGATTTTGGCACCTCAAAAATGGAAATTGGCTTTTTCGTGTGTCGAAGGGAAAACTTCCTCCTCCAACATCGTAAGCCACCCCAAGATGCACATGTGTCCACAATATGGGCACATTATCAAAAACTATGCCCTGATTCTAGCCATAACATTGGTGGTTTGACTAAATGCCATGAAAACCTCGAACATGATAGGTCATTTTGTGAAGGATTTTTTTATGATGTTTGCAATTTTTCTAGTTCAATATTTTCCTTGCAAATGTGACACATAATATGACACCACGCGAAGATTCACATTGTTTTGATCATTTTGGAATTTCTTATGCCGCTTTCAAACTATATTCAAAACGGCGGGCATGAAGCTTCTTAGCCCGGGCTGAGCCTCGATGAACTTGAAGTGGATCTTGATGAAATAGCATGTTGTGAAGCTATAAATGATTTTTTTAAATTCACAAGCATTATATCATGTACTTGTAGTTCAAATCTTGGCAACCTCCTGCCGATTCGGCAGGAATTTGT